>CM046657.1:147302778-148618135 GCA_025594165.1 Tamias sibiricus
CCAGAAAAACTAGCACAGAGAGGTACAGAGAGTGAACAGCTATATTGGCTATAGTGGCCTCTTTCTGTTACAAAGACCAATAAAGGATTCCCTCTGCACTAAGTCAATTTGAGTTCTGTTTTCTGTTACAGGCTACCAAAATAGTTGAGTTTACATGTAAGTTTTTCTATTTATCATTTTAACTTGCTGAATTCTTTTCCAGACACTGGGGTGCCTCATAGATACTTTGAACTTTTTATACTTTCCCATGTCATAGATTTTTTGAGCTCCCTTAGAATTCTCTACTCAGTGCTGAAGGTGCGCAAACTATCACCCAAACTATCTGGTCTACCTCTGGCCCAAGGCTGAATCCCTGAATCTCATCCTTTGTGGAAATAACATTGTTACAGAATCTGCTGAAGCAGCAAGAGGAAAAGAGAAATCAGTAGTCAGACCAGTCTGCACATCTTCTTAGGCCAGAAGGCATTAGGATGGAGGTCAAATAGATACTCACTAGGAAGGTGGCTAGAACCAAGTATTCTTCGAAGAACCCATTCTAAAACTTTCAGGATGAACCCAAGCAGAAAAACCTAAGTGGGATGGACCTCTATAGTACAGGTACTAAGGGGAAAACAGATGGTCAAAGAGGGTTAGCCAGAGAGCACTCTGCCAGAAACGGTAAGATACGAAGGTTCTCAAGAGAGCCAGTGTCTAGACATTGCCATAGTAAAGGTCAGTCAATAGCCAAGAAAGAATTTAATCCCTGCTGTATCTGCCTTGACTAAAGGATCATGAAGATGGAGAACAAGGGAGGAGGTGAAAAATAGCAAGCCAAAGAGTAGACAGTTCCTCTCTGGTCACCCAAACTATCTGGCAGGCCCAGGCTGAGGAAAAGAGAGAAAACGCAGTTTGAAGACATGAAAGATATGAATATACTTTGTATACTAACAGTGATATGTAAAAAGTTGCTCTTTATGTGTATTACGAATTATAAAGCATGCTACTGTTATATGTACAACAACACTGAATAAAAAAATTAAAAAAAAAAAAAAAAAAAAAAGAAAGCCAGTTCAACTGAATGAGAAATAGAAGATTTGATTTGGTCTCAGCTTGAATACATGATGGCTCTAATACCTTAACAGGACCAAGAAACTAAAAGATTTGCTGAGGGGCAGGCAAGGTAAAATCTCTAGAGTATGTTTAAAAAGAGTGATGAGAAAACAAAGCTGTTTGTGATTGAAACCTACCAAGTTTATCCAAACAACAAACAGGTTATACTGTAGTTGCCCTGGGTGTTTGTCCACAGGCTTATCCTGAGGTAGGCTATAAGACACAGCACAGTATTAAAGCTCCTCCATAAGGATTGTTGAGGAAGTACTTCTACAAACTTAGTGTTGGGGAGAGTTCTGCTTTTCTGGACCAAATGTGGTGCTTTGATACGAAGTGATATACCAAATGAATGCAGGGCTCACTGATGTTTATCATTGCTGATAGACAGCAATAACACCAAGATAAATTTAGTAGTGTTTTTGCAGTTTATACATTTTTTACAGAAAATGAACCCCTGATTGTCTACACTCCAAGGAGACTGACTGTTCCCTCTATTTTTACCTTAGGAACTCTGAGAATTCTGTAACATAGATATATTTTTCCATCTTTGTTTCAGCTACTAGAAAGCTTGGGGTCAAACTAATATGTCCCCTTTCCTGCCTGTCAGTATATCCTCTAAGCCAGGGCTCCGTCCTAGCTCCAGTTTGGTTATCATTGTTTGTCCTTCTATTACTTTTTAAAAATTATTTTTAGTTGTAAATGGACACAATATTTTATTTATTTATTTTTATGTGGTGCTGAGGATCAAACCCAGTCCCTCATGCATGCTAGGCAAGCACTCTACCATTGAGCTACAGCCCCAGCCACCCTTCTATTATTTTTAACCTACTTCTAATTCAACAGCTTTGTGTGCCTGCCTTTTTTTTTTTTTTTTTTGGTTTCCAAGAAACTTATTTAATCAGACTTGTACAAGACTCTAGAAACCTGCTTTTTTTTTTTTTTTTTCTTGGTACTGGGAATTGAACTCAGGGTCACTCGACCACTGGGTCACATCCCCAGCCCTTTTTTTTTTGTATTTTATTTAGAGACAGGGTCTCACTAAGTTGCTAAGTGCCTCACCATTGCTGAGGCTGGCTTTGAACTCACGATCCTCCTGCCTCAGCCTCCCAGAGTGCTGGGATTACAGGCATGAGCCACTGCGCCTGGCTTAGAAACCTGCATTTTTAACAAGCTTTTGATTAAAAAGTGTGGTTTGGGGAAGCAATTTTAACCTTCATTTTGTGCAGATTACATAATACAATAAAATTAAATTAAAAGTTATTTAATTAAAACAAGAAAACTTTATGCAAATTATTAATAGATACCTAAACCCAATCTGGCTTGGAAAATGAAATAAAATGAAATCTTACATATATAGTTGTATTCATAAGATAAGTGTGCTAAATCAAAACAAAAGCTATACAATAATGAGATATTAAAGGGTCAAATCCTCTGAATTTCCATGTTTCATCGAGCATCAAAAACCATCAATCTTTTCGTTCTTTTCTTGTACATTATTCTGCATCCATATTCTCTGCATCTGATTGGATCCCTGGATTTTATTTCATTTTCTGTGTGACATTCTCCACAGATATATATCATTGGCTGCTGCTTTGGGGGGCTGAACGTCCTTCTGGGTGTCCATTGCTAGTACTTACACGAGCACAGAGGCTTTTCTCCATGTTTCTAAATAGAACCCCTGTGCCTATCTTTTGTAAGCCCTTTTATTCTTTTTGCAGCGATATACATAATCAGTATTACGAACAGAAAGGATGATTTACAATACATCTATTGAATTATTCTCTGTGTGTAGGATCACAAGTGCAGTTGATTCTGGAGACAAGATATAAATTCACACATTTCAAAATGCAATAAACGACCCGTAGGATGCTACTTTAGAAGGTTTCCTTAGGAAACAGCACCATGTGGCATAACTCACCTACCCCAGTAGTGTGATCTCCCTTAGGTCCTGTGTAGGAAGTAGGAGTTTCTCCCCTCCTCCTGTGCCAGCTGCTCCGGTTTCTTTTCTCCTGCGTAAATGCACATTCATCTTGGTCAAATGTACACTCTCCAGGTGGAGGTGGAAGTCTCTCTGCAAGGAAACAGCAGGTGTTGCAACTGCTGAGACACTTCCAATGAATATGCATTCCATGGTCCCCTGGCAGCCCACTCTGCATGTCTGAGTGTTTTCTGGTCATATGCCAGGCATATGGAGAGGCAGTACCCTTCTAGTGGTCCACCCACATTAAGCTCTTGCCTCCAGTTACTGTCTGCACCCCACCAGGGGTCTTGCCAGAGGCAAGGAATAATCAGAAGTCTAGACCAAAAATATTGGGATGCTTTAAGAAACTTTCTCCCACTTGGGAATTTATCTGTGTGAAAGATTTTATGAAGCTCTGAAAATTGGGGATACATTGCTTTTATTGAAACATGAAATATAATAAAATTGCATAATGCAGGTGATTTCTTCAGAAATCCAGGATGAATGAAGGATATCCTCATAGCAATTCAATAGCTGCTTTGGAGGAAGAGATAAATGAGAGAACTAAATGTACTTTTGGAGGGGAAATAAATGACCATTTCTCTGTGCTTCAGTATTCTTATCTGTAATGGGGGAATAGTAATGGTATTATCCACATAATGAGTTTGTGAGGAATAAATGAGATGATGTATGTCAAGCATTTAGAACATGAAGTTCTCAGTAATTATTAACAAAAATATTTTGAATTTTATTTTGTTGCCTAGAGCCTTATTTTTCATTCCTAAAGACAAATACTCATTTTTAATTCTGTCTTTAATTCCTTGAATAATTATTGTTACTACACTAGTGCTACCTCCTGATTTACTGGGGGCTTCTTCTTTGGTTGAACTTCATTGTATTTTCTTATATCCAGAGTCTTAGAAAATTTTTAAATAAATAACCTGTCTTTATGTCTCGTGTGTGTTAATTATTTTACTTCATTTCATTTTATATACAGTTCTAACTAATGAAGGCTCATTCCTCTTCTATGTCCCAAGTTGTAGATATTTTTATCTGTATTGTTCTTGCAGGATCTCAGAAATTAAGGGAATAAAAACAAATTGTCTTTTAGTTAGGTAATCAAAGATATTATTCTCCAGTACCAAACTGATACTACAGTTTGCCTATTTGTTGAAGAGATGGCAATCCTATGATTTAGGGTGCAATGTAATTAGATTCAGACCAATGATCTGGCTTGTGGTGTGCTCCATTTTCTCACTGGACATCATGTCCAACATGCGCTAGCTACCATGACTTTATTTTGTCTCTATCATCAATGCTTGAGCTATTGTTTCAGGGTCACTTGACTTACTTAGGAAATATTATTCTGTTATAATTTTAAAATGATATGTTTAGCAAGTATTTGTGAAATAAGAATTTCATCAATATGACTTGAAATAATGCACTCTGTAAGATGACTATGACAAAAATAACAATACTAAGGGCTGGGATTGTGGCTCAGCAGTAGAGCGCTCGCCTAGCACGCGGGCGACCCGGGTTCAATCCTCAGCACCGCGTACAAATAAAACGCATTGTGTACAACTAAAAGCAAATAAATAAAAATATTTAAAAAAATAACAATACTAGTGAGAATGGAAGACATTTGTTTTTAAAGCACTGTTCTGTGTCAAGTTCTATGCTAGGGAATGTATGGGTATTATCCTCAATATTCAAGTAGATATTACTATCTCCCTTACAAATGAGGAAAAGAGGGTTAAGTCCCATGTACCAGAAAACATTTGTACATTTGAGTCATTATTTCTAAATTCCAAAGCCCACTACAAAGCTCTATAGAGAGGCACTTCTGTTGAGGAAAGCAATGGCTGGATTAGCATAGATTGAATGTATGATTTTCTTACAGAAACTAGAAGTGTCCTTGACAGGTGAGGGAGACAAACAGGAAATGACTGCCCTCTTACCTGGAGACCAGCAGCTTCCCAATTGTATTGTAATATCATCCAGGGCCACAAGCCCACAGTCCCAAAAACTTTTGCATAGGCTCATGAAAACCACCTGCAATCCATAAAAATAAAGTTATAAATTCTGTTAGCTGAAAATTGGAAACTCTTAGAACGTGGGATTTACTTGGCACAATAGGCCTGCATAAGCAGTTGTAAATGCCTCTTAATTGCCCGTAGGAGGAACAGGACAGTGGCATGTAGAACAGTTACCCTTTATATGGGACCCTGGAATTACTCATGTTATTTTAAGCAGAGTCAACCTCGTGATGATATATTGTATACACTAATGCAAAAAATTAGAGATATTCTTTAAAGAATGGACAGTAAAAGTGAGGAAAGTAAGAGGTTAACTGGGTGACAGAGAAAAGCCTGTGAGGTTTTAAATATTTTCCCTAAATAATCCACAAAGTGCATTCAGAGTTGATGGTTTTCCAAGCATTTTTCAAACACTTCCAGTACAAAAACTATTGATTTTTTTGGAAATGACTTTCTGGCAATGTGCTTTATTCACATTGTGAGCAAAGTCCCAGCGATTTGCCATCTGGAGGCTTATGTTGTATTTCCAAGACAAGGATCTATGTCCCCAGCTGGTATTGCTAATAAAAGCACTAACCAAAGTTATTTTATCAGTCCAAACATTTTTATTGTTGTACGTGAAGGAAAAACAAATCTATAGCATAAGTTATGAAATTCATTGTGTGTATGTGTGTGTGTGAGAGAGAGAGAGTGCGAGAGAGGGAGGGAGAGGAAGAGAGGGAAAATGAATATGGTGTGGGATTTCTTCCCATTAGGCCATTTTAAAGGGTGCTTTTCATATACAGGATGTCCAAAGAGGCACTTATTAAAACATTTGTATTAGGTTTTCACTGTACTTGTAGTTACAAACCTTCTTTGCAGGTACAACTTAATGTTTAATTAATGCAAGCTCATACTGTTCATGTTCAATCCATCAACTACAAATCTCAATTCAAAGACAAAGAAAGATGTGACGGAAGCTAAAACTCACCTTATAGATAATAAGAACATTTGGCTTTTTAAAAATATTTTAATATTCAAAATGTTATGGCTTGAATTTGTGTTATCAGTAATGTCCCTTTGTACTTTGATGTTCAGATTCATTAGAGTATACATATATATTTTTTGAGGTGCTGGGGATTGAACCCAGGACGTCATGCATGCTAGGTAAGCACTGTACCATTGAACCACATCCCCAGCCCTAGAATACAGAATTTATTTTAACAGAAAAATTTTAAAATCATATGACAGCTTACCAGTATGCAAAATATAAAATGTCTTAAGCTGAGATCCTCAGAATAATTCTAATTGTATGATGTAGAAAGGTTTACTATATTTATATCACTATATTTATTGCACTATATTTATATCACTAATAGGATAGTTTGGCAATGTAACAATGTATAACTAGCTATGTATATTTACAAAGAACAAAGTGTTTTTTTTGTTTGTTAATCTCTTAAATTTTCATCTTTAGAGATTCTAGAGACCATTCAAATTTGTAAAATATTTTACTTGCAGGGTTTATGCCAGGGAATTTATTTCTCATTTGGAAGGTAAAGATCTGAACGCTACCACATTTTATCAGTAATTTTTGTTGTTATATGGGAAAGAATATTAATCTATCTCATAATTTATTGAACTAAATGTGCTGTAGAGAGAAAGTCTTGACTTTCATTTCATCCGCTTTAGAGTCCATTTTTCATAAGGAGAGTTAAAAAGTACGTTTTCAAAATGAATATGAGGTAGTGAAAGGATTCACCATGTAAATATTTCTCTGCATTAAAACTCAAACAATTGGCATGGTAGTATATTTGAAAGAGGAGAAATATTAACATGCTTTCATATGTTTACTATAGCATTATTTTATAATGACCTTAAAACCAACCAAGCATGCAAACAAGGAAATGAAACAACACAAAATTTCAAAAGGAGAGAAAATAAACTCTGAGACATGGGGAAGGGGGGGGGGGAGTGCTGGGGAGTGATATTGGCCAGATTATGCTGTTATATTGTGCATTGTATGCATATACTAATAAGTAACAACAAATCCCATCAGTACGTACAACTATAATGCACCAATAAAAAATGTGGGAGAGAAACAGCAACAATAAAAAAACTATGATACGACATCTAAGAAATAGGGCCTAATTAGATTTGAAAGCTTCTAAATATTATTCAGTTGTACAGAAATAGATTCCTCTCAAAATATTAAGTGAAAAAATATGGTTAGAGTAAATAAAATAAAAATGAAATAAAGTAAGACATGATCATACCTAAATCATCTAAAACTACAGTGTGGGTATAGTTCAGTGGTAGATACTTTCCTAGCATGTGCAAGACCCTGGTTTCTATTCCCAGAACCACACAAAAATAAATAAATATAAAAACAAAATAAAAATAAAAAATACATGCCAGCAGCTCAGGAGGCTGAGACAGGAGGATCATGAGTTCAAAGCCAGCCTTAACAACACCATGGCATTAAACAACTCAGTGAGACCCTGTCTCTAAATAAAATACAAAATAGGGATGGGGATGTGGCTCAGTGGTTGAGTGTCCCCAAGTTCAATCCTTGGAACCCCTCCCCAAATAAATAAATAAAAATAAGAATACATGGAAAATGTCTGGACAATTTATCAAATGTATACTAATTATATTAGGCTCACTGGGTGTGGTGGCACATGCCTGCAATGCCAGCTACTGGGGAGATTGACGCAGAATAATCACAAGTTTGAGACCAGCCTGGGTAACTTACTAGACCTTGTCTCAAAATAAAAAATAAAAAGGGATGGCAATGTAGTTAACGGTAAAGCACCTCTGAGTACAATCCCCAGTACGAAGAAGAAGAAGAAGAAGAAGAAGAAGGATGAGAGAAAAGAAAAAGAATTATGTTAGGGTCATAAAATTATGGGCACTTAACAGCTTCCCTCTATTTTCTAAACATTGTGTAACTTACCAAATTTATATTTGAAGAATAGCAAAAAGAATCAAGATAGGTATAATTAAGATGTAGAATAAGGAGGTAGTATTTCCCACATTGGAATGGATTGTTTATTTGTTTGTTTGTTTTTTGGTACCAGAGGTTGAAGACAGGGGTGCTTAACCACTGAGCCATATCCCCAGCCATTTTTTATATTTTATTTAGAGACAGGGTATTCCTGAGTTGCTCAGGGCCTCACTATGTTGCTGAGGCTGGCTTTGAACTCCTGGTCCTCCTGCCTCAGCCTCCAGCATGGCTGGGATTATAGGTGTGTGTCACCATGCCTGGCTGGCATGGTTTATTATGGTAGTTGTTAGGCACATATGTCTATTTAAGTTAAAATTACATAAAATTAATTTAGCCAATTACATTAGCCCCATGCAAAACACTCAATACTACATCCTCACATAGCTAGTGGCTAATTGAATTGGACACAGCAGATATGTAACATTTCCTCATTGCAGAAAGTTCAATTGGATAGACCTTCCTGGTTCCTGTGGTCATCCCAAATAATCTGTGAACTGCCACAGTGGGTGAATGAAACGTTTTGGACAACTGCAGGCCACTAGGCTGTTCTTATAGCTTTCTCCATACCTAGAACACTAGCCAGGTCAAATGTTGTTCTGTCTGATAAAAGATCCCCAAAGTCAGTCATCTACTGACTAGACTCAAACAATGTCTCAGGCCTCAAGTTTGTTTATTGTTGTCTGTTAGCATTATTGCATGCAAAAGAAATATGACAAGATCAGCTTGTTTGGTCTAACACATCAGATTTTCCACCTAGCTATTGACAATGCTCACAACATCAGCTCCAATTTGGGGGCCACCATTTTGCATCTTGTGGGGTACTTGAGGTTGGTGACTAAGCAAGCTGATGATTAGACCTAGTTGAGACAGGACAAAAGAAAACAGTCAAATGTATTGGTGTGTTCTTTAAGAACTCTTTCAATTCCCTCTGGGTCTGGTTAAGAATGTGACAAGAAGAGAATCAGTCATAGTCTAAATTCTTGAGGGGATTAACCTCTCATTTATTTACAGATTATTTTAAAAAACAATGTTTATGTCAGTTTAGGCAGAATTTCAAAGCAAGTAGAGCATGTCTAAAGGGGGGAAATGTCTAAAGAGCTTGAATGTATAGTAAAATCTACGTAAGAAGGGGAAGATGGCAGATGGGGGAAGGTGATATCCCTTAGGTGATCCTGATCTTATGCAAATCTCTTAAAAGTTAGGGCAAATTAAATTTTTTGTGAATTGATCTGTTTTGGTGCATTAAAGGTATCAGTCCTTAGGTGCTAGAGATACTTTAAAATTTTTGTTTTGATGGAGAATATTCATTATTGAGAAAACCTATCTAGATCAACTTTGGATACACAAATAAGCAGTTGCTGCAGAGCTATATGACTATTTAAAAAATTTATTTTGGTAGTTGTAGATGGATAGAATGCCTTTAGTTTTTTTATTTTTATATGGTGCTAAGGATTGAACCCAGTGCCTCACACATGCTAGGCAAGCACCCTACCACTGAGCTACAGCCTCAGCCCCAGCACAACTATATGACTATTTCACAAATAATAAAGTCAGGTAAGGATCAGCAGTATTACTTGGCACAGGGTCTCATACATGCTAAGCCTGAACTCCATATGCAGTCCTATTATTATTTTATTTTGAGACAGGGTCTCACTAATTTGCCCAGGCTGGCCTTGAACTTGGGATCCTCCTGCTTTAGCCTCCTGAATAGCTGGAATTACAGGTGTGTGCTACTGTGCCAAACTTAATTTACTCTTTTATTTTCATTTCTTTTAATTAAATTATTTATTTATTCTAATTTCCTATATATGACAGCAGAATGAAATTAATTTCATATTACACAGTTAGAGCACAATTTTTGAAGTCTCTGATTGTATACAAAGTATTTTCATACCATTCATGTCTTCACTCACGTACTTAGGGTAATGATGTCTAACTCATTCCACTCTCTTTCCTACCTCCATCCCTCTTTCCTTTCCCTCCCTCCCCTTTGTTCTATCTAAAGTTCCTTCATTCCTTCTATGCTACCCCGCCCCCAATAGCCATTATGAGTCAGCATCCTCATATCAAAGAATAAATTTGGCCTTTGGTTTTGGAGGATTGGATTACTTCACTTAGCATTATATTCTCCAAATCCACCCATTTACCTGCAAATGTCATGATTTTATTCTCCTTTAATGCCGAGTAATATTCCATTGTGTATATATATCAAAGTTTCCCTATCCATTCATCTACTGAAGGGCATCTAGGTTGGTTCCACAATTTAGCTATTGTGAATTGTGCTGCTATAAACATTGATATGGCTGTGTCCCTGAAGTATGCTGTTTTTAAGTCCTTTGGGTATAAACTGAGGAGTGGGATAGCAGTGTCAAATGGTGGTTCCATTCCAAGTTTTCCAAAGAATCTCCATACTGCTTTCCATATTGTCTACACCAATTTGTAGTCCCACCAGCAATGTATGAGTGTACCTTTTCCCCAACATTTACTCTTTGCTATACTAGAAATACATATTGTATATTCTCTTTTATCCACACAGGTATTTCAATCTCAGTATTATTAATGTTTTGGGGCCAAAAATTCTTTGCTGTGGGATGCCCTGTATATTGTAGAACGTTTAGCAGCATCCCTGGCATTGACCTGAAGCTGGAATGGAAGAACTCACTCCTAGAGAGGTAGGCTAAAAGGAATAAAATGAAGGTAGAAAGGAGATAAAAGGGAGGACAAGGACAATATACCTTTAATCTGAAAGCACTGTGCTAAAATTCCTCACAACTTCACTCCCCAACCCAATTCTCTCTCCCAGGCTGGTAAATCCCGCATTTCTGGGAAATCTACAAATCTTTACTCATAGTGTTAAAGTTGCTGAAAGTTTACCCACGTTTGAAAATTTCCCTGTGCACTGTTAATTAGCCCACTAATATATGTGCTTTCAGAATAGATTGAACAAAGGGAGATACAAAACCTATAACATATGGTATTTTTCCAGAAACCTATAATATAAGGTACTTTCCCAATGTTTTATCTATTGATCAGATAATGGAGAAGATGTCAGCCTAAGGATCCTGAGAACTGCCAGACCACCATAACCATCTTTTGATCACTGCACTGATGTCATCCCCACATACCTGCCCATGCCAATCCCCTGCCAAGTTTCCTTTATAAGATAAGCCTGAGAACTCTAAAAGCGTCTCTCCCTTTCAAGATGACCACATTTTTCCTTGAAATGTGTACCTCTTGCTTTCTTAAATAAGTCTCTGTACCTCAATATCTGACACATCTAGAAATACTTTTTGTATGGTGTTTGTCAAGGACCTCATTGTCCTGAGTTGAGGTCCCCCTCCCTGGGACCTTCTCTGACCATCCCTGGTGACACTTGCACTGTTCCTGTTTTGCCTCACTGCCCTAGGCCTCCTTCCAAATAATTAACCAATAAAATCAGTCTTGCATGAGAAGAAAAGTAAGGGAAAACATCAAAAGAACAATACCAATCATACAACATTCCAATCACTCATCTTTCTTTGAGTTTACAGGAACTGGGAATGCTTAGTGACCTGTGGACAACATGGAAACCACATCAAGAGAATTGATTACCATAAGAATTAATGACCATTCTGGTATCCACCTGGCTCTAGCTAAAATTAGACTCCCACAGAAACCCCAGATAAGATTTATGTGCCTGCAACTCCTGGCAAGACGGGATTTGGATGACAGCCCTCCATCTTCCACCTGCTGACTCGTCACCAATAAAGCTCTTCCTTTTCCCACCAGTCTTTCTCCCGAGTCATTGGCTTCATTGGGCAGCAGGGGAACTGGACCTTTCATGGTTATGTACTGTAGATCCCAAGTCATGGCCATTAGGAAAGTCTCCAGTCATTGTCACCATCTGTCACTTGGAGGGCAAACTCTCCCTGGCTGAGAACCTCTGGTGGAGTAGTATAAACTGTTGTGTGGATTATAAAACTCCACTTAACTAAATTCCCAATATATGCAGTCTCTGTGCTAAGGCACTTCAGGTCTGTTACCTCATTTTTGGATTCACTGTCGATTTCAACCTATTTATTCTCTGTGCTCAGAACAAGATAGTCTTTTATATTTTAAAAATGCACTAGATTGAGATATTTTTTTCCTCTGCTGCATATCACCAGGTGGTAGTTCCAACAAGCAATGAAACATCCTCAAGTCCTAGAAACAAAAGGTAAAGAAGCAGGAAGGCAAGGCAGATGGATTCATACTCAAACTGATTACTCGTCCTTAGATCTTAGGGCTTTGCTGCTCCAATTTCCTGCTCCTGAAAATTGTAATTGTCAAAGGGTAATAAAATCACCTCTTTGTTTTCATCTTTCTCCCTTTCAAAAAATAATGATCTACTCTCTAGAAACAACATCATGACCTATGACCTATGGGGAAACTCAGCAGACTTTCATTGCCATATATAATTTTAATTTTTTTTTTTTGAATGGTTAGGTGAGGGGAGGGTCTGTATGGAAATCTAGCCATAAGGCTGTTTTAGCCAAATAGACCAGATGGGTTAAAGGAACCGGGAAAGAAAAAATAGAAAAATGGATTTGTCATGAATTCATTTTCTCAAACCAAATCAGGTTGGATTTTTCTTTTTCTTTTTTTCTTTTTCTTTTTTTTTTTTTTTTGGCAACACTAGGCATCTACCCAGGGCTTCATGCATGCAAGGCAAGTGCTACCACTGAGCTACATCCAAAGTCCTTTCTATTTTTATTTTTTTAAAATATTTATTTATTTACTTTAGTTGTACACAATGCAATGCATCTCTGTTTATGTGGTGCTGAGGATCGAACCCGAGCCGCGCACATGCGAGGCGAGCGCTCTGCCGCTGAGCCACAACCCCAGCCCCTTTCTATTTTTATATTTGGAGACAGACTTTCACTAATATGCTCAGGCTGGCCTCAAACTTGTGATCCTCCTGCCTCAGCCTCCCAAGTCACTAGGATTATAGGCATGCACCATCACATGAGATTTAGGTTGGATTATAAAATAATTAAATTTACTGATTTTCATTTTATGAGGTGTCATAGTTTAAGAACTACTCAACACAATGAATAGAATTTTGCCAGGGGAAGGAGGAGATCAAGCCTTTTAGGGTGCTGTGGAATATAATAAAATAAAGCCTCTGTTATATAGTTTAAAAGGATTATTTTTATTCAGTTGCTGAACAGTGGCAGAATTAACTGGTTTTCCACTGCCTTTTAAAGTAGTTTCCATGGATTGCTTGATAGATATAGAGGACCAGGTTGTTGGGTTAATCGACCACCAACTACACCAATTGAATAATACCATTTAGGCCTATAATTAGCATGTGAATGACAGTTTCTATAAATGGTTTTCTATCTCAGATAGAAACATTTCAATCCTATGCCAACGATACCATAAATTACCCATGTTCATTAAGTGATTCAGTACTTATTTCAGTTCTTGTTATCAGCAGTGGACCTGAATGATTTACCAGATGGTTAGATTCTGGGTTAAATTGTACTTTTCTTCTGATGAGGCTAAGATCCTTTGAAATCATTTGTACAGATAAATTGGGATATGGAAACTAGAGAGTCAGTGGAATATTTATTCACAAAATGACTATAATATAGTTCGTGAACTCTTCATTAAGTGCTACGGACACAAGTGCAGGATATGCTACATAATATAATTGCATTCATTTAACTGTTTGATAATAAGTTATAATAGAATTTTAAAAATATAAAAGTGCAGAGCAAAATAACACAAGAAATTCCAAAATGAAGATACTTGGTAGAAAGCATGGAATTTTCAAAATCTCAAAGACAGGTCAAGTGGAGTTTTATCTAGAAAATGAGTGAGATTTTAACATTCTTATAACCTGGCCAACTTTGGGGACTAGTTGTGAGACTGTAACAGCATGCCTCTTGCAGATGCTATATTTGGTTTGCATATCCCACAAAAGGCAGAATGACCATGTGTTTTTCAATAAGCTTTTAGCTGACCAACACTTTTTTTCTTAAATGACCCATCTGTTTCATTTTTTCCTTTTCTTTTTTCTTTTTTAAAGATCCATCTGACCTAATTCAGCTTTTAGCTTGACAAGCAATAAAGATTGACCAGCTTCTAACTCTTCTAAGTGTCAAAATCTTTTGACTTAGGAGCTTTCAGTTCTGGGGTAGAGGGCATGCTGTGGTAGAATACAGGCTTACAGTCAAAATTTTACATTTCTATTTGGATGGTAAACATCCAAATCTGTCAACTCATTTGAATCAGAAGTCTGAATTATTTTTAGATCTTTTGGACACTTTAAGAGGAGGGAAGGCTCCAGAAAAGATCTCAGAATCAGTTGATTTTGGAGTGAGGAAAAAAGCACAGAGAAACTGACATATAGGCTCATATAAAGCAACCTGTACACTCAGCCACGAAACATCACAGTCCTTCCTGATGCCTGAAGAGAAATTTGATTATACTGCCTATCTCATCTTCCTTCTTCCTTCCTTCCTTTCTTCTTTTCTCCCTCACTCCCTCCTTCTCTCTTTCTATCTTTCTTTTTCTCATCTTCCTCTCTCCCCACTTCCCTTCCTCTCCTCCTTCCTTCCTACTTCCTTCCCTTCCTTCCTTGGGAGTAAAATTCCAGAGCCCTTCATTAAGATGCTATAGACACAAGTGCAAGATATGCTATATAATTATATTCATTTAACTGATAACTGACAGTAGAAAAATGTATTCCTTCTTTTTACTTTAAATATTTTAAAAATAATAATTTTAACCAGGTGCGATGGCTCAGGCCTGTAATCCCAGTGGCTTGGGAGGCTGAGGCAGGAGGATCTTGAGTTCAAAGCCAGCCTCAGCAAAACCGAGGCACTGAACAATTCAGTGAGACCCTGTCTCTAAATAAAATACAAAATAGGGCTGGGGATGTGGCTCAGTGGTTGAGTGCCACTGAATTCAATCCCTGGTACCTGCCCCCCCCCCCCCCGCAAAAAAAAGTATTTAAAAATAAAAGTCATGATCTTGAAATTGCTACTGAGTAGCACTGAACCTGTGTTTACAAGCAGTTTTGTTTTGCCTCATATCTGTTTATTAAGAGTTTTCAGAGATGGCTCAGAAAATAATACCCCAAAATATGATGCTTTGGTACACTTGAATACTTTGAACTGAAATGAAAGAGACTCAGGGTAAAGTCTTTCTCTGTCCTTCTGTCCTCCTGTTTCCTGCTCTCTCTTCTCCTCAAGGCAAGCCACAGAAACTAGAATTCCTCTTCCGCAAAAGGGGTAGTCATAGAAACTGTAACACTTCTCCTGTAAAGCCAGCTATAAAACATAGATATATCACTCTAACATTCCCATCCGTTCTGTCTTGAAGTTGTCCATAAAGAAATTCTCTGTTGTATCTTGTCAGTTAGTAGACAATTAAGAACCTTATTTCAGAAGAGGTCCTTCCCCATACCTGGGAGGAAGAAATAATAAAGAGACCAAGAAGAATCTGGACAGGGCTTGCTGCCTCCCCACCCTAGCCTATTACCCTTAGGTCATATCTTTTTTTTGTGTGTGGTACCGGGGATTGAACTCAGGGGCACTTGACCACTGGGTCACATCCCCAGCCCTTTTTTGTATTTTATTTAGAGACAGGGTCTCACTGAGTTGCTAAGTGCTTCCCCATTGCTGAGGCTGGCTTTGAACTCGCGATCCTCCTGCCTCAGCCTCCCAAAGTGCTGGGATTACAGGCGTGGGCCACCGCGCCCGGCTAAGGTCATATCTTTTTTTTATCCACATTTTTACATGGCTGTCCATGCTTCATCAAACCTAACATAGTTTCCTCTGGGTCTTTGTGTCTTAATTTCTGAAGGTTCCTATGTCACATAAAATTTTGATTAAATGAATTTGTTGTGCTTTTATCTTGTTAACCCATCTTTCTTTTTCAATAATTTTAAATATTTGTTTTAATTAGTTATACCCATCTTTTGTAACTGAAGTGATGTCATGAACCCTCATGATGGGGAGGAAAGGCATCACATTTTTCTACCCCTACATCAATAACCCAGCAGAGGAGCCCAAATCTTACAGAGATCAAGGCTAAATTTCAAACTGACTAACATGGAACCAATAGCAACTTCTCATCTTCTCCACAGCTGCTCTTTTCTCACTTCAGAGATGTCCTTCTTTCTTGGCAGATGTCATGACCTCCCCAATCTGCACTTAAAATTTAGCCCTTAAGGAAAGAATTCCCTAACTTCCTGCATCCATACTTAGACCTTATTTTTACTTATACTTGATTCCCTCCCTGACGTTTATTTTGGGAGCAAAGTCTGACTCCAAAGTTCATGTTCTTTTCATCAGGGGTCACAGATGGTTAATCCCACACAATTAATGTTGAGGATCCAAATAGAAAATAAACTTGAAAGTCTCTGGAACAATGAACATCATAAGGCAAAGGGAGATGGCATTATTTTTAGTGTTTTAGAATCTAATTCCACACCCTGGAATTAAGGACATTATTATATATAATTATGCCATAAACCTTTCATCACTGAAGGAAAATAGATGTGACTGTCATCCTGTTTTTTATATACACTTCTCGGGGGGAAGTGGTTATTTGATGACTCCTTCCAGGACACCACGTGGCCCGTGATTTTGTGTGAAAAGAACAGTGCTGAGGTACATGTACAATGTGGCTTATTTCTGGCCCACATTAGTCAGTTCTCCTCTTTATTCAGTTCTCCTGCCCAAACACTTCCTTGACCAATGTAATGTAATGTAATGGCTAATTTAATTATCATGTCCAAGGGTGGACATCATAGATTGGAGTTATCGTTATGGATCCCTTGGAAGGAGACATAAAAATGTCACACCTGCCAGAAGAGATGCAGAATGCAATCAATAAAGAGCAAAAAAGGGAAAAATCTAGGCATTTGTCTTGACTCTAAGGGCTCACTCTTCTCCAGATGAATATCTCCCAGGTCAGGAGAAGATAGCAGATACTTTTAACAGTTCCTTGCAAATACCTAACCAGGAACACTGACTTTGCTCTACTCATGTCTGAGATGTAGACACAACTGTTGGCCAGATTTTAAGTGATTGCCAAGGCAAAGTATAGATCTGACCTCATGAAGAGCTGTGGGTACAATCTCACATAATTCTAACCCCTTTTCAGCCACACCACAACTTTTCACTCCTACCCTAGCAACAGACAATTAGGTAGTTTCCACTTCTCAGTATTACAGAGGAACATTACTGGGATGAACATTGTTGCTAAGTCTCTGTGCGTGGCTATAAGTATTTCTTTATGATAAATCCCTAGACTAGAATGGTTATGTCAAAAGGTATGCATATTTGGGAGCTTTTTAAAATATATGTAATCTAATTATAATTGAAACATTGAATCAATATACCTTCATACCACAGCATATGAAAATCCTTATTTCCTTGCATCCTCATCTTTTCCAGGTAATGGTATGTATGTGTGTGTGTGTGTGTGTGTGTGTGTGTGTGTATGCATATGTGTCTATATACATGTATGCATTTATAAATGTCATTCATACATGTATATGTATGTATATGCACATGATATATTTTATATATATACACATGTATTTTCATACAAATGTTTGATTTATTAATTTTTAAAAAATAATTCACTTTATATCTCCAAAATATATATTTATATGTATGTATATTTATATATGCATGTGTGTATTTGGGTCTGAAGTGAAAGATTTACTTTTAACATATACAAATATTATTTGTATGTATATATATATATATATATATATATATGCATGTGTATGTATTTCCTTTCTTTTTTTTTTGGTGATGTTAGTGATTGAATCCAGGGCCCTACAAATGATGGTAAAGGTCTCTACTACTGAGCTACATACCCAGCTCCTATGTTTTCTTTCTAAAGTTAAAGATTTATTTTTTACTGCAAATAAAACAAACAGAATAAAGTATAAATATAGGTATTAATATAAGCTTCACACTCCAGGGTATTATATTTTTTTATCTAGTTGATAAACAATTGTTATTTATCATCTTAAAAAGTGAGGTTGAAGGGGCTGGGGTTGTGGCTCAGTGGTAGAGCACTTGCCTAGCATGTGTAAGGCACTGGGTTCTATCTTCGGTACCACATATAAATAAATAAAATAAAGGTCCATTGACAACTAAAAAAAAAAAAAAAATGAAGTTGGATAAATTCAGGATTTTTTTAAAAAATAATTTTTAGTTATAGATGGACACAATACCTTTATTTATTTATCTTTATGTGGTGCTGAGGATCAAACCCAGGGCCTCATACATGCTAGGCGAGAACTCTACCAATGAGCCACAACCCCAGCCCTAAATTCATGCATTTGTGTTTGTTTGTTTGTGTTTTGGTACTGAGGATCAAAGCCAGAGGTCTCATGAATGCCAGGCAAATATTCTACCACTGAGCCAAATCCCCAGCCCCAAATTTGTGCATTTATTTTCCAGTTCTATTTCCTTTTTTCCCCCTGCTTTGCCTGTAATATATCCTATTCACTTTCCCATTACTTAGTTTATTTTTTGTTTATTGATTTATTAGAGTAAATTTATACATGTATATTAAACATTTTAGGAGTTCATTATATATTGCAGACATTTTTTTCTGTTTTATATTTGTCTTTCAGATTTGTTTGTTAGACTGTCCTTATTTGGAGAATGAAACGAAAGTACAACCAAATGTCTTGGTTCAAAGACTGAGAAGAAGCAGGAGAGCCACAAAGAGCCAATCCTTAGGCATTATATGGATGCACACATAATCTGATATTAAACAGAAAAATAGAAGCTCATGGCCCATCAGTTGTGTGGAGGGAGATGCAATAGAGAAAGTATGTGGACTAGCTGTAGAAAGACTTCAGTAGAGGTGGGTACTGAAAAGATGGAGCAGAAATATTCAGAGAAACATATATAGGAGAAGGAGAAAAAGATGGGGATATCTATTGGAAAAAGAACAACAAAGGTACCCTCTGGTGTAATCAGCCTTTTCAGTGACTCGTCAATATTTAATTGCATGAATTGGGCTTTTAGCTACAAAGGGCAGCAAAAAAATACCTGATCTATGAGCTAAAACAAAACAACAACAACAAAACACAACAAACGGGATTCCTAGAGAATTAATGGGAGCATCTAAAAATAATGTTTCATCATCCAGCATGTAGGAAAAGATTCCCTAAAACGCAGCAGTTATAAGCAGTAAAACAGTCACAGGATATAAATTTGGAAGCTGGAGGGTAGGTATACTTTTAGGTTTATAGACAAATCTTGGAATAAATTATTGCTTAACTAAGCTTATTAGTTAAAATTATGAACAAAGAATACCTATTTCTGTCTTTCCAGGGCTGGGAGGACAAATGTGCTAACCCAGCAATATTCCATGAAATTAATTACTCAAGAAAGTCATGAAAAAAAAAAATGCCCTGACATGAACACTATGCTTACAGAAGCTGTATGTTTGCAACTACCCTTTGTGCTAATCAGTCTTTCTTATAATTTTCCTGTAAGTTGACACTAAATGCAGAAGCCATAAAAAAATCCTTGAAAAGAAATGAAATGGAGCAAAACAGAGTATCTCAACTCTGCCTCATTCATATTTAAGGTAACAGAGAATTCCTGGACTGACCACTGATGCTGAGTTAGCTTGAATAACTCAATAGTAGGCTCCTTTTCCATACTTATATTCAATTTAACATTAAAATTTGTACCACTTAACAGAATAATTTTCCTTGTTAGGTATAGGGACCACCCTGATCTGTTTTATAATGTGTTGATTATCTATCAATAATTAATGATCTTGCTATTTCTGTTTTGCACTCAGTCTCCCTGCTTTAATAACTTCAGGACATAAATATTCTGGAGCAGTCTTCCCAGTCCTAGTGTTCCCAGACATTGTGAAGTGTGGTGGGAAATTTATCTTCTCTCATGTGTCTTCTCTGCACATTGGTTTTTCTGGCTCTTCAATCCCTTTATAGCAGAATGTCTTATTAAATAGCCACCTATTAATAAATCTCTCCATCAGCTTTCTAGACTTGCTCTTTCATTCGAGCAAACTTCTAACTGCTGCCTTTAAATTTTTCAGAATATGAGGCACCTTAGAGTCATTCACATTGCCATTATTTAAGGGCACAATTAAAAGGAAGATTTTAAAAATCTGAATCAGACTTAAATTTGAACTAGTTTTCCCCCTAAAAAGAGAAAAATTTTTGTAAGATGAAATAAAGAAATAGAGAAAGCTATTTCTCTATTGTTTATAAGAACTGTATTGCACAATATTAAAACACAGTTTCTGCCAGTAAGATGCCTAAAAACCGAATAATAAGAACAGACTTGGAGGTCATCTTAAAACATGTGCTTATTTCATAGAGGAGACATGACATTCTGAATTATGTAGTTAAGGCCAGAGTCAAGACTCACAGCCAAGCTCCCTATTCCTGACCTACTGCTTTTTCATTACACAAATTTTACTCCAACCAAGTAAACACAAATCGATGACTTAGAAGATTCAATGAAGATTCAAACTTAGAAGACTCAAATGAAGGGGCTCTTGAGATAGCCCCTGAAAGAAAGGTAGGATCTTCTCAGGCATATTCCTGCAGCATGATCAGTGAGAAATACTTTGAGCTTGATAAACCTTCAAAGAAGAGCACTGGAGGAGGAATGCAGAGGGAAAAGCATGAGGATTTGAGAAATGAGAAACTGCACCTGAGTAGAGAGTAATTGATGGTGCATCTTTCAGTAAGTATGAAGGCAAAAGGTAGGGGATAGGGTGCAGCTTAAATCTTTAGAGATGAAAGGAAGGCTTGTTGTTCATCTGTGTTGAGTGCAGGAGACCAACATATGTTGGCACTGTGACTAATGGAGATTGATGATTTGAGAGAGAGGGAATAATTTATGAAATACAGTCCCAGGGGAGGCAGGAGGGTGAGATCAAAAGTAGAGATGGGCAAATTGGTTTTGACTAAGAGGAAGGATAATACCTCCCTTTGTCATATTGATCAGGAAATGAAGGTGGCAGGTGAAGATTCAGAGAGGAACAGAACCAAAGGGGTTCATGTTGGATGTCTTTATCCTTCTGGGAGATGAGCCCATGACTTCACACCCTAAAAAATTGGCAGGGTGGGGGTCAAGCTGAAAACTTGTGAGTGAACATGCAAAATGGATCTGAATGTCTAGGGTGGAGAACAAGAAAGTCAGTGGGAGACAAGATTAATGAAAGGCTTTTCTGGCAGCACAGAAGGGACAATGGTTAGTCTTACTTTCTCCAGCTGTGCTGAGAAGCCTGGAGAAAAGATAACAGCAGCAGCTGAGGGTTCCCATGGATTAGGAGGACCAAGGTGATGAATGAAGCCAGGAAAATGTGTGGATGGGTAGATGAAGTGGAAGCAAGCATGACACTGACCACGAGCATAGAATGGAGACTGTGCTGGTGGGCAGGAAGGGATCAGGAGAATTGGAAGTACCTGATAGAGGTCCTCCGGCAAAGGAAAATGGTGCAATGTAAGGATGGAAAGTTGTTTCAAAGAGAAGAGTCACAGATCTTATTTTTAGTAAATAAAAATCATAAAAGTCCCCAATGCATACACACACACACACACACACACACACACACACACACACACACATTTATACACATTTTAATAGGATATTTGTATTTCTAAGGATTTACTCTGAAGTTCTTCGGAGGACACTTTTCTCAAGAGCTAGCCAATAACTTTTGTTTATCCAATTCAGTGGAGAAATGTTCAATCTTCTATTATGGTTTGGATATGAGGTGACTCTCTAAAGGCTTCTGTGTTAATATAGATGGTAAAATGATTAGATTATGACAGCTGTAAACTAATCAGTGGATTAATCCACTTGAAGGACTAATAACTTGAATGGATTACTGAGTGATAACTATAGGCAGGTGGGGTATGACTGCAGGAAGCAGTCACTGGGGGCATGCCTTGGGAATTGCATATTTTGTCCCTGGATCCTTCTGCTCTCTCTGCTTTCTTGTTCCCATGAGCTGAGCTGCTATCCTCTGCCATGTTCTTCCACCATGATGTTCTGCTTCACCTTGAACCCAAAGCAATGAAGTTGGCCATCTATGGACTGAGACCTCTGAAACTGAGAGCCAAAATAAACTTTTCTTCCTCTAAGTTGTTCTTGTTGGGCATTTTGGCCACAGTGACACAAAGAAGACTTTTATTCTTCCTTTAACAAAATAATTCTCTTGCTATTAATGCATATCCACTGACAGTTCTGTTTCTTAACTATTTAACTATTTCTGTTCCAGAAATTGTGTTAGCATTGGAAATACAAATAAAGAAATAAAGAAGACATAAATCCTTGTTCTCCAGAAGCTTACAGTCTGACTTAAGGAGACAGGCAGGTAAGCAGACAGTTTCAATGTAACATGTTAAGTGTTCTGAGAGTAGTGTAATGTGACATCAATAAGAGCTATGCAAGACAAAGGTTGTAGATCATATGCTTTGAGGGAATTGCCACCTCAAGCTAGGCTAAGCAGGATTCTTTAATGGAGACCTTATCAAGAGTTTATATCACTGAATTCCTCAAACCTATTTGATCACAGAACCCTTGTTCAATGGAACATCTCAAGGGAAGTATGTTCCATGGGACAAACCCTGAGAAAGGCTGACATAGGTTCCTCACCCAGGGAAAAATAGGTATTCATATTTTTCAGACTGGCAAGATGGGGCTTTCTGCCAAATGCATAAGTGACTTTAGAAGGGTTTACCACGAAGATTTTAATTTAGAGCTGATCAGACTTGGAAGAAACAGAATGCCTGGTCATTGTCTCATTTACGGGCTGTTTAACTTTTTTTTTCCCCTCAAAGAAATATTTAATAAAAATGATATTGAGTTCCTCCCAGGGCTTTTAATTAACAGGCAACTAAAAGACTTTTGTGAAAGGGAAAACAGGCTGCAGGCCAGAAGGTATTGCAGGACCTAACATATGTGCTGTGATGACCAAGAATGTGTTAAAGTGGGGATTTTAAGGCATAAGGGCTAATGTTTTGCTCCACCCATACGGAATTTCCGACAATCACTCTAGTCTCTCCTGGCATTTGGCTTTTAGGAAAAGCACTTTGGAGTGAATTGTTTTCTCAACATTTTATTCTCTGGCCTATGAACAAGTTCAAGGTAACTCTGGATCACCTGCTCTCTATTCAGTAAAGAGCTGGAGAAAACAGACCCAGAGAACTATTTCACAATTTACACCTTGCAAAAAAATTTCTAAAATGTTAAAAAAGTTATTGTAGCTGTTCATGATTGTGCAAAAGCTGTTGTTTCTTTAAAAAGTCTAGTACTGCTAAAAAAGATTGGACTCTGACCTCCTGATTTTTAGTTTAAAGAATACAGAACTTCATAGCAAATATCAGGGTATAGAATTATCCATGCGCTAAATAAATGTTGTGACCTAGAAAATCATTCTTTAGTCTCACTCTCTCTACTCAGCCAAATTTAATAAATGCTAATGATGTGCCAAGTAATATGCCAAGGGCTTTAACTGTGAATTTCATTTGATCTTTGCCAAAATCCTACAAAGCAGGTACTGCTAGCATGCCCATTTTACACATGGAAGAAAAGTGAATGTTATATAGGTTCAGAGGTTACAAGGTTACATATCTAGCCCAAATTATCAAGCCATAAGTGGCAGAGAACCCACAGCCAAGAGTCTTAGGCATTAAACTAATCCTCCAACTCATAGCTCTCCATAGTCTGTGGTGAACCACCTTGAATTCTAATCCCTCTTAGGAACCAAACTTATTTCTAAAACAGAACAACCAGAGTCAATAACAAAGCCATATATATATATATATATATATATTAATAAATCTTGTGAGCTAGGGCTGAGTTCCCCTTCTCACCTGATTCTGCACTTTTGACATTAGCCAGGAAGAGGTTGGGAGACATTTAAGCTTTGTATAAAAAGCATAGATTCTGGAGTTAAGAAGTCCTGGGCCCTCCCCTCAGCTCTGCCGTTTAATAGCTATGGTGATGTTGAACAAAGTTCTTAATTTGCTGCCTGAGCTTTTCGCATCTGTTAAGAGGGGCTGTAATACTTTCCTTCTTGGGTAGCTGTGGCATCAAATGGAGTGTTGAAAATCGTTCAGTAAAAGCCCCAACTGTCGGCAGCTGTGGTAACTTTACACCAAATCTAGAATGGTCTAAGGGAAATTCTTACCATTGCTATTATTCCTTAAATAGAACTGTATAGTATATATTTTGCTAAAGATTATACTATTTAAGGAAGATAGCAAGGAGTTATTAATTTAATTATTCTGTTGACCTTTAAATGGCCCATGTAAGTATTGACAGGGGAAAGAAAGGCAAAGAAACATGTGGCGTGGAAGACCATGTGGGAAGATGCAGATGAGCTTCCAGGTGGGTATCCAGAGTGAGGGACAAGAAAGGGGAGAGAGGCTGATGGATCAGACTTCTCCATAGTTCTCCCCAGACTGGCCCTTGCTGTGCAGAGCTCTGGGACCACCACTGGAGAAAAGAATATGGTGCTCATGAAAGCAGGCACTCCCTTTGAGCTGGGCCCTGATGAACCATACTTGACTGGTTTTAGAATTGGGGTGATGAGGACACAAAGCACAGGCAGAAAGGTTCTTCACACAACAGTGACATGTGTCCTGGGTCCCCATTGGGGGCATTTCTTTCTAGAAGATCGGGTGGGTGACCTTGGATTAGTCTACATGAATTCTAGGGCCTTGTAAGCTAGAGTCACGGAAGAAACTTCTATTGTAAAGATCATAGGACAGTTTCATGCAAGGAAGAGCCACAATCTGACTCCTGTTTCAAGAATGTGATTCTGGCTGCTGCATGTGGGGTACAGGAAAGTGATAAACCAGCCTAATTTCATCTTAAGACTGAGAGCCATCCTGTCAAAAAGTTATGAAAAGCCCACTTCAGTTTTCTATGAAATGCTAGGATTCCTATTTGGCTTGAGCTTATTTTGATGTTTTAAATTATCTGGCATTATGCCCCAGCCTTGAGCTCACTCAGGCCTGGCTTTCCTTGACCAGATAACAACTCTCTCTCTCTAAAACTAATGGTGCCTCATAAACTTTTGATGTGGGGTTTGACTATACCCCCTCCCTTGGAACGCAATGCCATGTAGATTATTAGTTTGCTACGTGCTTTTAAATTACACATGTCTGACCTTGTTAGCTGTAAGTTCCCAAGATTTTTTGTAACTCTTTGAACTATAAAAACCTTGTCTTCCCTGAGAGCGGGGCTGACCCCAAGCCCAGTGTTTGGGAGGGGCAGCCCTGGCCAGCTCTCTTTGTGTGCATACAATATAAGCTTGCTTTAATTTAAAATTGGAGTTGGTGGTCTTTTCTTTGCATCTTGGATCAACAGAAAGGACTAGGTAGAAGCAGAACAACCATCTGGGAGGATCTCCAAGAAGTTTAGGTGAAATGATGCTGTTTGTCTTGGGGATGGCTGAGGAAATAGAAAGGGGACACATCTGAGATGAATTTTAAGGGTATCCCTTAAGGACTTTGTCTGGAATTAGGAAGACAGTGCCAAGGAAATCGGAAGAATTAAACTAATTTGTTGAAACTCGTTTTTTCACCTATAAATTTGGAATGTGGTGTTGTAGCATATTGTTTAAGGATCGAACAAGAGACTGCTGCTTGGTTCAAAGTAGATACTTAATAAAGAGCCAATTTGTCCCTGGTTCTGACCTGGGTTGAACTGGAATTCTCTAGAAGTTCCAGAAAGTTCACTTAAGTATCAGTCATTATAAATTCCAGCTATTGCAAAATGTATGCTAAGCTCAATATGCCCAGAAAAATCTCTTAAACTGTCATAGTTTGGAATAAGTTAAAATATGCACTGAGTTACTAAACCACAGAGAACAGCCAATAGAAGCTTCCGGACAACCTGTAACAGCTGACAAGTATTTGTCCTGTGCTAATTTTAGGTGCTCTGTGACTTAACACTCCTTTCTAAATGGCAAGAACATTTGGAGACACATGTACTGTCTGTGGACAGAAACCACATGTGGGAAACAATCAAATATGACATAGGTTATAGTGTCATATTTCTGGAAAACTTTTATCTCTGAGGCTTTGAAAGGGGTTCCCAGATTAAGTGGCACACACAAAGACCACAGTGCTGACTATAGCTTTCCAGGGGCAGGAAGATCGTTCACCCAAGTCTTTTGCCACCCAGCTGTGGGGTCAGAGGACTGTCTCACAGCATTTCAGGGTAGAAATCTGGGCAAGGACCCTCCACATACACACACTTGCCAGGTCTTTAGCCACCCTGAAACCTGCTGGTCTGCCATGCCTGGTTTCAGTGTAGCTTAGCTGAATACAAGTCTAAAACACATGGTCATTCTTATTCTTTTTTTTCCTGTTTTTATCATGGTTAATCATTTAGAGCAACGGTTCTTGATATTTATTGCACTGCATATAACAATCAACTGGAGGCGCTTAGTAAAATACTGATTCCCAGACCCTGATTCGAGTGATTCTCTCACCCCACTTGTGGGCCTTCTTTGGAAAGTGCTCACCTGAAGCGTGCTGCCTTGTCCAAGGTAATGCCATTTTCCTGAGGCAGCCAGCATCTAATGACTGATAGATGCCTGACAATGAAGATAGGACTGCTCAACCAGGGACAACTCAGGAAGGGCACAGAGCTTCGGAGTCACTGTAGGTTAGCTGGGACCACCACTACAAGTCCAAAGCCTCCTCTGCCTAGTCCTGCTTCTTTCCTTTCCCTTCCTTCTGTAGTGATTCCTGGACGATACTCTCACAGACTTCCTGCATGCAGCTAATCTCCATCTTTGTGTTTTTTTCCTTCATTTGGGATAAAACTTGGGCTTTAGCACTTTAAGAGCTCCCCAGGGGATTTAGTGAGAGTCAACAATGCCCATTCAAAAGTCAGAATGTAGGAGTCACTGAACAGCCATTGAGCATCAATTGTGTGTGAGGAGTTCGCTAGATTTTGGGTTCCAGATGGAACAGGAAGAAAGAAATTAAGAAAGCTGATTTATAATTGCAAAGCTAGTAAGTGGTAGAATTAGCATTTGAAATCAGAGACACTATGTCTGTGCTTTCTTCAGGAGGATGAAGGAGAAGTACAGGGTGCCCAAAAAACCCTTATCTATTCCGGGGAATGGTGTCAGAGAAAGATTCTCTGAGGAATTGAGATTTGAGCTTTAAACTGACATATAAATAAGAAGAGTTTAGGCAGAGGCAACAGTGTGTGCAAACAACTCAAACTAGAAAGAGCAGAGTGTGTTCCAGGAACCGATTGTTCAGAGTGATTAAATGCAGAGAACAAGTAGGGAGGTGGAAAATCAGGAAAAAAATCAAGAAGAGAAAAACAAGACGTGGAATTGGAGTTTGAATTCAGCAGTAGGGAGTAGAGACGGGAACTCTCAATTTTCATTTTATCTCTCGTCTTAAATAGTTTTTTAAAATATATATATATATTAAAAATTTGTAGTTGTAGATGGACACAATATCTTTATTTTGTTTACTTATTTTTATGTGGTGCTGAGGATTGAACCCATTGCCTCACGTGTGAAGCAAGCACTCTGCCACTGAGTCACAACCCCAGCCATCGTCTTAAATACTTTTTGTATGTTCATTTCCACCTGAATATGTTGCATCAGTAAGTGGACTTTAGTGGACTTAGTTTCCTCCTGACTTAATACATGCTTCTATCAGGTTCTCTCACTCTTTATCAGGGAACTGAAAAGAACTGCAGGCCACCTTCAGACATGTATCCCGAGGTTTGTGGTATTGAATTGTATCCTCTTCTCATGTGCATGGAGCTGAATCCATGACTAGTTCCTTCTCAGGGCTGTTGGAACGCCCCTGCCCCACTGGGTCTGGATCCATCACTCCCCGCCTCTGGGGAGGAACAGTGCTGTTGCTGGAGACTAGTTGAGGAGACTCCAGAGAACAAAAAGACAAATTTTCTGGACACCCTTATCTGCTGGGAGGTTTGCTCCAATTCCGTGGGAGTTAGGAAAGAGCAGGAAATGGGCAGATTCCTTAACAATCCAAGTGTTTTGCAAACAGAGTGTAGGGGGAGAGGAGTAGGGTGATGAGCAGGAGTTAGAATCCAGCAAAGTCTGAAACTTAACCTTACAAGCATTAGCTCAACTGGGTCTCTAGTTATCATCATCATCATTATTTTTTTAATTTAATTTTTTAGTTATAGATGGACACAATACCTTTATTTTATTTATTTGTTTTTATATGGTGCTAAGGATCGAAGCCAGGGCCTCGCACGTGCTAGGCAAGCTTTCTACCGCTGAGCCACAACCCCAGCCCTTCATTATTATTTTTTAAAAATATTATTTACTAGTGCATTATAATTAATAGTTGTCATTTTTTAAAAAATATTTATTTATTTGCTTTTAGTTGTACACAATGCGTTCATTTTCACGTGGTGCTGAGGATCGAACCCGGGCCGAGCACGTGCTAGGCAAGCGCTCCACCGCTGAGACACATTCCCATCCCCAGTTGTCATTATTTTTTATAACAATTATCAGACCTTCAGACCTATTCCTCTTTCTGTGCAGTTCTTTCATGGGACAGTGACAGCTGCACTATAGTTAGTTGCTTACTTATATTAATCTTCTATTATTTGTGATCTCATTCTCAAGGATAGGGTCTGAACCTCATTCTTTATACCTCTTGCACTGAGCATATGCCCAACACATAAAGAAACAAATAAGTGAATGGATAGATGAATGAAAGCCTGAAAGCTAAATGAATGAACAAAACACTTATCATATCCTTTAAAAAAAATTAGCAAAACTAGGTATTTGTTATGGTTTGGATATGAAGTAGCCCCCAAAGCTCATGTGTCAATGCAGGAATGTTGAGAGGTAAAGTGGTTGGATTGTGAGAGCTGTAACCTAATCCATCCTAGTTTGAATGACTGGGTGGTAACTGTAGGCAGTTGGTGTGGCTGGAGGAGGTGAATCACGGGAATGGGGAGGTGCAGAGTGTGGGGGTGGGGGTGGGGGTTGGGTGTGTGTGTGTGTGTGGTATGGGGTGTGTGTGTGTGTGTGTGTGTGTGTGCGCGCGTGCGCTCAGGAGCCCTGGAGAGCTTGTTTTTCCCTGAGGGGGCCCTCCCTCCCCCTTCCTGACCCTGTCATGAGCTGAGCAGATTTCCTCTGTTGGACCTTTCCCCCATGATGTGCTGCCTCACCTTCAGCCCAGAGGAAGAGTTAGCTATCTATGCTTTGGGACTCTGAAACCACTAGCCCCAAATAAACTTTCCCTCCCTTAAATTATTCTTATCCGGTATTTTGGTCACAGTGTTGAAAAATCTGACTAAAACAGAGTGGAACATTAAAAAAAAAAAAAAAAAAAAAAAATTCCATCCTTTCTGGTGCATCCCTAATTATGTGAATCTGGCACATGCCTGCTCATGTATATGTGTGCATGTGTGTGTGTTGCCTTAACTACCTGAAAGAGTTGAATGATTGGTAGTGGCAAATTAAGTCTTTGGGATCCCTCTGAGATGCAGAGAAGCCCAGACTTCTCCAGGATCAATAGATCAAAGAAGAAGTTCAATAATGCTGCAAGTGTCAGATGACATTTCCTATTCAGAACATACTTGGAATTGCCTAGGCAATAAGCTTAATAATCATGAGCTCTAGTTACAAGTAATAACCACACACCAGAAACACCAATTTGCTTCCTCTTTGGCCTGGAAAGCTGAGCCTAATATTTCAGTTTAATCAGGTAATCATATGATGAAATTAAGCAGGGGATACCTACCACAATGTTACCTATTTAATTAGTACAAAATAACAACAAGCAGTGCCTGTGAGATTGAGGCAAAAACTTGTATGCTTCTATTCTGGTGTTATAAATTGGTTCAACTCTTTAGAAATCAGTAGGCTACCTTGCATGCACAAGGTCCTAGTTTCAATCCCTAGCAGAAAGAAAGAAAGAAAGGAAAGAAAGGAAGGAAGGAAGGAAGGAAGGAAGAAAGAAAGAAAGAAAGAAAGGAAGAAAGAAAGAAAGAAAGAAAGAAAGAAATCAGTAGGCCATGGAGCCTGCCACACCATTCTTGTCGAGCAATGGAAAAGAATTTTGCAGAGACTTTTAGAGATCTGATCAATCATTTTAAAGATTTAATTATGCCCTGGTGGATGTTCCAATGGATTAAAAGTAACCAAGCAACACTGTAACAGGAATGATGTACAACATTTCTTTAACAAGAAGTTCTAGATGGACACAGCTATGATTCTGTTCAGGTGGTTGTAGACAAGAGAAGTTCAGGCTATGAAGATTTATGAAGAAGGTTCTCCTACTTTCCCAGGTTTGAAGGTTTTCCTGGGGAGCCTGGACTTTGAGCATTTCCTGGACAATGAATGTGATCAACTGATTCATCTGTTCATTCAAAAATGTTTACTGAGCTCCCATTGTGCAAATCATCTATTTGGAGAAAAGGACTCTTTTCTTGTTTCTGTGGGCCCTTATCTTGCACAGAGAGGATACTCAATAAATATTTGTTGATTGAGAAGCTGAAACAAAATGGATCTTTCCACACTAGTTTCATATCTGGGTTGTACAATTTACAGAATTTGTTGCATCTGTAAAATTTTCTTAAGTTTATGAGTTGGTAGCCTAGGAGATTATGGCTTTTTTTTTTTTTTTTTTTTTTGCATCCCCCTGCAATAAAGGTATTTTTGTATTCTTGTTGCTATCAGAATCAGCTTCTGATAAATCCCTTATGTAAATTCTCTGACTGGGGCAGGGTTGGATCTATACTTTGAGCATGCATACTGTTCTCATCCTGTATGCAGTAGAGCCTTAGGTTGTTGACCTTAAAGCTTTAACACTGGACCAGGCTCAGTGATTTCATCTTTTTTTAAAATCCTAGATTCTTTGTGTGTGTGTGTGTGTGTGTGTGTGTGTGTGTGTGTGTGAGAGAGAGAGAGAGAGAGAGAGAGAGAGAGAGAGTTAGTTTTCAAATACTATAGTCTGAGGACAATCTACAGGGGATCTTAAGAGAAAAATCCCTAGATAGTCATGATCTGGAGACCCAGATTGAAAAAGAACTGAAGGAATAACTTGTACATGGCTGGGGGTAGTTTCTGGGGGGCAGGGCTGTCCGTATAAATGTAAGGAACATAACACATTACCAGCTGACAGTGACTAAACAGGATTCACTAGTCCAGTCCAACAACTGCAAATGGAAAAAATATGTATTGGTTCTACTGTACCTTGGTGGGCATGGGCTTCTTAAAGGTGATTTCAGCTTGCATCCAAACACCCCTTGGGGACTCAAGCAGGGACCAGATCTTCTCTTGAACCACGTGATTTTCTTCAAAGATATAAACTGCTAGGGCGTCACTCATTTTCAAAAACCCATAGATGGCATAATGAAAACGTAGGCAATACTGCAAGTTTCCAGGTAGGGAGGGACCATAGAGCCTTCCAATGTAGCCAGGCTGAGAAGTAAACTTTGTGTTGGCCAGCAAGTAATACCCTGTCAACAAGACAAAGCATTTAGTGTAACAGCAATGCAAAATAATCTACCCCAGATTATCAAGCAGGAAATTTTGCTAAAGGTAGTGGGATTTACCAGCAGAAACTATTCCTATAGGCTACAAATGCAAGAAGGGATTTTTAAGTGATAAAAAAAATCCATGTGCCTCCATTGCAAATAAAACCTTCTATAATCCTAAGTAATTTTCATGAACTAGTATAGATTTCCTACTTCATTAACCCAGATTCTAGTCATCAGTTAAGAGTTATACTTTTCACGAAATGAAAGGGATGAAATCAGCTTGGGGTTAAGAGCTACCTGTGGGAACTGGCTAAATGGAAAGCCCAGAGTTTACTTTTCCTTCCTCTCTTTGCAGTGACCAGTAGGGCAGGAAGGATGACTAGCTGGTCTGACAGTCTTTGTGGGATTTTTGTATCTGGGTACAACCTACTCCTCTCTTGGTCATGTTTAAAACCATCCCCAAATAGGTTTTCAATCAGATGGTGCTGAAGATCTAGGTTCGTCCCTTATTTTTTCTAAATAACATAAAGAAGAACAGGAACCTCTCCCTCCCACCTGTCCTACCACCCACAAAGTCAGCTTAAAATAGATCCATGTATCCTAGAAAGTCAGGGCAGAAAAGAATAACACATTTGTTTTTATTCCCTTTTTTGCTCTTCCCCTTCTCTTTATTATTATTATTATTATTTTCTTTTTGGACACCTCAGTGTTTGCTCTAGAGTTTAGTTCTAACCAGTTATTTAACACTATAAGACGAGGAAGAAACACCAAAGCTTACTCTTTCCTCTAAGGCCATTGAAGGTCCAGTGAGAAAGAGGCTGCCTGTGAGCCGGGAAGAGAGGCTTCCCCAGAAACCAACCCTGTGGCACCTGGGCCTTAACTTAGCTACCAGAACTATGAGACAATGCATTTCTGTTGTTTAAACAGCCCCATCTGTGGTACTTTGTTTCTGTAGCCCAAGCAGATTAATATGGTGGCCACTCAACAGCCAGAACAACCTTTTGGAATCCTAAATTCAATCCTTATCTTCTCTGCTTAAAATCTTTCAGTGGCGCCGGGCGCGGTGGCGCACGCCTGTAATCCCAGCACTTTGGGAGGCTGAGACAGGAGGATCACGAGTTCAAAGCCAGCCTCACCAATGGCAAGGCACTTAGCAACTCAGTGAGACCCTGTCTCTATTTAAAATACAAAAAAGGTCTGGGGATGTGGCCCAGTGGTCGAGTGCCCCTGAGTTCAATCCTGGTACCACCAAAAAAAAAAAAAAAAAAAAAAAAATCTTTCAGTGGCTTCTCATTTTCTTTATGATCAAATCCCCAGCACTTACTCTGGTCTGCCACATCCATAACCTCCTTCCCTCATTAACTTCATGTCCTCCACTCTCCCCACCACTCCCCCATGGGACAGTCATGTTGACCTTCCTGTCTGTTGGTGTGACCAGCTCTTTTCAAACCCTTTACAGATGCTTCTCCTCTGCTTGGTCACTCACACTCTTTCAGCTAACTGCAACCTCCCTCAGAGAAGCCTTCCCTGAATCCCCAACCCAAGTTAGGTTCCTCCCTGGATTCTCCCTCATATTCTCTGAAGGGGATCAGAACGTGTTGCCGCCAGATGGGCCTCTTTGCAGTCTGATTATTTTGAGTTGAAGAATACTTGAGAAACAGTAGAGGCAGAAGGGTTCTCTGCCCTCCCTCTTTCTACCTAAAAGCATGTCATAAAACCTCTCATGAACAAGGTAGCCTCCCAGCACCCTGTTGCAGGAAGGGAAGAATATTCAATCACCAGGGACTGGGGAATATTTTTTTTTTTTTTTTTTTTGTGGTACTGTCAATATTTTTTTAAAAAATTTTTAAAAATTGGGAGTTGATATTAAAGTGAATTTGTACAAACAAACTTACTAAAATAACCCTATCTTCCATTACTTTCCCCCATATATGTCCTAGTCACTTTCCCATAATTTAGTATCCCTGGAAGCCTAAACTATTTTCATTTATCTTGCCACTCCTGCACAGTTTAATCATTCTTCATTAAAACTGATATATAATGGGCTGGGGTTGTGGCTCAGTGGTAGAGTGCTTGCCTAGCACAAGTGAAGCCCTGAGTTTGATCTTCAGCACCACATAAAAATAAATAAAATAAAAGCATTGTGTCCAACTACAACTAAAAATAAATATTTTAAAATAAATTGATATATGAGCTCTCAGGCCTATGTGTTTCTTTAATTCCTCACTTTTTCTCATGAAGACTTCCATGTACAAGTAAACATACTAAAGAAAGTGTGTATGTTTTTCTCCTATTAATCTATTTTATGTCAGTTTAATTCTCAGCTCCAGCCACAGAAACTAAGATGGAAAGGAAAAGATTTCCTACTTGGCAGGAAAAGTTTTCTCCCTGACAAGTGTATTGTGTACACATTTGTCTAACATTTCACTCACCCATTGAAATGATTGTCAGCCAGCAAGAGTGGGATTCATATCTGACCCATTCATTACTATATGTTCTGGGCATTAGTCTGGTCAGGTCAGAATAGGTTTTATAGAGCCTGTATTTCTACAAATTGGGAAATCTCTAAGAAAATAATCATATCAAATTATAGGTTCAATGTCTTTTTTTTTTTTGGTACCAGGGATTGAACTCAGAGGCACTCAACCACAGAGCCACATCCCCAGCCCTTTTTTGTATTTTATTTAGAGACAGAGTCTCACTGAGTTGCTAAGTGCCTCAGCATTGCTGAGGCTGGCTTTGAACTCGTCGTGATCCTCCTGCCTCAGCCTCCCAAGTGCTGGGATTACAGGCGTGTGCCACCGCACCCGGCTCAGGTTCAATATTTTGATGGCTCTTTCCAAGCCCTTCCTCAGGGCCTATGCAAGTGAGGATCCCTGTAACTTCAGTTTTATTGGCTTCATGGTAAATTGACCAGCATATGAATACCTGATGAATAAATGAATGAGACAGTATGTGCCTTGAGATGAAGCTCTTCCTACCAGTCTCCACCAGGGTGGGCTCCATAAAAGATGTCATTAAAGTAATATGAATCCATATACAATGTGCTCAAACTGGTTTCTAAGAGCTCCTCATATATAACACCCATTGTTCAATAGCATGTTTTCTTCCCATGATATATATATTTTTTACATACAACATAAAATATGTAACATACAACTACCATTTTTAACAATTTTAAAGTGTACATTTTAGCACATTCACAGTATGGTACAACCATCACAGCTATCTTGTTCCAGAACAATTTCATCACCCGCAAAATAAACCCTGTATCCATTAAACAGTCACTCCTTAGTTCCTCCCCTTTCAGTCCCTGGCAACCACTAATCTGCTTTCTGTCTCTATGCATCTCTTCTGGAGAATTCATATAAACAGAATCCAATAAATTTGAAAAAGTATTTCATCTAAAATAAACAGCAAAATAATTATCAAGGGCTTGGCTACTTAATTAATAGGCAGATACTTTTGCTTGTATAGTCAACTTGAATTAGAATTTTAAAAAATGATCAAACACAACATTACTGATTGTCTTTACTTCCTCAGAGATGCCTGCCTGTCTGCCTGCTTGCTTGCTTTCTCTCTCCCTCCCCCTCTCTTTCTTTCTTCTGTTTTTGAAGTTGAAGTCTTCGTAGGTGAAGAGTAAGAATGACCAATGATGCATGAATACCACACCAAGATGTCCCAGGTGAGACTCCCGACTTACCAAAGCCTGTAGTGTGGTCTCCAGCCCGATATATGTTTGGCTTTACTTTCACTCGGGTCCAACCTGGACCTTCTTTATCTTGGTAAAAGTTGCAGAGATCTTCCTCAAAATTGCAGCTTGCTTCCACAGCACTGAAAGGAAGCTCTGAGTAAATGAGAACCAAAGTTATAGTCAAGCCCAATGACCTCAAAGGAGTACATCAACTGATTGACAGACATGGTTACAGTTGCGCCGGGGGAGACTGTGGAGGTAAAACACAACAAAATATTTCTACTTGAGTGGCAGGCTGACAGGTTAGCATCAAACCAATGTTTCAACATGACAGGAAAATTGTTCTTTTCCTTTCTACAGGGAGGGGAGGAAGGAGCCCTGTTCACATTCTCTTAAAAATAAATATCAGATTTCAAAAGGAATTTCCTCTTGGGATGTAAAGATTCAGAGAATTTGTTCACATTCTTGACAACTCAAAATTCACTCAAAGTTTAAAACAAAAAGGAACGAATTTTAAGAGACTCTTAATTTTTCTGTAAGACATATTATTTTGAAGATAATATTTTCCAGAAACAATTTTCCTTTGTTGATGAATCTCTGTCAGAAGTATGGCCCGGATCTGTTTATAATTGGCCTTGGTAGTAGGAGCTGATCTGCTTGGAGAAAATCAGCACTCAGCCTTAACCATGCAGTTCCAAGCTACACCATTTCTTTTTTTTTCAGTACTAGGAATGGGGCTCAGGGGTGCTGTATACCTCCAGCCCCTTTTTATTTTTTATTTTGAGACTGATCTGCTAAGTTGCCCAGGCTGGCCTTGAACTTGTGATCCTCCTGCCGTGGCCTCCTGAATAGCTGGGATTCTATAGTAGCCATACTTCTTAATTGCTGGGTTTCTACTACCACCACAACTGGAACAAAAGTTGCACCAATTGTGAGAGGGGGCTTCTATTATTCTGGCTTTGCAGAGTTCTGGTATCATTTATCCTGGTCTATAAATATCACCACAGCCCAGATTACCTGGAGGGAATGGAACATAAAAGATATCTGCACTTTTGAGAATAACATCTAGTCTTATTAACAAGTGGCTCATAAATCTCACTATTTAGATTGTAGATTGCCCTCTGGGTCCAGAGGGGATGTGATTATTGCAGTTTGGGACATGTTCAGTCTAGCCAAATGTGATCCTGGTCTGCATGCTGGTAGACTATTCCAGTGCCAGGGAGAGAGGATGCTGTTTTGTATAACTGGGTAATCATTTTGGGAGATGTTTGAGTTCTTCCTGTGAGCTGGTGGCACAGGAAGCTGTTTAGGGATAAAGACTCACCTGCTCTCAGTTTGTCAATTTTCAAAGAAAGAAAACTTTCAGGTGGGTTTAGAAACTGACCCAGATTAAAGAAGGGGAAGGAAGCATGATACCAAATGCAAGAAGGGATCCAAGATTCAATCCTGACCCAGAGAGCTATAAAGAACATTACTGGAGCAATAGGAGAAATCAGCATATGAACTGAAAGTTAGTTGAAAATATTGTATCAGCATTAAACTTCCCAAACTTTGTAATTATTCTTTAGTTCTGTTGCAGAATATGTTTGATTTTATAAATACACAGTGAAGTATTTAGGTGTAGAGGCTTGATGTTTGCAACCTACTCTTTTTTTTTTTTTTCAGTTGTAGATAGACACAATATCTTGATTTATTTATTTTTATGTGGTGCTGAGGATAGAACCCAGTGCCTCACACGTGCTAGGAAGGCGCTCTACCACTGAGCTACATCACCAGCCCCCAACCTACTCTTTAATAGTTGCTAAAGCAAAGAAGGCAAGATGTTAACACTTTGTAGACTTAGGAGAAGAGTATATGGCAGTTCTCTGGAATATATGTGCAGATTTTGTCTGAGTTTGAAATGATACAAAAATAGTCTCAAAACCACAAAATTAAGAAAATAAGTGACTAACAGCACATTACAAAAAATGAATAGGAAGAAAATGTTCCTGTGTAGCTGGACCCTGATACTATCTGAGGTCATATGCTACAGGGACAAACTTTGATAAGCCAGACAGGAGAAAAGGAGAGGAAGAGAATTCTCAATGCTCTGAGGCTGGTGGATTAGTCCCCACCCTGTTCTGCCCTGATTCTGTCAGCACCAGGTTGTATATTTAAGCCCTGAAGATAAAGTCTGTGAAAAATGACTCTGATGTCATACAAACAAGGATCCTTTAACATTCTCCCATGGAGATTTGAGACCACAGGAAATCTCATGATGGTCTTAATGTTAGCCAATCCTCTGCTACTTAGTAAAGAAAAAACAGTTGAAAATCCAAATTCTACAGATGGCCATCAAGCTCAGGAAATCGTGTGATATTCCCATTTGCCATGCACAAAATGAAATTATTCATCAGGAATGAATCTCAAAGCAGCACCTTTGGGTGGTGCAAGAGAATCTTACCCCATCTATTATATGTGTGGGATGGGGTGGCAGATAATAGTAAAACTTGAAAGTTTATGGCAGTTTTTATTTCTAACCACCAAAGCACAAAAGTAACCAAGATGTCCTTCAGTAGGTGAGTAAACACAAATTGTGGCATATCAAGAAAATGGAACATTATTCATTGTTGAAAAGAAATGAGCTACTGAGCAGTAAAAAGGCATAGAGGAAACTTAAATGAATATTATACTAAGCGAAGGAACCAATATGAAATGGCTAAATACTATGGGCTCATCTATACAACATTCTGGAAAATGCAAAACTATGGAGACAATAGAAAGATCAGCAGTTTCCAGGGCAGAGAGAGATATTCTGTATGACACTATAATGGGGGAATACATGTCATTATACCTTTGTCCAAACCCATAAAGTATACAATACCAAGAATGAACCTTAATGTAAACTGGTTGACGTTGATGTTTATTGGGGGGAGAGGTATGTGGAAAAATCTCTACTTTCTGCTCAATTTTTCTGTGAACTTAAAAGTGCACTAAAAATGAAGTCTATTAATAAAGTAAAACAAAACAAAACTTGAAAGTAAGCAAGGATCACTTCTCTCCATGGTGATGAACTGAGTCACCATGAGTGGTTATATTAAGTTTTCTCACAGTGTGATTATATTGTTTTACTAAATGCCTCATCTTAGCAGTGGATTTGTCTGTGGTCTGATAAAAACAAAATCTCAAAAGTGTAACTCAAATGCTAAATCTTCTTCACCTCTATAGAATGCTCATTTTCCCTGAGACAGTATCCAGTTGCTGAAGATGGGGCCAGAGGGCTTGTTTTTGAACCATAACGAGCTGCCCGGAGATCAGGGGTAGAGGCCAAGCCTTTGCTTCTAGCTTGTTTATGGGTCAAGTGGTGATCACAAATTGAGCTACTGGGGAGTGTTAATAACATATTCGAAGCACAGGAAGGAATAAGAAGCAGATGGAAGCCCCTAAGCATCAGTTGATGATTAGGAAAAAAGATATAAAGCCCCATGAAGCAAGTTACCAAAAAAGCATCATCATGTAACTTTTAATTACTTGCTTTCTGACATTTGAACTTCTTGGAAGTAAGAGGCTTTGAAGATAATCTAATTAGCTGGAGTGTGTTACAACTGAGAAGAACAGTTGGGGAGTACTTCCCATCCTTTCCTCTGCTCCATGGAGTTCATGGAGACCAACTCATCATTAGTTCTGTAGATCTAAGAGGCTCATCAGCCCCTGAAGTACTGAAAGAGAGACACTCTATATGGTGTGCTCCAAAGGCCGCTAAATTTGCAGGGCAGCTTTATTTCAAATGAGCCAGGTCCTAAAGCAGGTGGATACAGACCAAAGCTGGCTTGAGGAAGAGTGAGTGGGACCTGGCACTCTCCTGGGGAACCTTGATGACACATGAGGCTGGGCCACTGGCTAAGCAGAGAAGATTCAAGGATTCAGGTAGTGATCCTCTGAGAGGAATACAGTGAGTGTCGGGATTCTCCCAGTCCTTCACCTGGGGATGGGGTGGACTCAAGCTCAGAGAGGAGGTTGGGCCTACATATGGCAGAGCAGTGGAGCTATCAGTTTGGGATTGGGCACCCAGGCAGGATTCCTGAAAGTGAACAGGATCACTTGTATCACTTGTGAGGCATTCAAAGATGTCTAGACCAAAAGGAGAACTTATTTTTAGGGTGTTAGTTCCAGGTCAAGGGGACTTGTGAGGTGCTATAATTCAAAGTAGGGAGGCAAGTATCACTGTTTTCTAGAAGAATCCTGGGGGGGATATGTGACATTGGTGTTAAACATCTGTAATTATGTGATGCATTTCAGGTCTGTATTAACTTTAAACCCTGCTAGATGGTGGCAATGTGATCCTTCACATGTTAAATAATTCCTGTCTCAGACTGCTAGGGAGATGAGGTAAGAAAACTCTAGATCCAGCTGGGAAAAGGAAAGACAAGAAGTCTGGAGCTAACCAAGATAAGGAAAAAAAGTTGGCACCTGTTATAAAACAGAAGGGCATAAACTATTTGTGAAATGCAAGTTGAAGTATGAAAGTCAAAGGGTTTAGCTTCTAGAGACTCTGAGTCGGCCCCACAGCTGCTCAAAGAAGGGGATTCAGTTGACACACAGGCTGTGGCTGTTGCTGGTTTTCTTTCACTTCAGTCTCACCCCCTGTTCTTCAGGAAAGGGATGGGCATATTTTGAAAATTGAATTAATAATATTGCCTCATGACCATTCTTTTTATTTTTTTGTCTCATACTCTATGCTATGGCCTTAACAAACATTAACACATAAATCTTCCCAACCACCCTACGAAACTGATTCTTCCATCCTTGCTCCATAGCTCTGAAAATGGAGTCTCAAAGAGGTTAAATACCATGACCAATGTCACATAGATTATAAGTGGCAGAACAGGAATGTGAATCCAAATTCCTGGTTCTTAAGCATACCACTGTGATGATGGAATTAAACCACTTTAAAGCCAAGTTAGTATGGTGGGAAGTTCTGAAGACAAATATGGAGCCTCCATGAACCTAATGGTATAAAAAGAGGGGGTTTCTGCAGGGAAGAGGTTTCTATGTGTTTTTACAGACTGAGGACCTAGCAGACATCTTAAATGGGTCTCGTTTTTCCCTTTCACTAGTCAGATCACCAGTGTAGTAGGCAAGAGCTTACACATATTCTGAATCTTTTTAAAAAGAAGAGCATTTATTAAGGTTGATCCTATTACCTCCCAGCTACTTCTTCACCCCACCCTCTATCCAGTGCAGATGTTGAATAAATATTTCTTCTCTCACATATATAACATGCAAATATAAAATTCAATATAACTGTCTAGTAACTGATAAGAGGAACATCCTAAAAATACTGAAAAAGAGGTTGTGACATTACTATTAACATAATTAAAATATTAGCTGGTGGAATTAAGAAGTCATCAAATTTTAGGAGAAGTGAAACAGTTTTGGTTTCTGTGTTTTTGTCAAACTTAGGGACTCTCTGGTTATTATTTGGGTTCAATCACTTAAAATATGTAAAATGGGGGCTGGGTGTGTTGCTCAGTGGTAGAATGCTTGTGTGAGAGCCTTGGGTTTTATATGTAGTACTCACATACACACTCTAAAAATGATAAAAACATGTAAATCCAGCCTGGTTCTATCTTCAGTGGAGAGGGTATACGGGGGTATTGAACTCAGGGCACTTGACCACTGAGTTACTTCCTCAGCCTTATTTTGTATTTTATTTAGAGACAGGGTCTTACTGAGTTGCTTAGTGCCTTGCTTTTGCTGAGGCTGGCTTTGAACTCATGATCCTCCTGCCTCAGCTTCCCTAGCCACTGGGATGACAGGCATGCGCCACCCTGCTTGGCTATTTCCATACTTTTTAAAAAATTAGAATTAGCAAAGAATTAGTTTAAGCAAATTAGATTCTAATTTGGAGATAATAATTTAGCTCAAATAGATAATATTATTTTTCTTAGTCTCCTTGATAGTAGACTATATCCAAAACCTTATTAAACTAAAGAGCAAGTTTCTCTTAAGTGAAAGTCAGGTTCAAAAGTTATTTCCCAGGACTGGGGTTGTGGCTTAGTGGTAGAGCACTTGCCTAGCATGTATGAGGCACTGGGTTCGATCCTCAGCACCACATAAAAAATAAAATAAATAAAATAAAGGTATTGTGTCAATCTACAATTAAAAAAGAAATTCTTAAAACAAAACAAAACAAAACAACAAACAGCTATTTCCCATGCTCCAAACCCAGAACGAGTACTCATTAATAAGACGGGTAATCAGAATGTCCCTGGGTCTCTCCAGGAAACAAATTCACTAAATGGTAAGGTCAATTGCATTGATCTGGGTTATCATTAATATATTGCCATCTTTCTTATTCTAAAACATTTATTTTATAATTCATTTTGAATCTATTTGCTTATTTATTTTCTCAGGAAGTAAAAAAATTTCTCTCCAAACACTAAAGTTATGGCACTACAAAATTTTTCCATAGTAAAATTTTCTGAGGGTTCATTTTGAAAGAGGAAGTAATTCAAATTAAAAGCATATAATATTTAATCAAAACTATCATAGAGATATCTATCAACACTAACATCCTTACACATAGGGACATAAATCTTGGATGCTTAAACTTGGGAAAAGTTTTTATAATTCTATTTGGTAGATTGTGAAAGTTTTTTTCCATATCCTCAGCCACCCATTTATGGGTCCAAGATATCATTTAAAGAGAAAGATGGGTTGGAGTAAAATTGTATCGTTTAATTTTCTTTTTCTAGTAGGCAGGGAAGATGAAAATGCCTTAAGATAGAACTGGCCTATGACTTTAGAAAAATTAGATTCACTCTGTGAGGGGAAAAAGAGGGTAATAATCCCCCCCAAATTACTCTTTGGTTAATTAATTTTTAAAGGATGAGATAAGAGAAAAGATGAGGAAATGAAAGACAATTTAAAGCAAGGCCTGACCACAGGCATCTATTGAGAAAAGTCAGTTCCAAATGGGGGAAAGAAGAAAAAGAGAACACTCACCTGTCTGATTTTGGCAGCGCACAGGAGAGAAAGAAATATCATCCAGGGCAACAAATCCTCCTTTGGGACCATTGAAAGCAACCTCAAAGATAACCTGGAGAGGAAAATTATATGCTGTCATATGTTTACATATTTTCTGTTAGGCTGATGCAAAATGACATGCAAATCAAACCAGGTGAGGTCAAATTATAAGGACTTATGTAATCATGTTCCCCAAAATAAATGTTTAGACAGCATCCTACTCAACCCACAGTCTCTGTTAGGGAGGATGAAACTGCTATAGTTTGAATGTTTTTTCCCCTGAAAAATTATATGTTGAAATTTAATCCCCAATATGATGGAATTAGGTGATGGGACCTTTGGGGATTTGATTAGGTCATTAGGGTGGAGGCCTAATGCATGGGATTAGTGCCCTTCTAGCAGTTTCAAAGGAGCTCATTGCCTTTTCCATCATGTGAGGACAGAGTGAGAAAGTGTGAACTATGAATCAGGAAACAGACCTTCACCAGACACCACATCTGTCCTTGGCTTGATCTTGGACTTCCCATAGGCTTCAGAAATATGAGAAATAAATTTCTGGAGTGGGGGCATGGTTCAGTGGTAGAGAACTTATCTAGCATGAGCAAAGGCTGGATTTGATCCTCAGAAACACACACACACACACACACACACACACACACACACACAAGCACAAATTCCAATGTTTATAAGCTACTGAATCTATGGCCTTTTGTTATAGCAGCCCATGTGGACTATGTCAGAAACCCTAAATTGGTATTCACTGGTGGATTTCCTTCTTATATTAGTGTCAGCTTAAGTGCTTACCTCATTTCGATAGAACTCTAGAAGTCATTAGCACTATGAACTTTGATTAAAGAAAAAATAGGCTAAGTGAAGAAAGCAGGCCAAGTTCTCCCCTGTTGTCCAAAGGTAGCTAAGCCCTCCCAGTTCCTTTCCCTTCTCCCTACGTGGAGCGCTACATGAGGGCCTAAGCAAAGAAGTAGCAGTCAGAGAGGAGGACCCTGATCCCGGGTTGGCCAGATGTGTTCCAATGGTTAGAAAACACATGGGTCAATCCCTTCTGTTTTGCTTCTTACCTGACACTAACTCTGATCTCAATCAACTTTATGCCTGTGACCATGGGCATCAGGTGTGGTCACACCTTTGCCTGTATGGAGAAAACCACCCAGGTGCACACACGGTTTCACTGTATGAGTTTATAGCATGAGACGACCCAGTGTGGAGCAGGGCTTGAAATTTAAACATCTACAAGCACTAGGCAGTAGTGTAAGCACAACAAGTGGGTTTACTTTGGTGCAGACTTTTGAGAAAAGAAGAAGGTAAGCCCTTCTAGAGGGGGTGCTGCAGCTCAGCTTCATCAGTTGCTGGCCTATGGGAATGCTATGGCTGCTATGGGCTGAATTGGGTCCCCCAGCCAATTCACATGTTGAAGTCCTAACCCCATCACATCAGTATGTTACCTTATTTGGAAATAAGGTCATTGCAAATACAATTAGTTAAGACAAGATCATACTAGAGTAGGGAGGGCCTTTAATCCAAATGACTGGCATTCTTATAAAAAACAGGAAATATGGAGCCTGGAGCAGAGGCACACACCTGTAATCCCAGTGGCTTGGGAGGCTGAGGCAGGAGGATCATGAGTTCAAAGCCAGCCTCAGCAAAAGTGAGGCACTAAGCAACTCAGTAAGACCCTGTCTCTAAATAAAATACAAAATAGGGCTGGAGATGTGGCTCAGTGGTTGAGTGCCCCTGAGTTCAATCCCTGGTACACCCCAACCCAAAAACAAACAAAACAAAACAAAAAAACCGGGAAATACAGATGTGGAGAGAGACATACACAAAAAGATAATATGATATGTGAAGATGAAGACAGAGACCTGTAAACCTAAGGATGCCAGCAAACCACCCAGGAAGAAGCAGAGAACAGATTCTCTTATAGTCCTCAGAAGGAAACAGTTCTGCTGACACCTTGATATTGGTGTCAATGAGACACGACATTTCTGTTTTGTAGACACCCATTTTTGAGTGACTTCATTATGGCAGTCCTAGCAAATAATACAAGCCTAATGTCTCTGTGGCCAAGAAATTATCAAGAAGACTTGAAGCAGGGCACGGTGGCACTCGCCTGTAATCACAGCACTTGGGAAGCTGAGGCAGGAGGATCACGAGTTCAAAGCCAGCCTCAGTAATGGCAAGGCATTTAGCAACTGCCCAGTACAAAAAGAAAGACTTGAACCTTTATGTTTTATTTGTAATTTTTGAAAATTTGAATGCTGGCAATTAATTAAGTTAAAACAATCAAATCAAAACAAACAAAAAAACAAGACAAAGACAAAGACAACAAAAAACACTACAGCATCCACATAACTATGAGCTAAATTTGACCCATAGACTTTTAGTTTGCAGTCTCTTCTGCAAGAGAATAGTGGAGGCAGAGAGAGACTAGAGTTCAAATCTTATGTTCATCACTTACTAATTAGGCAACTTGGATACATCAGTAAATTTCTCAGGGTCTGCTTTTCTCATCTATTAAAACAGGCAAAATAACACCTCCCTTGAGGGACTGTGGGGTAGATTAAATGAGATAATTTATATAAAGATCGTAGCACAGAGTCAGGTATGTAAGGAGCTCTGAACTAATTTTGTATCTTTTCCTTCAGCTTAACTCCCTCTTGAACTTATATTCAAGTCTAAGCTCAATTAGCCATTAATTGGCTTGAACAGGTCTTTTCTTTCTTTCAGGACTCAGTTTCTCCATTTTTGCAAAAAGGAGATTGGATTAGATGGTTCATAAGGTCCCTTTCAGCCTAATCACAATGGTCCTACAGGGACCTGGTACCCAGACACTCCAAGGGGAGTTCTGTAAGCTTTCCTTGACCAGATGCAAGGGCTATGAATGAAGAAACAGATGAATGAAAGAACACACGAGAGGGGCAAATTAAATGTACAGACTTGACCCAGATTCATGACATTGAGCTTTCAATGCACTGACTGGTAAAGAAAACGAATTATTCACATTGAGTAGGTAGATTAAGAATAATGTTTCTGATGAGGATATGTTAATCACAGTCCACATGCTAATGTCTTTTTTCTTGTTCTGAAAGTTTCCAATGTTTGTTTTCCTTTTTAAAATTCATTTGAGAATATGGTGACATTAAATTCTCTGATTTCTGTCAGACAAGTTTTTTTTTCTTGGCAACTAGCAAGAGCAAAAAATACCAGTCAATAGGTTCAGACCAGTGGAACAAAACCACATTCATGTGGACCCAAATATGTGTTTAAATTTAGTAGTGTTGGGCATTGTAACTTCTCAAGTATTGATTTAAAAAATTTCAGCAAAATTTCACTCATACAAACATTGCCTGAGCAGAGTTCATGGTCAGAGGAGAGGAGTTGGTAAAGAAAAGACTGTAAGGGTGTGTGAGTGAGTGAGTGAGTGTGTGTGCATGCGTGTGTGACTCACTTGACTTTAATAGAAGGAAAATGTTCTGAAGCAGTACATGCATTTCTTTTCCTCCTTGAAACCCAAACACACAGAAAATTTTCCACTGGGCTGCAAGAGCAAATTGGTCAGACTTTGGGTTAGGAAATAGCCCACAAGCTACAAAAAGAAAAGAAAAAAAAAAAAAAAAAAAAAAAAAAAAAGAAGAAGAAGAAAGAAAGAAAAGAAAACAACAAATCCACTGTGTCCTCTCTGGGGTCACTTGGGGTGGGGGAGAAGAGGAAGATAAGAAGGAGGTGGGAGAGTGTCAGGCATGCCATCAATAGATGGATCACATCAGAAACCAAGACCCAACCCCAGTGTTCTCTGCAGCTCTACAGCAGGCTAGCAGATGGCACCACCGAAAAGCAGCCAGAGGAATAATCTAGTTCTTTTGCACTTTAAAGGAAACCAAGGAAGACATTACAAAAGCACAAAGTGAAAAGTGGGGGGTATTAAAAATGTGTGGTACCTGTCTCCACTTATAGCTGCAGGTTCTTAGAGCAATCTTTCATGTATAGCAACCACAATGCTGTCTGATCCTCAAGGTCCTATGGGGTCCTCAGACAGAGCTGAGCCTCCTCCTACAGCTGTAGGTCAGATTTTAGTCTAGGAAATTTCCTAAGCTCTCTGGCATTCACCAGCTGTGTGACCTAAAAAAGATGTCAACTTTCTTGGACACTCTGTTTCTCCTTTTTCATCTGTAAATATGGGGATAATTTTGCCATTTTATTGGATAATAAGTCTTGAAAGTACTTGAGAGTTCTCAAATATATACATGGGTATATATTAATATATGTGCTTAGAGAAAGGTCTACAAGGATAAACACCAAAATGTCAGTGTTCCTTATCCTCCAGGATTGGCCTGGAGCATTTTAACTTACTTTGCTTCTTTGAATTTTGTAATTCTTCTGCATTGCACATTTATCATTTATATAACTGGAAAACAGTCATAAGATAAAAGCATCAAGACTTGTTTCAAATTAGGGCTTTAGTAGTAAGTTCATTTTTGATTTTATGACATTATTTATGCTGCAAAGAAAGGATTTAAGTCATTTTTTTTCTGGAAAGACAATTCCCTTAGTTAAGGAAAACCTTCAAAACTGCTCTGGGGAATGGAATTCAGGAACTCGTTGCTGTTGCTTATCTCCACCTTAAAACTTTCCATGGTCATAATGCAAGGTTCAGAGGGAACGCATGCCTAGGAAATCTAGTCAGTGGACTAAAACCCTCACTTTTGATTATCAATACAAAAAAGAAATTCAGTGTGTGCCCACCTTAAAAGAAAGATTGAGATGCAGCAGGAAAAGAAGACTGACAGCGAGGTGTTGTTCAGGGACCTCCCTGCCAGTGTGTGGGTGGACCCCCGCAGCTGCACCAGCTCAGGGCACACCTACCTCCATGGGGTAAGGAGCGCTGAACTCGACCTCTGCAAGGTTCCAGTCTGCATTCCCTGGATTGTCCACTTTCCAGATCTCCTCATACAGGCCGGCCACATCCCGAGTGTAAAGGGAAAAGACGTTGTCGTTCCCCTGCTGGAGCTGGTAATAGAAGGACAGGCAGCCAGACATGGGGGCTGTGGTCATGGGGGAGATGAACTGAGCCACCTCCTGGAAGTGCTTGACGTAAACGGAGTCCACATACATGTAGTGGCCTGAAAAATCACACAGGGAACACAGGGTGAGACCCCTGGGTGGCTGCTGACCAAATGGTGGGATTCTGGGATTCACTTCAAAATAATCCAGGGGCGTGGTGTGGTGGAGAGGGAGAGGAGGGGTCATAGATGAAAGCAGTCTGGCCTGAGTGGATAAATATTGCCGCTGGGAGACAGGCACATGGGGTTCATTGTTCTCTGTAAATACTGGATGAGAACCATTCTTCTTATTTCTCTTACTTTTTTCTTTTTTCTTTTTTTTTTTTTTTTTTATTCCTGGGGTGCTGGGAATTGAGTCCAGGGCCTCTCTCATGCTAAACGAGTGCTCATCTATTGAGCTTCGTCCCCAACCCAACTTAACCTTACTCTCCTTACCCCCTTTGGAAAATTTCCTGCTTTATTCACTTTTTTTCGATATTTTTTTTATTGGTGCATTGTAATTTTACATAATAGTGGGATTCATTATTTCATATTTGTACATGTACAGAATTTGATTACCCTCACTTTTAGTTGAAGTAATATACATATAGAAAGAAAAATGTGCCATCTGCAGAGTGCTTGAATATTACAGGATGGACATACCCACGGGAAGAAACAGAACATTGCCTCAGAAGTCACAGCCTCCCAAGCCTTCTTTGAGTTATAAAGACTTTAAAAGCATACAAATCATACCATCTATTCTTAGAGGGCGTAGAGAGACACACCTGGACATCTTTGCAATTTATACAAAATGCCACTGTGTGTTTTTTGAATGAAACTAAAACGAAATTCTAACTAGATGGCAATTTGTGTGTCATTAATGGACCATGTAGGGTGGTCAGCACTGCAGACAGGACTAGGATTTGGAAGTCTGGTTTTTTGATAACATTCTGGGCAGAAACTGGTGATACCATCTGGCAGCTGCAGAGGCTGATCTTCGCTAGAGGGCACAAACAGAAAAACTGGGTAGCAGAATGGGAAGAGCTTTGGTTCAGCATTGAAAAGAACTGAGTTTGAATCCTGTGTCTTTTCTTACTAGTCCTGTGATCTTGATGAAGTTTCTGAATTTGTCTGGGCTTCAATTTCCTGATCTGTAGAATGAGAATCAAATATAGTTAATCTTTGGTATTATGTGGGATTGGTTCAAACAGCCCCTGAGCATACTAAAATCTGTGAATGTTCAAGTCCCTAAGAAAAAATGGAATAGTATTTGCATATAACTTATGAGCATCCTCCCTTACACTTTAAACCACCTCTCAATTGCTTATCATATAATACAATGTAAATACCATGGAAATAGTTGTTATTGTATATTGTTAAGGGAATAATGGCAAGAAAAAGTCTGTAAATGTTTAGTACAGATGCAGTTTTTTCCCCTGAATATTTTTGGTCTGCTATTGATTGAATTTACGAATGTGAAACCCCTGGATAGAGAGGGCTGACTATATTCCCTCACAGGGTCAACATGAATACATATGTAAATTACAATATGAATACAATAAGATTACATATGTAAAGCTGTTTGCACAACACATTGTAATTGCTTGACATATTATAATGAAATAGTCTTGCCATTCATGAATCTAGAACTATACTTGCTTGCCCTATAGTCTGTTTTGTATAAGGACTAGCTATTATTATTAGCAATTTTGCATTAATTTATTGAAGCTATGACAGAGAAGAGGCATACAATATAGCTTTGGCAGAATGCTCTATTTATAAGCTCAGAACAATATCTTTAATCTTATTACATAGTGCCTGGTTAATAAGAATTCCTTTCGCTTGGCAAAAAAGGAATAAGAATACTAGGAACAATACGGTATATATAGCTCACACACTGGGTGTTTACTTTGCGTCTAGCACACTGCCCAGTGTGGAAGGCCTTTAACACATGGTTATTCGGAGCACGAACACAGTCTGAGAAAGGTTGTCACTCAACAAAGCAGAGGAAAGATGGACAGATCAAAGCTCACTTTCTCCTGGTGGCAAATTGTTCAACCCCTGGCATAATCTCCCTTATGTAAATGTAATTTCTCTTATCATCTTGCCAAGCCATGCAACTGTGAATCAGTAGAGATCACAAACTCAGATGCTCAGAGGAACCAGCCAGATTAAGTGTTCGCCAGAAGTGGACTGGACCAGGGAGAAATAGAAGCTGGTGAATTAGTTACCAGCATTTGAGATCATATTTCCTCAGCAACAAGAAGCAGAAAAGCTTCTCTGGGAAAAATCAGAAAATTGGGTAGGGCTAGGCCCATATTCTCAAGTAGCAATAATCAGATGGCAGTAAGGAGCCTGCCCCTTGCATGGGCCTGTGCTTTGCAGCCTCTCTATGCCTAGCCTTTCCCACAGAAGCCCAAAATCCAGGTTTGTGTGATGAATCAATCAAGTTTTAAGTATGCTCCCTGTGTTTGCTAGGGCTGACAAAATAAAATATCACAATACTGGTGACTTAAACAATGAAAACTTGTTGTCGCACAGTTTTGGAGACTGCAAGTCTGAGATCAGGGTGTCAGCAGGGTTGGTTCCATCTGAGGGAAGGATCTGTCCCAGGTCTCTCTCCTACTTCTGTGGTTTGCTAATGATCTTTGGCATTCCTTGGCTTGTGACACCCAGTCTTTGTCTTTACATGGTGTTCTCCCTGTCTGTGTATCTCCCCCTATGTCCAAAGTTGTTCTTTTCCTAATAACACTAGTCATATTGGGTTAGAGCCTCACCCTTTTCCAGCATGACCTCATCTTATTTAATTACATATACAATGACCCTAATTTACAAATAAGGTTACAATTGGAAATATTGGGCATTAGACTTCTATATATGAATTTTGGGGCAGCACAATTTAACCTATAACAAAACCCCCTACTATAATTTTTTAAAATTATGTGTACCAAATAAACATCTTTAGACTGAACATGGCTACTGGAGTCCACTTAGCCACCTCTGGGGAGGAATTTTAAAGAAAGAATCAGAGTGTCAGACTAGACAGAATCAACGAACCTCTGATATGGAAGGAAGGACACTCCTCCTTATTCCAAACTCAAATGATCTCTAAAGAAGTTCTGGAGGCCAGCTAGCCTCAACCAGAACATTTTAGTAATGGAGGATGCATGTTACCAGCTAGCCTCGTTAACATGACTCTATTCCCTAAGATCTCATGTGATGATCAAGTACAGAAGTGAGGTCTTCATTGCCTTTTTGAGGAGTTACTGGGGATTGAACTCAGGGGCACTTGACCACTAAGCCACATCCCCAGCCCTATTTTGTGTTTTATTTAGAGACAGGGTCTCACTGAGTTGCTTAGTACTTCGCTTTTGCTGAGGCTGGCTTTGAACTCACAATCCTCCTGCCTCAGCCTCCAGAGCTGCTGGGATTACAGATGTGCACCACCATACCCAGCTTCCTTGCCTTTTCAATATGTTTACCAGCAAGACGGAATCCCTTTGCAAGATATGCCTTCAGTAGAACTGAGTGGAAGAGAGTGAGCTATAAAACTTTGTCTCCTTGATTCCTCATTGGGGTGGACATGAAAGCGGGCCACTGAGTTCCCATCAAGGGAGCTTTCTACAGTGACCATAATTGCCTGTCAGTCTCCAACTGCCTCACCTTTGGATCCACAACCATGTTTATACCAAGGCACATTAGCCTGGACTGCTCTCAGGCTGCAGGGGGACTAGAGCAGAACCATCCCACCTTCCAGGGGCTTCTCAGTAATTTCTCCTCAGCCCGGTCTCTTCTCTTTCTCAGGATTTTCAACCTGCACTGAAGGTTTGCCAAAACCAGGACCACACTATGACTTTTGGGTCCCTTGTCACTTTCTCTTCCTCCATAACTATATTAAAAATTATAGTCTGTGATTGCATTGGTATAAAGACGAATGTAAACTAGGCCAGATTTGTTACTGTATTTGTTATCACCATGTTCATTTTCTGGTCTGATTTTAAAATAACCAAAAGTAAAAAATTGTTGTGGACCCCTAAAATATCATGGCTTCTAGGCACTGTGTCTACTGTGCCGAATGGGTATTGGCCCTGTCCCCAGCTACTCAGCCTCCTTTCCCAAGTCCTTCACAGACATTTTCTCTAATATGTCTTTTTACCTTATAATCCCAGCTTAGTGTTTGCTTCTCAGAGGACCCAAACCAATCCAGCCATGAAGTGAGAAATCATTCTGCCCAGGGTGAGGAGCATCTATCTCCAAAGATTCTAGAAGTTTTTCAATGAATCTGAAAAACTTCACAAATCTACTTGAAGATATGCATTCCACTTTTGAAGTATGCTATAACTGTGCTGAGCAAGATACATTTCTCACCTCTAGCCCTTTTATAAATTTCTCTTCCTTGCAGCTGACAGACATCTGATAGTCTTTTTTAAAGACAGTTACTCACCTGCTGTGTGGACAATATTTTACCCTGCATTTGCAGTTCAAGTGCCCCATTAGCAACTCACGCTGATGATGTGAGGCCAAGTGAACCACAATCACATTTCCCATCCAAAAAGCATCCAGCAAACACAATGTGACCTGCCCAACGTGAGTCAGAGAGGCTGCCGGGAATCAGCCCAAGACTGCTGACACCAAGTCTCACATGGAACCGCTAGACTAGACCACATTCTGTTGGCCTCCTTTCCTTTCCATCGTTCATTTGTTGCCAGAGTTGGTACTAATTACTGACGATCTGAATGACACTAACTAATTTTCTCACTGGGAAGCACAAAGCAGCTCATCACCTCTGTCGAAAGGGTGTGGTGATTCTCAAAGCACCATTCAGATATCTGTCCAAAGAGGCCAGGTTGGAGGGACAGCAGCAGCCCTGGGAGTGTGTCATCTGTACAATCTGCTCTGAGGAGGAGCAGCCAGGGGTTGGGTGGGTGCAGATGGCATTTGTGCTTCTTTCAAAGGAGAATACAGAAGGTAGCCTGGAGTTCTTGGGAAATATTGTCCAGTAAGTATATGGTATTATGGAATTTTCCTTCCCAGGTCAGTGAGGCTAAGGCTTTTTTCTGGCTCAGTGCTTGAGCTTCCAGAACCTCTGGGAGACATAATTTTTGTAAGATCATTAAGATTTGAGTTGGATGAAACTAGTTTAGATATGAAACTGGAGTGGATGGGCTTTAGTTGACAGAATCCTATAATCAACCAAATTATTGTGGGATCCTGAGGCCAGGGATCTTAAAGAATTAAAAATGAAAGATTCTGGATAGGGGGGACAATGGGTTCCCTATAAGATTAAGAATCCAGAAGTTCATTGCTACTCCAAGGAACTCTGTGCTACATTTCAATAGATTGGAAGTCAATATATTATTACCTGATTCTGGATTACCTACAAGAAGCCTGAGGTTCCTAGGAAAAAAAGCAACTTCAAATTTCAGCTAAAAGATTATAATTCTCGATAATGCCAGGCAAAGTCCAGGTCCCCTTGGGCTGTGGCCTGAGTGATGGTACATGTGCAATTGCTTCTGAAGAGGACTTACCCTCCTCTCTTGCAGCAGGCCTCCGGATTAGCTGAATTTTTCAAGTGGAACCAGTGGCTGCTTGTAGTCAGCTATTTTCTCTTGAATTAGTAAAAGAACTTTGAGGGCAGTTCCTAAACATTTAATTTCAAACAGCCTGGCTAACCAGTATTCCCTAAAGATTGCCTGTGGTTTGGCCGTGATGCCAAAGGCATCCTTTGACTCGGCTGTAATTTGGTTCTGTTGGCCACGTTTGTACTCCAGTTGCTTTGTCTGTTTCACCATCATTAGCTGTCTGGACAAGCCATCTCCTTGGTAAAGGAGACAACTTGGTTTAAAAAACACATGCCAGATAGAAATATGCACTGGTCTGCTACCATGGTGAGCATACAGCACCCAAAGACACCAAGTTAACATGTCTATTTTCCTACTCCACAAATCCAATAGTTATGCTCATGAAACTTTTTTTTTTTTTTTTTGGTACCAGGGATTGAACTCAGGGGCACTCGACCACTGGGCCACATCCCCAGCTCTTTTTTGTATTTTATTAGAGACAGGGCCTTACTGAATTGCTAAGTGCCTCACTATTGCTGATGCTGGCTTTGAATTCGTGATCCTCCTCCCTCAGCCTCCCAAGTGCTAGGATTACAGGCATGCGCCACTATGCCCGGCTATGTTCATGAAACTTTAGTTTGATGGGTTTGGGCAATTTTTACTACAATAGAATCGGACTGTAGTCCTTTTTACAGATTTCAAGGATCACATAAAAGTAAAGTAAGGGGAACTTCTGGTTTCTACTAAGACCTCTGGCAGAGAACAATGGATGACATGAACCTCTATTTTCTAAAGAGGGGTGACAGACCATCAATATGCTAAGTGGCAGCACCTGGTACCTAAGACCACCCTACCAATTTTAACCCATTTCTCCCTTCCAACCTGTGTATATGAGACGTGCAAAGATGGATCAGAGAGATTGGAGATGGGGTTTCTTTGAAGAGAATTGTCACATAGTTGATTTGTTCTGCTTCAGTTTGATCTTTCAAGGGCAAAGAAGGGACTAGCTTCCCCTTTCTTTCCTCAATGCAGGGAGGAGGCTTAAGGGAACCAGACATAGAAGGGGTGAAGGAGGAATACCATCACCTAACCTCATCCTTTCCTGTATGTGCAGAAGTTCCTAGGCCCTGCAGTTGCCTTGGGCTTGAGATGAAGGTGATCAGAGCTCTTGAGAGAACTTGATCAGTTAAAAACTGGAGTTCACAGTGTGCAGAGACAGTATCTGACACAGGATCGCACACAGCTAAAGGCAATAAGCTGACTGCAGGGACCTGTGGGGACAGAGTGCGGAGAAAGGATTTTCGTTGCCAGTGAGCTCCGCTTCTAGAATTTGATGGGGCAAAGATGTTGCATTTTTCCTTAGCCCAAGAGGGCAAGTTAGAAGGTGGCTGGGCTAGAGTATCTTGGAAGGACTCTTCTCAAGAGGACCACCTGCCAGCATGGTAACTCCCATAGAAAGGGGCTGGTGGCCTGTCCCATTACTCACAGGAGCTGAGGTGGATTCCTAGATGGCCCACAAGAGAGTGCATCATTGCTGTCTGGAAACTGTAAAGTGGGATTTCCATTGGCCATGGAAGAAGTGGCCAGAATTTGACCACCAGCAGTATGAAGGGCCTTAACTCCAGATTAAATAGCACCAAGGAAGTAATACTTTTGTCCCTGATCCCTTCTTTCAGTTTCATGCATTTTAAGTTTGACTGAACTTAATCGTTGAAAATGAGGCTTCCTGTTAATATGGGAAAATGTCTAGAAACCATGGTAAGTCATCCTGGGGGGGGGGGGGGGAGGAGCTCCAGCAGAGCCTGCATAAAGGCAAGCCTGGGGAAATTAATAAAGCTGCTCCTCCCTGAGGGCTTAGGCCATGACCCAAATTGATCAACTGAGAGAGTGAATGAACAGGTCCTGTTAACATGTCTCTTGAGCTCAATCCACACGAAAATGAGAAAAGAGTGTCATGACTTATGGAGAGATGATCCATCTATCTCATGGTCTTTGATGGAATAAAATAATTCTAGCCTGATTTTAGACCTTGAAACCTTGTCTGACTTCTTTCAGAGTAACTCTCTGAGCAGACTTGATTTAAAAATTTCGGCAAAGAAATGAGTCTCCCTTATTATTTTTCTAGCAATTATCTTCTTTTTGCTAAGGCATGTAGAAACAGTAATGATCTGAGCTGTCAGTAGGTTACCTCCTGAAAGATTTTGTTTCATTTCATAAAATATTAACAAAGAAAGAAACCCATATGTGATGAATCAGTAAAGGGAAAAAAAACAGGATAAAATCTCATCCCTTCCAGTATTATGGAGAGGCCCCATTACAACTCTTATGTGTATCTTATCTGTTTCCATTATTTGATAAGAATTTGGGGACATAGTGTTCGTTTAAAAATTATGACTCACCCTTTGGGACAAACTGTTAAAAACACACAAAGCAAATGAAAGGAAACTCATATCTACAGTGTGTTTTGTAGCTATTACATTCACTGTTCCCTTTCCTGCAACACAAAGACCAGCATCCTGCTGGAAGGACCTCCCTCAACCCCTCTGCAGAGTGGATGTCCCTGAGCAGGTGCCCAGCTCTCCTTGCCCCTGCTGTATTGCTCCAGTTTTCACCCCAAAAGCAAAAGCATGAGCTGTTTCTAGTACATGAATGAACACGAGATGAGTTCGTATAGAGCAAAATCTGCTGCTGCAAGCAGACATCTGAACCATTTAATCTTTACTTTGCCACCCAAATTGATAGAGCTCAGGGAAAATCAATATACCCAGTAGAAGGCAAATGAAATAAGAGAGGCCACCTCTACCCTTTTTCGAGCATTGGAATATTTCTTTCTTTCTGAATCTTTCTTTCTTCCTTCCTCTTTTTTTAAAAAAGAGTGATCCTGGGCAAACCTTGAAGTCACATGGCCATAGCTCTTCAAGTAAACTGTATTAGACTCTTTAGAATTTGTCATGTTTAGCCCTATCCCCCCACCCTGCCACCCCTCTCTCTATTCTCTCTATATGTATGTAATATGAGAAGGACTTACTTGGGAGTCCAGGGGTGTGTGTGTGTGTGTGTGTGTGTGAGAGAGAGAGAGAGAGAGAGAGAGAGAGAGAGAGAGAGAGAGAGAGAGGAGAGGGAGAGAGATGAGAGAGCTGTTTTCTAACGAATGGGAAAAAATATCAGTCCAATAACCAAAGACAAATTGGAGTGAAATAGCAGAGATTTGGAAGAAGAAAGTGAAGTGCATGCATCCAAGTTTCCTGCTAATCATAAGCAGGAACATTTCTGGGGATTTGGGAGCTACTCTGTCATCCTCATCCCTCCTGGCATTCTTAAACACTCTCCAAACATGAAATAAACCATCCGCTGTGATGCCTTTACGTGTTTGCACAGGCCACATTAATCTTCCCCTTAATTCCTCTGACTGAATTTCAGTTTGCCATTACTTCCTCTAGAAAACCTTCCCTACGCCCCCAAACTGAGGCAATCTTTCTTTTTTCTTTTTCCCCCCTGTGGGCCTGTATCATTTATTTCATGCCTCTGTTAGTCACATGTTACTGTGTATTTTTTTTTTTTTTTTGTACCTGGTATTGAACTCAGGGGCACTCGACCACTGGGTCACATCTCCATCCCTTTTCTGTATTTCATTAGAGACAGGGTCTCACTGAGTTGCTAAGTGCCTCACCATTGCTGAGGCTGGCTTTGAACTCATGATCCTCCTGGCTTAGCCTCCCAAGTGCTGGGATTATAGGCATGCACCACCGTGCCTGGTCCACTATGTATGTTTATCTAGAATTTTTGATATTCAAGTAATTTAAGAAATGCCATAGCATACATCAGCACAGGATACATGAAAGACATAAAACATCCTGAAATAAAGAAATCTGTTTAGCTTTTATAAACTTAGAGTTTCCCCAGTTTATCTGACCAATTCATATAAAGATTAGTATTCACCAAAAATGGTATTCTGGGGAATAGCATTTTAGAAAAGTTGGTTTCTATAATGTCTTTGAGGTTGGTGACTATTTTTACATCACTAAAATATGCAAGAATGCCTGAAATACATAAAGTGAATTATCAATGAAGAAGCCTCTTTCTGGTGTCCAGGCTCTGCTTGGCCTGACTATGCAATCCTGTGGGCAGCAGGAAGGGTGATGGAAGCTCTCCTTAGATTTCTTCCCTTAAGCCCTAGGGTCAACTGCTCCTTTAGCCCTCAAAATTGACATCAGGGGACTGGGCAGTGCCAGTAGGCAAAGCCACCTGACTTTGGGAGGCATTTTAAAATAGTCAAGGAAGAAAAGACGGGAAAATGAAGAGGGGGAGGAGGGATGAAAAGAGGAAGCAGGAGAGAAGAAGATAGAGGCAAGTTCAGTGGTGGGGTGACAGTCCCTTACTAGCAAGTCTTAGTGCTCCTCAGGAATGAGAATGTCATTACGCTTTCTGATCAAGATATTAGAAAAGCCAGATCCTCTTTTTCTCACCCCTTACTCCCTTTAGTTTTTTTTTTTTTTTTTGTACTGGGGATTGAACTCAGGGTCACTCAACCACTGGGTCACATCCCCAGCCCTTTTTTGTATTTTATTTAGAGGCAGGGTCTCACTGAGTTGCTAAGTGCCTCAGCGTTGCTGAGGCTGGCTCTGAACTCATGATTCTCCTGCCTCAGCCTCCCAAATTCTGGGATTACAGGCGTGCGCCACCGCGCCTGGCCCTTTAATTCTTTTTTTTTTTTTCCCCCCCTAATGCCAAATGCAATGTGCTTATAGGTATTCAGGAGAGATCTAAGGCATTTTTGAAATAGATTTCAGTGGGTGGTGAATTCAGAGATTTTGATGTATAGCATTAGGCAAAGAGGGAAGAATAAAATTTTAGAACTTGAAAGCATCTTGGAGAGCACTGACCAACTACAAATCCCTCACTTGCAAACAGGCCGATGGAGACTGAGAAGCCAAGGGATTGCTCAAGGTAATACAGTGCTCTAACGACCAGGCCTGGAACACAAGCATTCTGACTCCCAGCCTAGTGTGCTTTCTCTAGCCCTCATTGACACAAATATGACCAGAATGTTCTGTAGTCAGAGAATAAGCACTAGGAGTATTACATTCTTTAAAGGATGGATTGTATTCAGGTCATAGAGTCAAATGGGTAATTTGACGCTAGACCATTGGTCTGTTGTTTCTCCCAAGAAATATATATTTCTCCCAAGTTGGGAAGATTGAGGATGAAAAAATGGTGCATTGAATAAATAATTACTAAGTCAAGGCATTGGTCACCCAGAGGGCTTGACTTAGGACCTAATTTCTAAGTGATTTGTGAAAGGTCTCTAACACTTCCCTGTTATTTGAACTTGCACCTTTGTGTAGCTGTGATAACAAAACCAAAAATGATTCCAACCTTAATCTACTAGTTTTTCAAGATCTTTTCTACTCCTTGTACTAGATTCTTAAGATATGACAGAAAAACAATATAAAAACTGGGCTATTTCTGTACATGAAGAAAAAGTCATCTGGCTTTTCTTTTTCAGAATCTTGAGAGATTGTTAGTTGCTTTTTTTTCCTTTATACAAAGGTCTCAAGAAGTGGCATTTTCAGGCTGGGACTGTGGCTCAGTGATAGAGTGCTTGCCTTGCATGTGTGAGGCCCTGGGTTCGATCCTTAGCATCACATAAAAATAAATAAAGATAATGTGTTCATCTATAATAGAAGAAGAAGGAGGAGGAGGAGGAGAAGGAGGAGGAGGAGGAGGAGGGAGGAGGAGGGGCATTTTACTATTTTGAGTTAACCCAATTGTCCATGCAGATTTGTGGGCCACTCTGCTGTGATGGATTTTCCTTTTACAGATTATCCTTTACACAGAACACTCATTTATATCCTGGATCCTGCAAGGGTCACATGTGGAGATGAGCTGTGTGTCCTTCGGGCCAAAGTATGGTCTACACATAGGAAAACCCAATCTTTTGTCATTGTTTCAAAAGTGCCAAATGGTATTTTTAAAAGTAAGAAGTAAAACGTTTTTCCTTTTATCTCAGTGCCTTACGTAGTGAGCCTAGCTATATTAAAGAAGCAGTTTCTGGGGCACTCCTTTGAAATCTTGTTCTGGGTTTTTGTCCTCTACCTTCTGAGAGAATCACCTTCAGGTTGATCCACCTAAATATACCGAAAAACATTGCACAGGGTAATCTCTACCCTCTTCACTGACCTCCAATTGTCAATAGAATGAAGTTGAAATCTCTTTCATGGCATTCAAGGCCTTTTAGAATTTGCCCCTACACTGCTTTCTCAGTCTTCTCTCTCTCCCATTTATTCCTTGTAGTTGACATTACCAATCTCTGCCTGTCAAAATCATACCCACCTTTCAAATGCAGTTTATTTCCTTTATCATGACTTAGATGCCATCCAAGCAGTAAAGGGTTTATCTCTGTATTCTAGCACCTCTCTTTTTTGGTTGGGGGAGAGGACCTCTCTTTTTTTTTTGTACCAGGGATTGAACTCAGGGGCACTCGACCACTGGGCCACATCCCCAGCCCTTTTTTGTATTTTATTAGAGACAGGGTCTCACTAAGTTGCTAAGTGCCTTGCCATTGCCGAGGCTGGCTTTGAACTCACAATCCTCCTGCCTCAGTCTCCCAAGTGTTGGGTTTACAGGCGTGCGCCACCACGCCTGGCGAGAGGACCACTCTTATAGCACTGGACACACAACTTGTGTTACATTCATTTGTGGTAGAACTCTCTTTCCCTTTCTTGAATGCATGTTCCTGGCAGCTGGGAAGAGGCCTAGAGAACCATCATTTTGATTTTCATTTTCCTTATTGTACTAAATCTAAGGGTAAAATAAATGAAAATCCAGATCTAAAGTTGGGGTTGTCCTGAAAAGACAATCCTCATAAGACTCCAATATTTTTGCTTGGTTACTTACAAGAAGCATGGTTACTTCTAAGAAACCTAGATGTTGGGGGTAGGAAAAGGAAACTTGTTAAAATAAAGCTACAAAATAGATATTGGTTAGCTTTTTTTTTTTTTTTTTTTAAATCAGCCCACATAGTGTTTTTGTTTTTTTTTTCTTTTAGAAAATATTCATCAATTTTTTAAAAATTTGAGAAATCTCACATAAAAATCCTTCCTTCCTGATATCTTGAAAAATCAAAGGATTTGGCAACCTGGGCTTGCATCCTCATGGAGTTGCACACACCTTTGCTCATTAGTTTGCCACAGTCCTCACCTGGCCCACACATCACTTGTTATTATATCTTCCTGGATACTGAATCTGAAACTCTAGGTATAAAGAAGGACATAGAATGAAAGCAAAGAGAATAATAAGGTCAAAATGAAGACTGTCTTGGGCTGGGTTTGTGGCTCAGCGGTAGAGCACTCGCCTAGCACGTTCGCGGCCCGGGTTCGATCCTCAGTACCACGTAAACATAAATGCATTGCACTGTGTACAACTAAAGCAAATAAATAAATATTTTAAAAAATAAAGACTAGCCGGGCGCGGTGGCGCACGCCTGTAATCCCAGCACTTTGGGAGGCTGAGGCAGGAGGATCGCGAGTTCAAAGCCAACCTCAGCAATGGTGAGACCCTGTCTCTAATAAAATACAAAAAAGGGCTGGGGATGTGGCCCAGTGGTCTAGTGCCACTGAGGTCAATCCCCGGTACCAAAAAATAAAAATAAATAAATAAAGACTGTCTTAAGTGCAGAATGGGCACCTCAGAAAAAAGTTGGAGACATGCTTAAAAATATTCAGATGAAAAAAGGAAAAAAAAAAAAAAGATGAAAGAACAAACAGACAAAAAGAAATTACAGTGACTGAGAGAAAACAGAAAGGATCATAAAAATTTGTCCCGTCTTCAGGCTTGGGTACATGCTGTCATCATGAGCAATTTATTGGGGACTGAGTAGATCACCTCAGTATCCAGATAGAAAATGTCACTGTTCACAGCAGAACCAAAATTCCTATTCTTATTTTGGTTGGAAAGCCAACCACCAGAATCTTCTTGCTTTTTGGAGAAGACCTTGGAGTTGAGGATGGGAATTTCTTGCAACTGAAGGGAGACCTAAACTCTTTCAAGGTTTACCAGGGTCAGGTGAGAGCAGTGATAACCCACAACAATAAGCCCTTGTCCTCCTCTCTTGGTCAAGGCCTCTGATAATTTCACTTCCACATTTTCCTTGCAAAGAACCAGCATACTTAGCCACCAGGGGGCCCTGTTGCACACCACATTCAACATTAATCACCAGTATTGGCTCACCTCAGTGTCACTTGGGAAGTTCTTTCATCCTTCAGTCTATTTTTAGTGAAAAGGAACCTGGGATTATTTCAACCTTGTCTTTAGAAACAAGGACTATTAAACAACAAATAGATAAGAAAGTGAAACGTAATGGAAATATGAAAATAGCAAGACCAGGTCACCACTGAAGAAAAAAAACATTTCACTAGGTGGCCTTTTCCTTAGTTATGGAGCCCATGCCGGCAGATTGTCTTTATCTCACTCCGCCCGCCCCCACCCCCCCCCAACGCCCACTTATTCTACCCTATGCTTCCATCAGGGCCCCCAGTACCTAGTCTGCTGATAGAAGTCAGAGTCAGGTCAATGTAGGGAGCGGGAAAAGATGGCAGAAAAATTCACCCTGGGAAAAGGACTCCAAATTTCTCCTGCTCACCCAGTTCACTCTTGAAAGTGTGATCCTGTGGGAGAATGGAGTGGGAGTTCCGAATAGTTCCTCCTCCAACAAACCAGTTCACGTTGGGATTCCAGCGGTTCACAAAGCCACAGAGATGATTTTCTTCAAAGTCACACTCTGGTCAAAGAGAAATAAAAACATGCTTCACAGATACAGTCACACTTGGGCATGCCCCTGCTGCAGAGTTGGCTTGATACATTCAGAGGCTTCTCTCTTCCTCTGCTCCCTGGAACATTTGTACCAGGACCCCATGACAATATTAGCCAAGAAGCAAGAATCTGCAGTGAATGAAGATTCTAACTCATCCCTGCCACTTTGAATTGTGGACCTTCCGCTTATTAGCCAGGTGGCTTGCTGAGTGACCTCTCTGAGCTGGTTTCTCCGTATGTGAACTGGGGAAAACATTCCTACCATATAGGCTAGTTGTAAGTGTGGCCAGTGCTGGGCATAAGCTGACCATTTTTGTCAGTCATCTCTGCTAACTAAATAAAATAATTAACTAATTGGTCCCAGGGTTTGAACCTAGGACCCTTCAGCATGTACTCTACCATCGGGGTCCACCCCCAGCTCCAGTTGTATCTATTTTAATGCAGTTTTTAGGGTTATTCCCTCAGCTCCAGAAATTTTGTTCATCACCCTTTTTGGATCTGGTGGCCCAGCACTCTATCCATTTCTCTGCTGATGGTGAACAAAATGCCCAGAGCTGAGCAGTATATTTCCTAGATGCTAAAAATCCCATGTTTTTCTTATTAATAAGAACCCAGTCAGGATAGGCAGGGCAGGCATATTCTAGGCTCTGGGTCCCTTCTGCAGCTGCTGAGTGGAGAAGAGAAAGGAAATAAAGAGATCCTTTTAAGTGGCATTCATATGTTTACTATAGATTGTTTCCAATGAACAGACTCCTCTAGTGGGGACAAGAAATTCACATGCAAGTTCCTTTATATGCCCTAATGATCCTGCAATTAAAAATAGGAAGCATGATTGTGTTGGCCAACCCCCAGTGCCCCTTGAGACCCACACTGCTCTTCTCCACCTGCTCTACTCTGCAGAGGCTGACCTATCTGGACTGTGTCAATGGGGTACCCTTCTTCCAGGATTCCAGTTAAATTTGTCCAGTGGAGGGTGGAAGGAGCATGACCTCAGTGGTTTAGTCCCCTGACTCTCACCCTGCTGGGTGACCATGGTCCTTTTACCAAGGGCACAGCTCTTGTCTAGTAGCCCTCACCATACAGCTTTTGTCCCCATGTTCCTGTTATTCCTTCTACCTTGCCCCCACAGACCTTAGTAGGATAGCAGTCCCTGAGTTACCCCAGTTACTAGTCCCAGGTCGAAGAGTGATCCTTCTTGGTTTCATTTACCACTCACACATTAGGGTCTCTTTGATGAACTTTCCTGAGGAGGTTGAGTGTACCCTTAGTTTCCACTTTCCTGCACGGATCCTAGCTGGTGCAGTTATCAATGTGTTTTTAAATTAGCAAACATTTACAAATTTTAAGATTTATTTTTTTAAAATATTTATTTATTTACTTTAGTTGTACACAATGCAATGCATTTATGTTTACGTGGTGCTGAAGATCGAACCCGGGCCGTACACGTGCGAGGCGAGCGCTCTGCCGCTGAGCCACAACCCCAGCCCTTAAGATTTATTTTTAACTTTTCCATGGCACAGTCTGCCAACCAATGCCCAACAGCCAGTGCCAAAGGCTGCCACAGAAAACAATAAAAAGCAAAATGCCCTTCTGTGCCAGGCACTATTCTAAGCATTTTATATGAATGAACTTAATCTTCAGAACAGCTCCATGAGGTAGGTGCTATTATTAATCTCATTTTACGGATGAGGAACCAAGAGAAGAGGTACAAAGAGGTGAGAGTGACATACAGTTTAATGAGATAAAATATTGTCATCCTTCTGCTTTAAAGACACCGGAAGCCACCAAATCATTTGAAGAAAAGCAACAAACATTTCTTCTTGAGTGCCTAGCACTATACTAATCACCCTCATATTCTTGTTTATTCAAATTTATTTTTTATTCTAAGTTGTTAGAAATGACAGCAGAATGTATTACATTTCATATTATACTCATAGAGCACATTTTTACACATCTCTGGTTGTATGCAAAGTATATTCACACCATTCATGACTTCATACATGCACTTAGGGTAATGATATCCATCTCATTATACCATCTTTTTTTTTTCTTCTCCCTTTTGCCCCCTCCCATCCCCTCCCTCCCCATTGGCCATTCTAGTGTTCCTCTAATCCTCCTATGCTCCCCATCCCAACCCCACTGTGAATCGGCCTCCTTATATCAGAAAAAACATTTGGCATTTGGCTTTTTGGGATTGGCTAGCTTCACTTATCATTATATTCTCCAATTTTATCCATTTATCTGCGAATGCCATGATTTTATTCTATCTTATTGCTGAGTAATACTCCATTGTGTATATATATATATATATATATATATATATATATATATATATACCATATTTTCCTTATCCATTCATCTACTGAAGGGCATCTAGGTTGGTTCCACAGTTTAGCTATTGTGAATTGTGCTGCTATAAACATTGATGTGGCTGTGTCCCTGTAGTATGCTGTTTTTTAAGTCCTTTGGGTATAGACCGAGGAGTGGGATAGCTGGGTCATAAGGTGGTTCCATTCCAAGTTTTCCAAGGAATCTCCATACTGCTTTCCATATTGGCTGCACCATTTTGCAGTCCCACCAACAATGTATGAGCGTGCCTTTTTCTCCACATCCTCTCCAACATTTATTGTTGTTTGTGTTCTTAGTAGCTACCATTCTGACTGGTGTGAGATGAAATCTTAGAGTGGTTTTGATTTACATTTCTCTTAATTGCCAGAGATGTTGAACATTTTTTCATGTATTTGTTGATTGATTGTATATCTTCTTCTGAGAAGTGTCTGTTCAATTTCTTGGCCCATTTATTGATTGGGTTATTTGTTATTTTGGTGTTAAGATTTTTGAGTTCTTTATATATTCTAGAGATTAGTGCTATATCTAACGTGCGTGTGGTAAAGATTTGTGCCCAATTAGTAGGCTCTCTATTCACCTCACTGATTGTTTATTTTGCTGAGAAGAAGCTTTGTAATTTGAATCTATCCCATTTATTGATTCTTGATATTAATTCTTGTGCTACAGGAGTCTTATTAAGGAAGTTGGGGCCTAACCCAACATGTTGGAGATTAGAACTTACTTTTTCTTCTATTAGGTGTAGTGTCTCTGGTATAATTCCTAGATCATTGATCCACTTTGAGTTGAATTTTGTGCATGGTGAGAGATAGAGGTTTAATTTCATTTTGTTGCATATGGATTTCCAGTTTTCCCAGCACCATTTGTTGAAGAGACTATTTTTTCTCCAACGTACGTTTTTGGCGCCCTTGTCTAATATAAGATAACTGAAATTATATGTGTTAGTCTCTGTGGTGTGTGACCAGGGTCCAGCCAGTGCCGCCCTCATATTCTTTTTTTTTTTTTTAAATATTTATTTATTTACTTTAGTTATACACAATGCAATGCATTTATGTTTACATGGTGCTGAGGATCGAACCGGGCCGTGCACATGCCAGGCGAACGCTCTGCCGCTGAGCCACAGCCCCAGCCCCCCTCATATTCTTGATCTCATTTTTGTCCCCATTTTACGGGTGATGAAACAGAGGCTGAGGGTGCAGTGAGTTGGCAGAACCAGCAGGTGGCGCTCCACAGATCCGTCTGTGTTTAGTCCAAGCCCCAGGCAGACTTACATGGGATGCTGCCTGGATGAAGGCTCAAGGAAAGGAGCCTAGAACTAAATCCTCTGCATCTTCAGAAAGGACTGACTTTCCCAGTCTGTTTTCCTTCCGTTGTTTAAGGTTAAAATAGAGAATGGGAGACTTCAGGGAATTAGTGAAGGCTCCACTCCTTTCCCCTGCGTGTCTATAAAGACTTCAAGAACTATCAGTGCAGAAAAATCTTTCAGTTCTATCAATGTTTTCCTTTTGCACTGCTAACCCCCAGTTTAAGACTTCAGTATGTCCCCTTTGTAAGGTCACAATTGCTGCTGCGGGGTTTTGCCAGCTCCTTCAGGCTTTGCTTGTCTCCAACTCATTGTCTAAGTGGCAGCCAGAGTCATGAACTGAAAATCGCAGCTGCACACCCGTCCCCTGCTGACTGACTTTTAGTGCCTCCTGACCAAATAACTTAGTAACTCCAAATTCCTTATCCAGAATCCAGACTCTTCCATAATGAAATCCCTGAGCAGTACAGATTCTTGCTTCAAACAAACTTCTCTGCCTCTGGCCTTTTCCTGGACATGCTCTGTCCTTTCTTTCCTAAGAGGTTTGTCCAGAAGCAGATTTTTTCTTCCTCCCAGCACCTCCACAGCACGGCTTGTACTTTTCTAGATGTGTTTATTATACACAGAGAGATTGTCAATAGCCAACAAATAGAAGGTAAGCAAGCCTTAGGGCAGGGACTGTCCTCTCCTTGCGTCCTCTCAGAAGCTGGCATTTAAGAGACACCTACCCAATGCTGTTCAAGTGGAATCTAAATAGTCACCATGATTACTAAGAAGGGGCACTGAGTGCCAAGACAGGAATGGAGGGAAGAAGGCATACAATGCCTGCTCTCCAGGGAAAGGCTGCAAAAAGTGGAATTTATAGCAATCCAGAAATTATTTTTATTAGAACATGTTCAGGTTAGGGTGGCAACGCTGAGGTCACCCAGTTGCTGCCTCTACTTTTCTTTCTTGAATCCAGCCAGTCCAGGCGAATGCTAATAAGACTTCCTCTGCTGAAGACAGAGAAACAATGTGTAGCATTCATGGAAACCTAGTAGAATTTAAACTACTATGCAGTATGCAGCTTGTTCTTTAGATTAATTCAATGCCTTCTGGCAACAGTAGATTTTCGAAAAAGATTTGTGTTCTGATGCAATGAAAATGAAACTTACCAATACAGTAGCCAGTTGTTATCTTGATTTCAAAGAGTGCAATGCTGGTTGTGTTTCCCTGTCCTAGGATGCCTTCTATTAAAATCTGCACAACACATGGGGAAGAAGGGGAGTTAGACTTCAGAATATCATGTTTCCTGTTCAGTCTTTCAGTTGTTTGTCAGGAGCTGTTCAGTAGTGCAAGGCAAACAGAATTTCTAGTCTTAGCTCATTGCTATTGAACATGAATCTCACTATGGGCTCTATTAGAAGAGTGTGTGTGTGTGTGTGTGTGTGTGTGTGTGTGTGTGTGTGTACATATATATTCAGAATCTTGAGGTGAGCAGAGAATCAGCTGTTTCAATTTATCCCAGCCACTACCTTCTCCAGTGCTTGTGGTAGCACCAATTGGTTGTAGACAGAGAGGACAGCTTGTGTCCCAGGGAAAATCCATTCTGAAAATAGGAACAGGGAGCAGAGGACCCAGGAATAAAAAGAAATCCCTTGGAAGAGAAGGTGGGAAGCACAAATTTGACAGTGGTGAGTGATCTCCACATGAGACAGAGGACGCTCATACATCAACTTCTAGTTTCTATACTGAAGAAAAATTTGAGTTTTTTTTTTTTTTTTTTTTTTTAAGCAGGGATTGAACCCAGAGGTGTTCAACCAGTGAGCCACATCCCCCATGCCTTTTGTTTTTTATTTTGAGACAGGGTCTCACTAAGTTGCTTAGGGTCCTCACTAAATTTGAGAATTTTATACAAAGAGAAAATAGAAGCATGAAAATTCAGTGAATGATTTTCAGGAATGTGCAGTTCATGTTTGGTCCTGCTTCTGAAAGTAATTGCTTTTTCTTTTGTGGTTTTAACCCAGTATTTTGCAAGTATTTGGTAGATCTGGGATTTGATAACCTTGGGAGGATGGTGTGAAATAGGAACCCAGACCCCCCCAAGGCTCCTTCCTTCAATACTGCCTGGTGGGAAGAAACTCTAAGCAGACAGAGATATGGGGGTACAGTACTTCAAAACTTCTCAAAGAAAAGGAGGGCTGGCACTAGGAAGTGAAAGGCAGATTAGGAATGGCGAACATTTTCATGAAGGCTTCACTGTGTCCTCGGTGATTCACTGAATATCATACTTCATGGCCAAGTGTGTCAGATTCCCCTCTCCTTCCTTACTCCAGTCCACACCTGACTTCTTAACTAGCTACCTTCCTTTTCTAGAACTTTATACGAAACAATTTTCCTCTTTGAAAAGGAAACAGAACATGACTTGTAAATATCTTTCTTTTAAAGTACTTTCATTTTCCCTTTTATTATGGTTAATGTCTTATTCAAATTTGTAGCAACTTCACCACTGGGAAGATAACATAAATACATACCACATACAATTTAGAAGGATGAAACAAAATGACAAGAACTAAGAATACTCCCTAAAGCCCACTGGAAATATCTGTTTTTATTGAAGGGGTTAGCTTAGACACCATTTAGTTCTCATAGAAGTCTCACTTAAATAAATGGGAGGAAATCTGGAAATAATCTCTTTTAAGGAATAAACAAAATATTAGTTTGCATTACTACTAGTCTTCCATGATATAACTAGCCTCAATGGCAGAAGTTTTATAAGCTCTTATTAGCATAAAGTATATATCATAATCCCCAAATCCTCCTCCTAAATGCCACTCACCTTGAATTTCTTGGAACTGTTTGGCAAATCCAGGCTGGCTATGAGCCAGCTGTCTGAAGGTTTTCTTAGCTGACCAAAGCAAGCGGTCAAAAGCTTTCATCCTCGAATCTCACGTAGAGGTTCAGCTGGCTGGGATGTGATGGAGACCCTGGAGCAGCGGTTATCTGGTAGACCAAGCGGAGACAGCTCCACTCCTCTGCCTGTAAGTCAGAGCTGAGCAGCACAGCTTTCTCTCCCTGCTTGGCAAAGGAGGTATCCACATAAACATAATGGCCTGGAAAGAGAGAGGAAGACAGGCCAGGGATCAATCTTCTGTTTGCAATTTGGAAAAAGACACAACCACTGTCCAGCACATCTGTGGGCAGATGGAGCCTGCAGATAGATGCATTTCGTCAGTCCTCTAGGAGTGCCCTGAACACAGGATCTCTGGCCTCTTGGGAAAACAGTTAGATAGTCTGGCAACACTGAGGCCATTTTCTCCCAAGATGACACCAGGCTGGAGCTTCCTAGTCTGCCTCTTCAGGGCTGGCATATGCTCTTCATTTTGCTCTAATCCCTATCACTTCCTATTAACTCCTGACGCTGAGGTCAAGTGTCTGTTGCCTTTCATGATTTCATACCACATCCACTTAGCTCATTATGTTCACCTCCTTGGTTTCCATATGCTGTGAGTGTGCAGGCTAAGGGGCATGGAGTCCAGAGGAGCAGAGGTGGGTGGACCCTCCAAGACTGGAGTCAGAATAACTTGGTGGACTCAGCCTTCTGCTACCGTAGCGCCCTTTACCCTTCATGCCTTAATTTGCATTTATCTGGAATCATTATAGCAGACTAAAATGATTTCATAACCTCAACCTGGGTCTTGGGACCTTGGAAGAAAAAAATTAAGTGTAAGGTAGATATATCTGTATCTATCTATCCATATATCTGTATATAGATGTATATAAAACTTAATAGATTAATGTTATATAGATTAATAGATTAATGTTTTATCATGTACTAATATGTTATTAATATATATAACTTAATAGAATAGATATATATCTTAATAGATTAATATTATATTATGTGTTAATGTTATTAATATACATACATATATATATATACATATATATAAATGTATATATATGCATTAGGAATAAGACTCCCTTCCCTAAACCCTTCCATGACTAAATTTCATAGCTCTGATAACTAGATTAAAAAAAGTATATGCAAAACACGTAACAAAGGGCTTGGAAAGCAGTGAACACCTTGGGACTCGCACTCTTCCTATCCCTCTCCTCTGTCTCCTCTTTCCCTCACTCTTCCTCATCTTTCCCCTTATCTTCCTCTCTTCTGTCTTCCTCCCCTTTCCCTGTACTTCTCCTTTCCCTCTCTCCCTCCCCCCCGCCCTCTCTTAATGTTCCCCTTTCCTCCTCCTTCTTCTCTCCCTCTGTCCTCCTGGCATTTTTAAGTGATAGCTTGCTAACTGCCCCAGGATAGGGAACAGTATTCCTATGAAGAAAGGGGGAAAGATGGGCATTGAAGCCTAACTTGCTCCTTCCAAACCCCACTCTGGCCACCTGGCTTCCTATTCCAGTGATCCGATTGTTTGTGGGTCTTTGGGGATCCCCTGCCTTTCTGGTCTGCAGACTATCATTTGCTCAGAGGTTCCCCCATTTGTGGCCAGCATTCAGCCTGCTGTTTTCCACCTTGTGGCTGCCCACCCCACTCCTACACCAAACTCTTACTAGAGAGGCCCTGAAATGTCTCTTCATCTTGCTGTTCTTCAGCCCCTCCTCCCATGCCTGTTGCCCCAAGTTCCCTTCCCAGCCAGGCTTCCTGCTTCTGTGGCCAGTACTGACAAGCCAGCAGCAGCTCAGTGGATGATCAGCCTCGTGTGCGGGACACAGTTAGGGCTGTGTCTCCAGGGAGTCTTGCTTGCCAGGCTGAAGGGCTCCAAGATGAAGTCTCTCTCCAGCTTGCCATCTTCTTAACACAGGAAACACCCACCTGATGCAAACAGCAACAGCTTCTAGTGCTAACACAAGCACCCTCTGTGGAGAAATTAAGTCCTTGCAGTCATTGCAACCACTACTGCCTCCCATGTGCAATGAACCCTCACTAGGAACCAGGTGCTATTCTAAGTGTGTCGTATGCATTTATGAACAGGGGGGCCTGTTGAGTTTTAAAGTACCAACTCAGGTATTTTTTAAAACAATAAACGCTTCATTGTGACATGAAGGAGTGCATAAGTGCCATCCTCCTTTCCCCACGCCTTGCTAATCCCCAGAAGGGACTTTAAGCAAGTGTGTAGTGCAGTGGGGTGAAGATGAGATGGGGGAGATCTAGAGAGCTCTTCAAACCTTTTTCTGAGGAAGTAGAGAGTTAGGAAATGGGGTATAAAAGAGGAAAGGAACGAAGAATTTCTGTGTCTTATCCACATTCACACCAAACACCAACTTTGCTGCCCAGGAGGCCCAATTCTCCTTGGGGTACTTCCCAAGTCCTCCCACTCTGTGTCAGTTAGCTTTTCATTGCTGTGACAAAATACCCTGAGATAAACAGTTAATAGAGGAAAGATTTACTCTGGTTCATGGTTTCAGAGGTGTCAGTCCATGGTCACTTGGCTGTGTGATTTCTGGGCCAGGCAGAACATCATGGAGGAGAGTGCATGGTAGAGCAGCTCTGCTAACCTCTTGGTGGCCAGGAAGCAAAGAGAAAAAGAAAGGGGCCCCGGGAGTTCCAATACACCCTCCAAGAGCACGCCCCCAGTGACCCACTTCCTCTGACCTCCACCACCTCCAATAGCGCCACCAGCTGGGGACGAAGCCTTCAACACATGAGCATTTCAGGGACATTCCAGATTCAAACTATAACATGCTCCTTTTTTCTTTTCCCCATTCTAAAAATCATTTTGAAGCAGTTATTCTCAAACTTGAGCCTGGAGTCACTTGGAGGGTTTGTTCAAATACAGATCGCTGTCTCTCCCCCTAAATCCTACACTTCCTATCCAGAAGGTTCGGGTGATACTGTGTTTCTCACTGATAGCATTTCTGAAGCTGTTGATCTGGGAACCACAGTTTGAGAACCACCGACTTAGAATGTCTTACAGAGAAACAGGGCTCATTTTCTAGGTACCTCTTATCTATCAAAGAAAGTGAAGGCATATAAAGGAGGGAGAGAATGATTCTATTTAAAGATAAAACTCAAATATAAGCAAATGTGTTTTATAGCAGGTTTATAAAATCCATCTATTGGTGATTATTGGAACTTCTCAGTGAGTAGCATTAAAAAAATTCTGTCTTGACATTCTCACTATATTGTATTTTACTATAAGCATATGCTAATGATCTCTTACCAAAAGACTTTGCAGTCATCAAGAATATAAACAATAATAAATAATGGAGAAAAAAGGAATATTTTTACATTGCTGGTGAGATTGTAAATTAGTACAACCACTGTGGAAATAATATGGAGTTTCTTTGAAAAACTAGGAATGCAATCACCATATGATCCAGTTATACCACTCCTTGGTATTTATCCTAAAGAATTAAAGGCATCTTGCCGGGCATGGTGGCGCACGCCTGTATTCCTAGCACTTGGGAGGCTGAGGCAGGAGGATCGCGGGTTCAAAGCCAGCCTCAGCAATGGCGAGGCACTTAGCGACTCAGTGAGACCCTGTCTCTAATAAAATACAAAAAAAGAAAAAAAGGGGGGGGGGGGGGGGGGGGCTGAGGATGTGGCCCAGCGGTCGAGTACCCCTGAGTTCAATCCCCAGTACCAAAAAAAAAAAAAAAAAAAAAAGAATTAAAGGCATCTTACTACAGTGATACGTACATGCCCATGTTTATAGCAGCACAATTCACAATAGTCAATTATTTTGCCAGAGGGAGTTAATAAGGTTTTATTTACATTTCATCCTAATGAGATTGACACCTGGAAGTTAACTTTAGACCCAATTCATATGCCATAAATTCACTCTTTTCATACAATTCAGTGGGTTTTAGTATAAACAAAATTGTGTCATCATCTTCACAATCTAGTTCCAGAACATTTTCATCATTTCAAAACAAACCCTATATTTATTAGTAAGCAATCCTCTTCTTGCCCTTCCCTGTCACTAGAAACCACTAATCTACTTTTTCAATGTGAATTTGCTATTCTGGAAATTTCATGTAAATAGAATAATCAATATGTGCTCCTTTTTGGCTGGTTTCTTTCACTTAGAAAGTTTTCAGCATCCATCCATGTCATAGCACGTATCAGAATTTCAGTCCTCTTTCCCATCCCTGCTTAATGGTACCTGGGCCTTTTGCACTCTAGGTAAAAGCTCTACCACTGAGCTACATCCCCAGCCCTCAGGATTTCATTCTTTTTTTTTTTTTTTTTAATATTTATTTATTTTGTTTAGTTGTACACAATGCCTTTATTTTTACGTGGTGCTGAGGATCGAACCCGGGCCATGCATGTGCTAGGCGAGTACTCTACCGCTGAGCCACAACCCCAGCCCTGCGATTTCATTCTTTTTTGAGACTGAAAAACATTCTATTTTTTTTTAGATGTCATAATTTATCCATTTGGGTGCTGATGGACATTTGGGTTGTTCCATCTTTTGGTTATTATGAGTATTAATATGTAGATGTAAGTTTTTAGTCATTTGTCTAGGAGTGGACTTGTTAGGTCACGGAGTAACTCTGTCCTTCTGAGGAACTGCCTACTTTCTCAGATGGTGGCACCACTCCACTGACAATCCTCCAGCAATGTTTCAGTGTTCAAAATTCTCCACATGTTCACACACACTTGTCCATCTCATTCTATCATCATCCTGGTAGACGTAAAGTGATATCTAATCATGCTTTTGATTTGCATTTCTCTAATGACTAATAACATAGAACATCTTTTATGTGCTGACTGGACATTTGCATATTTCCTTTGGGGAAAGGTCTACTCAAATCAATTGTCCAGTTTTAGAACTAGGTTGTTTCTGTATTGTTGAGAAGTTTTATATATAAGAATATATAAGTTTTATGTATTCCAGACACTAGATCTTATCACATATGGTGTACTAATGCTTCTCCCATACCACAGTTTGTTTTTTCACTTTCTTAATGGTGTCCTTTGAAGTACAAAAATTTTAAAATCTTGATGAAGTTCATTTTTCTGACTTTATTTTGTTCTTTTATGGTTTTGGTGTCATCCCTAAGAAACTATTTTCTAATTTAAAGTCATGGAAATTAACACCTATGTTTTCTTCTAAGAGTTTTATAGTTTTAGCTCTTACATTTAGGTCCTTGATCTCTTGTGAATTAGTTTTTCCCCATTGAATTGTCTTGAATTGAGCACAGATAAAGGGTTTATTTCTGGAATCTCATTTCTATCTATCCCTGTGCTAGTACCACATAGTCTTGTTTACTCCAACTTTATAGCAAGGTTTGAATGTGGGATGAGTGTGATTCCTCATTCTTTTTCAAGACTGTTTTGACTATTCTGGATCCCCTGTCCTTCTTTGTGAATTTCAAGATCACGATGGGAATAAGTTAAGTTACAACACCACAAAGCTCACTGTTTTTGCCCACACTCAACTGTTCCTTGACTACAAACTCCTGAGTATTGCAAGCCTTTTGTTAATTTTCAGAGTTCACTGTTTTTGCCTGGGTTCCATTGTGTTCATGAGGGAAGATTTTCTGAGGTTCTTATTAAACCAAACTGCTGACCATCACTCCCTTTCACCATCATTTTTTTAACCAATGAGAATAGAAAACAAATGCTTTTGAGATGTTAAAGTAAGCACAAATAAATAAGAAAAGGCAACAAATGGTTGGAATCACATGGGGATTGAGTGGATGATATGACACATGTGGCCAAGGGCCTGGGGAGATTTACTAACCACAGTGTTGGAGACATGAAGTCAGGAGGAGAAGGAAGGATCCACTTCAGATACTGCTGCTTAGGCAATCTCAACTGATTTATGAGACATTTACTGAAAATGATAAAATCTTTAAGGTGTCAGAAAAGGACCATAAAACTCTAAGCAGATTTTTAAAAAAAGTAAGTCAGAAGTTAAAAACAACAGTTAAACCATCTGACTCAGAGAGGACAGACTTCATGTGCCCCAGGGCCTGAATGTGTCTCCTTTTCAGGTGCAACCATCAGAAAAATCTTTTCTGTTGCAGTGAAGGCAAGACAGGAAGAACTCAGTTGTGAGGTCTTGCTCAATTGTTGGCCACATCTATACTGCCACAGGCTAATAGTTAAGACACAGTATGACGGGTCCAAATCTCAGGCCACCACTATGCAAGGTGGTCAGAGCATGGATCACAGGGACTTGGCCTGCCTGGAATTGTACTAGCTCATGAATAGACAGTGGCCCCACCTTCTCCACAGTTCCACTTGTCATGGTTTCAGTTCCCTGCAGCCAACCACACTCTGAAAATAAGAAAATTCCAGAAATAAACAATTCATAAATTTTAAACTGGATGGCCTTCCAGTAGTGATAAAATTTCCTGTTGTCCCACTCCATCCCACCCAGGACATGAATCATTCCCTTGGACAGTGTAACCATGCTATATTTCAATTTTCCCACTAGTCACTCCATAGCTGTCTTGGATATCACAGTGACTCTTGTGATATCACAATGCCTGTATTCAGGCAATCTTAGTTTTATTTAATAATAGCCCCGAAATGAAAGAGTAGTGATGCTGGCAATTTTATTACAGTATATTGCTATAATTTTTCTATTCTAGTATTCATTATTGTTATTAATCTCACTTGTGCCTAATTTATACATTAAACTTTACCATGGGTATGCATGTATTAGAGAAAACACTATATGTAGGATTTGGTACTACCTATGGTGTCAGGTATCTGTTAGCGGTAGTGGACCATATCCTCCATGAATAAAGGGGACTACTGCACTGTCCTTCAGGTCTGATGACCATTATAGAGTGGCTTGGGCTGCAATACATCCACTTGAGATTTGCAATGTATAACCTAGGTTTAAGACTTCATCATGTTCGAACTAAAAGGCTTCTTCTCAGGAAAAAAAAAAAAAAAAACAATCATTGAAGTGAAGAGAGAGCTATGGGAGCAAATTTTTACCACATGCACATCAGATAGAGCACTAATCTCCAGGATATATAAAGAACTCGAAAAACTTAATACCAAAAAAACAAACAACCCAATCAATAAATGGGCTAAGGAACTGAACAGACACTTCTCAGAAGAAGATATACAAGCAATCAACAAATATATGAAAAAGTGTTCAACATCTTTAGTAATTAGAGAAATGCAAATCAAAACTACTCTAAGATTTCATCTCACCCCAGTCAGAATGGCAGTTATCAAGAATATAAGCAATAATAAGTGTTGGAGGGGATGTGGGGGAAAAGGTACACTTATACATTGCTGGCGGGACTGCAAATTGGTGCAACCACTTTGGAAAGCAGTGTGGCGATTTCTCAGAAAACTTGGAATGGAAACACCTTTTGACCCAGCTATCCCACCCCTTGGTCTATATCCAAGGGACTTAAAATCAGCATACTATAGTGACACAGCCAATGTTTATAGCAGCTGAATTCACAATAGCTAAACTGTGGAACCAACCTAGATCCTCATCAATAGATGAATGGATAAAGAAACTATGGTATCTATATACAATGGAATATTACTCAGCATTAAGGTCTTTTTTTTAGTACTGGGTATTGAACTCAGGGACACTCAACCACTGGGCCACATCCCCAGCCCTTTTTTGTATTTTATTAGAGACAGGGTCTCACTGAGTTGCTAAGTGCCTTGCCATTGCTGAGGCTGGCTTTGAACTCGCGATCCTCCTGCCTCAGCCTCCCAAGTGCTGGGATTACAGGCGTGCGCCACCATGCCCAGAAATTACTCAGCATTAAAAGAAAATAAAATTATGGCATTTGCAGGTAAATGGATGGAGTTGGAGAATATCCTGCTAAGCAAAGTAAGCCAAACCCAAAAAACTAAAGACTGAATATTTTCTCTGATTAGTGGATACTGATCTATAATGGGGGTGACATGGGAAGAATGGAGGAACTTTGGATTGGGAAAAAGGGAGGGTTAGAGGGGGTATGGGGACAGGAAAGATGGTGGAATGAGATGGACATCATTATCCTAGGTACATGTATGATTGTACGAATGGTGCATCTCTACATTGTACACAACTAGAAAATTGAAATGTTATGCTCCATTCATGTATGATGAATTGAAATGCATTCCTCTGTCATGTACAACTAAGTTGTGTACACACACACATGTTTTATATATATATATATATATATATAACAAGTTGGTTATATTATCTGAAAATGACTTTCTTCATTGGTAAGTAGAACAAATAAAAAATAAAAAAAAATAGTTTACATTTATGATTTTGAAAGAAGAAATGAAACCTACACATGAACATTTTTAAAAAAAGAATTCATCACGCACACACTAACTACTTCATCAGTTTATTTATCTGTAAAGTGGACAAAATAAGAGAATGGAACCCTATTACATATACTTTAAATATCTGGAAAAATCACTGAATGTACTAAGAAAAAAATAAAACAACCCAACAATTGTTACACACATACACACACTACATGTAGTTTTCATGTGAAGAGCCACTAAGTGAAAAATCTATCTCATCTAATTATCAAACAAAGTAAGTATCTATACCCAGAAAGGATATTTGACTGTGTTCTGCATAAAATTGATATAATATGCAGAAAACCATGTGCACTGTACTCTATGCATAATTTAAGGAACTTTCAAGGGCAATTTTGGCAGTAATTTTCATCTTCTGTGATGACTTCAGAATGTAAAACTCAACAGAGATATATAACTTTATATCTACCAAGTAGTTGTAAGAATTTGATGGAGCAATGTATATAACATGCTTTGTGAAATGTAATATTAATTGTTGATTATTTCTTTTATCTTCGGGGGAGGAAGGAGTCCTTTAGTTCCAGAGAGTGAAAAACTTATATTTGCTCAGGTAGCAGATCAGCAGCACATTGTCAATGCTGATGTGAGAACAGTCTTCACTCAGTTCACTTTAGGATCTTTTGATGTTAAAACCTATACCGTGCACGCCTGTAATCCCTGCACTTGGGAGGCTGAGGCAGGAGGATCACGAGTTCAAAGCCAGCCTCAGCAATGGCGAGGCACTTAGCAACTCAGTGAGACCCTGTCTCTAATAAAATACAAAAAAGGGCTGGGGATGTGGCCCAGTGGTCAAGTGCCCCTGAGTTCCATCCCTAGTACCAAAACAAACAAACAAACAAACAAAAAAACCTATACCATTGTCCTCTTTAGTGTGAGGCCCCTCCTGGCTGCCCATCACCAGCAGCTCCCCTCCTCACAGATAAGCACCCTGGTTCTTACCAAGGATCATCTACAGTGGAATCTAGAAAATCTACTGCTGGTTTGATTCTGGCTGAAATCTTATAACCCATGTCTGACAGTAATGTCTGCATCTCTTGTTTACCTCTTAGGACTCTGCATACTAAGACAAAGACTCCACCTGCCTTCTTTCTGACAGCTTCCTTCCCAGGGTTGACATCCAGCCCCTGCACTCAGGCTGGGGTCTTCTCCCCTGATTTCCTGTAGGCCTACTCTGGATGGGGTCCTGCCTGTGGAAGAGCATGATGGAATGGGCAGGTGTGGCTCTTGCCATCCAGATGCTGGTTCAAATTCCAGCCTCACCACTTAGAAACTATGTCACTTAGGACAAGTTGGTTGTATTTACCTGAAACTCACTTTCTTCATTGGTAAAACGAGGATGCTAACTTTGTAGCATTTTAAAGAAGATTGAATAAGTACAGAAGTTAGCACACTGCCAAGCTCTTAATACATGTTGGTTCCAAATATTATATCAGCACACTCTCTTCTTCTTTTAGTGATTTATTTTATTTTTTCCTTATTTTAAATTGGGGAGTTATAATTCTACACAACAATGGGATTCATGGTTACATGTTCATACATACACACAATATAATAATATAATTTGGTCAGTACAGTTCCCCAGTATTTCCCCTTTCCCTCTTTTCCTCCCTCTACCCTTTCCTCTACTCTTCTGGTCTCCCTTCAATTTTCATGAGACCCTTCCTACCTTTCTTTTCCTTTTGCCTCTCTAGCTTCCACATATGAGAAAAAAATATATAACCCTTGACCTTTGGAGTTTGGTTTATTTGGCTCAATATAATGTTCTGAAGTTCCAACCATTTTCTGGCAAGTGACATAATTACTTTCTTCCTTATGGCTGAATAAAACTCCATTATGTGTATATATCACATTTTCTTAATCCATTCATCCACTGATGGACCCCTAGGCTGATTCCATAGTCTAATGTAAATTATGCCAGCATGCTCTTTAGACGGTTAGCCCATTTCATATTGGACCTCCCTCATGTTATGTATAATTTGTTCTACCTGCTGCCATTGCTTTACCCTTCTGATACCAACTTCTGCCACTAGATGGAAGATCTTCTGGCCCTCTGCAGCCTAGATCCATTCTCCCTAGTGCTTGCTCTCTCCATTTGCTGTGGGCACATCTTTTTAGATCACAGTCTCTTCTGGTCTTCCCATCCCATTGCCCAATATTAAGACAGTCCTCTCTGGGATATATACTAGCTGATCAAAGCAGCCTGGACAGTAATGCCTACAAAGCAAAGCATCTAGAAAACATTTTTAAAGTTTCTGCAAAGAGCTAAATTGTTATTGTAAAAAGAGAATGCCTCCATGGAAATGAATCCTCAATTATGTATAAGCCATCAGCTTACATTTTGTAGAAGTCCTGCTTTCTCTGCACATCAAAGACTCTTAAAAAATTAAAAATTCAAATTTCTGATTATGTATAATTACATTTCTGGATACACATAGAAAATGCAATGAGGAATTCTCAAAAGTAGTTGATTATGTTTTTAGAAAGTAAATGGAGTAGCACTCTTCAAATGTACAATATACTCTAGTAAGTCCTTGGGATTGTTAATGTGTGATTTTTTTCTCAATTAGGTTCATAATTATTAATAAACCTACTGATTACCTCTAGCAAAAATGTTCAGTTTTGTCGGGCATGGTGGTGCATGCCTATAATCCCAGAGGCTCTGGAGGCTGAGGCAGGAGGATCGTGAGTTCAAAGCCAGCCTCAGCAATTGATTTATAGTAGCACATTTTCCCTCCACACTACAAAAGATGTTAACAAATCGATGGTGTAACTTAGAATCAAAGGATACAGAATAAGATAATTGCACATGCACTTTGGCTGTAAGCGAGATCCCCTTAGTGAGGCCCTAAGCAACTCAGTGAGACCCTGTCTCTAAATAAAATACAAAAAAGGGCTGAGGATGTGGCTCTGGGTTCATTCCCTGGTACCAAAAAAAAAAAAAAAAAAAAAAAAAAAAAAAAAAAAGTTCAGTTCTGAAAATATCTAGGAAAAATCACAAATCCTATGGCTTTCATAATCTCAAGTTCTACTTGAAAAATTTCAATTTGCTATTATCCTATGTCATTTATTTAACAAATTTCTAACTATAAAATTCATTTTAATCACACGAAAATGACCATAGCTTTCATTTCATCTTAAAGAATCTGTTAAGAAACAAAGATTCAAAGGGAACCAACATTCATTTTGCTCCTAGTCAGAAGATTCTTGACATACATACATTCTTGTCTCTTATTGCTGTCAAGTGATCCCATGAGATGGAAATCACCACTCTATAAATAAGGAAAAGAAATTCACATAAAAAGTAATTCACTGGTTCAAGGTCACAGTTAGATAAACAAGATCCGGATCTAAGTACATGCTTTTCCCTTGCACCATGATGTCTTTAAATATTTCCTTGTCTGTCTCCTTTACTAACTTATATTTTCATAATTACATTCATACTCCTATAGCAGAAAAACAAGTTTTCTTCCTTTCCCTGCAGAAGGGCCCCCAAGGAATGGATGCTTCTATATGGAAGCTTACTTGGGTTCCTTACAAATACCATTCCTGCTGATAGCACAACCACCAGATTAACTTTTCTACCACACCGCCTCAAATATAAAAGGGTTTCAAGCATGACAAGCTTTCTAAAATTAGGGCATGTCTTAAAATTGATCTATAGTAGCACATTTCCCCTCCACACTACAAAAAGATGTTAACAAATCGATGGTATAACTTAGAATCAAAAGATACAGAATAAGATAATTGCACCTGCACTTTGGTTGTCAGAGAAATCCCACAGCCTTGGGCTTGGGGGACCCCAGTGAATACCCCTGTCAATCATGCTAGGGAGTGGGGCACCATGCAGATGAAGAGTTGTGGAATCATTCAGCACAGGCCATCACTGGCATCCAGGGAGCCCTAGTTATCAGCCTAAGGTACTAGGCACCGTCCAGAGTTTCAGCATGTCTTAATAAGCACTAACTATTTTGTCCTTAACATAAGACACCACGTTTGCATCTTGTGGGTTATCCCTCCCACAAAGGATCTGGATCCTAGCTGCGGGACAGCATGGTGATCCACACTATCCCTGGCTCCAAACACCCTCCTGGATGAGAGTTCTCTCCATAAGTTTTTTTTTTTTTTTATATTTATTTATTTTGCTTTAGTTGTTACACAATGCGTTTATTTTTACGTGGTGCTGAGGATCGAACTGGGCCCCGCAAGTGCTAGGCGAGTGCTCTAACTGAGCCACAACTCGAGCCCCTCTCCATAAGGTTTTGTAAGGGCATTCCTTCTCAGTGAACAATGGCTTCTTCTTCTTCTTCTTCTTGGTTTTACTTTTCTCTTTTTGGTACTGGGGATTGAACTCAGGGGCACTCAACCACTGGGCCACATCCCCAGCCCTATTTTGTATTTTATTTAGAGACAGGGTCTCACTGAGCTACTTAGCACTTCCACGTTGCTGGGGCTGGCTCTGAACTCTCAATCCTCCTATCTCAGCCTCCAGAGTGACTGGGATGACAGGCATGTGCCACCAAGCCCAGCTGAACAGTGGCTTCTTTCCCCCCTCTTGTTGTTCCTAATGATGCGGACTCAAGAAACGCCTCATTCCCATTCAATCAAAGTGCGTGAAAACTCATAGCTTTGGGTTAGTTCCCACATATATAAGAAGATAAATGAGGGCTGGGTTTGTGGCTCAGTGGTGGAGCACTTGCCTTGCATGTGTGAAGCACTGGGTTTGATTCTCAGCACCACATATAAATAAATGAATAAAATCAAAGTCCATCAACAGCTAAAAAAATATTAAAATAGAAGATAAATGAGAGTTATAAACATAAATCTAAATCCTCCCAGAAATCAGCATGCTGAAGATGATCAATTTGCAGTACAACTTTATAGGCTGGCCCCATTCCTGAAATGTGATGGGCAAAATGATCTATAATTGAGAAGGAGTGGCCAGTCATTGCTGTCCTATTTTGGTCCCCAGTGGCAAGAAACCCCTCCTACAATGAACCCTTTTCAAGCACAGCAAAGAGGCTCTCATGTGGGGAAATTCAATATAGCTTTGCTTAAGGAAAAAGGAAAGCCTGTATTTAAAGAGCTTTGTAAAATTATAATGTACAAATTTCCGTGCTAACCCAACACTTAGGGCTGCGGATGGGGTAAATCCTCTCTCCATGTGGAAATTGACTTCTCCATGTTTCCAATATTTCTGCCTAATGTCCATTGGCTTGGGAAATTAATTAAGCATCAGTCATTATTATACAAGGCTATGTCCCAAAGGAAAACAGTAAACTGTCTTCCTTTTGAAATGCATTTGTTCATTTCTTTCTTTATGGTACTGGGGATTGGACCCAGAACTTCGGCATGCCAAGCAAGTGCCCTACCACTGAACCACACCACCAACCCTTATATTTTATATTTATTTTGAGACAGGATCTTTTTAACTTGTCCTTCCTCAAACTTGTGATTCTCCTGCCTCAGTTTCCCCAGTAGATAAGATTCCAGGCATGTGCCAACATGCCCGGCCTCCAAGTTCATTGATAAATAGAAATTTGCTTTTGTTACAAATGAAGCCAGAGCTTTGCTTATGACTGCAGAAGCTCTCAAGAACCATATTCTGTAAAGGCTGGAAGGGACCTTGATTCCCCACAGTGCCAGGAAAAGCTTTTCTCTAGCATTATTTATGATAAAAGGGAAGGAAACAGATGTGGACTCACAGAGTGTCACCACAGATTAGCAATGTCCACCTCAGTCCTAGAAGAAGGCAACGCGGGACACATCATGCCTGACTTCTTCCTCTGACTCAGCAACTTCACCCACATCTGAGGTGTCTGGATTTTGGGGAAGGTTGAGGCACTGTCTATCTCAGAGGTGGTCCTTGTCTATAAAAATGACATGGGAGCAGCACTGACCAGGTCAGCTGCCCCATCATCTCAAGATGCTCCGTTCCTCCTCATTCCTTGATCCTCCCTGTAATAGTTTTGCTCCGTATTCTGCCACATCTTGAACTCTGTGGTATTCTCGGTGGTATTCTCTGCCTTTGTCTCTAAAGTGTTGGCATTTCTCTGAGTCTGGTGTCTTTACTCTAATGAATCAGCCTCTGATTAGTAACTGCTAATCGCCTAACTGATCCTTTCCCTTCTGCTTCTTCACTAAGGAACTGCATTTTGATTGGGGACTGGCCATGTACTTGTTCAAGAAAATGATAGGGCCATGCCTCCTTCGCATTTGAGGGGTGGTAAGTGGTTGGATGGAGATGACTGAGCCAGTAAGTCCCTTTTTCCTCTCTCCCTTTCTTCTTCCTCCCCTCTGAAGTGTGGATGCGATGGGTGGAACTACAGTGGCCATCTTATGACAAGGGGTGACTAGGGTGACTGACTCATCCTAATGAACTGGGATCTTCCTGCTTTTAAAATTGAAAGCCCTGTCTTGGGAGACTCGCTGGTCCTGGGCAAACTGAATGTACTGAGTACCAAAGAATAATAATAATTTAATGAATCTGATATTAACTTAGTGTTTGTGTGGAAATAGTGCTTAATGCTATAAGTGTCATGAATATGTCCTGCCTTGTCATACACTGTGACATGCACAGTGAGTATCCATGGCAACGCCTGAAAGAGCCCCCGCGTGTGTAACCCTGATAACAGAGTGCATGACCCTGATATGTCACTATGAGTGACGTAAGGGCCTAGCTAGAAATAGTATATAAACCGAGTCCCCAGCTCACTCAAGCGAAGCGCCTTCAAGACGACCAGACCCCGTCACGCTTCCCGTCGGAGTGACCTGCTGATGGTGCCGGCTGCTTGCTGAGTTCCCGGACCAGACTTCATCTGATCCAGCGAGCGGCTAAGAAGACGTCCCTTGGTGAGCCCCCTGGGACTCGGGGAGATAGAGGCAAAGTTAGGACTGTGTGAATCTAGCTTTGAATTTGGTTGTGAATAAACCTTGGCATTGCAAAGACATATCTGCCTCTGTCTACTTAATGTGCTCGGGACACTGACATAGTTGGTTACTCTAGCAGGCAACCCTGAGAATGGAAGCTTTTACTGTGGGCAGGGTAGAAAAACCTGATTATATTGTGGAGTGTTCTAACCAGTCTGAACTTTGTAACTGTACTTTTGGTTATTAAAGAAAAAAATAAGTAAAAGAAATATCAGTTAAAGCCATAATTTAGTTTCTTCTGCTACAGGCATCCAAATTACCTATCTCACTACTTCTGTGACTTGCAGTTTTAATTACACAGTGGTGATTCCCAAGTCTCTCTCTGGACTACTCCTTGATTTGCTTCCATATTCACATATCTAACTTTTCCTTGGGCCTATCTACTTGGACAAGCCACAGATACTTAATCTCATTCCCTTGCCTCCAAACTCTGCTCTTCCTCTGTGTTCAAATCTGAGTAAATGGAGCCCCAGCTGCCCAATGACCAACCAAGAAATCTCAGGATCTTTAGTAACTCTTCCAACTCCCTCATTCTCCAAAATTCCCCCAGTCTTGATGATTTTGTTTCCCAGATTTCTCTCAAAGTCATCTGTTCCACCAAGTTTCCCCCGTCAATGCAGTTGAAACTGTCTTCTGTCTGGATGATGCAATAGCCTCCCAATGGGTCTATTTCAATCTTGCCCCACTCTAATCTGATCTCCACACCATTTCTATTCTGCCAACCTGATTATATTTACTTTTAATCCTAAAACACCTATGGGGTTCCCAATTTATAAAGCCCCATTATTCTGGCATCATATTCAACCACATCCTTTTTGTAGTCTACACAGTAGCCACAGAATTTCTTTTAGTTCCTCTAAGCTAAGATTCCAGGCTTTTATTGCTTGTAAGCCTTCCCACCTGATGGTTTACCTGGGATACACTTTGATCTTTCCCTCATATATTCCACTCCACTACCTCCTTCTTAGCTCACTCTATACTTCCTTAAGGTCTTAGTTGAACAGAGCCACCATGTTTAGTTGTGCATTACAACTGTACATGGTGATTGATTATATATATATATATATATATATATATATATATATATTTTTTTTTTTTTTTTTTTTTTTTTTTAATTGGTACTGGGAATTGAACTCAGGGGCACTCAACCATTGAGCCACATCCCCAGCCCTATTTTGTATTTTATTTGTGAGACAGAGTCTCACTGAGTTGCTTAGCACCTCTACATTGCTGGGGCTGGCTTTGAACTTGCGATCCTCCTGCCTTAGTCTCCTGAGCCAGCTGCTGGGATTACAGGTGTGTGCCACAAAGCCCAGCGTGTACATGGTGATCATCTTTACATACTGTTTTTTTCCAGGCAGGCTTTGCTAACCTACATCTATAAATATGGTTAGCTTTTTTTTCTAAGTGATCTTTTAGTATCAGCACTATTACTTTAATTTTTATTTGTCTAATTATGTATCAGTATTGCTCAGTAGGATTTTAAGCTATAGTGCACATGCCACATCTACCTGGCTCTTAGTAGGCATATACTCTACATATTTTTTAAATATGAGTAACCTTCTTCCTGATGGCAGGTTTGTTTTTATTATTTTTAATGTAAAAATATATTAAAATCCTTTTTTTATTATACAAATCTCTCATTAGCTGGGTGTGGTTTTGCACACCTATAATCTCGCCTCAGTAACTTCGAGGCACTAAGGAACTCAGTGAGACCCTGTCTCTAAATAAAATACAAAATAGGGCTGGCGATGTGGCTCAGTGGTGGAGTGTCCCTGAGTTCAATCCCTGGTACCATAAAAAAAAAAAAAAATCTCTCATTAAGTTTGAATTTCATAACAATCACTCAATTTGCTGTTATTCTAGGAAAGATGATATTTAATGAGAGCTATAACTTCACTGAAAACTCACACATACTAATGTTTGCATATCTGCCCCCGCTGTTAATTCGAAACACAAATTCCTACTACATCAAGATACACACAGGGTTGTTCAAATGTACAAATCTTTGCCTTTCTGGAATGCAGAGTTTGTGGGAAGCATTCAGAAAACGTTTCAGTGTGTGACATTTTCAGATTAAAGAGAGCTATAGTTTTATCAGCTTCGAATTTCAAGGAGTTCCAAAATGCCAAGATCAGCAATACAGGGAGAAGTGACAAGGTCAGCACTGCTGAGCTGCCTTGAATGCCGTTTTGGTTCCCCCTAACAACGGGGAAATCATTCTCCTCTCTTGGCTAACGCTGCAAAAGTAGCTTTAAAAGATCCCAAAGCTTTACGGCTGGCAGAAGGAAGACAAGTGCCGGCCACCGTCTCCAGTGTAAACAATCAACATGTGGAACCACCACCCAGATGTCTGCTCTGCCCTTCGCTTAGGATCTTGAAGAGCGCAGCTTTCAACCCTGCTGACCTCAGTGGTGGTTTTAGAAGAGAAGTTTACCTTAGCAACTACCAACAGGAAGCCAAGCGACGAACCCACAATGAAAGGCCATGGGGCATGTGGAAAGGGAGCTTCACTTTACACAGCATTTAACAGAGTATGAAAATCCAAGGGCAGGCTGCACTGCCTGGCAGTGTCCGTTCTCAGATGTTAGTTCTCAGAACACATTTTCCATTATGTGACTTTCCAGGTGGGGAAGACAGTCCCCCCCACCTTGGAAACAGAAGTGTCCCTCTATTTAAAATTTAAAAAATGTAAATGGTGCAGATATTAGTGGGCAATGGGTAACTGACTCACTCTGCTAGTCCCCCAAGTGTACCTGGAGGCGATAAAGCATTCACCTTCCATGGAAAATTGTCTTAGCTAACGTTAGTCTTCGTTCCTAAGAGACTCTGGCTCTCTGCCTTGACTAACAGCACAGAGGACAGCACAGGCAAACACCTCTGCTCATGCAAGATGCAAGGCATTGGTTTCAAGTGAGAGGAGTAAGATTCATTTCAAACTGGAAGAAAAGAGGAGTGCCCATGAAAATGTGACCACCATAAATAAACCTGAATATATACACACACATATGTGCATGTGTGCCGACACATTTATATGCATAGGTACACGTATATTTACTTTGCACTCTCTCCCTTCAAGTTCTGTTTTATGCCCCTTATAAAGGATAAAAGCAAACAGGAACAGGAATATTCCATTTAAAAGCTATAGGCAATACATTTCATCCTGGGCTGCATAGAGGATCAGACTTAAGTGAATTAGAAAGAAGAGCTTAAATGAAAACAAACACTTTAATATCTAAAAAACGAGCATTCTGATCTAGATTTGTGACTTTAAGACTTGTTTTTTCCAATATGATTGTACACAGAGGTCCATCTATTAACAGAGCAGAGTGGCTGTGGCCACCAAGTTGGCTAAATAGTTTTATATAGTCATGGGTTGTCCAGGGCTCTTTTATCATAAAGTCTGTTCCCTCCCAAGCAACCTCTCTTACAGGGGTCCTTGGAGCTTGGCTGAACCTACAGAACACCTGAAACCTCTACCTTGACAGCCTTGGGTCTTCCCCAAAACATGGCAGTCTAACACCATGTTCTTCTCCTGGCTGCTGATCCTTTTGCCTATCTTGTTGTTTGCTGGATGTTGGATCTAGGACATGAATTCACTCTCTACATTGCTATGTAAAGTCTTAACTGCAAAACAGTCTTCATTGAATTCAGGAGCCCACACATTTTATATTCCAAATCCAGCAGTTTTGATCTTTGGATGCTTATTGGCATCATAGAAGGAGGCCTTGGTCTGCAGTACAACCTAGACACCTCCCCAGAGACTCTAAAGTCATGCAGGCTTGAGAAACCCTCTTCTTATCTGTCTGTTCTCCTCCTTTGGTTCTTACACTGCTGGACCTCAGCCGACCTCACATTCAGTGATTCAAGGTTCTATGTCTACTTTCCTCACCTATTTATCTCCAATGCATAGAACACAATAGGTGTTCAATAAATACATGCTAAATGAATAAAGCAGTAGACCTTGACAGTTATTCACCTGAGGTAAAGATGGTTGAAAATAAGGTCTCCAACATTAAGTCCAAGAGCAATGAACACTAAAAATGAATTTCCTGTTATATTTTATATTTTTATGTTATGTTCTATATTTTTTAGGACTGTAAAGGGACTTGAGCAAAGTTTTGGGAACAATAGAAATATTCTGCATAACAGTTGCAGTAGTTACAGAAAAGTTCACATTTTTCAAGTACATAGCTCTATGCTCCTAAAAAGGGGGAACTTATTGTGTATAATCTATACCTAAAAAAGCTCATTAAAATTTAAATTATTTAAAAAAACATTACATTCCTATGTTCATATATGAATACATGACCAGTATAACCCCACATCATGTTCAACCACAAGAATAGGATCCTAATTAGAATAAATTATACTCCATGTATAAATAATATGTCAGAATACATTCTACTGTTATGTATATCTTAAAAGAACAAATAAAAAAAGAATTGGGGAAATTAAAAAATAAGTAAATAAAGCTTTAAGTTCATCTTAAAAAAAGAGAGCAGTGGCGCACACCTGTAATCCCAGCACTTGGGAGGCTGAGGCAGGAGGATCGCGAGTTCAAAGCCAGCCTCAGCAATGGCGAGGCACTTAGTAACTCAGTGAGACCCTGTCTCTAATAAAATACAAAAAAAGGGCTGGGGATGTGGCCCAGTGGTTGAGTGCCTCTGAGTTCAATCCCCCGTACCAAAAAAAAAAAAAAAAAGAAAAGAAAAGAAAAGAAAAGAAATGTGTGCCTGTGTGCTTAAGACTTATAAGAAATCACAGTGAAGTTGGAAGAAAGTAAGGGAGTGGGATTTCAGTAAATGGTTGGCTATGGAGACCAGGGTTTTGATGACAATTACAGTGATACCAACTGTGTTTCTTTCTTATAATTTTAGAACACTTGACTATTCACAAAGTTCTGGGGCTTATTAAAGACTCACAGCAACCTCATGACAGAGTTGGACAGTTACTGTCCTTGATTTTACAGATGAGGAAAGCCTGCTTCAGACAATGAACGCTGCCTGATGAGCAGCCGGGTTCCAGATCCCACACAGGCTGCCAAATCAAACCATCAAAAATACTTAATTATGTTCCAAATATTGCATGGGACAAACGTATCCTAAAAAAATTATTTGTTAATTATCTATAACTCAGACTTAACAGGGCATCCTGCAACCCTAGGTTCCAAGCCAATGCTTTTTCTGTGAAAAGAGTTTAAGATTTGAGAGTCACTGTGGATCCTCCCAGATCAAATGCACCAAGACTGTGGCTCCTTCCTGCTCTTCTTTCTAGCCCTCTGTGTTAGGCAGGCCTTAGGACGTGTGTTTTATACTGGTATGGAAACCAGCAGTTGTATAGCAGTACCACCATGCAATTAATGAGTGCCCTAGTGAGTTCCTCCAATATTTAGCTATTAAAAGCAATATGGTAATAAATCTTGTACCATGACTAAGTAAAGTTTTCAGAATACATATAGCCATGGGATAAACTTCTAGAAAGGGAATTTCTTAGTTAAAGGAAATATGCATTTATACTTTGGTTAAATACTACCAAATTCTCCTTTCTGTACTAGTAACAATGTCTTTTCCCAGCAGCAATTATATAGGAGCACTTTGCCATCTCATTAATTCAGTGTGTGCTACAGAGGTTTTTGATATTTGTCCATCTGATAGATAAAAAATGATAACCCACCATAGTTTAGAATTTGAATTTCTCTCATTATGAGCAAAACGGAACATCTTTTTTACATGTTGAAAAGGCATTGATACTTCCTTTGTGTGCTATCCTTGACCCATTTTCCCACCGAGTCGTTAGTCTTTCATTATTGATTTAGAGAAATCTTCATGTTTAGCCCAATATCTGTCATATGTCCTGTAATGTTCCCCAGTTCATCATTTGTCCTTAGATTAATGATTTTTTAATGATTTTAGAGCTTAATTATTTTTGAAAACACACTATATTTTTATCAGTGTAAACACATCCAGATCAAGAAAAGGATTGTTTTTCAACAGCAGACAGGATTATCACCATAACTGAAATAGCTGCCACTTATGGAAGGGATTATTATGGTTCTAGTTATATGTCAATCATTTAAATCTTCTTTAAGGCATCATAGTGGTCCTATGAGAAGGTACAACTAAGTCATTGTACCAGTGATTCCTACAATTTATTCAGGACCTGGTGGGAGCCTGAAATAAAATTACCAAACCACACGGAGCTTGTCTTTGGTGTCTTCCCAACTTTTCATTCAACCTCCTTTACTTACCACAGCATTTCTTCACTCCTGTCTTCCCTCTCTTCCTCTTACCTTCACCCTTTCTCCCCACATATCCTGTATACACTCTAGAAGAGCCTGCTTATAATTCCCCGGCTTTTTCTGACAGCTGTAGCTATTCCCTACTAAACTGTAAACTGAATGATAACCCCAAACTTGCAAAGTACAAAGGCACTGATTTAAGATGCAAAATATTCAAATATGTATACAATTGAAACTATGATAATGAGTTGATATGCTGAGGGGCAGGGGATGCTTCTAGAATTGGATGCAGTAGGAGGTCCTGTCTAGAATGTGGAGAGCATTGGAAGGACCCTTTGAAATCAGAACAACTGGAATTTTAGGGAGAATCCTTCTAGGATCAGGAATCAGAAGATCTTTTACTTCTGCCTGTCATGAATTCTGGGGTGACAAAGTTGTTGGAGGAAAGAGTACAGGTTTTAGAATCATGTAGTTCTTACTACATATAACAACTCAACAATTAGTACACAATTTCAGGAAAGTTAATTAACTTCCACAGCTATAAAATGAACCTCATAGGAATATGGACCTCATAGGAATGTTTGTGAAATTTAATTTGATGCCTGGAAAGTACCTCCTATAGTCCCTTATGTAGTTTAGGTTCTCAACAAAGCAGTCTCAGAATTCATATCTGCCAAATCATTATACTATTCTATAAAAACCAATCTTATTGAAGTCATATATATATGAATTTCCTCAAATTCTATCATTCATGTTATTACTTGGAGTTTTCCCATAACTGTGTACCTAGTATTAACATTACTTAATGTTTTCTTCTATACTCATCTTCGAAAAATATGATATTCATATACATTTTACCTGGTTCTTAGTAATATTATTCATGAAACTTGTGCTCATCCCTTTCGTATGTTAAGAAATACATACATAATTATTAAAATAGAATAATGTGTCTACATGCTGCCTAAAATAATCTCATTAACTACCATAACATGCATACTACAGTTTGGGAAATACTAATTTATGTGAAAGCTAGTTATTATTTTATTTTCAAGCTTTCCTTTTAAAGACTTGGAAGCTCTTGCAAGCCAAAGCTAAGAGATAGGAAGAAAAGGAGATTGCAGTGGGTAGCAATTTTAAACTCCTACCCAAATATCTCTGAATATTTAATTTACATTAGGTGATAAAGTCCCTCTTCCATTTAAGCCAGTTTGAATTAGGGAATTTCTTCATGGGGACAAAATGAGCCTTGTCAATGCAGAAGTCTGAGAAATGCACAATGTTTTGGTTTCAACCACAAGGAAACACAGAAAGGTAAAGAGAAGCAGTCCTAGCCGATTGCAGTGGTGCATGCCTGTAATCCTAGTGGCTCAGGAGGCTGAGGCAGGAGGATCTCAAGTTCAAGGCCAGCCTCAGCAATGTCGAGGTGCTAAGCAACTTAGCGAGACCCTGTCTCTAAATAAAATACAAAATAGGGCTGGGATGTGGCTCAGTGGTTGAGTGTCCTGAGTTCAATCTCTGATACCAAATAAATAAATAAATAAATAAAATAAAATAAAATAAAGGAGAGAGAGAGAGGTGGTCATGAAGTGGGGAGTAGAAGGTGCTCGGGAGACAAGGTTCCAGGCTCATCATCTTTGTCCCTATTTAGCTGTGTGGCCTTGAACAGTGAGTGAACCTCTCCAAGCCTCAGTTTTCCCATCCACAAAATAAAAGTCTGCACAATCAGTAGTTCTCAGACAGAACTATGGGGTCCTCAGGGAACTCAGGCGATGAGATAGTAATGGGATTTAGGTTCCCAAACCTCCACTCTGTGGGACAAGCTCTCCTCTTATCTGTACCATATTTCCAGCTCTATTATAAGGTTTTGATAGGAGAATGGGCCACACTGCTAAAATGGATTGGCTGACTGTTCCAGTGCTGTTTACACTGCAGTCTAAATTGAGACAAAGTTCAGCTGAGGCCCAATAAGAATGTGGTGCCTGGTTAATATTTTCTAATCTATGTTAGGAGTTAGCCAGAAGCCAAGGTCAAGAACTTAATCCCTGGAGAGTTTATTCATTTTCCACATGTAAAAAATTGTTAACGGCTGTGACCCGTGTCCCTAATCTTGAGAACTGTCTTAGAGATGCGGGTCACTGGTCACATATGGGGCTGGGGAAAGGAATGTGGATGATTCCAGATAGTCATTAGCTCTGCTTTAAATGCCAATACAAACACCTCTGGCATTGCTCAAAGCAGGCAACCTCCTCACAGCCAGAAAACAGAGGGTGGTGTGCTTGTAGGTTTGTTTTCTTTTTCAAGACAGTGTGATCATTATAGAAGAAGCTGAGAAAACAAAGAGCACTTGTTGATCATCAGCTACACCACAACTGATGTGTATTCACAGTGCTCTAAAATAGTATGGATTTGCTTTTCCTTATCAAGACAACGTATACTCATAGTGGAAATCAGGTGAGACCAATGGAATGGGGTAAATTTTGCACTGTACATAAATTCAGTGTTCCAAATCTTTTTTAAAAAATCTTAAAAATAAATTTTTAGCACCAGTTGCCAGAATGTATCACCCACTACTACATTCAAAACAATTTTATTTGCTTTATTTCACTTAGAAATTGTAAATGGGCCTGAAGTTTGTATAGCAAATATATGTTCTAAGAATATTGATCTTGCCAACAGCAGCTGAATACTTAATTTTCTTCAACAAACATGTTGAAAGATAATAAAATAATTATGGCAACTATTTTAATTTTTTTCCTTCTAGTGTCTGCATAACTAGAAATTTTCTCACCAGAGAACTATTTTTTCAAGAGTATATAAATCGGGCAATTTGAATTAATACAAAAATTAAGACATCATATATCTGAGGTTTAATTTCTCTTGAGGTTGAACTGCTAACAGTTTGCTGACATGTAGTATGGATACACAAAACCCAGATGGGACAGGATGATCAGTCTTAGGAGAAGGACAACAGTTAGTCTGACTAGGCAGTCAAGAAAAGAGGCAAGGATGCGTCACAACACATCTTGGGATTTGGATGCAAGTAGCATCCTGGAAGGATCCAAACTGAGAAACACAGATGGTTTCAGGCTTAGACCAAGTCAGGAGGGCAAAGCCCAAGTTAGGCGAAATATATGTCAATGCAGGGATGAAAGATTCAGATTTACCAGATGACAGGGAGTTTCAGACAGCACCTTGGATAGCTCCCTGGGCAAGAGGTGCTTTCAGAAAGCTGAGACCCTAGGAAATGCAAGACCTCATCCCCTGAACCCCAGGCCTCCCGGTGGGCACCACGCTTTGATGGAATGAACTTGTTCCTAGGAGCCTACAGAAACTAGTGGCACAGTGGCAATGTTCCACTTTGGAGTTGACGCAAAGCTCTAGGGATGGCATTGTGCTCTTGGATAAAAGGCTACTTAGTGATGGTGGTAGTGGGAGGAGCAGAGTCCTGTACCCCCAAACTTTAGATAATTTGCTTTTCAGGAGCCTTATCCTACTTATTTGGAAACATGAGTTCATCATAGGACCTGCATTGAAATGAATGACAAGAGGTTTTGTAGCATAGTTTTACTGTGTTAATGTTGACCTTTGATTTCTTACTGTCCATTCTGGGCACTTACATTTGTAGATTAGAAGTAGGATATTGAAAACTATGTATTTATTAGATGTAACAAAGTTCTATATTAAAACAAGTTTAATTTTCATTGCTACAACTTCATGCAAAGTTCATGATTAAAAAATCTCTGAGCATGATTATCATGTAGGCATCTGTTGCCAGACTTCTTCCTCTCACCTTGTGCTATTACCAGTGGAGAAAAGTTGCCTTCAGGTGATTCCTCACTGGGAGAGGCTAAAGTCTCTCGAGTTCAGTGACATAATTTATCTCAAAGATCTTTGGATATATTTTCCTTATGGTGTCAGTGGTTATAAGGAAAATTTGAAAACCACACTCATTTTCAATGACTTTCTCACTGAATTGAAAACATGAGGTTTACGTTATTAACCAAGTGAGTAGGACATTTGTATAGAATTAACCCAAGACAGTAATCAGGCAGAAGGGAGAAGAAACATGTTGTAAGTGAGGTGAAGGTTGGGCATGGGGTGAGCTGGGTACAGAGATAAGAACGACCTGGGCACCTATCTGGTGTGTGATTACGTGGAGCCCAAGGACATGATGATGTCTGAGTTCATTTGTTCAACAGCATTTTTTGAGCATCTACTCTGAATGAGGTACTGTTCTAGGCCCTAGAGATACAGCTATAAACAAAATAGATGCTTATGGCATTATGTACTCTTTTCTGACAGTCTTAGGTCACCTCGAGTGACAGCTGTCTGGGACAATAGCCAAGATACAACATAAGGGGGTAGCAAAATAGGAGGTGGGGATGACAAACATGGCAGGGGTAATAGGAAAGGCCTGGGGAAAAGATTAGGGGTGTGAGCCCCCCACTTCACAAAACCCAGCCTCACAGTATTAAATGGAAAAGTCCCAACAGACAGGAAGAGTATTCCAGTGGTATTTTGAGGTCAAGTAAGATTGGGGTGACATATGTGATACCTAGCTGGATTTCTTTGAGACTGTAAAATACTAACATTAGAGAATATTTGAGAAGTCATCGTGTCCTACTCCTTCCCTCAACTGTTTTTAAGTCTTTCACCTAATTAGTGGGAAAATCAAAGCATGCTCATCTTTGCTGGAATGAAAGTAAGATATTTCTCTGTGTGACTTTCACATTTTAATTGTGTCTGGCTAAAGAATTTCCTTGATAACAATAGTTAATTGAACTATATTAATAAATGAAAACTTGAGGCAATGCAGGGCAAGCATTTTGTTTTTTTCCCTGGGCCTCTGATGGGCTGGACTTTGCCTTGTGATAAGGAGGAAAGAAAGAGGGCATAATGCGTAAAGATGGAAAGAGAAATACAGCCAAGGGGATGGAATGCAAGGCCTAGCTACAGCTGGCTGCTCCTCTCAGTGAGAATTATCATCCTTGTCTTCAGCTACAACTCCCTTCTGCCCTGTGACTGCTGCCGTCCTTTAATAGAATAGACTGTCATAAGTGATTGATCAGACAGGACTGCTTTGGCTCAGGAGACTATTATATCTACACAAAATTTTCACTGAACTACAAAGCTCTTTGACTATAGAATGAGCAACACTTGTTTAAAAAGCTGAAATCAGAACTATTTTCCAAAAATTCAGTTAAATACAAATATAACTTCACAAAACTAAAATTAGAAAATCCCACAGATCTACGCACCTTTTTTCTTTTTTTCTTTTTAGTACCAGGGATTGAACCCAGGGGCACTCAACCACTGAACCACACCCCCAACCCTTTCTTATTTTTTACTTAGAGATAGGGGCTTGCTAAGTTGCGGAAGATGGCTATGAACTTGCGGTCCTCCTGCTTCAGCAGGAATTACAGGTACACTGGAGTTACGAGTATGCACCACCGTGCTCAGCAGATTTACACTTTAAAAATGAAAATATTGAGCTGGGATGTGGCACATGCCTGTTATTCCAGCAGCTAAAGAGGCTAAGGCAGGAAGATCATGAGTTCAAAACCAGCCTCAGTATCTTAGCGAGACTCTGTCTCAAAAAATAATAATAATAAAAATAAAAAAGGCTGGGGATTTGGCTCAGTGGTTAAGAGCCCCAGGTTTAATCCCCAGTACCAAAAAGAAAGAAAAAAGAAAATATTGAATTATATTATTTACTGCTAAATCATCAAGGGTACAACATAAATATAGAGGGGGAGCAGTAATGCATACCAGCCATTTGTATCTGACAATTGTTCCCATTTTTTGGAAAAGACAATAGTGGGCACTGCTTATGTCCACAGTTTTCTAAATTTGGTCATATAGCCATTCTGGATTCTAATTTACTCATAAGATTAAAAAGCTGATGTTTTTAAAAAAATATTTATTTATTTGCTTTAGTTGTATACAATGCAACGCATTCATGTTTACATGGTGCCGAGGATAGAACCCAGGCTGCGCACGTGCTAGGCGAGCGCTCCACCGCTGAGCCACAACCCCAGCCCTGATGATTTTTGTTGTTGTTGTTAATTCAGTCTTTAGCAGGAGATGTTAAGAGCTAAAATACTTTGAAATTACATGATAATAGTGTCTTCTAGACTGTTCCCATTGTGTCTTTAAAAAACATTTTTTGTTAACATTTTGAACATTCCTTTTTTTGGGGGGGGCATTTACTGGAAAGTTCTGATTTGCAGGTGGCATTGTATTAGAAGCCAAGAGTGAACCAGGTAGAGGAAATTGCTTTTTAAGCTTGCAGGTCCAAAAGAATAGGGAATTGCCTCTCTTCAAAGAAAAATAACTTCCACAATTGGCACCACTTTCTAACCAGCTCTCCAACAGTAATTACGCCAAAAGTGGACCCAAACCTGAGCTGAGTCATCTGTAGCAGGCTCTCTGGGCTGCAATAGCTCTTGACTTTTCTTTTAGATAGAAGCCCAGACACGTCTTTGAATTCTTAGATTAAAAGGATTTATATTAAAAGTAAATATCCCAATAGCCTTGCAGAAGTTAAAATATAATAACACTGCAATGGGAAGCAATTGAGGTAAAAGCATTTTAAAAAGCAACCAGAGAAAAGATTTGAACATATTTTTCATATACTTTTCTAATATGTGAATTACAAACTTCCATAGGCATTTTTAATAGACTGGAACTTGGCTCTTGAAATAGTATTTTTTTTTTTTTTTAGAACTTTTTACCTAATGAATTTTGCAACTCAGAATAATTAAAAACTATAATTCTTAGATTCCTGTGGTTCACTTAGAGCTGCTACCTACATTGTCTAATTTGAGCTTATCAACAATAATTTGAAATAGTTATTATCATCCCAAGTTTTTTTTTTTTTTTTTATATTTTAACACTTCATGGTTTGTATCAAGAGGCAAGGAGAGTCTTGCAACCCTCTTCTCCTCCCCTTGCATTTTTTTCATTCTTTAGGCCCAAGCCATACCCATCTCATGAAACTGCCCAGAGCTATGACAGTGTGGCATGTCAGGAAGGATACCTTTTATTGTAACTGGAAATGAAATTATCACAGGTAAGACGACCATCAGAGACAGAAGATGACATGTAAGTATTAGGTGAATATTCAATTGGTTATATTTCAATTGGTGAGACTCTTTCGATATCCCTGAGAGGAAGTTTTGGCTTCAAAGGAAAAGGTTAAACTATTGAAACATCTTGGTGGGTGAGGCCTGGGGTTAGTGCATTCAATCTTAAGGGGTCTCCAATTTGCTAAATCTATCCGCCCTTTAGGAGAGTAGGTGAAGTTTTGGGTCCACAAGAGACTGGAAAACTGAAGGCAGAAAGGAAGTTTCATTTTTTCTGAAGGGTTTTAAACTTATCCCCCAATTTTACCTTTGCTTGTTGATTTTTGGAAATGTCAGGTGTACACACACACAAACCATTTCACAGATTTGCACTGTGGAAAATTCACAATATGGAAAATGTGAATTTTGTTTCTATTGTCCTGAATATGCTCAGATGCATGGAAAAGTGGCAGAACAAGCTATAAAAATAAGGTATAACAAACTCATCCCATTCAAGAGGCAGGAGAAGACAGTCCCTCCCTGATCATCCATCACAATGATGTATGAAAAACCCAAATCAGCCCTGTAGTCACTGATTTAGCCATTCCCTACCCCTCCAGAAAGGTTCCTGTGGCTTTCCATTGCTCTCAAGCCCAAGATAAACATTCTCAAGATCTGATTTAGCATCTATCACTAGACCACACCAAATGACTTCATTTTCCTGCTCTCTTCCTACTCCCAAATTAACTCTTATGTCTAGTCATTGCCCTTCTGTCTCATCAAGCCCTCTTTGCATCAAACATCTGAGAGTTCTTCCTTATTCAGTTTCTCAAACAAACAAACAAATAAACAAGCAAAGGTACCTCTCACAAACATTTATGAAGTACCTACTTTATGCCAGGCATAAAACAAAGATACAAAGCCGGGCGTGGTGGTGCACACCTGTAATCCCAGCACTTGGGAGGCTGAGGCAGGAGGATCACAAGTTCAAAGCCAGCCTCAGCAATGGCGAGGCACTTAGCAACTCAGTGAGACCCTGTCTCTAATAAAATACAAAAAAGGGCTGGGGATGTGGCCCAGTGGTCGACTGCCCCTGAGTTCAATCCCTGGTACAAAACAAAAAGAACAAAGAAAAAACAAAGAGGAAGAGGCCTACCATAATGAGTTGACAGTCTACTGTGGAAGTGTTAGGTTCAAAGAATAACTAAGTCAGGGTACCTAACCAGACCACTAACCCCAAATCCCTCTTCCTTGAACACCAAGTCAGAACAATCTTCATTTCTTGTGTGCAATAGAAATACATAAGAGGGTTTTTTTTTTTTTTTTTTTTTTTAAATTAGGTGTTTCTACACTATTTTTCACAGAATAGGAACTAGATCTGTTTTGTAATTAGAACCTTCCTGGCCATTTAGAAACTTTGCAATATTTTCCATTCCTCGATGTTCACTTTGCATTTGGCCACAAGACAGTTTAGCTGTTGGCCGCCAAGTCACACAGATTGGCAAGGAGATGTGGAAACCTAGGAAACTGACTGTGCAAACAAACAGTACTCCCAAGCACTCACGCAACCCACCAAGTGCGCCTGTAAGGTCTGTCACTGCAGATCAAGGCAATTTTTCTTCCTTTTTTCTTAATAAAGGGCCTCATGAAGAAAAAGAGAAAGAAGAAAGAAAGAACCTACCAATAGGGAAATGATTAAATAGATATAGTCCCAATTATACAGTTTTGGGCAACTATAAAAAGAAAGAGATGGCCCTATATTGACTTGGAAATATGTCATATGTATGAATGTGTATGTTTGCATTTATGTGCAATGTATATTACTACACACAAAAATCCTATCCATATTTTTTTCAAACTTTGAAAATAAGAATTTATGTTTCTACACACATGGAGCAATCATGAAGAGATGCATGCACTTCACTACATTGATGACCTTGGTTACCTCCAAGAGATGGAATAAGAGGAAAAAAGACTGTCAATGAGTCATTCATACCTTTCTGTATACTTGAATTGTCATAAAAATGTGAATGCTTTGGTTATTTAAAATAACCAATAGTGCAGGCTGGGATGTAGCTCAGTGGTAGAGCTCTGGTTTAGCATATGTGAGAGCCTGGATTCCATCCTCAGCACCACAAAATAATGATGATGATGATGATGATGATGATGATGTATTAAAGCTGAGACAGGAACTGGAAAAATACTCCCTGTCCTACAAAACAAACAAGTTTAAAATGTTTGAGCATATACAAAATAAATAATATTTAGCAATAACACTTGCAATTACATAACATCTAACCACTACATCTGTTTGCAGGCAAACTTCCCTTCAGGTTTAATCTGCTGCAGCTGCACAGGCTCCTGCTCAGCCAGAGGAAGGGCAGGTGTGCTTTTCTTGGTCTGGAAAGAGGCTGAGGGCACACCAATCAGATGGTGTCCTCAAGGTCACACAGTAAGCTGCAGATCCCAGGGAGGTCCTCAGAAACTCACCCCTCCACGTGTCCAGCTAGGAGTCTGGTTTGTAAAGGGTAGATTTATTATGACATCTGTGAATAAACAAGTAGCCATTTTTCTGTCAGAAACCCAGAAGGGGCCATTAAACATTCAGTGAAAGAGTAATTAATCAAGTGTTCGAAAATAACACGCGGAGGCTGACCAGAGAACAAAACCCTTTGGCTTTGATTCATAAGCCCCCAGCAGACCACCCACACTGTGTGCTCAAGGACCATGTGTGCTCATCAACAAAACAATTAGATCTGAAATTCTAGGGTTGTTTATATTCATGGCACTCTGCTGGGTGGCTCCTCAGTAGGGGAGGAGAATAGTTAATGTCATTCTTGCAGCAGCTTGTAATGTGTTATGAATTTGTTCCTGAATAAGCCCTTTGAGTTTCTGTGCCTTAATATCACAATATCAGCTTAGACCCATGTCCTGTGCATAGCAGTCTATGCCAACAGGATTCACTCTTTCAGGAGTTCTAACAATGGAGGGTGAGTGGGCCAGTGGTCACCTGTCTACTGGTATCTCAGGACTTCTGCTTTGGCGTGGTCAAGTAAAGCATGGGCTCTTATCAGTAGGTGGGCATCAGAAGCCAAGAGATGGTGACTCAGCTGTAGGCCTTGACCAAAAAGCACACCAGCTAAGTGGAGACTGTAGCACAGACCCTTTCTGGAAGATGGCTCCTTGTTTGCTGACTTTGAGGGGCAGTTTTAGGAGTAAAGATCAATGGGGTCTGGGCATCTGAGGTACGGTGGCTGTGCTCTGGGCCATCCAATCTCCCTACTTGCTTAGGAGGTAGAATTCCTGAGAAAAGGAGTAGGACTATAAAGATAGGAATAGATCTATATTTTGAAAATTCTGGAGTTGCCCTAGTTCTAGGGATATGAGAATATGTGGCTTTGGGTGAGAAATTTTGTTGGCAGGATGTGGTTGGTTGCATAGCAGGAGGCTTGACTAGCTGTTGTTTGTCAATAGCATAAAACTGTGTGTGGGTACTTTAAAAAGTGTGAGTGAGCAGACTAGGGTAAAACACGAACACTCTGAAGGGGAGAAACGGGGAGAGGAGAGTTAGACTAATTCAGGCTTAATAAGGTACACAGACTAAGTGATGCTTGCTCTGATGAAGTCACTCTGGATGTCTATATCAAGACTGTTTTCCAACAATAACTTAGCCCCTCATGTCCCAATCCCACAAACTGTGCACTGTAGCAATTAGTTCTTTTCTACTTCTAGGTAAGAATTATAAGCAGGAATGAGTGGAGTTGGGTTTTCCACGAGTAACAGCAAGACTTGGAAATGAATGAATTTCAGGGAAAACACAAATGCAAATGAAGTTTTCTCACTTGTGAGTGCTAGGTGCAGTGTTGGGATTTCACCCCCCCCCCCCCCCCCCGCCGCCCCGGTTGTATGCAAAGTATATTCACACCATTTGTGACTTCATACATGCACTTAGGGTAATGATATCCATCTCATTCTACCATCTTTTTTTTTTCTTCACCCTTTTGCCTCCTCCCTTCCCCTCCCTCTCCATTGGCCATTCTAGTGTTCCTCTAATCCTCCTATGCTCCCCATCCCAACCCGACTGTGAATTGGCCTCCTTATATCGGAGAAAACATTTGGCATTTGGCTTTTTGGGATTGGCTAACTTCACTTAGCATTATAGTCTCTAACTCCATCCATTTACCTGCAAATGCCATGATTTTATTCTCTCTTATTGCTGAGTAATACTCCATTGGGCCTTGCCCTCATATTAGCCTGCCTCTCTAGGACTGATTCCCTGGTTTGTTTCTTTAAAAAAGACCAACATTGTCAAAGAACAGCATGGCATTAACATCTCTAGCTCGTGGAGCCCACTAAGGAAGCCTGGATGGTCCACACTTCTAAGCACAGCCAAAGGGGAAGGGAGGATCAGTCATATCTAGTCTATTAACAAGGACATGCAACACACACATCACTAATGTAACACTACTGTCATCTTAATTTGAAATGAAGAAGGTTCAGAAATCATAATGTCTGGTGCCCTTTCCAAGGATTGCGGAGGTGAGTTGTCTAAATGGTAGCCACTGACCACTCAAATGTGGCTGCCTAAAGTTAAACTGATTGGAATAGATTGCAATTAAAATTTTAATTCTGCATTTCAACTGCTCGATAGCTACCTTTCGCCAGTGGTTACCACTTTGGAGAGCCTAGTTACACAGCATTCCCATCATTCCAGAAAGTTATATTGGACATCACTGGTCTAGATAAACCTTGTCTATGACCTTGGGCCTTTGTGATGAGAATCACTCATCAAGTTAGAGCAATGAAAATGCCAAAGTGAGGCTGGAGGAGATGAACAAGCAGGGCTTTTCCTCTTTGGCCCACCAGCTTCCCCTGGGTTCTTTGACATGGCCAATTTATACTTCTTTGATCTTACACAAGGACCATGAAAATGCAACTTCGAGTCCCCCCAACTCCACTCCTGGAGCCACTACTATGAGAAAACCCATAATAAATTAATCCAGACCCAAGTCACAGAAAGATGACAGAAGTTTTATTGTACTAATAGATCATCAACTATTTAATCTACTCCTACTCCTGATGCCTGATATATTTAGGTTAGGATTCTTATATTTTAGATTTAAAAAAGAAAAGAATTGACCTGACATTTGGGTTATTCTCCTCCAACTGGCGACGAATTCCACGGTCTGCCTTCCTGGGGTTTTACAGCCATATATGACAATCTCCAAGGGAACGCTCTGTGTTGCTTTTGCTCTAGCAAATCTCTCTGCTCCCTCTGAGCCGTGACACCTAATTTAATAGGAAAGGCTAAAAGGACTATTTTTAGAGAACAATCTGTTATCGAGACTCCCTCATGTTTCCACTCAAGAGCGTGAGCATTCTCTTAGGCACAGGGGAAAACAGCCTGTCACAATCGAGAGAGTGACCCAAATTCAAGAGGAAAGAGGCATCACACAGTGCTGCAAGAAGAGCATCTCTCATCCAAATGTGCTTAAAAAGTTTGTCCCCAAGACAATCTAGTCCAGGACTGAAGCAGAGCCTTTCCAATCAGAAAGGGTGAGAAAAGCTAATGCAATCTTGAATCATTCTACTCCCCCAAACTGGGTTTCCCATCTCCAAAGAGATGGAATGAAACATTGTCCACTGCCATGAAACTGGCCAACAGGAACACAGCCTGGGGAAGAGAGGCCATAAGTAGCTCCATTAATTTTAAAGACCGCTGTCAAGGAGCCTGCTATAACCCAGGCTCACTGAAGGGGACGAGAGCTGCCTGTCTGATTCCCACCTGTTATCCTAACCCTGAGACTCTGAGTTTGCAAATTCACTGGGGATCTCAGGGAGCATGCTGTTCTTGGTAAGCGGGGACACTTTCACCGGCCTGACTACACACACTCTTCTACACCTTGACCTTTTGGGAGATTTTTCCCTACTTCAAAACTTCATGATCTCTCTCATTCTCTGGACCACAGCACGTTCTCGACATGGACAGACTTGGCCAAGTCTCCTCCGCTGGAGGGCAGGGTTGCTTACAGGATTTTGGTGTTATCAATAACACCAGCATGAATAACCCTATACATGTTATTTCATGCATGTGTAGGTCACTCTGTAGGACACATCTCTGGAAGCAGAACTGCTGCCTCACAGGGCTCACGTGTCTATGATCTTGGTAGATGCTGTCAAATTCCCCTCCACTGTGTTGTAAGCTTTTGCTTTCCTGCTATCAATATATTAATATAAATGACCATTTACTCACAATTTCCCACACAACATTCATCCCAGGAATGCACCCTAAAACTTTTGAGCAATGCTTCCTAAAGTTTATAAGAATCATCTGGGGGAATTTGTTTAAAGTGAAGATTCTGATGATCTGCCCTCAGACATTCTGATTCAGTGGTCTGGCTTGGAGCCTAGGAAGTTGTATCTGAATCAAACACTGGAGGCACTCTGGTACAGGTGATCCTAACCAATGTTTTTATAAGATATTTTGAGAGCTAGGACACCCCTGCTCAGCCACAGATGCTGTTCTTTTGTGAGCTGAGCCGTAAAGGTACAGTTGTGCAGGGATTGATGCCCTGGATTTGAAGGTCACACTGCCTGGGTTTGAATCCTAGCTTCATTCCCTGCTAGATGCATATTCCTGGGCAAGTTACTTCATCTCTGTGTGCTGTTTTGAGACTAACTGTACTATTGTTTTTTAGGATTAAATGAGCTAAACATTGTAAGCACTTTCAATAGTGCCTGGACCTTGTAATTATTTTAGAAGTGTTTTCTTAATACAGTGGAAACTGCTGGTTATGTACCCTAATCTCCATTGTCTCCATCCATGGTAACAGAACTCTTTATTTTTGGCTGGGCATGGCCACCCAGAATAAGACTGTATTTCTTAGCCTCCTTTGCAGTGCTCTGTGGCTGACCTGCGAGGCTTGGAGGGATAGGCTACATCATTCAGGGAATACAATGCAAAAAGAAAATGCAGGGCTCCTTGTTGAAAGCACACGAAAAAGGTGCTCTTAAAGGCATTAAATGTAAAGTTTTTTTCATTTCTTCTGGGTTCTCTCTCTCTCTCTCTTGACCTGTCATAAATATTTTTATTTGCTCTTTTATGTTGCTTCTTCGAGTACAAAAAACACTCACTGGGCAAGTAGAGTCCCTCACTTTGGATATGCAGTGAAGCAGCCCACAGGATTGCTGGGTTCCCCTTCCTTCGAAATGCCAAACCTTTGTGCGGTGCCCCAGTGGGGAGTGGGAACTCAAGTCAGGCTTCTCCTCCTGCCACTGTGTTGCTGCTCCACCCCACTGCAGGAAGGTGACCCTGAGAGTGTTGTGACCCCCATGAACCAGAGCACACTAAATGGCTATATAGAAAGTAAGTGACCTGCACATCCCAGTAAGTTGCCTGCCTTGTTTGCTGTGGTTTTGGCAGCTCAGGGTGGAGACTACCATCACCATGCCCTGCCTCAACGGCCCATGGAACAAGCTTTCCTCCCTGACCATTCTGGGTTCATTTCCAGGGCAGTTGGCTACAGCAATTGTTAGGTGGGGATGGAGAGGGACACAGTAGGGAGACCAGGGTGTCAATGGGAGAGGGATGTTGGAGAGGTGAGAGGAAGAAGGAAGTGGCATTTTGCCTGAGCTCAGCCTTCAAACCCCTGGCACATGCCCACTTTTCCTATTGAACTTCATTTACAAAACAGATTTAGACATGAATTTATTAAGAACTTCAAGATGGCAACTGCCTGTACTTGCAGTGTCACATGCCCATGTAACCATTCCTGCATCTCACCATGTTTTATGTGCAACTCTGGAGACACATCCTTAGAAATTATCTTTATCTTCCATCTTCCTGTATGAAATGCATTTACAATGGTTGGAGCATTTGCTGCTGTCAGAGACCATGAGGAAAAGTCTTTCACCTGGAGATGGTTCCATGGTTTGGATTTGTATGAGACAGTCCTCCAAGGGTCATGTGTTGGGAGCTTGGTCCTGAGTGAGGAGTGTTGGGAAGTGATATGGTAGCCTTAAGGGGTGGGGCCTAGAGGGAAGTAATCAGGTCACTGAGGGTACTGCCTCCAGAAGGAATTGGATTAGCTCTCTTGGACCCTGGTTAATTCTCATGAGAGGGTTGATACAGAAGAGCAAGCCTGGCCCCTGAATCTCTTGGGTTTCCTGTCTTGCCATGTGATTGTTCTCTCCCTCTCACATGTACTCTCGTCATGATGCTACCCACTATATTGTTATGTAACCAAGAAGGTCCTCACTAGAGGTCACACTGATGGGCCTACCTCATCTTGGACTTTCAACCTCCAAAACTATGAGCTAGATAAACCTTTATATTTATAAAATATCCAGCCTCAGCTACTTTATATCAAAGGAAAACAGTCTAGTTCAGGTTTTGAAGAAGACTGCATCCTAAATAATATCCTTTAATTGAAAGCTAATAAGGCCAGGGTTCTTACCCTGGGGTCTGTGTATTAGTTTCAGAAGTTCACAACATTGTAGACAAACTATTATGTGACTGAATATTTTTGTAGGGAGAACATCCCTGGCTTTCATTTAGATTCTCAAAAGGGTCAATGATCCTAAGAGCTTAAGAATTGCAGCTCTGAGGACTGAGCTTTGAGAAGCTGCACAGAGAGTTCTTTTTGGTTGTTTATATGTTGAAGTAAAAATAGACACTAACCAGATCATTGAAAGATATAGAAGAAAGCAACATGGACAAGATACCAAGAGGACTGAAATGATGATAAAAGAGGATTATGAATAGGCTAAGAGGGAAATTTTTTTAATTTAATTTTTCTTTTTATTTAATTATTATTATTAACACATGTTAATTATACAAACTAATGTGTTCACTGTGGCATTTCCATACATGATACATTAAGCTTTGATCATGTCCCCCAGGAAGGAAATTCTAACCCTTTAATTCCCAGCACCATCTCAGAGAGAAGAGACTCAGGGTTTATACTAAGACCAGACATAAGATCCACTTGATCACTCTAGGCATACCTCAGAAATACTGTGAGTTGGATTCAAGATCACTGTCGAACAGTGAATATCGCTATCATGTAAGTCACACAAATGTTTTGGTTTCCTAGTGCATAAAAAAAGTTATATTTGTACTAATATGATCTGTTAAGTGTGCAATATCATTATGTTAAAAATCCAATGTACATTATTTTATTCTCTTTTATTGCTGAGTAAAATTCCATTTTGTATATATACCACATTTTCTTTATCCACTCATCTACTGAGGGACATCTAGGTTGGTTCCACAATCTAGCTATTGTGAATTGTGCTGCTATAAACATTGAAGTGGCTGTGTCACTGTAATATGTTGTTTTTAAGTCCTTTGGGAATAGACCCAGGAGTGAGATGGCTGGGTCATAGGGTGGTTCCATTCCCAGTTTTCCAAGAAATCTCCATACTGCCTTCCATAATGGTTGCACCATTTTGCAGTCCCACCAGCAATGTATGAGTGTGCCTTTTCCCCCACATCCTCTCCAACATTTATTGTTGTTTGTGTTCTTGATAGCTGCCATTCTGACTGGAGTGAAATGAAATCTTAGAGTAGTTTTGATTTGCATTTCTCTAATTGTTGAGCATTTTTTCATGTATTTGTTGATTAATTGTGTATCTTCTTCTGAGAAGTGTCTTTTCAATTCCTTAGCCTATTTATTGATTGGGTTATTTGTTTTTTTTTTGGTGTTAAGTTTTTTGAGTTTTTTATTGTAGAAATTAGTGCTCTATCTAATGTGCATGTATTAAATATTTGTTCTCAATTAGTTGGCTCTCTATTCACTTCACTGATTGTTTCTTTTGCTGAGAAGAAGCTTTTTAGTTTAAATCTATCCCATTCATTAATTCTTGGTATTAATTCTTGCGCTACAGGATTCTTATTAAGGAACTTGGGGCCTAATCTGAGATGTTGGATATTAGAGCTTACTTTTTCTTCTATTAGGCGTATTGTCTCTGGCATTTGCAGGTAAATGGATGAACTTGGAGAATATAATGCTAAGTGAAATTAGTCAATCTCAAAAATCCAAATACCAAATGTTTTCTCTGATATAAGGAGGCTCGTTCACAGTGTTGTTCAATGGGGGTACATAGGAGGATTAGAGGAACACTAGAATTGTCAAAGGGAAGGGAGGGGAAGGAAGGGAAAGAGCAAGGGGGGAGGGTGGTGGGGGGAGAAAAAGTGGTTGAATGAGATGGATATCATTATCCTAAATGCATGATTGAAGACATGAATGGTACGAATATACTTTGTATACAAACAGTTGTATGTAAAAAGATGCTATATATGTGCACTATGAATTGTAATACATACTACTATTATAAATTAAAAAAAATCCAATGTACATACCTGTGTTAGCTTTTCTATCACTGTGACCAAAATACCTGACATAAACAATTAAAGGAGGAAGATTTGTTTTTCCTCATGGTGTTAGAAGTCTTAGTTCATAGTTGAATGGCACCATTGCTTTGGGCCAGAGGTGAGGTAGAACATCATGGTTGGAAGGGCATGGTGGAAGAAAGCTGCCCAGTTCAAGGCATTCATCAAGGAAGAAGGGGGGAGGGAGGGACTCGAGACCAGATAAACCCTTCCAGGATACACCCCCAGGAACTACTTCCTCTAATTAGGCCCCATCTCTCAGTATTCTATTCAACTATCAATGGATTCATTCACTAAGGAGGTCAGAGCCTTCACGATCCAGTCATTTCCTAAAAGCCTCACATCTAAACACATGAGATTTGGGGGGACACTCCAGATGGAAACCACAATGATACCTTAATTAAAAAATGCTTTATTGCTAAAAAATACCAGTGATCATCTGAGCTGCTGGAAAAATGTTACTAATAAACTTCCTCCAGGGTTGCTGCAAACCTTCGATTTGTAAAAAATTCAATGCCAAAGTGAAGTGCGATCCAGCGAAGCACAATAAAATGAGATATGCCTGTATTTGAAAGCAGCCAGGATCCTGTGTATAATTCACATTATGTGAAAGCTACTAGCACACTGTCTATAAATCACTGCATCATGGTGGTTTTTGTCCAACTAGTCTTTTCAAAAATGTCTTTGGCCAAAGACCAGAGTTCAAGAACCCTTTCAGTACTTTAAGGGGAAAGATTCAAGTTTCAGAGATCATGTTGATATTGAAGCAGCAATCCTACCACCTGGACAAGACGAAGCCAGGCCACCCCCAAGATAATGTTCTCTTGCCTAGATGGGGAGTCTTCTCTTTGAGGGGTGTGTGTGTGTGTGTGTGTGTGTGTTTTGCTTTGGTTTGGTTTTAAACCAACTGGGACACTTTATTACAAATATCCAGTGCTCCTCAGGTACAAGATGTACAAGTACCACAAATTAAAACAAACTTGGATTGTCAGAAGTGAAAGCCTTCTCTCTTTTAAACCACAGACACTTAAGCTTGGAAATGAGAACTTGACTTTTTGACCACTTAGTTTTCATTTCCATACACAGATTCTTTTGCATCTTAAATAATAGTAATAAAAATATTTCATCTTTCCCCTTAAAATGTGCCTCTTCCACTTTTAATTTTTGGTGTACTTTTAAGCCTCAGACTTTTTCTTTTTCAATATGGCAGAGATCTAGACAAACATTTGTTAATTTGCTAATGATTTAAAAGTTAGGAAAGGAAGTATGCATGCAGCTCAGAGAGACAAAACAACCAGTGGTTAAGAACCTGATCAGTTTTACCTGGACAAGTCACTTAACTTTTTCACTGTGCTTCAATTTCCTCATAGAAAAGTAGGGATAATAATAGTACAGATCGGGCTGGGATTGTGGCTCAGCGGTAGAGCGCTCGCCTAGCATGTGCGCGGCCCGGGTTCGATTGTCAGCACCACGTAAAAGAAACACATTGTATACAACTAAAGCAAATAAATAAATATTTAAAAAAATAACAGTACAGATCATAAATTTATTGTAAGGATTAAATGAGTTATGGAAAATATATAGGAAATTTTTTGTTAAGGACAAAGCTACTGTTATTAATCTAGTATAAACAGTATCAAAATTCTAAAATTAAGAGCATTTTAGAAGGGACTAGAATTCAGGATGACTTCTTGCATACTTATCCTGAAGAAGAAAAGGGGTCTCAGCTAGAAGTAGAAATTGAGTCCTTGGGAATGTGGCATTTAGGCAGACAATGCACAGTGGTGGGGCCAGAGATCACTGAGGATGAAATTTTTTGAGACGGGTTTTATAATGAGATGGTGCTGCTGGGCTGAACAATTCAATACATTGTTCTTTACAAGAGAAGTAAAAGCAAGATAAACTAGATGAGGGTCAGCATCTTCCACTCTCCCCAAATTAGCAAAACATTATCAATTTCCTAACAATAAATAAGTCTTAAATTATTATCAGTCATAATATTGATGGTACCTACCTAACAGGCAGCTGATCTTTGATAAATTCTATGAGGTTTTAATCCTGAGCAGCTCTGTAAGTAGCTGAAATGATCGCTTTTCCAGACATTTTTCACTTGCATTTTTAAATTCAGTCTCCTAGGGGACCTTCTTTATATTGCATACATTTACTTTTTAATGTACTCCCAGGAAATTTCAGGTACATTAAAGAAAAACATCAACTTCCTTCAGCCTCTTTGTTTTTTCATAACTAATTTTCTCCAAGTCCAGGTGCTCTTCCTCTGCCCCCAGCTCATTATTTTCTTTAATAACATCACTTTGCTTTCTCTGTAGAATTGCTGGCTCTTGATACTCTTCCCCATCAATGACTCCCCAAAATGAGATGTTTTCCACCAACATTGAAGCAAAAAAAAAAATCACTTCAAGGCTTTATGATGCAAATTCTTTTTCTGGGTTTATCTTATTGATATGTCACAATAAAAATATTGCCTCACTGGTGTATGGAACATTAAGGTTTACAAAACACTCTATAGCTCCACTGTACGCATTAAGCTCATAATGATACTGAGTAATAAGTAAGGTATATGGCCAATCAGCTCAGAGAAATTATACAAGAGGGCATTTTGATCATAAAAAGAAAAAAACTTTTCACCCAAACCCTAGACTTATGACTCATGTCTTATTCTTTACTTATGTCTAAAATGGAAAAAATAGAGCAACTTCTTCCTTCTGTAAACTCTGGAGGTAGGATGGCTCCAATCAGAAAATATTCTGGATCAGGAATAGAAATTATGAAAACTTAGGTAAATCAATTACTGTTTCCAAGTTTTCCTGTATCTCATAGTTGGTATCTTTATAAGTAAGAGTCAGAATATGTAAAAAAGACACACATTAACCCAACAAAACTCAAGTTAACTCTATCAAAACCAACTCCTGCAAGAACTGCCAAGCTGACCTGCTGAAAATCACTGTTTGTTGAGGAATTACATTAGGTCCTTTTTAATTTCCTCAGTATAGAATTTTGGATTTTGGGTATTAAGGATTTAGTAGAAATGACCATTGATGTTCAAATATTTAATTTCTTCTTTTGTATTAGAGATTGAACTCTGGGTGATTTACAACTGAGCAATATCCATAGCCCTTTTTATTTTTATTTTGAGATAGGGTCTCATTAAGTTGTCCAGGCTGACCTCTAACTTGTGATTCTTCTGCCTCAGGCTTCCAAGAGACTGGGCTTACTAGTATGCACCACTTCATCTGGCTGGTCATGATTTTTTGGAAGCCCTGTAAATAGCACTATTTAATGCATTTTAAAATCAAAATAATGTAGTTAGGTCTCAGAATATTTACCCTGAAAAGAAGGAAGGAGACAATTGGGGGCAGAAATAACAGAGGAGTATATTGTGCTAACATAGGAAAATAAGAAATGGGATAAGACAGTGAATATATTAACCAAGGATCTGTGGCAAATAAGTGCCCATAAAGAAAGTCAAGAAATGGTCTGGAGTTTGAATAAAATCCACTATTCAGGTTTCAAGCCATAAAGATCACATCATAGATGGATCATATTGTCATAAAGATCTTCTCTCAAATCAATCATTTAATCAATAGGAAGTTATAAACATCTCAATTAGATCAGCCCTAAACTTTCAGTGACTCAGGTCTCTGGATGTTGCTTAGCACCTGTGGATATTTATTCTACACGGTCAATGCGTTGTATTTTAAAGAGCTGTTGGCTCGACTTCTAAGCAATGAATTAAGATCTACACAAAAAAGCTCTCCCCCAAACAGGATCACTCCTCGAATTGATGATAATGACTGGGATATAGATATATATATATATATATATATATATATACATATATATATATACATATATATTCCACATATATATAATTTTCTATATATATGTTATTTTCTTTAATAACATTACTTTGCTTTCTCTATATGTATATATGTATATATATTTTTTTTTAGCTGTGGAGACTTCCAAGTCTGTAAGGCCCTCTCTTTCCTTCATGTGTCTGTAATGGTAGAAATCCAGGCCCACTTTTCACAGAATGAGTTCAGACCTTGCTTCTTTTCCCTCCAAAGAGTAACTAGGCCCAGGCCCATTTTGTGTATAGATATTTCTCAGGGAGCTCAAGGAATTGAGGTGTCTCTAGCCAAGAAAGGAGTTGGGTATTGATGTATCTCTCAGTACTTTGTTTTGTTAACAATGCACAATGAAAATAAGGTCTGTTAGTCAGTTCTCACTTACCCTATACTATTTCCAAAGTCCTGCTCATGCCTTTTGCAACACCCTTGACTGAGAGGGATGTCACAGCAGTGCATGGCAGGATTGCAAAAAGACAATTAATATTGTTATTCTTAGTTGAGGAAAATGTTAAGAAAGACAAATTCTTCTTTAGCCAAGATCATGTTGACATGAAAACGATGTTCTAGGCAACAAGAGGAGAGCAACCAAAAGAACAAATGTTCCTGGTTGAAATTCTTCTGCAACTTTCCCTGTAACTCTTCAGGGGTGAAAAGTTAGAAAGCCAAACAGTATCCTTCCAGGTACCAGAGCATGGACCAGGGCCAAAACTAAAAACTCATGATTATCTTTAAAAGTTGGTCATTTGGGCTGGGGTTGTGGCTCAACGGTAGAGCGCTCGCCTGGCACGTGCGCGGCCCGGGTTCGATCCTCAGCACCACGTACAAATAAACCCATTGTGTACAGCTAAAGCAAATAAATAAATATTAAAAAAAAAGTTGGTCATTTTAGGAGTTGAAAACCTTCACAATTTTCTCCTTAAAACAAAACTTTGGTATATTTTTAGCCACCGCTTGCTACCAGGGAACAAAGTTGCTTTTGATTTTAAAACTTGCCAGGTGTCCTATTATAAATAAATGCCTGAGACTGTGTATATTCACAATCTGCTATGAAATGTTTATAATGACGAGTTCTGGCTACTTTGACCCACGAGAATATTGACGATCCTGAGGCTTTTGCTAACACACATTAACCAAGAGAGCAGGTGAAGATAAAAGCTGCACAGGAAAGTTGTACTACAATTGGAAAAACACTTAAAATACCTGTGCTGTCATAAATGTAATTGCTATCAATATGTGGCTTTTTAACTTGACCAGTAAATTAACAACTATGGCAACAGGAAAAACAAAACAAAACAGGAACAACAGGATTAAAACCTTCTGCTATGAACAGAAATGAAATGAAATGGAATGAAGTTTCTGGAAATGAAATGCCCCACAGGAGAGAGTACATCCATGAAATACAGAGGAGCTACTATGTAGGGGACTCCGAACCAAAGGCAGAGTCTAGGGTTGATTTAAGCTTATTCCTCTTTCTCACACCCAGTCCTTCCACCATGTCCTGTCCCTTACAAGCAATAGCAGATCCTATTCTACCTGTCTATAGATGCCTCTAGAATGCACCCTTTGCATCCTGTTTCTATTGGCCCCTCCATAATTACTTCCTAAGAAGCTTAGGGCTAGAGTCCCAGCACTGGTGTTGGGCCCTTCCCCTTTCCCTGCTCTGTACTGCAGGACACTGCATTTCCTAGCAGAGTTTAGCCAAGAGAGGTGCTGGAGGGGATGGTTTGGAGACCTGGATAGAAGGAGGAGCATAGATATTTCTCCCTGTCCCTCTCTGGCTCTCTGTTGTCACCTGAGCTGTGGCTGCATCTCCTTCCAGGGTTCCATCATGATTTCCTGGTTCCACCGCTCCAGTGTGAGTACAGCTTTTATTGATGACCTTGGCCCGTGGGCTCTAACACTCAGTTTCCTTCTTATCTTTCCAATTTAGGAGTGGAAGTAACTTCCTGGGTTTCCTCAATATATCCCGTCTGGCTTATTGGTTTTTTTTTTTTTTTTTTTCCATCCCCTAAGTAATCCATGTGTTTTCCCCCACTGATTTCTCTTTTATAAAGACCTTGAGTGATTCATGCTTTCTTTGTTGAATGTGGACTGATAGAATTGGACTCTACATAGTCTACTGCTGAGCCCATGACTGATCCTAAATGTTGAGACTTTAATTGTTCTCCTTGGTTCATCCAGTGCTTCCCAAACTTCAGCCATTCAAGCAAATTAGAGAAAAGCTCTATTAAAGAAATTTATAAAAGAAACATTAAATGATTATACAGTCATTTTTTGACAATTCTCTTTTTTCCCAGAGCCATATATAATATTTATTTTGAGTGTGAAACTTTCTGACAGAAACCAAGTTATTGCACCAAACAACAGTCTATTTATCCCTCTCTATGGCAACTATCACCTCTGCTCCAGTGCACTCATACACACAGAGGCGTCAGGAGACTGGAGGGTGCTCCTCAGCTTGCAGAGAGATGCCCTGTCCTGGAGCTGACCTTGGTCCCCTGAACATTCTCTTCACTTCCTTTGCTCTATGGCCCAGGGTCTGCTGGCTCCCTTTTCTGCCCTGCACCTGAGCTTGCTTCCATTTTTTTTTGACAAATCTTTATACCAACTGTGCAATTATTTATGTTTTTCTCATAAATTTCTTTAATAAAGTTCTTCTGTAATGTGACACACCTTAAAAATATATAAAAATTCAATGTAATAATTTCCATGATATCCAGGTTTTTCTAATACACATTCCCAAAATAGTTTTAAATATAATTCTTCTAATATATATTAATATAGAACTTTAAATTTTTGCTGGTCAACCTACTACCTGTGCTCCCTCCAGTATCAATTTTAGGGAATACTTATCTATTGGACTAAGAGTATACATGTGTCTGCTCCTCAAGATCTCCATTGTAAGATAAACCTGAAAGACAACATCAGCCTCACCTCAACTTTTCCTCTCTTAGATCCCTGAACATGCAGCATAGCACAGAAGTTAAAGGTTTGCATATATGTTTTTTCAGTACTGGGGATGGAATCCAGGACCTCATACATGCTAGGCAAATGTTCTACCACTAAGAAACACCCCCCAATACCCCATTTTAAAAATTGGTCATTATTTATTTATTTATTTTTAAATATTTATTTGCTTTAGTTGTACACAATGTGTTTATTTTTATGTGGTGCTGAGGATCGAACCTAGGACGCGCACGAGCTAGGCAAGCATTCTACCACTGACCCATAACTCCAGCCCCTATTTATTTATTTTTCGTTTTTCTTTTTTTGTGGTGCTGGGCATTGAACCCAGGGCCTTGTGCATGTTGGCAAGCACTTTATCAACTGAGCTATCTCCCCAGCTCTCTGTCTTTATTTTTATTTTCTTTTTTCATATCTTTTATTGGTGCATTAGAGTTGTACATAATGGTGAGGTTTGTTACGTATTCTTACATGTACACAATATGACAATATAATTTGGTCAATATCATTCCCCAGTATTTTCCCTGTCCCTCGTCCTTCCTTAAATTTAATTTTTATCTATTTATTTTTATTTTGAGACAGGGTCTTATCAAGTTACCGAGACTGGCCTCAAACTTGCAATCCTCCTGCCTTCAGTTTCCCAGGTAGCTGGGATTAAAGTGTGCACCACTACCCAGAGTGAAAGTTTTTTTTTTGTTTGTTTTGTTTGTTTGTTTGCTTTTTTAATGTTAAGGATTAAACCTAGGGCCTCACACATGCTAAGCAAATGCTCTACCACTAAGCCACATCCACAGCCCTGGATTCTTGAAAGACACTGTACCCACAGTGCTCATCCATACAATGGGGCCAACATGATTTGTCCTATAGGGTTGCTGTAATTACCTGAAGAAATACCCTTACTGTTCTTAGGACAGTGTTTAGTATGCAGTAAGCACACACTAAGTGTTAGCTGTGTTAATTCTTTTTTTTTTTCCCTTTGGTACTGGGGGATTGAACTTAGGGGCACTCGACCACTGGGCAACACCCCCAGCCCTTTTTTGTATTTTATTAGAGACAGGGTCTCACTGAGTCGCTAAGTGCCTCGACTGTTCTTAGGACAGTGTTTAGTATGCAGTAAGCACACACTAAGTATTAGCTGTGTTAATTCTTTTTTTTTTTTTTTTTCCTTTGGTACTGGGGGATTGAACTTAGGGGCACTCGACCACTGGGCAACACCCCCAGCCCTTTTTTGTATTTTATTAGAGACAGGGTCTCACTGAGTCGCTAAGTGCCTCGACTGTTCTTAGGACAGTGTTTAGTATGCAGTAAGCACACACTAAGTATTAGCTGTGTTAATTCTTTTTTTTTTTTTTTTTTTTTTTTTTTTTGGTACTGGGGGATTGAACTTAGGGGCACTCGACCACTGGGCAACACCCCCAGCCCTTTTTTGTATTTTATTAGAGACAGGGTCTCACTGAGTCGCTAAGTGCCTCGCCATTGCTGAGGCTGGCTTTGAACTTGTGATCTTCCTGCCTCAGCCTCCCAAGTGCTGAGATAACAGGCATGCGCCACCGTGCCCAGCTTGTGTTAATTCTTCTACACTAACCTTTTTTCCAACCACACTGAACCATTATTTAACTAGAATGAGCTTTGCTGCCCATCTTTGTGCACCACGACTCAGAGTGAAAGGTTTGTTTTGTTTTGTTTGTTTGTTTGCTTTTTTAACCTGGCTTGCTTACCCAACTTTCAGAATCCTACCCATCCACAGCATCACATAGTAGATTCTACCTCTTGAAGAAATCTTTTCTGTTGTTCTCCCCCACCCCCAGCCCATGCCATTCTTTGGTTCTTGAGAGACTCTTGCATTTTCTCTGTTGCAATATCACATTCTGTCCTGAGATTTGGATATTTGCCTCCCATACCATACTGGCTTTTAGTTTTTGGAGGGAAGAACCTGGCCTCCATTGTCATTCACTCATGCCAGCTCCAGGCTGTGCCTCTAAGTACAGGCTGCTCTAGATGTTATCCTGCCTTTTAAGTAGCATGTGTGCCCAGAATCATCATAAAATAGCCCTTTGCCTAATTCACAAGTTAAGTAAATATTTTCCCTATTTTTATAGTCTCTCATAGTTTTAAGATGTCAAAATTATCAAGCTTGCCTTGGGTCCAGATTTCCCAAGTCTTATGATTGCTCAGAATCACATCGCACTTTATAGTTTATATTTTGCACATACTCAAGTCAGTTTGTTTGATCCACACAGCATTCTTTATGGGATACACAGAGTTGGGGTTCTCCTCATTTTATAGGCACTTAAAATAAGACTAAGACAGGATAAGTGCCTTGTGTGAGATCATATGGCTCAGCACATTCAGACCTGGATGGAGCTGCACATGGTGGTAACTCGAGGTCTGTTCTGGCATCTCAATGAGGAACTGTAACCATGGTGACACTACACTGGTGGGCCACACAGTCAGGTGGGCTGATTGGAGCCATAATGAGAGTCTAGGAGCCTAAAGTGATTTTCTTAAATTATCCAAAAGAGCTGCATCTCCTGTTTCACTTTTCCACTTGCATCAGCAAACTGAAAGATCCTGTCTTAGGTACTAAACTCAAGTAAAGAGCTTACTAAGCAGATCAGAGAGCTCTGAATCGATTACTTCTTTGCTCTATGTAATTTTTACCCCGATACATGCAAAGCCTGCTGAGGTTAGGGGCCTAGGTAACTTCTTTTCTAAAATGTGTAAGGCAAATAGGTTTCATTTGAAAGATTGTTGGTGGCTGCCTAGAAATCTAGTGGAGGCACTATCTGAGGAAGCAGGAAAGAGCAGCATGATGGTATGTTCACCACAGATGGGGGACATGGAGTGTCTCTACGGATGCTGTGCAGAGTCAGAAGTCCTCTTTAAGGACTGAAGGACTTATCTCCCCAGATGCTGGGACTATTGCTGGAAGGCAGCCCTCAGAAGGTCAGCCCTCTTTGGGGACTGTCTTTGATGAAGAGGACTGGCACATCCAAGATCACATCCCTTTTCCTGGTACGCAGCACGGGAATATGAAAGTTTGACTCCCTTGCCCCAACTTGGAACAATATGAAATGCCATCTCAGCTCCACAGTGTCATGAAGTAGGTGAGGCCTTCATTAATACTATATCTCAGCCCAGTTTCTCCCTCTGCCCAGCCCTGATACCTCTCCTCCCCTTCCTCCAGTCTTGATCCCCAAAGCAACCCCCCACCCCACCATATATCTCCTGCACACTAATCTCCTTCTCCAGGGAACCCAACTGCAACAGGGAGCAGTGACAGAGGTGCCAGATACTGACTGATTGAATTGATTATTAATTCATTGATTGATTCATTTTCATCACTTTATTAGTAAATCCTATCAGCTTTATCATTCAAATATATCTTTAACGAGACATTTCTCCCTTATCTCTGCTGCTACCCACCCACTAGAACCATTGCTAGTAAATATTTTCAGCACCAGTGTACAATTTATAGAAAGACAGATGACTTGTAGGAAAGCTTCCATATCCCTAGGGTCTGACACAGCCCCGGGCTTGATGAGAAAAGCCAGATGCCCTTGAGCAATGAACAAACTATACAATTGAACCTAAGGCTTTGTAGCCAATTCTTCCTAAGCCACCATGATCTTTCCTCTGAACTATACCCTGTAGCTGTCCCTTGTTTACTCACAGTGTACCCCCTACAGTGGCCAGCACTATTCTTTCAAAGGGAAACCAGGCCACGGGCCCTCCTCTACTCAAAATCATCCGCTTTCCACTTACACAGAAAAATCCTGCTAGTCCTTAACTGCCCTGGTCTGGCTGTCTTTTACCTCATTTTCTCTCTCTCCCCCATTGTCTTTCACCCTGCTCCAGACACGTGGACTTCTTGACAGTTCTTGTACACCAAGCACACCTATTCTTTAGAGAGTTTGCCTTTCCTGTACCTTCTACTTGGAGCACTTGGATCCCAGAGAGCCACACGGCTGCCTCCCTCATTCACTGGGGTCTCTGCTCTGCTGTGACAGGGGTCTACCCAGATTGCTTTTACTTTATCTCTTACATAGTCTCTTGCTCTGATTTATTTTTTTCATAGTATTTGATATCTTAATCAGGTTGAGCATCCCTAGTCTGAAAGTCTGAAATCCAAGATGGTTCAAACTCCAAAACATTTATTTGGGGCACTGACAAGATGCCATAAATGGAAAAGTCCACACCTGACATCATGGGATTGGTCACAGTCAACATGCAGGTGTAGGCTGGGTATAGTGGCACATGTCTATAGTCCCAGCTACTCAGCAGGCTAAGGCAAGGCATTTGAAAGCAGGAATTTGAGGTCAGCCCTGGCAATACAGTAAGACAAGACCCTATCCCTTAAAAAAAAAGCAAGTACATTAAAAATATTGTATAAAATTACAAAATTAGTTTATGTATATAAGATGCATATGAAACATAAATGAATTTCATGTTTAGACTTGGGTCCCTTTCCCAAGCTATCTCATTATGTATGCAAATATTCTGAAATCTGAAACAGTTACCCCAGGCTTTTCAGATAAGGAATACTCAGTCTTCTTTATATATGTGTTTATTTTGTTTCCCTATATTGGAATATAAGTTTCATGAGAGTAGGATTTTGTTCTGTTTACTATTTTGTTTCAGTGTCTGCATTACTACCTGAAGTATCACAGGTATTCAATGGATTTGATTGAAAATTGACTGAATGAACAAACTTGTTCAAGAACAATGTTTGATCCCATCCAAATCTCTGTAAGCACACAGAAATGGAAGGGTGAAAAATAAAGGGAAAAACTTATTAGAGCTGTTTTATATGAAGCCAGTGCTCTGCTGATTCTTACAAAAATAACCAATAAAATTGAGAAATAATTTGGGTAGAGATGTGGAGCACTTCATTCAGCCTCTCAGCTCAAGGGCTAGGCTGGGGATTTGAGTGAAGTTGAACTGCTGCAGAATGTGCCTTCCTAATTCTAAGTGACTTTCCTACCTTTTTCTAATTTTCAGGAGCCTCTGTGTATAAAGGAAAGGACTCAGGCTACTTTTGGGATGAGATCCAGTCCATTCTCTTGGATGAAAATGGCATTAATTTTCCCAAGTAAGGATGTTCATAGCACCAGGATAGCAATATGCTGTTTGCTCTGCTGACTTACTAAAGTCAAGTTATTTAGAGTAGGCTCGAATAGTCTTTTACAGCACCCAAATATTTATATGTGAATAGATTCGAAGTCATCAAAAATCTTTTATATTCCAGACAAAAGTTAGGATTCTCAAATTGAAACATATTTGCTTTTAATCACCAACATTTGGTGCAATATAAAATAGGAAATCCTATCAAACTGGGGAAATCTAATGTATTAGAATGCTCATTACAAAACACCTCAGAGATAAAAATGAGTTTTCAGCAATAATATGTTATTTCAGACTTGCCTTCCAGACTTGGAAAGCTGATACTCGTGGTTTTTGGATATTCAGCTTGTAATCACTGTTAGTCATTTCTCAAGTATGCTTCTTTTGTGATTTTGACAGAGGGTGTTTTTATTGATTTAGTCTTCTTATTATATTTCATAAAGACAGATAGAAACATGGTTAAATATTTGCCTAAATATTAATTCATATTCAGTTAAGCTCTTGGAATGTGGCTTTCACTTGAGTTACAGTAGTTAAACATTCTTCTGTTCTTTCTAATTTGTTTTGTTTTGCAGCATGTAAAATAATATACACCAGGCACACTCCTTCCTTGGGATTTTGACTTTCTTTTATCCTCTGCCCAGAGCATTGTGATCTCAGAGAGCCACATGACTCTGGTGGCTCTTACTGGTTGGATGCTGGCCTCTCTTAGTAGTTTCCTACTGGTTGGAAGCTGGCCTCCCTCTGTCCAGACAATTAACATACACAAACCATTTGTCAGCTGGAGGCACCTACCCAGAAGGAGGCCTGTGTAGGACTCTCCTAGAATAGACATTCAACAGCTCTTCAATTTAGATGCATTACATAATAAGTTGAAGGCACCAGGCATAGATAGAAGCAGAAAATAGTTTTTGAAAGATATTTCCCAAAGACGGATCACACACACACACACACACACACACACACACACACACGCGCGCGCGCGCGCGTGCACACACACATCCTTTCTCTTTGTCTCTAAATGCAAATACAATTTCAGAAACTACACAAGAAATTGGTGTTAGTGGTCATTTACAGGGATAAGATTGGACCTTGGGGGAAAGAAGGAGATTTTAAATTTCAATTTATAAATCCACATCCTTTCTCTTTGTTTCTAAATGCAAATAAAATTTCAGAAACTACACAAGAAATTGGTGTTAGTGGTTATTTACAGGGGGAAAGAAAGGAGATTTTGAATTTCAATTTATAAATCCTTAAATTATTTTAAAATATTATTTGTATGTATAATTTTTATAAATAGAGTTTTAATGTCAATATTGATGTAAATAATACTTTTGGTTTGTACTTCATTACCTTCTGTTTTTAAAAATAAAAAATGCTTATTTCTTTGTAATTCAGCAAAAATCACCAAAGATCTTTTTCAGTGAAATCCTGTTGTTTCACTTAATCACTGGCACATTGAGAAGAAGACACGATTTGGAATGAAGCCAATAACTTGGGCACAAATATTAGATGTAACATATAAAAGCATGTACTTCAGGCAAATTATCTGAGCCTCAATTTTCTTACCTGTAAAATAGGGTAAATAATAATGATACCAAATTACAGGCTTGTTGGACAGCTCTAATCACTAAAATGAACTGTCTAGCAAAAATCAGGTTCCAGTGATAACTATTAATAATGACATTGTAATTCAATTCTCTTGTTTTCTCTTTTTAAGATCAAGTGGTGAATGAAAGACACTGTTACACGATAAACTAATATTAGTTTCAAAAAGATAGCTTTGTGGGCTGGGATTGTGGCTCAGCGGTAGAGCGCTCGCCTAGCACGTGGGCGACCCGGTGTTCAATCCTCAGCACCACGTACAAATAAAAAACGCATTGAATAAAACGCATTGTGTACAACTAAAAGCAAATAAATAAAAATATATAAAAAAAAAGATAGCTTTGTAAATACTTAGTCCTAAAACATAGTAGTATAGAACTTTCTTATATTTTTCTTTTATTCACTTATTCAACAAAGATTTCCCAAACATCTACTATGTGCTTAGTACTGAATGAGACACTTCAAAAATGGAAAGAGCCTGAAGCTGGTTTTTAAGGTGTTCCTGGTTTGTGGAAGAGGAGATGGAAAGAAGAAATCATTTGAATGGTAAATAATGATGTGGGTGGAATTATATTTCCTCCCACAAACAGGCTGATCCTTATTGCAAAATATGACCTATTTGGGCCAGATGGTAGAAGGTAGTACCTGAAATATAATCTCCCAGGGGATCTACATCAAATTCATTTAGTTTGGACATTTTTCATCAGTTTATAGGCAAAAGCTTTGTACTAGATATCAAAAGTATTTCTTTTTGGAGCTCACAACCTGTACTAAGGAGAAAATACATCAGGTTAAAGGGATGGGGCCCACTGGTCAATTAATGAGCTCTAATCAAGAAAACCTGCGATTTTGAGCACAAAGTCTCCCACCCCAACCCTACCAGCATCTAGACCTAGGAACAAGTCCTGTCCTTGGAGCTTTTGTACATTTTCTGCTTTTGTACATTTTCAGACATTATATCTGACCTGGGGCCCCTCTTGATTCTGTACTTTGGCACACTGACTTCAACCATTTGTCCTGCAAATACCCATCTTCTCTCAATGACTCCCATTCCAGGATCATACCAAAGTTTAAACCTACTCCTCTTGTGAGCCACAAGAGATGGGTACTGAGTGAGGGAAGGAGGCTGGGTGTGAACCTCTGGACAGAAGTACTGGAATGAGTATATCCAACCTTTAGTCTTTCTGGCTAAGGTCTGTATTTTGCTCTTTATGCGAACCAATTATTATCAGGACCGTTTGCCATTTGGCCTAGGAAGGTCAAATTTTGCAATTATATTATCTATACAATCTCTTTGTGTAGGTAATGTAATCCCATCAGTATCATTAGAATCAGATTAATTCATGGGATAATTATTCATCTGAAGTGAAGGAAGGCTACTTTGTCTACATAGTCATTTACAACTGTTTTTCAAACCTTCATCAATAGCACCTTCTAAAGTGTCCTAGTTACCTATCAATGGGGTTAACTCGGTCTCATAGATAGTCCCAGATCAGAATTACCTTGGGAGGTAGTCTGCCTTACTTTAGGTACCTAGGAACCATCCTTCCAATCTTAATCATTTTTGTATGGTCTGAGGCGAAGGGAAGAGTTATATGGATCATAAAGCCTAAGTATGATGCAGTTAATAATCTTGGATTCTAGCCTACCTCTATAATTCTGTTTTTCCAGTGGCAGAAGGTGTAGCTCATCAGTGGAGTACTAGCCTAAAATGAGTGAGGTCCTGGGTTCAATCCCCAATATGAAAAAAATTCCTATTTTTCCAGGCTTTTGTTCCTTCGTTCCATAGAAGAGAAGGAGTGTACATATGATTGCCACGGTCGTCTGTCCATCCCATGGTTCTCAAAGTTTCTTCACTTGAGCATAAGTGAAGAAAGTGGACCCTTCATTTTGTACTGGACATAACAAAAATCATCAAAAACTTTGATTAACCCTATGCCAGGGAGTGCAACCACTTTCAGATGTCCCACCAGAGGAATAAAACTCACAAATGACTTAATGGAGGAGTCATAAAACTTAGCTCCCTCAGCCAAAGGGAAACTGCTCAAAACTACTATTCCCTATTCCACTCAAACTGCTTTTGCCATGATACCAAAAGTCTTCATGTTGCTAAATCCAATGGGTTGTCTTGTCCTTATCTTACTTCTTAGCTGCTTTCAACATGGTTGAACCCTTCCACATAGAAACACTCTCTTCTTTTGCTTCTAAGGTGTCCCTCTTTCTTGACTGGCCTTCTACTTGCCTGGCCACTCGTTCTCAGTCCTACCTTGGTCCTGCACCCTTTGTGATAGTCAGCAATTTGTTGCTGTGACCAAACTACCTAATAAGGACAACCCAGAGAAGGAAAAGTTTATTTTGGTTCACAGTTTTGGAATTCAGTACATGGTGGGCCCACACCATTGCTCTAGGCTCAAGGTGAGACAGTACATCATGGTGGAAGGGCATGGTGGAGGGAAGTGGCTTCACTCATGACAACCAGGAAGCAGAGAGCAAGAGGAAGGGCCTACAGGGAAGATGAACCCCTTTCCGGGCATGCCTCCAGTGACCTACCTCTTCCAGTCATGCCTCACCTGCCTACAGTTACCACCCAGTTAATCCATTCAAACTAGGATTAACTGATTACGTTATAGCTTTGATAATCCCAGCCAGCCATTGGCATCAAATACTACTTGCAATGCTGCTAATTCTCATATCTATGTCTTCCCTCTAGAGCTCTACTTCAGACTCTAATATCAAAGTGTCTTTTATTTAAATTTATTACAATATCCTCACAAGTAATGAGTCGAATCAGAACTCCTGAATCCCCTGCCCTCATTACTGCCCTTTCCAAACTGACCCTCCCCCATTCCTCTGCTTCTCCGCAAGTGGCACCATTATCCATCCAGTTGCTCAGCCAATTACCTAGAAATCATTCTTGATATTCCTTATTTCCCACACGCACAGGATGAAGGAATGTTGTTGGTTTACCTCCAAAAGATATGCTTTCATTGGTTCCACAAACTCTACCAGATTTAAATCACAATCCTCTCTTGCCTACATGACTTAAGATTGTTTATTTGCTTCTTTTTCCACTCATCAATTTTTTTTTTTCCTCAAAGAGGCCAGGGTGATACTTTCAAATATAATTCATACTTAAATCCCTTCAATGGCTCCCCATTTCAGCTAGATTAAAATGCAAACTCCTCATCATAACCCAAATGTCTTGTTGATGCCAGGTCCTACCTACCTCTCAAATCCCCCCCTGTGCTCTGACCACACTGGCCTTCTTGCTGTCCCTCCATCACATCTATTTCTTCTGTCTTCAGGATCTCTTTTGACAGTGCATTTGTCTATTCCCACCTTCTCTCCTTGTGCACAATTGACTCCTCTTCCTCATTCTGTTCTCAGTTCAATGTCACCTCTCCAGAGAAGCTCTCATGACCATAAACACAACAGATGGTTTCATTCTTCTGATTCTCACATTTTATTATTTATTTATTTTAATACTTTTTTTAAAAAAATATTTTTATTTATTTGCTTTTAGTTGTACACAATGCGTTTTATTCAATGCATTTTATTCGTACGTGGTGCTGAGGATCGAACCCAGGTCACCCACGTGCTAGGCGAGCACTCTACTGCTAAGCCACAATCCCAGCCCCTTAATACTTTTTTTTTTGGTACTGGGCATTGAACTCATCGGCACTCAACCATTGGGCCACATCCCCAGCCCTTTTTTTTGTATTTTATTAGAGACAGGGTCTCACTGAGTCGTTAAGTGGCTCACCGTTGCTGAGGCTGGCTTTGAACTCATGATCCTCCTGCCTTAGCCTCCCAAGTGCTGGGATTATAGGTATGTGCCACCTCGCCTGGCTTATTTTAATACATTTTATTATTATATTATTATTACATTTATGCTCCTTCATTTTACACAGTGTACCTAAACTGATTACATATATATGTACATATATGTGTGTATATATATTAATTTTATAAATTGATCATATATGTACATATATATATACGTATATATATTAATTTTATTTATTTATTTGGCCAAAATTCTCCACCAAAGAAAAGCCCTTCATGGCAGAGTTCCACCTGTCTTCTGGGTTCCCACACTATCCTTTCTTCACCTAGAAGTCTGAGTGATCTTTAAAAAACAAGAATCACTTTAGGCCACTTCTTGCTCAATATCCTGCAGAGGCTTTCCATCTCTCTCCGAATTGTCCTTCCTATGGCTTTGGCTAGACCAACGTGATCTGGCCTCCAGGCACCTATGTGACCTTCCCTCAATCTCCCTCATACCCTCCCTCCCTCCCTCAGCTGCAGCCACACTGCCCTCCTTGCTGGTCCTCAGACACATCACCTGCCTCACTTACTGCCTCTCTCTTTCAGGCCTCTGGTCAACTGTTTCCTCCCTAGAGATTCCTTTCCTGACCACCAGAAACAATCAGCTACCCTTACCCGGTCCTGTGTCTCTCCATTAAATTAATACCACCCACCACATCAAAATGTTAGGGATATAGCTCAGTGGTAAAGCACTTGCCAACATGCATAAAAAATAAAGGGCAACAATAAGATGATTTAAAAAAAAAAAGTTGCTTGTTTAGTCACTTATCTTAGGCTGCCTGCCACCAGAATGCATGCTCCATGTAAGATGGATGATGGTCCTGTTCGCTAATGAAACCCCAGCACCCAGCATAGGAAGGTCCTCAGCAGACATTTGTTGAATGAATGAATGAATAAATGATCTGGAATTGCTGAAAACTGCTAGGTTTTACTAGATGTGCATGTCTAGGTACATTATAACAAATAGGAGACAGATTATTCTGATAGAAATTGCTCCCTCTCTTCAGTGGTCTAGGCCCAAAGCCCCAACACCAGTGCTATGGTTGAGCCGGCCACACCTGCAGGAAAGCAGAAAGACTCTCCCACCTGTCCTTAGCTGGTTCAGCACCCAGGGCTCCTCTTTTCCCTGACTTGCAGTTTCTAGTCATTCTGACAGCTTGTGAACTTGGAGCTTGTTTTCTCCATTTTAATTCTGTTGACCTTGAGGAGACAGGTCTTTGGAGAGAAATTCAAGTTCCCCAGAAAGTGGTTATTTGTTCCAAAATTGAGCCTGCTTGCTGAGAGGAGAAGCTGCTTGATTAATAATTGGATACTGGATTTTTGTTTTATTTTATGATATTACCAACAACAATAACTACCACCCACTTACAGACTACAGATTACACTTAAGATTCTCACATTTTGGCTAAGTCTTCAGTGTTCCATGTATAAATAATGGAAATAGTGTGGAAAAATGGGCTCAACTTAAATGAAAGCAAATTAGATCTGCTGATCTTTTGTTTGGCTATAAAGCAAGGCTTTTTGCTATCTATAAAATATAGTAGTGACTGTGGATATAAATTTAATATGCTTAAAATTATACTATGGCCTTTTCCCTACCATCCATCTCTTATAATTCAATATTTATTGAACTCCTATTGTGTACTTATTCCTGGTGAAGGGGTGATGGTGGGCAGGCATGGATTGCTTTAAAGAGAAGTACATATGTATATTTCTATATGTAACACAGTTCTCTCCTTCCCAAATAACCATATCCCAAACAAACCTTCCATATCCACAGCTTCCACACCTGCAGATTCAATCAACTGCAAATAAAAAGTGTACTCAAAATATTGTGACTGAACTGAACATGCACAAACTTACTTTTTAAAATTCTTTGTTAAACAATACAGTGTAACCAGTATTTACACAGCATTTACTTTGTGTTATCATAAATAATCTTGATATGATTAAAGCATATGGGAGGACGTGTGTAGGTTATGTGCAAATACTATGTCATGGTATATAAGGGATTTGAGAATTTCTGGATTTTGGTATCCTCAGGGGACCTGGAGCTAATCTCCTCTGGATACCAAGGGACAGCTGTATTCTGATTTCTTGGGGGGAAAAAAAGGAAAGGGAAAAAATAACAAAATGAGAAAGTAATTGCAGAAACTTCAGAATCTTAGACAATCCAGAGCAGCTTTTTATTTAGAGTTAAACTTCTGCTAAGAAAACTACCCCCCTTGGGTAGACTGCTGCTCAGGCTGGTAGGGAAGCTGGGCCCTGGTGGTTCTTACAGGCTCGGCTGTGGTGTGACATTCCAGCTGAATCAACATCACTATGGACAGACTGATAGCAGGAAAGATCTAGGGCTTTAAGTTCATCTGATTCATCAATGAGTTCTTGGTGGGAACATTCCACTGGATTGTTAACCATACATTTAGCTCACAAGAACCAAACACTAATTTTAAGTCCACCTATTCCACTGATTTTAAGTGCTTCTTATAGAGTCAGGACGTGGGCGAGGCAAGGGAGGCCGAGGGTAGGGTTGGAATCTGTCTCCATTTAAATTTTTGATATTTTATGCATCATCTAATTTTTGCATTAATTTTGAGTTTTTAAATTAGTGCACTAAAATATTATTCATCTTGATTACTAATATTTTTGATACTGTCTTAAAGTTTGCACCCAAGGCTAGTAACTCACTTGCTTACTATAGTTGGATCTGTTTTATCATGATCAGAGAAATTTGCTGGCTTATAGGGGATTAAGAGGCGGAAAAGAGACATGGATGCTGACTTCTAGAATCATAGCTTGATAGGAAGAAAAAAAAATATGTTTTTAAATAAGGCCAAGAAAATGAAAGAGCTATTAAATAAAAAGTATAGTATACCATTATTTTGGATTAGGCTTTAGCACTGAGTCCCAACAGACCAGACTAAAAGTCAAAATGGAGTCACTTATGCTAAGTTCTATGTCACCAAATGAAAAATTTGTCATCTGGCCTTATTTTCTATCAGGACAGGCAGACAACCAGACTTCCCACTCTATCTAGTTTCAGTAGGCCTGATGATAAAGATTCCTCTGATTTAATTCTTACCAAAATGTATTCTGAAGTTACCCAGTCACTTATTTTCTTATTGTTCTATCTCCCTGTTCTTGCTTTACAAGGTAAATAACTTTGTTTTGCTTTTTCAGTGCAAGGGATTGAAACAGGGCCTCATGCATGCTAGGCAAGTACTTTACCACGGAGCTATACCCCCAGCCCATAAAGTAAGCAACTTTGAAACGACAAATCCACTTTTGTTTTTTTTGCTCCTACTTTTTTTTCAGCACTTCTCTGTCTATAAAACCAATCTCTTCTGCTCAGCCCATGGGAACACTTATTCTATTTTAAGGAATGAAGCATTATCTGATTCTAGCATTGCAAATAAAATCAATTAAGAATTTTAAATCATTGTAACTTTGTCCTTTGGCAGATTGGCAACTGCTTTAGGAGGTTTAAAAATAATGGCAGTGCTCTGGGAGTGATGAGGCAGGAAAGATGCTGAGACAAGCCTTTGTTGGCCTGCCACTTCTAGTTGTGTGACATCAGGCATGTCACTTAACCACTTAGAGACTTTGGTTTGTTGCCCACCTTACAAGGTGACTGAGTGCTGGAATAAGCTTTCATGTGTGGAGCATGCAGGGGCCCCGTAAAGGGCAGCAATTAGTCATTGTGGTTCTATTTAAGTGGGCCTGGGCAACACAGGGCTAATACCTCAGTTATGGTACTGACCATTGCACACCTTTATAGAGAGAAGGGTATAGAAATGCAACAATCCATGGACATTTTTTTTATAAAGATGCATGAGAAATGTGACCAGACACACACATTCATTATTTAGCAATTTCTTTTCAAAGTGTTTCAAGAGCTTCACACTGAGCTCTGTGTGCTTAGGATGCTAAAAGAAAAATCTATGATGATAAAGGAGAACATTTTCCATGTGATCTGGGGTGGAGTGTGATTACCATGGAGGCTTTCTGGTATTACTTTGGCTTTTCTTAGGGGAAAAGAAGAGAATCAAGATAACTGCTTGAGTAAATCAAACACAACCTGGACAAGGAGGGTCTAGCCAGCTTTTTGAAAAATCACTCTAACTAGCTAAAGATTTACCCTTCACACACACACCCCTTATTCATGGCTGGGCATTATCTTAGCGTTGAGTTCCTCCTACCTGTTGTATATCTTTGCTTTGCTTCAAGAATTGCTTTCAAGATTTGTCAAAAGAAGAAAATATGATCCCCTTTCTTGGAAATAAATCTCTAAGGGAACACTCATTCAAACCAGCAGATGGAGGGGAGTTGGTGGCACAATAATAGCAGGACTAAAGTGTCACTGAAAAATTCATCTTTTCTGCCTATTACTTCTGCCTAGATACACACTTGAGGGAAACATGTCCCTTATGCAGAACGCCTCCAGGATGACCCAGTTCATCTGGTATGTCTTTCTTTTAACAAGTCCTAGAAACGTGTTGGCCTCTGTAGATTTCTAAGCCTGCATTCCTACAAGGAATAAGATTTATTCATCCATTTGTCAAACATTTGTTGAGTGTATTTCAGGTACCAGACACCGAGTTGGGCATGAGAGAATTTGTGGTGACACAGGAGAGATAAGTCCTTTGCTCTCACGAGGCTTACCTTGAATAGAATTGGTGGACAATAAAGAAATTGTTAATTCAATAAGAAATATATTAGAAAGCTACTGTGCTATAGAGACAATTAAAGCCAGGTGATGTGGGAGGTCAACCCCGGATAGGGGGCTCAGGGAGGGAGGTGACATTTCAGCTAAGACTTGAATAATGGGAAAGAGACTGCCATGTGACAGTTGCGGGAGAAGAAGGTTCCATGCATGCCTAGGACATGGCCCTGCTGCATACTCTTACCTGTATATTAGTCCATTATTATAACCTAAGGCTCCATGTCATGGATCTCAGGAATCAGGTATTTGGATGTGGCTTCACAAAGACAACCCTTGATCTCAGCCTAATGGAGCCATCAGCCATCATGCTGTCTGTGGAGGAAAAATGAAGAAACTGCTGGGCATGGGGTGCATGCCTATAATCCCAGGGTCTTGGGAGGCTGAGGCAGGAGGATCACAAGGTCAAAGACAGCCTCAGCAATGGTGAGGAGTTAAGCAACTCAGCGAGACCCTGTCTCTAAATAAAATATTAAAAAGGGCTGGGGATGTGGCTCAGTGGTCGAGTGGCCCTGGGTTCAATCCCCAGTACCAAAAAACAAAACAAAACAAAAAACAAAAAAACAAAACAAAAGAAGGAGAAGAAACATATTCTTCAAGGATTGAGGCCAAAAAGAACTAATAAGTGGTCAAAGCTTTCTCTCCACCTTTCTTTTATTGAAACTAGCTTCAAACTGTTGTGCATGGTATCAGTTTTGTAAAAGCATTAGATGCTAAGATTTGGATATGATTTGACATCCATGAATCAAGTGTTGAAATTCAATCTCCACAATGAGGTATTAAGAGGTTGAAAGCCCAATCCAGCTATGGTGTTTAGAAGTGGAGCCTTTGGGAGATGATTAGGATTAGATAAAGTCCCCAGGGTTGAATACTGGTGGCTTTATAAGAAAATGGAGAGAGACCAGGAGACTCTCAGGTGTGGTTTCTGTCTCTTGCCACGTGACACTCTGCACTGCCCCAGGATTCTGTCAGCAAGAAGGCCATTACCAGATGTGGCCCTTCAACCTTGGGCCTCTGGAGCCATGAAACAGAATAAACCTCTTTTCTTTATAAATTCACCCAGCTTCAGGTTATAATAGTGGACTAATATACAAAGTTACCTGAATGAATGAGGGGAAGAACTCGTTCTAGGGTTGGAAGAGCAAGTAACAAATGACAGGGAGCCACTGGGAGGAGGGGGCAGGGGTAGGAGACCATGCAAGAGGACCTGGACACGAAGGGAGGGAGGAAGACAAATTTTGTTCAATAAGCTCTTATGAAGCAAATGCCTACCATCAAGAGGCCAGGGGCTGGGCACACAATGAGAGTCGTGGTCTCCAGGAGTTTGGGAGAGATACTTGTGATGGATGGATAGCTCCTTGCAAAGGAAAGAATGTGAAGGGGTTGTTTTGGGGAGGAAAGGCCATCAAAATAGTCAACATAGGAGAGGTTAGAATCCTATTCATTCCTTGAGGCCAGAAATGAAATCTTGTGTTTCTTTGGAAGCTCCTTTGGCATCAAACTCAGTCCAGCCAGCCAACAGCAAGACAGTGAGTGGAACAGGCACTGGTTTTAGAGAAGACAGGCACTAGGAGCTGATCAATGCTCTGGCTGTGTGACCTGGGGCAGGCTGAATAACCTCTCTGGGTCCCAGTGGCTGCATCTTCAAAATGGAGATAGTCACATAAGATTGTAAGAGGTTTTGAAGTTTGGAGATAATATGGGTATGGTCTATGCAATGTGGCAGCTAATAATCATTATTATAGGATGGTTGAGGATCTGACTGACAAGTCACTTTCCCTACTATATTATTACAGCGCCACAAAAGCAGCTGGTCATTAAAGAATTCAACACTCATCTGGTCAGCACAGTTTGTCAGGCCCTTGCTGCATAGATAACTATGTATTAGAGAGGACCTACATGGTGAGTGTCCTCAGTGTCAACTGACATGGATTATCATGTGTACAGATGTGGCCTGAGGTAAAGTAACAAATGACAATTTTATTCCTATACTTTAGGGCTGGGAAGGTAGCTTAGTTGTACAGTTTGCCTCAAGGCCCTGGTTTCAAATCTCAGCATTAAAAAAAAAAAATCATTTTATATACTTTCTTTCATACACATGCACCTGCCAAAAGAGGATTTTTGCTCTTTCTAGACCAGATTCCTGCCCTGACCCAGCCTCCTGCCTTGGCTCATGCTGCTGCTGATACTGAGGCATCTTAAGAGCTGCTTTCCTTAGTTACATCCCGCCAGTAGTTCAAGAGCCACCGAGAGGCCTCCTTTTACCAACTGGCTCCACGCTTGCCAGTTCTCATTAACCTCAGAACTCCCAGGACCTTGCACACACATTCCTTGCCGTGGTACTAATCTCAATGTATTAAATTACAGTTGTTGTTTCTATATCTTATTTCTTCTACCAAGATGGCAACTCCTTGAGGGCAAGTACCTTTGTTATTCATCCTTGTTACCCTCATTTACTAGCACAGGTAAGCAAATGTTAAATGGAAAAAAAAAAAAAAAGCTAAAGGTTTTCACCTTAAATACTAGAGCCTAGCCTTTATTATCCTATTGCTTTCTAATTGCTTTCTAAAATACATGTCCACATCCCATGGAATGAACTTTGGAAATGTTAACACATATTCCCTAAGCCCCGGTTTCTTTATCCCTGAGGAGTATCTTTCTCATCGAGTTGATACAAGTTCATAGCCTATGCATCAAAAGTCATTCCCAGGGCTGGGGTTGTGGCTCAGCGGTAGAGCGCTTGCCTAGCATGTGTGCAGCCCAGGTTTGGTCCTCAGCACTATGTAAAAATAAAAGCATTGTGTACAACTAAAACAAACAAACAAATAAATATTTTTTAAAAAAGTCATTCCCAGTCTCAAATGAAAGGACAGGAAGATAAGCTAATCTGACCCTTTGTCTTCATTCCATGGTTAAAAGACTTCTGTTGTCCTTAGACTTGTCCTGTGTTTCCTGCTTACATCTCTCTACCCATTTAAGTTCAAATGTCGTTTTCCATAACCCAAGCAGGCAAATATTACATTTTATACATTTTTTTTTTTGCATAAGGATACTTGACTCATTTTCAAAACAAGACCATCAAGATTATAAAGAACACAAGTTCTTCTGGACTTTGTCCAGAGAATGCCAGGCAGTCGTGGGGATCCTTTGAGGAGAAGACTCTCACAGGAGTTTTCAAATTAATCTCTTTAACTTGGAACCAGGCAGAAAATTCTTCTGTTGTCTCAGGGCTCTGTGCCATTTCTAAAGGAAAAGAATGACTTAAAATTTCCTCAAAATTAGAATTTGTTTGCTGGTGGGGCCCCTGTTATGGAAGAATTTAGAAGAGGTAATGTTTTCACATGGCTTTCTTAGTCACTCACATGGTAACTCAAGTAGAAAAGTTTCTTGCCTCAAAGTGCAGTGAAAAGGCAAATATTACAATTGCTTATTTCCCTCACAGAATACAGACTGGAATTAGAAATCCTGTTATGGAAGATAGCTCTGCCACCTACAAACTCTGTGACCTGTTGGTGTCTGTATGCCTCACTCCTCACAGCCCTGCAATGACGATTAAAACAGGACCCAGTTCACAGGGCTGTTGAAAAGGTCAAATTAGTTAAGACAAAATGCATAGACCAATGTGTAGATAAGAGTTAGCAAGCTGGGCGCGGTGGTGCATGCCTGTAATCCCAGCACTTTGGGAGGCTGAGGCAGGAGGATCGCGAGTTCAAAGCCAGCCTCAGCAATGGCGAGGCACTTAGCAACTCAGTGAGACCCTGTCTCTAAATAAAATACAAATAAGGGCTGGGGATGTGGCCAGTGGTCGAGTGCCCCTGAGTTCAATCTCCGGTACCACCAAAAAGAAAAAAGAAAAAAAAAAGAGTTAGCTATCAATCACTCCACAAAGATTAGCTATTGTTTTAACTACTATTATTTTCTATCACAAGAAATCATGTCGAAGGACAGCAGGAACAGAGAGGCAGCATAGCAAAGGGGTTTTGTTCTTAGTCTTTGGAGACAAACCTAGGTTAAAATTCAGGTCCCATCAATTCCTTGCTCCATGACTTTGGGAATGTTTAAAAAACTCTAATCCCATTTCTTTACATGCAGAACATCTTCCTTACTGGATTAGTATAATAATTCAGTGACTTGATGCATATAAAGCACCTACCAAGATGTTTGGTATGTAATAATTGCCTAATAAATGTTTGATAAAATAATCGTCACTATTCATTTTCCTACTGGGTCATTAGGTTCAATAGCAACATGCCCACTCAGTGCTCAGGAATTGCTTGCAAACACCACAGTGGTCTTTGAGTTTGTTTAGCAACTCTGAAATGATATCTAAGGATAAAAAAATAAATAAAATATAATATGCCAGGCATCACCCTCAGCACCCAGCTGAGGGTATCTTGATGTAAAGTCATTCCACAACACACTTGGTGGCTGGGGATGGAGACTTAAAAGAAGATTGAAACACCGAATCCCTGCTGCTCACTCTCCAGGCTTGTTCCTTTGTCAAACAGGGAAAAGTTCTTAAATCATTTGAGTCTCAAATCCAGTGTCTTTTGTGCATGACTCTGATTCACTGCACATTATGACAGAATGATGGTGAATACTATCTATTTTTCCAAGACCCATTAATTTTCTAAGAATTCTTAGACTACCAGGCTAATATTAGGCTCAGCAAGAGATGGCTCATAAATGTGTCCAAACTTGCTTTATGACAGGAATATGTTCACAAAAGAATGAATGACTTCCTGAAACCCAAAATGACAAATGAAAGGGGTTGATTAAAAATATAAACCATTTTGCACCCTTTTCATCCCTCAGCAGTTTTTATTGTGGGTAGCTGTGTTGGTAGAGACAAATGGCTGAAGGGCTATTCTAAGCGATGGAAAAACTTTTCTTAGCAACTGAGCTGTCTCCTTTCAGTTGTTACACAAATAGGTCATCCTCATCCTCTCTAAAAAGTTGCTTAATAGCATTCTTGACAGGGAAGAGGGCCATTTGGATCAAGCTTGAACATGACAGAAATTAAGACATTGTCAGTAATTATTGATCTGTTCTCTAAGTGGAATGGTTCAAAAACCAGCTCCATAGCTAGCAAAACTTCTTTTAGATTCAGCATTTTTTTTTCTTTTTGGCATTGAGGCTTGAACTCAAGGGCGCTTTACCACTGAGCTACATCCCAAGTCCTTATTATTTATTTATTTTGGGACAGGGTCTCGATAAATTGCTTAGGGCCTCAGTAAGTTGCTGAGGCCTTACACTTATGATCCTCCTGCCTCAGCCTCCTGAGTTACTAAGATTACATGGGAGCCACTGCACCTGGTGGATTCACCAATCTTTAAAGCATATGTATGTAAAACAAATAAGTCCTAGTCCCCAAGCCCAGGACTAAAAATACAATACAATGCATCTTTAGATGTATCTCCAAAATTCTTTCTCTTGTATTACACAATATTCAGTTCAGAACCATGTATAGGCACTTCAAGTATTTTATATTGTCAGAAAGATAAAAATATGTATTGATGTATATTAGGATATATTAGGTTTTTTCAGGTTTTTTTTTTCTATTAATCAAATGTGAGTTCCAAAGTACACTAATCTTCAGTGTTGATTCATAAGGAAAAAACACTAAAGTTTAATTCACATTTTCCTCCTTAGAATTTTTGAAAAAAGGGAAAAGTTTTCAGAAGCAGAGGTGTGATTTCAGATATTTATTCCCGATTTTCAGGATTTATAATGGAAAACCAAAGGATTTCTTTCCACAAAATTCATATTTTAAAACTGCCTAGTGCAGGATCAAAACGCACTTCAGAAGAAAATTCTCCAATACCCTGCCCTATTATCCACCTTCAACAAAGTCACAGAAATAAAAGAAATCTGTAGAAGCTTAAAATGGAATATTTCCTAGTTACAGTTTCAGACTAGATGGTCTTCATCATAAAATATTGGTAAGCAAAGGAGGGAGGAGGCAGCTTCTCAGGGAAGCAGAAGCATATTAAAGTCATCTTCATTATAAGCATAGCCCCAAATAACACTTCAGCTCTCCTTGGCAGTGAGGCAAAAGTTTTTCAAATAAGGGATGGAAATTTCTCTAAGCATCCAGCTAAGTTATATATCACATTGTTGTATGGCAACATTGCCATTCTGTTGAGAGTAATAAGATGAAGAAGTACCAAAATTCTTGTCTGGTAGGATAGCCAGCTTGCAAAAACACATTTATCTGGGTACTCTTTTAATTCTTTCACAGTAGGACTAGATGAATTTGAAATTTAGGAGTGTTCTTCAAGACTGCCAAAGTATTTTAGGTCAAGCTGTAAATTTTCCCTAAGTTCTCTTCCAAGATTATGCTGAAGACTGAGAAGAGAATCCTTCAAATGGTTCCAAGAGCAAACTCTAATCTGTTAAGGAAAAAATAAGTAAAAATTACATTTTCCTGCCTCTGTTTGATGTCTTCTCAGGGCTTACTACTGCATGGGAGGTACACTATGGTAGCTGAGGATTCGGGGGAAGAGTTGGAAAGCTGGAACATCAATATTGGGCAGAGGCTTCCCTCGCTCCATCAGCATAAACCCTGCCAGTCTGTCCCCCTTGGAGCTAACCTCCAGAAGAGAAAAGGAGCTGTCCTACTCTCTGGTGGGGGCAGACCAGGGCCAAATGAAGCTCAAGTCTTTGGAGTCGGCAGGCTTGGGTTGCTATCCCCAGCTTATGCTCTCTGTATTGCCTTGAGCATGTTATTTTAATCACTTTGTGTCACACTTCCTCACTATTAAATTCTGGCAATAATAACCTTCAAGATGATTGTGAAGGTCAGAGATAATGACAATACATGTGTTTGGCAGGCACTTTGAAATTCCATCTATAGATCACATACCCTAGTTATTTTGCAACTATCTTTTTAGGGTTCCCTTTGCCCTTCTTACTTGTAGCCCTTCTGGCAGAAATAGAATAGGTTATGTCACTCAAGTTTCCTTTCTACCTAAGACACCCTCCTGCATCTTATCAAAGATTTATTTTTGTTTTTATTGAGCAGGTTCTGGGACACATCGTAATTACCACAGATTCAGCCAAATCTCCTAACCCCTCTGCATTTACAATAGAAATAAAATTTCACACATTTTTTTTTTTTTTTTGGTGGTACCAGGCATTGAACTTAGGGGCACTCGAACACTGAGCCACATTCCCAATCCTATTTTGTATCTTATTTAGAGATAGGGTCTCACTGAGTTGCTTAGTGCCTTGCTTTTGCTGAGGCTGGCTTTGAACTCACGATCCTCCTGCCTCAGCCTCCCGAGCGCTGGGATTACAGGTGTGCGCCACTGGGCCTGTCAAATTTCACACATTTTGATGTTAACACTCCAGTGCCCAGAAGCCACTCAGCAGAGGGCTCTTAGGTTACATGAGCCAAAGCAATTCATATGTATTCAAGGCTTCTGAACTGCCCAAGTGGAATCTGGGTCTAACCCAGAGCCACTGAGGGAGCCCTCCTGTCACAAATCTCCTATCTTTGATGGTTTCTTCCCCTTACTCTATAAAAAGCTCAAGTATCCCCTCTCTTCATATATCCAAACTGATTTGCTGAGAAATCTACCAACCATATGCATTTCCCAATCATTGGTCTAATCAAGACATTCTGGTTCTGCCCTCATCATCCCACTGAAACTGCCCCCATTCCAACACTAACAGTCTCCTCGTCAATACCCAGGGCGATGTTGTACTGTGCCCACTGTCTCTGCTGCGCTGGACCCTGGCGATCGTGTCCTAATGTTAAAACTCCTGACTCCTTTGGCTCTTATGACCTTTCACTTTCTTAATTCCCTCATAATGTGCCCGATTCTTTCTGTTTCTTTCATGTCCCCATCCCTTCCTATGCCTAATTTTTTATTCATGGTATTTTTTATTGGTGCATTATAGACATACATAATGGTTGGATTTGTTTACATGTTTGTATATGCACGCTATTTAAGAATATAATTCGGCCAATATCATTTCCCTAGTATTTTCCTTTTCCCTCCCTTCCTCCATTCCCCTGGTCCCTTTCCTCTGCTATACTGATCTCCCTTTGATTTTCATGAGATTCTCTCATCCCATACATGCCTTTCTTTTCCATTTTCCTCTATAGCTCCCACATATGAGAGAAAACATATGACCCTTGATCTTCTGAGTTTGGCTTATTTTGATTCACATAATGTTCTCAAATTTCATCCATTTTCCTGCAAATGACATCATTTCAGTTTTCTTTATGGCTGAATAAAACTCCATTTTGCACCAAATTTTCTTTATCCATTCATCCATTGATGTACACCTTGCTTATGCCTAATCTTGACTGCTCCTTTAAAACTCCCTTGTTAGCCTCTGCTGTTGTCACTTTGTACATTCTTCTCTGGTGATATCACCTCTGCTCAGATTCTAGGCACTATCTATGTTGAAGGTTTTCACAATCATAATCCCCCCAACCTGTACCTGACCTTCAGCTTCTTACACCAAAGACGTATGTGAAACTTCCATTTATGAGTTTCCTAGGCAGGTCAGAATGGATACCCTAAACATGATGTGTCTCTTGAAATTGTTCCAACTCTTGGAACCACCAACCAAACAACTGCCTAAAGTAGAAATCTGGGAGTCCCTCTCCCTCTAACTCATCACTTCTACCCAATCAACTGAGGTCTGCCAATTTAATCCCCTTTGTGGCATTTTACTTACTCTTTCCCTTTCATACCTGACACCCCTGTCCTGATTCAGGCTCCCATCGCTCAAACCTCTGGATAGTCCCCTAATTAGCGTCCCTGTTGCCAAGTTCATCCCCCTCAAATTGAGCAGCCTTGAAGCTACTGAATGAACAGGTAGGTCCAGCAGTGGGGTAATCAATGTCCATTGGCAAAGTCACACAAATAGTTTTCACAAAGACCTTGCCTATACTTCCCATTTCTTTATTCCTGCTCAAATATAGCTCTCTAGACTTCTTATTTATGTTAAGAGCTAACTAACATCATTCAATAAGTTCATTTTATGCTTAATATGAACAATTTATGCTGCTTGCAAAGAAAATCCTTGACTAGTACACAACTCCTTTTACTCTCCATCATTATAGGTACTGGTCTATGGCTGCCACCAAGGGTGGGGACTGGCTAGGTACTCCCTGTACTCTATGGAGTATGTTCTCAAACTACTGATGTTGTGCCTGATGGGTAGCAGACGCTCGAATGCTTGTGGATAGAATAAATATTCCTCAGCAGCCTTTTCTATAAAATGTGTGATGCTATGAAGTTATGATATAATACTACTTGATATACATAATATGAGTATTATGATATAATACTCATAGCCTCAGAATACCATAAAACACACATAAATTTTTTACAAAGCACAGAAAGCAAATATTCTGGCAAATCTCACTGAATGGCAACTGGTCCTCTGACTTTCCCATGTGTCAAATCCCTATGTAAGAACTTCTTTCTAGAGTAAATATTCTTCCCTGCTTTTCCCCATCAAGATGGGTACTGTTGATACCTCATACTCAAGTTCCTTAGAAACACCAGTTTTCAATGACTAGTTCAGAGCCTAATAACCTTTTGCCAAAAAATACTTTTCAGACCAGCAGGATTGCTCTCAAGGTTGCACTGTGATTGTTTGTGATGGCAGAGGGTCCAGGCATTCAGGCCACCTGGATGGATGAGTACTCTAAGAGCTATTTGTTCCTTGACCTGGCATAGATGAGGCAGGCCAGGTATTAATGAGGTGAACTGCAATACTGCTTTGCTGTTACATCTGGACATTATAACATAAGCCTCTGAAGTCTCTGAAGTCTTATGGCACGGAGAACTATTAAACACAATATCTTTCACTACATGGAAAAACTCAAGCATTTTTTATTTTTATTTTTCTATCAATTTCCACAAGAGCCTTAGAGATTAATTAAATTCACAGTGTTTGTTGATGCTATATTCTCTTTGTCAGGTACTGCAGGGAAGATGTGATCTCTGTTCTCAAAGCTGTAACACTTGAAGAGGTGATGGAGTGGAGACTCCAATTAAAAGACACAAATAAGAATATTTACTGAGGGAAAAATGAGGAGCACCATGGGAAGGGAGGAAAAGAGATGTTTATTTTATCTGGGACAATCATGGAATTTTTTTTTTTTTTTTTTTTTTTTTTTGGTATTGGGGATTGAACTCAGGGGCACTCGACCACTGGGCCACATCCCCAGCCCTTTTTTGTATTTTATTTAGAGACAGGGTCTCACTGAGTTGCTAAGTGCCTTGCCATTGCTGAGGCTGGCTTTGAACTTGCGATCCTCCTGCCTCAGCCTCCAAGTGCTGGGATTAAAGGCGTACGCCACTGTGCCTAGCTCATGCAATGTTTTAAGAAAGAACTGGACCTTAAAGTATGGGTAGCTTCTGTATTAATAATCTTCACATTATTACAGTGAAATACTCAAGACAACTAATTTCATAAAGAGAAAAGGTTTATTTATCAATTCTAAGATTGTGGGGCCCTGTTCATTTGGCCTCTGGTGAGGATGGCACATCATGGCGAGAGCAAATGTAAAAACAAATCGGTTACATCTTAAACTAGAGTAGAATGAGAGAAAACCTGGGCAAGTTTCCACAATCCCTTTCAAGGGCACACCCCCAATGACCTAAGGACCTCTCATAAGGCTCCACCTCTTAAAGTTGCATAGTACATCCCCAAAAGCCCATTCTGGGGACTAAGCCTTTAACATAAAGACCTTTGGGGGGACATAATGAAAACTTGAACCCCCAAAATCATAGCAGAATTTGAAATAGGTCAGAGTGGGTAAGAAGAATTTAAAAGTAGAATAATACAGGTATAGAGAACAGTACATCAGAGCAAGAAGCAAGAAAGTAAAGGGTGTGTTGAATAAACAGCACATTAGAGATGGTGGGGAAGGAAGAGCAGAAATATGATTTGAAGAAATCATGAAAGACCTTGAATGCCAGGCTAAGCAATTTTCACTCTATCCTCAGGACATTTACAATCATCAAAGGATTCTTAACAAGATGGCATTCCTTCTTTCTTGTCTGGAGGGGTGTGGGAAGTCATTCTAGTACATAGTCCTCAACCATGGACACCTAGAGTCACCTAGGGAGTTTATTTGTTAATGTATGGTTGTTTTTTTCCACAATGCTAAATCTGGTCCTATTTCTGACCAAATAAGTCAGAATCTCTTGGTGTAGGATCTGAGCATGACTACTTTTAAAGAAACTTCTAGGTGATGTCTAGCCAGCCATGTTGGGACCATTGCCTAGATCTAAAGGGAATCATTCACAATAGAAATTTCTGATTTATTCTTGCTCCTAAGCACCCTCACTTATTACAAGCAACCTATTCTTCAGTGTTCAGCACTACCATCTTCCAGATAGACAGATCATTGAACACTGTGAGAACCTATACCTGAATACATGAATGTTGCCACCTGCAGCTGTTGCCGCCTGCAGCAATGATACCGCGGGAAAGAAATCGGAGGCAGACTGGGAATGAGTAGGTTCTTTATTCTTGCTTCTTCTCTGCTTTCTCTTCTGTATTCTTTCTCTCCAACTCCAACCACCCCTCTCACCAGCCCTACCTGGTTAAATACTCTTCACCTTAACAAGTATACATGTGTCACAAGCTCAACTTACAGGTGCGTCACACAGTGTTCACGGGCACAGAAAGATTCTTAGTAGATTACATTAAGGTCAGGAGAAAACAATTAAACATCTCCTCTTTGGCTCTCAGCCAGCCGCCATCTTAGCTACCTCCTCATTAAGGCTCTCACACATGAATGCATTTATATGATTAAGACAAACATAAGAAAAAGTGAGGAAGAGTGTTAAGATATTTGGCAGATGTGAAACCCAGGGTCAACCAACCAAGATGCGTGCAAGACAAGTTCAAATATCTGCTGGCCCTACTTATTGAAATGTCTAAGTTTCTATTAGCATAACTGGGTTTCACTCAAATTTTTGAAAATCAAATATTGTTTAATAGGAGAATGAAATGGGACCACTCCTAGGGTGACTTAACAAAAAGATTCTTCTATTTTAAGAGCCATTGCTTTTTTATGAATATTATATGCCAGATGCAAGCCACACAACATTTGTAACTATAGGCTAAGAAATTTGAAGATAAATGAAAGCATAGGTCTGGTGACAAAAAATCACAGTTTCTTCTTGACATATTGTGGTCTTGGCTGACTTCTGCAATTATTGAGAAGGAAAATATCCTAAGTTCTTGGGCATCTTATTGGGGACCAGGCCAGGATTTGGATAGCAACTTCCTAGTCAGCAACTGTAATCTGAGCAGGGAGGAACGCAGACTGGGTGTTGGCCTTGATAGGAAGTGATCGACCATACTGAGCCTCCATCCAGTGGAGTCAGTCAGGGCAGAAGGGGAAGGCAGATGTTGTCAGTCCAGACACTGAAGTTCCAAGTGAAGGGGTCAGAAAAGAGGGCTCCAGAAATCAGACTGACTGACAGGGAGGCCAAGGGCTAGGGACCTGTCTGAAAGCAGAGGGGAAGAGAAATCCCCTCGTGATGCTTTAAAATGTATTAATACACATAAGGTTTACGACAATCTTATGAGATAGGTACTTTCTTTCTTTCTTTTTTTTTTTTGGTATTGGGGATTGAACTCAGGGACACTCAGGGACACTCAACCACTGGGCCACATCCCCAGCCTTTTTTATATTTTATTAGAGACAGGGTCTCACTGAGTTGCTAAGTGCCTCGCCATTGCTGAGGCTGGCTTTGAACTCGCGATCCTCCTGCCTCAGCCTCCCAAGTGCTGGGATTACAGACATGTGCCACCGTGCCCGGCTGAGATAGGTACTTTCATTATCTCCTTTTATAGTAGAGGAAATTGAGACACAGAGTGGTTAATAACTTGTCCAAGGTCACACACCTTGAAAGTACAGAACCTGGATTCTAATCCAAGGTGTCCAGCTCAGAGTTCTTGTTTACCTCTAGGCTTGAGCTGTTGCTCATGATAAGAAGCTACCTTTGAACCAAGAACACAAAAGAAAATGCATAGGATATTTTCATGATTGGATACTGGACTCATGTATTCAATAAAGTCATTCAGTCAGAAAAGATTTATTGAGTACATACTATGTACCAAGCCCTTTTCTACTGCAGGTAGGCAGGATACCTATACTGCTCAAAGAGTGAATAGATGTTACGTGGCAAGTCATACAATGTAGCGTTTTATGGGTTTGTTAGGCACAAAGCACTGCATTTGGGGGATCCATGTTTTTCTATGCACCTGACAATATAATGTATAATTCCAAGCAGTGATGTAGTCCAGCAAAATGAAGCTCCAGAGTCCAGGATCCAGTGGAGACCTGGGATGTTACAGCAATGCAGGATGAAGAACTGATGGAGAGCCAAGGAGACAAGGCCCTACCCCTGGGATGACACTGACTTGGTCTATGATATGACTGGCAGCCTGTCTGGCCCCTAGTGGACTCCTCTATAAAACAAGGAGCTTGCATGGGATGATCTCCAAGGCCCAGTTCTAGGACTGAGGCTCCTAGGCAGAGCCAGGGCAGAGCCAAAGCCACTTTCAGGCCCAGCACACAATAACCATGCTCAACGCTCAACCTGACGGCAGTAATATCAAGGCAGCACCAGGGATTGGCATGTGATGCTGCAAGAATAATTTGGCTAGATTTCTGGGGCCATCTTTCAGGGAGGCATCCAAGGAACATTCCAGACTTGTGCTGGCTTCCAGCCTCTACACATGGGAAGTACTCTTCTGCTTGGAGACCTTCAAGAGAACAGTCAGCAGAGGTAATGCAGGAGCAGGCAACCCTATGGGGGACAGGAATTGCCTTAAGAACTTGGTGATGTCAGGGTGGGATGCAGAAGCAGCCTTCCAAAGTCAGGAAAAGAGCTGTCATCGGCAGGAAAGAGGGAATGGCCCTCCTCTCCCAGGAAGGCCCCTTGGGCTCCTGGCCAGACTTTTGGCTCCAGCTGGGCCTCAAGAAATCTTAGGGAGGACTCCTCACTGTTAATAATAACTGGCACATGACTGAGTGCAGAATTGAAACTCTGATGGCCAACAGTGTCCTTAAAGAGAAGGAACAAGTTTTGGCAAAGGAAAGGGTAGCAGAAAGAGACACACACGTGTATTTATAGTGTGATTCAGGTGCACTTTGCCATGACCCCCAAGCCCTGTCCCTTGGTTAGGCCAAACCACGTGACTACTTTCCAGCCTCAGATGCTATCACTTGCCCCAAGATAAAAGAATCGCCCAGATATTTCTTGTGTTAGGTAGTTTCTCAAACCTTGACCTCTCTGGTAGAAAAACAAGGTAGGTCTTCTGTATAAAAAGTGCTTTGAGCAACAATAGACATTGGCGAGAATGTGGGGGAAAAGGTACACTCATACATTGCTGGTGGGGCTGCAAATTGGTGCAACCACTATGGAAAGTAGTATGGAGATTCCTCAGAAAACTTGGAATGGAACCACCACTTGACCCAGTTATCCCATTCCTTGGTTTATACCCAAAGGACTTAAAATCAACCTACTACAGGGATATAGCCACATCAAGGTTTATAGCAGCTCAATTCACAATAGCTAAACTATAGAACCAACTTAGGTACCCTTCAACAGATGAATGGATAAAGATAATGTGGTATATAGACACAATGGAATATTACTCAGCCTTAAAGAAAAATGAAATGATGGCATTTGCTGGTGAATGGATAAAACTAGAGACTATCATTCTAAGCGAAATAAGCCAATTCCAAAGAACCAAAGGCCAGATGTTTTCTATGATATGCAGATGCTAATTCACAATGCAGGAGGGGGTCTAGAAAGAATAGAGGTACTTTGGATTAAAGAGAGGGGACTGAAGGGAGGGGAGGGGGCTGTGGGGTGGGAAGAACAGTGGAATGAATTGGACATTATTACCCTATATGCATATATGATTACATGACATGTGTAACTCTACAACCAGAAGAATAAGAAGTCATACTCCATTTATGTATGATATGTCAAAATGCATTCTACTATCTTGCATAACTAATTAGAACAAATTTTAAAAACAGTGTTTTGGATTTCTTTTTTTAACCTCCTCTTCATCTGACACATCTTGGCATCCACCTTCCTCACCCACATGCTTAGTGTTTTAAACTTCTGTTTAAGGAGCAGCACCTGGATTTGGTTTTATCTCCTTCCTTGCTTCAGTTTTTCCTACGGCTTCCTTGCTTCCTCAGAGAGTTAAGGTTGAGGTAGTAAGCCACAATGTCCAAAAATAAGAGTGAAGCCAAAATCCACTCAATGACTAATGAGAATTGTGAGGCCAACTGTATGGTCTCCAAAAATCCTCAGCCAAAGGGCTTCTGCCCCCACTGTTGGCATGAAGAAAATGGAATGACCAATCTCAATTTTTGCTGAGGACCATTGCTCTAAAGGAGTTCCAACATTCTCTGAGCTGTGGATGAATAAGGGTAATTTTTATTAAAGATAAATGAATGAATAAAGAAGATTTTTTATAGGATAAACTAAATCCTTTATTTCCTGGATTTAATTCAAACCTAAGATTTAGAAGCAAGTTCAAATTTGGGTCTAACATAATTTCACTTCCCTTGACAAGTTAAGAAAATTAAAAAAAGATTCTACAAAAAACATAGGTGGAAATCAAGAAAATGGAACAACCATTGGCAAAACCAGAAAGTACACAATTCTGGGCTGCAGTGCCCAGTCATCTGACCTGGTATTATCACCATCCCTGGGGGCACCTCCACGATGGTATGCAACCCAAGTGAACACACTGCCTGGTTAAAACTTACCTATTCTATATCCATTGGAGATGAAGCAGATTTCCAAATGATCATGAACTACTGGACATTGGAATGTAATCAGAGATGCTTAGAGACCTAATACTACAGATAAACCAAAGGGATGATGTCAGATACAATTTGAGGCAGTAGAGGAGATCATGTGAGCCAAGGAGATGATTCCAACTACCCCAAGACATGACCCTCCTGTGATGAGATTCTAAGTGCAGACTTTATTTAGACTAAACTACCTTCATCAGGCTTTAGCATTGCTTTCTCCACTATAAATTAACCTACTGACCAAGGGCATACAGGAAGTATCATTTATGTTCCAAGTGCTTGTGGGCAAAAGTCTCTGAAACTCATAACGTTTTATGGTGGATCCAGCACACAGAGGTGAGTGGAAACTGTTTCAAAGGATTCCTGCAGCAAGATGGAGTAAATATGCAAAGAAGTTTGTGAACAGCTAGCCAAACTTTGGCCTGAGACAATTTTATCATCTTTAATTGAACAACCTAGAAATGGGTTTATAAGGGAAATTCTTAGTGATAGCTTCTCAGTAGGCAACCACAGCAACTGGCACACATTTACCTCACTGATCCAGAGTCCACAGTGGACTGTTAGGATCTTTGAAACACTAGATCTGTAACGACTGAAGCCTAACTTGCCTGCTCCACCCTGGGGTGGTCAGAGAAGAATGAATACACTTCCTCTAGCCAAGTCAGTTGTCCCAATCCTGAGCCAGAGAGAGCAGGAGGGGAAGCCACAGTGCCTTCATTATACTATTAAACTGTAATCACCTTTTTCTATAAGCATTTTCCTGTTTTCCCTGAAGGGGGACAGTTTAACTGCCACCTGGGTGTAGAGGTGCCAGCTCAGCAGAGCACTTCCTGTGGGCCTGGGAGGTACTTGTGCTCAGCAGGCTGTGACATGACCACTGACCCAGAGGCAGACTGGGAGGGTCCCTATCCTGGCAGAGGCTGGGGTGGGGGCTCAGGAACTCAGGCTCTGGTTTCTGGAGTGATGCTGGTTTCCTTTCTTTGGGCCACACCAGAGTGAGACGAGGGAGGAGCCTAGGACACAAGATTTAAGTTTACCCTTGGGGGGGTCTCAAAGTCGTTCCTGCACCCTGTGTCTAGACCTACTTAGGGAGAACGGCATGGATGTATGTGTATGTATGTGTGTGTGTGGGGGGGGGGGGAGAGAACAAATATCATGGAAGTCTAAAGTTCTCCAGACGTGGTCCCCAAAGCAGCAGCAACAACACCACCTGGAACTTGTAATACATTTTCAGGTCCCACTCCACACCCATTGAATCAGAAACTCAAGGATGGGGCAGCAAGCTGTCTTAATGACCCACCAGGTCATTCTGTTGCAGCTGAAGTTAAGGAAGCCTTGTGCTAGAAAGTAATGCTCCCCAAATCCAGTCCCGTGATACATGTAAGGCCATCTCTCAAAATGCTTCACAGTAACCAGAATACGAAAAGGGGTGGGGTGATGAGATTAAAGATTCTTTTTCTAAAGCCTTTGGCAAGGTAGAACCCCTATGATAATAGATCAAAAATTGCCTTTCCCCAAATATCCTCAAGTAAACTGTAATAGTCAAGATGTGTCAAGTGTTGGGGATAAAGATTACTACTGAATTGGTTCTTTCCTATTTCTTCCGGTGTTCGGACAACTCAGAGTTGGCCACTTTGTGACACTATGTGACACAGACCAGTCAATTGAATATTTGAAGATTCAGGTCCCCACCTCTGCAAAAATGATGATTCAGGTCCCCACCTCTGCATCACCTATCTGTGAGGCCCAGAGAAGTTCATGTAAGCAAAGCTCTCAAGATAAGTCTGGGGATTGAGCTGTGGTGACAGTTTCTGCATTCTCATCAGGGTTCAGGGCTCCACCCTTCTCCAGGGAGCCACATTGTATGATGACAACTAAGTGGGGAGGGAGGTGAGCTGGTTTCATTTATGGTGCTGTCTTTATGATAGGAGATTGTTTTCTAGTCCAAATGGTTAAGGGTGTTAGGTTTCTACATGATGGTGATGCAAGTGACAAAGAAGAGGGACACTCAGTGCTTGCTATTGGGTACTGGGAACTAATTGTGTGTGTGTGTGTGTGTGTGTTTTCCTATATACATGAAGATAGGAAGACACATCTGAATTCCCCACATTTAAACTTTGTTACTGCAACACAAACAATGTGGAGTAGTGAGACCAATACCCTCCAATGGAATGACCTCAAATATTCTGTGGTGGAATTTCCTCTTTTGTCCCGTGGTGAATCACATACAGGAGCCAGAGGAGGTCCCATCACGGAAGTACAGGACCATTCTGGCTTTTGTAGTCCCCCTCCCCCTTCCTTCCTTTCTCTTTTAAATACAGTGCAGGGATAGAACCCAAAGCCTTAAGCATGCTAGGCAAATGCTCTCCCGCTGAGCTAAATGTCTCCAGTCCAAGTATAGGGCCGTTCTGCAAAGCTGGACAAGAAGTAGTCCTGTCCAAATTTCCCAACTCACAAATGTGTCCATTGAAGACCAGAAAAAAGGATGGCCTGCAGGGGGCATACAGCTGGCAGGTGGCAATCATTAGCTGTGCCCCCCTTTTCCCTTCCGTAAGGAGTGCTGGGGGGAGGTGCATATTCTCAGAGCTCCTAGCCACAGGCCAGGTAAACAAAGAAAGCCTGTCTTATCTCTTCTTTGGCCATCCCTTGCAGTCCAGCTGAGGGTTGGAAGGAGGATCCGTGACTCACACTTTTGCTCCGGAGGGGATTTAACTCCAAGATAACATTATCCATGTGGGGGTACGGGATAGAAGCCAACTAACAAAGAAGAAAGTTTATCTCGGGGCGCCTCTTCATGGAGCCCCCTTACCTTCCTCATTTAAAATCCATGGCAGAAATGCAAACACCGAGTCAAAGGCACAAGTGCCCTCTTCAAAGGCACAGGACCCAGCGGGCAGGTCCAAGGCACCAGCAAGCTGCAGGGCTGCAGGCACAAAGCGAGTTTCAGTTCATGCTCCCGCCGGGGAGAGCTTGCACCAACCCGGGGGGACTATCTGGTGAAAGTGAGGGGATGGCGTGCGGGAGGGGGCAGGAGAGGGATGCATTATTTCCCCCAGCACCCACAGGACCCCACGCCCACACCCACCCCAAGCTTGGCCAGGGGAGAGGGATTAACGGCTGCGGAGAAGGCTCGGGAGGCGCCTTCGGATGGCTCAGCCCAGCCCCGTCAGCCCCGCCACCGGGGTAGCGGGAACTGGAGCGAGTTGCTAGAGCGCCCCCCGGGGGTCTTCCCTCGTCCGGGCCTTACCTTGCACCACCAGGAGGACGCCGCTTAGCAGCAGCATGGTCGTGCTTCAGGGAGCAGGGCTGGGCAGGGGATGAAGGCTGCCAACTCCGGGACCGGCTGCTGGTGGTGAAAGGGAGCGGGGAGGCGGGGGCACTGGGGCCCAGGAGGGAGAAGTCCAGAGGCAAAGCTTGCTCCTGGAGCTGCCCAACTTTGCAAAGCGGGCGGAGTGGCAGGCTGGAGGTGCCTGTATGGAGAGCGTCGGGGCGCTGGGCTGCAGCTGGGGGTCAAACCTCGGCCCAGGGTCCCAGGCGACGCGGGAGCTGCTCAGGGAGAGACCGCACACTTTCGAACAGCCAGCCACCGCTGGAGGAGAGGAAGGAGAGCAGAGGTCGGCACGAGGTGCCTTCCTTCAGGATTTTAAAGCTTGGGACCAGACCCCTTGCCGACACTTGGAAGGGGCAGGCCTTCCAGCAGTCCCTCCGCTGGTTGGGACCAGAGGCGCCTGCCCCGCCCATCCGCGGTGGGAACCAGCTTATTTCAGGGGACAGCCTCTCGGCATCTGGCATGTCAGTCCCGCAGGGTTGGCCCTAATTTTAACTTCTTCTCCCCAGAATGGAAGAGAGCAGAATTCTTTTAGGACAGTCTAGAGTAAAATTTGGAAAAGGTGGGAGGAATAAGTTTTATATCTCAGAAGTTTCAGTATTAATTGTCCAGTATTGCTAACCCAGGTATACCCCCGCCCCCGTTTTTTAGCTGGTGGAATTTGTGGCATGTCTGGTGCCCGGCATTCCCTCTGTTCAGTGAAATGGGGACATTCCACCTCTCCAAAAAACCATGATAGATTGGTCAGTAGAAGCTTCTAAACTGGGATGTGAAGGATGGGGGGGGGGGGGTGTTGTTGGCGAGAGGATGCTTCTGAGGAATCTATTTGATATAAGTTTGCTTTGAGCACTAAGTGGGTCTCCAAAAATATTCGAGTCCACTAAAGAAGGACCTCCCCCTGGCCCTGCACACCAAAACTTAATCTTCCTTGTAATTTTGTGCAGGCAGTTTTGTTGCTAGGGGTCTCAAGCTAGAAGGTTTATCAGAATCTCCTGGAGTGCCTCACCCTCATTGTGCCCAATCTAGTAGATCTGGGACGGGGCCCAGGGTTCTGCACATTCCTAACCTGTCTCCCCATAGTGCTGCTGCTGGTGGTCTGGGGACCAGAATTTTGAGGATCACTAACCTAAACCAACTTCCTGTTCAACCATCAAAGCCCTGCTTCCATGCCTTCACCTGGCTTCCAGAGTCCTGGTTTTCCTTGTCTTCATTGGCAGCTCTTCCTCAGTCTCCTTTGCTGTTTGTTATCTCTCTGATCCCTTAACACCAGAGTGCAAGTTCTGTCCTTTAATTTCCTATTTTCCCCCCTACCTATTCCCTAAGTGATTTCATCTAGTCTTATAAGTACCAATTATAGGCTGATGACTCCCCAAAGTATATTTCTAGCCCATACTTCTTACAAATTCCAGACTCTTCTATCTCATTGCCACTTCAATGTGTTCATTTGGATTCTGCAGAGCTATCTAATATTTACCAGGCCCCAACGTGAATGGCTCATGTTTCTTCCCCAAACAGCCTCTTGCCTTCCTCTACCTCATCTCAACTCAAGGAATTATTTTCGTTCAGTTGCTTAGGACAGAAAGCTTAGTCATCCTTGACTTGTCTCTGCCTCTTAAGACAATAACCAATTCTGCCAGATCAGGATTTAAAATACAACAGGTGCTGACCCTGGTCCAGGTCCATGTTCATGACCTGATTGACCCATGCCACCACCGCAGTTAGCCTGGGATATTGCAGTGGCCTCCTGACCACAGTCTCCCTGTTTCTTGATTGCCTGCTCTCCACTCCATTCTTTTCTTGGGGGTACTGGGGTTGAACCCAGAGGTGCTTAACTACTGAGCAACATCCTCAATCCTTTTTGATATTTATTTATTACTAAGTTGCTTAGGGCCTTGCTGAGTTGCTGAGGCTAGCTTTGAACTTTGGATCCCCATGCCCGGCTCCCATACTCCATTCTTAACACAGTAGTCCGGGGCATTCTTTCCATACAGAAATTGGACCATGTCTCTCCTTGGCTCAAGATGAAACATTTTCTCAAATCATTTAGTAGAATCCAAAGTCTTCACAATGACTTACCAGGTCCTATACAACCTTCCTCAAGCCCCTTATTTCTCTAACCTGACCACCCAGTTTACTTTCTTCCAGCCTCACAGACCTCTTGGCTGGTTATCAAACACAGTCCAGCTGTTCTCTCTGGACTTTGCATTGGCTGTTCCCTCTGCTTGAAATGCTCTTCCCCTAAGAGACATGTGATTTGCTGCCTAGAGAGGCAGATGCCACCTTCAGTATTAGGAAATTTAATAGCCTTCTCTCATAAGGAAAAAGTGTCAGGATTCTTTTAAAAAGAATATGGACAAATTTTCATGAGTTTTCAGTAAACAGTGATTCAAATGATCTAAAATTTGTTTAGCGTGTGCTATTTAGTGTACATATTTTGTCCTTTTCCTCAGGAAGGAGCTAATAAAAATGAATATTTATTGTGTTCACTATTATAAAATTTTTTTTAAGGAATAATTTCATTTAACCTTCACAAAAGACCTACAGGGCAGCTGTGATGATTATTGCTATAGTTTGGATCTGGAATGTCCTCAAAGGTCCAAGTGTTAAAGGTTTAGTCCCCAGCTTGGTGTTATTGGGAGATAGTGGGAAACTAAGAGGTGAGACCTAGTGGGAGGTCTTCACGTTATTGGGGGTATGATCTTGGAAGGATGGTGAGACAACTTCCTCTTTCTTTCATTTGCATCCCAGTCATAAGGTGAGAAGCTTTGCTCCAGTGTTCCCAAATGCCATGTGCTGCCTTACCATGGGCCTCAAAGCAACAGGGCCAACTGACAACAGACTAAAACCTCCAAAACTGTGAGCCAAAATCAACCTTTTCTTTTTTTAAGTTGATCATCTCAGGTTTTTGTTATAGTATCAGACAGCCAACTAATACACTTATCCCCATTGAATGGATGGGGAAACTGAGCTACAGACTTTAGTGACAGCAAGTAATAGAGTCAAGACTCAAACCTACATCTACGTTATTCCAAAAGCTTATTGTCTCAACCTGAGCAGTGACCTCCCTTGTTTTATATTCTTTGAACTTCTTGCTCACAGATGGTACTAAATACCTGATAAATTTCTAGATTCAAAGAGATATGAATCCAGTTGAAACTTCAAAACACTATTTTCAATCAAGTAAAATTTCAGCCACTATCAAACTGGTGTTCCTTTTTTCAAGTACCTACAGAATAGTTCAGAGTTTTAGAGTTGCTTTAGATTCATGTTGTATGTCCCAAGCTACAAGAAAATGAAAAACTTCAAAGCCCTGTGAAGATATGCAAAAGATTTAAAATATGATTTAAAACTTCAAGATGCCATCAATTATTACCACCTATGGAAAACAGAATCATTACACATTAATACAAACATAGTCAAGATAAGAAATCTACTTGGCATACAACTGCATGATCCCAAGGACACCCTTAGTCACTGGTGCAGCTCAGGGTATCTGGGAGGCAGACTCTGATTTTGAGTTCAGTGTGCAGGAAGATTACTAAGAGGTGCTCTTGGGACCAACACCCAGAGTAGGGAGGAGGAGACTGGGTCAAGGCAGGAGTGAGATGAAAAGCAGGCCCTGCAAAGCCTCTTCTAACCCGAGGAAACTTGAGTTAATGTGGCCCATCTGATATACCTTATAATAGGCTGAAATGACCAGGGCTTTATACAGCTGCCTCTATCAGTCTTTGGATGTGACTCAGCTTGGGACAGGTGTGAGCTGGTTCCCTGCACTGAGGCTATGTTTGATAATTCTCTCAGATGCTGGGACAACAAATCCTTCCTTGGGTGGGTGGGTGGGGTGCCCAGGAGGGTACATCAGTGTCCACCATAGACATTTTGCAAAGAAAGGAAAGGACACTGCATGTGGCTAAGTCAGGAGTCAGGAAGAGGGCCAAGGAAGGAATTCAGAGAATCAAGAAATTATAAATGTCAGCCAATTCTTTGGTCACTAATCATGGAACCTACATGGCCATGGTACTCCATCATCATTTAGGAAAACAGGGTCAGCTTTCAAAGAACATGTCCTCCAAGATATAGCTTAATCAAATTATCTATGCATGTTAAGTTCTGGCTTATGAAAGTACTCAAGGTTTAAGTATTGTAATATGTTGAACAGTAATCCCCTCAAAAGATATATCTGCGTCCCCAAACCCGTGAATATGACTTTATTTGGGAAAAGGGACTGTATGCTTAGGTAATTAAGTTAGGGATCTTAAGATGAGATCATCCTGGATTACTAGGTGGACCCTATATCAATGGCAATGACCTTCTAAGAGACACAAGTGACAGACACATATATAAGGTCATACAAAGTTGGAGGAGGGATTGGAGCAATGCAGCCCCAAACCGGAGAATTCCTGGAACCTCTTGAAGTTGAAAGAGACAAACAACAGATATGCCCCTAGAGCCCCAGAGGAGGATAGCTCTGTAGACGCCTTGATTTTGAATTACTGACCTCCAGAACTGGGAAAGAATAACTTTCTATTGTGATAATTTGTTCTGACAACTGTAGGAAACTAGCACAGATTAGTATTACGCATTAAACAAACATGCCAGGTGCTTAATAGATTCTCTCATCCAATCCATGCAACATCCCCATGAGGTGAACATCATTATTTTCTCCATTTTATAGACAAGGAAACAGGCCCAGAGGGGTCAATTAAGCTGCTTAGATTCACAAGCCAGCCAGCCAGTAGCCAGGATTTGATTCCAGATGTCCCAAGCCCCTGCCACTATGCCACACTGGTCCTACAAGCCTACTTTTTACAAAGGCCCGTCTCTTTACAAAGGCTGCACTAGCACTCACAGGGGAGATGACCTGCTGTCTCTGTAGGGACTCTCACAACGCTTGCCTTTCACTGGGCCTGTCCTGTTCTCACTAAACAGGCTCTCTGCTTTTAGTAGTACTACTCTTGGCCTACAGATTTCCAAATTCTTGCTTCTCACTTTCTGTGTCAGACAGGAAGGTGGAACACTGGTGCTCCTCATAGGTGTCTGTGTCACTCTCCTCTGGTGTCTTCTCTCAGAGCTGGGTGGGGCATTATAGGAAAGAGGCTTATCAGTGGGGACAGACAAAGAAATCCAGTGTGATGCTGGCACCTCACGTACACAGTTGATGCATGCCCCTGCAGGGCTGTCCAGTGCCACTCTCCCTTTTGTTGCTTCTCTCTCCTTTCTAGTCATTCTCATGTAGTGTCACAGAATGATAAGTACAGAAATCATTTCCTGAGCACCTACTATGAGCCTGGTTTTGAGCCTGGTGCTGGAAATCCAGCCGTGAACAAGATACATTCTCTGCCTCCAAGACAGGAAACTGACCCAAGGAAAGATGATTCCAATAAAATCTGTTGGTGAGAAAGAACAAAGGCTGCAAAGAAGGAGTCTAGGGAACAGGGAATAATATAAATGAATGAAGTGGGCTGGTATTGGGGAGGCAACAGAAATGATGGGACTGTGGTGAACTGGAGAGGGCAGGCCCATTTAAGTGGCCTGGGATCAGCTTGGCCCATCTGTGCATTTTTCAAAAGAAGCCCAATATTTGGGTATTTAAATAATAGCTTCTGATTTTCAAATGTTGCCAAGAAATTAAAGCAAAAGATAATTAAATCCACATAAAGGTAGAATAAAACCTTTGGGAGGTTATATTTGATTTTCGAGCTTCAGTTTGCAGCACTAAGGTAGAAGTATGGAGACAGAATGGGGTATCACACCTCCCACCTCTCCAGGGGAGGTAGCCAGGTGCATGTGACCATTTTCATTCTATAGAAGAGAAAACAGAGGTAGAGTCTATGTGACTTAACCAAGAGCCCCATCTCTAAGTGGCAGGGACAGAATGAAAAGCCATTGGTTTGCCTCCTACTTGGCAGTATTTGGACAGGCTGAAGTACTTGGTGTTCCTTAGATCCTATGCAGATGTGAAGTCTATTGATAACAGTATTAATAATATCCTTTATTGTCATTATACTTTGATTGCTTTCTTTGCATATGTTATATATTTTCAAATAATGTTGAATATCTTTTTCCTCTTTTCCTATCTCAGTCTCCTCTGCACCAAGATGTTGTCTCTGGATTCTTATCTGCTAGTCTGTCTCCTTCTGCCTCTCCCTCCCCTCCTCTTCTGTCTCTCCGATGTGCTCTTTGTGGGCTCACCTCTGCTGCTGCCACTTTATTTCTAATGTTTTTTTTTCTTAAAAAATGTTCAACATGTTTATTAGAACCAGTTAATTTTTAGATAGCCTTATAAGGATTGATAAGTTTACTGTGGCTGATTATTATTAATATTCATGTTTCCAGGAACCTTTAAAATATATCTTTATGTGAATTTTACAAAAGTCTATACTTGTCTTCAGAAGTAAGAAAAGACCACATCGGCAGTCTACACTCAGTGTTTCGTGTCTTGCTTTTACTCTGTCTCTCTGTCAACGTGTACACCCAGCAACTCCAACTTTACATGTTACATGCTATCAGGTTGAAAATGAGCTGGTAAAACAATTCCAGGCTGTCAATCCCTGCCAATTCCAGGCCAATTCTTGGCTGGTCTGGTCAGCGACCTCTGATGCATTCCAGCAGGAGGTGTCTGTGGGCTCTGCCCTGAGGCCAGTTGTGTCCCTTAGTTACCACCCAACACCATCTGTCTCTTACCCTTCAATGGGCAATCATGCGTCTGCTGTGGATCTGAATCCTCACCGTGAGAGACCACGGCCCACGGCTGGTCAGTTCTGACAAACCTTTTTTTATTACAAAATATATAGCTCACTATTCAAATTGCCACACTCAAATGACCTGAATCCACAAAGTAAATATTTCTTTTAGAGTGAGTATTTAAAAGGAAATAGATCCTTAAATAGATGCTTTCTTTTCTATCATTCCTTTCTTCTTCTGCTTACTCCAAACCCCAGCTTGGAGTTAGACGTCCTTCAGTACCTCTTGAATGTAACCTTTTGGTTCTTTTAAATCAAAGTTCTCTGGGCCAGTGGGTCACAGTAATAACACTACGTGTTCTGTGTAGTGCTTGTGATATGCCAGGCAATCTCACGGTCAATTCAGGGGAAGAAACTCGTTAAAGAGTTGAGGTGATTTGCCTAAGGATGTGGAGTCCTACTGCAGTTGCTATCAAAGCTCTCTCGTCCTCTGTGCTGGCATCTGACACCAGGAGGGTTTGAACAGACCAGACGCTTTGAAAGGTCCCCTTTGTCAGATGCCTCATTCCTTCCTTCACTTTTAAGCAGGGGTGAGCCCTGGAGGGGGAGTTTCTCTCTGTCCCAGGGAAATATTCACACCCAGAGTACTCATGCCAAGTGTTTTGTTTGAATTAGATTCAAACCTACCTCCTTGCGCATGTCCACCCCACTCCTCCCATCGCCTCTCACGCATCTCCTCACTGGCCACTGCCCTCCCCAGCTGTGTCCTCATTTCCACCCCTGTGGGTTTGCAAACGCTCTTCTCTCTGTTCAGAATCAGAATGCCTTCCTCCCCTTCTCCAGTTGGTAAACTTGAGTCATGGGTTGAAGTGTGCCCCTTCCCACCCACCCACATGGGTATGTCAAGTCCTAACCCCAGTGCCTTAGAACATGAACTAGGGTTACTGCTGTTGTGATTAGTTCCGATGAGATCATCCTGGAGGAGGGTGGACCCTCTAGTTTAGTGACTGATGTTCTTATGAACAGAGAGGATTTGGACAGAGACCCACACAGAGGGAGAACACTAATGAAGATGAAAGCAGAGATGAGGGAGAGAATTCTAAGAACCAAGATTGCCAGCAAACCACCAGAAGCTGGGGAGAAGCCTGCAGCAGACCCTTCCTTCACAGTCCCCAGAAGGAACCAGCTCTTCTAATGCCTTGATTTCAGACTTCTAGAACTGCGAGATGATATATGTTTAAGCCACCCAGTTTGTGGTACATATTTAAACTGATACGATACTGGTCTCAAGACCCAGTTCACATCTTTTCTCTTCTACATCGGCTTTACACTGTGTATGATGCTGTGTCAGTCTGCACAAGTTGCTATAACAAAATACCACAGACTGAATATCTTATAAATAGCAGAACTTTTTTGGTACCGGGGATTGAACCCAGAGGCATCTAACCACTGAGCCATATCCCCAGCCCTTTTTTGTATTTTATTTAGAGACAGGGTCTCCCTGAGTTGCTCAGGGCCTCACTAAGTTGCTGAGGCTGGCTTTGAACTCGTGATCCTCCTGCCTCAGTCTCCCAAGCTCCTAGGATTACAAGTGTGCATCACCATGCCCGGTCAGAACTTAATTTCTTATAGTTCTAGAGGTTGAGTGTGTGGGGAAGGCCTGCTTCTTCACAGACAGCTGTCCTCTCACTCTGTCTCACGTGGCAGAAGGGATATGGGTTCTCTTTGGAGTCTTTTTTACAAGAATGTAAGTCTCATTCATGAGAGCTCTACCCCCATGACCAGTCACCTTCCAAAGGCCCCACCTCCTAATGCTGTCACTTTGGGGATAAGGATTTCAACATATGAACGTGGTGAGGGTGTGCACACATGTTCATGCCATAGCATTCTGTATTGAAATGACTTTGTCTATGTCTCTGTCATTTACAACAGAAACTGAGGTTTCAAGGGCAGAAGGCAGAACCAGTCTGCTTTATCTTTGTAGGTGCTTAATAAATGCACATTGCGGAAAAGGTGGGTGTATCCTTATTTATATACCCAGCCCAGGGGGTGCCTAAGCTGCAACTCTATGATTAGAAAAAAAAGGAACTAAATCTAAGGTATAGACCAGCCAAGGGGATATTCATGGAAATGAACGAACTTCACAGATGTGCTCTGGGATCACAGAGTCAACTGAAGAGAAGCAATAGCCTGAAGTGGCCTTTTGGGTGTTGGAATAGCTCATGTGACAAACGGGAGAGGAGAGGCAAATTCACAGAAGTCCATTGTCATGAGAAACAAATGGAGGAGGACTCGGCCTCTGAACGGAGGCAACAGACCTTTTATGTTGGAGGCAAACAGAGATTATGAACAGCTTGGATCCTGCCACCTAAGTATATCCCAGCCCAGCTCCATGAACTCTTTCCTACCTGGGTCTAGGAGAAAGGTTGGGCAATTGGAAAAGCCAAAAGATCTGTTCCCCTGAATCTTGGCAAAACATTGGGCCACAAAAAGCTCTATGGCTGGGGCTGGGGTTGTGGCTCAGTGGTAGAGCACTCGCCTATCACGTGGGTGCCCGGTTAGATCCTCGGCACCATGTACAAATAAATAAAGGCATTGTGTACAACTAAATGAACAACAACAAAAAAAGCTCTATGGCTGTATTGATGCTGAATGTGACAGTATTAAGTAGAAAGTGGGTGGGAAGCACCCCACCCCTCTTGATAAGAACCACCAACCCCTTGGCATGTTGAGGTCCACTGCAGGGAGGAGCAACATGGTGGCTGTGCCGGGGTTGCAGGCTGATTCCAGAGCATGTGTGTTTACCTGTAGAATGTCCCCCCAAATCCAGGGAGCTAAGGCTCTAGGTCACCTGCTGGGATCAAGAATGAGGCTGAGGACCCTGGAGGTTGACTTATTATAGTTAATGGTGGCTCCAGAGACTAGAGAGGCCATGAACACCTCGGGCTAATCATAGGTGATATGTGTTCTTCTTTGTAAGTTTTGGCACGCAAAAAGGAAGAATAAAGCATTACATACCCCCAAACATTTCCAAAAACGGCACCAGCTTAGCTACTAATTCATAGTCTCTGACATAATCCATAAGATTGGGGATCTACACATTGCCTGATTTGATCTAAACTGAACAGGCACAGGGTGACACAGAAAAGGCCTGGTCACTGGGGGACAAAACAGAGACCCACTGGGAGGGTGACAGAGAGTATAGCTCTGAACAGGCACGTGTGGTACATGCGTGCGTGCGTGTGTATATTGTGTGCAAAGACATGTTAGTGTTGAGAAGCCAAGTCACAGTATTTTATCACTCATATGGAGGCTTTAAACACAAAGGACCAAGCACTAGGGATTTTAAGATGTTAAGCAATACCAGTTTTCTCAGATTTTCTAAGTCCCCAAGGCCCAGATTAATTGGTGATAATGAAGAAACTCTACCACCAGACATCACAAGATGCCTCAGTGACCTAATACCAGTGAATCACAACTCCAGTTGTACATTAGAACCATCTGGGGAGTTGTTTCTTTTTTAGTACAGAAGTTGAGCTTCACTTGATCAATTAGATCATCATTTCTGGGTTGAACCAAAGCACTAGTATTTCCTTGAAGCTCTTGAAAGTGATTCTACTGATCCAGGGATAAGAATGCACTGGCTTAATCCTTTCATGATTAACAAAATTAAGTACTTTAATTATTAACATAAGGGGGGTGGAGGCTGTTTAAAGAGAGTAAGTAAGTGTTATATCAGGAGTAGGAGCATAATTTTGTCTCTGAGACCACAGACTTTGGAGCCAGACCGCCTGGGTTTAAATTGTAGCTCTACCTCTTACTATCTGAACTGAGAGCATGTTATTTGGTGTCTTTGTGCCTCAGTTTCATCATCTGTAACATGGAAACAATAACAGTACCTACCTCACAGAGCTGTTATAAGTACTAAGTAGATTTGTGTTTTAGAGTGCTCAAAAGAATGCCTGGCCTGCTGGTTACTATATAATATTTACTCTTAATTTTCTAACAACCAAGTTGTTCACAGTTCTAGGTTTGTAGTTGAAATCGATGATGCAATCTATCTTCAAAATAGCCTTTCATACAGCATTCTGTCTTTGGGGATGCCAGGCCACGGATACTAGAAATGTATATTGAACCATTATTAAGTTGTGGACTTGATGTTCTGTCAGAATAGAAAAAAAATCTAAACTATTGAGTGGATGCCATTCCAAATACCAACACATAGGCCATTAAAAATAGTAATGTGAAAAATGGCTTCAGGATTAAAATAAAAATATTTATTTGATGACACTTGAGGTAGTGCAGCATACAAAATGGAATGGAATACATGAAGTGGCTTCTTACAAGATTATATTTCTAGAGGCCAAAGGAAATTACCTTGGGCCTTGGTTATAACCTGAGTGGCAAGTCTCTGTGTCCAATGAAAGTGTCTTTGAAAAAAAAAGAACAGAAACTTTAAATTGGGACATCTTGTCCCCAATAATTCCTCTCCAAACTGAAAATGCTGCTTTTTGAATTTCCCATCTTACAAGTTAATATATACTGTAAAAAAATTTTATTTTGCTATGTGGAAGTTTTACTTATTATGGCAAGTTCAAATTAGACATCTGAATATTCAGCTTATTGAACTCAGAATTTCTCCCATGGTGGTGGAGAATGGGGATGCTTCATGGAGAAACTAGTTCCTGCACCTGAAGGTTTCACTTTAAAAGAAGGCAATTGGAATGGCGTCCTTCACTCTTGCTGTGGAAATGTCTTGTAGTTGGGGCTGCCTCCTGAATCTCTGCTAATTTTCCATACTACACCAACAACATTACCACATTCTCCCAGAAGGGAACAGCCTCACTGAATTGGCCTCTGCTTGGGTCTTCAGCATATCCCCAAGTCTATTGATTATTGCATTTTATTTCTTCCTTCAAGGTTCAATTTCCTTATATTTGAAATATATCCTTTAGTAACTAATTTCAGCAAAGATCTGTGAAAGGTCAAGTTTCCTAGGTTTTGAAAACATCAGTCATAAAGGACAGTTTAGTGAGACACAGACTTCTAGGGAAAAGTCCTGGTTAAATATGGTGGATTAAGCACAACCATCCAAATTTTGCTTTTCCAGAAATCATGTAAAAACTACAACAAATACCTATCATTTAGTATGAGCCTTTAAGGATATGCAGAATGGGAGAGGAGACAAAAAACAAACTTTTAAAAGTTAGAAAGAGAATACATAATAAAAACTGACCAAGCAGACAAAAGAATGTAAAATTTGCACGTGGCTTAGTTTTTGTTGTGGCATCATCAAGAATCTAGGAAATGGTGACACCAGGAAGCACAATAACATGGGGATAAAGAGGGTGACTTATAATAAGGAGGATGAGAAAAACTGTTGCAAAGCTCTTCTGTCCTAGATCTTCATCCCACACTGCTGGATAACTTCTCCTCCCTACACTAGCAAAAGAATGATGTTTATTTTCTAGAGAGGATAAAACAGAGGTACACTGGACTTGGAGGACACAGCCTGAGTTAAGAGCACATGTCCCACACAGAGACTAGGGGAAGCAAAGGAAGATACTGAAGACTGACACCCTGCCTCTCAGCTCCACCCCCTACTCAGCTTCCAGAATGGTTAGGACTAGACATTTTCTCTCCCAACAGAAGAATTAGAAGAATGGAAGAATCAATCATCTTTGAGGACTCTGATCAGCCCAGAGGAAAACATAACCATGCTGATATCAAGGTTTCTCCCAAGAAATGACCCAGCCAGATCACCCTCCAATGAAACTCAATCAGATCTTCAAATCAACATTTTACCCATCCACAATTAAACATGAGCAGACATCTAATAGGTGTCTCTATCAGATTTAGAAAATGAAAAATGCCTGTAACATATGAGATAGAGATTAAACAAACAAACCATAAACAGAAAAAAGTAAGTTGGAGGAAAAATAAACTATGAAGGGAAGAACAAATTTCTATTTCCTTAAAGACATGAGCAGTGATACTGAATCCTGGAAACAAAGTCAGAATGCTATATAAAAAGAAACATTTGAGCTGGGCGTGGTGCCACACACCTGTAATCCAGCACTTGGGTGGCTGAGGCAGGAGGATCACGAGTTCAAAGCTAGCCTAAACAAGGCAAGGCACTTAGCAACTCAGTGAGACCCTGTCCCCTGTCTCTAATAAAATACAAAAAAGGGCTGGGGATGTGGTCCAGTGATCAAGTGCCTCTGAGTTCAATCCCCGGTATTGAAAAAAAAAAAAAAAAAAAAAAAGAAAAGAAAAGAAAAAAGAAACATTTGGAGAACATAAACAAATTTTGAGAAATTAAAAATATGGTACCGTAAAGTATAAAACCAGTGACTTGAAAAATTGTGCTCTTTATATGTAATACAAAATTAATTGCACTCTGCAAGCATGTATAACAAATTAGAATAAAAAATAAATAAAATTTTAAAAAAGCTTTAAAAAATATGGTAGCAGAACTGAACCTCTCAATAGAAAATTTGGAGGTTCAGGTTGAAACTACCTCCCAGGAAGTACAGCAAAAAGCAAAGAGAAAGAAAATAAAAGAAAAATTATATATCTAAATTTATATCTATATATTTGTATTTTATAGAGAAAATATAAAATATTACATTATATTGTAAAACATTGCATAAAACAGTCTAGGAAAGTCAAAGGCTAAAATATTTGAGTTTCAGAAGGAAAGAAAAAATAAAATGAATGAGAAAAAAGCTAAAGAAATAACTAAAGAAAATTTTGTGACCTAAAATACATGTTTCCAGATTGAATGACTCACAATATTCTCAGAACAACAGATGAAAATAGACTCATACCTGAGCACCTCATTGTGAAATATCAGAACAATAAGGAAAATAAGATCTCAAAAGCTCTAAGAGGGTGAATACATGTCACAAACACCCAAAAGCAGCTATTTCCATCACGAATGAATCCATGCATGAGGGCTTGGGTTCAACCCCCAGCACTAAAAAAAGAAAAAAACAATCAAAAGGTTTTCAGACTTATCTTCTCCACCTTTAAAGAACAACAATAATTAGTAAAGGCATAAAACAATTTAGGCACTGGTGATTGATCTAAACAAAATTACCCCATAATTACATTATATTATGGTCTTGGAAGTATGCATGTCCACAGTGGGTGAAAAAGGAAGGGGAAAAATCCTTATAGAAAATTTCAATGTAGAAACAATTAATAATAACAATTATTATTTATTACCCCTTGCCTCTGATGATGCTATTGAGAATTTATTGATGCACTAATATTTGCTCCTGTGTGTATAATCTATCTTTATTATCTGGCCACTATTAAGTTTCACTCCTTGTCTTTGGTCTTATTTAATTTCCCTAGGGTTCAGTTGCAATGAAGATTTGGTGGGGCTTATCTGGGATTCCTCAAGAATTACTATATAGCATGATAATTATATATTGGGCTAGTTAATATCTCTGGACACAAAAGTTATACCCATAAACATAAGTCTCTGGAAACGTGAGAACAGTCTCTGGATGATGCTCAAAGATAGAGGATTTTGAAAGGAGAATGACTACGAGTCTTTTTTCTGGGCTTTTCCATAGAAAACAAAATGAAACAACCACCACCACCCAGGGAGTTTAGTAAAACAACACTGAGTGGCATGTGACCCATTGCCCAGAGACAGAAGAGCTGTGGAGTGCTCCAGACTTAAAGGAGAAGAGAAGTCAACATGGGCCAGGTAGTCCTTTCACTGATTATTAAGAAGTGGCCAATTGGGCTGCAACTCCCCAGTTATTGCCTCTGCCTCACCAACCTACCCACCCGCGGTCTGTATGAGAGACAATTAAGGAAAGCAGAATCCTGTGAGATGGGTGTTGCTGGTGTTTTGTGTGAGTCCCACTGGCCAGAGGCAGCGAGGTTATTCTAGTATGATAAGAGCTGACTGTTGGAGCTTGCACCCCTAGGGATTTAGATGACTTTTTCACCCCACAGTCAGTGCAGCATATTGAAAAATTGAGCATCAGAATAACTAACATTCATCTATGTTTAAGTCCCCCCATTTTAGCTAGCAATGAATAAAAATTGAAAAAACCCTGGAATCAGGAATAGCTAAATGAGTTTTTTTTGGGGGGGGGGTTGGGGTACCAGGGATTGAATATAGGGGCACTTGACCACTGAGCCACATCCCCAGCCCTATTTTGTATTTTATTTGGAGACAGGGTCTCATTGAGTTTCTTAGTGCCTTGCCATTGCTGAGGCTGGCTTTGAACTCAGGATCCTCCTATCTCAGCTTCCCAAGCCCACTGCACTGGGCCAGAATGAGCTTTTTGACAACAAAAACATCAAAAGGTGGCTGGGGATATAGCTCAGTTGGTAGAGTGTTTGTCTGGCATACACGAGAGCCTGGGTTCAATCCCTATCACCAAAAAAAAAAAAAAAAAAAAAAAGCATCAAAAGGTTTTCAGACTTATTTTCTCCACCTTTAAAGAATAACAATAATTAACAAAGGCATAAATCAGAAAGAGAACAACTGAATAATAACCAGCATAGGAAGTTTAGAGCCAAAACTTTCCTGATCTCCAGTTGACCTTGAGCAAATAGCTTCAGCTCTCTGTTCTTCAGCTTTCTTAGCTTGATAATGAAAATACTCTGATAGACCCACCACCACCAAGGTTTTGGAAATTCACTGAATTCACTATTGTCAACTAAGCTCATAGCATATGGAAAGCCAAGGCAGACATTTTTACTCCTTTCAAATTTTTAGAAGAATCTATAAAACAATATATTGAGCAAGAATCATCAAGTGTTTATTTTGTGTGCATGAAATACTTCAAATAGTAAAATAGAAACTTTATGTACAACCACTAGTGTTCTGCATTAAAAGTCTAAATACATGAACTCCCAATTGCAGGCAATCCACCCATGTTTCTTGCCTTTTGTTGTCCTGGTAACATGTTGGTGTCCGATGCAGAGAAGAGGAAGTTGCTGAGCAAATGGGCGAAGGGACCGTCCTTTCCTCTGTTGCCAGAACTCCAGTTTTTGTTCCCTAATCTTGCTCATTCGCAAGCATAATTAAGTTACAAGCCTGAATCACAGAATATGTTCCCAAGATCCTCTCGAATGCATGAATGCATGATTTACAAAGACAGCTTCAGAGTTGAAGCAAAGCTGGTGTAATGGCTTGATCCTTTAAATACAAGTGACATTGTTACTTTAAGGGGAAAATAATAAATCCATCAGAAGAAGACATTTACACTTAAATTCTTTCTCAAGGATAATGAGTTAATTAAAGAAAGACAATGTACAAAAGAAGATGACCTCTTCTATATAAGCTATAAATACACCATCATTAAGGAATTTCATTACAGGGGAAAGGAGACAATGAGCTATTCTAGTTTAGTTCAGCATTTAAGTTAAGATGATGGACCAGCAGACTGGTAGTTAATGTTTTAAGTAGTTAAATACTGTTATAAAGCTATCCTTTAAAAACTGACATAAGCATTAAAAATAAATGAATATACTGTAAAGCAATAAGCTTTTGTTTAGACTTGGGTGATATTAATGATTTATCTTTCTTGTTTCAGCCAAAGATAATTTAAAAATATTAAGCAGAAAGAAAGAATTAGAGTGCTGACTAGGTCTTACTTACTACATCCTTCCTCGTAGTTCTGAGACTTTATTATATTACCCTGTTGAAGGGAAATTTGTTTTACATTGACAGCAAACCAAAATAAATTTAGCTTTTGTGGTGAAAGAAAAATGCTGTATTTTCTTAAAATTGCATTTTAATGTGCTGACGAACTCAAAGCAACTGTTTTGAGTAATGAATGCATAGGGAAACTCCAGACCAAAGGGCCTGGAATCATAATGCTGAAAGGAAATACTCTGATTTTATTTTTTCCTAAAATCTAAGCTTAGGTTCCAAGTACTTTCATTCAACTGTTCCAAGTATCTTTCAACGGTGTCACTCCAAAAATGAAATGAAGGAAAATAAACAAAGAGATATCTGAATGCCCAGTCTGTTCCTATTAGAAATATGTGGTTAATTGTCATGATTAACAAGTCTTTGTTTGCTAAGCCTAATTGCCTGGGGGCCAGCCTGGTGGCAAGGAAGTTGACTCCACTCCAGCAGAGCAGTGGCAATGTAACTCTACTGTAGTTTCAAGAGCTTGGGATTTGAACATTGCCTGTGTTCAAATCTCAACTGTACCACTTAGCAGTTCTGTAACCTGAGATATGCTCCCTGGGAACCTCAGTGTCTTCTGTAAATGAGAAATGGTAACCTCCTAGGGTGACATGCATGTGAAGCAATTAGCACAGGTGTGACACATAAAAATAATAATAAATGTTAGTTACAAAATTGGATGACTTAACAAATCCTGAGTGCATAACACAACAACTATTCAGAAATTATTTAGGCAGGTATGCCCTTATTACCAAATCAAAAATTTAGAGAACTCAGTGACTTCTTCCAGGTGCCCAAGCTACTTCCTGGTATAAATTAAAAGCACAGGGAACCATGTAACCCCATAATAATAAGAAGAAACCATGATGTGCTCCTTAACCAGGCAAAGCAGTTTCACAGAGGGAGAGATCATTGCAGAGTCCAAGTACATTGGACTTGAAATCAGAAAGAATCTGGATTTAATTCTTAGCTTGGTCATTATGGTGGGTTAAATTGTGGTCCCCAAAAGAAACATCCAATTCCTAACCCCACTCCATACTTATGAATGTGACCCTATTTCCAAATAAGGTTCACATTCATAAGTATAAATATATAATTAATTAAGGATTTCAAGCTGAGATCATCTTGGATTTAAGGTGGGCCCCAAATTCAACGAAGGGTGTCCTTGTAAGAGAAAAGAAGACAGAGAAAAACACAGATGGGAAGGGCCTATGAAGACATAGGAGAAGATTGGCGTGACATAGCCACATGCCGCAGAATGTCAAGAATTGTGATCAGCTACCAGAAGTTAGGAGAGAGGCACAGAATGGATTCTCCCTCAGAGTTTCCAGAAGGAACCAACTCTGCCAACATCATGGTTAAAACTTCTGAACTATAACACATTGACAGAATAAACTTTGATTGTTTAGCCACCTGTAATTTGTTACAGCAGCTTTAAGAACCTAATTCAGTCGCTAAGATTGAGAGCTAGTGAACTCCTTGGAGGACTAATGAGACCAAGTGTATAAATACACCTGGACATAGCAGGAACTCTGTAAATGTGAGCTGAGCACTTTCTTTCTCTTTGTTTTCATGACAACCTGCTTTTGTAAGTAAGTATTATCCCCATTTTCAGATGAGGAAATTGATTTTTTGAAAGTTGACAAACTAGCCCATGGCCAGGTAAGTAAATGGTAGGTTCTCTGGCTCCAGTATTGGTGCCTTTTCAACTACATGGAGTTGTCTTCTCTCTTGACTACAGAATCTTGCTGAAATTCTATTTCCTACTCCCTACATCATGTCACTGTACAAAACTAAACTGTGATGTTTCCTATGAATCTGTAAAATAAGTTATTAGCTGGGAAGAGGAGAGGAGATGTAAAAGTAGAATATACTTTTTGAGGAAAGTGCACAAAATCCAAAGGTAAATCATTCATCGCAAATCTAGATGTTGGAGAAGGATTTGCAGAAATAATGAAAATTTTGTACTAAGCCCTATGGGGTCATGAGAAAATCTTTTTTAAATTAAGATTTTTTTTTCTCATAGACAGTAGATGCCATTGTGGAAATAGACATCTACTTATAATATCTCAGAGTGTTTCTACCAGCCTAATACTCTCAGGATGGGTTTGGGAAATATTAGAAGTCCAACAAACACAGAGGGTCTAAATGCTCATGTCTCACTCGTTGATAGGATTCAGAAAAGGGGGCCTTTTTTAATTATTCGCAAATCCTTATGTTTATCAAAAATGTGGAGTATCTCACCTTTTCACTTGCCTCAAACATTTGTTCTACATCAGAATCTTCTTTAAACCCTTTTCAAGAATTGAAAAAATACAAGGGGTCCTTAAACATAGAAAAATAAAATCTTCACATGTGTAACAACACATTGATTTTAACAACGATAATTGTTAAAATTTTAACAATGATAATTTTAAAAAATATATTTATTTATTTGCTTTAGTTGAACACAATGCCTTTATTTTTACATGGTGCTGAGGAGCGAATCCAGGCCGCACACATGCTAGGCGAGCGCTCTACCACTGAGCCACAACCCCAGCCCAGAATTTTAACAATGATAATTATTTTTAACAATGATAATTGTTCAATTCCCTAAATTAACCACTAACAGGTAAGTGGTTAAACATGGTACATCTATATAATGTGATACTACAAAGGCATTTAAATAATCAAGGTCTAGTTTGTGGACTGATCTGAAGAATCTCCATGAAATAACTGTTAAGAAAAAAAAAAAAAAAAAATCAAAGCACAGAACAAATACACCATGCTAAGTGAGAAGAATATGTTTATGTTGTGCATACAGCATCTCTTAAATGCTTCACAGGAGACGGGTGACATCAGTTACACTGGGAAAAGTGAACTGGATGTCTGGCAAAAGGGAGATGTAGGAGAACATGATGGTTTTTGAAGCACAGCTACAAATTCTTTGCCCATCCTCCTCTCAGAAGTTGGAGTCTGTGGCCCTTTCCTTGCCTTGGTGGGCCTTTGCCACTATTCCAATGAATGAAATGTAGTAGGAGTCATGCTGCCCCAGGTCCAGAGCTGCATGTGGAAAGGGTTTTCAGTGTCTGCTAGTTCCCCTAGGGACAATCATTGCAGGAGCCATCAGCTGCCATGTAAGAGGCCCAGTCACCACCCACCAGTGGGGAGGCCACAGAGTGAGGGGCAGAGAGGAGAGACACCCAGGGAGTGCAGCTGTTTCTGGCCCCAGTTGTTTTTGAGTCTTCCCAGCTCAAGCAACAGACAAGAATGAAGAAAGCTTTGATGGCTCCAGCCCCAGCCACTGACAGCAACTGTAAGAGACCCTGAGTAAGAATGGACCACCTGAGCCCATTCATTCGCCACCCACCCCCTGCTTCATTACTAAATAAGGACACTATTATTCCTCCAAGTCACTATTTTGGGGTGGTTTGCTACCCATAAATAGAAACATGTAACCAGAACAGGTTCTTCACTGTTTACTCTTTTTTTATATATTTTGAATTTTGCATCCCATGAATGTATTACCAATTACAAAGGTAAATAAGACTAAAATTATCCCCCAGGTTATACTTATACTTAACCCCTAAAATCCGTTAAGCAACAGAATTGTCCCAGGTGACCTTGGTCTGAATGCCTTCTGAATATCACTTACAGAGAAGTAGGAATCTGCCTGGTGTGAACAGAGGCATTCTGGAATGACCTGCTCTGCAGGCCTCCACCAAACAAAACACTTTGCTCCCTCAAGAATGGAATGCAAACATATTACATGACACTAAAATTAAATAAATGCATCCCACCAACTAATTATGACAAGAAACTAACTACAAAGTGAAAAATGCACCTTCAAATGGAGAGACAGGCCATCAGCATCATGAATAGAGGGAGAGTGTCACATAACATGGTTCCAGATGCAATGATAGGTGCTACACAGCATCATCAATGAATGGTTTGCTCCCAAAGCATTGAAATTGAATCCACTCAAGCCTTTAGATCTAACTCAAGTCTATAGGAAATGCAGGTGATACAGAAACAAGTTAAACTCCACCATGAGGAAACAATCAGACACATCTAGAATATAGAACATTCTACAAGACATATGGCCTGGTCCCTTCAAAACAGCACTGATGAAGAGATAGGGAAGCTGGTATTCTCATGGACTGTGGGTATAACTATACACGTATCTCCAAGCTATGTATATTCCTGGCTTAGAAAAACTTCTCTGTCTATCCCCAATGCCAACACACATGCACAAATAAAATTTATGAGCATATCAGGATTTACAACCAAATGAATTATGGTCTAAGAACTGACAAAGCACAATAATATCATTAAGGCAAAACTATAGAATTTGATTCAATTAAATTTGATTTATATAGAAAACTATAGAATTTGATTCAATTAAATTGTGCGGATATATGTGATATCACTTTAGCTGCTAGGTATTAGAACCTAGATTATAACCAAATTACAATGAATATTAGTAAAATAGAGATTTTTTTTTTTTTTTTTTTTTTTTTTTTTTGGTACTGGGGATTGAACTCAGGGGCATTTGACCACTGGGCCACATCCCCAGCCCTTTTTTGTATTTTATTAGAGACAGGGTCTCACTGAGTTACTAAGTGCCTCGCCATTGCTGAGGCTGGCTTTGAACTTGCGATCCTCCTGCCTCAGCCTCCCAAAGTGCTGGGATAACAGGCGTGCGCCACCCCGCCCGGCTAGTAAAATAGAGAATTTTAATAAGACCTTCATGTTCCCTCAAACTGGAGAATGTGTTTGTGTGTGTGTGTGTGTGTGTGTGTGTGTGTGTGTGTGTGTGTGTTGTTTTAACTTACTAATGCTTTGGGGTCATGAAGAATTCCTATAACAGTTCTAAATTGATCTATGTACTTAAGGTACCCTGGAACTGAATCAGAATGGCAATGTTAACATAGCTAGTAGGTGCATTAAAATAAGTTAATTATATACCCAAAGCTCTTCATTTATTTGCCACCCACAATTGCTTTGAGATTCAAAAGTGGGACTCTAGAAACCTAATGAAATTCACTATTTTTGCTTATAATCACAGTGGTAATATTTCAAGGCCATCTCATTAAGTAGAAATATTTATAGTCAACTATTTGGGATACCTTTGTAAAGGAAATATGTGCAGCATATCAAAAGGGCATAGGTCTCTTTCAGAACAGAGGTTTATTCATCAAAATATTAGAGCAAATATCAACATTAGATTAGCCCAACTGCTTCATTGTTTCCCCCCCGAAAACCATAAAAAGATGTCAGGCCACTTAAGAATCTGCTGACTTTAGAGTAAATTAATAAAAAAAGTTATAAATAGTACTTTGCCTTGAGAAAGAGTAAACATTTAGAAGAAATTAGAAACGAAGATTATTGCCTCCATTTTTCTAACTGGTGGTTTCCAATAAGTTAATGCAGAGCCATGCATAATCCTGTTTAAATGTATTCCTGAATTTTGAGTGGTATCATACTTTATGAAATGAAGATCTACACAGATGCTCAGTTTTCCCAACCATGCTTGCTCCCAGGGAGGCCTGTTCATAGGCCATAACTCAGAGAGGGACCTCAATCCTGGGACTCTGATAAGAAGAAGGAATTTATACTGCACCATCTCAATAAGCACAATATTCTACTCTTTTCTTCTGATGTGACCCACCGGCACAGTTAGTGCCTCCTAAGCCCGAGACTGGCCTAGCTCCTGCAAACATTCAGACTTAGTCTTCATTTTAGCATGCTGGTTCCAACAATGGGCTTAACTTCTCTCTCTACATCTTGCTTCCAGTAAAGAGGCAAATTACTCTTGGGGCCATGGTTTTTTTCATCTGTAAAATGGAGATAATAATAGTAACTCCCTCATATTGCTGTTAGAAGGAACACACAAGGAAACCTTGCAAGGTGCTCAGAACTTGGCCAGCACAGGGCATTCACTCCTATTATGCTCAATGGATACTGCAGAAGGCACCATGCTAGGCACTGCCCTTCAGTGATGGATAAGACAGGGAGTCTCAAAGCCTCCTAAGGTGTAGATCACTAATGCTTCACTTGAACATATCCAGGTAGGGCACATAGAAGGCCCCCTCTACTCTGCTAAGGCTTATGCTGGGGACTCCTGAAGTACCTCATAAGGTCACAGGATTGAGACACTTCAGTGGGCCCTTGAAGGATAAATAAAACTTTTTATTCAGTCAAATGATCTGAGATCACACATGATCAGTTGTTTAGTATTGCATACTCCTGGTACACGGAAGAGCCAGGGGCATGCTCACACCACTCTTTTTTTTTTTTTTTTTTTTTTTTTTTTTTGTGGTACCTGGGATTGAACTCAGGGACACTTGACCACTGGGCCACATCCCCAGCCCTTTTTTGTATTTTTTATTTAGAGACAGGGTCTCACTGAGTTGCTAAGTGCCTCGCCATTGCTGAGGCTGGCTTTGAACTCGCGATCCTCCTGCCTCAGCCTCCCAAAGTGCTAGGATTATAGGCGTGTGCCTCCGCGCCCGGCTCATACCACTCTTTAACATTTATGCACAGGAGGTAAAAGACTGTAGTTTTATTCTGTCTGTGCGCACATTAACACTGCTACATTTTCCCCCCAGGCCCAAGTCAACTGGGAAAATATCCCTAAAGTTTTGGGTAGTCCAGCAATTCAGGTCAAGTTAGGCCTTTGAGGGTTATAAGGGCTTTCCTTGGGGAAGGGCCATGTAGAATTTCCTCTTGGTCTGAGAAAAGTTAATTTGGATGTATATTATAACATTACAACTCTTAAAAACTGAGTTTCCCTTTCTGTTTTGGCCATTAGGAAAACTCGGAGTTAAACTGGCTCCCTGACAGCAGCCACTACCCAGGGCTGTGTGCTGCTCTTTCTTCTTGTTTAGAATTCTTATCCATATCTGACATCTTAGCTATTTGCTATTTAATTTGTAAGGCATTCATTTTTAAAACAAATTCAAATCCTTTCTGGATTAGAGAAAATATGTTTTTAAAACTCTCACATTATGACTAAGTAATAAAATGGTACTGTTATAGAGTTAACTGCCTCCTCAGTGTTTACTTTCAGAAAATGTACTCATTGACAGATCTAACATAAAGTTCCTAACCATCAAACAAAGGGGGATATTTTCCTGAGGGGGAAAATCATATTAATAAACTTTTCTTGCAAAAGAAACCATTCAAATGCATTTGCTAGAGCAAACAGCCCATGGAATACTAAACTAGCAAAAGACATATAAGGGAGAGTGGCCGTTAGAGGCCAACGGAAATTCTGAAATCAGAGTTGGAGCAGCCCCAACATTCAGCCTGACTAGACAGTCGCCAGGACCACTTCTACCACAGGTTTTGGGAGACCAAGTGTGGCAATGGAAAGGACCAGGAGACTAGGACAGATGCATACACACTCCGTCAAAACAAACCCAACAATCCTATGGTGTCTGAACAAGGCCACTTTTAGGATTTTTTTTTTTTTTTTTTAAATGGACTTCTCCATTTTTTGGACAGACAATATTTATCATTTATTAATATTCTTTTATTTATATAGCTTGCAAGTTTATTTTAGTTTGTTGATAGGAAAAGTAATTTTGCCAAGCATGTAACATCCCTATGAATTGAATGGCTTACCTTCATTTGCATTATAACACTACTTTCTAGTAACTATTACTCATTATGTCTTTATTTCTTTTTAAATTTACTTTTAACAGACACATTAAAAAATAAAGATTATACATATTTATGGGGTACTGTGTGATGTTTTGACATATTCATATATCATGTGATGTTTAAATTAAATTCAATTTGCCTATCTCTTCAAACATTTATCATTTCTTTACGGTGAAAACATTTAAAATCCTTTGAGAACTCCCTTTTATCACTGGAATCAGGATCAAATTCCAGATAGTCACTATAATCAGAGGAACATTTTTATATCAAATGGCTCCCCTAAAATGATGAGGACTAAAACGACAGTACTGTATATAGATCTATGTGGACACAAGGACACTGTAAGGAGGGAAGGATTTTTTTTCCTCACCCACTGCTAGGTTCAGGGGTGAGGTCCCCATAACAATAGACAAATGAACCAGAGAAAAGCATGAAAAAAATTTTTTAATTTTTTTATTTTTTTTTATTTGAAGTTGTTATATATGACAACAGAATGCATTACAATTCATATCACACATATAGAGCACATTTTTACATATCTCTGGTAGTATACAAAGTATATTCACACCATTCGTGTCTTCATACATGCACTTAGGGTAATGATATCCATCTCATTCTACCATTTTGTTTTTTTATCCCCTTGCCCCCTCCCTTACCCTCCCTCCCCACTAGCCTCTCTAGTGTTTCTCTAATCCTCCTATGCTCCCTGTCCCAACCCCACTGTGAATCGGCCTCCTCATATCAGAGAAAACATCCGACATTTGGATTTTGGGGATTGGCTAACTTCAGTTAGCATTATATTCTCCAACTTCATCTATTTACCTGAAAATGCCATGATTTTATTCTCTTTAATTGCTGAGTAATACTCCATTGTGAGTATATACCACATTTTCTTTATCCATTCATCTACTGAAGGGCATCTAGGTTGGTTCCACAGTTTAGCTATTGTGAATTGTGCTGCTATAAACATTGATGTGGCTGTGTCCCTGTAGTATGCTGTTTTCAGGTCTTTTGGGTAAAGACCAAGGAGTGGGATAGCTGGGTCATAAGGTGGTTCCATTCCCAGTTTTTCAAGGAATCTCCATACTGCTTTCCATATTGGCTGCACTATTTTGCAGTCCCACTAGCAAGTGCCCTTTTCCCACATCCTCTCCAACATTTATTGTTGCTTGTGTTCTTAATAGCTGCCTTTCTGACTGGAGTAAAATGAAATCTTGGAGTAGTTTTGTTTTGCATTTCTCTAATTACCAGTGATGTTGAACATTTTTTCATGTATTTGTTGATTGATTGTGTATCTTCTTCTGAGAAGTGTCTTTTCAGTTCTTTAGTCTATTTATTGATTGGGTTATTTGTTTTTTTGGTGTTAAGATTTTTGAGTTCTTTATATAGAGATTAGTGCACTGTCTGACATGCATGTGGTAAAAATTTGTTCCCAATTAGTAGGTTCTCTATTCACCTCACTGATTGTTTTTTGTTTTGTTTTGTTTTTCATTTTGCTAAGAAGCTTTTTAGTTTGAATCCATCCCATTCATTAATTATAGATTTTAATTCTTGTGCTATAGAAGTCTTACTAAGGAAGTAGAGGCCTAATCGGATATGATGGAGGTTTGGGCCTACTTTTTCTTCTAATAGATGCATGGTCTCTGTTTAATTCCTAGATCCTTGATCACTTTGAATTGAGTTTTGTGCATGGTGAGAGATAGAGGTTTAATTTCATTTTGTTGCATCCAGATTTCCAGTTATCCCAGCACCATTTGTTGAAGAGGTTATCTTTTCTCCAATGTATGTTTTTGGCACCTTTATCTAATATAAGATATCTATAGTTGTGCAGGTTAGTCTCTGTGTCTTCTATTCTGTACCATTGATCTACCAGTCTATTTTGGTGCTAATACCATGCTGTTTTTGTTACTATTGTTCTGTAGTATAGTTTGAGGTCTGGTATTCTGATGCCACCTGCTTCACTCTTCTTGCTAAGTATTACTTTAGCTATTCTGGTTCTCTTATTTTTCCAGATGAATTTCATGATTGCCTTTTCTATTTCTATGAGAAATGTCACTGGGATTTTTTAAAAGTATTTATTTATTTGCTTTAGTTGTACACAATGCAATGCATTTATGTTTACGTGGTGCTGAGGATTGAACCTGGGCCATGCACGTGCTAGGTGAACGCTCTACCGCTGAGCCACAACCCCAGCCTGTCATTGGGATTTTGATTGGAATTGCATTGAATCTATATAATGCTTTTGGTAATATAGTCATTTTGATAATATTGATTCTTTCTATCCAAAGACAAGGTAGATCTTTCCATCTTCTTTTTTTATTTCCAAATTTATTTTTTTATTCTAAGTTGTTAGAAATGACAGCAGAATGTATTACATTTCATATTATACTGTAGAGCACATTTTAACATATCTCTGGTTATGTACAAAGTATATTCACACCATTCATGACTTTATACATGTACTTAGGGTAATGATATCCATCTCGTTCTACCATCTTTTTTTTTTTTTTTTCTTTTCTTCTAAGGTCTTCTTTATTTTCTTTCTTTAGTGTTCTGTAGTTTTTGTTGTAGAGGTCTTTCACCTCTTTTGTTAGGTTAATTCCCAGGTATTTTATTTTATTTTTTTTTTTTTGAGGCTAATGTAAATGGAGAAGTTTTCCTCATTTCCCTTTCGGAGGATTTGTCACTGATATACATAAATGCCTTTGAAAGTTTTTCATCATACAGGAACCTAGAAAATGAAGAACCAAAGAAACAGGGACACCTGGGTATCTCTACGCTGAGTCTGAAGAAGAGTGGACAGTAGTACATAAGTTGATTGGACAAGAAGTATTATCTACAGGTAATAAATTGGGGGAAGGGTACCTAGCAAGGTCTGTCCAGATTCTTCTCTCTGTCCCTGTGTCTTCAGAGATAAGGACTTTCTTCTCCTCTGAGTATAGCAAGGTGCTTCTGAAATGAAGTTTTCATGACCAGCTTCAGGGAAGAAGGCTGAAGGGAGGGTGGGAGTAGACTTTCTGCTTCTGTAGTTTTCTCAAATGCCAATGTATCATATTTTGGGGTAGTGTGTGTTAGCGGAAATTGCAGGTAGGGACCGAGGCTCGAACTGTCGTATAGGAAAAGGAAAGGGGTTTATTGAATTACCAAAGAAACACGCGGAGGGGATGAGGACAAACCGCGGGGAACGGGAGTGGAGAGCAGGAGCAGGGAGCCGCAGGAACCAGGTGAGAGCAGGAACAAAAAGGGACGATTTCAGTCCGGGGCTGGCTTAAATAGAGTAGGGGTCATAAAACCCCCTTGGAGTGAGTCCTTGTCCTATAGGCCAGCAGAGGTCATGGGGGGAGGTAGTGGTAGTGGACAAGGGTCTTGCTGGTCAGGTTTTGGTCACGCTGAGGATCTCGGGAGCCGTAGTTTTCACAAGGCACCTGGAAAGGTGTGGCCTTCTGCCTGGGAGGTGTGGCCTTCTGCCTAGAACCAACAGTGTGTCCTGATCCCCACAAAAGCATAGCACACATGCAGCTATGTGTATGTGTATACATACACATCAAGTTACACTTTGTGCCAGTTGCTAGTATATTTTATATATACGTATATAAAAATAGAGAGGGGGGCCTTCTATGTCTTTTGAGTCTCCCAAGAGGTGAGTTTTGGGCTTTATCACATCCCTTGCCGGGAGCTTGCCTAGCACCTACGTGTCAGGGGCTGAGCTGGGTTTCCATTCCAGGCCTGGGTCACTTTTCTATAGATTATGCAATTTCCACTTGGCCCTGTGAGTCAGGGAGGAGTGAGTAGAAGGAAGGCTTGTAGGTACCTTGGAAGCCACAGAGGAAAAAGTTATTTGAAAAGCACACTTTGCTGGCAGGAAAGAGATTAATCCCACACCTTCTTTTCCCTATAACTAAAACCTACTTACAATATTGAAGAACACATTTCTTGCCCAGTTTTGACACCAGCCTAGAAAGACTCCTCTGCAGCTTACTTAGAAAGGGTGCATTTGTATCAGAAACAGTCCCAAAGCCTGCATAAGTCACAAGTTGAGACTGCATGAGGACACATGGTGAGGACAAGTTAATGATTCACCTAAGTGGAGAGGAATTAAGCTACCTGATCAAAACTTCTGCGTTTCTGGAAACATCTGGAGGTCTGACATGGAGATACAGTCTGAGCCTCAATTGCTATTTTGTTTGGTACGTGTGCCTGTGTGAATCATAAAGAAAGCTAAAGACAGGGAGTAATAGAAGGTGAGGCAGCACAGCCTGGGTCAGTTCAAATCTCTCCCTACCATCAATTACAACAGGGGTGGGCCTGCCCAGGCCTCGGTCAGGACCCAAAATTTGGACCTGAGACCAAAGAGACTGTTGAAAACGGAAGTGCTGTTAAATCGGCTAAAGGAGCCTTGGGGCCCCATAATGAGGATGAACACAGCCCAGAGGGCACAGGTGGGGGAGGAGCTGACAGCTCAGAGCCAAGAAACAGACAAAGAGCCAAAGCAGACTGGGATGAAGTGTGGGAAGAGCCTATCCCAAGAACCCTGTGTGAGGCTGGCAGGGAGTGGGTTTGGCTAGCGAAAGCTGTATCTGCTATTTAGTGAAGTATGGATTTTATTCATTCAGGTTGGGGGGACAGGGGAGTTTAAGTATATTTGTTACTTACTATACAATATTCTTGCTAAAAATTGATGCTAGTAATCAGCTTTCCTTCTGGCTTTTGAATTTAACCGGGAATAAGAAGTAAATGAAAGATGGCATGTGAACGATGAGAAAAGACTGTAAGCAAGCCCATCTTCTCTAATTTACAATCAATACCTTAAAATCATCCTTCGGACAGCAGCAACAGCCAACATGTGGAGCTGACGTGCCAGTCACTGTGCCGAGGGCTGTGCAGGCGCAATTTCATTTTATTCCCACAATAACCCCAGGGAATAAATGCTGTGATCATCTCCATTTTATAGACAAGGCAACTGAGGCTGAGAGAGGGTGATCAAGAGCTCTCTCCACAATGATTACACAGCCGTCGTGACCTCTCTGAATATAAGATCCTGAGCTGTTATATCACTTGCACTTGTTATCACTAGATTATGGTTTTCAAAGCCCTTCTACATGAACCATAACACTTGATCTTTTCAATAATGCTGAAAGCAAATTTGGTTTCAAACCTCAGCTATCCCCATTCCTGGCTGTGCTACCTTAGCCAGCACTCCAAAGCATTGTGGGGCTTTATCCTACTATAAAGTGAGAGTAATAATAGTGTCTAACCATCCACAGAGCTGTAGTTAGGAAAGCACACACACAGAGGCACAAGTATGGCCAGCACAGCACAGAGGTCAACAGAGGGTGGAATCTCTGCTTACAGACCAGAAGATGAACACTCAGGCGACTGAGGGACTTAAGACCACCTGCTAGGAAAGGGAAGGTCATCTGCTGCAAAGTCCAGATCCTTTCCTGTGCAACACCTTGGCTCCAAATCGTCCAGGATACCACTTCACGGTGCTGAGTAGCCTGCTCTCCCAAGGGCTCCGCTGCTGCTGTGATGAGCAGCCTCTGATGCAGGTGCACTTCGGCTCAGTGAGGACAGCTGGAGGCTCCTCCTGGCAGCTTGGGAAGGAAAATTTCCCCACTCTGTTGGCACAAGTGCATAATAGGTTTTTTGAAAAGTGCAATCCAGAGTACTTCTGTTCCTGATTGCCCCAAGCAAGGACATGTGTTGGGCATGTTGCCTGAAGTCCTGGTGGTGTAGGATGCACTCCAGGCTGTGTTGTGGAAATGATGGGGATGTTGCTGGTCATACCTGGCCCCAGTGATAATAGGGAAATATGTTTTCTATCTGGTATAACGATTAGAGAGGGAGGGCAGGAGATTTCAGTGGGGAGTGATTCTCTGATGAAGAAACAGAATACAGGGCTCAGTTTCTTTCAAAGATGTTATGATGAGTTTGCTCATGAGTCATCTGTACCTAACAGTGAACCCGTTTCCTTCATAATAGAATCTGGCAGTGCCAGCCTTAAACACAATTGTGAAATTAAACACTGTTTGTTATTCTCACCCACCCTTTGGCTTTTTTTCCCACATTTAAAAATTTTATTTTAATTAGGTATATATGACAGCAGAATGCATTTTAATTCATTGTACACAACTGCAGCACAACTTTACATTTATCTGGTTATGCACGATGTAGCGTCACACCATATGTGCAGTCATACATGTACCGAGGGTAATGATGTCCATCTCATTCCACCATCTTTCCTACCCCCGTGTCCCCTCCCCGCCTTCCCTCCCCTTTGCCTCATCAAAGTTCCTACATTTTTACCATGTCCCCATCCCCCATTTTGGATCAGCATCCACTTATCAGAGAGAACATTCGGCCTTTGGTTTTTTAGGATTGGCTTACCTCACTTAGCATGATATTCTCGAACTCCAGACACCCTTTGGCTCCTTCCTTGTTCTGCCCTCTGAAGCCCCTTTTATCAGTGTTCCATTTGTGCGGTGAGGCCAGGCTCCCAAGCCCCATCCCCTAGCATATAATCCCTCTCTTTCTTTACCTCTTCTTCCTCCCCAAGGTCACTCATCTCAACTGAGGATGAGAAGGAAAACAAAGTGAGTGGGATTAATTTATACTAGGTTGTGGATGGCTGATGACTTTCCCAAGGTATTTAAAGTTTAGGAAATGACACATCCTACACCATAAATTTTAGAAAGATTTTCATCAAGATCTGAACTAATTTATCTTCACAAAAGCAGATCACTACAGTGAATCAAAAATTCCAAAATACATATTTAATCACTGATCCACTGAAAACAAAACCACTTATTCGTTGCCTAGTGATAGGTACCACACCAGGAGTTAACTGGTGAACAGAGAGGGATGTTTGCTAACATTACAGTTAAAAGAACCTACAGCTTCCACTAGGGGGAGCAAATCTGTCATCCAGGAGCAACTGTTGGCCCAGGCCTTGGTTTGTCAGAGAAGGAGGTGGAGGAGGGGTGAGGTAGGGCAGGCATGGAAGACTATAAGCAAGGCTTACATTACAGCTCCAGTTTGGCAGAAGCATCCATTCCTATTGGTTTTGTCCCCCATTACCTGCCTGGCCTCTGAGGCATTTGAGTTTATTACCCTGGCCTAGGAAGACATTCCTGCAATACATATTAGTACCTAGATTATTTCATGATGTTGGAGATTTTTGTTAGAACATCAAACTTTATGACAAAACTCTAAAATATAATGAACTTGAAAAATGGATTTCCTTAGAACATGAAGTCACCAAAAATATCACTATTTGTTCCATTTATTCTACTTTCCTCCTTCCTCAAATGTGTTTGCTAAAAATTAGGAGACCTGCATTCTACTTCTTGGTTTTCCCTGCAAGCTATGTGACCTTGGATGAGTTATCTCACCTCTCTGAGTCTGTTTTCTTATCTGTAAAGAGAGAGGATTGGAATCCATAATCTTCAAAGTCTTTAAGGTCAAGTAGTGTTCTAATGCCATAATTCTTTGCTGTCTCACAGACTCCAGTGAGATTTTAATTAAAAAAAAAAAAAAAAAAAAAAAACTTGGCTTTTTTTACTGATTACATGACTCAGAAATCTCTCCCAAAAGAAACACAAAATGAAGGTTGTCAGAAAAAAACCCAGCAAACTTTAATTTCCTGGGTAAAATGCTTCCTCTAGGACCAAAGAATGCCCGTGTGTTCATCTTGTTACAAAGGAAGCACAGAACTATAGAAAGTAAAGATCAACAGAAAGCACAGCTGATGATATGTAACCTACTGAAGTATTGGTAGATATCTTTTGGAATCAAAAGCAAAATCTAAAGCGTCAAAGTATTTTTAAAGTTATCCTTTGTGTTTCTGATTCCCAAATTGCCAAATACAAACATGGCTTGTCTCGTGAGGTGTCCAAGTGAAGGACCTCTCTGTGCTGCTTAAGGTGGGGAACAGTCACAGGTGCTCAACACAGAAGGGGCAATCAGTGGACCTGACCACATTCTACAGATGGAGAGGCCATGGCTTAAGAGAAAGACTTGGAAGTTTCTTCAAAGTAAGTGGCTTTTTCAAGGGCAACAGGACCAATGGCAGGTCAGTGAGGTTCATAGGAGCCAAGCCTCAGGAAGTGCCCCAGAGAGGTAGTTGTCAATGACCAGTGCTTAACTCACAAGGACTGGTCAAGAGCTCATGAACCTACTCTCCACACTTGTTGTCAGTGACCCATGTATGGGGAAAATGGAGTAAAAAAATTGTTAGGATCATAAAAGACTAGTAAAAATGCTACAACTGAAAAACAAAAGAAAACCAGGTAGCTCCAGGATCATCGGAGCTACTACCAGGAAAACAGGTATGACCTTAGACTCATGACCTCAGAGTCAACTGGTCAAGGGGACACAATGGAGTCATCCTGAGCTGGTCTATGACCAATATCTAATGGGTTATTACCTTAAGTTCATATGCCAATCAATTCCCAAGTAGAATTGAACCTGAGTAAATGGAAATCCTGACACTGCCTCCAGCTAACAGAAGGCATTACCAACAGCGATGGGGAGGTTCACTCCGGACAGAGACAAGCATTCACACTCCCTTTCCCCATTCCACAAATGGATGGAGTTGGAGAATATTATGCTAAGTAAAGTAAGCCAATCACACACACACACAAAAACCAAATGCCGAATGTTCTCTCTGATATGAGGATGCCGATCCCTAATGGGGATATGGAGTGGGGAGCATGGGAGGAATGGAAGAACTTTAGATAGGGCAAAGGGGAGGGAGGGGAAATGAGGGGGCATAGGGGTAAGAAAGACGGTATACAAAGTAACAAAGAAAAGCATTTCATCAAAGGCATACCTTTCTTTCCTTCTAATAGTTATAACTTAGCCCACTGCTGGAACTCAGCCATACATAGACAATAATTACAATTAGGAAAATTCCCACAGAGAGCTTATTGAAATAATATTTTTCCAATCTTACAAGTGCGAGAAGTTTCTAAAGGGACTCGTTGTTTATCAGATTATGAGACTGCAAATAGAATGAAAGATAAAGTCATGCATTTTTAATCATTAAGTTCCGTTCTTATGGTAGACCCTAAACTTTTCATTTTATTTTACCTTTGCTATCCATTACAGACATGAAGACTTAAGGAACACCTGAAATCATGGGTCAATGACCAGAACAGAGCAAAATGCAACATAGAGTGAAATCGATGTTGAGTTCACTGTCAAGGGGAAGGTGATGGCTTCTTCTACATAAGCAAAATCTGAATGAAACTACAACTAAGCTGGGCCAGTTTCACACCATAGATCAAATTGTGCAGCAGCCATTGTTGTTTTAGGTTGCCATTGCTGGATCATCCATCTGTCCAACCATTCATCTTTCCATTCATTCTTTCATTTACTTTTTTTGATAACTGAAGGTAGCTTATCTATGTTATTAAGCAATCCCCCCTCAAAAAATGTTTAAACATGTCTTTTTAAAAAATTGATTCATTACTAGAGGATACAAAGTAACAAAGAAAAACATTTCATCAAAGGCATACCTTTCTTTCCTTCTAATAGTTATAACTTAGCCCACTGCTGGAACTCAGCCATACATAGACAATAATTACAATTAGGAAAATTCCCACAGAGAGCTTATTGAAATTTGAAATACTACCTAACACAGTCATCTGTGTGCAGGTATACACTAATTTTTCCACCCATGGAAGAAAAGAAAGGAAAAGTAAGAACCATTAAATTTCACTCTCAATACATGCATTGATGTTCTCATTAGAAATGTTAGTTCAATGTTTTAATATCTATCTTGCACAGACTCACACATGGTTCTGTAGTGTTGAACAATTAAATATATATATATGTAGTAGGGGCCTCCTGAAGCCCAGGCCCATGTTTTGACAAAAATGTAAAACTGCAGAACCGAGTTGTTTGGATTGCATTTAATACACAGAGACCAGACATTCTTGTCCCTCTGCCTCTGCCAGAGCCACTGGTGGAGCTAGCTATGCACTAGGTACCAGAGGAAACTGTATCTATCTTAAACAAATGAGCAAATGGGCAAATGGGAATAGAGTTTATTTATTCTACAAAACCAGCAATGTGGTACAATTTTAAAATTCTAATGATTTCCCCCACAGCCCTGGACTTCTGGCTGGAAAAGGCAGTCTTTTTTTTTTTTTAATTTTTTATTATTCTAATTTGTTATACATGATTGCAGAGTGCATTTCATTTCATATTACATATAAAGAGCACAATTTTTCAAGTTACTGGTTTATATAAAGTATTTTTACAACAATGTGTCTTCATACATGTATTTAGGGTAATCATGGATAACTCAGTCTGCCATTATTCCTATCCCCTTGCCCCCTCCCCTCCCTACCCCCTCTTTGTTCTATTTAAAGCTCTTTCATTCCTCTCATCCCCTCTCTCTTGCCTTTATAAGTTAGTATCTTCATATCAAAGAGATCATTCGACCTTTGGTTTTTTGGGGATTGGCTAACTTCACTTAGCATTATTTTCTCCAACTCCATCCATTTACCTGCAAATTCCATGATTTTATTCTCTTTTAGTGCTGAGTAGTGTTCCATTGTGTATATATACCAAAGTTTCCCTATCTGTTCATCTGCTGATGGGCATCGGGGTTGGTTCCACAATCTAGCTATTGTGAATTGTGCTGCTATAAACATTGATATGTCTGTGTCCCTGTAGTAAGCTGTTTTTAAGTCCTTTGGGAATAGGCCAAGGAATGGGATAGTTGTCACCTCACTGCTTACCAGTAGAGACTAAAATCACACCTCTCATACTTTAATTGCCATGAGATTACACCTTTAGACAAACCAGTCTATCTGTAGTTTGCCAACTGGAAAGAAGCAGATCTCTCCTCATTCTTTTCTTTCTTTCAAAGTATTAGCAAACCTACTTGCTCCAAGTTCAGTTTACTGAATGCTTATTGCAATTACTACGTAATTGATAGCTCTATAGCTAGCTAGCAAACATCAGCCTCCACTACATGTTAACAATCACCTGAGAAGCTTTAAACAATAGAATGTGCCAGTGCTCAGAGACCAAGGGACTCTGACTTACTGGCCTGGAGTGAGATTTGGGCAGCAGTATTTTTAAAAGCTGCCCTGGTGTTTGTGATAGACAGCCTAGGAACCACCAATCTAAGCAGTAGGGGCACAGACATGAACATGGCACAGTTCCTCCCTGCCAGTAGATCGTGGTCCTTGGCTGATTCATAACTGGCACTCATGTTTCACTGTGGGAAAGGCAGTCATCAATTTGGGCTTTGCTAGCAGTGTTTACTCAGATGATCAGTTTGGGAAAAAAGATGCACTATCTACTAGCCAAATGAATGGTCCCACATGGTTCTTTTTTCAGTGTCTCTGATTTGTTTCAGTGACTGTTTCTCATAGGCACGATTTCCTCACACAGCTGAAGCAGTCCATTAAAAGCTGATAGCTGGTCTCTCCTGCCCAGAGTCCCCCAAGTGCCTAGCTTGGCAATTGGCACAAAGACAACACACCATCAATCTTGGTTCACGACGTAACTCAGCAGAGCTGATCACAGACAGAACATAAATTTTGTCATAGGAGACATGCCTAGCGAGGTGCTTATGACTAAACTGTTTATAAAACATTACTGCAAAGGCTATTCTTAATCACAGGGGATAGATAAAAATATTCCTCACTATTTTTTGTTTCCTACCCTGTTGAACAAGAGTCAATGATGTTTTCCATCAGCTCAGAGCCTGGGCCAATCCTGTCTATGAAGCGTTTCAGGAGTTGGGTACAAGTGGTCCCTGGAAGCCTGAGTGCAAGGAGGCTGGTGTGCCCCTGAGACCTCCAGAGGGGAAGAAGGGCAGGCATTCCCTGTCTGTTCTCCACCGACCCCATACACATCCCAGCCACCACCCTCCCCAATTCTGACCTTTCTGTATGAGCACATGGATGTTTGCTTCAGAGGCCCTGCTCACAGTTTAGTTCTTTGCTGGCTGGAATCCTGCCCCAAAGTTAAGACTTCTTGTCCTCAACACTGACCACAGGACCACTGGCTGGTGAAAGTAGCCCCTACAGCAGAGCTGTAAGTTTTTTGTGGACAAGTGTCCTCCAACAATTTTTCTATATTTTCCATGTCACCTGCCCAGTCTGAGGACAATACACATAATGGGCCCTCTCTCAACTAATGAGACTGTTTTGTCTCCATCCCACTCATAGGAGCTGCCCCTCATACTCATGGAGTCCCGAGTATTAACTGTGGCTCTCACACTGTATGTGTGGATATTAAACAGATACAAATCAAGGTAACTGTTAAGTAAAAGCCTTTCTCCTTGACAAATACTCCCGCCTTGAAAAATACACATCTTCATAACAACATCCATTTTTCCCTTTCAGCTACTTAACTGAACTACATTTTTGTATTTTCCGCATTTATCACAATTTCAACCCAATGATAAAGACATTAAAATATAACTTATTCAAAGTCTACAAATTTTAATGAATCTTTTCAAATTTTTAAATTGAGTATTAAAATTAAAATTTTTTCGTGTTTCTGAAATATTTCTTTTGAACTATTCAAAATTACCTATTAAAATTAAAAGCCAGAGTATATATTATCACTCACTAATATCAAAATGTTAAAAGTGTTTAAATAATGAGGGAATTATAAAATTTGCCTTTTTGCAAATTTATTTTTTACTTATTTATTTAATAATAGGTATTTTAATAAAATTTAATATATTCAAAATTCTAGGACTCAATATTTATCTAGTTGGTGAGGCAAAGTATCAGTCTCACATTACATATGTACTGTGTGTACACCACATACAAACAAATTTTACAAATATTAATTATTAAAATATTTCCAAGCTGCCATGTGCAAATATTATGAATACTATAGTAATTTTGCGAGTATGTTATAAAAATTATAACACAAGGTGAAGCAAGAACATAAATATTGGCACTATTTGCAAATGATAGATGATCAATGAGAGTTTATCATATTCAGCTCTTTGAGAGGAAGGATTTGGCAAGCTAATTTGCCCTTCTTCTAAAGGCTTCTGCCATTCAGATATTTCTAAACACTAAAGCAGTGTCTATCCCTAAAATTAGCAGTGGCAAAACACAAGAAACCCTCATGGAATTCAGATGAAGTTATATTTTGTAGTATCCTAAGTCAGGAATACAGGGCAAGAGATGGGAAAAAGCATCGCCTGTGCCCAGCAGTGCAGGTCATACATGGGTCACAGTCGCTGTTGAGCACCAGATCTCAGCCGACAGAGGTCCTACTGCCCATCTGCTCCTAGTAACTTCATTTGTGTGCATGCGTGTGCTTCTTTAAAGCGTGGGGTCCACAGGGGCCTCTCTTGCCTAGGCTTACCAGCAGTTGTCAATGGTGTTGGCTCAGAGCTAGAATAAGCTCTCCACCATAGCTGGAGAAAGATTGCATAATTCTAAGACATTAACTATTGGGAACTCTACTTTCTACCATAATAAGTAATTGGAACTAGAATTATACTCCTGCTATAATTCTAAACTCAACAAAATATACTAAATACTTGTTTTTAGACATTGGACTTCCGGCAACACAGGACTGTGCTCTTGGAGGAAAAGGAAACAAGTGAAGAGAGTCTTAGGATTGTTATGGTTTTCTGTCTGGAGTTGACTTAAGGAAAGTAGTGGGGGCAGGGGAGTCCCAGGAAAAGCACAGAGAATCACTGAATTGAAGAAACAGAATCTGAAGTTCAGGGAAGCAAAAGCAGCTGGCATTGATCAGATTGATCAGGCAGAGAAAGGGTTCCGAAATTCCCATTGAGTTCATTGCTAATTTTTTTTGGGGGGGGGGTACTGGGGATTGAATTCAGGGGTGCTTAGCCACTGAGCCACATTGCCAGCCCCCATTTTTTAAAAAATATTTTATTTAGAGACAAGTTCTCGCTGAGTTGCTAAGTGCCTCTCTAAATTGCTGAGGCTGGCTTCGAACTTGCCATCCTCCTGTCTCATACCCCCACCCCACCCTGGGATTATAAGCGTGCACCACCACGCTAGGCTAATCTTAAACCATTAGTTTATAGTGAAACCAAGAATTAAGATCAGACAGATCTCACGGTTGCCGCCCTATTCAACTTCATGTGACTCTTGTCCTTTGCAACAATCAGATGAAGTATTCTTTTTCTCATTATGGTGAATTTGGGGATCAGCATTAAAGCCACTGGGCAGGTACCAATTCCAGTTTATCCATTATATAAAATGTCAGGAACTGCATGTAGATAAACTAGTCAATGACAAGATAGCTGGAGGAAATAGTGATCTTTATTCCTGAAATTTTCATATCTGAAAAACATACTGTGACTAAAACCTTAAAATCAGATATGCCTCTCAATGGTCCCACTTTTATATACTAATTTAAAAAAATAAAAGAGGGGACACCCAGTAGAATACAGAGAGGAGATCAGGGAAGGGAGGAAGGAAGGGTAAGGAGAAGCACTGTGGAATGAGATTGATCAAATTATGTGCATGCATGAATATGTCACAATGAAACCCACTGGTGTATATAATTATAATGCACCAATAACATAAATAGAATAAAGATATGGAAACATAAAGAAAAGAAAAAACTAAAAGATGATGTGCCTCATTTGGCTATAAACCTCCACCCATGAAAGTGCCCACCAGCCACAATCACCCATCAGCTATATAAACCACTCCTGTTAGCATCCTGGAAAAAATGGCTCCTAATTCCACCATCTTCCAATGAGCTAGCTTATGGTAATAAAGTCCTTTCTCTACCACTGCCTGGCCTCTCAACTAATGGGTTTCCATTGTACAGCAACAGACTGAGCCTTTGTGTGGTAAAAATAGGGTGAAATTCCTGTAGTTAAGGCAAAGAATGACTGCAGAACTGTAACCTGAACCATTTCCAGAGCTCAGCAGTCTGGGAGATGTTGACATTCTGATCAGCTACAGTGGAGAGTACCCAAAGGCACTTGGTAGACCCTCAGAAAAGTCACACCTTAATAATAAGATAAACTTAATAAGTAAGTAAAGTTTACTCCAAACCTACCCTAACAGAGTTTTAAATAAGCCTTGGAAGGATGAAGTGGATTGGATAGTATTACTACCTACAAAACAAAGTTCAACACTACTTAAAGAAAAAAAAAATGCAGTATTCAATATCCTAAAATTGAAAATGTCTAGCATGTATAAGCATGAAAAGCAGCAGCAAAAATGTGACCTTAGGAGGAAATCATTTAGTAGAAATGGATCCAAAAATGACAGTAATAATGGAATTAGCAGGCAAAGACATAAAAATAGCTCCTATAAATGTGTTCAAATATATAAAAGAAAACATTAAAATAATGAGATATTGAAAACAGAAATGTCCAACAGAAACAAAGAAATTCTTAGTGATGAAAATATTCAGCATGTGGAAAGAAAAATTCACTACATGAAATTAACAGAAAATTAATGCAGAAAAAAAGATCCGTGAACTTAAAGATGTAGCAATTGAAATATAGGAGAAAAATGGCTGAAAAACTAAAACAGGCTTTAGTAATTTGTGAAAATATTAAATAGTCTAATAGACATATAATTGAATTCCAAGATGCTGGGATATAAACCTATTTCAAGACATAGAGGATAAAAAGACAAGTCACAGATTGGCTTTGTAAAAGGTATATGTATGTTTTTTACAAGCATTTATCTGATATATTTGCAAATACATATCTGATAAGGGACTTGTGTCCAAAATATAAAAAGAACTCATAAAATTAAAAAATAAGAAAACCCAAAATTCAGTTTAAAAATAGGAAAAATATCCAAACAAACCACCAAAGAAGATATACAGATGATAAGCTTGTGAAAAAAATATACTTGATGTAATATGTCTCCAGGGGATTACAAATTCCAACCACAATGTGATCCCATTATACACTTATTAGATTGGCTGAAAAAAAAAAAACCTGACAATACCAAATGCTGACAAGGATGTGGAGCAACAGAAACTCACTCATTGGTGTACACTTGCTATAAAGAGCAGTCTGGCAGTTTCTCAAAAAACTAAACATACTCTTACCATATGATCCAGCAGCCATGATTCTTGATATTTCCCCAGATGAACTGAAAACTTATGCCTACACAAAAATCTACATGTGAGTGTTTAGAGCATCTTTATTCATAATTTCCAAAAATCAGCAGCAACCAACATGTCCTTTCAAAGGTGAATGCATAAACAAAGTGTTATATCCTTTCGAGGGAATATTATTTAGCAATAAAAAGAAATTAGCTATTAGCCACTATAATATATGGAGAAATCTTAAATGCATATTGCTATACAAAAGAAGCCACTCAGGAAAAGCTATGTACTATAGTATACAACTGCATGACATTTTGGAAAAAGCAAAACTGTAGAGGCAGTAAAATGATTGATAGTTCCCAGGGGCTGGAGGAGAGAGGTAAATAGGTGGAATACAGGAGATTGTTGAGGCAGTGAAACTCTCCTGCATGGCACTGTAATGGGAGATATGTGGTGTTGTGCATTGGTCAAAACCCACAGAATGTACCAAAAAAGAATGAACCCTATAGCAAGTTATAGACTTCAGTTAAGAAAACTGGATAGATACTGGCTCATGGATTATTAAAAAAAAAAATGTACCACACTGATGCAAGATGTTAATAATAAGGAAGTCTGTGAGCAAGGGAGAGATGGGATATGTGGGAACTCTTACTGTCTGCATAATATTCTGTAAATCTAAAACTGCTCTAAAAAATAAAGTCTAGCAATTAACATTTTTGATCAACCAAGGCTCAGTAAGCATTGTTGAATACCAAACAACTACATGGTGTTCGGTTTCAAGGTACAATCCAGGTACCCTTTTTCCACTTTTAGAGCAAATCCACTTGTTAAGGGGACAGATGTAGAGAGGAGTCTCCCACTACACCAGAGCAGTGTCCCAAGTTACAAATGGAAGCTGAACCAATCAGCTTTTATTCTCATATATGGCCATATGTACCAGTTTGTCAGCAATCATCTTGGTCTATGCCTGTGGCCAACATAAATATTTATAATACCCCATTTCAATCTCAAATTAGACCAGGTTGGGATAATTAATTATATGAAATCCTACTGACTCAGACAGTTTTGGGGAGCATGTTTTAAATATCAAATGCTATGCTAAGACAATTAAATGTATTATCTTAAACAACAACCTTATAAAGTAAAAACTGGTGTGAGGCAACCATTGAACTACTTAATACCACCATAGATTAGCAGTGCCTTTTATAGAATTTCATATACATGGAACCATGCTGAATGAGCTGTTTATTTGATGGATATCTTCACTGGATGTAAAATCCTTGGGAACAGTTTTCTCTTTCAGCAATTTGGACCTCATAGATGAAGACATTGGGCACTAAAAATATTTGAATGGCAAAAAAGTTGATGAAAATTATAAATCCACAGATGCAGGAAGCTTGAAGAATCCCAAGCACTATACCCACACACCATGCACATACACACACATTGCCTGAAACCATTAAGCAAGACTCTTAAGAGAGGCTAGAGAAAAACAGACATCACATAGAGAGAAACAAAGGTAAAAACAACCACAGAAGTTGTTAGAAACTTCAAGTAAGACAAATTGCTGAAAGAGAAAACTGTTCCCAAGGATTTTACATCCAGTGAAGATATCCATCAAATAAACAGCTCATTCAGCATGGTTCCATGTATATGAAATTCTATAAAAGGCACTGCTAATCTATGGTGGTATTAAGTAGTTCAATGGTTGCCTCACACCAGGAACAGGGGGTGGAGAGTGACTACAGATGGGGCCACTATAGAATTTTGGAGATAAGGTAAGTGTCTTTGCATCATTTGTGGTAATGGGTGCACAGCTGAATATGGGTCTAAAAGTTGTTGGACATATAAAAGAGGAGTGTTTAATTAAATCCAATTAATTAATTAATTTGTAACTCAATTAAGTTGATTTTTTTTAAAAAAGTATTTTCAACAATTGCAAGCCAAGTGCTGTGGCGCACACCTATAATCCCAGCACTTGGGAGGCTGAGGCAGGAGGATCGTGAGTTCAAATCTAGCTTCAGCAATGACGAAGCACTAAGCAACTCAGCGAGACCCTGTCTCTAATAAAATACAAAAAGGAACTGGGAATGTGGTCCAGTGGTTGAGTGCCCCTAAGTTCAATCCCCAGTACCAAAAGAACAAACAAACAAAAAATCAATTGCAGCACTCTCTAAATTTCAATGCCCTTTGCAAATTCATGTTCGCTCCAACCTGGTTAAAACTCAGTCATACATACTGCTCCCTCTCTAGTTCCAGCTGTATAGAAACTCAGAGCTAAGCCTTTGAAAGTGACCTGACAGAATCCACCCCTATCAGCAAACTGCCACGGTGCCTCTGAAAAAGTGTCCCTCAATACCCAGCCCTAGACCCAAACAACCTCCCCAGAACTTCCCCAGATATAGTCACATTTGTCTGACTTCTGAAGCCTGGCTAGACTAAGACAGCCTCTATCCTACCCACTATTTAGAGCAAATCCACTTGTTAAGGGGACAGATGTGGAGAGGAGTCTCCCACTACACCAGAGCAGATACCCTCTATCCTACCCAATATCCTCACCAAAGGCGGGGTGGGGGGGCGGGGAGTCTACACCATTTTCATCACAAATTGTTAAGCTCTCAAATTACATATAACAATGGATTCAATAGGCAGTTCAGAAATACTTAATCATTGTTTCTCTTTAATACATACACTCCCAGAACATCTGAGGAAAAGATTTTCAAACTCTAAAACTTGAGTGGGCATGAGGACCTCCTGAGGAGCTTGTTTAAATGCTGATTTTGCTTCCCACCCTTGCTTCCCCTCCTGAATCTATAGACCAGAGTAGAGCCTGCTTTTTGCCTTTTAAACAAGCACCTAATTCAGACAGACTGAGGACCACACTAAGAATCTGGTCAGAGCATTCTGCGAGGGCTAGAGAAACTATCTGGAGGACTCCAGGAATAGAACTGGTCTGGTGGCTTACAGACAAGTTATCTGGAGGCTAGAGACCCAAAATGAAAATCCCCTGAAGGTAGGAATAGGGGTCAAAGTTTGGAGGTTGTCAGGAAGAAGATTGAAAGGGGGAGAAGTTATTCTTAGTAGAAAGAGCTAGAAGGAAAATTTCAGATGTGATTGCCATGAACTGGTGGCTCATCCTAGCTTTTCAGACCATCTTACTACCCTTTGGTAAGTACTAGCTGAATGGGCTCTTGCTTGTTGAAATGTGACCTGTGTACATCTTTATCTATATTGTAATATTTATTTATCACGCTGGGTCTAGAAGGCAGACTCAGGTAGAAATTTGCATGCAAGCTAGAAGCTTATTGAATTGTACTTTTGGGGTCAACAGTCATGAAAAGGGATGGGAGCAGAAGAGGACAGAGGAACAAGTTAGGCCATGAGGCAAATGGCCTCAGCTGACCCCTCAGGAGCTCTGAATGAGCCCTTCAGCATTGTCTCTAGTTGGGGCACCTCCACCTTGACAAGTCATTGGATGTGCCTAGAAAAAAGTAGCACCTGGGGTAGGGGACTCCATGCAGTTTTAGAGAAGGCTGACAGCTGGGGACCATCTCAGCATCACCCTCTGTAGCTGGGGGAATAAGTATTTTGGGCCCAGTAGAGGATTTGAGTAGTATATCATTTGTCCATATACCCATTTCACCTCCTCACCTTTTTGCTGATACTTTTTAAAAGTAATATTAATGTTGTAGTTGAAGATTTTGACTAGGAAGTTTCCAGTTTTCTAGGCTATTGTTGTGTATGCTGATGTTCCAAGATGACCTCTTGGTTCCACTCTCTTGCCTTATTCTACTTGGCAAACTCCTATTCTTTCTTCAGTTACCAGCTCAAATGTCATGTCCTCTGTAAAGCCTTTGGTTTCCATTGGCATGTATAAGATTTCCATCTTCTGTGTTCCCAGAGACCTCTGGTTATCTCTGGGAAGAACCAGCCTATGGTATTGTTAGCATTTGCAGATCTTTTTTACAACTAGAATGTAAGAGCTGGGGGAAAGGGCCCATGTCACTGTTTCATTTGTATAGTCCCCAGCATTCTGGTACAGGAACAGCATTACCATTTGTTGAATGATATCCATTGATATGAGCATAGCAAAGCCTCCATGATCTTGAAAGTCTCTCCTTGTGATCTTGGCACCTGGCTAAGATGTGTGGGTATTTGAGGCATGCTGATGATTTGGCAGTCTGTCAGCCATTATTTTTTTCACTTTGACATTTTTCAGGAATGTAGAAAAAATGAACTTTAAAATGTTTGCAGAAATAAATTTGATCACATATGTATTTCCCATTGGCCAAAGTAAGATTAGTATTTTCAAAAAATATTTATGAAAATTTCACTCATTCTTCTGTATTTCTTGTTCTCTTTGGTGAATTTAAAAGTTAGTGTGTTTGGAAAAAATAATGTGCTTGGCTGGCATCACTATACCAGGCCTTAAATTCTACTAAAGAGCAATAGTAACAAAAACAGCATGGTATTGGCACCAAAATAGACAGGTAGGCCAATGGTACAGAATAGAGGACACAGAGAATAACACATATAATTTCAGTTATATTATATTAGACAAAGGTGCCCAAAATGTACATTGGAGAAAATATAGCCTCTTCAACAGATGGTGCTGGGAAAACTGAACATCTATATGCAACAAAATGAAATTAACCCCCTATCTCTCACCATGCACAAAACTCAACTCAAAGTGGATCAAGGACCTAGGAATTAGACCAGAGACACTATGCCTATTAGAAGAAAAAGTAAGCCCTAATCTCCAACATGTTGGATTAGGCCCCAACTTCCTTAATAAGACTCCTGTAGCACAAGAATTAATATCAAGAATCAATAAATGGGATAGAGTCAAATTACAAAGCTTATTCTCAGCAAAAGAAACAATCAGTGAGGTGAATAGAGAGCCTACTAATTGGGAACAAATTTTTACCACACACACATCAGATAGAGCACTAATCTCTAGAATATATAAAGAACTCAAAAATCTTAACACCAAAAAACAAATAACCCAGTCAATAAATGGGCTAAGGAACTGAACAGACACTTCTCAGAAGAAGATATACAATCAATCAACAAATACATGAAAAAATGTTCAACATCTCTGGCTATTAGAGAAATGCATATCAAAACCACTCTAAGATTTCATCTCACATCAGTCAGAATGGCAGCTATTAAGAACACAAACAACAATAAATGTTGGAGAGGATGTGGGGAAAAAGGCACGCTTATTCATTGCTGGTAGGACTGCAAAATGGTGCAGCCAATATGGAAAGCAGTATGGAAAGTCCTTGGAAAACTTGGAATGGAACCACCTTATGACCCAGCTATCCCACTCCTTGGTCTATATCCAAAGGACTTAAAAACAGCACACTACAGGGACACAGCCACATCAATGTTTATAGCAGCACAATTCACAATAGCTAAACTGTGGAACCAACCTAGATGCCCTTCAGTAGATGAATGGATAAAGAAAATGTGGTATATACTCACAATGGAGTATTACTCAGCAATTAAAGAGAATAAAATCATGGCATTCGCAGGTAAATGGATGAAATTGGAGAACATAATGCTAACTGAAATTAGCCAATCCCAAAAATCCAAATGCTGAATATTTTCTCTGATATGAGGAGGCCAATTCACAGTGGGGTTGGGATGGGGAGCATAGGAGGATTAGAGGAACACTAGAATGGCCAATGGGGAGGGAGGGGAAGAGAGGGGGCAAAAGGGTTTAAAAAAAAAGATGGTAGAATGAGATGGATATCATTACCCTAAGTGCATGTATGAAGACATGAATGGTGTGAATATACTTTGTATACAACCAGAGATATGTAAAAATGTGCTGTATAAGTGTAATATGAAATGTAATGCATTCTGCTGTCATTTATAACAACTTAGAATAAAAAAAAATGTGCTTGGAGACAAATACAGAAATTAAAATTCAGATAACAAAATATCTTTGTGCATGTGTGTGAGTGTGTGAGTGTGTGTGTGTGTGTGTGTGTGTGGTACTAGGGATGGAACCCAGGGCTTCATGCCTGCTGCGCAAGTACTCAACCACTAAGCAACATCCCAGCCCTAAATTACATGCTCTTGGTTAACATACCACCTTATGCATTCCTTAGTTTAGATATTTTAGTAGACTGTCAACTTTCAACTGATTGTGCACAAAGTAACAAGATGTTCTGTGTGGAGACCTGAGTTACCTGGCTCTGACTTCCTGGTGACCCTAGTGATGTTTCGTGTTCTTCATAGATTGGCAGTTGCGGTAGAAACTGGCTAACCCTCCTCTTGTCTGTCATGGATTTTGGTTTCTTCATGTATAAAATAAGAAAACTTCCCCAGAAGTTCTAAGTTTTCTTCCAGGCCTAACATTCTTTGAGTCTATGGCTCTGTCTATATTAAGCACAGGATAGCAATTTAGATGTTTTATTTGATATTTTATGTGCAATTTAAAATTTAGACAATGTTGTCATCAGAGAGTGTGGTTTCTATTTAAAGACAGTTTAGTTTAGGAGCTCTTTTAGTCATTCCTATTCTTCTTTGGATGACCCAACTAAGAATTTTGCCACATGAAAGATTTTATATGAGTGCATATGATGTAAAACACTTTAAGCAAGAAATCTGCATGCTATAAAAGGGGAGGGGCAGAAATCAAAAGAAGAAACAAGTTATGCAAGACTGCTACTTAGGAATAAAATAATTTTCAAACATTGAGATTAAAATCAGAGTTGTCACCTACAGATCAGCACAATGATGCTTGCAGAGAATAAATGAAGTGGTGTTTGAGAATTGTATTAAATCTCTCATTCTCTGAATTCTCACATAATGTATTTTCCGCAGTTATAAATAAAGGCTCATTTCTAGGGAACTAGAGATACATGTGCAATCTCTGAGAAGAAATAACAAGAAGCTAAGTTAAATGGTATGCAAAGAAGAGAAAGAAAACAACATGTTTGGGGATACATAGAGCATCTTCAAACACATCACACTTGCAGTTTCCTGGTATCCATGAAACTTGGACCCATTTAAGGTGCCATATTTGATAGATTCTGGAAGAACTGAGGAGAAACTGACTTGTTGTGTTTTTTCTGCACTCAGTTTTAAAGCTTTATTGCTTTCTGGGAGATAAATTTCTTCTTTTAACATTATCTATCTCCTTCTATAAGATATATTACTAGAGTCCCTGGCCATTTGAGAGCCAATAACAGTTATTTGTTTTTTGGCTGCCTCCTGCTCTTACAATGAATCCTTTTAGGCAGCAGTCTTAAAAAACAGGAGCTGCAGTGATGACATAGAATCACAGGACTCTGAAGCGGGAAAGGGCCCTGGAGAACAATGTGCAGAATGCTGTGGCCATATTCCCCTCTCCTCACAGGGCACCACCCAATGTAAGGGAGCCCAGAGAATGCGCCTTGTGTGGGAGGGAGGACTGTCAGGTTCTACCTCTGACTTTCCAGGCAGTGGTGGGCCAAGAACAAACTGCTCAAGCTTCTGTTAACTCTCAGTGACCTGATGCTTAACCTTGAAGATGAGGAATTGAGTCCTTTTGTGATGCCACATCCCAAAATACAATGGATGCGTATGTGTGTGTGTGTGTCTCTCTCCTCTCTCTCTCTCTCTCTCTCTCTCTCTCTCTCTCTCTCTCTCTCCCTCTCCCTCCCCCCCTGCCTGATTCCATTGTCCATTGATCCAAGTTCCAAATTCACCTTAAACAAAATTCTTGAATTTCAAAAAATAATTTAGGAGATTATTTAGGAGATTGGTATTCATGTCTCCAAAGTACCCTTTCTCTTCCAGAAATAAATGGCCTTCCAATAATTGAATATGAAAAATGTTTTTACTTTATGACAATTAGATTTTCACACAAATTTTCAAGAGTGCATGTTTGATAGTAAGTCAGGTGTACTACACTCTAACCTCGTGTTGATATCCTTAGTAACCTCTCATCATAGCATTCATATTATTCACAATTCCTTGTACCGTCCCTCTCATTCTTTATTCTGAGCCACATTTCCTTCTGTACTAACCAAATTACTCTTGCTCATCATCTTTTTCTCTTTCATTTGGCTTTTGTAGCTCATTATGAAGCTCCATGGATTCACTTGTGAACATCTGGTTCAAGCTTATTTTAGTCTGTTTGGGCTGCTATCAGAAAATACTGGATAGCTTAAACACAACAAATAATTTTTTTTCTTACAGTTCTGGAGGCTAAGAAGTCTGGGTTTGAGGGACTGGCAGATTCAGTGTGTTGTGAGGGCCTGATTCCTAGTTCATAGATGGCGCCTTCTCACTGTGCCTTCATATGATGGAGAAGGTAAGGCAACTGTCATGATTCCTTTTATAAGGGCAATCATCCCATTCAGGGCTCCACTCTCAAGACTTAATCATGCATGTTAGAAAGGTTCTATCTCCTGATACCCTCACCTTGGAGATCAGGATTTCAGGATATGAATTATGGGGATGGGGGACATAAACCTTCAGACCATAGCAAATCTCAATATTGAAATGAACTTGGCTCTCTAAATCTACAATGTTGTTTCTGTTTTGTAACTTAAGTGACGTTCCACTCCACTAAAGCTCCCCCTCAAGGAAAATAGATTTCTCACTTGAGTATATTCTTTAGAGAAAGGTGCTTAGAGCTCTGGAATGTTATTATCGGTTTGTTGTCAACAAGGAAACAATGCTGTTCTTAATTAACTTCTTAAAAAATATGCACCATTCCTAAAAGGGAAAAAAGATCCATTTTCCATGAGATGTCCCAATACTTCAAAAGCCCTGCTGGAAATATAGCTTTTGATTCTCCATCTATTATTTTTTTTTAATTTTTTTATTATTTATTTACTTATTCATCATGCACAAGTATAGTATCTTTTTACATACAACTGCTTGTATACAAAGTATATAAGTACCATTCAGATCTTCAATCATGCATTTAGGATAATGATATCCATTTCATTCAACCACCAATTTTTTTCCAACCCCCCCCTTACTCCCTCCCTCCCCTCCCTTTCCGTTGACCATTCTAGTGTTCCTCTGATCCTATGTACCCCCTTCCAACAACTCTGTGAACCAGCCTCCTTATATCAGAGAAAACATTCGGTACTTGGATTTTTGAGATTGACTAATTTCACTTAGCATTATATTCTCCAACTTTATCCATTTACCTGCAAATGCCATTATTTTATTCTCTCTTATTGCTGAGTAAAATTCCATTTTGTATATATACCATATTTTCTTTATCCACTCATCTGCTGAGGGGCATCTAGGTTGGTTCCATAACCTAGCTATTGTGAATTGTGCTGCTATAAACATTGAAGTGGCTGTGTCACTGTAATATGCTGTTTTTAAGTCTTTTGGGAATAGACCCAGGAGTGGGATGGCTGGGTCATAGGGTGGTTCCATTCCCATTTTCCCAAGAAATCTCCATACTGCTTTCCATAGCGGTTGCACCATTTTGCAGTCCCACCAGCAAAGTAGCAGGATACAAAATCAATACCCATAAGTCAAAGGCATTTTTGTACATCAGTGACAAAGCCTCTGAAAAGGAAATGATGAAAACTACGCCATTTACAATAGCATCAAAAAAAAAAAAAATACCTGGGAATCAACTTAACGAAAGAGGTGAAAGAGCTCTATAAGGAAAATTATAGAACACTAAAGAAAGAAATCATAGAAGAACTCAGAAGATGGAAAGACCTACCTTGCTCTTGGATAGGTAGAATCAATATTGTCAAAATGTCCATACTACCAAAAACATTATACAGATTTAATGCAATTCCAATCAAAATCCCAATGTCATTCTTCAAAGAAATAGAAAAAGCAGTCATGAAATTCATCTGGAGAAATAAGAGACCCAGAATAGCCAAAGCAATCCATCTATTAAAAGACCATATCCTACATTTTCCCTCACTAGTTAATATCTTCAGGAATTTTCAGACATCTGTGATCTGTGGGGTTTTGCCGTCTAGTATTCACCTCTCAGAGTGCCAACGATCAGGCCATTTTGGTAGTGGAGATCCCATCTTAATATAGGAAGTTGACCCAACAGGGAAACAAAATGCATGATTTTTCCATGAAAAGTGACATATATTTTCAGAATCTATTTAACCTGTAATAAGCCTGCGATCTAAGGGTGTCATTCCTGTTGGGATATTGCCATCTTTTTGTTGAAGTTACTAAGGTTTAACTTATTTGGTAAAATAGTAATTCCATGCATAACAATTTTTCTCACCAGAGAGATAAAGTGATTTCCCTAAATTGACATGGGCAGCTGGTGACAGAAAAAATAATAGATTTCCTGAGTTTTGATGAAGTTTCAAATTCACACACAGAAGGAAAATAGGAAAAAATAAATCTTATTTTCTATTTCACTTTCTATCATTTTGGCCATGGCTACTATTTTAACTGACTCATCTACAAGTTCAAGCATCTTGTTAATTTTAATTTCTTTTTGTTTCCTTTCCACAACTTCAATTTTTAAAGGGCATTTTAAGGTAGTCACTGGTATGTGATCTATGATAATGGATAATGCAAAGGTTATTAAAGTTACATATATTTGTAAATTTACTCTGTAGTGTCCCTTGTTTTCAGCTACATTAAAGCCAAAATCAGCTCTCTCTTTTTAAGTTCAGAATGGCAGTTTTCCTGTCCTTTAACTAAGTTCACAGATAATTATTCTATTTACTTTCGCACCTTTAAAAATCATTACAAATATGGCAAGTTTTAATTGTTCATGGAAATCAATTTATGTGCAAACAACCTAAAATCTATTTTCATTCCCTAAATTTGCATTTTTATATTTCAGATTTGCTCATGAAGCAGTAAGATGTGAAATCTGATTGCTAATTGCTTAAACGCTTAAGGTAATTTCAGGAGATACAGAGTTACAAACAATTTCCATAAAATAAGTGTCCATTAGAAGGAGTCTGTTCTATGATATGATTATGGGAAGGTGTGCAAAAGATGAGCACATTTCTCCGGAGCTCATTCAAAGGCCAATAATGACAGCAGAAGGACAGGTGGCATATTCCCTGTGAGTCATTATTTTCACTTAATTCTCCCCTGGCTCAGAGTTATTATTTTGTTACCTGTGTATGCACGAAAAAGTAAATAAGTTGGTGATATGAAACTGTGTTTATTCTCTTCTTTCTTACCTTCAGAATGCAATTTCAGGATAGTCCCTGAGAGGTGAGATGTTTCAGGTAGACTTAATGATGCCCTGGGCAGTAATCTTTGTGTAATTCTGATGCCACGTACCAGCTTGCAAGCTTAGTATTATAGAATTTAAAGCTGAAGGGCCTCTAAAAGTTGTCCAGTTAATTTTACTCATTGGATAGATGAGAAAACTAAGGTCCCAAGAGACTAAGTGACTTGCCCAATGTCAAAACAGCTAGTAACAACGGTAAGACAAGAACCAGATGACTTTGTTCCTAGACCGAACTTTCTACCCCCAACACCCCTCCAGCATTCCATTTAGAGTTCTGTCTCAGTTTTACCTTTTATGTAGACAATTCAAGCCTACATCTGTTCCAATATGATAGCCCAGGAGATGGCTGTGGCAACAGGGCATGATAAAGAGTCAAATGTTTATAGAGGCAGAACCTGATATAGGGCCAAGAGCAATGAGTTAGGTCTCTGAAGCTCAGAGTTCTTTCTATTCATTGGTTACCATGATCATGTTCAAACTCACTGAACCTAAAGGTCTGCAGATGAAAAATAGAAAGTTAAGGAAAGATCAAGTGAAATAGCATAGGTGGAAGCAGTTGGCACATAAACTGTTCAATATTTGCTCAATCTGAATTAATTGGATATTTCAGTTGCTCAAGTGAATGTCAGTATAGAACTGATAAAACAACTTAAATCCTGATTCTTTCTCTCAAAAAATTATTCAAATGCACCCATTCAGTTAAAAGAAAAAACATCTATTGCGTACCTACTATATGCCTACCAGGCAGTATGCTAGGTACAGGGATAAAATGGCAACAGAAAGGAATGGTCCCTACTCTCCAGCCATTTTCCAGACGATAGATAAGTGAACTAGTGATGACAAGCCATGATGACACAACAGAGAGGAGAGGACCTTACCCTAGACTAAGGAGATTTGGGGAGGCTTCTTGGAGAAAACCACATATGAGCTGAGACCTGAAAAATAGGCAGGAGTTGCAGAAAGAGGAATGGGTGGAGTGTTCCAGGAAGAAAAAAAGTCAACTGGGAAGATGAAGGCCCAGAGGTGAAGCAGTTTAGTGCTCTAGAGGAACTAAACAAATGGATTATGTTGCAGTTAGAATGTGAGTGTTAAGGCTGCAGAAGAGGTGGCCATCAGACTCCACTGGGTCTTATAGGCCACCTTAATGCACTTGAATTTTATTCTAAGAGAAAGGGAAAATTGAGAAAAATTTTAAGTAACAAAATGAAACAATCATAAAAATCATGATTGTTTTAATTTTGATACAAAATATCCCCCACAGGCTCATATCTCAAAGACTTGGTTCCCACAGCAGCAGTGTTCACAGGTGGGGCTTTTTGGAAGTGATTGGATTACAAGGACTCTGACCTCATCAATGGACTAATTCATAACTGATTATTGGGAGGTGGTGGAAACTGTAGGTGGTGGGTCCCAGTTGAGGAAGTGGTTCTTTGGGACCATGCCTTGGGAACTGTATCTTATCCCTAGTCCCTGCCCCACCCTTCTGCTTTCTGGCTGCCATGAAGTAAGCAGCGTGTTCCATAACACCCTCTCCGCCATGATGTTCTGCCTCACCACAATCTTACAATGTCAGGGCCAAGCAACTGTGGACTGAAATCTCTGAAACCATGATCCAAAATCAGTCTTTATTGCTTTAAGTTGTTTTTCTCAGGCATTTTGTCATAGTGGAGAAAAACTAACACAATGAGAATCATATTTTTTGAACTTTTGCCCTGAATTCATGTACATTATCCCTCAAATTATACCAACCTCCACTGAACCTTCATCTTTTAACAAATTAAGTAGGCAAATTGATTTTTTTTTCTTAAAATGATAGTAGTGTCCATAATCACAGTCAGGGTGAAAAAGTATTTATGGTATAAATGCATGCAGTTCAAAGTTGAAGTTAAAATCACCAGCATTCAAATTAAGAAGAGGAGACAGAGTGCATGTATAAAAAACTCAAATGGTATGAAAATATTTTGTGTAAAACCAATGACTTGGAAAACTGTGCTCTTTATATGTAATATGAAAGGAATTGCACTCTAAAAGCATGTATAACAAATTAAATTAATTAAATAAAAAAAAAGAAGGATAAGGAAATTAAAAAAAAAAAAAAGAAGAAGATGAGGAAGAGACAGGAACAATTGGAATAGGAAACCAAAAAGTAAATAAATGAAAGCCAATGTGAAAATTCTTAATGTAAACTGTGAGCCTATGAAAACCACCACACCCAGCCTATTTGTGAAAGGCAGGCAGCTTTGGAAAGCTGGAGCGCCATTCAATTGCTGTGCCAGATAAACCAGGTCATGCCACGCAAACTGGGGTCTCAGTGGAAGAAAGGCATTTGTGTCTGCCAGAAGTGATGCCATGACAAACAAACGTTTCCTGAGCCTCAGCCTAGAATTTGGCTCTGCCAGTGCCTTCAGTGGCTGAGGCTCCAGGCTGAGGGCTGGTGAGTCAGGGCCAACCTCTGTGCATTTGGGGGCCAGGGAGAGAACCACACTTTTCTATCTAGACCACTCTTACAAATGGGAGGTTCCCACATCAAGTAAACCCTAAATTTTGTGTGTACGCATATGTGTTTTCATTATAAAATCCACGAGCTACTTTCTAGCCAGTTTTATTCGAACATTTTCTATACACTCAACCTATAAAGTGAATAGAAACAGTAATCATTTGCATTTATAGTGCATTTTTTCTTCTAAAAACTCAAAGCTTCAGATTTTGAACACAGTGTTCTTTGGGGAAAGCACTCCCCTTAAGCTGAAGATTTTATTTTATCAAATAAAAGGATTTATGGACCACAAACAATGGGCATGGTAGCAGATGTAGGGGAAGAGTTGAACATCAAGAGGCCTTCAGGGTTAGAGAAATGTGACAACCATTCTAGGAAATGGGAATAAGGAAAGTAGGTAATGACTCTTTGCAATTTCTGTTAAATTCTAACTCTCAGTACTTAGTTGCTTGATTGCACACAAGTTCTACACAACTTTCTCATTTTTGCAATAAAACACAAGTTTATTGCACCCCAAAATGGAAAATCAGAGAGATAAAAGAAAATGTAATTCCACCCCTGAAATATGATCACTGTCAATACTTTTGTATCTTTCCAAAGATCTGTTGTGGTAGCTCCCTCACTTTCTCTTCTTTATATGTAACTATGCATGCATGATCTCATTTTCATCATGTATATGTTTATAAGTCCACACATGTTAAAAATAGGCTCACATTGCACAGAAACCTTCAGAATACTTTTTTTTTTTTTTTTTTTTTTTTTTTTTTTTTTTTGTGGTACCGGGGATTGAACTCAGGGGCACTTGACCACTGGGTCACATCTCCAGCCCTTTTTTGTATTTTTTATTTAGAGACAGGGTCTTACTGGGTTGCTAAGTGCCTCGCCATTGCTGAGGCTGGCTTTGAACTCGCAATTCTCCTGCCTCAGCCTCCCAAAGTGCTGGGATTACAGGCGTGCGCCACCGCGCCCGGCTTCAGAATACTTTTAAAATTTTTAAAAATATATTTTAAAATTTGTTCTAATTAGTTAAACATGTCAGTAGAATGCATTTTTCCACGTCATACATAAATGGAGTATAATTTCTCATTTGTCTGGTTGTACATAATGTAGAGTAAAATAGGTCGTGTAATCATATATACACATAGGGTAATAATGTCCAATTCATTCTACAATCCTTCATACCCTGATATCCCCTCCTCTCCCTTCACTCCCTCTGTCTAGTCCAAAATACCTCTAATCTCCTCCCACTCCCTTATTGTGGATTAGCATCCACATATTAGAGAAAACATTCAGACTTTAGCAGAGTTTTCTTATTTTATTATTATTTTTTAAAGATTTTTTTTAGTTGTAGTTGGACACAATACCTTTATTTTATTTATTTTAATTTTACGTGGTGCCGAGGATTGAACCTAGCGCCTCACACATGCTAGGCGAGTGCTCTACCACTGAGTCACAACCCCAGCCCCCGAATCCTTTTATTTTTAACAATTATTAAAATCATTATCCAGAATCTAAGCTTGATGAAGCCTTATTTGTTGCTATCTTCTTAACATTCTAGAACAGACATGTATCTATGGTATGCACTAAATAAATATCTATTGAATGAATGAACAATGAATGAATACTGTTGCAGGTCAGTCAAGTATAGATATTATACATATGACATATTAATGTATCATTAAATAATTAAATACACTAATACACTAGCTCTGTGATCTGCATGGCTTACTCCTATTAACCCCCAGCTCAAATGCTATCTCTTCTCAGTCCCCCCTCAACCTCTCCTCTGACTCGCTCCTTCTAGCTCTTCCTTTGATGCCTATGGAATGCTCTTGACTTCTTTTTGGTATTCAACACTTTCCATCTTACTTTACACATACTTTGGTCCATGTTTCTCCATCTTGATACAGTGAAGCTTTAGTGTGGGATCTATCTCTAGATTACCTTTGTAATAATAAAGCAAAAATAGTTTTATATACCTCTTAATCATTTATCGTGTCAGAGTCTAATCTATGTTGTATGGGCATTATATACTTAAATATTCACAGTAACTCCATAAAATTAGTATTATGATTATTTTCATCTTATAGATGGATTGACTTGCTTAAAGCAGAAATGAGCCTTGGACTCAAGCCCATCCAATTCCAGAATCAGTGCTCTGAATTCACTGTCCCCACAGCATCCTTGCCTCCCTCCTCCTACTCTCAGACCTGTTGAGGTGGAATCTTCCAAACACGGTAGCCATTTAATGAATTCTTGTTGAATGAGTCAATCAAACAGATAAAAATGGGGCAGGAATGGGAAATTGATGAAAGGATAAATCTTGAGACTGTGATGTCCTTGTGGCTTGGTCTGGGGGTAAAAGGGAAGTGAAGGCACAGATTTAGGGACATAATAAAAAGCGGGCCCTCTAACTTTCTCCTATTCAATAGCAAGCAAACACAAACATAAAAAGACTTTGCCAGGCAAAATTAAAGAAAATTGAGACAGAGATTCTAGCCCAAAACAAACACAAGCCCTTGATGGTCAAGAGGGTACCTCTTCAGGAGGGCTAAGGTATGGTTTGGAGTATTAATCAGATATATCAAAAACAGGGGCACTTGGGATAGGAAAGGTGAAAGTGAGAGTCAAATTAGCAAATATTTGGGCTGGGGTTGTGGCTCAGTGGTAGAGCGCTTGCCTAGCACATGCGGCCCAGGTTTAATCCTCAGCACCACGTAAAAACGCATTGTGTACAACTAAAAGCAAATAAGTAAATATTTTTTTTTAAAATTAGCAAATATTTGGAAATGAGATCCCTGGAATATCAAAAGGAAAATTCTGGAATCTTGAGGTAGTGAACAGAGCCTTGCCACACCATCAGAATGAGTCTTCGTTCACTAAGAATAGAGAGTAAAATAGTAACAACTTTCTCTCCAGCTTCTTTAGCTTTGAAATTATAGCTAACTCTCTCAGAGTCCCATGGTATGCCCTTGGCCCTTCCCAGGCAGTCTGACTTCTGTTGCTTGTCTCTGCCTGAGGGTGGTCTCTGGGCCTTTAGCTGCCACAGTTGTCAGTCACAGTGCAGGGGGAAGGAAGATAAGCAGCCCTTAACCACTCCCAGGCAGGAGCTGGTGGACACATATCCCAGGTCCCTTGCCACTCTGACATAGAGTAACTTGGAAGTGCTCAGGCTTCAACTCTGAAGTGCTTCTCAGAATTCTCCTGACACTTCAGGCCCATTCATCCCTCTATGCCCTTGTGTACACTGCTTCACAGCCTGGAATGCACTCCCTTTCCCACCTGGAGTCCCTCTTGTTTGGTCTTTCTTGATGCTCCCAGAGATGGCCTCTCCCGTCAAGCTTTTCCTGCAACCCCCCTCTCATTCACCTTCGTGTTCCAGAAGTTTGCATGGGTCCTAGAACCTACAGCAGGTACTTGTATGAATGAATCCAAGGAACATATGAGTGAAGTGAGGTTAAAGAAGTTAAGTGACCTTGCACACACGTTTTTGAGTTGAAAGCCAGGAAAAGATTGTGGGCCTTTCGCTCCACAATCCAGATTAATTCTACTGTCTCTGTCCACATCCCCCCAAATCAAAGATATTATTCAGGGAACTAGATGATATTTAAAAATTGTGGTAAAATAAATATAACATAAATTTTGCTATCATAACCATTTCAAATGTACAGCTGAGTAGTGTTAATAGTTATCCATACTGTGTACAACCAACCTCCAGAACTGTTAATATTCCAAAGCTCAAATTCTATGCCCATAACAATGTCCCATTCTTTGGTAACAACGATTCCACTTTCTGTCTCAATAAATTTGATTACTCTGGGTCCCTCACATAAGTGGAATCACACAGTATCTGACTCTTTGTGACTGGCTCATTTCATTTAACAGAATGTCCTCAAGACTCATTGATGTTGTGCTTTGTATCGTGTCCTCAAGACTCATTGATGTTGTGCTTTGTATCAGAATTTCTTTTCACTTTAAGGCTGAATAATATATATACACACATATATTTGTACACATACATACATGTTTTCCATATTCTATGTATTCACTCAGCTGTTGATGGATATTTGGCTTGCTTCCACCTTATGATTATAAACAATGCTACAATAAATATGATTGTAAAATTTCCATCCCAGACCCTGATTTTGATTCTTTTGGGTGTTTTTGGTGATTCTTTTTAACCATATTGGAAAGGTGCTAAATAATAGTCTAACTTCTCTCTTGGTTAACAATCGTGGAAAGCATAAACCCAGTTATTCAATAAGGGAAAACATTGCACTAATTAACATACTTTCATTACCTATGACAGAAAACAACTCGCACCACTGTAAACCAAATAGATTTTTTTGGAAAGGTTTGAAGGCATCCTGTGGTACTCAATAAAGAGTCTTCTCCACTGGAAAGCAGGTACTATTGGACCTTAAAAGGAACCAGAACCAGAGCTCCAAGTGCTCCCAAGAGCCCCATCCCTCCTTCTCCACTTTATGCATGCCTGTTCCATTTTTTTTTTCCTCCTGCACACTGACTCCACCTGGAAGAAAAATAGCATTCGATTCCCTTCACTTTCACATCTGTAGCTCCAGTCCCCAAAAAGACTAGCCCAAATCTCTCTCTCAGTCCCAAATCTAAAATCTCAGGGAAGAGAATCATTGCTGTGTTTCTGTTCCATTCCCATCTAACCAATGAAATGTGACTGGGAAGGGGTAGTCAACTGGGCTCCAGTGCAATATTGTGGACATGTGTGTTGGGCAAGGGCAGGCAGTAACCCAAACATTGCAGGCCCAGAATGGCCAGAAGCCCACTAACACCTCAGCAGAAGGGCAGCAGAATGAAAGGCAAAGTATCCAACCCCCCCTACCCATGCTGAATACCTCATGCGGTTGTGGAGTGGGGGTTGTGTAGGGAGCGCTGGAGTAGAGTACATTAATCAAAGTCCTGAGCCCACAGCTAACAAGGAAAGGGAAATGCCTCCTAGCCCCAAGATCTCGCTAGTCAAGTTTTTATGTGATATGGCAAGTCCAGGCAGAGTCATGTGAAAAGCAAAAGAAAAACGATCAGAGTGGGGGTGGGGGCAGATATTCACACAAGGTCAAGCAAGTCCAGAGGGCAAGACCAGAAGGAAATAATAAAGGCACCCAGAGAGGTCCTGGACTGTAATGTAACATTTCCAGGAGAGAATGCCCACGTTCAGGTACCTCCAAGGCATCTTATTTGATAGTTAGGTGGAGAAATGCAGTTGGCTACAGGAAGCAGAAAGAAGCATATAAAACTATTGCTAAGAAACAAAGCTAAACCCCACATCACTTGAGGCTGCCTCCGGTCAAACGTTTCTCCTGTTTGTTCATCGATTCTGAATGTTAAGTAAGTCTTTCCAGCAGTGGTTCCAGGGTGCCGGAGCATTGAATCTCAGACAGCAAATGAAAAATGAGGGCTGCAAAGTTCAGGGAATAGAAGAAAATTAAATCTTAACTGAGCTGCTGTAAATATCACAACCAGAAAACAGAGCACATCAGCAAACTGTGCCGGCAGGGAGGGTAATGGATTTCTGCTCTTGCTACAGAATTATCAGTGATTATAATAGGGTGTTCTCAGGTTTGGAGGTGAGGAAGGCGTTCATGAGGAGAAAAGGAGAAAAAGAAAACAACTGGTGTTTGTAAAATAAAATATCCTTTTAGCAAAGAGCACATTTTTTCAGCCAAAGCCAACAGCTCAGCTCAAATGACCCCATTAAAAGAACTGGCCTAATGCAAACCACCACCACCCACCAGCACATTAGCTCTCTTTCCTTGATGGCACTCACCATTTTGGGTTATGTATAATTATCTGTGAACGTGCCTGATCTCCATAACAAGATTATAGATTTCTGGAAGGCTGGAGAGAGGATTCGCTTCCTTTGTTCATCATCCTATGCCCCAGAGGATCTGAACTACCATTTATTAACTGTCTCCACCACGCCAGTCCCTGTGTGAGACACTGTAGAGTTTCGTCCTTACGGCTTCCTCCCAAACACCCCCAAGACAAGGAGGACTATTCCATATTACCAAAGAACTAAAGCTCAGAGCATTTAGTAACTTGCCCACGTTTACACCAGGACAGGGCTGAGAGGCAAACCCAGTCTAGTGACTTGCAAAGCCCATGCTGCTTCCTCCTCTCTGACTGACCCAGGTAACAAATAGCCTCCGACTGTCCAATAAGCATTCTGACAAGAGCTTTCTCCAAGCCACGTCCCACAGTAGACACTTTTACATGTATTACTTAAGTTAATTCTCACCATAGCCCAAGAGTTGGAAGTGTCATTAAACCAACTTATTGATGAGAACCTGAGGCAGAGAGGCTAACAAAATTGCCCAAGATGTTATGGCTTATAGTAAGTGGTGGCACCAAGATGCTAACCTGGCCTATTAGATTCTAGAGTACGTGCTCTTAATCATTATCCTATGTCCATTTCAAAACATAAAAATAATCACACGTACACACTTCACTTTGCATGTTTTGAGCAATTACTCCATTCCAGATTATGTGAATTTTGTAATTTATTACAAAGCAGTAATTCAGCAAAGTGTGGATGAATGAACAATTGGAGATAAAAATAGAGCCTTGTATCACCAGTTGCTAACATAAGAAAAATCCAGAGACGACTCTGCATTTGCATTGGCAACATTATGGGTCCTAAGCTTTGGAGGACTGGGAAAAATAAATGAGAATTAGGAAAAAAGACATATAAGACCATTTTAGAAAAGTCTTTACTTAGAAAACTGAGAGTTATATAAGAGCAGTACTGATGCATGAGACAGGACTCTTTTGTCTTGATAAATCTTAAATGAACTGTGCCAGAAAATCAGAATTTACAAATAAGACAAACAGATGCTTCCAAGTTAAGCTCAATTGTGTATTAGAAACATGCCCCACCTGAGCACATGACAACTCTTCTGTAGCATGCATCCCAATGAGTTAGGGTATGATATGGTAGCCTTGGAAGAGTAGAGAGCATTTGGGCAAAAAGTTAAAAATGCCTTGATGAGGAGAAAAGGAGAAAAAGAAAACAACTGGTGTTTGTAAATTAAAATATCCTTTTAGCAAAGAGCTGACTTTTCCAGCCTTCATAGTCAGGTACACTCTCTGCCAGTGGCCTCTTTGCCACCCTGGTGGTTAGAAATGGCCATATGATATTTTAGCCAACAAAGTACGGCCAGGCTTCCAGTGTTACTTTCTTCATGAAGTTAAGAGCCTGGGTAATCTTTAAAGTCATTTCTCCAATGTGTTTTGTGGCAACTAGAGTTGGGAAAAAATACCCAATTTTAAGAATCAGTGGCTGGTTTGCAATGCCCTCTCCTGTCATGATGACAGATGATGTTCCAGAAGGCATTTGTTCGTCACACTAACCATTGTGTGAAAATGGCATGCTGCAGAACACATGGAAACTGCGTGAATGGAGGAGGGGACCCTGTTGTTTTAATTATTCGACTGAAATTATTTTGTTTGTTATTGCAGCATAACTTAACAAAATCTGATTAATATATCAACTAATGAGCTGTGTGACCCTAGGCAAGCTATTTATTTTACCTGATTGGGTAATTTCCTCATCTGCAAGAGATTAGCCTAGAACAGGGAAGGTTAATATGGGGCCCTGTGAATGAACTTCAGGAAGACAATGACTCCCTCAAAAAATTAATAGATAAGATTATGCATGTGCATGTGTGCAAGTGTGTGTGTGTGTGTGTATGTGTGAAAGAGAAAGAGAGAGCAAGAGAGAGACAGATAATGCATTTCTTTTGGGAGAGAGTTCATAGCTTTTCAAAATTTAAGAGAGTCATTACCCAAAATGAGGTTAAGAGCCTGGATAATCTCTAAGGCCATTTACAACTCTAATATGCTTTGTGGCATCTAGAGTTGGGGAGAAAATGGCTAATTAGGTTCCTCTCTGATCTGGTATTTCAGGACTTGCCTTGAGTCAGATTTCATTAAGGTTGTTTTCCAATAATTACATTTAAGAGTTCTGCTTAATAGTATTAAGAATAGCAAAATCTCTGGAGGTATTTCTGAATGAAAAGAGGAGATACAAACAATTCTTTATAACAAAAGGAGGAACAGGGACCCAGATCACCTTTGGTAGGTAGACAGAGCTGGACCCTTGTGGGAAATGGAGTCATTTCTCTGAAAATACTACCTCACACATGACAATGCCTATGAGGCAGGAGGATGATACTTAAACTGAAGGCAATGAGCTTTCCTTAATATGAAGACAGCCAGGCAGACTAGGTTAGTAGAGGGGGCCTGAGTTTTGTAGATGGACAGCCTGAGTTCAAGCCCCAGAGTTGCCACTGAGTTTCACAATGATGTTGGGCCACACTTTTCTCATCTATAAAACAGGGACAATAATAGTCAGCTGTTACAAGAGAGTCCACTCAGCAAATAGTTACTACATTCATATATAGAGGAGAGTTTATTAAGGGAGTATTTACCAAGCTGTGCACAGGATTAATAGAAACCAGTGAGGCATGCTGATGCCCTCCGGGACAGGCCAAAGGTTTATCACTCCTGGATCTGAAGGAACCAGTGGAGAGAAAGATACTATTAAAAGGAGAGAGCTACAGCTATGGCTTAGGAAAGGCTACACAACAGGGGCTGTGGCTTCCAAGAGAAGCAGATACTGCTAATCCCTGGCTCAGCAGGCAAGGAGACAGGGAGAAGTGCTTTGAATTTCCTCTCTTTTCTCTCCTGTATCCTACTGGCACCTCCCATTGGTCAAACCTGAGCAGAAACCAGTGGGCAAAGGAACTTGTTGATGTGGTCCTCAGAAGTCAGTCTGTGGGAACAGACAGGATGGAGAAAGTGGACAGAGAAGAAGGAGGAATGAGCAACTCAGCTTTCAGAACAAAGCATTCACAAATATTAGCTACTGCTTATTCTTATAGGGTTATAAAGGGAGGGAGTCCTTGGCCTCTTAGAGAATTAGAATGGCACGTGAATAGAGACCCAGGCTTTGAAATGAAGCTACTTTTCCTAGGGAGGTGGGTTGGGGATTAGAGACCTGCTTTTGAATGCTTTGAAGATTCAGAATATTGTGCTGCAGGGACATAGTATCTGAGTCTCCTTTGGTAAATCCAGAAAGCTATTTCAGGTTGCTGTGCTTAGCCCTAGGGTGAAGAGATGCCAACTCTACCATGACTCTTCCTGCTGTAGTCCCAGCAGCTCCTGTCTTCCATCTACTTAAGATAGATACTGTTTGATGCAACAAAATCTAGAATTGAATCTGCTTCTTATGCACATACACAGTAGGTGTATTTCCTTCTGGGTGCCAAACTACAGACTTCCTATTCAAAATGCAGGCCTAAAACATTTGGACCATGTGATGCTTTGTAGAAGATTTCATATTAAATTATTGTGGAGCTTGTTCTCTTGTTAATAATATACGTAGATATACTTCACATGGAGTGAAGTGCAACACATGGACAGGTTTTGGTTAATTATTTTCTCTCAGTATTCTGAGAAGATATCTTCCCTCCAGAGAAGATTGTGAGACTACAACATCAGGAGATTATAATGCTTCTACTGACAGTCCTAACCAGAGGAGAGACACCCAGTGTTTGACCCACCCAGCCTCCCTTCTGACTTCTTGAAGAAAATATCCCTCTTTCATTGGGATGAGTATGGGTGAGACTGTGGGCATGTGACCTGAGCTAGGCCAATCAACTGATCTCCTTTGGGAATTTGGATCTTAGGAAGTGATCCAAGTTTGGAGAAATCATTGAATAATCAATCCCATTGAAGTGTTCATTCATTCCTGCCTCCTACAGGAATAAACCAAGTCAAGTCAGATCCCTATCTGGGAGGTCTGGTTATTCAGCATTACTCCCTGAGCAATCCCTTATCTTTGCAATTCATTATTGTTGGGCTTAAGTTAATACACTAGGCCAGGATTGAAGATTGACAACACTGAAGACTCAGATGAAGTTTTAGGAAGCTTTCTCTTTGGTTTATCCCCAAACCAGCCAATGAGCAGAGCAAATGAAATGTGCCAGAAAAGCTGAACATGAACAGGTAGATCCTAGATCTTCCCAGAGATGGGGCTGAATTCAGAGTTCAGAGCATCCCAGGTGCTCTGAACTCTGAATTCAAAGTTTTCTTACCTTTTAAGAAAACTTCATTTTTGTACCTGAAGATTGGAATAAGGACAAAGTTGAAATTCGAAGGTCAAACTGTGGTCATATAAGAGCTTTGCTTCTCCACAGTGGTAAATTTCCCATCAGCCTATTGAGCCTCCAATAAATAGGCTTGACCATGCCATATCACTACTGGTCAAAGCCCCTCTCTGTCCCTTGTGACCAGACATCCTGACAGGCACAGCTGATGAATTCTAGCTCCCTTTATAATTTGAGTCCTTCACTGGTTCCATGATATTATCTATTGGTCCTTTTCATAATACTCTATAGGAGTATTATGGGGAAGACATATTTATGTATATTATTAGTAACCCTCCTTAACAACTCACCAAAGTAAGTGTTGCTATTCTATAGATTAAAAACAAAAGGAAGGCTCACATAAGTAGACTTCACTTGTCCTACATCACAGAACTGTTATTTTGCAGAACAAGAATTCAAACCCAGATCTATTGGACTTCAAGATCCACATTCCTGCCCTTTCCCTCCCTGCCAAGAGTTTGGCTCTAGCATTGCTTCTAATTATTGTGCTCACTATAAAAGCCTCTTACCTTTCTGGTCCCCTTGCTGTTTTTTAAGAAGGACTTTATTGTGCTTTCCCACAAGATTGTCAGGGCAAAGTGAATGGGGACAGAGAATATTAGGTTAATATGTTTCTGCTAATGGTGAACTATCTACTTGTTTCTACTTGTTCTGCATTTTTAATGGCTACTTATTTTTTTAACTGAATTCCAAACTTTCTTTGGTTTGTAATTAGAAATTCTTCCACCATCTGTAAGCCAATGAGATAGACAACAGCTATTATCTCTCTGTGACTTTTACATATTTCTTACTGCACTTGTTCCCTGAAGTTTCAGCAGCAGCCTCTTTTCAAATTTCTGCCAAAACATCTTCTAATTGATAGTAAGTTACTGGAATCACCATCATCATTAGCCTAACATATTTATTGCTAGTTAACCACATATTCAAGGCTCTAAAGTAGGGGCTGAGGACATAGCTCAGTGGTAAAGTGCTTGCCTGGAATGCATTAGGACCTGGGTTCAAATACCAGCACTAAATACACACAAACCCACCCCCCACACCCCCCTCCACACCCCCCCACACCCCACCTCCACAAAAGCTCTAAAGAGCCAGAAACCTAGGCAAAGGGGTTCCTTCATCCTAATTCCTGGATTCCCAAAGTGTTCAGGCAACCAGGGTCAAGAAAAAGAGACAAACTTCTGTGACCCACGAGCCAAGCCACATCAGAGAACCTGTCTTCCTTTCTAGAACAAAATCTTAAATCAAGCAACCCTGCAGGAGAGGCCTTCTCCCCACTCTCAAAGTATAGGTTTTCATCTCAGACAAAGGAGATAATTGGATTTCTGTACTGCTCTGTGATCTACTGCTGCCAGCTGTGTGGCTGTTAGACCACTAACTCCTTACAGGGCATTTTTATCTCTGCACGAGGAAGAAGTAAAAAGGAGAAAAGTATCGCTCAGGGTCATGTGAGAGAGAAACATTTTTTTAAGCAGTGCAATGCATCTATCTCAACTGCCCTGAAATTATGGTCAGTATTTGAGGACAGAAGCCAGACAACTTGAAACAGAGCAGATTTCCGCCTTCAGGAGCAACCCGTACATCATCCAGCAGTTACAGGCAGAGTCTGAAAGTCCAGCATGGGCTGCATCTTTCCCTCCTTTTGACTCTTGGCTTCTGCATCCTTCTCCAAGAGGTCAGATCCGTCCAAGTGAGGTCAGCCCTCCAAGTGAGAGACAACCAGTCGCACCACATCCTCTGCCTGCCTTTATCTCTCTACACACAGACGTGCATGTGGATGATGTTTGTGAAATCCTCCCCAGGTCAATGTGAACTGAATGCCTACAACAGAAAAGATTGAGTCTGGGGAAATGCCAAGGCAGATGCCACGGAGACTCTGTCCCAAGAATCCTCCAATGGAACCCTTTGAATTAATTCATTAAAAGAGTTAAGAAAACATTGATTGATAATTAGAGGCAAACTGAATGTGTCACCATTCTGGGAGCCGTGGAATAAAGCCCCCAAAAAGCTTCTCTTTGGACTTATTCATAATTTTCTTATATGGAAATGATGCCCAGCAAAAATTCACTCTTCCCTTTTATTTAATGATTCAAGGCTTAGTCAGGGTTGAGGATGAAAAAACTTCTGAGAGTCTAGCTAAATGTGGATATCACTCCACTCTCCCCTGCATAACCTATGCAATACACCCCTGTGCCCAAGGACTCAAATGGGAATATCCCTCTATGGACAAAAAGACCAAACAAAAGTCAAACTTTGAGCAAAACAGCTAAAGTTTGAAAAGTATCTCCTTTTCATCTAATCCAACCTCTGTTGCATAATCCTTCAAATTTAAAGACAGCATCTTGCCACTTCTTTTTTTTTTTTTTTTTCCAAAACATAAATATTTATTCACATTTGGAAAAAAAAGAAAAGGATTAAAAATATTTTAGAGTATTTTTCTTATTGATAAAAGACATAGATTTTCCTTTTTAAAAATACTCAATATTTGTATTTATAAACACATTGTTGTTATTACATGTGATTTAAAAATCAATTATAGTTTTGAAATGATAAGCCAATTATTTGGAGAGTCTAAGAGACTAACTCAAAACACTCAGCCACAGAATAGTGGAGAAGGTGAAGTTGGTCTGAGTCTAGCACCCAGATATTTTGACCTCTTATAGCATTACTTGGCAGTTCTCAACCTCAAGCTCTATTCCAGCTCTGCCAGGGGGTTGAACAATCACCATAAGCGGCAATAGCCAGGTGCTACAGTGAGAGTCCTTCATGATCCCTATGTCACTCTCATGCTTCCTGATAAAGCATGGAGAAGAATCTTCTTTTGAACAACCCATTTTGATGGCTTGCCACTTCTTTTAAACATTATTTTCCGACCACTTTCAGTTAAGACAATTGGGGTTAGCATCTCTGTTTGAACATCTGCTAAACATTAATAGAACAATGACTCTTCTCTGCTCCTGGGGGTCTGGGTGCTTGACAAAATAGACTTCAGTTCCTTTTCTCTCTGAACCAGAGTTAAATTGACCTTGGCCTTTCATCCCTATGCTCAACCTTCCTTTTAGTCTTAAATTTCATTTGGGAGATTTTCACAAGGACCATGGGATTGCCTGGCCATTCTCTTGGAGTTTTAATATTTGGGTTTTAACATTTTAGGCCGAAGGGGACTCATAGGTCAAGAACTTGGAAGCCAGCCTCCAACCTGTTCCATTACGTTACCGAGCACCAGTCACCATTAGGGATTTTTCACAATCACTATGAAAAGAAAGAGCCACAAAAGTCGAATGTCTGCCAGGAAATAAGTTGGTTACATTTGGGCAGATGGTTAATATTAGGAGGAAAGATGTCCAGATTCATGATTTTCTTTTTCCTTAACAGCAATATCAACAAAACAAGGCAACCCTTCTCAGGCATTTGAGGTGAAGAGCTCTGTGGTATTTATATTTGGGCTTAGCTCATGACTGATTTCTACCAGTCAACTATTGTCTATTGACTGTTAGCACATGGCTAGATTGTTTCTGTTTTCTGCATAGTGGATTGTTTTCTTCAATTGCTGGCTTCTACATTGAGCAGAATCATTTTAAAAATTGTTTTTTGAGTCTAGCAAAATGAAACATTGCACTCTGGCTTGAGTTTTTTCCTCCAAAGCTACTTAGTGTTTTTAAAATGTCCCTCTGATTTATAACCATGAACACAGTGTTAGGCTGATAGTAGACTTTTAATCCCAGTCCCCAAACCTGGTGGGGAATAGTGCAATAGTCCACATTTGCTGAAGGAATGAAAAGCATTTCCAGAATATTCTTTGCTTCCTCTAATGGACGGGTATTTGGGATCATGTAGAAAGTATAGGCAGCATTATGGGGACAAAAGAGGAAGATTTAAAAGAGTGGAGGGAACTTGTCCTGCCATCCCCTCTAGGATGACTTCTAAGCCCAACTCTATAATGAAAAGGCATCTTCAAAGCATTTGTTTGTTGGATTTGCTAAATGATGGGCAGTTCCCCAAAAATTTGCATTAAAAAAAAAGTCATTTACAAGCCAGGTTCAGTGGTACATGCCTGTGATCTCAGCAACTCAAGAGGTTAGGGCAGGAAGATTGTAAATTTGAGGCTAACCTTGAAAATATAATGAGACCCTGTCTCAAAATTTAAAATGGGGTCAGGGGGCACCCTTGGGTTCAATCCCCAGTAGCAAAACAAGGAAGAAGAGGAAGAAGAAGAAAAAGAGGAGGAAAGGAGAGGGGAGGAGGAGAAAAAGATCCTCATTGCAGAGCCATGAAGGATTGAACCTCTCACCCATATTCATTAGGCATCTCTGCCTGTATGCTATATAGTTACCCTGGTCTGATCATATACACTGTGAGTTTTCATAATTCTACAATATATATTTCAAAAAATTATAGATGACATCATCACCACCATCTCACACACCCAGAAAAAGATACATTTTGATGGGGACTAATCTTCAAAAAATCCAACAGTTTCTTCTATGTGCAACTTAAGAGAAACTGACCAGACCCAGAGGAACTGAAATCACTCATTGAATTCTGTCTTAACAACTTTGGAATTGAACCCTACATAATTTGCAATCTCACTATACTTCCATATTGAACCCATTAACTTCTAAAGTTCATTGATTTCTCTCCTGTGTGTCACTCTTTCATCACAGATACCCCAACACCACCACTCCCATACATGCAAACACACAGAGGATTGGAAACAGAATCATCATTAATTTAGCCCTCTCCTTTATCAACCATGAAGTTGGCCCTGTATATATGCAGGTTCCACATCCAAGGAATCAATGAACTGAGAATCAAAAATATGCAGGGAGAAAATTGCATTTGTACTGAATATATAGACTTTATTTCTTCTTGTTATAACCTAAACAATAGAGTATAACAACTATTTACATTGTATTAGTCATTTTAAATAATCTAGAAATGATTTAAAGTGTATTGGAGAACATGCACAGGTTATGTGCAAATATTGTACCATTTTGTATCAGGGACTTGAGCATCTGCAGAATTTGCTATCCACAGGGGATGGGGATCCTGAACCAATCCCTTAAGGGATTTATGTTATGTAAGAGCCAATGGCCATGGAAATCACTCTGGGCATGTATGAAGGGGAAGACCTTGCAGACTCCATCCTGCAACATGATGGAGCAAAGCTGAGAACACTTGAAAAAGACCAGGTGAGAGTCAATTCAGATCCAATGTGCAGCAGGGCCTCTGAATTTTGCCTTCAATGTGCTTTGTGCAGCTGTGCCTTCCTTTCTGAGGTTTCATTGCCCACACATTCCAAGTTTGAACTATAATAACAGCTACTTGCTAGTATATGCTGAGCTCTACTATATGCCTTCATGTATTTTTACTCTACACATAACAACTTTATAAGACAGATACTACTATTTTTCATATTTTAAGGTAGAGAATCCTTCCCAAAGTGAAATATCAAGAAATTGAAGACCAGCATCCTATCACAGCCCAGGTTTCAGACACCAAGCATTATCACCCAGCACTACTGCTTTTCTATCCCATTGCCTCCATGTTATGCAAAATGTCAAATATAACCTAAAAAATGCAGCCTTTACTTAACCTCTCCTACTTACGAATGCTCAGGACCTCCATGATGTCTAGAAGATAAGGCTCACACATTAGACTTCAAATTCAGGGTCCAGTAATTGCAGTCTGCCTTCACCTGCTCTATCAATCTGGTTCTTCTCATATCCAATGGAAGCCTTCCATGCTAGCCGTGCTGTTCTGCTCATTAACCCCAGGACACACTCTACATATTTACATCTTTGGGACCCACAATTACAGATGTAGTTTCCAGCACCCTTCAGGTTACACCCTGCTTGTGTGGTGAAAAAAACTGGTTACTAATCCCAGCAGCAGTCAGACCAGGGCAGATCTGAAGGTTTGGCTTCCAAAAAACACAACCCAAGATGAAATTGTAGGTATACCACATTCATCTTGATTTAAATGCTGTCCGTCTCAACTAAAAATCACCAAGTATTATTTTGTTCTGAAATATTTTTGTTATTCCAAATGTCTCCTATTTTGTCTATGCTATACTTTTACAATGTTTAAAACCTAATGCCAGATTTTATAGACATCTCTTTTCAGTATTATCCCCAACTACTTCTGCACACTTTTTTCAACCGGGGAAGAGCTTTGAAAATATGAATTCTTTTCACTAATCTATTAACATTGTCTTATCAACAAATATATGTATAGCTGCAGGAGCCCTATTGACTTGAATTGCAGTTGACTATGAGCCGTGGAGATTTGGCCATTGTCGCCACCCGTAGTCTCATTTGTTGCGGGATCTCGAGTGACTTGGCCGAAATTGCTGATATGTGTGTTTGGCGTGTGTTAGTTGTTGTTAGCCAGAGAGAAAAGTTATCAGAATAAAAAGCTGTTTGTCTCCATTTGCTTTTAAGTTCTTCCCGCGGCGGCTTTGCTCCAAGCGCTTCAGGCAGCGACATGTAGCCATCCATGCTTTAATTTTTTTAAAACTATCTATTTTATCTAGGATTTGGCAAAAATTACGAGAAGACTTTTTTTGTTTCCAAAATGATCAATCAAATCAATATATTTTGGATACAATTTTTTAGTTAACTATATATCAGTCTAAATTGTCTATGATTCCATCACATTTGTTTATCTTGTCTGCATCATTATAATAGGGTATTTTATCAAAAGCTTTGTCAAATCCTTTATTTGCATGGTATAGACATATCCCTGATAATAAGCCCAATAACTTTAAAACCCAATGTACCTTATGTAGAGATAATTGATTCTTAGTTTATTTACACTTGTTCCTAGTGTTGACCTACTATTCTAAGTGCTTGCAAGCTAAATGTGTAATAATCTAATCCACAATTATACCAATTATTACACCCCTGTAAAATTGAAATGTGTCCACCTCCATTTTGTGGAACTTTCCTCTTAGAAGTGGTATTCCAGATCTGAAGCACTGACCATGTGTTAGTTTCCCATTGCTGCTGTAACAAATTACCACAAACTTTCAGGCTTTAAATAACACAGATTTATTATATCACAGCTCCGAGCTTCAGAAGTCTCAAATAAGTCTCAATGGACTAAAATGAAGGTATTGGTAGGGCTGACTTCCTCCTGGAAGCTCTGAGGGGAGAAATCTTCCCTTGCCTTTTCTGGAGGCTTGTGACACTAGCCAGCAGTGGCAACACTCCAACTTTTGTTTCCATCCTCACATTATCTGTTCCATCTCTGACTTTCTTACCTCTCTAATAGGAACCTTTGTGATCACATTGGACCCATCAAAATTACTAAATAATCTCTTCATCTCAAGAGACTTAATTATTATCACAATTGAAAAGCTCCTTTTTGCCATGTAAGGTAGCATATTCACAGGCTTCAGGGATTAGGATGTGGACATCTTTAAAAGAAGCCATTATCTGCCTACTCAGATCCCAACACCTGTTACATGAGCAAGTTGCTTCAATATCTTTGGATATAATTCATTTAGCTGAATCAATGAAATGCATTTCAGTGGGTTGATATGCTTACTATCATCTTTATTCTTTAGGAATACAGTTCTCTCTGCCCTACTGGGCTTTCCATGTTAAAAACCCCTTTTCTTAAAAGGGGAGATGTAGGCAAATATGGCAGTTGAGTGGTTCTATTTTAAATTTCATCTAACTTGATATCACAAGCCCCAAACAATAGCCTTTTCCTTCTTTGTTCATCCTCTCACTTAAAAAAACAAGTGAAGATGATGCAATCCCCATCAAAATACCAATGACATTCTTCATAGAACTAGAAAAACAGTGCTAAAATTTTATTTGTAAAGGAGCTGGGGTTGTGGCTCAGCGGTAGAACGCTTGCCTAGCATGTGCTCGGCCAGGGTTCAATCCTCAGCACCATGTAAAAATAAATGCATTGTGTACAACTAAAGCAAGTAAATAAATATTTCTTTTTAAAAAAAGAGCCCACCCTAATTAAAAAAAAAAAGTCATTTGAAAGAATAAAAGACCCAGAATAGCCAAAGCAATTCTAAACCAAAAAAGCAATGCTGAAGGCCTCACAATACCTGACTTCAAATTATACCACAGAGCTATAGTAGCAAAATCTGCCTGGTCCTGGAATAAAAGCAGATTCATAGACCAATGGTACAGAATATAAGACACAGAGACAAATCCACACATCTACATTCCTTGAATAAGGTGCCAAAAAAAAATTGGAGAAAGGGCAGCCTTATTAACAAATGGTGCTGACCAACAGGTTATCCATATGTAGAAGAATGAGACTAGACCTTTACTAGACCCTGCACAAAAGTCAAATCAAAATGAAAGACCAGCCTTCTCAATAGGACCCCTGAAGCTCAGGAAATAATGCCAAGAATTCATAAATGGGATGGCATCAAATTTAGAAGCTTCTGAACAGCAAAGGAAACAATTAGGAATGTGAAGAAAGAACCCACATAATGAGAGAAAATCTTTGCTAGTTACTGTTCTAACAGAGGATTTATATCCAAAATATCTAAATAAGACGAAAAGCTTAACAAAAAAACCTCCCAATTAATAAATGAGCAAATTCGCCGGGTGCGGTGGCACACGCCTGTAATCCCAGCACTTTGGGAGGCTGAGGCAGGAGGATCGCGAGTTCAAAGCCAGCCTCAGCAATGGCGAGGCACTTATCAACTCAGTGAGACCCTGTCTCTAAATAAATTCAAAAAAAGGGCTGGGGATGTGGCCCAGTGGTCCAGTGCCGCTGAGTTCAATCCCTGGTACCACAAAAAAAAAAAAAAAAAAAAAAAAAAATACAATTAATAAATGAGCAAATGAACTAAACAGGCACTTCTCAAAAGAGGAAATATAAACAGTCTATAACTATATGAAAAAATATTCAACATCATTAGTAATTAGGAAAATGTAAATCAAAACTACATTGAGATTTCATGTCACTCCAGTTAGGATGGCATTCATCAAGTATACAAACAATAATAAATGCTGGAGAGGATGTGGACCAAAAGGAAACTTTTACACTGTTGGTAGGATTGTAAATTAGTACAACTACTATGGAAATCAGTATGGAGTTTCCTCAAAAGACTATGCATGGAACCACCACCATATGATCCAGCTATACAACTCCTCGGTATTTAGCCTGAAGAATTAAAGTCAGTATACTATAGCAATACATGCATATGCGTATCCATGTTTGTAGTAGCACAATTCACAATAGCCAAACTATGGAACCAACCTAGGTGTCCATCAATGAATGAATGGATAAAGAAAATGTGGTATATATACACAATGGAGTTTTATTCAGCCATAAAGAAAAATGAAATTATGTCATTTGCAAGAAAATGGATGAAACTTGAGGCCATTATATCAAGCAAAATAAACCAAACTTGGAAAGTCAAGATCATAGGTTTTTTTTGTGTGTGTGTCATATTTAGAAGCTAGAGAGGAAAAGGAAAAGAATGATGTGGGGGAATCTCATGAAAATTGAAAGGAGATTAGTAGAGGAGAGGAAAGGGATCAGGGTAAAAGAGAAAGAAAGAGAAAAGGGAAATTATGGGGAATGACACTGGCCAAATTATACTGTTTTATTGTGTACATGTATGGACTATGTAACAACAAATCCCACCACTTATGTACAACTATAATGTACCAATTAAAAATATAAATGAAAAAATAAGTGAAGCTGTAATTCCAGTTATTTAGGAGGCAGAGGAAAGAGGATCACAAATTTGAGGCGAGCCTGGGAAACTTAGCAAGACCATCCTTCAAAATAAAAATTAAAAAATGTCTTGAGTTATAGCTCAGTGGTAAGAGCACTTGCCTAGCATGTGTGAGGCCCTGGGTTCAATCTCTACTACTGAAAAACAAAATTAAAAATAAAGCTTTTTGGTCTTAACCTTTGCTCTAGTCTCAACTTATTCAGAGTCAGTCTTTCAAGATATTTCCTTTGTACAGATTTGTGCCACATCTGTGGTCTTGGATTCAACCATGACATTATGCCCTTCCTCCAACATTCTGTTTTTGTTCTTTCTAAATCTGGGCTTGGATGGACACACACAGTTTCTTTAATGTATCCTCTGTATTCTTCTCATTAGTATAACCCAAGATTACAGAGTACACATTGCTTTTTTTTCTTAGCTACTTATTCTCTGAAGTCACAGTCCCCTTTAGGAACATGCGCTGAACTCATTTTACCTTTCTTTGATTAAAAAAACCAATGGATGTGTCTGAACATTCCCATTTGTTCCCTTCTCTGCCATTATGAATTCCAAGGTGACTCAGTCACTTCCTCCCATGTCTACCATACCTTCTGTTGCGCCAACTGGCTTTTCTTTTTTGGTCAGAATTAAGTGGAAGCTCTGTTCTCTTTGTCCTCTAATCAGCTGTTCCGCTTTTAGTAATGGAACCCTCCCAGCAGATGTCTGGAGAGCTGAAATCATGACATCACCTCACCACTATCATAGAGCCAAATGGTCCTTGACCCTTTCCACTTTTCTGCTTCCTTGCATCTCTGACCACATGTTTTTACACAGTTCTGCAATTTTCCACATGGTACGTGTTTACATCTAGTGCTCTGACTTAAGTAGGAGGGCTGCAGCTCAGAAAGGTTGAAACAACCGCTAGACATAGGTCTAGAAATGCTTTGGGAAGTGGCGTCCAAACCAATCTGCAGGTCCTACAAGTACAGAAGGAAAGAACATTTAAATGCCCTGATTTAATTTAGGGGAGCCATATAGTTTCAGGAACAGAAACTCTATTCCAGCTATAGGAATAGAACATGTGACCCAGGCTATAGAAATAACTGCATTTATTCCTTAACCACCGTGATTGGTTCTCAGGTGAGCACATGACCTCAGTCAGACCACTCAGAGCACACTTCAGGGCTTCCTCTGGGAGGTTAGAATGAAGTTTCTCTTGCCTGTAGAGGTGAACAGGATGTCCCTAGGTCAGAAAATTGCTTGAAATAATCTCAGGACCACAGAAAAAGTTTATTTTAGATTAAGTTGATACCATGGAAGGGGAAATAGGATAATGAAAGAAATCAGGGTCTGTAGGACATCATTGAGCCATAAAACCAAGCTTTCTGTGTAACCAGCCTTCCTTGAGATTTTTAGTTCCTTTAATGTAAAGCCTGTATGTGTTAGGGTTTCAATTCAAAATGCATCCTTCCATCCCATAACCATATCTAAAGTTCCAGTAATAACCATGAGACCAGGGTAAAATGTTAGGTCTATTTTGTTTCTTTTTGTCAATTACCATTACTCCTGAGTATTAATTCTGGGGGGAAAAAAGAAGTAGTGCTTTGTTTTTAATGAAAAAAGACTTATAAATTAGAAAATGTCAAAGGAGAAAACAAAGTTGTAAGATGGGCAGGATTATTAAAGGAATGTCTTTTAGGGACTAGCCTTGGATGGGAGAGTGGTGGAATTGGGCTGAGATGCAAGGGACATTGGAGAAGATACAGAATTTCCCAGGAGACAAGGTTCAAAATGAAGGTGAAGTGCCCTGTGTCAGGGTGAGGGACCGAGGAGGTCCTCACTTTGTGGAAGACAGGTCAGGAAATTTGAGGGGGAGGCGTTTGAGGATTACAGAGAATGGAATAATGACTGACCTGGATTCAGAGTTTATAGGGAGTCAAATGGAGTCAAAAGAGGATTGAAACTCCAGGAGATTATGGAATGTGGAGTAAGAGGTAATGAAGGGAAAGAAAGTCTGGCAGGAATGAAGGAGTGGAGAATTGTAGGGGTGCGGGTGTGTGGAGAGTCAGCTCTGAGTCCTGGTCACCTGAGGGAATCTTCATCTTGCCACGATGCACACTGGGGTAAGTACAATGAATTTTTCTTTCAAAATGTTGTGTTTCCCCAGTGTGATACCCACCCACCCTGCTTCCATGGCCCTAGTTTCAGTCAGGCACAAACATGTCACTCCGTGGCAGTTGGTGGCAGCAACCAGATTATTGTCAAATATCAACGATATACATAGAGTTCCATTCCCTTTCTCCTGCCTCAGCCATGCAGGTAAACATCCTGTCAGTCCTGCGAAACTCCATAAGGATAACCTGTAAAACTCCCCTTTTCATATGCCAATAGTGGCTCCCAGTCAGACAGAAACATTGCTAATACGTTTTATATTCTTTCCCCTAAGACTTTGGTATCTTTAAAAAAACCAATTCCATCTTCCTCTATAGCAATAAGAACAACTTGTAAAAACCCTGAAAGGTCATAGAGATGATCCAAACCACCTCCCTCTCTTGAAATCAAGGGAAACGGAGGCCCAGAAAAATATAGATATTCATACTGTCAACCTGTGGCCAATCTGGCAGGAAACTTGCAGTTCCCTAACACATGGAAGCCCAGAATTTGTCCCTCCGTATCATGAGGACTTTGTCTCTAGAATTCCCAGCCCACTTTTTCTATCAAAACAAATTTTACTTGAGATCCATCATTTATATTAAAAAAAAAAAAATCCATTCTTATTTCAACTCAGTATCTGGTTATGGATAAGGTTTTGTTTGCATATGTTTTATTTGTTTATTTTAGGATCTTTCCTCACTAGAGTATAAGCCCCTCCAGGAATGGACCACATCTCTGCCTCACACGTTGTCTTTTTCCTGTGTACCTTGCCCCACTCAGGGACTTTAGGCCCCCGTAAGCAGGGACCCTTTATCTTATGGGTCTTCGTTTCCTCAGCCCCTGTGAGAGTACCCAGCACACAGTAAGCCCCCAGTAAAAGTTCATCTGATACAAATGTCTTTGTAAACCCATCTGGTACATGATCCATAAATATTATTGACTTCTGATTTCATATTCATTATCATCAGGTACTTTAAGTAATGGAAGAAACTGACAAAAATAAATTCCCAGAAACAGTCTGGCAGGTCCTCCAAAAGGTAAACAGAATACCATATGATTCAGCCATTCTACTCCTAGGTAGGTACCCCTAAGAGCTGTGTGGCTACACCACTCCATTTATCCATTCATCAGTTGATGGGCATTTGGATTGTTTGTACCCTTTCAGCTATTATGAACAACGCTGCTAGGAACATACATATACATGTTTTGTGTGAAAATGTGTTTCATCTCTCTTGGGTATATATCTAGGAATGAAACTGCTGGGTCATATTTAATAACTCTAGGTCTAACTTTTTGAGGAAGTGCCAGGCTATTTTCTAGAGTGGTGGTACCATTTTACATTCCAGTAATGCATGAGGATTCCATTTTCCCACATCCTCACCAACACTTACTTTTCTTTTTTTAAAATTAATTATAGCCATCCTAGTGGGTATGAAGTAGTATCTAATAGGGGTTTTGTTTCTATAAAGACTAATGGATATTGGTTTTCTTTATGGGTCATTTGTGTGTCTTTTCTGGATAAATGCCTATTTAGATCCTTTGTCTATACTTAAAATTGGATTGTCTCTTTTTTACATTGAATTATAAGAATTCTTTTTGTATCCTTGATACTAGACCTTTATCAGATATATGACTTGTAAATGTTTTCTTCCATTCTGTGGGTGGCCCTTTTAGTTTCTTGATAGAGTTCTTTGATACATGAAAGTGCAGTGTATCTTCCTTTTTCCTCCTCTGTTTGCCTGTGAACATTTGAACACCAGTACTTATTACCACCTAGGTAGTTTCTTTACTTTCTGAAGAACAATTTTGGTGGTTCACTGGCTAGTCAGTGATTGATTCTTCTAGGGGCTATTAAGGACCCAGAGGACCAGGACTATTTGAGGGGGAAGAGATCACATGGTAAAACATCAGTTCCAAGTATAGGTTTTTGTCAAGAGCTATGAGCAAGAATTATTCCTAAAAATGGGTTCACAACATAGCCACACAGCCCCCCAGGAAAATTGTCCAGTGTCATCAACCTGACACCTGGCAGCTGGCTGCCACCCAGTGGTAGAGATGAGAAAGGGTTACAGGTATTCAGTGTGCTTTTGTAAAAAAAAAAGATTTTGCTTGGGATTTTAGATAGGCCACTTGTTGGGAAGGGATGTATTTGGCTTTGGCATTGGGTTTTGGCAAAAGACGAGTTTGTATTCAGAAATAAGAAACTGCCAACGTTGGCATGCTGCTCCACGTGACAGAGTGCTATGTCCAAAGTAGCCATCGATGTATCAGGGGGAGCAGCTTGCTTCATGGCCCATTCATGTGCTATCTCTATTTGGTATGGATTTCTGACTTGCCAGCAGCATGCCTCTAACTTGAGATGATTTTCCAGCAGTGAAAAATTGGTTAGGATAAAGCTGTGGCTATGAATCAGAGCAGACATAACCCTATGGCTTTAAGTTTGACCTTACACCAAATTCTACATGGTCAAAAAGAGTAACTATAAAGTGGAGAGGGGACAGAGGAAGGCATACTAAATGGACTAATTGCTTAAAAGTTATACATCTCCAATTGTTTAAAAGTTCTACATCCCAGTAATAACATCTTCAGGATTATTTTTCAACCCAACTCAATTCATTTTTGATCTGTTACTAACAGAATTCTACCTCAAATAAACGAATTCATAGTAAGGATTTTGAAGTATCTCAAATATTCCAAATTATCAAAGAGTAATGTGTGTTACAGGGCCTCATAGGTAGTGCAAGTCAAAATTCAAACTTAAACTCTCTGCAACAGTTCCCTTCTATGCTTCAGCCCATGTTGAGTTTGGTCTTTCTCTGCAAACAAATAATTTCATACAGCAAGAAAAATAACCATTGGGAGGTCTCATATGTTCATGTTATACCTCCTACCAGAAAGGTTTATGTGCATCAGTGTTCAGTTGCAGAAAACAGAAACGCTTCCTGCAAGTTCAAGCAGAAAGCATACACCTGGTGATCACATTTACCCATGTGGTGTTTGCTCCCTCTATCCCTCCGGGAATTAGATGTTTACAAAGGGCTGGAGATTCAGGCAGTAGGCTGAGCTTCCAGGATCAACTTCCAGGACATATTGCAGTTTTCTGCCTCAATCAGATAACCATCCCCTGCCTCTGCTACTCTCTGTGCAAGTGAAGTGGGTGTCCCATATTTCGCTCCTTGATATCCACAAAGCTAGGAACCAGGTGCTGGGACCTCAGCTCCAAATGTCACAGAAAACCCAGGCATATGTATACTGTATTTGCCAGAAACAGCTCCATAATATGAACTTCTGCCTTCTAAATCTCTCAGGGGCATCTATTTAATTCAATATTTAATTCATCTATTTTATTCAATGAAGTCACATGAAAAACCTAGCTCTAAGGGAGTCTGTATTCTGTTATGGACTGAATGTTTATGTTCCCTCAAAATTCATATGTTGAAATCTAATCCCTAATGTGATGGTATTAAGAGATGGGGCCTTAGGTAGAGCCCTCATGAATAGATCTAGTAACCTTATAAACAAAGACCAGAGAGCTAGCTAGCCCTCTTTCCACCATTTGAGGATCAAGAAGAAGTTGGCATTCTGAACCCTGAAAAAGGGCCCTCATCAAAACCAACCATTCTGGCACCTTGACCTCAGACTGCTGACCTCCAGAACCATGAGAAATGAATGGATGCCATTTAAGCTTCCCTATCTATGAGGATTTGTTACAGAAGTCTAAGCTAAGACGTGTTCTTTTTCTCCCTCTGTTGTAGGCTGCAGTCAAACCGCAAGGGATTGGAAAGGCATTGAGGGTCTGTCTGTATCTAGAACAGATCTTCACTCTCTGCCCCCATATTTAGATATAAAATTTCATGGAAGAATTTCCCCTACCTACCTGGGACAAATTAATGGTGCTGGAGAGCAACATGATTGGATAGGAGTGAGGAGGGGCCGCTTTATAGCCTGGAAAGTCCTCTGAAACCACTTGATTGGATAGGAGTTAGTGAAAATCTTTATGATAGACATTAAAAGCCCGCTGTGATCTTGGCCCCCTATTTAATCATGGCCTCATCGCCAACTATTTTCCATTTGTTCACCTTGCAGCACCTTAAATATGCCAATCTTATTCTTATTCCAGCGTTTGTGTGAGATTTTCCTTTTTCCTGGAACATCCTTCTCTAAAATAGTCACAGAATCCTCTTCCTTACCTCATTCAAGTCTTTGCTCAAATATCACTTTCTCAGCAAGGCCAACCCTAGCCATCCAATTTAATTACATTTTTTTTCTGTCCCTTGACACTCATAGTTCTTCTCATTCTACTTTATAATATTCTTTTTCTCACTCACATGTTACTTTCTACAATCAAATTTACTTCTTTATGCCAGTTGTCTTTTTCCCTTCTCCATAACAACAGGAACTTTTTGTAAGTTTTGCTTGTCAAAGGATTCCAGGCAGCTGGATCTGTGTTTGACTCTAGGCATCAAATTAAAAAAATTTTTTTTTTTTAAAATATGGAATGCTTCACAAATTTGCGTGTCATCCTTGTGCAGGGGCCATGCTAATCTTCTCTGTATCATTCCAATTTTAGTATATGTGCTGCCAAAGCAAGCACTCAAATAAAAATTTAATGGATGTAAAGATTAATGAATGGATAAGCCAGTCACCAAATGAAAGGGAAAGTGCAATTTCAAGACAAAGGGCAAAGTTCACAGGGCCCAGTGGCACACACATGTGATCCCAGCAGCTTCGTGGTAGTGGTGGTGGGGTGCTGAGGCAGGAAGATCTCGAATTCAAAGCAAGCCTCAGCAACTTAGTGAGGATCTAAGCGACTCAGCGAGACCTTGTCTTTAAATAAAATATATAAAAGGGCTGGGTATCTGGCTCAGTGGTTAAGCGCCCCCTGAGTTCAATCCCCAGTATGGAAAAAAAAAAAAAGAAAGGAAAGAAAAAAGAAGTTCTAGGTAGAAAAAATAAGAGCTTTCTACTACATCTAACATCTTTAGTACTCACCAGTTACCAGGAAAAATGAAAACTTAGATATATAAGTTCAGACACTCAGAGACCCTCTTGATTTATTCCCTTGAAAGGAAATAATGGGAGGAAAACGTGTAATGTGAGAAGTGAATCCTAAGAGGAATCATGGTTCAAGGAAGGGAGTGTCTAGGGATTATTTCTAGGATAATCAGAGAAGGCTCTACTGGGGGAAGCCCTAGTTGAGCCAGGCCTTGCAAGGATGAATTATTCAGGTAGAGGGTAGGAAGCAAGGAGGGCATTCCTAGAAGGGATAACTGCAAGATAAACCATCACTCTGGACTTTGAAGGCCATCATAGATATAGGATTATAGGAATGAACAGAGAAAAAATTGTTCCCTGTTTTATTTAAAAAAAAAAAAAACAAATTAGCTACACAGAAGTAGTTGTACACTGAAATATTCTCTTTTCCATATCTCCAAAAGAGTAGGTGCTCATGTTTGAGATTTTGCTAAACCAAAACCTGCCAGGTCACAAGAGTAGAGATTTCCCCTTGAGGCCAGGAATAGGGAAGAGTCTTTGTAAACCCAGAGCCAAGGACAAAATTTCACCATGCTCTCCTTGACATAAAGTGGCATGTGGGTAACCCAAAGTGAGATGTTCAAGAGCAATACTCCCATAAAAACTATAGAAACAGGAAAGATTGTGGAATTTCAGTTACACCGGGGAGTACATATTAGAGGGGTTTAAATGTCAATGTGTAGAGGATCCTCATACATGTTTACATGTGTATTCATGTGTACAGTTTCCAAAGTCCCTGCTACTTCATTATTTGGAACAATTTTCTTATTTTCTGAACCGTTTCCATCTTATCCAAACCCATGAAGACCTTGCCTTTCATATCTGAAAAGGCCTATTAAGAACATCTTGGTGTTTTTCTTTTTTTAATTTTTATTTATAGTAGTATGTATTACAGTTTATACTATACATATAGAGCATCTTTTTACATAAAACAGTTTGTATTCAAAGTATATTCACAGCATTCAAGTCTTCAATCGTGCATTTAGAATAATGATATCCATATTATTCAACCACTTTTTCCCCCTTCCTCCCTTGTACCTTCCCTTCCCCTCTCTTCCCTTTGACCATTATAGTGTTCCTCTAGTCCTCCTATGTACCCCGACCCATCAATACTGTGAACCGGCTTCTTTATATCAGAGGAAACATTCGATATTTGGATTTTTGAGATTGACTGATTTCACTTAGCATTATATTCTCCAACTTCATCCATTTACCTGCAAATGTCATTATTTTATTCTCTTTTATTGTTGAATAAAATTTCATTGTGTATATATACCACATTTTCTTTATCCATTCATCTACCAAAGGACATCTAGGTTGGTTCCACAACCTAGCTATTGTGAATTGTGCTGCTATAAACATTGAGGTAGCTGTGTCACTGTAATATGCTGTTTTTAAGTCCTTTGGGAATAGACCCAGGAGTGGGATGGCTGGGTCATAGGGTGGTTCCATTCCCATTTTCCCAAGAAATCTCCAAACTGCTTTCCATAATGGTTGTACCATTTTGCAGTTCCACCAGCAATGTATGAGTGTGCCTTTTTCCCCACATCCTCTCCAAAATTTATTGTTGTTTGTGTTCTTGATAGCTGCCATTCTGACTGGAGTGAAATGAAATCTTAGAGTAGTTTTGATTTGCATTTTTCTAATTGCCAGCGATGTTGAGCATTTTTTCATGTATTTGTTGATTAATCGTGTATCTTCTTCTGAGAAGTGTCTTTTAAATTCCTTAGCCCATTTATCAATTGGATTATTTGGTTTTTTGGTGTCAAGTTTTTTGAGTTCTTTATATATTCTAGAAATTAGTGCTTTATCTGATGTGCATGTTTTAAATATTTGTTCCCAGTTAGTTGGTTCTCTATTAACCTCACTTATTGTTTCTTTTGCTGAGAAGAAGCTTTTTAGCTTAAATCTATCCCACTCATTAATTCTTGGTAATAATTCTTGTGCTACAGGATTCTTGTTGAGGAACTTGGAGCCTAATCCAACATGTTGGAATTGTAGCTTACTTTTTCTTCTATTAGGTGTATTGTCTCTGGTCTAATTCCTAAGTCCTTGATCCACTTTGAATTGAATTTTGTGCATGGTGAGAGATACAGGTTTAATTTCATTTTGTTGCACATGGCTTTCCAGTTTTCCCAGCACCATTTGTTGAAGAGGCTATCCTTTCTCCACTGTACATTTTTGGTACCTTTGTCTAATATAAGATAGCTGAAATTATATGTATTAGTCTCTGTGTCCTCAATTCTGTACCATTGGTCTACTGGTCTGTTTTGGTGCCAGTACCATGCTGTTTTTGTTACTATTGCTCTATAGTATATTTTAAAGTCTGGTATGGTGATGCCACCTGCTTCACTTTTCCTGCTCAGGATTGCTTTAGCTATTCTGTGTCTCTTATTTTTCTAGCCCATGAAGACCTTGAAGCCCATGAAGACCTTGCCTTTCATATCTAAAAAGGCCTATTAAGAACATCTTGGGGAGATCCAAGATGGCGGATTAGAGGAAGCCGCACTTCAGGACAGTTCCGTAGAAAGAATCCAACAAAGCAGATAAATTGCCTTTCATTATATATATATGGACTGAAAATACCGATATCCTGGATGGTTTGATTACCACTACCAGAGAGAGAAAGAGACAAGCTGTTTGCAGCGGCTGGAGCCGCGAGGCTCCTGCAAAACCGCCTGGGTGGTGCACAGGCCGTGCGAAACAAGGTCAGTGTGAGGAGACCGCGCTACTGTGAAACCGGCGATAAAAACCAGCGATAACAGCCGGCGGGATTGGTGCTGGGGAGCCACGGGAGACCGCGGGTCCACACACCAGTTCGAATCCACACTCCGCCTGACGCGACCCTCGGTGTGGCTTCCCGGTGCGATCGGCAAGGATACGGGAGTCTGCGGAGCTGCTGTTGACTGGAAGGAGAGCACCGCCATCTTTGAAAGCTGCAGGGGCTGGTCCTGACAAAGGGGAGGAGACGGAGAGCGACTGCTGCATCCACCCAGGGACTCTCCAGCTCTCTGAAGACAACGCACAATTGGGTGAGACTTGGTTGGTCAGCAGGGGAAGGCGTTTCTGAGGCTGGCACAGCGGCCACAGGGGACTGCAACTGTGGGTGGGCTTGGGGAGGGGGTGCCTTCTGGAAGATCCCCCTTCCCGGCGCCATTCATCTGCTGACACACACAGTCCCCCTGGGCCACTCCTTCACTGAACCGTGCAGCCGCTGGCCTAGGATGCAGCCTTGATTTCACTGACAGGATCACAGATTGTGATCCAATAGCAATTGGTTTGAACTGGAAAGGAAAAAAAGAGGGGGGGGCTTCCCAGGGCCCGTTTTGTCTGAGACTTGGGGTTTGACTTTTTTTTTTTTTTTTTTTTTTTTCCCTTTCTTTTTATTGGTCTGCTTGATTTTCTGGATTGCAGGGAGGGGTTTTTTTTTTGTTGTTGTTGTTTGTTTGTATGTTTGTTTGTTTATTTTTCTTTTTCTTTTTTTGGCTTTGTTTTGTTCTGCTTTTTTTTTTTTTTTCCTTCCGCATTGATTGTTAGTGTGTTTATCTGCTTCCGCTCCCTTTTTTCTTTCATTCTTTTACTCCTTCTCACCCTTGTATCTTTTCTTCCTCCTTCATCTTTCATGTTTACATCCTGCCAGTGCATACTAAACAGAGCCAAAAACAAGTTATACGCAAAACTTGGGATTTCTAGAACCGGCGCAATTGAACTGGGTAGCAAAGTGGTGTTATATATAGTTTACTCTCTATTTCCTTGATTCTCTCTCTCCTCTCTCTTACACCAATTCCTACTCTTTATCATTTTTTTTCTTTTCCAACTTACTATATATATAAATTGATCTTTTTACCTAATTGTCAACCCCATTCTCTTTCTTCCATCGTCTACTGATACTAAACCACTTCCACTAAACCATTTCAATAGATATCTCTTTTCATACTTTCCAAGAAAGAACAATTCAAGACACTTCCTTCTTCCTAAACATAACACCTCTGTATCCAATACTTGAAGCTATAAAACCCTATCAGAAACGTACAGAGTAAATTGGAAATAATATCTGGGATAACAAAATCTGTACATTGTGACCAAACTTGGATTTTCTGAATAGAAAGTGTTAGGTTTTAAAAGTATAAAGGAATTATAAGGTGATCTGATAGCATTGTACTACAGGAACAACATAAGGCTTTAAGATAAAATCGAAACAGTCAAGGTCCCACAGTGCAGGAAGAATAGACACACAAGCAACATGAAAAAACAAGGAAAGAAAATGACACAAACAAATCAAGATACCTCATCGGCAGATGTCATGGCAAGCACAGTTGGTCAAATGCCAGAGATGGAATTTAGAAATTACATATGCCAAATGTTTATGGAACTTAAGAATGAACTCAAAAATGAGATGAGGGAGCAGGTACAGGAGGCAAAAGATCATTTTGACAAAGAACTCCAAAAACAAATACAGGAAGTAAAAGATTACTTCAATAGGGAAATAGAGGCTCTAAAGAGAATCCAAACAGAAATTCCAGAAATGAAAGAAGCAATAAACCAAAATAAAAGCTCAATTGAAAACATCTCCAACAGAATAGACCATCTGGAAGATAGAACCTCAGACAATGAAGACAAAATATATGTCTTAGAGAAGAATTTAAACCATACAGCAAAACTTGTTAATAATCATGAACATAACATCCAGGAATTATGGGACAGCATAAAAAGACCAAACTTAAGAGTGATTGGCGTAGAGGAAGGGGCAGAGTTTCAAGCCAAAGGAATGAGTAATCTATTTAATGAAATAATTACAGAAAATTTTCCAAGCTTGAGGAATGAAATGGAAAACCAAGTTCAAGAGGCATACCGAACACCAAACAAACAAAATCTCAACAGAGCCACACCTAGACACATTATAATGAAAATGCCTAATACACTGAGCAAGGAGAGAATACTAAAAGCCACAAGAGAAAGGAAGCAAATTACATATAGGGGGAAACCAATCAGATTATGTTCAGATTTTTCAACCCAGACCTTAAAAGCAAGAAGATCCTGGAATAGCATATTTCAAGCTCTGAAAGAAAAGGGATGTCAACCAAGAATCTTATATCCAGCAAAATTGAGCTTTAGATTCGAAGATGAAATAAAAACCTTCCACGACAAGCAAAAGTTAAAAGATTTCACAACTCAAAAGCCAGCACTTCTGAACATCCTGGGCAACATTTTTCATGAAGAAGAAGAGAAAGATGATAACGAAAATCAACAAAGGGAGATATTAAACTAAAGGAAATACCAACCAGAAGAGAAACCAAATCAAGCTAAAAACCATAAGTCAAATAAAAATGGATGGGAATAAAAATCACATCTCAATAATAACCCTGAATGTTAATGGCCTAAACTCGCCAATCAAAAGACACAGATTATCAGAATGGATTAAAAGAAATGACCCAACAATTTGCTGTCTCCAAGAAACACACCTCATAGAAAAAGACATCAACAGACTGAAAGTGAAAGGCTGGGAAAAGTCTTATCACTCACATGGCCGGCGGAAGCAAGCAGGGGTTTCCATTCTCATATCAAATAAGGTAGACTTCAAACCAAAATTAATCAAGAGGGACAAAGATGGATATTTCTTATTACTTAAGGGAACCATCCATCAACAGGATATAACAATCATAAATCTGTATGCCCCAAATAATGGAGCACCTACATTCATCAAACAAATGCTTCTTAAGTTCAAGAGTAAAATAGACCACAACACAGTTATTCTAGGGGACTTCAACACACCTCTCTCACCAATGGATAGATCATCCAAACAAAAGCTAAACAAAGAAACTTTAAGCCTCCTCAAAACAATTAACAATTTAGACTTAACAGACATATATAGAATATTTCATCCCTCAGTAAACGAATACACATTTTTCTCAGCAGCACATGGCTCCTTCTCCAAAATAGACCATATATTATGTCACAAGGCAACTCTCAGCAAATATAAAAAAATAGAGATACTACCCTGCATGCTGTCGGACCATAAAGGGATGAAATTGGAAATCAACGACAAAACAAGGAATAAGAAAAACTACTCCATCAACTGGAAGCTAAACAACATGCTACTGAATGAACAAGGGGTTGAAGAAGACATCAAAGAGGAGATCAAAAAATTCCTAGAGGTAAATGAGAACACAGATACATCATATAGAAATCTCTGGGACACCATGAAGGCAGTAGTAAGAGGAAAATTCATTGCACTGAGTTCATTCCTTAAGAGGAAAAAAAACCAACAAATAAATGACTTAACATCACACCTCAAAGCATTAGAAAAAGAAGAACAGACCAACACCAAGAGCAGTAGAAGACAGGAAATAATTAAAATCAGAGCAGAAATTAATGAAATTGAGACTAAGGAAACCATTCAAAGAATTGACAAAACTAAAAGTTGGTTCTTTGAAAAAATAAACAAAATTGACAGACCCTTAGCAATGCTAACGAAAAGAAGAAGAGAAAAAACTCAAATTACTAACATTCGTGATGAAAAAGGGAATATCACAACAAACACCTCAGATATACAGAATATAATTAGAAATTACTTTGAAAACTTGTACTCTAATAAAATAGAAAATACTGAATGCATTGACAGATTTCTAGAGTCATATGATTTGCCTAAACTGGATGTGGAGGCTATACATAATTTAAATAGATCAATTACAAGCGAAGAAATAGAAGATGTCATCAAAAAGCTACCAACAAGGAAAAGTCCAGGACCTGATGGGTTTACAGCCGAGTTCTATAAGACTTTCAAAGAAGAACTAATACCAATGCTCTTCAAACTATTCCAAGAAATAGAAAAAGAGGGAGCTCTTCCAGACTCTTTCTATGAGGCCAATATTACATTAATTCCAAAGCCAGGCAAAGACACAGCCAAAAAAGAAAACTTCAGGCCCATATCTTTAATGAACATAGATGCAAAAATCCTCAACAAAATCCTGGCAAATCGGATACAAAAACATATCAAAAAGATAGTGCACCACGATCAAGTGGGGTTTATCCCAGGGATGCAAGGCTGGTTCAATATTCGGAAAACAATAAACATAATACATCACATCAATAGACTTAAAGACAAAAATCATATGATCATCTCAATTGACGCAGAAAAAGCATTTGACAAAATACAACACCCCTTTATGTTCAAAACACTAGAAAAACTAGGAATATCAGGAACATATCTTAACATAATAAAAGCTATTTATGCAAGGCCCCGAGCTAACATTATCTTAAATGGAGAAAAATTGAAAGCATTCCCTCTAAAAACTGGAACAAGACAGGGATGTCCCCTTTCACCACTGCTATTTAACATAGTACTGGAAACTCTGGCCAGAGCAATTAGACAGACGAAAGAAATTAAAGGGATCAAGATAGGAAAAGAAGAGCTCAAATTAGCACTATTTGCTGATGACATGATAATCTACCTAGAAGACCCAAAAAACTCTACCAGAAAACTTTTACAACTAGTAAACGAATTTGGCAAAGTTGCAGGATACAAAATCAATACACATAAGTCAAAGGCATTTGTGTACATCAGCGACAAAGACTCTGAAAGGGAAATGATGAAAAATACCCCATTTGCAATAGCATCAAAAAAAATAAAATACCTGGGAATCAACCTAACGAAAGAGGTGAAAGACCTGTATAACGAAAATTATAGAACACTAAAGAAAGAAATTATAGATGAACTCAGAAAATGGAAAGACCTACCTTGCTCTTGGATAGGTAGAATTAATATTGTCAAAATGTCCATACTACCAAAAGCATTATACAGATTTAATGCAATTCCTATCAAAATCCCAATGTCATTCTTCAAAGAAATAGAAATAGCAGTCATGAAATTCATCTGGAAAAATAAGAGACCCAGAATAGCCAAAGCAATCCTGAGCAAGAAAAGTGAAGCAGGGGGCATCACCATACCAGACTTTAAATTATACTATAGAGCAATAGTAACAAAAACAGCATGGTATTGGCACCAAAACAGACTGGTGGACCAATGGTACAGAATTGAGGATACAGAGACTAATACATTTAATTACAGCTATCTTATATTAGACAAAGGTGCCAAAAATGTACAGTGGAGAAAGGATAGCCTCTTCAACAAATGGTGCTGGGAAAACTGGAAATCCATATGCAACAAAATGAAATTAAACCTTTATCTCTCACCATGCACAAAACTCAATTCAAAGTGGATCAAAGACCTAGGAATTAGATCAGAGACAATACACCTAATAGAAGAAAAAGTAAGCTCCAATTTCCAACATGTTGGATTAGGCCCCAAGTTCCTTAATAAGAATCCTGTAGCGCAAGAATTACTACCAAGAATTAAAGAATGGGATAGATTTAAACTAAAAAGCTTCTTTTCAGCAAAAGAAACAATCAGTGAGGTGAATAGAGAGCCAACTAATTGGGAACAAATATTTAATACATGCACATCAGATAGAGCACTAATCTCTAGAATATATAAAGAACTCAAAAAACTTTACACTAAAAAAACAAATAACCCAATCAATAAATGGGCTAAGGAATTGAGAAGACACCTCTCAGAAGAAGATACACGATTAATCAACAAATACATGAAAAAATGTTCAACATCGCTGGCAATTAGAGAAATGCAAATCAAAACTACTCTAAGATTTCACTTCACTCCAGTCAGAATGGCAGCCATCAAGAACACAAGCAACAATAAATGTTGGAGAGGATGTGGGGAAAAAGGCACACTCATACATTGCTGGTGGGACTGCAAAATGGTGCAACCGTTATGGAAAGCAGTATGGAGATTTCTTGGAAAACTGGGAATGCCTGAACGGCCAGCCACGGCGCCGCCACGGGAGGAAAATTCTCGGAGGCAGAGTTAAGCTTTTACTACTTTTACTTCTACTTTCTTCTGTCTTCTGTCTTCCTCAGGAGTCTCGGCCTAACTCTGACCAGTCATTACTTCTTCTATCTGGTTTCTCTTCTGTCTTCTATCTGGTTTCTCTTCTGTAACCGCTCTGCCTACGTTCTGGCCGCTCTGATTCTTCTGACCGACCGAGTGACTGCCCGGCTGACTGAATTCTCCGTTCTCCTAACTCGGACCGCTTTCACCCGGTTATATACCTTCAGGTTTGCGGGTGCCTACAGGTGCGTCACATACATATCAGGTGGAACTTATGGCTTCCAGCTAGCTACAACAGCCCTTCCTAATTAGGGCTCCTTCACCCAGCCATCCCACTCTTGGGTCTATTCCCAAAGGACTTAAAAACAGCATATTACAGTGACACAGCTATCTCAATGTTTGTAGCTGCACAATTCACAATAGCTAGGTTGTGGAATCAACCTAGATGTCCCTCAGTAAATGAGTGGATTAAGAAAATGTGGTATATACGCACAATGGAATTTTACTCAGCAATAAAAGAAAATAAATTAATGGCATTTGCAGGTAAATGGATGAAGTTGGAAGACATAATGCTAAGTGAAGTTAGTCAGTCTCAAAAATCCAAGTACCAAATGTTCTCTCTTATATAAGGAGGCTATTTCAAAGTATTGTTGGATGGGGTACATAGGAGGATTAGAGGAACACTAGAATGGTCAAGGGAAGGGAGGGTAAGGGAGGGAGCAAGAGGGGAGGGAGGGGGGGAAAAAAAAAGGTGGTTGAATGAGATGGATATCATTTTCCTTAATGCATGATTGAAGACCTAAATTGTAAACGAATATACTTTGAATACAAACAGTTGTATGTAAAAAGATACTAAATATATGATAGTTGTACAATTAAAAATTATAAAAATAAAAAAATAAAAAAAAAGAACATCTTGGTGTTTTTCTTTAAAAAAAAAAAAAAACTTTTTTTTTTTTTAACCTCCTCTGTATGTGGAAGAGGTTAAAATTCAGAAACCATTTGCAAGACTTCATAATGGCCTTCCAGCAATGTCTATATCTAAAAGGGGACTAGATGTGACTGAGGATTCTGGAATGAGGTGTCTATCCCAGATTATCCAGAGCACTATTTCAATCTCAAGAGTGGTTGTACACAGAGGAGAAACATAACACTGCTGCTCTGAAACAAAAGGATTATAAAAGAAGGAAAATGTATTTTCTCCTAGAGCCTTTGCTTCTGTCTTCCAAAAGTGTGAATAGTCAATTTGTGTTGTTTTAAGCTGCTCAGTTTGTAGTAATTAATTATAGCAGCAATAGAACATGAGTACTATGACAAAAGTGAGTTTTCAAGAAAGATTAAGATGTGCACGTGGTCTTTTTACAATATGCTCATCCCCACTCTTTAGTGTCGTGAAAAGGACAAGATTTCTGTGTAAAATGGAAATAAATGGAAAGCACATACTTCCAAGATATGGAGAGGATATTTTGTAAACTATATTATCTCATTTCTCTTGGCATTTAGAATATAGTCCCAGTCTTATCACCACTGAGTTTTTTCAATGTCTAGGAAACCATGTTTCCTCTATAAGAGGAAGTATTAAAAAACCAAGCAGATCACATGCAACTGGTGAAATAGTAGAAAATGGGAGCCTTCCAGAGAAGAAAAGTTAGAGCCAAGAGCTCCAGCCCCTCAGCTTTAGCAGGGGAATCTTCCTCCAAGGCTGTCCATGAAGGACAAAGATTTAATTCAATTTGCACCTCAGTATTCATGTCTTTGGGGACATTTAATTAGACAGGGAAATTCCATGCTTCTTTTTCCCAGGGTTATTTTTCTTTCTCAAGCTCACCATGGAAAACTATTGGTGCTTTATTTTACCTCCCTAACACTGCAGTGAAACTTTCTCATGCTATGAGATGGGGCTATTGTTAAAATCACAGGAAACCAAAGAGAAGACATCACACTCCTGAGATATGTAACTCCAGTTATGAGGGACAGCTGGTCTGATGAGACCAACCACAGCAGAGCCTTTTACTTCCATATTTCTGTGGAAAGACCTATGATATCATTCATAGTTAAATATACTATCCCAAATCAAGACACATACAATGAATACCTGCAGGAGCCTTGTTTGGGGAGATGGGCTAAGATTGCGGTTGACTTCGGGCCATGGAGATGTTTGGGCATTGCCGCCTTCCATAGTCTCATGGGACTTGGCCCGGGATCTCGAGAGACTGAGCGGAGATTGCTGATCGGGTCTGCGCCAATTTGGTGTGTTGGTTTTGGTGGTTTGTGTGTGGTACGTGTTAAAGTCGTTGTTAGAGCCAGAGAGAAAAGTTATCAGAATCCTATTTCAGTTCGCCTCTGAACTTCTTTCCGCGGCTTCGTTGTTCCAAGTGCCATCGCTTCAGGCGGCAACAAATACCTACTGAATGGTCTCTCCAATTTACAACAATAAAGGTGACTTCCATTCAAGTCCCCAACCACATGTGGTCATAGCCATGGAGTGCACCCAGCTTTGTTGTACAATATGAACCTCCTCAATACCATAGCCATGGTTGATGGTCCAATTGAAAGACTAGCAAATGAGACCCTTTTTTTCTAGAATTTGGAATTGGTGTGTGTGAGAGAAAAATCAACCTGGAGAATCACACCTTATTAGTTCAACTCAAAAACTATCAGAAGACTGATGAACCACTTGCACAGAGGAATAATGCAAAAAAGAATTAGGCAACAGAAAGATATACACTATGTCTGTTTCAGGTGTTGGTTCCAAGCTGCTCCTTATACATCCCTACCCTGTGGTATTCTAAAGCACCTCTTTTGCCCTTTTAATAAATTCCTTTTAAGCCTGCACCAAAATATGCTACCCCCAACTGAAAATGGTTGTTGAGCAACAAATCCTTCTATTTGCTACTTTATCCACCTGGGAGAACAGATTAACATTCCCTGGACCTTTAGTCAACACGAGCAAACTTGAGTCAATGGATTTATGGCGTATTGGGTTTCAAACACTTTGCAGCCCTACCAAAGTTCCTTCCCTGTGCCTTGTCACTTCTCCATACTTGATGGTGTGTAAGCCTTTTGCACTCATTCCTTGGATGTCTTCCACATACACATGTAGTGTTTAATTTTTTTATTTTTTTTTTAAACACTTTCCAAAGGAGCAAAAATTTCCCCTATAAGCCCTTTTGCTTAACTGAAGTTTTGTTTGGGCAATTACCAAAGCACCATAGTAAAATCCTCTCTGGAAGATCCAAGACCAGGAAGCATGTAGGGCACCTCTTCGTAGCTTGCAGACAGCTGTTTGCTAATGTAGAGAGAGGATGCTCTGGTCACTTCATCTCCTTATAGGGCACTTGCCCCTTAACCTCTCTAATTATTTCCCAAAGACGCCACCTCAGGATTTTGGTGCCCCTAGCAAATGTTTTTTATTAACATATAACCAACGAGTCCAAAAACTAGAAGAAACTAGTCTGATTAAAAAACAGCCCTGGCTGCCACACTGTCTACACCACTACCATTAGCATCATCTCACATTTGTGACCCATTATATCATGTAAGGAGGGAGGTCAGAGATCCCCCTTGTGCATACACCTCAGCAGGAGCTAATTGTTTTAGTCATTAAAAAAAAAATGGCCATGTTGGGCTAAATACTCAGACCAGAATTTATGAGCATTGTGCAAGTTTTCACCAGTACCCCCCCCCGCTGCCCCCCCCCAACAACACATTGTCCCAATACCCCATGTTAATTCGATTTATTGACTACATGCAGAGAACCAGACCCAATAGATACAAAATCTGACATGCAGGAGCCCTGCTAAGATTGCGGTTGAGGCATAGACATTTTTGGGCATTTTTCTCACGGGACTTGGTCTGGGATCTCGCGGGACTTGGTCCTCGAGAGATAACGGTGACAGCAGATTGAGCTAGCGCCATTGCTGCTCGGAGAGACCAGAGAGAGAAAAGACAGGGTTATCGCTATTGTATAGATATTTGTAAGATTAAAGAATATTTTCGTGTATACAAACAGTTGTAGGAAGCCATGTAAAAAGATACTAAGAGCTTATTAGGTTTGCAAGTGACCCCAGGCGTATTTACATAAGTCATTTAAAATGAATATGCCTCTAAATAGGAACAATGCACTATGAGTTGTACATAAGCGGCCCACCTTAAACCTCTCCCTGGAATTATAAAAATAAAAAAAAAATGGAAGGTTTTGCCACAGGGAATGGCTAATAGGATTAAGAAGTACTATTTAAAATCATGGATAATTTTGTTAGACCCAAAAAATTTTAATAAATAAAGAACATTTAACCACCCTCAATGATTTCCAAAAACTACTGGGAGACATTAAATTGGCTTCGCCCTACTCTAAACCTCACTACTGGCCAATTAAAACCTTTATTTGACATCCTTCGAGGGGACCCTGATCCATTATTAATATCTTTTACAGTTTTGCCTGTCTCTCCTAAAAAAAAAAAAAAAAAAAAAGAATCCTGTAGCGCAAGAATTACTACATCGTCAAGAATTTTAAAGAATGGGGGCTATAGCTAGATGCTCTACCTCTGCATTTAAACTAAAAAGCTTTTTGTATCTTTTCCAGCAAAAGAAACAATCAGTGAGGTGAATAGAGAAAATATGACTTACATAACTGCACCAATAGTGGAATTGGAAGCTGTGGGTAAGAGCTCAAAAATAGCCAGCCCATAAACATTTTTTTTCACTCCAAGCCGTCCCAAAATTAGAGTTAGCAGGACCAATAGCACCTCATACTCCAGCTTTTAAATTGTTTTATCAAATACAAAAACTTTTGTGGGCAAGAAAAGAACCTCTATTCATAGGCCATATTAGAGCACATACTAATTTGCCTGGCCCCCTCCATGAAAGTAATCAAAAGGCTGATGAACTTACAAAAACAATATTTATACTTTCAGTGCTACAACAAGCTACTTTATTTCATTCCCAGTTTCACGTCAACAGCACCACCTTGCAACGTAGGTTTAAAATCACAAAGGAGCAAGCCAGAACAATTGTAAAAGATTGTAAATCTTGTATGACACATTTGCCCAATCCTCATTTTGGTGTTAACCCTAGAGGATTAATGCCCAATCATTTGTGGCAGATGGATGTTACTCATGAGCCAAGTTTTGGAAAATTGCGATTTATTCATGTAACCATAGATACATGCTCAGGCATGATTTTTGCTTCCTTACATTCCGGAGAAAAAGTTAAAGATGTCACATCTCATTGTTTACAAGCTTTTGCTGCATTGGGCATCCCCAAAATGCTTAAAACAGATAATGGCCCCGCATATACGTCCTCATCTTTCAAAGAGTTTTGCGTAAAATTCAACATATCCCATAAAACAGGCATCCCATACAATCCTCAGGGTCAGGGCATTATTGAAAGAGCAAACCGCACACTAAAAGTTATGTTGTTAAAACAGAAAGAAGGAAACTGGAAAAATCCTAAGGACAGATTGGCACTTGCCCTGTTTACCTTAAATTTTTTAACTTTAGACTCTGATGGTTATTCTGCTGGAGACAGACATTGGAACCCACATCAACAACATAAACCTTTGGTTTACTGGAAGTTTGTTCTTTCAGGTACATGGAAAGGTCCAGATCCAGTGTTAATTTGGGGGAGAGGATCTGTTTGTGTTTTTCCAAAGCATGAATCCTCTCCAATATGGATACCATCTAGATTAATAAAGCAAGTACCAAATCAAAAGAATCAAGATGAAGTTGTTGAGGAATCAAGATTAATAAAAAAGGCACAAAATCAAGAGGACCATGATGAAGATATGGAATGATTCCCTTAAAAGAGTCCTTCAAAATACGTCACAACTTAAGTGTCATTCCTCCCGGCTGGGACGAAGAGATCTCTCTTTAGTGTGCACACAATTGTATTTTTTTTTCTTTTTATATATGTGTTTATGTCTGTGTATTTGTCTAAATTTCATGTTAATGTGACGTCACAAATATATGTTTGTATGTGCGTCTGTCTGTCCAGTCTGACATCAAAAATAACAAAGCACTTGTGAATATAATATATATATATATATATATATATATATATATATATATATATATGGATCCAAATAACTCTAATTCATTTAAGTTTAAGAGTATTCTAATTGGGTAAATAATTTAATAAGTGAAGGTACCTTCAATTTTGTTTTATAGGTGTCCCAGGGATTTCTCTTAAGCGAAAAATATGACTAGGGCTGTATAACCTGATATTTTGGTGTTTTGACATAAGGTTGCTTATTTGTTATTAACTTCATTTGTTTAATAAATGATTAATTTCAATCATTTCAACAGGTAAAGGACTGCTGTGTATGCAGAAACTCGAGAGTTCCAGCTAACAAATTATTTCTCCAAAGTGCTTTTAGTTTTTCTTTAATCTATCTTTAATACAGTAAATACCCTCAGTCTTTCTTTGTTTTGTTCTAAATATGATGATTTGCCAGCTTATGTTTGTGGGAGCTCAGGCTGCAATGTGTGTGAGCAGAAATCAACTTTAATTTTCTAATCTAATAATTCTATTTTTTAGTTTGACAACTCGCCTCTTGACTCAGTGCTGGAATAGCACTGCCTTTCCTTTAATAATTGATGCTTGAGTCTCTAGGGAGCGGGCCCTGAAGATTTGCCGGTGGCATTGTCTAGACATAAAAAAAAGACGGCTGCTGCTACAGATGCAGTGATCGCGGTCGCTGCAAGCATCCCTGCTGCTCAAATGTCAAACAACCTCACCAGCAGTGTGGCCTCTGCTCTGCATGCATGGGGCCTCCTAGATCTACGTGTTATAACAAGTGGACATTTTGATCTTTCATTGTTTGGGACTTCATGGGACAGTACCTTGGGGGTATTTGTTTAGACAACTCAGTGTGTTACTTGATAGATCTTAGGGCAGCTGATTTGTTTAAAGAATTTGATATGCTATGCAATTTGGCTCATCACCAAAAGGCTTGTTGCCTTAAAGCTGCAGCATCTCCCCACAATTGGACGGCTGTTAGTCATCTTACACAGTCGATCCTAAAGGGCTCCATTGGATGGCTGGTTAGCCAATGACGGGTAAGATCCCCAGAGGGGGACAACCTAAGACAGGCACAGTCGCACGGGATAGTCTCATGTGGCCGACATATCAACCTAAGACAGGAGTCAAGGGCACAGCCTTGATTATCCGATGACGGGTAAGAATGTTGGTTGCACATAGACGTCCTAGAGCATCCCCTCTTTTAAAACAAAAGGGGGGAAATGCAGGAGCCCTGTTTGGGGAGATAGCTAATATTGCGGTTGACTATTGGGCCATAGACATTTTTGGGCATTTCCGCCTTCTGTAGTCTCACGGGACTTGGTCTGGGATCTCGCGGGACTTGGTCGAGGATCTCGAGAGATTTGAACGGTGACTCAGCAGATTGAGCTAGCGCCATTGCTGCTCGGGCACATGGGAAGAGACCAGAGAGAGAAAAGACAGGGTTATCGCTATTGTATAGATATATTGTAGTTTCTTGTAAGATTAAAGAATATTTTCGTCTCCATCCTGTCTCCGGACTCCTTCCCGCGGCGCTGCCATTCCAGGCTGCAATCCCTTTCCGGCGACAACAACACAGGACAGTCAAAATGGGCCTAAATAATTGCTGATTTCTGGTACTGTCCCAAATAGAAAATACTCCACGGGCAAGTGCACCATCTCAACCATCTGACTTTGCCTGGTTCTCTTAATCATCAAAAATAAATGTGGAATATATTTGCTTTAACCACTCAAATGTATTTTACACGAAGCAGATTTGTTCTCATGCACAAATTCAACAAAATGCTGCTTTGTTAAGAGGAAATTAAAGGAATCTGTTTTTTTTTTTTTTTTTTTTTTTTTTTTTAAGTATCAGAAATTTTCTTTGGAAAAATGGAAGATTACAGATCCCAAGTTTAAGATAGCTAAAATTTACGTGTGTTCTTTTCTACCTAAGCAGGAAAACAATCTGCAGGGATAGGGAATATAAGAGCAGAATCTGTTTCAGACAAGAACATTAAAAAATCTTAATATTCTAAGTTAGGAAACAGCCCCTGGGTAGGAAATGCTACATACCTACTGTGTGGCTTACAAGTGTGGGACTTGGAGTCAGATAGGACTTGCGTTCAAGACCAGCTGCATTACTCATCAACTACGTTCAAGTTCCTTAAGCACTCTGGGCCTCAACATCTGTTTCAACATGAGAGAAAATATCAGCTTCATAGGGTCATTGCTACACCAGTCGCAGTACCAGGTGTAGAATACCTTGACTGACACCCACCAGTAAATGGTAAGGGGACCCTGATATTCCTGGAATTTTTTTCTCTCTTCTGAGTTTTTCTAAGCTAGGTTTCCCTTTCCCATAATTAAGCCCGAAGAGCTGCTCCAAGCAAGGAGGACAGAAAGATATCACTCCTTCAAAAAGGAAGATTGAAGAATCTATCTGAAATAATGTCTTCACCCCAAACCTCTGCAATGTAGAGCTTGCTCCTTCCAACTCTCTTCCCTCCCTCCATCACCCCTTCCTTCCTCCCTTCCTTCATTCCTTTCTTTCTGGCCTTCATAAAAATGACAAGGTTATTTTACATTTGTCTAGTACTAAAACAAGACAAAACAAAATCCCCCATTCAATCTGGACTTACAGACTTGCCAGGGCTCATAAAGCTGTGTTAGATGCTTATTCTCACCTCCACCCAGTTCCTACATACCGTAACTCTACCTCTCTGACCTCTTTGCCCACTTGGATGAACCAGGGATCATTCAGGAGATGCCATCTGGAGACTCCAGTGGCTAAGCCAGCCCCACCTGGCTTGCTGCCGACATACTCACCTATGTGAACAGTGATTTATGTAAAGGGGAAAGCAAGACTGCAGGGACCCAGTCTCACTTCATCTTCACAACAATCTTTCACTGCAGTTAGCATTTTCCTCACTTTACTGAGAAGGCATATGTGGTTAATAGAGACGGACTAGCTTTTCCAAAGCCCAACATCTATCTACTGAACTCCCTGTAGCCTGAGTTGTCTCTACAAAGAATAACTCACAGGGCCCAAATCCGTGCTTGAAACTCCCCAGTGATTTCATATCATGCTTCCAGTAAAGACCAGACCCCTCCCTATAGCCTTTGAGACCCATCGTGATCTGGCCTCTGACTTCTCCAAACCAGCCAGGCTTGTTATCGTCACGGGATCTTCACCCTTGATGTCCCCTCTGCCTGGGATGTTTTCCTAAATCCTTCCATGGAAGACTGTCTCTTGTCATTCCATGCTGCTGTCATAAAGGTGTCCCTGACCATCCAGTCTACAGTAGCTCCTCATCCCTGATTGATCTTTTTCATTGCACATTTCAGTTGTTTGAAATTTACTTGCTTATTCAATGAGATTCCTGATTTGTTATCTAAGCTGCCTGAGGATAAAGACCTTTTCATCTTTTCATTACCATGTCTCCAGTTTCTAGCAGTGTTGTACAATAATGATCTCATTATTGATTTATTGAATGAAGGAAGGAATGAGAACTGGCTTAATCTGTTCTGTGCTGCTACAAACACCACAAACCAGGTAATTTAGTATTTTTATTTATTTTTATTTTTTTGGTACCAGGGATTGAACTCAGGGGCACTCAACCACTGGGCCACATCCCCAGCCCTTTTTTGTATTTTATTTAGAGACAGGGTCTCACTGAGTTGCTAAGTGCCTCACCATTGCTGAGGCTGGCTTTGAACTCACGATCCTCCTGCCTCAGCCTCCCAAAGTGCTGGGATTACAGGCGTGCGCCACCGTGCCCAGCTCAGACCAGGTAATTTAGAATGAACAGCAATTTATTGGATCAGAGTTCTGGAGAGTGGGAAGTCCTACATGCTGCTGATATTTGGTGAGGGCCTTCTTAAAATATCATCACATAGCAGAGGGACAAACTGAGACACCAAGAGGGGTCCAATCTTACCCCTTTATGATGGCATGAAGGCTCTGTACACGAAGACAGAGCCCTCATAACCTAAACATTTCCCCACCTACTGACATGGCTGTATTAATGATTAAGTTTCTAACACATGAACTTTGGAGGGACAAAACATTCAATCCATAGACAGAATAATTAAGAAAGGTCAGTTTAGGCTGCTGCAGAGTTTTAGATTTGGTTTCTAATGAGATTCCTCCCTTAATAGCAAGCACCCAAAAGAGACCCCACACTTGGGCTGGATTGTAGCTCAGTGATAAGTACATGCCTAGTATGCAAAAGGCCTAAGTTTGATCCCCAACACTGCAAAATAATAAAAATTTTAAAAGACCAAACTCTAGAAACTAATGCTAAAATAAATTCTTCAAGAAATTAAAACATCACTGTCAAGCAAATGTAAAATAAACATGTGTCAAAGATTTGAACTCATTAGTGAGGAAACCAATACAATGTTAAAATCAATTCAAATAATAATTTGAAGAGGAGGAACATGTTGGCAGTAGGGAATGCTGAGATAAATTTGCTACTAGGTGCAAACCTAGTTCATATCTTATCAGGTTTTAAATTGTAATGCTTGGGATAATTTTTTCTGAAGGATGAGAATTGTCTGAAGGAGAATCAGAGGGTAGGTACCTTCAGAAGATGACTTCAATGTTAGTGCAATTTCTGCTAAGCCTGAGATTCTACTGAAACTTATATCAAGCTTAGGCAGCAAATTATATGTTTTATTTCTGATCAATTAATGGGAAGATAGATCTATATCTTAGAGGCCATCTTTACCTTTTTCCATATAGGCTGACCTCTTCTAAATTTTTTTTTTTTTTTTTGGTACCAGGGATTGAACTCAGGGGCACTCGACCACTGGGCCACACTCCCAGCTCTTTTTTGTATTTTTATTAGAGACAGGGTCTCACTGAGTTGCTAAGTGCCTCGCCATTGCTGAGGCTGGCTTTGAACTCATGATCCTCCTGCCTCAGCCTCCCAAGTGCTGGGATTACAGGCGTGCACCACCACACCCGGCTTCTTCTAAAATTTGAGTCACTAAATTCTGAGGGCAGGGTCTTCCATGGCTCGTATATTTTGGGGTTATTCCATTCTAACATCCAGAGTGAGTGAAATATAAATTTAGTTGGAGAGAAGGTAATGTTTACTCTAATGATGTTCCCAAGGAAAGAAAATAAACTCAAACTTGTATCTGGGTATGGTAGCTACTTTAGGGAGAGTTGAGAAATTCTGGACTAGAAAAGTACAATCCCAGGAGGAGACATGCAAGGGGAACTTTGCAGGAAATTGTTGGAACAGAAAAACAAAGAGGAATTGACCCTGAAAGCTGGGTGTGTGGAGAAGGCTGGTCAAGCTTAGTGTAATCCTGAAGCGTTAGGTCTTAGGTGATATAAAAAGCAAGTGCAAATTAAAAATAAGAGGCTTAATTATTCCTACTGAAAACAAGAGTAATTTTCCCCTTCCTCTCCCTTTCAGAATTTTTTTTTTCATATCCTTTTCAAATGTACACAAATCTTTTCAATGGATAAGAAAGTCCCTTGCCAGTCTCAGAGCTGAGCTATGTTTCTTCAAGGACTGAGACCCATCTTTTTGAAGTATAAGGAAGATAAGGCTCTTCTCCCCATGTCCTGGGAAGAAATGGGCCTAACTTGTCACTTGACTGCAAATTACAAAAACTGCCTAATATATCATCCCCTTGTCTATATAAAAAAGTGAAATTCCGGGCTGGGGCTATATATTATGCTCAAGAGCACTGACTAGCATGCGTGAGACACTGGGTTCAATCCTCAGCACCACATACAAATAAATAAGGACATTCTGTCCATCTACAACTACATAAAATATTTTTTAAAGTGAAATTCCTATCTGTCTTTGCAATCCTTTATTGGTTTATGTATAACACACATCACATTCTGGTTTCACTGTTGTTGTTGTTGTTGTTGGAATAAAATTGTCTTCTTTTTCTTTTATTTCTGCAGATAAGTTTTCTGGGTTGGGAGGAGATCTTGGTCTTAATTACATGTCTCTTAATACTAGCCTGTATCTTAGTCCATTTTTTGCTACTATAACAGAATACTGCATACTAAGCAATCTATTAAAAAGATGTATTTCTCACAGTTCTGGAGGCTTGGAAGTCTAAGACTGAAGGGTTACATCTGGTGAGGTCCTCCCTGCTGTATCATAACATTGCAGAAGGAATCACATTGCCAGTGAGAACACACAAGAGAGGATAGGAGCAAGAAACTAGGCATTCAAGAGAACTTACTTTTAAAACAAACCCACTTCCCTCTACCCCCAGTACTAGGGAATTGAGCCCAGGGTCTTGCTTGTGGTAGGCAAGCACTCCACCACTGACCTACTTCTCTAGCTATAACAAACCCACATCTGTGATAAGTAACCCACTCCCATGATAATGGCATTAATCCATTCATAGGAGCCCTTTGGACCTACTCACTTCTTAAAGGTCCCATCTCCCAATCCCATCATAATGTTGATTAAATTTAACATTCATTGGTTTCTAAAGAGAGTTCAGAAAAATTTAAACATAATCTAGATTGATTCCCAGGATGATGTGGGCAGTAGAACAATATTGACACATTGTGAAATCTTGTGGGGAGGGGAAGACCAGTTTTTAGGTAACACTGGGCTCAGGATTATCATATCCTGGTCCTCAACAGATGTCAGGAGCATTTTTTTTAAGTTGTCCATGAACTTTTATTTTGTTTATTTATATGTGGTGCTGATAATTGAACCCAGTGTCTCACATATGCTAGGCAAACACTTATCATGGAGCTACAACCCCAGCCCTCAAAAGCATTTTGATTGTGAACTGTAGTGTGGTTAGTGTCATTACCCTCAGACCATCAGCATCAGTAAGCATGAACCCTTGGCCAAGTGGGGCCTCCCCACTAAGACAGGATGTCTGCCTAAAGGCATGAAGTATTGCACTGAGTTCTCAAATATAACTTGGCGTTCCTAATTATTTCTAAAATGACAAGTTTTTTCATGTAAAACAGACATTATTTCTTGGAGTTCTCTCCCAAGAGCTCCAAAGTCAGTATTGGAAAATGTTGACTCTGTAGCCATAGAAACCTCACTGGGAAATCAGAATGCCTGGTGAAAATTTCCAGAACATTTGTCAGCACTAAGCAAGAGCTGATGAAAGAAACTTCTTGCTCTGGTGGGTTTCTCCAGAGTCTAGGAGCCCTGTTACAAAGCTGGCTTTGTGATGAGGCCATAGCTCTGAGAAGGGCCTGCTCGGCTGACTCCCAGGCACAGACTGAATGAGTCCCCAGCCTGACCCCTGCAGGAAAAATAGAATGTGCTAGGAAAAATATCTTGGAGGAAGAAAAAGGCAACTCATTAAATTATCCAGCACATAAAACACAGATAGTTTTCAAGATAGGGAGGAAGCATAGTTTCTCAGATCCAGAAATAGTGGTTTCAAGTATGTTCCTTATGAGGGATCTGCTTTAACATTGGAGGAATGATCCTCCACTCCCAAGAATTCTGTAGGGAACATGTGTGCACAGACGCCATCCACATCTGTTCTGAACTAAATTAACATGTTAAGGGGGGAATAAAACTGTAAGGCCTCTAAAATAGCACCCATGGTGGTGGGGGGGAGAGCTATTCAAAGGGGAATTTTTTATTATTTTTCTAATTCTAATTAGATATACAGCAGATGCATTATAATTATACATATAAAGCATGATTTTTCATATCTCTGGTTGTATACAAAGTATATTCTTCATACATGTACTTAGGGTAATGATGTCCGTCTCATTCCACCATCTTTCCTACCCCCATGCCTCCTCCCTTCTCCTCCCTCCCCTGTACTCTATTTAGAGTTCATCTAATCCTCCCATGCTCCCCGCCAACCCCATTATGAATCAGCATCCTTATACCAGAGAAAACATGCAGCATTTGGTTTTTTGGGATTGGCTAACTTCACTTAGCATTATATTCTCCAACTCCATCCATTTACCTGCAAATGCCATGATTTTATTCTCTTTTAATGCTGAATAGTATTCCACTGTGTATATATACCACATTTTCTTTATCCATTCATCAACTGAAGGACACCTAGGTTGGTTCAAAGGGGATTTTTTTTTTAATGCCTTGGTCTGCAATTCTGTACTTCAGACTAAAAGAAGACCTAGTACTTATTACAAAGCTCTATCTGTGTTGAACAGTTAGTTTCTATGGAATTCAATTTAATCATCATATAAACAATTTATGTCACTGCAGCCATAGGTGCAAAAATAATAACCATTGTTTTTCTTCTACATGATACACTTCATAAAAAGCAATTCATTTAAAGAAGCACCTATAAAGTCTAGGCACATACCCCCTATAATACTGAATTTGAAAACATTAGGTGATTGGTGGCAAAACTAGCTATATCTTAGAGTTATACTTGTTACATGGTTTCTTTTATCCACCAAAATATAAATATGCAAATTACCATGACTGCAAGTTGGCTTTTTCTGTGTTGTAGATTGGACCTTATCATCATGTACATTACAAAATATTCAAGTGTTAATTATTCTTGCCCATGATCAGTTTTGCTCTTATGGCTCCTAAACAAAGATTACTGAGACTTCAAGGATGTGTACAATTTGTCTATTCACTTGGCACCATACCCCTTTAATTCATAAGTATTTTGACTATTTTGGTCACAGTACTAAGCATTGCTATTTAATTGAAAAAATTTAAATTTATTACTCTCTATTAATGTACTTGAAATGCCAAAAAGATAGTAGGTCCACTTAAGAGGAATCACCACATGAATAATTCAGTGTTAGTGTTATTCAAATTTCCATAAAAGTCTAGTGTTCTTGCTGCTTATTTCAGTTGAGTCTTAATGATTATAGTCCTAACTGATATAATTATTTAATTTGATCTTTGGTTATTCTTTTAAAATTGCCCTTTATCTCTAAACCAAAATCTTTATACATATTCAGAAAAATACATAGCTATTCTTCAAATGAGAGTTCTCCATTTTGAGCTCTGGGATTTGTTTTTGATCTCTTTAGTATACGACATTTCTTTAAGTATTTTCTGTAATACCAGTTTAGTAGTCATAAATTCTTTTTGTTTCTGCTTATCTTGGAAGTTTTTTGTTTATCTTTTTATTCTGAAGAATAGCTTTGCTGGATAAAGCAATATTAGTTGATGGTTATTTTAATCTTACAATTTCTTGTTATAATAATTTTAAAAAAATATTTATTTATTTGCTTTAGTTGTACACAATGCATTTTTATTTTTACGTGGTGCTAAGGATTGAACCTGGGCCACGCACGTGCTAGGCAAACGCTCTGCCGTTAAGCCACAACCCCAGTCCCTATAATAATTTTTTTAAACAAATGAATGTTCAGTGTATTACAGAATTTTTTCCAACTCACACATTTTTTCACATCTATTGTGTTTCCTCCATTTGCAGGTGAATAGTTTGAAGAAAGAAAATAATTAATAATGTTAATGACATTCCTGATCAAAAGTGTTGCTATAAAAATAAATTAAAAATTCACTACTCTTTATATTAATGACATCAACAGTGATAATAGAGATTAAAATTTAAAGATTGTGTCAGGCATTATGTGTTATGCAGTTTGTACTTATTACCTCATTTAATCTTTCCCAATGATTTTTATAATCTGATCTTTCAGATAAGAAAACTGAGTCTTTTAATAGAAGACACAGAGAAAAAGCCACATAAATACAGTTATCTCATACTAGACAAAGGTGCCAAAAACATACATTGGAGAAAAAATAACCTCTTTAACAAATGGTTTTGGGAAAACTAGAAATCCATATGTAACAAAATGAAACTAAACCTCTGTCTCTCACTCTGGACAAAACTAAACTATGGAACTGAACAGATACTTCACAAAAGAAGAAATACAATCAGTCAACAAATATATGAAAAAATAGAGAAATGCAAATCAAAACTACAGTGAGATTTCATCTCACTGCAGTTAGAATGGCAATCATCGAGAATACAAGCAAAAATAAATGTTGGTGAGGATATGGGGGAAAAGGTACATTCATACATTGCTAGTAGGGCTGCAAATTAATGCAACCACTCTGGAAACCAGTATGGAGATTCCTCAGAAAACTTGGAATGAAACCACCATTTGACCCAGTTGTCCCACTCCTTGGTTTATATCCAAAGGATTTAAAATCAGCATACCACAGTGACACAGCCGCATCAATGTTTATAGCAGCTCAATTCATAATAGCCAAACTATGGAACCAACCTAGATGCCCTTCAATGTATGAATGAATAAGGAAAATATGGTATATATACAGAATGGAATATTACTCAGCCTTAAAGAAGAATGAAATGATGGCATTTGCTGGTAAATAGACGGAGCTGGAGAATATTTTGTTAAGCAAACTAAGCCAATCCCAAAGAACCACAAGCTAAATGTTTTCTCTGATATGTGAATACTAATTCACAATAAGGGGGACTAGGGAAGAATAGAGGTACTTTGGATTAGACAAAGGAAAGTAAAGGGAGGGGAGAGTGTATGGGAACCAGAAGGATAGTAGAATGGGTCAGACATTATTGCCTTATGTTCATTTATGACGACATGACTGGTGTGACTTTACATCACGTACAACCCGAAGAATGAGAAGTTATATTCCATTTAAGTAAGATGTGTCAAAATGCATTCTACTGTCATGTATAACTAATTAGAACAAATTTTTTAAAAAGAAGAAAAAAACTATGTCTTTTGAGCTTCAGTGACTTATTCAAGGTTGGTCACCTTATAGCCTCTATTCTGGGAGTAGAAAAGAGAATGGCTCTTGCCTGTTTTAAGTGGATCCTTTTCTGTCATATTCTATCCAGATGGCACTAATTTCCGATAAAGTTGGTCATGAGGTCCCTTGGTGAATACACCAAAGCTGCAACTAGCTCCACCATCAAGGACAGCACGAAATGCCATTTTAACAACTCTGAAGGCAGTGGAAACATGGAGCGAAACAGTTACTCTTAACTTCTAGTTTCTTCATAACAACTTCTGATGAATCCATAGCAAGTTACAGAAAATGAAAATAAAGCATGTAAAATATGGGCCTGCTTGCCAGCTAAATTCATTGACTACACATAGCCACACGTCCTTTATCATCTCTTACCCCTCCAAGTTTCATTGGTAGGCAGAAAGTGTTTGTATCAATGCAGATAAAAAATCCTATGGAATCTTCTAATACAGATTGTTTTGTCTAGTCTCAGGTAACTTACTCTGTTAGGGGTAATAATCTAAAAAGGTTTCAGGGGAAGGTAATGGCACTAGCAAACTCTCTAAAAACCACGTTCTAGGGATTAGTCAGAGACCCTAGGTTATTTTGCTATAAGGCCTGAAAAAAAAAATGCAAAGGGCACATAGAGAAGACCAAGGCACTATACCTGACAGCCCCAGCTGAGTTCCCAGCTGACAGCCAGTGGTAATGGTCAGCTACGCGACTGAGACATTCCTGGGTATTTAAGATTAGACAAGCTCTCAGATGACTGCATCTACTGCTCATATCATGTGGAGCTGAGGAACTACCAGATGAACTCCACCAAACCACAGAATTATGAGAAACTGAAATGGTCCCTATTTTAACCCATTAAGTGCTGGGGTTGGTCATTCAGTGGCAGGAATTAACAGAAATAGACCTATAGTCAAAAATAATTGGAAGGCAAGTTTGAGCTGATAAGAGAAAAGAACTTTCTAACCAATAAGATTATTTGTTGTTACACCTGGTATAATCCACAGAATTAAATAATTCATTCTGGAATTGTTCAGAACAATTAGGGTATCCATTTGGGACTAGATGAGATTTGGACTTTCTAACCTTATACCTTCGATTGTATGAATTATTATTATTATTATTTTTTACAATCATCTGCTGTCTGCAGGATTATTTTTATTATTTATTTACTTATTCATCATGCACAAGTATAGTATCTTTTTACATACAACTGCTTGTATACAAAGTATATAAGTACTAAAAATTTTACATCAGCCTTTAAACTTGTTTTTTGCTCTTCTCATCAGCATAAAAAATGTATAACTGATACCCTGAGTGTGTTATATGCTTTTGTCTGAAAAATGTATTATTGAATCAAATGACAATTTGATTCATTTCAGTTGAGCAAGTATCATTGCTGCTAATTTTGAGACAGAATGCCATTATGTTGCCCACACTGGTCTTGAAGTCCTGGCCTCAAGTGATCTTCCCACCCCAGCCTCCCGAGGGCCAGGACTATGGCACACGTCACTGGCCCTGGCCAGAAAATAATAATTTTGTGTTTTTATTATACAAGATTCAATGACAAGTGAGGGATACAGAGAAGAAAGCACAGTCTCTGTCCTTACAGAACTTTCTATTAAATTGGGTAAATGACGAGTAAATAAACCAGTAACTCCAACACCCTGTAGAATCTTAGCACATAGGTAAAATCTAATCAATGCCTTGCAAAAGGATAGAAAGAGGAATACCATTTGACCATGGCAATTAGAGAAGTCTAATGATAGCTACCATCAGTCAAAATGAATTTGAAATACAGGATTAATTGGAAGAAGGAGAAGGAGAACATGCCAGGCAGAGAGGAGAACTTGAGCAAAGGTCTAGAGCAGGGATGTACAAGGCGCGTTTGGGGAACAGAAGTCATCGTCATCCAGGTTAGCTAGATCACTTGGTAGATATTGGGCAAGAGATAAGGATGAAAGGAGATGCTCTGAGCATAGTTTAAGGGTTGAAGACCAGACAGATATGCATACGTGATTCTGAAAGCATCAAGAGCATGCTGGGTGTTTTAAAGCATGGAGATTGCATGACCCCAACCAAGCTTTAGAAGGATGAACAGACTTGTAGAAGAGAATGGAGGGGAGGTAATTAGAACCAAGACTGGAGCCCAGGATCCCAGTCAGGGTCATTACAACCATATTTTCACTCAGATGTCCCATAGGTCTCTCAAACTTATTTTGGCCAAGAGAGAGATCTCTTAATTTTTCCCACCAAATATGTTACTCCCTTAACCTTCCCCATCTCTGTAGATGGCACCACCACCCCCTCCCATTCCTCTAGATGGAAACTGAAAGTCACCTTCATTTGATTTCTCCCTTTTCCCTACCCTCACACCTGACCCACTGGGAAATACTGACACTACCTCAAAAGGACATTCTTTATCAAACCACCTCTCACCATTTTCCTTGTTAACACCTTAGCTTAGGGAAATCCTAAACCTTCACTCAGCTGCAAAACCCATCTGAACGGTGCTCTTCTTTTCACATTCTCCAAATGGCAGCCAGAGAGTTCTGCTCAAAGTATAAGTCAAATCATATCACCCTCTTGCTTAAAATATTCCAATGGTAGTCCACTGCAATTAGAATAAAATCCAAACTTTTTATCTTGGCTTAAAAAAGCCCTGTATATCATGTCCTCTGCTTAACCTTCAGACTCTCTGCTTTCTCTTCATATCTACAATGCTGTATCTTCTTTCTGTCACTGGAATTTACCAAGCTTGTTACCACATCAGGGACCTTTTAGTTGCTGGGTACCAGTAGCATAACTCTGCTGGTAGAGTATTGGCTAAGTCTCATTCTTTCACTGTGAATTTTTACAGGGCAGGGTACATATCTTCCTCATTCAATCTATACATAGCTTTTCAACAGTCACACGTAAAGATTTTTGGTTTGTGGTTGCAGCAGCTATTGCAGAAATTGGCTAAATTGAAAAGGGTCATTTTGCGGGAAGCCCCTCAGGAGAAGACTCTTCTAGTTCATTTCCTCCCAGGCTGCCTCTCTGGACTACATTTGGTTGATACTCACTGGAATATCAAAGATGGTAGTGGGAAGGAAAGGGAAAGAAAAGGGAAGAACAAGCCAGTCCTGAAGCACCACAGACTCCTCCATTTCCCAGTTCCAACACTATTCCCTTTTCCATCTGTTTCTATATAGAAATTGTGTTCATTCAAATGTACTAATGTTTTTTTTCACTTTATTTTATAAAAGAATATATGTCCTTGTACATAGGAAAATCTCTTGTTCCTCCCCTCCCTTTTCTTACTGCATTTCCAAAACACACTACCAACTAAACCATGGTACTGGCCCCTTCAATTCCTAGTGAGGACTGTCTTATTGGCTTGCAGATAGTGGTCTTCTCTGTCTTTACCTTGTTTTCCCTCAGCATATCTAGGTAGAGAGGGAAAAAAAAAATAAACTCTCTGGAGTCTCATGAGAACACTATATTCCGTCATGAGGGTCCTCCCCTTATTACTTCATCTAAACTAAATTATCTCTCAAAAGTTATCTCCAAATACTATTACATTGTGAGTCGGGGATTAATATATGAGTAGGGGGAACAAAATTAAGTTCATAGCATCTCCTTATTAAAATATATCCTATCTGGAATATTCAGAGACTTCTGTTTTTCCTGACCTAACCCACTGGTATCAGCAAATGCAAACAAAACAAATCAGGAACTCTATGGTCAGAGCAGGTGTGTATGCTTCAAAGTCACAAGGAAAAGTCACATAAATTCCATATCCACTAGTGTCCTCCCATCAGGCAACTACCATTTCCAAAGGATTCAAGATGAAGCTCCATCAGAAGTCAGGAAATAGCCATACTATATGATCTCAGCCATACCCCACTAAAAAGAACCACACAGAGCATCTTGTCATACCAAGTAGTGAGACAGTTGACAGAGATCTCTGGAGGCATAGGAAATGACAAAAGAGCTAAACTGCAGAGGCTCTTTGGGCCTAAACTAAGATAAGTAAGGCAAGAAAATGTGATCTTTGTGCTAAGGTTTGGGTAAGTGTCCTCCAGAGGTCCAAGTTAAAGGCGTGGTCCCCAGCCCATGGAACTATTGGGAGATGATGGAACCTTTATGAGGTGGAGTCTCCTGGAAGGAAGTTAGGTCACGGGGGGGGGGGGGTGTGCCCTTGATACTGGCCCCTTCCTCTCTTTGCTTCCTGGCCACTATGAGGTAAGCAGCCTCCTTCAACCCAAGCTCCCACCATGATGTACTTCCTGTTTGCCACAGCCTTCAAAACAATAGGTCAACGAAAAAGGAACTGAAACCTCTGAAACTGTAAGGAAAATAAACCTTTCCTCTTTCTAAGCTGATTATCTCAGGTATTCATTATAGGAACAAAAAGCTGCAATGTATCAAGTATTGCAGTGTATCAAGTATGCTAAAAATCTGGGAGTTCATGATACAGAAAAAAAATTAGTCCTCTTTGGGGGTTGTTAGAAAAACAAGCCACTATTCTGAAAACTAATAAACAATGGGAAAGAGTCCAGAATTTGTTGCATCTTTCCTGTATACACTATACTATACAAAGTAAGCAAATAGTAGAACAAAAGTTCAGGAAGAAATAACTTCCCTGTGCCACAGTTCCCTGGAGGCAGCCCATTATTCATAGCTGTAACTCTCACCTGGTTCTTGGAATACGTCTTTTTTTTTCCCCCAAAATTTATTTATTTATTTATTTATTTATTTTTTTTGTGGTACCAGGGATTGAACTCAGAGGCACTCGACCACTGGGCCACATCCCCAGTCCTTTTTTGTATTTTATTTAGAGACAGGGTCTCACTGAGTTGCTAAGTGCCTTGCCATTGCTGATGGCTGGCTTTGAACTCGCGATCCTCCTGCCTCAGCCTCCCAAAGTGCTGGGATTACAGGCGTGCGCCACCGCGCCCGGCTTTCAATTTTATTTTTTATTCTAAGTTAGAAATGACAGCAAGCCGGGCGCGGTGGCGCACGCCTGTAATCCCAGCACTTTGGGAGGCTGAGGCAGGAGGATCGCGAGTTCAAAGCCAGCCATCAGCAATGGCAAGGCACTTAGCAACTCAGTGAGACCCTGTCTCTAAATAAAATACAAAAAAGGTCTGGGGATGTGACCCAGTGGTCGAGTGCCCCTGAGTTCAATCCCCGGTACCACAAAAAAAAAAAAAAAAAAAAAAAAAGAAATGACAGCAGAATGTATTACATTTCATATTATACTTGTAGAGCACATTTTTACATATCTCTGGTTGTATACAAAGTATATTCACACCATTCGTGACTTCATACATGCACTTAAGGTAATGATATCCATCTCATTTTACCATCTTTTTATTTTCCTTCACCATTTGCCCCCTCCTTTCCCCTCCCTCCCCATTGGCCATTCTAGCGTTCCTGTAATCCTCCTATGCTCCCCATCCCAACCCCACTGTGAATTGGCCTCCTTATATCAGAGAAAACATTTGGCATTTGGCTTTTTGGGATTGGCTAACTTCACTTAACATTATATTCTCTAACTTTATCCATTTACCTGCAAATGCCATGATTTTATTCTCTCTTATTGCTGAGTAATACTCCATTGTGTATATATACCACATTTTCTTTATCCATTCATCTACTGAAGGGCATCTAGGTTGGTTCCACAGTTTAGCTATTGTGAACTGTGCCATAAACATTGATGTGGCTGTGTCCCTGTAGTATGCTGTTTTTAAGTCCTTTGGGTATAGACCAAGGAGTGGGATAGCTGGGTCATAAGGTGGTTCCATTCCGAGTTTTCCCAGGAATCTCCATACTGCTTTCCATATTGGCTGCACCATTTTGCAGTCCCACCAACAATGGATGAGCATGCCTTTTTCTCCAAACCCTTTCCAACATTTATTGTTGTTTGTGTTCTTAATAGCTGCCATTCTGACTGGTGTGAGATGAAATCTTAGAGTGGTTTTGATCTGCATTTCTCTCATAGCCAGAGATGTTGAACATTTTTTTAAGTATTTGTTGATTGATTGCATATCTTCTTCTGAGAAGTGTCTGTTCAGTTCCTTGGCCCATTTATTGATTGGTTTATTTGCTTTTTGGTGTTAAGATTTTTGAGTTCTTTATATATTCTAGAGATTAGTGCTCTATCTGATGTGTGTGTGGTAAAAATTTGTTCCCAATTAGTAGGCTCTCTATTCACCTCACTGATTGTTTCTTTTGCTGAGAAGAAGCTTTTCAATTTGAATCTATCCCATTTATTGATTCTTGATATTAATTCTTGTGCTACAGGATTCTTATTAAGGAAGTTGGGGTCTAATCCAACATGCTGGAGATTAGAGCTTACTTTTTCTTCTGTTAGGTGTAGTGTCTCTGGTCTAATTCCTAGATCCTTGATCCACTTTGAGTTGAGTTTTGTGCATGGTGAGAGATAGAGGCTTAATTTCATTTTGTTGCATATGGATTTCCATTTTTCCCAGCACCATTTGTTGAAGAGGCTATCTTTTCTCCAATGTACGTTTTTGGCGCCTTTGTCTAATGTAAAATAACTGAAATTATATGTGTTAGTCTCTGTGTCCTCTATTCTGTACCATTGATCTACCAGCCTATTTTGGTGCCAATACCATGCTGTTTTTGTTACTTTTGCTCTGTAGTATAATTTAAGGTCTGGTATAGTGATGCCACCTGCTTCACTCCTCTTGCTAAGGATTGCTTTAGCTATTCTGGGTCTCTTATTTTTCCAGATGAATTTCATAACTGCTTTTTCTGTTTCTATGAGGAATGTCATTGGGATTTTGATTGGCATTTCATTAAATCTGTATAGTGCTTTTGGTAGTATGGTCATTTTGACAATATTAGTTCTGCCTATCCAAGAACAGGGTAGATATTTCAATCTTCTAAGGTCTTCCATAATTTCTTTCTTTAGTGTTCTGTAGTTTTCATTATAGAGGTCTTTCACATCTTTGCTTAAGTTGATTCCCAAGTATTTTATTTTTTTTTATGCTATTGTAAATGGGGTAGTTTTCCTTATTTCCCTTTCAGAGGATTTGTCACTGATATATAGAAATGCCTTAGATTTATGGGTGTTTATTTTGTATCCTGCTACTTTGCTGAATTCATTTATGAGTTCTAGAAGTTTTCTGGTGGACTTTCTTGGGTCTTATAGGTATAAAATCATATCATCAGCAAATAATGATAATTTGAGTTTTACTTTACCTATCTGTATCCCTTTAATTTCTTTTGTCTGTCTTATTGCTCTGGCCAGCATTTCAATTACTATGTTGATTAGAAGTGGTGAAAGAGGGCATCCCTGTCTTGTTCCGGTTTTTAGAGGGAGGGAATGCTTTCAATTTTTCTCCATTTAGAATAATGTTGGCCTGGGGATTAGCATACATAGCTTTTATGATGTTGAGATATGTTCCTATTATCCCTACTTTTTCTAGTGTTTTGAACATGAAGGGGTGCTGTATTTTGTCAAATGTTTTTTCTCTGCATCTATTGAGATAATCATATGGTTCTTATCTTTGAGTCTATTAATGTGATGAATTACATTTATTGATTTCCATATGTTGAACCATCCTTGCATCCTTGGAATGAACCCACTTGATCATGGTGTATTATATTTTTGATATGTTTTTGTATCTGTTTTGCCAGAATTTTACTGAGAATTTCTGCATCTATGTTCATTAAAGATAGGGGTCTGAAGTTTTCTTTTTTTGATGTGTTTTTGCCTGGTTTGGGGATCAGGGTGATATTGGCCTCATAGAATGAGTTTGGAAGTGCTCCCTCTTTTTCTATTTCCTGAAATAAATTGAAGAATACTGGTATCAGTTCTTCTTTAAAGGTCTTGTAGAACTCAGCTGTGTATCCATCTGGTCCTGGGATTTTCTTGGTTGGTAGGCTTCTGATGGCATCTTCTATTTTGTCACTTGAAATTGGTCTGTTCAAATTATGTATATCATCCTACTTTACTTTGGGCAGATCATACAACTCTAGAAATTTGTTGATGCCTTCGGTATTTTGTATTTTGTTGGAGTAAAAGTTTTCAAAATAATTTTGAATTACTTCCTGTATTTCCGTAGTGTTTGTTGTGATATTTCCTTTTCTATTGCATATGTTAGTAATTTGAGTTTTCTCTCTCCTTCTCTTTGTTAGCCTGGCTAAGGGTCTGTCAGTTTTATTTATTTTTTCAAAGAACCAACTTTTTTTTTTTTTTGCTCTCCATGCTTATTTTATTTTTTTTCAAATTTATTTTTTATTGTAAGTTGTTAGAAATGACAGCAGAATGTATTGCATTTCATATTATACTCGTAGTGCACATTTTTACATATCTCTGGTTGTATACAAAGTATATTCACACCATTCGTGACTTCATACATGCACTTAGGGTAATGATATCCATCTCATTCTACCATCTTTTTTTTTCTTCACCCTTTTGCTGCTCCCTCCCACCCCTCCCTCCCCATTGGCCATTCTAGTGTTCCTGTAATCCTCCTATGCCCCATCCCAACCCCACTGTGAATCAGCCTCCTTATATCAGAAAAAAACATTTGACATTTGGCTTTTTGGGATTGTCTAGCTTCACTTAGCATTATATTCTCCAATTTCATCCATTTACCTGTGAATGTCATGATTTTATTCTCTCTTATTGCTGAGTAATACTCCATTAATTTTGCTGGGTATAAAATTCTTGGTTGGCATCCCTTTTCTTTCAGAGCTTGGAAAATGTTGTTCCATGATCTTCTAGCTTTGAGTGCCTGAGTTGAAAAATCTGCTGTGATATGAATTGGTCTCCACCTACATGTGATCTGATTCCTCTCTTTTGCAGCCTTTAAAATTCTGTCCTTGTTCTGTATGCTAGGCATTTTCATTATAATGTGTCTTGGTATAGATCTATTGTAATTTTGTACATTTGGTGTCCTATAAGCCTCTTGTATTTGGTTTTCCAATTCATTCTTCATGCTTGGGAAATTTTCTGATATTATCTCATTGAAGAAGTTGTGCATTTCTTTGGTTGTGCCTTTCTCTATCCCAATTACTTGTAGATTTGGTCTTTTGATGCTGTCCCATACTTCTTGGATATTCTGTTCATGGTTTCTTACCATCTTCATTGTGTGGTCAACTTTATTTTCAAAGTTGTATACTTTGTCTTCATTGTCTGAAGTTCTTTCTTCCAGTTGATCTAGTCTGTTGGTGATGCCTTCAATTGTGTATTTTATTTGGTTAATTGTTTCCTTCATTTCAAGGATTTCTGACTGGTTATTTTTCAGAGTTTCTCTTTTTTGAAGTAATCTTTTGCTACCTGTATTTGCTCTCTTATACCTTTGTTGTAGTGGTCAATTTTTGCGTATATTTGCTCATTTAGGTCATTCTTTGATTCACAGATCATTTTAATTATGAACCTTCTGAACTCCTTCTCTGACATTTCATCAACTTCGCTGAGCATGGGTTCTGTTATTGTAGAATCCTGGTTTGTTTGGGGGTACTTTCCTCCCTTGTTTTTTCATGTTATCTATTTGCCTTGCTTTCTTGCAGTGTAGATCTGAGATATTACAGTTTCTACCCTATATTCTTATTATATCCTTGCAGGTTGTCTGTGCCTCCCCTTAGTGTTGGGCTAACAGAAACTGCCGCTGTCCCTCAAAGTATGCTACCTGCGGCTGGGTCTACGCAGGTTGGTGTGTGTCGAACTGGTTGAGTCTGAGCTCCTGCAGTGGTCTGCTGGTTAGAAGAGGCAGTCCTCCTCTGAGCAGAGATCAGAGCAGCTGTCCTAGACTGGCCTGAACTCTGTGGGTGTGGGCTGAGCTGACCTGGGCCTTCCTGTGCTTGGGCAGAGGTTTGTGGAACTTCCCTGAGCCTGGCCACACTCGAGGGAATGTCAGCAGGACTGACCTGGGCCTGGCGGCATTCCAATGTAGGTCCCCGGGACTGTCCTCAGCCTGCTTGAACTCAAGCAGAGTTGGTGGGTCTGTCCTTGCTGTGTCCTGCTCTGGGGCAGAGGTCGGTGGGACTGGCTGGAGCTTGGTCACACACCAGCGGGGGGGTTAGCGGGACTGACCTGGGGCTGACCACACTGGGGTGAAGGTCAGTGGGACTGACCTGGGCCCACCTGGACTCAAGCAGAGTTGGCATGTCTGTCCTTGCTGTCTCCTGCTTTGGGGCAGAGGTTGGCAGGACTGGCTGGAGCCTGGGCCTGGCGGCACTCTAATGTAGGTCCCACGACTGTCCTGGGCACGCCTGAACTCAAGCAGATGGCGGGTCTGGCCTTGCTGGCTCCTGTTCTGGGGCAGAGGTCAGTGGGACTGGCTGGAGCCTAGTTGCACACCAACGGGGGTCAGCAGGACTGACCTGGGGCTGACCGCACTGGGGTGAAGGTCAGCAGGACTGACCTGGGCCTGGTGGCACTCTAATGTAGTTGCTTGGAATACTTCTAAGCACCTTCAAGTCAAAGGATGCTGTGTTAGTTTGCTAGGGTTGCATAATAAAGTACCACAAACTGAGTGGCTTAAGCAGCAGAATTATCTTCTCTCACAGTTGTGGAGAACTGCAAATTTGAGACTGAGGTGTCAGTTGGGTGTGATCCTGCTGAGGGCTGTGAGAGAGAATCTGTTCCATTCTCTCGCCTGGCTGGGTGTGCTGGCAGTCTTTGGAGTCCTTTGGCTTGCAGGAGCATCACCCCCATCTCTGCCTTTGTGTCCACGTGGCCTTCTTCCTGTGTATGCGTGTGTCTGTGTGTCCACATTCCCCCTTTTTATAAGGAAAATCCCTATTGGATTAGGGTCTACTCTAATGATCTCATTTTAATTTGATTACCTCTATAAAAATCCTATTTATTTCTAAATAAGCTCACATTCAAAGATATTGAGGAAGGATTCCAAGATATCTCCGTTGGGGGGCCATGATTCAACCCATGACATATGCCAACAGTATCTACTATTGCTAGTCCTCTGGTGCTTCATCATTTCTTGTAGATCACCCTGAGTTTTCCCACAACTGACAAATGGTCCCTTTGTTAAAGCCCCTTAGAGTTTGCCAGATGTGCTCTGGGACTATGACTGACACATTCACTTTGAGAAATATTTAATAAATTAAGTTGATGGGATGAAGCAAGAGTGGCATGGGTGGTTGGTGAAGTGAGGGAGGGCAGTGTCAGGCCTATTTCCAGTTTTCTGCCTTGTAATTGGTAGGCCTGGTGCCTTCCACTGAGCTCAGGCATGCAGAAAAGGCTGGGTTGGGGGTGCAAGGGAGAAAATAAGTTTGTGTTTAGATACATAAAGAATGTATAAACCATACACACAGAAAACCAGAAAGCCTGTGAATTTTAATGTTTATATGCCCTGGACATTCAAAGTCAGCAACAAGGAATCAGGCTCTGGGCTCTGCCACTTGCTAGTTGAGGCACTTGGGACAAAAGACTAATCTTTTTATTCTTTATTATGTCCATTTTTATCTGTAAAATGAACAGGACAATATCCACCATATAGTTTGCTGTGAGGATCAGTGAGTTGAACCACACAAAACACTTAATAAAGTGTTGAGCATGTAAAAAAGGAAAGAGATGTTAGTATTAGCCAGGATGATTTTTATATACTTACTTTATGTCTGGACAGAGTATCACCAACAATAAAGGTTTTGAAACAATCTACTCAAACGAATCTCTATAGATAGAAGTTATAATTTTTTACTTTCACTTATTTTCTTATTTTCCACTACAAATTTAAAATTATTTTAAATGTAGTGCCAGATTTAAAAAAAAGTTTGTCAGCAGATTTGTACTTCTAAAAGTTTCTCTTTTGCATTTAGTTTTGAGCTCAATAAGCCTACTTAGTTTCTAACCCTGATGCTGAGTATCAATTGGAGATGTGAATAAATTTCAAAGCAATACAGATATTTTAGGATGTCAGGGGACTTTGGAAAATAATGTAGTCTGACCTCTAATTTTCAGATGATGAAATTAAGACCAGAGAGGTTAAATGATTCATCTGAGGCCACAAAACTGAAGGCAGAGTTGGGACTACATTCTAGTGCTCATGACTCATAAGCTGGCCCTTTCATCTCCATCACGGCAGCCTACAGCAAAATAGTCCAGAAAAATGTTTGCTGCCCAGAATTTTCAATTTATGTAATGAACTCAACCCCGCTCTGTAGCGACAAGTTAGAATTAGAAATGAGAGACCAAAGCAAGAGTTCAAAAAATGATGGTGTTATAAATCCTCTAAAATGATTCCTCTGAAAAATAGATGAATGATGATTTAGCTAGAATTTTTAACTTTCAAAATGTCTATTCTTAGTGAGGAGTCCAGCTACCTTCACACACATGGGAATAGACTTTTCTTAGACCCTTGACCTGAGTTGTCACTTTCTCAGTCTTCTTTTGAAGACCTTGTGACTTTTCCCCCATCTACAACAATCAATTAATTTAATGCTGTGTTCAAAATTATAGATCTTAAAGAGATTCTAATTTACAGAAATCTAATTCAATGAAACTATGAAATGTTAAAGAGGTGATTATGTGCCTTTTTATAATTAATATGGTTTTTAAAGACTGAGTGAAAAAGGCCTAAACTTCCCAGATAGGCCATTTATGTTGTGATACTTGCATATAATTCTGTGGAACTAAGGAAGTCATTTTCCCAGTGGGGATAGAAGGAATGCCAGAAATATAGTTTATTTTTCCCTGTCACCTATTTTGGTGTAGGAAAGAGGGAATTTAGGAAAAACAAAAGCTTCCAGGCAAATTTGGAGAAAAAATTAAAACACCATTTCCTAATGCAGGATATAACTTTTGTGTGAAAAAAAGTATGTTGAATAGATGTATTCAAGAGAGAAGCCAATTTAACTGAACTGGATTTTGTTAAAAGGAATCTATTATCTAGAAGACTTGGTATCCATAGCAACTGAGACATCTCCATACTTCTTTCCAAACAAAGGGAGGAAAATAAACAGCCGAAGAGCTTCCTACTTCCTGATATCCTTACATTATGGATAATAAATTACTATTTGAATGAGACATCTTAACAAACCCTACTATTGCTTTACTTTTAAAACAGAACCAATAAAAAGAAGGAATAATAGAATCTAACCAAAACACAAGAATGAAAACCCAGTTCACTAGAGACTGGAGCTGTGCATGGTTGCAATAGCACTTCCAAGGAAGAAGGGATATGATCTCTGAACTTCACCCCAAACTGGCTGATGTCCAAGGCAGAACATGTTCCTGAGCTGCTGACAAACTACAGGCACCTGGGCCTCTGTGCGGAATTTGCTGGTCTGAAAGGGAGACCAGATAACCTCAAACAGCCCAAAGATATTCTAAACAGAATGTCCAAGCAGTTGCAACTGTGTGCTTTTGACATGTATACCTGAGTGCTTTTACTGGATTATAACTTTTTGTTCATTTGTCAAACACATGCTATATACCTGCATATGCCAGCCACTGTGTAAGGTTCTGAGGATGCTGGGTGTGAATGAGACCATCCCAGCTGATAAATATGAACCTTGCATAGAATCTCGCATCTAATTTCCTATTGACAGCAGTGAAGGATCATTAACTCCACTTATAATGGGCAAGTAATTATTTAATACCCTTAGGATTCAGTACAGTTTCTTGGAAACAACTAACAAATAATAAATGTCAACTGACTATAAGAGCTCTAGGGAATTATCAGGATGAAGTTAATATACAATATCAAAATTATCTGTATCAGGGAGATCTTCAAAATACAAAGGCTCCAGTTATAAATAAAATGATGCATTTAGAAACTGTTATAAATAATGATACAAATAATTAAAGTTTTCAGAAAAAAAGTAGTAAAGCTGGTACATTAATCCATATGGTCTAGCTCCAGAGAATTTTGTGCTTTGCCAATACACTATACCTCCTCTTAATAAACAGGGTTGGAACTGGAGACCATCATGTTAAGTGAAATAAGTAAAACTCAGAAGGTCAAGAGTCATATGTTTTCTCTCATATGTGGAAGCTAGAGAGAGGAAAAATAAAAGAAAGGTGGGGGTAGAGCTCCTGAAAATCAAAGGGAGATCAGTAGAAGAAAGGGACTTATGCAGGGGTCGGGGGAGTGCTGGAGATTAGTACTAGCCAAATTATATTGTTATATTGTGTGCATATAAAAATATGTAATAATTAATCTCATAATTATGTACTACTATAATGTACCAATAAAAATGTGGGGAAAAAAGCAAGGCTGAACAGGGAGGGGCACAGATGTTAAAATCTTTCTATAGCTGCAGTGATTTTTTTTATATATCTATCTAAGAGGAAACTAATTCCAAAGCACAAACCAAAAAACTTTGGAAGCCAAACATTCAGTTTGAACTATGTTTATTCGTTCATTCAGTTACTTGTTTATGCAACCAATATTCACTGTGTCTCCTTGAGCCAGGAGCTCTTCTAGGCACCAGAGTTGGCACAGATAGAAATATAGTAAGTCAATGTGCTTATTGTCTATTTTCTCCATAGGACCTTCAAACACATCCTAATGTTTACCTATTTTTAAGTTTATTGAGTATTGGCGGTTTCCCCTTAACAGAATATAAATTCTATGTAGACATAAAATTTTGTGTTTTGCTTTCAGAAGTTTCCCAAGCTCCCAGAACAGTGTTTGGTGCGCTACATTTGTGAAATGAAACAATTATGGAGTTTACCTTTTAGAGGGGAACAACATAAGTATGTTAAATAAAATAATATTTGGGAACATAGGCAGGGTAAATCATAAATTTTTTATGCCTCCTTTCTCTAAATATGACAGTGATAACGCTTCACTGCTATTGGACTTGGAAGAGACAGGATGAGTTTCAAGTAGGATGTGCAAATACTTTGGAACCCTGGAAAAACTGTGGGCCATTTAGTACAAGAAAGTTTTATAGTCTTTCTGAATTTCTTCTATTTCAAACTATTAAAGGGAAAAATCTTCAAGGATATTTATCATTTTCAGTGTGATTCCAGCACATCAACAAAATACTGGTTACTGCCCCTTGAAAACCCAAACCCACCAACACATTCCTAAGTTTGAATACTACATTATTTTACATATTTTATTCCTACATTTCCCTTCTCTCTTTTTACAGCCCTCCATTTATTTTTAAAATTGTGCTATAGAGATACAATTCACATACTCTACAAATCACTCATGTGAAGCCTACACCTTGGTTTTTAGTAAATCCACAGATATGTGTAAGCCACACCCTCCAATAAATTTTAGGACATTTTTATCACATCATGAAGAAACCCCATACCCATTAGTTATCACCTTTGGGTTTACTCACTCCTTTTCATCTTAAGCAAACACTTATCCACTTTTTACATTATAAACTTCTTTATTTGAACTGTCACATAAATGGAATCATATGCTATGTAATATATTGTGAGTGGCTTCTTTGTCTGAGTTGTAGCATGTATGGGAACTTCATTTTTTTTTTTTCAGAATAATAATCTGTTGTATGGCCAAATCACGGTTTGTTTATTCATTCATCTGTTGACAGACACTTGGGTTGCCTCCACCCTTGGACTTTTACAAATAATGCTGTTATGAACATTCATCTGTAAGTTTTTTTTAAATATTTATTTATTTGCTTTAGTTGTACACAATGCAATGCATTTATGTTTATGTGGTGCTGAGGATCGAACCCGGGCCACGCACATGCTAGGCAAGCGCTCTATCGCTGAGCCACAACCCCAGCCCCCATCTGTAAGTTTTTGTTTGAATATATGTTTTCTTTTCTCTTGGGTATAAAACTGGAGTGGAATTGCTGTGACATATAGTAAGTAATTCTGTTTAATAATTTTGGGAACTGCCAGATATTTTCCAAAGCATCTACTCCATATTATATCCCTACTAGTATTATATGAGGATTCCAGTTTCTCCACACCTATTTTTTTTTTGGTAACAAGATTGAACTCAGGGGCACTCGACCACTGGGCCACATCCCCAGCCCTTTTTTTTTGTATTTTATTAGAGACAGGGTCTCACTGAGTTGCTAAGTGCCTCGCTATTGCTGAGACTGGCTTTGAACTTGCGATCCTCCTGCCTCAGCTTCCCAAGCGCTGGGATTACAGAAGTGCACCACCGTGCCCAGCTCTCCACATCTGAAGCAGCACTTATTATGTACCTTTTGATCCTGGCTATCCTGGGCGGCATGTCATCTTGTGATTCTAATTTGCGTTTCCCTAATGACTAGTGGCATTAATCATTTTTTTCATGTGTTTATTGGTTATTTGTATATCTTGTGCTATTTTGAGTCCCCTGCAATTCCATATGAATTTTAGCACTGGCTTAATTATTTTGAATGATGTTTTGTAGTTTTCCAGATACCAATTCTGCCATCTTATTGTTTGTTTTTTTTTTCTGAATATTTTATTCTTTTGGACATGATTGAATAGAATTTTTCAAATTTCATTTTTGATTGTTCATTGCATATATACAAAAGAACAGTTGATTTGTATCCTGAAAACTTGCTGATTTTTTTTTCTGTTTTTAAATTTGTTCTTTTTAGCTTTATATGACAGTAGAATGTGTTTTGGCATATCATACATATATGGAGTATAATGTCCCATTCTTCTGGTTGTACATGATGAGGAGTTGCAATGGTCAGCCGTGTATTCATATATAAACATAGGAAAGTAATGTCAGATTCATTCTACTATCTTTCCTATTCCCATCTCCCCTCCCTTCCCCCCACTTTCAGTAACCCCCCATCTGATGAACTTCCACTCCCCCCCCCCCATGTACTGTGAGTTGGCATCTACATATCAGAGAAAACATTCAGCCTTTGGTTTCTTGGGATTGGCTTGTTTCAATTAGCATTATAATCTCCAGTTCCATCCATTTACTGGCAAATGCCATAATTTCATTCTTCTTTATGGCTGAGTAATATTCTATTACATATATGTGCCACATTTTCTTTATCCATTCATCTCTTGAAGGGCACCTAGATTGGTTCCATACCGTAGCTATTGTGAATTGAGCTGCTATGAATATTGATGTGGCCATATCACTAGAATATGCTCATTTAAGTCCTTCAGGTATATACCAAGGAGTGGGATAACTGGGTCAAATGGTGGTTCCATTCCAAGTTTTCTGAGAAATCTCCATACTGCTTTTCAGAGTGCTTACACCAATTTGCAGTCCCACCAGCAATGTATGAGTGTACCTTTCCCCCACATCCTCGCCAACATGTATTGTTCCTTGTATTCTTTTTTTTTTTTTTGCATATAATACACATAATTATTTTATTTATAATTATGCATTATTCCTTGTATTTTTGACAAATGCCATTCCGATTGGAGTGAGATGAAATCTCAGTTTAGTTTTGATTTGCATTTCTCTAATTGATAGTGATGTTGAACATTTTTTCATATATTTGTTGACTATTCCTATTTCCTTCTTCTGCAAAATGTCTGTCCAGTTACTTTGTCCATTTATTGATTGGGTTGTTTTTTATTTTTATTTTTTGGTGTTAAGTTTTTCAAGTTCTTTCTATATCCTGGAGATTAATGCTTTATCTGAGGTACAGGTGGCAGAGATTTTTCTCCTATTCTGTAGGCTCTCTCTTCATGTTCTGATTGTTTCCATTGCTGTGAAGATTTTTAGAATGATACTATCCCATTTATTGATTCTTGATTTTAATTCTTGCACTTTAGGAGTCTTGTTGAGGAATTAGTTTCCTAAGCCGACATGATGCAGATTTGGGCCTACTTTTTCTTCTAGTAGGCACGGGGTTTCTGGTACGACGACTAGGTCCTAGATCCACATAGAGTTGAGTTTTGTCCAGAGTGAGAGATAGAGATTCAATTTAATTCTGCTACATATAGATTTCCAGTTTTCCCAGACCATTTGTTGAAGAGGCTATCTTTTCTCCAATGTGTGTTTATGATGGTTTTGTCTAGGATGAGATAACTGTGTTTATGTAGGTTTGTCTCTGTGTCTTCTATTCTGTACCATTGGTCTTCATGTCTGTTTTGGCACCAATACCATGCTGTTTTTTATGATAGCTCTGTAGAATAATTTAAGGTCCAGTATTGTGATGTCTCCTGCTTCACTTTTCTTGATGAGGATTGCTTTGGCTATTCTGGTCTCTTATTTTTCCAAATAAATTACATAACTGCTTTTTATATTTCTACGAAGAACATCATTGGAACTTAATAAGAATTGCATTAAATCTGTATAGCCCTTTTGGTAGTATGGCCATTTTTACAATATTAATTCTGCCTATCCAATAACATGGGAGATCTTTCCTTTTTTGGGGTCTTCTTCAAGTTCTTTCTTTAGTGTTCTGTACTTGTCATTGTAGAGATCTTTTACCTCTTTTGTTAGATTTATTTCCAAATATTTAATTTTCTTTGAGGCTATTGTGAATGGATGGTTTTCCTAATTTATCTTTTAGTTGATTTCATAACTGACATATAGGAACACAATTGATTTATGGATGCTAATTTTATATCCTGCTACTTTGCTGAATTCATTTATGAGTTCTAGAAGTTTTCTGGTGGGGTTTTCTAAATATAGAATCATGTTGTCAGCAAATAGGGATAGTTTTGAGTTCTTTTCCTACTTGTATCACTCTAATTTCTTTTTTGTGTCTAATTGTTCTGGCTAGAGTTTCAAGGACTATGTTGAATAGAAGTGGTGAAAGAGGGCATCCTGTCTTGTTCCAGTTTTTAGAGGGAATGTTTTTCAATTTTTTTCCATTTAGAATAATGTTGACCTTGGGTTTAGCATATATAGCTTTTACAGTGTTGAGGTATGTTCCTACTATACCTAATTTTTCTAGTGTTTTGAACATGAATGGATGCTGTATTTGTCAAATGCTTTTTCTGCATCTATTGAGATAATCATGTGATTCTTGTCTTTAAGTCTATTGATGTGATGAATTACACTTATTGATTTCCATATATTGTACCAACCTTGCATCCCTGGGATGAACCCCACTTGATCATCTTTTAAATATGTTTGTTTATGTGATTTACCAGTATTTTATTAAGAGTTTTTTCATCTATGTTCATCAGAGATATTGGTATGAAATTTTCTTTCCTTGATGGTCTTTGTCTGGTTTTGGTATAAGGGTGATAGAATGAGTTTGGAAGCGTCCTCTCCTTTTTATATTTCATGGAATAATTTGAGGAGAATTGGTGTTAATTCTTCTTTAAAGGTCTGGTAGAACTTGGCTAAGAATCCATCTGGTCCTGAGCTTTTCTTTGTTGGTAGGCTTTTGATGGTGTCTTCAATTTTCATTATTTCGAATTGATCTGTTTAAATTTTCTATGTCCTCCTGATTCAATTTGGGTAGGTCATATATTTCTAGAAATTTTGTTGATGTCTTCAAGATTTTTTATCTTATTGGAGTATAAATTTTCAAAACAGATTCTGAATATTTTCTGTATTTCAGTAGTATGCATTGTGATGTATCTTTTTTCACCATGAATTTTAGTAATTTGAGTTTTCTCTCCCTTTCTCTTCATTAGCTTGGCTAAGAGTTTATTCATTTTATTGATTTTTTTCAAAGAACCAACTTTTTGCTTTGTCAATTTCTTGAATTGTTCCTTTTGTTTAAATTTTACCTTTTCAGCTCTGATTTTAATTATTTCTCATTTTAGTGTAGATTTGTTCTTCTTTCTAGGGCTTTGAGATGTAATATTAGGTTGCTATTTATTTGTTGACTTTCTTTTTATGAATGAGCTCAATGCAATGAACTTTCCTCTTAGCACTGCCTTCAGGGTGTCCCAGAGATTTTGATATATTGCACTGCTATTCTCATTCACCTCTAACCATTTTTTTATTTCATCTCTGATTTCTTCTGCTATCTATTCATCATTCAATAGGATATTATTTAGTCTCCAGGTGTTAGAGTAGCTTCTAGTTTTCAATTTATCATTGATTTCTAATTTCATCCAGTTATGATCTGATTGGATAGAAAGTATTATCGCTATCTTTTTGTATTTGTGAAGAGTTGCTTTGTGGCCTATCATAGTATATTTTAGAGAAGGATCCGTGTACTGCTAAGAAGAAAGTGTATTCAGTCATTGATAGATGAAATATTATATATATGTCTGATAAATCTAAATTATTAATTGTATTTTTAGTTCAATAGCTTCTTTATTTAGTTTTTGTTTGGAGAATCTATCCAGTAGTGAGAGGTGTGTGTTAAGGTCACCCAGTATTATTGTGTTGTTGTCTATTTGCTTCTTGAAATTGAGAAAAGTTTGTTTGATGGATGTAGATGCTCCATTGTTTGGGGCATAAATTTTTTATAATTGTTACATCTTGTTTCCCTTAAGCAGAATGAAATGTCCTTCTTAGTCCCTTCTGATTAAATTTGGCTTGAAGTCCACTTTATCTGATAGGAAGATGGAAAGCCCTGCTTGTTTACAAGATCCATGTGAATGATATGTTTTTTTCCTATCCTTTTACCCTTAGTCTGTGCATGTCTTTGCCTATAAGGTGAGTCTCTGGGAAACAGCATATTTTGGGATCTTGATTTTTAATCCAATATCCCTGTAAGCTGCCTGGTACCGAAAACCGGGAGGAAATCTCGGAGGCAGAGTGAAGCTTTTACTACTTTTACTTCTACTTTCTTAGAGAGAGCTTAGAGAGGGAAAGAAAGATTTTTAGAGAGAAAGATTAAAGTGAGCTTTTCTTCTTGTCTTCTTAGAGAGAAAGAAAGATAGAGCTTAGAGAGAAAGATTAGAGCTTCTTTCTTCTTTCTTCTTTCTTCCTTCTTCTTTCTTCTGTCTTCTGTCTTCCTCAGGAGTCTCGGCCTAACTCTGACCAGTCATTACTTCTTCTATCTGGTTTCTCTTCTGTCTTCTATCTGGTTTCTCTTCTGTAACCGCTCTGCCTACGTTCTGGCCGCTCTGATTCTTCTGACCGACCGAGTGACTGCCCGGCTGACTGAATTCTCCGTTCTCCTAACTTGGACCGCTTTCACCCGGTTATATACCTTCAGCTTTGCGGGTGCCTACAGGTGCGTCACATACATATCAGGTGGAACTTATGGCTTCCAGCTAGCTGCAACAGCCCTTCCTAATTAGGGCTCCTTCATATTCCTTCCCTTTAGTTTAAAAAGGTGCTTTCTATTTTCTCTATTTTATTTTCTCTATTTTCTTTTATTTTCCCTACCTAGCTTTTCACCTTTTATTTTTGAAAGGGTGGATATTTGAGCCCTTTTTGAGGAGGTGCTGCGGCTTTTAAGGAAGCCTACTGCTGAGGAGCAGCTAACGCACTTAGTTAAGCACAATTGCATAAGCGGCTTTGACTTTTTTTTTTTTTTTTTTTCCTCTTCTTTATTTTTCTTTATGGCTTTCTTGCCAAAGCTCAATGGCTTTTTTTCTGCATGGTTTTTTACCATGCTATTTAATTCTCTATTTTCTTTTAAGCTCATGGCTTTTTTCTTTATACTAAAGCTCAAGGCTTTTTCTCTATTTTTCCTCTTCTTTATTTTTCTTTATGGCTTTCTTGCCAAAGCTCAATGGCTTTTTTTCTGCATGGTTTTTACCATGCTATTTAATTCTCTATTTTCTTTTAAGCTCATGGCTTTTTTCTTTATACTAAAGCTCAAGGCTTTTTCTCTATATTTTTTATGGCTTTTGGCCGGCTACTCTGCTTCGGCTTTTGGCCGGCTCGCTTCGGCTTTTCGCTGGCTACTCTGCTTCAGCTTAATTCTTAACTGGCCTCAACTGAGTCAGAGGCTATGCTCTCTTGTTTACTACTCTTTTTGCTGGTCTCAACTGAGTCTGAGGCTATGCTTTTTCGTTGCTCTCCTTATTTCTTAGCTTTTCTTCTCTGCCTGCCGAGCCCCGGACGGACCACCATTTGTAAGCTGCCTGGTACCGAAAACCGGGAGGAAAAAACTCTCAGAGGCAGAGTTAAGCTTTTACTACTTTTACTTCTACTTTCTTAGAGCTTAGAGAGGGAAAGAAAGATTTTTAGAGAGAAAGATTAAAGCGAGCTTTTCTTATCTTCTTAGCTTAGAGTAGAGTCTTAGAAAGAAAGAAAGATAGAGTAGAGCTTAGAGCTTAGCTTAGAGTAAGATTAGAGCTTCTTTCTTCTCTCTTCTTTCTTCCTTCTTCTTTCTTCTGTCTTCTGTCTTCCTCAGGAGTCTCGGCCTAACTCTGACCAGTCATTACTTCTTCTATCTGGTTTCTCTTCTGTCTTCTATCTGGTTTCTCTTCTGTAACCGCTCTGCCTACGTTCTGGCCGCTCTGATTCTTTTGACCGACCGAGTGACTGCCCGGCTGACTGAATTCTCCGTTCTCCTAACTTGGACTGCTTTCATCCGGTTATATACCTTCAGCTTTGCGGGTGCCTACAGGTGTGTCACATACATATCAGGTGGAACTTATGGCTTCCAGCTAGCTGCAACAGCCCTTCCTAATTAGGGCTCCTTCATATCCCAGTCTGTATCTTTTGATAAGTATAGGCCATTAACATTCAGTGTTATTATTGAGATATTATTTTTATTCGGTGTCATTTTGATATATTTCTGTTTTTTAATTTGAATTTGTTTCTCTATTGATTCACTGTTGTTTTGGTGTAATTCCTCCCTTTGCTGGTTTAGATTTAGGTGGTCTCCAGGCTCTTCACTGAATTCTAATTGATCTGGAGATTTTAAATCAGCACACCTCCAGGACCCAGGAATGGCCAGTCCATGATGAAAACTGGGTTCACTCCTCTGGGTTCCACTTGTGTGGTGGGGGAGCCGATTCCTAGTCCCCTACATCACTCACAGACCTGACGTTTCCTGGTCTTGGGTAACGTCTCCAAACTCAATCTCTCCCACCACCATCCTTCCAAATTCCTGGCCAGATGACTCTCTCCCAGCAGGTCCTGCAAGTAGCTGGATTGGAAGGGGAGTGGTAGAGCTGGGTGGGCTTCCATGACTAGTTATCCCCTGCATAAACCTCTCTCTAGGTTTGATCTTCTCCTGGACACTTAAGCACACTCTGTGTCATGCAGTGTGTATTTCAGGCCAAACTTGGATTTGCCAGGAATAGGCTCCCTCAGCTGCCAACCCCCATGCTGTGGCTGCAAAATGGTTCCTTCCTTTATCCTCCACACCCTGCCTGGAAACATGATGGCTTCTTTCCTGCACAAGGGCATTGTGTAGAGCACCTTTCAGATGAGTGAGGCAATGTCCTTGATCTCTAAATGCTCTTTACCCAGACATACCTCAGGCTTCCTAAAAATGTGGTTGCCTGTAATTCCCTTATCCCTTCACTTTGCTCGTGGAGGGACTGCTCTTGCTGGCGCTTGGAGCCCAGGCACAGCAGCAGCTGTGCCACTGGGGATTTCTTCCTTATTTTATTATATCTAAGCTTCTGAGTCCATGATCTCCTTTGAATGTCCACTTTTAAATTACAGTAAAGTCCCCCCTCCCTTATTTATTTATTTTGTTTTCCCACCTTGCTAAGAAGCTGTCTGTCTGCTTTCTTGGTTTCATGCCACAGGAGCAACCAGGAAAGTGACCTCCTCTATTCCACGATCTTGAAATCTCTCACTAAGTTTATAAAATTCTAATAATGGTTAGTGGATTCATTAGAACTTTTATATACAAAGAGCATGTTTTCTCTAAGTAGAGAGATTTCCTTCTTCTTTCAAATTTGAAGGACCTTTGGTTGTAGATCAGCGGTAGACCACTTGTGTGAGGCACTTGGTTTAATCCTCAGCACCACATAAAAATAAACAAAGGTATTGTGTCCATCTACAATTTAAAGTTTTTTTAAAAATTGAAGGCTTGTTTCTCTTGTTGCCTAATTTCCCTAACTAGAACTTTCAATACAATGTTGAATAGAAGAAAAGAAAGAGGATTTCTTATCCTATTCTGAGCTTGGGGAGAACGTATCCACTTTCTCACCCTTAAGTGTGATGTCAGCTATGAGGCCCCTCCAACTTCTGTACTGATGTGATGGCAAAACTAGACCTGGTTGTGAAATGAAATTATAAAAACATTATGGTAAGAAATCAATGCCTGGGGAAAGGGTCAGTTCCCCTCCCCACTCTCAGCCTTTCTCCAGGAAGCCTAATTAACATGGGTCCCTACATTTTGGTTTGTGAATAAGTGCCCTAGAAGTATGACTACTCCCTCTTGAAATGTAATAGATACCGGTGAAAAGAGCTGTTTTTTTTTTTTTTTTTTTTTTTTTTTTTGTTGTTGTTTTGTTTTGTTTCTGTAAGCATGTTAGAGACCCTGCAGAAGGCTTTCAGCTCTATCGATTAGGAATTAAAAGGAAAAAAAAGAAAAAGCCCCAGTGATAGGATGGGTCTAAGATGATGCCAAATAACCTATAAATGTTGTAAGACACTATGGATCAGGGCTCAGAATTTGGAGTTTTGTTTTCTTCTGGGCCTGTTGGTGTAAAATTAAGTATGGAGTTCTCCCCTGAGTGCTGCTTGCTGCTTCTTGACCAGTCTGTCTCCCACAACACTGTGGCTTGAATTCAGGGGCATTCCACCACTGAGCTACATCCTCAGCCCTTTCTGTTTTTTCAATTTTGAGACAGGGTCTCACTAAATTGTCCAGCTTGGCCTCTAACTTGAACTTGTCCTACATCAGCCTCCTGAGTAGCTGGGATGAAAGGTGTGCCCCACCACATCCAGTTTGCTCAGGGCACTCTCTCTAGGGAACACCACCACATCCAGTTAGATGCTTTTCATCAGGTTTGAGGAAATTCTGTTCCATTCCTCATTTGTTGAGTGTTTCTGCCTCATTGAGCTGGGAAAGGAGAAGGAGAGAGTGGTCTTGGTTCAGATACCATAAACTGTCACATTTCTTACCAATATTTTTTGGATTTTCTTAAATGTTTTTTTTTTTTTTTTCATTTGTTGTTCCTCTCTAGGACCATTTCCAAATGGTTTGTTTGTTATTTATGTTTAATGAGTCTCACTAGTTTCTCTGTGCAGCAGGTCAGCAGAGTTCCCAGTGCAATAATGTAGAAGTCCTATTAACTTACAGTAGGGGTGATATGACACTGATGTCATTCACTCTTTAATGCTAAATAGGGTTGCAGCAACAGTAGCATGATGAAAGATCCCCAATTAATAATGACAAGCTGCTTAGGGTGAAGCCTATGGTCTACTCTGAAGATCACAAGCACTGAGAGAAAACAGCTCATAGGAGGTTTGCATTTGTCAGTGATTGGATAGACACTCTACAGTACCACAAATGATTAAACATCTGAAACTCAACCTGTTGTATGGGCTTTGAAGAAGCTGCAAGCCAATTTGTCTTTTTTATCTTTCAGAAGCAGTCTGGAAAATGGATTTTAATTCAAACTCAGCTTGATTTCTGGGCCGTGCAGGATAAGAGACATCGATGATATAAAATGGGAAACAGTTGATTAAGTCTCATCTGAGTTTTAAAAGTTAAATGTTTAAAAATGCTCTAGTCATTTGCAATAATCACGTTTACATCTACCTTGATGAAAATGAGGTAGTGGTGAACCTCAGAATGATTCTCAGCTCTGGAAGGGATTTCATATTGTATAAAGTCTTCAGAGAGGCACTCAGCAAAGTTCCTGCTGTTACAGGGTGAATATTAAGAACATAAAGTTCTTTTGTTACAAATGCAACTTCCTTGGATACTAAAACCCAAGAATCACTGATGAGTTTGAAATAGAAAAGGCTGTGATTTCTAAAGATGTTTCCAGAGGAAGAGTGTAATGTGCTCAAATACATCTTCTTTAACTTTAGACATTAGGGGATTCCCTGCCCCACACCTGATGGACTTAAAAATCATTTCCTCAATACTTTTATATCTTCTAAGCAGAAGATATGTGAACAGCAAGTTATTGACGTTTAGTTCATTAGGTAGGAAATAAGATTTATCACCCTGGTGACTGGATCTGGAAAAGGGCACTCTCCCTAGGGAACACCAACCCTTACATCTATGTTCAGAGCTAGTATGAAATAGTATTTACCAAGTTGGCTCTTATTTTGAAATTAACTTTTGAAACCTTTCTTGGAATCCATGAACACCATAATCATTTTCCTTGCACATACAGATCAAGTACTAATAATGTTTATGAGTATATATGCATACTTACTATGTTCCAGGATCTGTTCTCCAGACTCATGTATACTTATTCATTAATCATTGCAACAACCTTACAATATAAGGTACAGAGAGATCAAGTAACTTTCCACGGTGGCACAGCTGGCAAATGGCACAGCCAAAGATTGAGGCTCTGGTAATCATTAGAATGTGCCACCTCTATGTGCACAATGCTTCTTATTGTTTCTTTGGGCAGCAAAATGAGTGATTGGTAGAATGGTCCAAGCAATAAAGTCAGAATGGCTTCATGACTCCATTCTCTCTCCTTACTAGTTAACTCTTGTGAGGGTCTATATATACATATAGGTATAGAAGAATGCTACCACAGTGGACAGATAAAAGTAGCAGTATACTTATTACAAAAGACTTGTATGGGCATCTTAGCATTGTAAAAAGGGCTTAAGGTTGCTGCATGCAGTGGCACATGCCTGTAATCCCAGTGACTCAGGAGATTGAAGAAGGAGGATCAGAAGTTCAAGGCCAGCCTCAGCAAATCAGCAAGACCCTGTCTCAAAGTAAAAAACAAAAAGTAAAAAGGATGTGGAAGTAGCTCAGTGATAAAGCTTCCCTAGATTCAATCCCTAGTGCAAAAGAAAAAAGTAATTAGTGCTGAGACAGCTGGACTCATAAGTAGTGCTAGATTACTGACCTGTTTTCCAGGGAACAAATGAATTTATGGAGATTCTGACATTTTCACCCCAAATCAACTTTCACCTGAGCAATCCAAATCATTTTGCACATTAACAAACAAAAGATTTTTAAAATCTCAACATGCATTTGGTTCCATCACTCCTATTCACAGTCACCAGTTTCCAGTTCAGAAAAAAGTCAAGTCCCAAAGCCAGCTGTATAGGGGCCAACATCTAATCAAGAAGATTAATGGGCTATGCAAAGAAATTATCACTCATCTGTCAAAAATTAGTACTTATTAATGTGAAAAACATCATTCAATTGGCCATTTAGTGCTATAGACCTGGCAACTGTGTCTAAACCTAAAATCACCAGTCATATGATTAATTAATATTGCTCTTTGAGGAGCAAAGATTACATCTCACACATTTTTTCTATATCTTAGTGTCTGACATGCAGTAGGCAATCAAGAAATATCCTTTTAGATTGATGCATTAATTGCTGTAAAGTGTTAAGAGAAGCACATAATACATAATTTGTGACATATCCACATTGAATTTCTCATAATCACATGATTTAGGGAAATCGCTTCCTCACTGCACCTGTGCTCTCTCACCTGGAAAAGAAGAGCTGGATTGGAGATATCTACTCGTTCCTTCCAGTTCTTCCAGATCAGAGGCACTCAGGGGCACTCGACCACTGGGCCACATCCCCAGCCCTTTTTTGTATTTTTTAGAGACAGGGTCTCACTGAGTTGCTAAGTGCCTCGCCATTGCTGAGGCTGGCTTTGAACTCGCGATCCTCTTGCCTCAGCCTCCCAAGTGCTGGGATTACAGGCATGCACCACCACGCTCAGTTTGTGAACTCCTATTCTGTATACTCTTTGGACTCCAGTTAAGAAGAGAGGAAAAATATCATATCCTCCAGTAGAGGGAGCCAGATTTAAACGTTGACCAGACCAAACAATAAAATTTAACATTCCGTAGCAATGTTTGCCAGATGTAGGAAAAGAAAATATGTATTTTGATACTGCATCCTCATTTATGGTATTATATAATAATCAAAAACTGTTTATGAGACCAATATTGATTCTCCAAGTTAATATTTTTCCAAGTAATAAATAATTGCACTTTTTAAAAAAATTTTAACTTTTTCTATCAATTTCAATTTCTGAGTTTGTAACTCAGAAACGGCCCAGCCTAAAAATCTTAAATTCCCTCCCAGGATTTTTGTAGACAAACATATATTTAATCTCTGGGTATCTGAGTTCAAATTCAAATGAGACATTCAGATCTATGGAGGTGAATCTGTAGTGATATTTGTAAATGAGGTTGTTGTAGAGTTAGTTAAGATGAGTTATACTGAAGTAGGGTGGACCCTAACCCAACAGCACTGGTGCCTTTATGAAAGTGGGGGGAGGGGTTGGGCACAAATATGCACGTGGGAAGAACATACGGAGACAATGGAGGCAGAAGTAAGGATGAGGCCAGCAAATCACTGGAAGCTGAGAAAAAAGGTATAGACCAGACTCTCACCCATAGCCCTTGAAGGAATCAGTCACTTGCATCTCAGAATCCAGCACTGAGAGACAATAAATTTCCATTGTTTATGCTACTAAGTGTGTAATATTTTGTTACATCAGCTGTAGCAAACTAATACAGGAGGTTATTTCATTCTCTTGTGATATTTAGAATAAAAATATTCTTTCTAAACTTCATCTTTGGTTTCTTTTCATTTTAACCTTTAAAACAAAAAAGTAACATTTTAATATTTCAAAGATATATAAATACATTGTAAAAGAAAGTACTGGTATAGAATAATAAAATCATCAAATTTCCACAAACCAGACCTTACCTCTGTTAGGTGTTTATTGCATATCTGTTCAGATATTTTTTATTGGTGCATTATAATTATAGTGGGATTCATTATGCCATATTTGTACACATGCATAACATAATTTAGTCAGTCTCAGTGCCTTCCCTTTCAGGTTTTTGTTTTGTTTGTGTTTGTTTGGTTTTGGTACTGGGGATTGAACTCGGGGCAGGGGGCACTCAACCACTGAGCCACATCCCCAGCCCTATTTTGTATTTTATTTAAAGTCAGGGTCTCACTGAGTTGCTTAGCCCCTCATTTTTGCTGAGGCTGGCTTTGAACTCACAATTCTTCTGTCTCAGCCTCCTGAGCCTCTGGGTTTACAGGTGTGTGCCACTGCACCTGGCTCCCTTTCTGGTATTTTTATACATTCAAAAACATGGGTGAAATTTTTACCAAAATCATATTATATTCTCGATATCCTGCTTTATTCAATAAATGATCCACACCTTTCCACATCAATAAGCTTTCATTTTTCTCTTGCCCAGTTCATAGTCTAATTCTTTCAAGTATGGCAAAATGTTTTCATAATTGCTTGGTCCAGACAATAATCCAGTCCAAGCTCCCTCTTCTAATCATGCAAAATCACCCCTTTTCTCTTTTAAATTTCACTGGCTTGTTAAATCAACTGGGTCAACTGTTCTACAGAATGTCCTATCTTCTATATTTATCTGGGTATTTCCACGTGGTGTCATTTTGTCTACTTTTATATCCTTTGTATTGCTTACAAACTGAAAGAACCAATAGCTTAATGTGTTCAAGCTAAACATTTAACTAGACTACATCATTGATGATTGTACATATTTCATACCAAACATTTTAAAATGGTAGTCTGGTAAAATCCTCAAAAGCAGAATGTTGTTGAAAAGAACAGAATGTAGACAGTTATCTATTGTGTATACCATATATTCATTTTCTCTAAAGCAGGGATAGTTTTCTGAATATGATCATAATCCAGGCAATAGACACCTCCAGAACATACCTACTATTTGCTTTCTACAACAGAAGGTATGAAACATGCACTACCAAACACAAATCAAAGTCACTTAACCAAGTTTTCTAAAACATTTAAGAGATTTCCTTGACCTTATCTGATTCATTAACTTCCCATTCAACATACTTCACTAATACTCCATTTATCAAATATTTACTGAGCACCTACCGAATGTCATACTCTGTCCTAGATATTGGGGAAGTGAAATGCTCCTGCCTTCATGGACCTTAATTCTGTTTGTTACTAAGAAATGGCCCAGGGGCTGGGATTGTGGCTCAGCGGTAGAGCACTTGCCTAGCACATGCGAGGCCCGGGTTCGATCCTCAGCACCACGTACAAATAAACACATTGTGTACAACTAAAGCAAATAAATAAATATTTTAAAAAAAGAAAGAAATAGCCCAGCCTGACAATCTTAAATTCCGATAATGCACTTTTATCACAAGCTCATGCCCTCCCTGTTTTCTCATTTCCTCACTACTCTGAATCTCAGAAGCCCACCTCCTTAGCACCTCCAGTATCCTGGTGACTCCACGTACCCATAGTTGACCACAATTTCCTTGTTAAGGAGTAGCACCCATGGATAGTGAAACACTTGAACTAATAACTCCCACTCTTTAACCCCTTTGTCTACACAGCCTCATCTGTGATGATCTTCTCAGTTACATGTCTATGACAGAAAACTCCCATAGCCCAGATCATTCTTCTGGGCCCCATTCCCATTACATCCAACCACCTGCTAGATATCCCCACCTACAGTAAGCATATGTTCACATCCCAGACAGAACTCACCTTCTTCTGTACTCTGACTTTTCCTTTTATGTCCTCTAACATCATTAATGGTACCATTGATGCCACCATGGATTCCAACTTCATCCCCTACCCATCTAATTAATCACCAAGACCTGCCAACTCTAAATCTTAAACATCCTTGCTGCTTTCTGTCCACTCTGCCATGGTCTCTCTCCTACACCCTGATGGTAGCTTCCTCACAGTCTTTCTTCTTCCAGGCATGTCCTCTCCAAGCATTCCTCCATGCTACCTTCAAATTACATTTCTATTCTTATTTCTTGCCAGGTTGTTCAACATCCTAAAAGCTCACCACCTCCTGAATTGAGTCTTCTGCAGATGTACCTTGCATAAGGAGGCTCCTGCGTTCCTCTGTCACCTTCGTTACTGCCACTTCCTACCTCTTCCCAAACTATAGAAACACTCCTATATGCATCGTGCCCCATGACTTTTCTGTAGCATGCCATCTGCTTGGCAATCTCTTGAGATCGTTTTTTCTCAAATCTGCCTCCACATTCACTTCAACTGCTTTATCGCCTCCTCATGCCTTTCAAATAATGAATAAATGGACAAAAAACATTTTTGAGAACAACACAGCAACCCGAGGTCCTCAGTTAGTAAATATATTTGCTATTCAGAAAGCATTTGTAGTCCATACTGTCTGGAATTCTTTCCTCATCGCACCTGTCCCATGTACCCACTGCCACTTCCTTTCACTCAAGTGCACAGACTTCTTCATGACTTCTCCATATATCAACTCCTGTGTCCCTCCTTAGTTAAGAAACTGATTTCCCCCAGGGAACCAAAGAACATCTTTATAATGCCTTTGCATTTGCACATATTACATGATAGCAATTATTCTGATATGTTGGAGTTCTCCGTTTTTAGGTTCATTTCATATATAATATATGGTTTGGGAAACAGGCAGTGCATTCTCTGTACCAGCCCTAGAAGTTTAATAAATACTTGTGAAAGAGTGAATGAATAAATGGACAACATACATTATTAACAATAACACAGCACCCCAAGGTTCTCAATTAGGAAATATCTTTACTAATCAGAAAGCATTTGTAGTCCCATACTTAAATAAACTTCAAAAGACACATTGACAAAGTTCTCAAGTTCAGTATTTTTCTTTTATAAACTTTTTATTAAAGTATAATACACATATAAAAAAGTGAAAATAATCATAAGCGTACAGCAGTAACTGTCACTCAGACCAAGAAAAAGAGCATTATAGCCCCCTGAAGCAACTCTAGTGCTTCTCCCCATCATGCCTGCCAAAGGTAACCACCATTCAACTAATTTAGATTAGTTTGTCTTCATTATATATTTTGAATTTTTAATAAATGAAATCATATAGAACTTTTTGCATCTATGGAGCCTAAAGATCACGTTATTTATTTTTTCCTACCAAATGTTTTTTGGAACCACTAACTTTGTTAACTTGATATAGTGTTTTCCCAATTTAAAAATAAGGTATTGCATCCAAACTAATTTGTGAGGAAACAACAACAAGAAGTTCCACAGCACAAGGCTTGGGAGATTTGTCTAGTCTTTTCCATTTATGTACGTACTCAATCATTTAATTTGTACAAATATAACAGTATAAATATAACATATTCATGTTCTATTTTTGACTAGAAGCCAATATGATTTTATTTATATTATTACTCAAAGTATGTTTCAGGGGACCACTTAGAGCTTTTTCAGTTAACTCTTGTGACCTTCTGACATTATCTCCCTGACACTGTGCTTATGTGATGTGTCTTTACTATCTGCAACTACAAGATGATCCTGGCTCATCTTATATATTCCCCACCACATCTCAGAATTAATATTTCTCCAAGGAACTCTAGTGCCACAAACACTTTTAAGACAGTATGTTAGTCAGCTTTACATCACCATGACGAAAATACCTGACAAGAACAACTGAGAGGAGGAAAATCTATTTTAACACACAATTTCAGAGGTTTCAGTCCATAGTTGGCTGACTCCATTGCTCTGGGCCCAAGATGAGGTGGAGTGTTATGGCAGAAGGACAAGACACAGGAAAACTGTTCACCTTACAGTGACTGAGAAGCAGAGAGAGAATGGGGGAAGAGGCCGCAGGGAAGATGCGCCCCTCTAGGTCCCACCTCCTCCAGCCATGCCCCACCTACCTACAGTTACCACCTTGTCAGTCCATTCAAACTAGGATGGACCAATTAGGTTACAGCTCTCATAATCCAACCTTTTCCTCTCTGAACATTTCTGAATTAACACAGGAGTTTTTTTGTTTTGTTTTGTTTTGTTTTGGGGGAGGGGGCACAGGGGGTACCTCACATCCAAACCATGGCAGACAGGTATCATTTCAAGCTGAGTAGCTGATGTATCTTTTCTACTCTTACAGAGTTCTAAAAGTCTAGAAAACTTTATAAATTTCATCCTTGATTTATTTTCATAAAAAATCACCACCTACACCTTTCATTTGCTGCATTCAGAGAGGAGACAATCCAGTTATCCTCTACTCGGAAAACCCCTTCCCCTGCTGCATGACTTCACTGAGGCACGCCTGTCTTCAGAGAAATCCAGCCGTCTTCAGCATGCCATCTGTTTGGCAATCTCTTGAGATCGTTTTTTCTCAAATCTGCCTCCACATTCACTTCAACTGCTTTATTTTATCGCCTCATCATGCCTTTCAACTACCCATTTCCTTGAGATTTTTCTTTTCTTTCACAGTCACCGTCTTGCAATTCAATAGAAACCAGAAATGCCAACAGCTTCTTTTTCTATTTTCCTATATTATAAAAGAGCTTTCTGTACACTCTATTGGGCTTTAAACTACTTACGAGAAAGAGGCATCCTGAAAAGAAATACTCTTTATGATTTCCCTGTGTTCTTTTCTTCAGCTGGCTTAGAGAAAGCTTTTCTGACTTCTATATTTGCTTGAGCTTTTTCAGAGATATTTTTTTATATGATATACTTTGACCTTCAATTTTTAAAAAGTCACAATATACATCTGCAGGGTTTTTGTTGTTGTTTTTTAAGTAGTGACTAAGGGATTTTTCTGAGACAACTCTTGTGTTTCATAAAAACAACCCAGTCAACTGTAATTACCAGGATTGTCAACACACTACCAGTCAATCTATTGGGAATTTTTATAAATTTTAATAAAAATGTGAGTCAAATTCGTCTAGAGAATATTGAGTAACACTCAGTGTAATTCATTAACTCTCCCCATTTTTCAAACACAACTTCAATTTCTCCTCTCCTACATCTTTCCAAATTTGCTTCACATTATCCCTTTTAATTTGCGCACCTACCCAGAAAGATTACCTTTTTTTAAAAGAAATATTTTAGTCGTCAATGGACCTTTATTATGTTTATTTACATGCAGCGCTGAGGCTGAGAATTGAACCTAGTGCCTCACACATGCTAGGCAAACACTCTGCCACGGAGCCACAACCCCAATCCCAGCAGGATTACCTTTTGTTTGTACACTTTATTGGGGTCTGGCAGGATGCAACTTGCTTGATTTGGTGATTTTTCTATTTGATAATTCTACCTATTTGTATAGACTTAAGTTTAATTAAATGCAAGTTTTTTTTCTAATAGTCTTGAAGTTAAGAATCTGTCCCACAGGATCTTATATTCTAAAAAGTAGACACTTGGGAGCCACCCATGTGCATTCCATTAAACATTAAGGCAAAAAGACTCTTATTAAGTCCTTAGATTGCTGTTGTCATGTAGAATAAGATAATTATAACCTAGAGACACTCAATTCTGCACATCTTAAAATGATAGTTGAAACCACAGGCCACTGGTATTTAATGAAAACTTTCAAGTGAAATGTGGTACAAGTAGCTTTGAGAATTTAAAATAGACGGGTTAGCCTTTATTCTTTCCTTGGAAAGATAAGGGAGAAAGTATAGAATAGGAATATGCCTGTTTAAGGTAAATTCATACTTTACTTCATCATCATGAAATTGGACTTTTGTCTAAATCAGTTTAATAAAAGATGTATGTGGAGTTTTTTTTTTTTTTTTTTCCTTAATGGTAGAAATGGGATTTTTAAAACTATTTCACCAATGTAAGTACATAGCACTTACAAGACACTGAGTAAATCTTTTGTCCTGCACCCTTATTTAGAAATTGCTCAGCTCAATGTTTTTCCTACTGTTTTCCATTAAGTATGAATATCCTAGTATATATGAATAGGTATTCCCTAAAAAAAATGATTCTGGGATGAAAGAAATCTGGGAAATGCTGGATTCAATGAGGTTTAACTGCCTTTTGTTCTACAAAATTTCTCGGGGTCTTTAATATTTGAATGTGCATGAGTATGTGTGTGTGAAAGTGCTCCAGGATGAAAAATTCCCCAGAACTGTTTGACCACACCACTTTACTTCCAGAAACACCAATTAACACTCCCAGACCAAATTTAGGAAAGTGGTAGTTTAATGTAAAGAACAAAGGAGAAAGAAATTTAAAGTGGCAGGTAGGAGGACAAGGATGTTGCTAACAGCAATGAGAAACAGTGGATACTAATTTGGAATGGAAGATGACCTCAATTTTGAACAGTAGTTTCTTTTCCTGGTCAAGATGAACAGTCTATGTGAGACTCCAGTTAGGAACAGGTCAAAACTAGGCCTACAGATTATTGCTGATATGAAAGCCTTTACTACACAGCACCAGCCCCTTATAACCACTAACAAGATGGGTCACAGGTAGCTTTCTACTGATATTATTTAAAATAACATCATTGAAAAAGATTTACTTTTTTTTTTTTTTTTTTTTTTTTTGTGTGTGTGTGTGTGTGTGTGTGTGTGTGTGTGGGTACCGGGGATTGAACTCAGGGGCACTTGACCACTGGGTCACATCCCCAGCCCTTTTTTGTATTTTTATTTAGAGACAGGGTCTCACTGAGTTGCTAAGTGCCTCGCCATTGCTGAGGCTGGCTTTGAACTCGCGATCCTCCTGCCTCAGCCTCCCAAAGTGCTGGGATTACAGGCGTGCGCCACCGTGCCCGGCGTAAGATTTACTTTTTAAAAGAAAATAAAAGGTGTTATAGACTTTATGCAATGATATGAAGAAGAAAATTTCTTTTCTCAACAACTGGTAAGTGAAGGAAGAAGCCAAGCTTCTAGGTTCTCAAATTATTTAAGTATTGGTAGAGTTTCACCACCTGCAACAAGAAAAAGGATCTGAGTTCACTTCTAAAATAGAAAAGGGGGCAGAGAGCTGTGTTTGACAGTGAGGGTTTGGGCGGATGGAAGGACACAAGAGGCAGAAACAGGAAGAAATGAAACAGCAGAGATAGCTCATGAGGGATTTCAAATAAATGGTTGTGTGATATAACTCATCCTGGTGCCCCAGAACTTAAGTAAATCCTCAAAAAACATTATATTCAATGTGGTTTGATTTTTTAAAAGACACTGATATTTTATTTGGCAGAGAAACAAGGCAGCATCTGTTTGTGTGAAGTTAAGGGACAGCCGACATCTAGGTGACTCCTTTGGTAGGCGTGCCTGGCTACCTAGGCAACACCTGCTTGCCCCTTTATTCCCTCTCACCTGGATCCTGCTTTTCCTCATGTGACCACTGGGCTGTATCCAGCAGAAGCCAAACCCATTGGCAGCTCCAGAGGAGATTCTGGTTTGCCTGAGCCAAACATGGCATTCTCCCTGCCCAGGATTGCTTTAGGAACCTAATGGTGGCCACTAGGATTGTGAGGAGGAGGTTTCTGGGGAAAGTTTCCCAAATTCTGAGCAATAAACTTCAAGAAAAAGACCATCATCTTTATTCCTGTGAACATTTTCATGCCTGGTCACAAGGTCTGGAATAGCTTCAATTTCCAGGGAGCCAGTCTGAGGATAGAGGCAAGAGAACCGCAGAACCTAGACATGGTGCACAGAGCGTCTGTCCTACCCCTGGGACTTTTTGTGTAAGAAATTTGTTTCTTGTGGGAAACAAACTAGTGCATGCTTACAGTGATGCTATGCTCCCTAGCTTGCGTTCTGAAATGTGCTCCTGGATAGGAGAGAAGCAATGCAGTTAAACCCAGACCAACCTAGACAATTTTATTTTTTAATTTTATTTATTTGGGGGGTACTAGGTATTGAACCCAGGGTGCTTAACCACAAAGACTGCACACTGCCTGCCTTCTCTTGCTAAATGTTGCACTATTTATTCAACATTATGGTCTGAATGTCCCTGCAAAAACCCATGTTGAAATTCAATTGCCATGGTAACAGTATTAAGAGGTGAGACTTTTCAGAGATTAATGTCATTATCATGAGCATGGTCTTCCCTCGTGAATGTATTAATGCTGTTATCACAGGAGTGGGTTAGTTATCACAGGAGTGGGTTTTAAATAAAAAGGGTAATTTATCCCACCTTTCCTCCTCTCTCTGTTCCAGACATGCTCACTTGCCCTTCCACCATATTATGACACAGCATGAAAGCCCTCACCAGATGCTGTCTTCATGATCCTGGACTTGTCAGCTTCCAGAACCTTGAAACAAATAAACTTTAATTATTTATAAATTATCTAGTCTATGATATTGTTATAGCAGCATAAAATTAACTTCTAAATATTTTTATGTTTTGATATTGTTAATATCACTTGAGCTGTCATAAAGAAAATGTGAACTTAAAAATTAAAATTTTTCCTATAAGATGGGAACTGGCACCCACCACTAATTTTTCTCTTGTAATTGCAGCTCTATAGAGTACCTAGTTCCATAGTTAACTCTTGGTCATTCATGATGTTATAAATATCCATGTACATCACAAACAAATCAAAGTTGCACTATCATTCCACATCTCATTTTGCTTATTTCAACATATTTTCTTTTTGGCTTATTTCGCTTCATTGGATGCTGTTCACCCATAGTTTGTAATAAGAAAGTGGTTTATAAGAATCATGTAAAGAATTGGTGTTTAGAGCACTACACATGAATGATAAAATTCTGTCCCTTGTTAATAAATATTTCTCAAGCCTATAAAAATATAAAAGATATGAGTGTGGATAAAATAAGTTAGCACCCATGACCTTTGGAAAACTTATAAAATTGTATTTTCTAAAATAAGAGATTTCAGTGAGGAGGGATTAAGACAAATACAAGATAGCAAATCATACCACTTTAAATATTTATCCCCAAATATAGAATTCAGTATTTTACCTTAAGGAGGATTCCAGTCAGATTGATGGATGATCTGGCAAACTCAGGCTCATTGTACAGGATCTAAAATTTTCTCAAGCTAATTTTGCCAGTTCGTCCCTTTTTTCAAGATTACCATGGAGGGCTTTGATGAAACAAGAATGCTAATTATCTAAATCTTTATTTTGTAAGCTGCCTGTCGTGGCCAGCCACGGCGCCACGGGAGGAAAACTCTCAGAGGCAGAGTAAAGCTATTACTACTTTTACTTCTACTTTCTTAGAGAGAGCTTAGAGAGAGAAAGAAAGATTTTTCTTCTTCTTAGAAAGAGCTTAGAGAGAAAGATTAGAGATAGCTTTTTCTTCTTCTTAGAGCTTAGAGCTTAGAGAGAGAAAGAGAGAGAGCTTGAAAGAGAGAGATTTCTTCTTTAGAGAGAGAGAGAGCTTAGCTTTTAGAGCTTCTTTCTTCTTTCTTCTTTCTTCTTTCTCGGGAGCCTCAGCTTGACTATGACCAGGAATTACTTCTTCTATCTGGTTTCTCTTCTGTAACCGCTCTGCCTATGTTCTGGCCGCTCTGATTCTTTTCTTCTTCTCCGACCCGAACTCTTCTTCCGACCGAGCGACTGCATGACTGACTGAATGAATTCATTCTTCTCCTGACTCCGACCGCTTTCACCCGGTTATATACCTTTAGCTTTGCGGGTGCCTCACGTGCATTTACAGGTGCGTCACATACATACTTATTATCAGGTGGAACTTATGGCTTCCAGCTGACCGCAATAGCCGTCTCCCTAATTGGGGCTCCTTCATTATTTTTTATGTAAATTTATTTATTTATTTTTATGTGGTGTTGAGGATTGAACCCAGTGCCTCCCATGTGCTAGGCAAGTGCTCTGCCACTAAGCCACAACCTCAGCCCAATATCTAAGTCTTTAAGCCAAGACCATTCTGATCATATGGATTGCATTTGTATTAATTACTGTTATGGTTTAGATATGAGATGTCCCCCAAAAGTTCATGCACGGGACAATGTAAAAATTGTTTGGAAGTGGAATGGTTAGATTGTGAGAATTATAACCTGAAAAGTGAATTAATCCATTGATATGTATTAATTTGGTGGTTACTCGTCAAGTGGTGCGCTGCTAGAGGAGGTGGGTCACCGCGGGGGTGGGGGGGTGCCTTTGGAGTTTATATTTTGACCCTGGTGAGCAGAGCTCTCTCTGCTTCCTGGTTGCCATATCCTGAGCTGCTTTCCTCCTCTACATTCTTGCACCACGATGTTCTGCTCACCTGGGGCCCAGAACAATGGACTTGGCTTCTGAAACCATGAGTGCCAAATAAACTTTTCTTTCTCTATATTATTGTCAGGTATTTTTTTTTTTTTTTTTTGTCATAGTGCAAAAAAGCTTACCAAAACAATTACCCAACCATCCACTCACACCAGCATGTGATTATGACAGACATATTCATGTTAATTAATTCCTTCTGCACTTCTGAGTGCCCACTGTGATTTTGACACTGGTGGCCCTCACATGAGTAGACATGGTCCTCACTCTCCAAGAACCCATGCAACCTGGCCTTAATGAGCGTCATGAAAGAGAGAGATGCAAAAAGCACAAGCAGTTGAAGGAGCAACTAATTATGGACTTGAGAGGAAAACCAGGGAATATTCCAGAGGGGCAAGGTATTTCTCAAAATAGTAAAAGTTGGTCACAATTCTATATTTTGAAGCTCTTTGGATCTGTTGTACCCTTATATCTTTAACACTTTAATTCTGGCTCATTTTTTAAAAATGGTCAATAAGGGCTGGAGATGTAGTTCAGTTGGTACAGTGCTTGCTGTAGCACATACAAGGCCCTGCATTCCATCCCCAGCCCCACCAAAACAAAACAAAAAAAAAAAAAAAAAAAAAAAGTTCAGATTTCTTCCAAATCTCACACCAGATAACTAGAATTCCCATCAAATCCCTCAGGTCTCACTGAAATTACACTGACTGCATTCCTGCTATCCCCATATCCTCAAAAGATTTCATCTAGAATAAGGAAAACAATACAGTGCAACTAGCTACCATAGATAAAGTCTAGAAATACACACACACACACACACACACACACACACACACACTGAACAATGTTATATGGCTAGTGTTGCTCAGACATTGGCCATTTGAGTTTTATGTCAAATCTGACTATTGCTTATGTTTTTATTCACTTAAAATTTATCTTTAAAATAGAGAGTAAAACAATGGTCAGAGGCTAGGAGGGGAAGGGGAGAGAGAATAGAGAGAGGTTGGATAACAAGTATAAAAATACAGTTAAAAGCCGGGCGCGGTGGCGCACACCTGTAATCCCAGCACTTTGGGAGGCTGAGGCAGGAGGATCGCGAGTTCAAAGCCAGCCTCAGCAATGGCGAGGTGAGGCACTTAGCAACTCAGTGAGACCCTGTCTCTAATAAAATACAAAAAAGGGCTGGGGATGTGGCCCAGTGGTCAAGTGCCCCTGAGTTCAATCCCCGGTACCACAAAAAAAAAAAAAAAAAAAAAAAAAAAAAAAAAAATACAGTTAAAAAGGAGAAATAAGTTCCAGTGTTCTACAGCAGAGAAAGTAAGTAGAACAGTTTCTTGTATATTTCAAAAAAGCTAAATAGCTTTTCCCAACACAAATAAATGATAAATGTTTAAGGTGACAGAAATTTTAATTATCCTGATTTGATTCTTATCTATTATATATTGGGACATCATACTGTACAAGATAAATAAGTACAATTACTGTGTCGATCAAAATGTTTTTCAAAAAAGGAAAAAAAATCATCAAATAAAATTTAAGCTGGCTTACTTTTTAAAACTTATCCACATACAGGCAATCATAAACTTCACTGTGCTAGTTTTATCCATTTATTCTAATAAAGATTAAAAGAAATGCACAGTACATAAAACAAAATAAATTAAAGTAAAATTGCCACAAATACCATCTAGAATTTCATGGTATGCCTTGAGTGGTATGCATACTAAACTTGGGGAAAATGAAAGAAAAGGTAACTTATGAAAATAAAGACATAAACACTGGTCCAGAATACAAGAATTTGGGTTTAAAAGAACTTGATTTCCATTGCATTTATTAAGACAGGCAATCATCAACTGTTACATCCATTATTCTTTCATTATCCAAAGAGCTAATTCAACACATTATTTTAAAAAGGATACAATAGGACTAACAGTCAATGAGTAGAGTTTTCGTTTTACATCTGAATTTGCGTAAATCCCACTCTCATCATGCCAAGTGTGGATGCCAAATCTTTTGGAACCATCTAAGTCTGTGAACTGAGATCGGCATTTTCTGTGGACTATTGAGTAATCATCTTGACAGAGATAATCCTGTGAGGAAGAAAAAGAGAAATAACATTGAATGTCTAAAACATGTAAAGACAAATGATCTCCAAAAGTTGATCTTAATGTATTATTATGATCAAAAGTAATTTTTTTTTTTTTTTTTTTGGTACCAGGGATTGAACTCAGGGGCACTCAACCACTGGGCCACATCCCCAGCCCTTTTTTGTATTTTATTAGAGACAGGGTCTCACTGAGTTGCTAAGTGTCTCGCCATTGCTGAGGCTGGCTTTGAACTCACGATCCTCCTGCCTCAGCCTCCCAAGTGCTGGGATTACAGGCATGCGCCGCCGCGCCCAGCTAAAAGTAAATTTTTAACCATTAATAAATTTAATCTCTCAACTAATGCCTCCAGTGAATGACTATTGCCTTTGTAAGTAGTTAAAAATCTGAAAGAAAAATCCAGTTTACTTTTTTATAAAAATAAAAAGGTAAATTGTAATAAAAGTAAAGTTTGTCTAAATTCTAAGTACATGGCATAAAAAGCAACTGAAGTTTTGTGATTATCTAAATGAAAACAAACATTAAAGTTTAACTACCATTCAACACTTTTCATTCTTGTTATTGCTTTTAATATATGTTAGAATCATTCCAAAGAACATCATCTTGGGTTACATCTTTAATAATCGCTACTGAGTCAGGCTTCCCACAATGGTAAATGCCACAGTCTAGATTCATTCCTATGAGAAATTTACCTCAACATCACCCAGTATAGTTTAAGATGTTTTTCCTTATGCCACTTCATAAAAGCTTCACTGTAATAAAACAAGACATTATCATTGACCATTTCCAAAGGAAATATTGATTCTTTCATAGTACACTAGGGGTGATGGTGGACATGGAACATAAAGACTTTTAACTGATTATCTAATTTTTACTTTAAATTGGCTCTAATTTTAAAGCACTAGGAGAATATTGAAATTAAATTGCCAAGGCTATAAAACAATGAAATAAACACCAAAGTAGTTCTAATCTGAGATTGGTTTTCTTGAAAATTGAAAAGTTTAACCCATATGTCCAACCATAATAGTGTCCATTTATCTACTGAGTGCCTATTATGGGTTGGGCACAGTACTTGAGTGCATTTATCTTTTAGTCCATCACTGGGATCTGAGGTAAGAATTACTACTCCTATTTTACACATAAGACAATTTGCTTAATATCTCAAAAGGAGAGACTTTAAAGAAAGCCAATGATAGGGAACTAAACCAGGACTAAAACCTAGGTCTGACTGACTGAAAGACCCACTGTCCCTCTAGAAACCTTTAATAAGAGATGAAAAGAGATATAAAAACTATATAACATCCATATCATTATTTTACGTATTTTGGACTTTAGCTTTTGCCAGTGGGCTATTTCTTTGCTTTTGTTTTTATTTGTTGTTGCCATTTGTTCGTGCTGATTGTGGCTATCAAGGTTGATTGAATGGTTAGTTGGCTAGAGGTACTTTACATGAGATCTGAGCAACATTGGCTCAAACTGTACCATCAGAAGGAGATGGGATCTTCTCATTCCCATCCCTATTGTGGTCAAATTCAAGAGAATTTCAAGTGCAAAATTAATGTTTCTTTAGCATCTCATAGGTAGACAGGAGGATATGTTTTTGTGAAATTAGCAACAAGATGAAATGATATGTTTTAGGAAAATGATTCTAGCAGTAGAAATACTAAAGACTGAAATGGAAAGGACTGGATTCAGAACTGGGCTAAGAATTAGATCTCAATACTTCATGTCATCAACTGATGAACAGATAAACAAATTGTAGTCTAAACATACATTTAAATGTTTGAAAATTGAAAATGTTTGGAAACTGTGGTGATCATTATACAACCCTGTCATATACTAAAAACCAGTGAATAGTACACAAAAAGGGAACATTTTATGATATGTGGGATTATATCTCAGTAAAGCTGGTACTTAAAAAAAAAAAACTGCATTGAGGGTAGTGATTCTGAAGTTCGAGAAACTAGTAAAGAAACAGTTGCCTGTTCATACAGATGACATTGAGTGCTTCCCCTTAACAGTGGTGTATCAGTAAAGCAATTCTATAAACAAAGCAAACAAACAAAAAAGTCAATTTATAACATTTGCTTATTTCTATGGGATAAATATTCCTGCTTTGACTGGCCTCAATTAGTAGAGTGAAATCAGTGAAGACTGATTTAGGTAAGAAGACAGGAACTTAATCAGCTTGTGTACACTGTTAAAAGCTGGCTCCAGTTCACCCATAAATCCACTTCTCCCATTTTCTGATGTGCAGCTGCCAGGCAGTTTGACTAGGATTGGCCCCAGTCCCAGGTCGAGGGGTAGAAAGTAATTGGCCTAATAAAATCGGAGACATCTTACTCCATTCTCAGAGACAGTGATGGGTTCGGTGTTAGACATATGACTTGACTGTATCCAAACAGATTAACTCCCTGGACTTTTGTTCAATGGCTTTTGCTACTATTGGTCATAAATGAGGAAGCCTCTAGACTAGGTTTCTATTGACAGCCTTCCTACAACTAATTTAGCATGTTTCAACACATTAAAAGGCAGATCTGAGAATCAGTGAGAAACAAGATGCATCTCTATATTAATCCTTTCCTGAAGCCCAATGTTTCAAAAAAAATTGTGAGCCAGTAATTGCTTTTATTGCCTGATTCATTTGGATTTAGATTTTGTGCACCTTACCAAAAGCATCCTGGCAAATACCTGAATAATATGCAGTGTGGGAACACTGAGATACTTAGAATAAGAGCAAGAAAATGAGTCAGAACCAAGGGAGTAGGGCATATATGAAAAGAGGGAAGACAAACAGGAAATTTATAATGAAGCAGACAACTGGGAATCAGAGGGATGCAAATATGAACTAGGTAGGAAAAGCAAGTATTCAAAAATGAGAACAAATCACTAGGAACCTGGAGGATATAATTTAGCATAAAAAAGCAGAATAAGTATGCTCTTCAAAGTTTAATAAGAAAGGCATGAAATAAAATAGATAGAAAAGCAGGTGCCCTAAGGACAACCTTAAAAAACTAATATTGATGTCAGCTTAGACCCAAGGCAAAACTGAGATGGTGGGAGTCTTACAGAGGAAGTGGTTTGGTGTACCACTCAAACCAATAAAGGGGAAGTCATTTGAAAATTATTCATACATTTTCCCCTTCCAATGTATGAAACCACTCATTTGCCCAAAAGGAGGTTAAATTTTGTTTCAGAAATATGCCAACCAAAGAGCAAAGTAATGTTAGCGTCTAACATGCAAAATAGGATTTTTTTTTTGTCCAGTAAGACAATAGCATTGTAATCCAATGGACAGTTTTGAGTATTTGAGAATGTCAATGATCAAATATCAGATCATGGAGTTTTCCAAATGTGTAGGGAAAATATCCTTTGCTCTGATGGCTTAGAGAAGAGTTAAGAGGACTACAGGGAAGTGTCTATCTATCTGGGGAATTGCAGGAAGGAAAAAATAAAGAAAAACAGAAAGGGTGCAGTAGATAAATAATGAGAATAGTGGCAGAAAGACATAGGGGGCCAACTGGCCCCATCCCTGTGGAAAACTCTGGTAAGAGATCACCTTTCAAACTATCCTTTCCATGGCCTGCCATGACCAAGCAGAAGGATCCTCTAAAAGTTATCTGTCCGAACCATTTTTGATATCCTGTGTCATAAACAAGATCTGGAAGTAGCTGCTAGTCTGCAAAAAGGGGTGCAAATGGGGCTGCAGAGTTGAACATTGAAACTGGGATTGGATGGGAGTCACAGGAGGCTGAGTCGTCCAGAATACACCTTATTGGCTCCAAATAAGCCCACAGAGAAAGAGAAAAAGACTGCCAATTACAATGTCCACATGTTAGCCACTAATGCCAGCAAGGAAAAAAGCACAGGTAGAGCACAGCATCCCCCAGAGAGACCCAGAAGAGATAGAGAACATTACAGGTAAACTCTACTCTTCCTCTGTTATCAGGATGCTATATCATATCCCCATCTCCAAAAGCTGAATGTCCTCTTAGGGAGAGTTTCCCTTACTATTGCTGCAAACCACCCCACATTAGTATAAAACAATCGCCATGGTATTATGCCTTGAGAAACTTTGGGTCAGGTACTTAGGCAGAGTTTCTGTCCCACAACATCTAGGGGTGTCAGCTGGGAAGTCTTGAAAGTTGGGGCAACTTGAGGGTTAGGTGCTAGAAACATCTCTCATTCCAACTGGTAGTTGATGTTGGCTGTTCATCGGGATCTTGGCTGGGCTGTGGGATGGAAAAACTGCATGTCCTTGCTTGGGTTTCCTTACAACATGTCAGCTAAGTTCTGAGAATGAGGACCACAACGTGAAGCAGGAGGAAGGTGCACTTCTTCTTATTAGCCAGCTCCCAAATCCACAGAGCGTCCCTTCCAGTGCAGGTAGTATAGACTCTGCCTCTCAGTGGGAAGAGTATCAAAATTACATTGTGAGATCAAATGGGATGGGAGCACAAGCTGCAGCCATTTTTGAAAAATACACTTTTCCTCTTCTTTTCAGGGAGAAAAGTAGGATATATCAAGATCCCTAAGACCACTCCTAGGTTTGATTATTTCCTGGGAAGACTCACAGTTGTATTTATATGCAATTGTACTCATGGTTATGATTTATTACAGCAAAAGGATACAAAGAAAAAATTAGCAAAGAGAAAAGGTACATGGGCAGAAGTCCAGTGGAAGCCAGGTGCAAACCTCCAAGAACACCTTCCACGTGGAGTCACAGGCAAATATAATTACCCCAACACTGAATTGTGAAATGCTCTCTACTAGGGAAGCTCATTAGAAACTCAGTGCCCAAGGTTTTTATTAGGGACTGGTCACATAGGCATCCTCAGCCTGACATGTCCCAAAATTTCAGACTCCCAGAAGGAAAACAAGTTTGGCTAAACCATATTGTTTGCACAAATGGATTATACACAGTGAAGCATTCTGTTCAGCAAATTCTTACCCTGAAAGCCAAGTTTCTAGATATCAGACAACCCTTGTAATCAGGCTTTTTAAAGGACAATAATCTCAGCTCTGCTATGTTAGCTCTTTACTGCACACAGGGGATGGGAAGAAGTGAGAATATTTTCAAGAGAAACACTTCCACTGAGAAGTGTTTACTGTGGAACCAAAGGAAGCTTTAACTGGTGGGAAGAATAACTGTTTTCCTACTGTTGGTGGGTTGGGAAGAAGGCTAATTACATACTTCCTCTGCATACATGAGTCAACAGGAGCAGGAAGTTGCTCAGTGCCATAATTTAATAGTTAAATCTTAGCTGTTCTGGTGGGGGGGAAGGTGCGGGAGACAATGGGGTGGGAAAAAGTATTTAGAAATTGTGTATAGAGACAGATTTGTGAACTACTACACATTGGTGGCTGGCCCACTATTTGGTGCTACTCAGTTCTAAATTTCTGACACAGTTTACTCAAAGTCGGGCAGGCATTTGCAAGCTTTTCCCAAGCCCTTCAGCTAAGAGATAGTAAATGGAAGAATTTGTCCAAGGTGGGGAATGGGTAGGAATCAGCACTCAAAGGTTTATGCAGAACCAGAGTGGAAAGCACATTTCACAGAAGAACTTAGAGCACTTAGTTGACTAACTGGGGATGAAGAACCAAAGATGATTCACAGCTTCAAATCTGGACGGCTGGGAGAGTTATCATGTTACTAAAAAGAAGAAAGAAAGACATGGGGGGTGCGGGAGGACTTTTTTCAGGGGGGGAAATGATGAGTCACATTTTAGACATTTTTATTTTGAGATGACATCAGTACAAAATGTTTATTTGGAAGGTGGTGTTATGGGACAGATGGCCGGGACCTGGAGAGAAGTCAGTGCCCCATGCCCAGCCGTGAACATTGGCAGGGAAAAAATAGATATAAAGAGCATTATTGGTACTATGCATGATATTTGCATGTGGATTGCATAATTGTACTCTATCAATTTTCCTAAGGTTGAATAATGTACCACAACTACGTGTCCTTGTTCTTAAGAAATCCACATTGATCTATTTAGAGTAAAGAAGCATGATTTCCTAGTCCTCTCTCACGTGGGAAACTGCTTAATTTAGGAGCTCCTTGTGTAATTCTTGCAACATTCTTACAAGTTTAAAATTATATAACAATAAAAAGTTGTAATCCCAAAATGATGGTTGATGCAGAGCCCTGGGAATAGCTGAATTCCATGAAATGGTGTAAAGTGGAAGTGGCAGGGCTCTGGAGCCCAAATATTGGCAGTGCCCAGAGGTGGGGTCATAAAGAAGCCATGAAGGACAGAGAAAGAGATGTAAGGAGCATGTTGCAATCAATGTTGTAGGTCCTGAAGGGGCAGGAAGGTTGAAGAACGCAGTTGTAGCCAATAATGCTCACTTCCAAGGAAACATGACAGAGAGCAAGACCAGACCAAATGCAACAGTATATATCGATCTCTAGTTGCCTTTGAGTGTGCTGCTTCAGAAGAGGGTTGAGAGTTCAATAAAACAAACCGATAAAAGGCAGAAAAGAAAGTGCCAGAGAAAGGAACACTGAGGGTAAAACAGGTCCTGCAGAAACAGAAACCACTGATGTTGCAGCTGGAGAATCAGCCTTAAGAAAATCATTAAGAAAACTTTCTTCTCTTTTTCTTCCTTCTTTTGCTTTAACAGATCATGGCAATAGACAGATTAGTGAGTAGGTTTCCCAATCGCCCTTTCCTTATTATGAAGGACAAGTTAGTTTAACACCTTTCTCCATTCCAATCAGTAAAATATATCAGTGCGTCTTTAAGTGATGGGCTGGATGATGCCCACATCACCTCCACCCCCACTGCCTCTTGGGTGCTGTATTCTTATTCTCAGGACCATTATCTCCTGCATCTTTTTTTTCAGAGTAAACTGATACTGCTTTTCTTAGTTCAATGTATCTTCAGTCCTCACCCAATCTTTCAGTAGGCAGTTCCCTGATTACATTTATTATTTGATTTCATCCTCTTTCATTAGGACCTTTTTACTTTCGATAGTTTTGTTTTTTTCAAGGTTGTTTTCAGTTTTAGACCTGCCTTCTGGAACATCAGTAACTCTGCCTAATTTAGTATTATCAGATCATTTGAAAGCACAGTCTCAATTCTTTCATCTAGCTCATCCATAAAAATGCATAATGGGTTGTTTCCTGGCCAAATCAGTCACTGTGAACTAACCTTGTGTACGCCATTAAAGATAGCTATTAGCCACCTGGCCATAGTACAGCAAAGACCATCCTTCCCTCATACAGCTGTAAGTAAAATCATTTGGGGTACTTCATTTACTCTTAAATGGCATCTGAAGCAGCACACTTATTTGGGAGAATGTCACGTTGGATAAAATGAAAGTAGATGTAAAAGTCGTTTACTGTGTTATTTCCCTTCATTATTTCCAGTATATGTCATGTATGAAGATCTTACCACTTGTAGACAGTTGACTGAAGCCTGTATTCCCCTGATAATTTTCTACTAAGCAAAAATGGTATGGAAGGAAAAGAATGATTCTCTTATGGCCACATCTATCTTCATCTGCCTGGGGAGCATCAGGGGTCAGATCTCCATACTCATTTCCTTCACTAAACTTCAAGTGATTTTATTCCTATTGGATATTTTTTTCTCCCAATGATTACATAACAAATATAAGAATAATTGACAAATGTAGCAATGATAAATATGCAACTAATGGAATATATTTTTGTTATGTATTTAAAAAACATTTACTATCCTTCTTTTTACTTGATAAAATTTACAATGGAAAGAATTTGTAACACAGGTATTCACCAATAGGAAAATAGTCATGGAAAGTACAAAGAAATTTAGGCTGTGGGTATAAATATAAGTATCTATATCATCAATAAATCTTGTCAGCATAATAAGGTTTCATATGAACAAACTTGCCACAAAATAAGATGATGCTAAAAAATTAATATCACACAAATTTTAGTTTTGGCCAGCTCAAAAACTAAGCAATGTGCTATCAAACATTAGATACTAACATTTTTTCTTTCTAATGCACAAAGTTTGACTAGTCCTATCATTTCAATCATATAAAATACAAATATCATTTATACATATATATTTTTTAGTTGTAGATGGACAGAATATATTTATTTTATTTTATTTATTTATGTGGTGCTGAGGATCAAACCCAGTACCTCACATGCTAGGCAAGTGCTCTACCACTGAGCCACAATCTCAGCCCCAAATATCATTTTTATTATTCATCAATTTATATTAGGACATTTGTCTCTGCCACTGATTTATATTTATAATGGGTTATACATAAATCTGAGATCTAGCATTCTTGATTATAAAACCTTTTTCTTCCTCTTTACAAAAGCTTAATATGTTCACTGTAGAAATTAAGCATAATCAAAAAGAGAAGAAAAGAAAATCTCTCATAATCCCAAATTCTTTGAAGTAGAAATGAACTGTATGACCTAACCCATAAACAAAAAGCAGAGCTTGGTTATTTAACTTCAGAAGGTAATGTCAGACAAAGGTGGCTGGGCATGGTGGTGCTCATCTATAATCCCAGCTACTCGGAAGGCTGAGGCAAGTGCAAGGCCAGCACAGGCAATTCAGTGAGATCTTGTCTCAAAAAGTAAAATTTTTAAAAAAAATTTTTTAAATTGTAGGTGGACACAATACCTTTATTTTATTTACGTGATGCTGAGGATCAAACCCAGGGCCTCACACATGCAATACAAGTGCTCTACCACTGAGCCATAGCACCAGCCCCTCACACATGCAATACAAGTGCTCTACCACTGAGCCATAGCACCAGCCCCTCAAAAAGTAAAAATTTAAAAGAGCTGGGGATGTAGTTCACTGATAGAGTACCTGCTTAGTACATGGAAGGCCCTGAGCTGGATCCATGGTACTGAAGGAAAAAAAAGAAAGAAAAGAAAAAAGAATAAAATAAAAGGTAAAGTTTCAGGAGAAACAATATCTTGCTACCGAAAGGATACAACACTAAAAAATACAACCTGAGAAGTGATACTTCACAATTTCAGTGCTGTTGGTGATACATGAGATGAACAGGGAATTAAAATATTTATTTCCAATTTTCAAGCAGCCTCAAATTAAGTTGTCTGGCAAGGACTTTAATCAAAAAGATTACTTGGTCATAAAATAAATAGTAGTTTCAATGGAACAGAATCAATGAGATAGAGTCAAATCAAAGAGTAGAATTTGAGAGTCAAAGAGATTGTAAAGATCATTCTGTCCTGAGAAACAGAAACAATGCGAGAGAGACAGGGAGAGACAGAGGTTAAGGAACTAGCTCACTGTATTACATGAGTGTGAGGGCTGGCAAATCTTAAATCCTTGAGGCAGGTGGGCAAGCTGAAATTAGGTAGGATTTCTATGCTACAGTCTTGAGGCTGACTTTCTTCTTCTCCATTAAGCCTCAATGTTTTGCTCTTAAGGTTACCAACTGGTTAGATGAAGCCCACCCACATTATTGAGGATAATCGCCTTTACTTAAAATCAACTGATTATAAATATTAGTCATATTTATAAAATAGCTTCATAGCAACATTTAGGCTATTATTTGACTATACACTGGGCATCAGAGCCTAACCAGGTTGACATAGAAAATTAAGCATCATGGCTGTCCAACCCACTAATCTTCAGCTCAGACGATCAAGACCTACAACATTTGATTATGCAATTGAGTCAAGTTTGTACAAGGTGGATAAAAGCCTGCCATCTGTAGTCAGACTCAAGTTCATTTTGGACACATCTGCTATCTCATGACTACTCTTTATTGATCTAATATACAGGTTCTCCGATATGTAATTTTAACAGGGATGGTTTCCCAGGGTAACTGTAAGAGTTAATTGAGCAGGTAAGGAAACCAAGCCAGTAGATGAATGGATAAAGAAAATGTGGTATATATACATAATGGAGTATTACTCAGCAATAAGAGAGAATAAAATCATGGCATTCACAGGTAAATGGATAAAGTTAGAGAATATAATGCTAAGTGAAGTTAGCCAATCCCAAAAAGCTAAATGCCAAATGTTTTCTCTGATATAAGGAGGCCAATTCACAATGGGGTTGGGATGGGGAGCATAGGAGGATTAGAGGAACACTAGAATGGCCAATGGGGAGGGAGGGGTGGGAGGGAGCAAAAGGGTGAAAAAAAAAAGATGGTATAAGGAGATGGATATCATTACCCTAAGTGCATGTATGAAGTCATGAATGGTGTGGATATACTTTGTATACAACCAGAGATATGTAAAAATGTGCTCTACAAGTATAATATGAACTGTAATACATTCTGCTGTCATTTCTAACAACTTAGAATAAAAAATAAATTAAAAAAAAAGAAAACCAAGCCAATGCCTGCAGCATGGTAGACACTCAACAAATGCTATTCCATTTCCCTTTTTCTCCCTTCTTTCCTCCCTCCCTTCCTTCCTTTCCTTCCAGGAAGGCAAATCCTACTGTATCTCAATCAAAAGTGGGAAGCTATAGAAGTCCTGCAGAACTATATGAACAACTACCAGCAGATCCGGAGGTTGCAGCTGGGGTCTAGAAAATGTGGTCCTTAGTATTGGCAGAATGATATGAGACCCAGAGCCAGAATCGCTTGCCTATAGAGCTACAAAAACCATGCCTACAAATATTCCTCCAAGATCAGCACACATATGTATAACACACATTGAGGTCTCTTGGCCAGAATACTTAGGTTCAGGAAGGTCGTCATCTCCTTCTGGATCCAAGTAATAGAAGAAGCAGCATTATGGAACACTCTGACACAAATAATAAGACAGGAGGTACAACTGCTTGACCCCTTCCTTCTTCTCCAATTCCACCCCCATCACTACCTCATTTACAGATTCTAAAAATCTCATTCCTTTCATTCAATACAAAAAAGATAAATAAGTATACTCAGTAATTGGCAATTATTCTTTTGTTAGTAGATAATGAGTGAGAACTTAATAGGAAAAAAGGGGAAAATTAGATAGTGGATATATTCAGGTGCTTTTCAAATAAAAGTAGAACTGAAATAAAAGCAATGAAGACACATTATGGAGCCTAGAACATTATCTACTTAAATGTCAGCCTTAATTTCCCAGGTAAAAGTTTGGCTGAACCACATTTATTCCAAACTACAAGGTTTATACATGATTATTTTAAATTTACATCACACAATTTCCAATTCTATTATTTTTAAAACAGCTGAAAAAGAAAAAAAAAAGAGGAAAATAACAGGCCTGTCTATACTGAAATGAAACCAGGGAAAATAAGAGGGATCAAGAATAGAATAAAGATGCAATTTAAAGGTCTTAAAAAGAACTGGGCATTGACAGATAATTTATTTCAGCGAAGCCATGCTTCCTATGGTGCTCCACCCTGTTCCAAATTCATTTTCTGTCTCAGCTCTTCTTGTTTTTCTGCAAGTCATTCCTGTTTTCTTTTAAAGGCCCTTGGTAGGCATCCTTTTTTAAGAAGCAGCAAAACCAAAAGCAATTCTATTCTTCAGGAAATTCCTTTGCTGTGAATGAGGCTAATTAATAAAGGGCTCCATAGTGGTGCTGCCCCCATGCCCACCTCTGTCTGTAGCCAAGAAGCACTGAGGTCTGGAGAATATAAAAATATTTACCATCCAGATGGTCTGACTTAGCAAGTCCTGGAGGTCCCTGGGCATCCAGCTACTGACCTGGCTTCTCGTAGGTCCAGCCTGGGCCCATGTAGACATCACAGAGGAAGCACGGTGCCTAGGGTCCTTGAGGCTTTTAGGGGCCCATAAAGTGTTTTAATGGCTTTTAAAAATCAGAATTGAAAAAAAGAATATAACAATGGGAATGTACTTGACACCACTGGATTATACAAGAAAAAAAGAGTTCAAATGGTAAATTTTGTTAATGTATATTTTACCACAATCTAGAAATGCAGATGCCATATAAAAAAAAAAAAAACTCTATCAAATGATAGTTAAGCTAGAAAATCATGCTGGTTATATAATATCCACAAACATCTCAGGGCCAAAACTAATGCAGTGTGAACTGACATTCTCTGAAGAAGCCCTTCTGTATTAAAGATCCTGCAGACTGACCTGGGTTGGTTAGAACACTGTGATTGTGGAAAGACAGAATGTTTCAGGCCAAAAACCAAAATGATCTTCCAACTTCCGTTTCTGAACTAATTTCCTCATAGTCACTAGGTAAAATTCTTGGACAGTGTCACTGAGCTTAGCAAACCCTAGCCTCCAGCAACCCTATACCTAAGAAAGCCATAAGATGTCATCTGAAACCTATAGAAGAAATGCCCTGCTCTGCTCTGGCCCCCTACTTGAAGCCCCCACCAATGTAATGGCAAATATATGAATTTATGATTTTTCCTTTGTTCATGTAACCTATTCCATTACAAAACATGTTATCTATGGTAACATGTATTCATGTTCCCGGGCCCTGGTCACTCATATTTGGCCTGGAATAAACTTACTTCCTATGGAACAAGAGCTGTGTTTTGTGTTGACAGTAGCTATTATATAGAAATTTTTGCCTAAAACAAGATATAAAAGCCCAAAAGTACTTCCCAGGAAAAAGTGAGTATTGGGTACTTTAGTTTTATGCAAGAACACTCATTGGTAGGTACATTGGTAATCATTTCAGTAGGGTTAACAATAACAGGTTCACAGATATGGCTATAAAAATATCACACAGAGCTGGGCACAGAGGTACACTTATAATCCCAGTGGCTCAGCAGACTGAGGCAGGAGGATAACAAGTTCAAAGACAGCCTCAGCAATTTAGGAAGGCCTAAGCAATTTAGCAAGACCCTATTTAATAATAAAAAAATTTGAAAAGGCTGGGGAACGTGGCTCAGTGGTTAAGTACCCCAGGGATCACAAACCTATACCCTCCAAAAAACAAACACACACACACACACACACACAAACAAACAAAAAAAAACACAAGACAAATAGGCAAAGATTCAAGCAGTGTTTTATTTTAAAAGGTGGGTTTTCTCTGCAAAAATGCTAATGAGAAATAGAGCCTACAATATATTTCTTTAATAAGCTTTAAATGTCCCCCAAGGAAAAAAAATCCAAGTGAATTATATTTGTCTTTACACCAACTCGGTCAAAAATATATTTTCTATTTATCTATTTTAATGGAGGGAGGGGCCTATGAAAGTAAAGTGCTTCAGGCCAAGGAAAATAATCATGCACTGCTGAGTGCCAAGATTCCAAGGGAAGGCTGGGCCAGCAGGGTGCTTAGGGATTTCAAACCACAGATAATTTCCAATCAGCATAGAAATACAGTATTTTAACAATGCTATGTCCATCCCAGTGCACAGAGTCCCAGGGGTAGGACAGGCCAATCCTGCTTTTGTTATGAATAACTCTAAAACAGAAACAGCTTCTTTTCTTTACTATAAGACAATGCATGCACTCTTGGGGTCCATTTGGAATGCAGGCTAACTTTAAAACATAATTATTAAAAATTTCCTCAGCCCTCTACTTGTGAATTAACTAGATTATACAACAATTTTTGGTTTGAAAATACTCATATGCCTGGAAAGACAATTCAAAAGGCAGTTCCATTAAAGAAGACAAAAAGGTGCTTCATACTTTTGACTGACTAAATGATAGCTGCATGGCTGGGAAGAGCCATCAACTTTCAGGTGCTGCTGAAGTTCACTGGGTCTGGTCACCTGATTCACAGTCTTTGGCCCCGCCCTCTGTCCTACTCTCTTGTACATTATCTTCAAACATCCATACTTTGGATTTAGCCAACATCCTTGTTTACCATGCCTTTGCTTTCTCAAATTAATGAATTTGATATATGCTAGAAACTTAATCCCATGGCCACACCTTAGCCTCTGTCATTTTCCGGAACTGTCCTACCTCTGAAATAGTAAATTCTAATACACCCCCTTTAATCCTGACCTCTTCTAGCTCTCTTACTCCTGTAGCTACTCTCATATTGTTGTTGTTGTTTAACTACATTTTCGTGTCTTTGACCTTTCAACTTCCTGAGCTTGCTAGTCCCTGACTGAACTAATTCTTTTCCTTATACATCTCACTAGGGTCAGTAAACTCTCTACCATTATCTTCAGCTTGCTGCCTTGTCCTAAGGCATCATCAATCCATCAGCCTTGGACCCATTCTTGAATATACCTTCTCTGCAACTTATTCTCTGTTCTGGCTCTTTAGGAAATGGAGAAGCTTTTAAGAGAAGACATCTTAAAGCAAAATTGAGATGAACTGTAATGAGCCTCCAGCTTAAGAAATGGAGTTCAGAAGAAAGCTCCTAATTTTTTTTTTTTCATTCCTCTCCTTGGAAATGACTTGTTAGTTTTCTAATCTTCTATCTTTCCTTGTCTTTATTTAGAACTATGAGATGATAACTTGCATTCCATTTACTTTCAATAATTCTGTCCCACTTTATATAAATGTGAATTAAGAAAAATCTAACAGAACATAATATGAAAATTTAAGTATCAGTTCATGCATGTTTGAAATAATATGCATCCAAATGCTTTCATATTTCTTCCAGAATCACATAATGGCAAACAAAGTAGGATGAATGAGTGGTAAAACTAACTTCTGCCAAGGCCACATGGTGACATCTCTAACAAGTCAACAAATATCCTCTTTTTCAGTATTTTGTGAGTCATACATTTTCATGCATGGTAACTTCATTGTCAGAGTTCAATCCCTACACTGCTGGGTTTTAACCATCTACTGTTATTATAATTTAAAATATTTTTTGTGTCCTGTAACAATATAATGCAAGCACTCATTAAATGTGGATATTAGAAGCTGGGCTAAAAGTATTCCTTGAAATCATTTACTCCATCATGGAAGTTAGAAGTGAATGAATAGACCTCTGCAATAAATCTAAACAACTGCTATGACATGCTGTGCTATTAATGTGGAAACAAGCAAAGCAAGAAATATTAGAAACAATGCTGAAACTATTAAAACAGGAACATCTAACACAATGGCTAAAAATTGATGTGCCCTGAAAATATATCTCACATGCCTTACAGTTATTATATTTAGTTCTTTGAATTTTGTGAGTTTCTTTTTTAATTTTTGTCGTTGTAGATAGACAGCATGCCTTTATTTTGTTTGTTTATTTTTATGTGGCACTAAGGAAGAAACCCAGTGCCTCACATGTGCTAGGCAAGCGCTCTGCTCTGGGCTACAGCCCCAGACCCTTTTGTGTTCATTTAGGTGTCATGCAACTTCCTTTTGTTCCAAAATCAAGAAAAGGCTGTTATAAATAAGGAAATAGGTCTGAAGTATCTATTTAAATAATATATATTTCCTTATGATTTTCTAATTATTAATGATAATGCTTATTGTATGGGAAAATTCTAAAAAGGATAAAGATGAAGAAAATCACCTAGAATCTCAACATTCAATGGCCAACTTTACTAGTATTTCAACAGTTTCTTCAGATTTTAAATTTTCTCTATATTTTAACAATTTAGGGTGAACGTAATACATAATTTTGCATCTTAATTTTTTTAATCTTCAATACAGATTTATTAAGACACTAAGAACTATCCATGGACATTATAAAGACTGCACAATATCTCATCATAAGATTATAAGTTAACATCATTCCTAATATAAATATTTAGACATTCCCAAGTTTTACCATTATAAATAATTCAGTAATTAGCATAATTTGATATAAATTTTGTTCCTAATTTGAATGATTGTTCCTTGGGAGACTTTTTAGAAGGAAATTATTAGGTCAAATGGTATCTTAATGCATATTGCCAAATCCCTTTCCAGGAAGATTGAAACAATTTAGTCTTCGTAGCAACAGATGAAGTATATGTTTCCATTCTTCACCTCACTGAGGATTATTACTTTTAAAAATGTTGACAAATTTTTTGGAAAAAAAAATCTTATTATTGTAACTCATGTATTTTATCATTTGTAAATTGGTTTATTACCTATGTTTATTCGTGAATTATATTTCCTACTTTTGTAAATTACCTTTATATGTCCTTTGATGATTTCTTTAAGGTTTTTTAACATTATCCTTTCCATAAGTATGAGTTCTGTATGTATCAAGTTTATTAATATATTAAACTATTGTATTTGCTGTTTTAATGGTCTGAATGATATTTTTAAATAAGAAAAATAAGAATAATATAATATATATTAAAGGTAGTATTATAAGTCTTTTACTTCCTTAAAATTGTTATGCCACCTTTTCAAAAAGTTTTTATTCTCATCTATTTGTTCCTTCAAATAATTCTTAGACTCCTAAATTGTTAGAAAACTGCTGAAACATAGTTAACTTAGCTGGGAACACCCTGTTAGTGAAATAAAAGGGTTTATTGGGGTGCCACATGGGCAAGGGTAGGGAAAAGAAGGGAAGGGAAGGGGGGGGTGATAGATAGCTTACCCTCGCCCGCCCTCAGAGTTTTCCACACCCTAAGAGAAGCAACCTTGTTTCAAGATGTTCCAGACAGGATGTTCCTTCCCCAGGCAGAATGTTTCTTTTCCCAGGCAAGAGCCAATAGGCTTAAAGGGCACCCTGTTCTAGCCAATGGTGTTTGGGGTTGCTCTAGTGCACCCCCCACCAGAAATCCCTATATAAGGCCCTGTCTGAGAGACTCAGATCAGACAGAGAGAGAGGACACACGGATTGTCGCTGCTGAGAGGAGGAAGACAGATACATCGGCTCATCGCTGCAGAGGGAGGAAGCCACTGCAACAGCTCCAGACCCATCGCCTCCAGCTCGACGGCAGCTGCCCCAGCCAGCAGCTCCAGACCCATCGCCTCCAGCCGACGGCAGCTGCCCCAGCCAGCAGCTCCAGACCCATCGCCTCCAGCTGACGGCAGCTGCTCCAGCTGACAGCTCCAGACCGACTACCTTCAGCCCGACGGCCGCTCCCAGCTGACAGCTCCAGCCTCCAGCCAGACAGCAGCTGCTTTAGCTGACAGCTCCAGAGATCCCAGCCGGTGCGACCAGGCACCCACCTTCTGTCCAGAGCTTGCACACTCCCCTCTCCCTGACTCCCTTCTCCCACCAGAGCTTGCACACTCCCTTCTCCCTGACTCCCCTCTCCCACCTCTTCGACCTTCGACCAGAGCACCTCTTCTCCGGTTTTCGCTACTGGCTACAAAGGCTGTTAAATAAATCTTTTGGCTGCACGGCTGTCCCCGGTGTGATGCTTTGCCCTTCAGGGGGTAGGGAAGGGATGGAGGGGAATAGGGACAGGCAGGAACGGAGAGCAGGAACAAAAGGCGGCAGGAACAGAAGGGCAGAGTTCAGTCCGGGGCTGGCTTAAATAGAGTAGGGGCCATAAAACCCCCTTGGAGTGAGTCCTTGTCCTATAGGCCAGCAGAGGTCAGGGGGGGTAGTGGACAGGGGACTTGCTGGTCAGGTTTTGGTCATGCTGAGGATCCTGGGAGCTGTAGTTTTTCACAAGGTACCTGGGGAGGTGTGGCCTTCTGCCTGGAATCCAACATAAATTCTGATAGAAAACAAACCACTGGAGTTATATTAAATTTATAAATTTAGTTTATGATTATTTTTTCAGTTCCTTAAAATTCTTTTTCATTCAAGATTTCTGTCTCAGTTATTTTTTTATTTTTAAATAACAAATAAATGAACTTAGTAGCTTCTGCCTCTCCGTTCTTCTCAGGGGTTTCCGTCAGGGGGCAGCTGGAGTCAGAGGCAGCTGGAGGTCCAAGATGGCTTCCTCACTCCTGAGACAAGCTCCTGGGTGTTCTTCCCTATGGCCTCTCCTTTTAACAGAGTAGCCTAGATTTCTTACATGGTAACTCATTTCAAGAGGCAGAAGCAGTGTTCTTAAGGTAAGGCTTATAACTAGCTCAGGGTCACTTCTGCAATGCCCTACTAATCAGATCAGTCATCTGACAGTCCAGATTCAAGAGACAGAGGGGCAATTACCTCTTGATGGGGAAGTAGCCTCTGCACTCTTTGGAGATGAAACACCACATCTTCTTTTACTACTCTCGGTAAATTTTTTCTCATAGAAATATTTCAAATTTCTGTTACTGTAATAATTTGTAAGTTTTTTTTCCTTTATAACTTACTGATTAGTGCTGATATGAAGGAAAACTATTTTATTCATTCTAATTATTCCTCAGTTTTAATATCTTGGTTTTCCTAAGCAGATAATCACAGTATCTGAACATAACAATGTCTTATTTTTCTTTTTATCAGTAGTTAAATCTCTTTTTCTATTTAATGTTTATTGCACAGGTTAAAACTTCCAAGGCAAAGCTGATTTTGTGGCATATTTTCTTTTCTTTTCTTTCTTTTTTTTTTTTTAATGCTGGGGATCAACCCAGGGCCTCACACATCCTAGGCAAACATTTTGCCACTGAGCTATACAACTGAGCCCTATTGTATAGTTCTTAAAGTACAAATATATTCAAATTATGAACTGGACTTTTTAAAAATCAACATATACATTTCCCAGAGCTAAATTAAGGCATATATTCATTTGTCCATATGATAGATACAAATAAAAGGTAGGTTCTCATTCCAAATAAATTAAGTTTAGGGTGGGAGCAATTAACAAGATGAGGAAGAAAATGATTAATATGTTTTGGATACTGCAATATTTTCCTCCCTAAAATCTACAAGCTTCCAAAAATAAATTATAACCATAAAATATTCTATTGACTTTCACAAACAGCTAATATATCTAAATTAATATAAAACATCACAAATCTCAGCAACTTCTTCTTTCTTCACAAGATCAACTATTTACACTACATGCAATCTGTCATTTTAAGTACATAAATTTTAGATTGTGGTTCTTGTACTCACGCGTGGTAGATAATCATATGGTGGAACATAATCTTCAGAGTATGTTGTCATTGTATACCTAAAAGGAATAAGTCAACATTTGAGAAAAGAACTCCAAAAAGGAAGAAATTTGAAAAGGTTAGTGGTATAAACTTTGCATGAAATAAAAACATTTCAGGATGGACTGGCCCCAACAAAATATTCAAAACCCACAACTGCCCCCAGGCTCTGTTTATAGTATCACCCACCACCAGCAGGTACCCCTCCTTCAATTAGTTAAATATAGCATTGCCTACTACTTTTCTATGTGCATAAAATTTGTGGCTACCAAGTCCCAAGTCCCTGAACTCAGGTGTTCTGCATTCCAGGTATTCTTTTTACTACTCTCTTCCTGATTCTGAGAACTTTTTGACCCTTCCCCCCACATTCTCTGTAAGATGACAGCTGAAGAGATAATAGAAGACAACTAGGTAAACTGAGAACTCTGAGCATACCCAGCCCCCACTCCCTTAAACACACAGAAATGCTGGATGGAACACCTCCACACACACAAAAGGACAAGCCTAGCCAAGCTCAAAAGGGAAACACAGAGATGTGAGAAATGAAAAGGACACTCACTACAATGAGAAATCATAAAAAGCTGTTGGCCCAGGCCTGGAGGGGGAGTTTTAACTTCAGGTCAAGAGAAACAGCCTTAGCTTCACATGACACAAAGAGCTAAACTCCAGTTTGCAGCTTAGAATCTGTAAAGTCTGCACTTCTACATAAAAGAGACCAGAGAAACCACAGGTCCAAGCCCAGAGGAACTTGCAAGAAAGTCTCCTCCTGGAGCTTAGGATAAGGGGAAATTATTCTCCTGTGAGCAATTACAACCCTACTTCTATTACAGGACTAGATGGTCAAGGAATCCACCTACTTTCCTTGAAAAGTAAGACATTTCAACAAGAATTCTAAAATAACAAAGTCCAACTCAAATGGGCTATTAGCTACAGTTGCTCCTATTTAACCTGGTGATAACCACCAACTCCCACCTACTCTCTGGGTGTAGTTTCCAGCAGCAACACCATGGAACATGACAGAAATGCAAATATAGTCATCCATGGGTATTGCAGGGGAATTGGTTCCAGGACCCCAGTGGATAACAAAATCTGTGGATGCTCACATCCTTTATTTAAAATGATGCAGTATTTGCATATAATCTGCACACATCCTCCTATGAACTGTAATTCATATCTAGGTTACTTATAATGCCTAATATAATGTAAATGATGCATAAATAATTCTTATAGTTTACTATTTAGGGAATACTGAAGGGAGAGAAGCCTGCACATATTCAGTACAGACACACTTTTTTTTCAAATATATTCAGTGTGGCCGGTTGAACATGCAGATGGGAAACTGTGGATCTGGAGGGCCAAATGCACTTGGGACCTACCCCAAACCCACTGAATGAGAGACTCCATGGGCGGGGCCCAGCAAGCTGTAGTTTAACAATCCTGCCAGGTGACTCTTGTTGCACACCAGTTTTGAGCACTGATGGTCAAAAGAAGAAAAATTGCAAGTGTGACTTTCAAACCAGTAAATGAGATTTAAAAAAGAAAAAACAATCTTTAACAAAGGAAGGAAAGGAAAATAAAATGAATTGGAAAAAATAATGATTTCTGCCCATAGGACAAATTAGAATTGTAAAATATCTTAGCAGCCACAAGGAAAGTAAAATGGTTACACTCATTAGTGAAGACATTTTCTCAGATTTAAATTGAACATCAAACTATTTTTAAATGTCCAACTATGTACTTTTTTTTTTTTTTTTTTTTTTTTTTTTGGGTACCGGGGATTGAACTCAGGGGCACTCGACCACTGGGCCACATCCTCAGCCCTTTTTTGTATTTTATTTAGAGACAGGGTCTCACTGAGTTGCTAAGTGCCTCGCCATTGCTGAGGCTGGCTTTGAACTCGCAATCCTCCTGCCTCAGCCTCCCAAAGTGCTGGGATTACAGGCGTGCGCCACCGCGCCCGGCCAACTATGTACTTTAATACTCAACATTAAATTATTTTCAAAGAAAGCTTGAAAGTAAAAGTATATATATATATATATATATATATATATATATGTATACATATATACATATATACATGTGTGTATAGTAAACACTTATCAAAAAGAAATTATATTCTTATACTAACAGCAAATATAAGACTTCAAGCCAAAAATTACTAGTTATAGAGATCCTTACCCCACTGATTAAAGGGACAAGTCACCAAGATGATATGTAAGAGTCCTAAGTCAATAAACTAATGATGTATAGAATACATAAGGCATAAAAAGACAGAATCACAAAGATGAAATGAAAGACCTACAGTCATAGAGGAAGATTTTAATACACTTCTTCACCCTTTTGTTGCTTAAATCCAAATTTATACATATACTCTCCAAAGCCTTACAAGTCAACAACAAAGAAAATTAAATCATACACATGCCTGTAAGTAAAGCATAATAGAGGATAGAAAATACTATTATTAAATAAAATTTATAAGAAACATTGGTTTGAACTGAGCTCCTGCAATAGGCCCAACAGAACAAACCAAAATGAAATCTCATGCTGAGGTTCCATGCCACCAAGCCAAAAACCAAGTTGTTTATTTGACTTTCCAAGAAATAAGAAGAGAGATGGTAGCCATATCTGCTCCAGCAAACCAGTTCTAGATAGTATAACAAGAGAGGTCCCTCTGTTTTACCCTTTAAAGGAAAATAACTTTGAAACAACCAACCCGCTTTCTGTTCTTTGTTTCTGCTTTCTCCAGCCTTCTCTGTCTATAAAACCAACCTCCTCTGTTCAGCTCATTTTATTTTATAGGATGAAGTGCTGCCTGACTCTTGAATTACAAGTAAAAGCCAACTAAGACCTTTAAATTTGTTATAATTTCTTTCTTTTGACATTACAAGTTTGAATTTACATGTAGGCAGGCAGAATAATCCACAATCAATGTGCAGAGTCAGATCAAAGCCCACACTGGGTCAGAGTCAGGCAAGGATCATTACATGGAAGAGAACAGAGGATAGTAGGTCCCTTGTGGGGCAGGGGATGACACAGAGGACATCACCTCCTGAAAGCAAGCATCCTTCCCTGATGTGGGGAGATACTGAGAACAGTCTCTAATAAATTAGAGATCTGGATCATGGTTTTCCAAGTACATAGGACCAGAATGGCAGTTGAGGGAAGATATTGCTTCTGGGGAAGATGGGGGCAATTGGGATGGTGGAAAAAAATCAAACAATAGAAATTAAAGATCACAGAGCTATAAGATGATACCACATTATCAGTACCCCTCTTCCTCCCTCCACCTTCTACCCTCCACCCAGTTAAGTGTCACCAATTAAATCAACTTTACTTCAATATCCTAACAGAAGAGGGCACTCTTAAACTAAAATACTGAGCAAACTGCCCAAACTTATTTCCCCTTGGTAGAATTACCTATGATTGTTGCTAGTCCAGGAAAATCCAACACATTTAAATAAACAGAAAATCCAAACACAAAAGCAAAGTGTTACATGGAACTTGTTAAACAAATCTTAACTTTTTGGAGTCATAAAAATGCCAAGGATAGTGGAGATAACTTTGAAAAGGAAGATGATGGTTAAGTTCCCACCATCAGATATCAAGACATAGCATAAAGATGTAGTAATTAATACAGTGCTGTATCAGTGCAAGAATATACAAATAGGCCAACAGAGTAGAATATAGAGCTCTAGAGCTTAGAAATAGGCCTGTTTAATGTGAGAACTTGGCATATGATAGAATGGCTTTGTTAATTAGCAAGGGAAGGGTGGATCAAATGGTGCCAGACTAACTGGTTAGTCTTATAAAAATGTTACATATGTATTCATATATATGAATATGTATATACATACATATATTATGCATGTTACATATGTATGCATATACATGTACATATCTGTGTGTGCATATGTGTGTATGTGTAATTTTTAAAAAGCTTAGTTTGACATTTTATATGTAAGTCTTGACTAAATTACACTTCAAAACTTGTGTTGATCAAAAGAAACCAAAAATAAAATTATAAGAAAAGTCATATATTGGAGAAAGAAATTCATTATAAATTTAACCAAAACAGGATTAGTACCCAGAATAAATTTTAAAACACTTTCACAAATCAACAAGACAAAATCCCAGTAGAAAATGCACAAAGGCTATTAACCGTCAATTCACAGTGTTAAAAAACCAGCATGGCTAATTACTATTTGGAAATAAATTCAGTCTTAAAATTCTGTTGTAAATCAAATAATTAGTGAAATGCAAAGTAAAACAAAATGAAGTACCATTTCACATCCATTAGATATTACTCAGCATTAAAAGAGAATAAAATTATGGCATTTGCAGATAAATGGATGGAGTTGGAGAATATCATGCTAAGCAAAGTAAGCCAATCCCTGATACGTGGACGCTGATCCATAATGGGAGGAGGGGCCACATGGGAAAAACTGAGGAACTTTGATGAGGTAAAGGGGAGGGAGAAAATAGAGCCAACAGGAAGAGAATCCTGGAGGTATCTTACTCCCAATTGCAGTTAACCCTGGAGCCAGGTTCCACCATAGACTTCACCATAGTTCCATGAGATACTCTACTACTCCTTTAATAAATCCATCTTTTGCCCATGATGATGTGTTTTTGTCACCTACAACTGAAAGAGTCCTATTACAATCAGACTCTAAGGTCATTAATCACTGTAATCATATAACCAACTCCCCTGGCTCAGATTCCAAACACTGAACCACATTCTGATTATAATCTGGCTTCCCATATGGTTTTTTACGGAGAGAGAATGCTTTTATTAGGCTGACATGACTGTCTAGAGTGCTTGAAATTTTTATTTCTCATTATAAATTAACTAATTAGAATTCTGGCTTTTCTTATGAGTTTAATGAGCACAAGTCAATCTCCATGAGTCAGATAAATTCTGAAGTACAGATAAAATGATCTTTCTGAAAGTGCAAATCTGAAGACCAGATGCTGATAAATTCACAGGATAATGCCACACTGTAAGGATGCTTGGATGTTAGACAGCTGGCTTTCACCCAGCACCACCCACCATTTGTCACACAGGCCCTCTTTGACCTTTAACAGGTGCAGCTATGAGACAACTTGCAAGGTAAAGAACAACTAAAGGTGTTTTGTGAGAGGAGAAATACAAAGAAGTCTGATATTATGGTGTTAAAGTATCTACACATGTAAAAACACCAGTGATAACATGTGTGAAGCAGTGACAAGATGATATACCCAAATCCACAGAGTCACACTGGATTAAATTTAAACTTGGAAGAACCTTAAAGGTCAGCTGTTTCTTTTCTGTTGTGCCTAGAGACAGGACAGATATTTTCTCACCCAATGCCCTGGCAGTCAGGACAAAAACAAGTGACATCCACTTACCAAATCACATGGTCCCATCTAGGCATCTGAATCCATGTAAGTGACTCAAAGAAGCAGGAAATTAATTTGAAATTAATCTCATTGCTGGAAGCAGTAGAACAGCATCCATTATTAAGACCAGTCCAGTCAGTCACAGAGGGCCACACAATCTCCATGTTGCAGTGGGGAAGGAGGAAAGATCACGACCATTCTGGGAAATTCTGTTTCATTCGTAAGAGCAACCATCGTTTTAAAAAATATATATTATGTTATGTTGATACAAATATCTCTGTCATTTCTTCCTACTTCTACCTACTGAGGCACCATGCAACCTACGGAGAACCCAAATAGAACAAAAAGGCAGAGGAAAGGCAAATTTCCACTCTTTTCTTGAGCTGGGACATCCATTTTCTCTTGCCCTCAGACATCAAAACTTCAAGTTCTTGGGACTCTAGGACTTATATCAGCAGCCCTTTACCCCACAAGTTCTCATGCCTTCAGAGTTGAACTGGATGTTATACCATCAGTTCCCCTGTTTCTCAGACCTTTAAACTCTAACCCAAAGTCTCTCCTGGTAGCTTGTGGGCAACAGATGGCTGGACTTCTTGGCCTCCATAATTGTGTGAGCCAATTCCCATAATAAAATCTCATATGTATACAATGTTAAAGTGCTCCGGACCTAGCCTGCCTAAATGTAGTAATTGTTGTATCCATTTTAATAGAGAAAAGTGATATTCAGAGAACTAAAATATGAATTATAGGTCTCCTAGTTGGCAAGGTAGCATATAAGAGTGTCTAAGATCATAAGCTTTAATGTTAAACTGTCTCAGTTAAAATTCTGACTTGTTATCACATACCAGCTATGACAGTTTGGACATGTTACTTGACTTCTCTGTGCTCTGTTTTACCCTCCACAGAATGCAGATGATGGAACCAACTTACAGAATTCTTGAAGGGAATTACAAGTTAGCATAACATAAAAATATGACACACAATAAGCTCCATGTAAGTATTTGATTTTATTTGTATTTCTCTTATAGTTTTAAAGCACAAGAACCCAACCCAAACTTGAATAAGAAAGAAAAATACCAGCTCACAGAAGCAGAAGGTCATCAGAACATTCCTTTTCTATACCTCTGCCTAATTCAACTTACAGACAGATGCTCCCCCAGAAGGAAGCTGTCCTCTGAACCTCCAATCTGGGAGTGGAGGAGGAATTCTCCTTCTCCATGTTTACCACCCCCGCATGTTCTCTGATTGGCCTGACCTGGATCAGGTACCCAACACTTGGGCTCATGGGGAGATGGGAATGGGGAACAGAATCAGCCCGTCCATCATATGGCCTAGCTGAATTACATTGAGGGGAAGAAAAGATGTTGGCCCAAAAGAAAAAAGTTGGACACACAAAAACTAAAGGTCCTGCATTGAATAAGATGCAGACTCGGAAATGGAATTCAGGTCCCTCTCATTCCCATTGTGTAGTCTTTTCACCACACCACTCTCCTCTTACATTTTTCTTGAGGTTATCATCATCATTCTTACAGGCTTGCCCTGTTTAAAAAAATAACAAAGTTTTTTTAAAGCTTTTTTTTTTTTTTTTTAATTTTGTCTGGAAAAGTGTTGAACATCTGATGGGTGTTTCACCAAGAGAAAACCCTCCACAGGAGTGCCTAAGTAGAAAAGAAAGTAAATGCTTTGCACTGTACTTTGAGAAAACGGGTGGGAGAGTCTTCTAACAACTTATATGCAGTACGTTTCCTTTGAAAAGTGCAGAAGTTTCACAGATGCTAAATGCCCCAAGTGAGAGGAATAAACTGTGGCCCGAGCTTGCTGCGGCTACTGTGAAATGACCACTCCACACACACACACACACACATATATGGATGACGGCTGCCTGCCAACAATGAAAACTTAACTGCCTGAACTACTTTTGGCCTCATTTAACTTGCCTATTTACACGACCATAGATGCCTTGCTCCTCGGAGCCATAAAATTTTAGCACGGGAAAGGACTTTACAGATCATTTGGTCCAATCCCTCATTTTCCAGATGGAAACAACTGGAGTCCAGAGAGGGTTATTAGCCAGTACAAGGTCACCTAGTAGCTTTAATGTAGGCCAAGAAATAGATCCCAGGTTTCCTAGTTTCCCACACTGTGCTTTTCCAAAAAGCCATACAATGTCAAAAAGTTACCCAGTGATCCAAGTCAATATTAATTTGTTTCTTCTCCCACCAGGAGGATCATGTAAGTGTTTGGGTGAATTTTGGAAACATTGGAAAACACTTAAAATTATAAAATTTCAACAAATATACACTGATCACTACCATCAGAAGGCAATAAGGTTCAGTAAAAAATGACAGTATGCAATATTTAGGGCTGACCTTGTATGAGGTCTACCTTGGCTATTTCTCCATTCTCCAGTGGGTGTTCATTGCTCAGTACTCCTGGACTGTTCTTAAACTGATCCCAGTTCCTAAGCAGCTGCTTCTCACATAGCAAATACCCTCTACCAGAATTGGGTTCTTCCCTATTAAAAATAAAAATGACTTCTTCTGTGGACCCTTATCCCAGGATCATACAAGATTACATGAGTACATTTAAGTTAATATCAAATCAACATTCGATATTCTAAGAAATAAGACCTTCACATAAAATTATATTTCTTACTACATTTCCCTTTTAAAATTGAATCTGTTGATACAGTTTTTGCTGTTGTTTATTCTGTTGTTTTTGTCTCTAGCTGTTCATTTAGTGGTCACAGATGCAGTTCAGATACTTTTACACAGAAAACCTTAGTTCCTGAAATGACTTAGCTATAACTATCTGGGTCTGAAAAAATCATGAAATTATTCTGTATTAGATAATCAGATATATAGGAACCTTCTGATAATTCGTGATTTAGTTTTCCATGCCTCATAAAAAGTCTTTCAAAGTTGAATCAAACTTACTTGAGATGCTGAGAATCAGATAAGAGGGCAAAGAAAGACTCTCGAGTTAGCCCACTCACTATATTCACATTCCCATCCATTTTTCCTATGTGTCTTAAAGGAAACCATCCTCCCTTTTATTTTTCTTTGCTTTGACTGTCTATATCTACACAGTAAAAGTAATGTACATTTGAGACTCCTTACACAGGCAACCAGGTCAGAGACCAAAAGAACACTTACTACAGTCCAAGAGATTTTTTAACCCCATTGATTCAACTTTTCCATCACTAGCCAATGTCAAGTCCTTGGAAATGTAGCCAGCCCTCAAGAGAAACAATAGATCTAGTTCTAGATGAGCTCAATCCAGACCCAAAGTCTATAAATCTCATATTAAGTCTTTGCTATCAATTTTCATCTCTGCCTAATTGCTCCCTATATTATAAATTTATTCCACTTATCTCAGTCTGGGGCATATAAGGAAGAAATTTTTCACAGAGCCCTTTTCTCTAGTGAAAGTCAGGAGTGACAAATTTGACAAAAGTAACAAGTGACAAGTGGTATTGGACATTCTAGTTCTTCTGATTTTCAATCAGTTTCACTGAGATATGTACTACCAATTTGTGTAAGTATTGTGTCTTCTCCATCTTGGTCCCAAGTGAAGTAAGTGGGCCAAAGGCTGAGTTATGAGAAAAAGAAACAAATAGTTGAGTGTCATTACAATATAATGGATATTATCTAAAAAAATTAAGATCAGCGCATTGGACTAATGGTTCCTTAGTAACAAAGCTATACCTTTCTTCTGATTTTTTTTTTTTTTTCCTGAAGAGGTAACCTGAAGTTTAAATTTACATTATGATTACAGCCTTTCTTTTATAAGTTGAAGCACATTATTTTGTTCCATTGAGCAAACTCATTCTTATTCATTGCCTTTTAAAGTTGACATTTAACTTCCACAGCTGTACAACTGGCAAGAAGCAAAAGAATACTTAATATTCAAGAGAGCAGATTCTAAACCCCCACAGCATTCTATAATATGGACTGTCCTTTAATTAGTGTGTATTACCTGAAAGAAAGAATTACTTATGGAATTAACAAAGGACAGTTGAAGGTGCTCATGTGTTTATTTCCTTGCTAATACTCATAAATCAAATAACACAAACAAGTAGTTCTAGCAATTCAAACTAATAATAAGGGCTGTTTTTCTAAAACACCATGTCTTCTAATGAGTTTATCAAATAGAATTGAAGACATTGTTGGGTTCTCCAGGTCTCAAATTCCTAAATCAAATAAGAAATTAAATATACCCCCTTTTATTATAATTTGCTGTTCAACACCAGAAATAATTAACTTATGCATTCAAATATAATCATGGTGTACCTGCTATCAGTCAGGCACTATGTTAGGCAATGGGGATGGAACTGTGACAGTCCTGCCCCTCAGAGCATTGAATTTAGCAAAAAACACAAGAACAGAAGTAATAACAAAACCAAATGAATAGTGTTAGTATAAAAGAAGCACACGATGCTATGAACAGCCATGAGAAGGGGCCTAATGAAATCATGGGACTAGGAATGCTAGGTATGGGAAGGTCCTCTGGAGGAAGTGAACTATCAGCTGAGACTTGATGACTTCAGAGTTAAGGTTGAACAACACATTGAATCTTGCTTCCTCAAGAGCTCCACTAAAACTTCATTAGCACATTCAAATCCACAAGAACAGACAGAACAGAGGGAAGAGAGAAACCAATTTTGGAAGCTTAAAAGAAGATGCATAAGGCAGCAGACAGCCAAATTCTAAGATATGAAAGAGTGGTTGGGGCAGAGCTATTGGAGAAGCAGTTAGAGCTCCAAAGGTCCTCCTCCACTGCAGAGCAACTGCTCCTTCCCTCTGCCAGCAGAAGGCTCAAACTTCGTTCACTGGAAAAGGTCAGGAAGAAGGTCCTTGGTCCACAACACAATTGAGTGGCTCTACACAATGAAGGATTAACACTGATGTCTCAGCACACCAAGGACACAGGCACCCATCTTTCTTCTTTTAGGTGGGAAATTGGGGAACCTCCTCTGGTAATCTGACCAGCCCAAGAGGAAAGACTAAAACTATGACACTAAGGCTGCTTTGAAAAAACGACCCACCTAGATTCCTCCAGTGACCCTTGCTCACAGGATCCCAGCCCTATCATTTAATTATGAACAAAAACCAAGGACTGATGACCAGCCATCTGAGGAAAATGCCTCTCGCATGGAAGACAGATGCCATATAAACAAAAACTAAAACTAAAGAAAAAGCAGCTTTGAGCAGAGACTATGTGTGAGAAGAAATTTAAAGAAAAACAAACTATCATACTATCATTAACATTCCCAGATGGATAAGGGAAGATAATGTGGTCACGAAACCCCAAAAGGATCTTATAAAAACAGAATAATTCAGAAAACAAAATTCATTGATAGGATTGAAATAATAGAGAGCAAGAATTTTGTCATGTTTGTAAGTATATTTCCATACCACTTACCTGTATATTACAAAATATGTGTTTTTTAGAAAGATGAGCGGATAAAAATTTTCTTTTTTGTAGTAATAATTAATGCTGTTCCCCAAATAATTTCTATTATCAGTAAAAAATGCATGAATCTCTTGTTCTACAGTCCATTCTGTTTTCACAGTAGTGCTCTAAGAGGTTGTTACAAACACTGAATTAGCAAACATTGAAACACTATTGCTCTTAAGGGAAATGCAGGGTTAGGTTCCTGAAAGCATCTGGTCACGACATGTCACTGCTTCATCAATACATAATCTTATTTTGTGTTTCTGTTTAAAGACATCTTATTTAGAATATATTGTAGCTTCATTAACATTGAACTCACCACCAACAGCACTACCATTGTTGCCTGAATGAGGTTTATCTAACACATGGATTTTCTCCAAAAAGCTTTATTGAATTTAGGGACATGATGGCACTTCAGTACTATGCTTGGGGGACATTTTAACAATGAGATCAACAAAAAGCATAAAAGTTAGAAAAGCCTGGCACTAAATAGACTGTGAACGGACAGTCGTTTATTGCATGAGAACTAAAACAAGAAGGCATATCACCTTCTTATTTTACTTCAGCTGAAAGTGTGAACATTAAGTGACTAAAATTTTGCCCATGTCTGCAAGTAACCACATCAGTGCCACAAGTATTGACTTGAAGGTTACAAATAAATTTTAGAGAGTTAGGAGAATTTATAAATATAAACATGCAAATAATGAGGATTGGCTTGTACTGTTCCTTTTACTATTATTATTGTTATTATTATTAATGTTATGCCTCTTGATTGACAAAAAGTTTTTGTTAAAGAAAGTCTGAAATGTCATGTAAAGGTCATTTTGTTGACCCTGGCACACTCTCACACCTTCACTCCTCTTGATCAATAAATATTTCATACAACCTGCAGCAGTTTAGGGGCTACTTACATTTTGTTCCAATCTGGTGGATGTCTGGTAAAAACAGCCCCAAAGCCTGTTGCAGGCAACCCCGTGTCCCTGTAAACAAGATGTGACACACTGCCATAAATAAATTATCAAAGCTATATAAAAGGAATTTGGGGTTGAATGTTTGTGATTATTTTTAAAGGGTTTTATGTTTGCAATGTTTATACACTTTGCAAAATAAATGTCTAAATAAAATGAAATTTTAACATTTGGTCATTACTTTGACTTCATTTTCCAATAATAACAATAATAGACAAATTCTATGTCACGCTCTTCCATGAAGAGGCACTGTATCAGTTGCAGGGATATAGCTATAACTAAGAAACAGGTCCTACTCTCAAGGACTTGCACACATATAAACAACTAGAACACAAATCCAGCTCCCATGTAGGACATAACATACTCCAACAGCAGGGATACCAGAGCAAATAATTCAGGATAATGACAACTTACCTAATCCAGACAACATTTCTGGCAATATTTCTAAGTACACTTTATCTCATCTAAACTTCTGAACAACTTTTGAAGTGAACAGTTTGCTCATTCCCATTTTATAGGTGTACAAACAGGATTGTATACACCAATAATTTTCACAGTTGTGGAAGTGGGGTTCAAATCAGAAAAATGTATAAAAAGGAAATGAGATTTTTAGCTGGACCAAGAATAAGTGAAGTGTTGACTGTAAACTACTGAAGGAAAAGGAATTCCAAAGAAGGGGAACAGCATGAGAAGAAAGCATTGAAGTTTGAGGCAAAAGTGTTTACTAAATGGGAAGAGGCATATACATTACTATTAATATAAATCCTTTCCTGCATGTTCAGGTCCTGTAAACAAAAGAAGGTATTTAGAATACCTTTCAATAATCCCAGAGCACATTGTTTCCTCATTTAATAAGGCCTTGCTCTTTATTTCAACGAATCTTTTGTCTGAAAAACCTTGTGACATCTGTTCGTGTGTTTCTGATATCCAAATCTGGAAAAATAGAAGCCACATGTAAGAAAAATAAATTAATCAACAAAAATGTCCAGTTATGAAAATATTTTCCCATTGAAGTGCATTCTAATTTCAATTATTGACTCCTTCACATTATAAAATAATATCTCATAGCCATCAACTATTTTATCATGAATATCTAAAAATGGCAAAATTTTTTTGTTGGAAAAATAAAAATCAAATTAGTTGTTCCTATGAAATAGAAAGTGTTTCATTCAACTAAATACTAACTTTTACCTACTTCCTATTTCCTTCTTTATCGTTCTCAAGGTTAATATATTTAACTTCCCTGAGTAAGAAAACATTTGTAGCAATCACTTTTTAAATAAAAAAGGAATTCACAAATCATCATCATTGTCATCATCATCGTTATCCATTCCTGATCAGAGAGGATAATTTGATAATTATCAAGCAATTATTGTTATTGGGGATAATCTGAAAACTGTGTGATATATTCAGACCAATTGCAGAAGCATCATGGGTAGCACCTAAGCAATCTTGGGGAAAAGAATAGGTGCTAAGGAGTCATTATTTCTCCCATATGAACCTCTAGGTCATGAATCTGGAGGTTCAGAGCAGAGAACCAGAACTCAACACCAAAAGAACCCACTCTTTTCCCTGAGCCCAAAGACTAGGTTTCCCCAAACATCTGCTGAAATCTTAGAACACAATAATCCCACTAGAGTTTTGTTTCACAAAGGACTGACCACTCTTTAGAAACCTGAAGCCTCCAATTGCAGTAGTATCACAGCTGTAGTCAAAGAGCTTTGGTCTACTTCAGGTTAGCAACAGGCTGTGCTATAACTAGGATCCTACCCAACTCAAAATAGTTTAAACCATAGTCTCTGGGCCTGGTTCCCTGGTCTACCACCACCAGTCTCTAGATTCTTGGCTTCTCCCACTACTGTTCTCTAAAACCTCAGCCTACTGGAAATTAGCCTCCTAGCCCAATTTCCCAGCTGTGATTCATATATCAATAGCTCAACTGTTCTTCCTCTAAGATTTCATCGCTCACCACTCAATGCTAAGGGAGCCTGGATGGGACCTCATGTTATACATTTTTTTAAAAATATTTATTTATTTGCTTTAGTTGTACATAATGCCTTTATTGTTACGTGGTACTGAGGATCGAACCCGGGCCGTGCACGTGCTAGGCGAGCGCTCTACCACTGAGCCACAATCCCAGCCCTCATGTTATACATTTTAACAACAAAGAAAGAAAAAATATCTTTTGGGGAAACAACTAGCATCCACCTTTTTTTGAAGGTATAAAATTGAAAACTTGACGTTAGCTATGCTCTGATCATTTTCAACAATAAAATATTTCAATAAATCCACCAATCCTTCAGAAATTGTATGAAGCAAAGATATTGCCAAACATGAAATAATGCAGGATAAAAGGAAATAGATAATAATAGCATTAGTAGGATGTAAGCTTACTGAGTACTTATTCTGTGCCAGACAGTTTATATGCATTATTTCACTGAATACAAAGAGCAATGCGGTGACTTGCTTACCAATCATGGCCTCAGAAGGAAAAGACCAATCAAATGGGGAACTGAGGAGAATATGAGGATCTATTTATAAAAGTATGGTGAACATTAAAATCTCAACAATGTTGAAAGTACTCTGAGAATAATCATAGAGAAGAGCCATATGGTGGAGCAGTTACTGAAGCCAAAAAAAACCTACAGCTATAAAGACCATGCCATCTAATAGTTGTGGTTTCCAGAACAGGCACACAATGATCACCAAATTATGGTCCTGCATGCAGGAAACCACAGGAATAAGTGGCCACACTCATTCTTCTCCCACCTCTAATCACCTGCCAGAGATTCCTGTAGGCCAATCCCCCACAGAATGCCAGAGGGCAAGGGAGCTCATTGGTGTAATCTAAAGAGGTTATTCTCCTTAGCACTTGGTTGAGAAAGCTATAAAATAGATCTGGAGGGCAAAGAAAGAATACTTGACATAATTTATTTCCACTTTACAGGTGGGGAAACTGAGGCTGAAAGGAATTAAGCAATGTGCAGCTAGAAAGTACAAGTTCCATCCAATGTGATTGATGCATTCACCTGTCCATATATATTCCTGCAGTGCCAGTCTTCATAGTAGGTTTAAGATGCTATCCTCCACACTTTTTACATGAAAGAATAAAACCAAATGTGAACAGCCTCTGTTGATTTCTGGTTTCTGGTATATGTAGGCAAACCCAATCCTACACCAGCTTAATGTGAAAAATCACTTTGGTGTAGAAATGTTCATAACCTGACGTAAGCGTGGGTGATCCATAAAAGCACTTCCATATGTTTAAAAGTCTTTTGGGTTTTATATATATATACACATCACAAACTGGAGATTGGCAATTTGGTACATGAGATAGCTAAATTAACACAGCACACGCTCATAAAATATCACTAAAATTTCCATTCAATTTGCATAATAAAATCTAGCTTGAGTCAAATGGTAATATAAAAAATATCAAATGTGTATAGGAAGTGCATTTCATAATATCACTTATTCCTTGTTTTCTTGACTATCAGGTTTTTTTAAAAAAGTCCCAGTTTCTAAACTTCCAGAATAAACTCCCCCGTAAGTGTTGCATTTAAGAAAACCCAGTAGACAATATAACCTGGGTATAAATGGCACAGAGAACGAGGAGTAGCTGTGACTTCCCCTCGAGTTACACATTTAAGGTAGCCAGCATCTTTGTCCCCAGGATGACTTACCTCCTGGCAAAATCATGGGAAGGTTCATTTTGGATGACTTTCAATTGATAATTCTTTCTTGGGCCCCCCAAAAGCATACTCCTCTGACATACACTGAAGGAAGTATAAGTACTTGCCAAGTCAAGTTTTCTCTCTGGTGCCACAGGCTGCTTCTGAAAACCTCTAGCCTATAGTCTTTTGGCAAGCATGAATGAGAGACCCCCCCAGTCCATCAAATCCCCCAACCTCCAAGGAACCCTTATCAAGTCCCTGGGTGGTAACTGTGAGGGCCTAACTCTTCAGGTTTAGAGTGAAGGGACATCCCTCCCACCCCTACCTCTCTGGGAGTGAGATCACAACCTGCACCCTCCCTCCAGACGATTCTCCGATACTCTTAACACTTTTGTCCAGGTCTTCTCAATTTATTTTTTTGATTGTTTGTCTTTACATCTTTCAAGGTGAATGAGAGACCAAGAAATTCAGTTTCTGCCCAAATGCTTTGCATGTTCTACCTAACTAGTTTGTCTCCTCGCTTTGGAAGAAAGTTGAAGATTGTATATCTTAGATCTTCAGTCAAAAATAGAGAAGAGTCTTTAGCTATCAAAGAGCACGCCCCCTCCAAGGGCAGCATTTTTGTTCAATTGCCAAAAAATCAGCAGCTGCAAGAACAGGTAACACCAAGACTTTGTTAGCAATCTTGATCTTTAAAAGTCCTCAAAAAGGCCATTCTTATTTCTCAGCAGTAGTTTTGCCCTTGAAAATACTGGTTCTCCTTTCACATCTAGGTTAACTCAGTAGTGCCACACAGAGTCTTAAAGGATCCCATAGAGTTCCCCACAAATACAACCATCATTATTTTGAACAAATGAGACTTGCCAGGTATAATAAAAAACTAATTTAATTTCCTACCCACTGCCTGTTCAAGAAAGCTTTTATAGGATGGTTAAATTCCTGTTCCTAGAAGAAATAAATCTTGAGCAAGTCTCATTTTTTTTCCTGATCACTCTAAGGTAACAAAACCATTTCTTGTCACAAAACAGTCTTGGTTACTTAATGAATAGTAGTCAAATAATCACAAAAGGGCCTTCTTGTTGTTCAGTTGTCTGGGGAAAGGAAAGAGTAGAGCAGGTGGAGAAATAGAAAAATCAACAAACCTCACCCTGTCCTTCACCTCCCTCTTCCCTCTGCAGACTTCACTGGCCTGAAGTAGGCTTTAGCCAGTGGAGGAGAAAAGTTTTAACCTTAAATGAAATCACGAAATGTCATCATTTTGATGAGATATTTTAATTATTGAAACATGAGCAATAGGCTTTTTATTACCTGAGTGACTATAAAAATTATAGTATCGGTATAGGATCTTATCCAAGGAAAAAGGAAGAAGTAACTCTACAGAGCAGCGCAAATAGACAGTGGAAGCAAAGAATATGGGCGTGTGTGTACACATGTACACATGCCCATGATTGGGCCATTTAAATTTCATTTCTTCAATGTGATAGTTATGCTTGCTTAAGTAAACTAATATATGTGAAAAATTAAAATCTAGTCTTAAGAGTTAAATTAGGGCAGGATTAGTGACATATAATTGGAACAGTGAAGAGAATGATGAGATTCAAAGGGTGTGTGGCCTGCCCTCATTCATGTCCCAAATCCCTAGAAATGACAGAGAAGATATTTGCTAGAATAAATGACCCCACAGATGTAGCAAAGAACAAGCAAAGCACATTCATTGGCCAAAATTTATACAGAATTTCTTGAAACAGAAAAGGCAGATGCAGGTATGCTGATACTGAAAGATAATCCAAAATACTTCCAGGAAATGATGCTCAAAATGATGGCATCAACTCCAACTTTGGTGACAGGAAGAAAAGGGAGCCCTGGCTCAGCAATCCACTGTCCCCAAATATCTTTACTGTTAAAATGGCAGTGAAAATTATTCTCTCTGTAAAACTTTGATCCATATGCTCCATTCAGGTCTTAGATGTAAATGTAAGGAGCATCTGTTAAGATTATACCATTGAATTACTATTCTACTAGGTCAAAGAAAAATATCTGAATTAAGTGAGTAAATTATAATCTAATTTCTTAGATCTAGCATAATTATATCTTTTTAAATTCCTTTTAGAGTCATTAATTTCAAAATGTCCTATTTTTATCTACAAAACAGTTCATACTTAGGCCTATATGTAACTATTCTTTTTAAAGTTTTATTTTATTTTTAATTGACAAATATTAATTGAATGTTTTTTTCTTCTTCTTTTTTTTTTTTCTTTTCTTTTTTTATTTTTTACTTATTTATTTATTTTGGTGGTGGTGCTGGGGATTGAAACCAGGGCTTTGTGCATGCTAGTCAAGCACTTTACCATCTGAGCTATTTCACCAGCCCCTAATTGCATATACTTATGGGGCATCATGTGATGTTTCAATTCATGTATACAATGTGCAATGATCAAATCAAGCTATTAGCATATCCAACACCTCAGATATTTATTTATTTACTTTTTTTGTAGTGAGGACACTTAAAATCCTCTCTTGTAGCTCTTCAAAATTCGCATTATTATTAGCTATAGCCATAGTATTGTGCAATAGAATTTCAGAACTTACTCTTCCTATCTAACCACAGCTCTGTGCCAGTTGACCATCTTCTTCCCATCCTTTCCACTCCCTTGTCCCCTCACCCTCTGGTAACCACCATTCTACTCTCTTCTCAAATTTGTTTGACTTTTTTAGATTCTCTATATAATTGAGATCATAAATTTTATGCACCACACTTCCTCAGATGTGGTCTCTTTTCAGCCTCTCGCAGCCTCACCTGGACATCAGTCTCACATGAAGGAGGGGTCAACTAGTGACTATGGCACCAGACCTTTGTGGTGTTGGGGGTGCTTAGGAGAGGGGCTTACCAAATTGAAAAAACAATAATGGATTGATGATTTTACTCTGCATTGAATTCATTCTGATAAGAGCTATGTCATTTGAATAAAATCCCAATAAATATCAAAACAAATACATAATTTAAAATGCTATTGCTCATAATCACTTAGATTAATAGACAATCAGAGAAACCTCAGTGACTTGAACTACTTCTCCCCTGTGAATCTAGATCCTCTGTGGTCCCACTTGGCCTCTGGAAACTCTAGAACCATGGAGTAGGAAACCATTTATCTCAAAACCTAAGCAGCATGTTCCCAGATTCTGTCAAGAAAGGGTTCCTTTAAGATTCAGCTCAGGAGTCTCAAAGGAAGCCATCCCTGAACCTCCACCAACTCATTTCAGTTTGGGTGCCTCTCACAGCACCTGATCTTTTTATTGTAGCACCCATCATACCCCTTCCATTGTGGTTTTATGTCCCCATTTCCCCAAAGAACTGTGAGTTCCTTATGTACAAGAACCTTGTTATGAATTGCTTCTTATCCTAGCATTTATAATGCCTGCCAAAATAATAATGGACCCTCAATAAATATTTGTTGAATGTTGTCCTTCTCTCCTCCCCTCCTTTCTTTCTTTCTTCCACAAATATATATTGAACACTAACTATGTGCTGGTCACTCTTCTAGGAACTCCTGATATAAGAGGGAGCAAAAGAGACCAAAGTCCCTACTCTCATGAAGCTCATATCCCAGTAAAGGGACCTGACAGTTAACAACTAAATAAGTCTGAGATATGGCCAGTGATGTAAATGTTATGAAGAAAACTAAAGTAAGGAAAGGGAATAGAGGGGGAAAATAAGAATGGCCTTTTTTTTTTTTTTTTTTTTACATGCAAATGAGTAACTGGCTCACTGAGCAAGTAGAACTTGTAAGTAGGTACAATCAGAAAACAAACCTGTCTTCCATAACTGTTCTTCCATTGTATTTCTAGGGGCTAGTTCTTGTTCATTTATCTTTGATGCAATATCAGAAAATCCCCAGGAATGTTCTGGTTACCTTCAGATAATGGAAAAAAAATCCTCTCGCTGTTTTGGTCCAAGAAGAGTCTTATGAAGGTAAGTAGAATGTCCAGTCTCACATAAACTCAAAACTTCAAACTTCATTTAAAGTTGAAGATTCTCATTCCTCTACCTTGGGCTTGCTCTGGCCTGGCCTACCATAATGGGTTATAGGGGAGCAGAGTTGACTTCTTTTCAATTGTCACTCTTGGAATTCTTCCCTACTCTCCACCTTCCACTGTCTCCTTGGGGTATAATGCCCAGAGTGTGGGGTTATGAGGAAGAAGAGATAAATACAGTCAGGGCAGAAAGTAATCTTGTTTTGATTTCCTGTGGACTTGTTTATGTTTGACCCTTCCTGACACTGATGGAAGTTGGCTTTCCTGGGATGTTCTGGTAGACTTTGGGACACTCTCTGGGAAGATTCAATGGCATATTCCATAACACAGGATGCTTCTGGTTGGACTTAAATATCCAACCTCAAACCCTGGAAGTCCAGTCAGTCCTCCTCCCATATGCAACGGAAGCAAGCTGTGAAACTGTTCCCTGGTATCTTTCTCCTCCTCATGGCTCACATATGATCCACATGAGCTACATCTGGGCCCACATATTCATACATCTTTGCTCAGCCTCTGGCAGACATGCAGCTGCCTCCCTTCTCACGCTCTGCTTCTTTAGCTAGATCACCAGAGCCTTGTGTCTATCACCTCTCACTCAGCTTTACAGATGAGCTTGGCATAACTGTCTCTCAAACTCTTCTTTTGGCTTCTTACTTTTTAATACTCTCATATCCTTCATGTGAGTGGGGTCTTAATGGCACCATCATATTTGATGATCTGACATTAAGTGATCCAATACTTCACTTTGGCTTGTGAAATTATTATTTCATTTTTGGACTTTTGGAGCTTTAGCCAAAATGTAGACAAAGAGAGTCCCATTCATTTACAAATAAATGATGTTCATATTAGCCCCTGCAGCAGAATTTAAGTGCAAGGAGACCTTCAATCAGCTAAACAGAAATACTATGCTCGTGAACATAAGCAGCAACCATTCAGCAGTAATCTGAGTGCTAAGACCAAAATGCTAATTTTACTAAACCAAAAATGCTAAGAAGGCAACTAGGAGGGGAAACAGATGGGAAAGGACTAGCCAGCGTGCATGTGTGTACAACTCAAGGAAATAGGACAAAAGTTGTAGCTAAGGCAGGAGAAAGCAAAGCCTCAACACATACAAAGTGAGAAGTCTACTATACTCAAGCCAGACCAAAAAATGATCAGGATGCAGTGCAGAGGGTAAGAAGTCATTGGACTAGTTGTGAAGAGGCAGTGTGGGAAAGTATTTAAGTATTAGAGGGAAAAAATTATTTTAGGGGCTGGGATTATAGCTCAATGGAAGAGTGCTTGCCTAGCGTGTGTGAGGCACTGGGTTCAATTCTCAGCACCACATATAAATAAATAAAATAAAGGTCCATTGACAACTAAAATTATTTTAAATTTTTTATTTTAGTTTTTAATATGCTTTTTAGCTGTTTGACCTTGAATAGTGATTACGCTTCACTTGGTCTCATTTTCTTCATCGATACAACATGGGTCACATATGGTACCTGCTTGAAGAGTTGTCCAAAGGATCAGATGAGCACTTTTAATGTAACTGCCTTATTGAATTGATCCAATTGCATCAATGGGATGCAATCATGAAGTAACTTCATTTTAAGCAAGCTGCCCCTTTCATCTCATATGCTCAGCTAGTAGTTCTGTCCTTTGGCTTGATGGAAATCCTAAGCTGTTCTCGTAGCTTTTCTGAGCCAAAGGATCTTGTTCTATTTAGGAAAGGCCAGTAAATGATCAGAGCTTCTGTGTTCCATGCAAGCTCCTCCTTTCTGAGGTTGATGCTGCTTTAGGCCTGGGAGCCTGCAGTGGGTGGAGCTTTACCCAGCTGTGCTTCCCTCTGCTCTTCTCTCTTCTAACTGGGCAAACAGGGAGAGATCAGGTGAAAAGGCGCAGCATTAAGTGGCCCTGACTCTCTTGACCTCTCTTTTCTAATGTCCTCTCAATTCTAGGACATACAGTAATCTCTCTGAGTGGTTCCCTTGATAACTCTTCTCAGATGGGAAAGAAGGGAAATGAAACCCAAAACTAAATAAATCCTGTTTCAACTCTTCAGACCCTAGCCTTCAAGAACATAACCACTAGTACTGGTTTAACTCTGCTGACAGTCTCTCAGGAGTTTCTGCCTACATAGCCCAGCTTCTTGCTTTCAGATGTGTGGTTCCTGTCAACTGTCATGAATGTTCTAGTCTGTAGGTCTCTATCAGAACTTGTATCTACAGGGAAAAGAACTCATCCATCCATCGTATGAAAACCTGGAGGCTCCATTCCTGTATCCCCCTCCTTCTCTGTACCCTTGGGACCTTGGATAAGATCTGGAAGTCTAGGTTTAGCACTGAAAGAATAATATCTTTATTGACAACTTTAGAGCCTGGATGTGAAGAACAAGAACAAAGATGGATGGAACAGTGCTTAATGCACAAAAAGTGTATTAGAGAAAAATGTAACTTATTGTTAAGATATAAGAATAGCAATTTTATCTGAAACAGTCACTCCTTGATCTATTTCCTTCCTCCCTAATACATATTCTAAACCTGGTAGAGGAAGGACATGATTTTCATGGCCATCAACAAAAAGACATGGAAAAAATAAACGTTACTCTCTATTTATGCATCTTCCTATAAACCTGGTGCTTGACTACTACAATGCATAAAATCTAGGGGAAGAAATATTTGAGGTTCTTACACTTCACTTCATCTCACATTCTCTCACAAACCAGAAGCCAGGTGGGAATCACAAATAAATTGTCTTTGGTGTTTTTTGGTTTGGGTTTTTTTGTTTGTTTGTTTTTTTGTTGTTGTTTTTTGCATGGGGGGCGGGGATGCTGTTTGTTTTTTGGTACAGGGAATTGAACCCAGGGGTGCTTTACCACTCAGCTACATCCCCAGCCCCTTTTTATATTTTATTTTGGGACAGGGTTTCGCTAAGTTGCTTACAGCCTTGCTAAATTGCTGAGGCTGGCTTTGAATTTGAGATCCTCCTGCCTTAGCCTACCAAGACACTGGGATAACACGGCATATTCCACTACGCCTGGCAAAAATAAATGTTTTTCAAAGGCCAAAGACCTTAATTACATGCCAGACAATGCCTGTCTTGCCCAGCTTTCTCTTGTTCTGTTCACAGTCCCATACTCAAGAAAGCATGGGTTTGGAGGGGCAGGAGTGGAGCAGGGTGGCTATTGACTGAGTTGGACATCACACTTCACATGCTAGCTAATGACCAGCAAGGCAGCTTGGTGCAAAGGAAAAGAAAGTTGGGTGGAAACTGGCAAATCTCAGATTGCTCCTGAGATTTAGGCTGTAGGACAAGAGAAAATCCTGAGCACAGATAGATAAAGATTCCAAGCAAGACCGTGTGTTTGTGTATATGTCAGAGAGAGTAGATTGTGGAGGGAAACATCTTGCTTTAGAGCTGTCTTGGTTTTTATAAATTTCCTCGTTCTATATCTGGGCAGCTGTAACTTTACAATAAATACCTATTTTTCAGGCTGTTCTTACTATTCTCTGTCCACTGTAACTCTAAGAGAAAGAGAGAAAACACTACTGCTACAATAAGCAAATCCATTCCTATCACCCTGGAAAACAAAGCGTCTTCTAGAACAATTTCCAGTGTTGAAATATAGATATGCTTAGGCCAGACCTATTTCTTTCTTTTTTTAATTATTATTCTAACTTGTTAGATATGCTTGCAGAGTGCCATTCATTTTGTATTACATATAAAGAGCACAATTTTTCAAGTCACTCGTTTTACATAAAGTATTTTCACACCATTTGTGTTTTCATACATGTACTTAGGGTATTGATGAGTTAAGCCAGACCTATTTCAAAAGCTGGTCTGGAGTAGCCCAGCCTTTGGGGGCAGACAATGATATAAACCCAGTCTTCTTAGCACATTCACATCCATCTTTGTCAAATAACTTTCTCTTCAGCCATCCTCTAAGGCTGAATTGGGTTTTCATCTAGCTCCAAAGCTGCTGGCATTGTAGAAAGCAATTAGGGAGTCTTTTAGAAGCTGAGCTCCTGTGTCATACAAGTAACCAAGAAAAAACTCACAGCAACTCAAACAGGAATTACTTAGCAGTGCATGTTCTTTTTTGTAATTGGGTCATTAAAATATTATCAGAATATTAATAGTATGTTTTAATTTCTGGCAACTTCACAACCTTGACACAAGTACAAATGATTTGAGATCAAAGACCTGTGTTCAAACTTCTGTTCTTCCAGTCCCTAGCTGTGTAGGCTTTAAGTTGCTTAACATCTAGGAGTCTCCTTCCTCTGCTCTATAAAATAAGAGATGATAGTGCCTACTTTACAGGGTTATTGTGGAGACCAAAGAAGGCAGCCAGCAAGATGCTTTTGCAACAACATCAGCATCATCATAATAATAACAATTTCTTGAGCACTTGCTACATGCCAGTGCTGTAATTTGGATACTGAATATCCCTCTCAAAGGCCAATGTGTTAAGTACTTGGTCCCCAGGATGGCAATATTGGGAAGCACTGGGGATCTTTAAGAGGAGGGCCCAGTGGAAGTCATTGGGGTTATGCTAGGAGAAGTGATTGGGGTGTTCAAAGCGAGCCTCAGCATCTTAACAAAGTCCTCAGCAACTTAGTAAGACCCTGTCCCCAAAAATAAAAAGGGCTAGGGGTGTGGCTCAGTGGTTAAGAGCTCCTAAATTCAATCCCCAGCACCAAGGAAAGGAAGGAAGGAAGGAAGGAAGGAAGGAAGGAAGGAAGGAAGGAAGGAAGGAAGGAAGGAAGGGAAAGGAAAGGAAAGAAGAAAAAGGGATTGGGGAACCCCAACCTTTCAGTCTCTGTATCAGTCAGCTTCCCCTTGCTGTGACAAAATACCTGATAAAAAATATTAAAAGGAGGAAAATTTTGTTTTGGCTCACAGTTTCAGAATTTCAGTCCCTGGTCACTCAGCCCTGTTACTTTGGGCCCAAGACAAGGCAGAATATCACAGAGGGAAGCATGTGGCAGAAAAAAAGCAGTTCACCTCATAGAAGCCCAGCAGGCTAGCAAAAGAAGAGAAAACAGGAGGATGGCAAGTTCAAAGCCAGCCTCAGCAAAGGTGGGGAACTAAGCAACTCAATGAGACCCTGTCTCTAAATAAAATACAAAAAATAGGCCTGGGGATGTGGCTCAGTTGTTGAGTGCCCCTGAGTTCAATCCCCAGTACCCCCTGCCAAAGAAGGGACCAGGGTGTCCCAATATATCTTTCAAGCCATGCCTCTAGTGATCTTCTTTCTCCAACGAGGCTCCACATCCTGAAATTTCTACCACCTCCCACTAGTACCACCAGCTGGGGGCCAAATATCTGAACTCTCGGGGGGGGGGGCATTTAAGATCCATCCCATAAAAGTTTCTCTCTGCTTCTTGACTCAAAATGTGACTGCTTAACCTAACATATACTCCCAACCTCACCAGAACCCCAAATCAATGGATTTACCTGATTTTAGACTTAAACTTCTAGAACCATAAGCCAAAATAAACCTCATATATAGCCTGTGTCAGGTACTTAATCATAGTGACAGAGAGGTAACTAATGTAGTCAGGCACTATTTTAAGTACTTGTTTCATTTAATTCCCCCCAAACCTTATGAATTAGGTGCATGTGTATAGGTAAGTTTGCCAACGCACAGTGGCTAAGTTACCAACCTAAGCAGCTAACCTTGTTGATTAGAGCTAGCACTGAAAAAAATATCCTTCCCTTATATTTTCATGTTTCACTATGAGAAAGATCCAAGACTTGATAGAAGTGCTTAAAGAAATTAGTATCAGCTACTTACTGGAGGTTCCTCAGTTCCAAATCGACAATATGTTGAATTACACAGCTTTTTTGTTTTATCAGGACCTTCTATATCATAATCTTTGGGATAAGCTTCTCTGTCACAGTGCCTTAAGAAAAAAAAATTAGGAGTCCATTAAAGGATAAATCTTATTTATCATGCATTGCACTAATTTTTTTTAAGTTATCCAGTGAAATTTTACCATATTTATGGAATGATTTTAATTGCAAATTTATTGAATTTGTTATGAATAAAGTATTTTCCATCTCTTTTCAAGTAATGCTGAGGCTACTTCCAAAAAGCAACTTAGCATATGTGATAAAACTAATAATATCGCAAAAGCACTACTTATCCAGCACGGTAATTATTCAGCAACTCCAATGAACTGAATCTTATTTAATAATGTAGATTAGTTACCGACAGTAAATTCTAAAATAAGACATGGTAATATCTTGGAGAGGCAACTTGCCACTTCAGAAATTCCTTCTACCATGAATTTTAATTTAGATTTTTTCAAAATGAGATAGCAAAGTATTTGCTCATGTTGATTTATAACCTTTGCTCCCTGCTTCTAAAGAACAACTAGAGAAAACTGTCAATTAAACATAAGCAAAACAGGGGAAAAAAATCTTAAAAATGTGCATGGAAGAGAGGAAAAATATTCCAAACATCTTGACCAAAGAGTGGCTAGCAATAACAAAAAAGGAGGAACTTGGGATAATGAATGAAAAAGAGGTGTGTCCTGGCTGTCAATAGAAACCGCTATTTTCATAAAACTTTGTTAGGTGAAATAAAGGAAGCTGAGACCAAGCATCCCTCTGAAGGGGCCTGGGTGTAGTGATGCACACCTATAATTCCAGCCACTGGGGAGGCTAAGGCAGGAGAATATCAAGTTCAAGGCCAGCCTCAGCAATTTAGTGAGACTCTGTCTAAAAATACAGAGAGAGGAAAAAAAAAAAAAAAAGCCTGTGGATGTAGCTCAAGAGAGCACCCCTGGTTTCAATCCCCAGTACTGAGAAGGCAGAGGGGCTTCTATGAAGGCATACACGATTAGAAAATTCATCAATCCATCAGTTTGTTCATTCAGCAAAAGTTTTGAAGGATCTACTTGCTGTGGTTTGTTTGTCTTCTCCAAAATTCAGATTGGAATTTGATAGTGACTGTGGCAACGTTTGGAGGTAAGTAGCTCATGAAGAGAAATTAATGCTTCTCTCCCAGCAGTGAGTGAACTCTCAAATTCAAGGGACTGGATTAGTTCCCTCAAGAGCAAATTGATGTAAAGGCCAGGCTGCCTCTGGAGTTTTGCCTCTCAATTCCCTTCTGCTTTTATGCGATGTTATGATGCAGCATGAGGCCATCGCCAATGTGTTCCCTTGATCTTGGACTCCCAGCCTCCAGAACCATGAGCTTGACAAACTCCTTTCCTTTATAAATTACCCAATCATGGATATTCTGTTACAGTAACAGAAAATGAACTAAGACACTACAACCTGCCTGGCATTTTGCTCAGTGCAGGGGATGTAATGGGGAGCAAGCTTGATGGAGTCCCTACCTTCAGTCACTTACAGTCTAGTCAGAGGCAGAGACAATGAAATAAGAAAAGTCTACAATGTGGTGAGTGTGGAAGCAAAGCAGCAACCCCTAACCTAGATGAGGCACCCAGCACCCAAGTCATGAGACTCACATCCCATGCTATTTGGGTCCCGAGCATTCACCTCATTCCTGTAACCTTTGGCTCCCAGCTCGCAGGCAGAGTGCCAGCACAGGAACCTTCTTCTATCCTTGTATTTGAACATCAGATTGCAAACACTAAAAGTTTTTTGGTAACCTAATAACATTTTATGAGAGCCTAACAGGAAGCTTTCACTTAATTCTTTAGTGAAGTGTTTTGAACATCAAGAACCAGAAGTGAAGAGTCATGGATCTGAGTCATGGCTAAGCCAGGTCCTAGCTATGTGATCTTAGGCAGGTCACTTACCCTTTCCATGTTTCCATTTTCACATTTGTAAAATGATTACTGAAATAATAACAATATCTTTTCACTTTTTTATAAGAATTAAAATTTTAAAATAAGGGGAAAAGTCCTAATATGCTAATGAAACGTTATGAACATCTATGTGTAGTGAATACTAATCATCCTTCAAAAATCCAGTACCCAACAATTACAACTTTATTTTTCCATAGTGAATTTAATTTCTCTTCCAAGCTCTTATTTGGCCAGGTGGGCAATCCTTAATCTTGGTCAATTCAGGATTTCTTCCATCTCTGTGCGATGTTGTGACACTAAAAACCCATCTTCGTTGTCATTGAATTCTCCTCACCTACATCTACAGAAGCATCCTCTGCCTTCGTGGTCTGCCATTATGGATTCATCCATGAGATTGAACATTTTGTCATATAACTGTTGGCCATTTACATGTCTTCTTTTCAGAAATTCTGTTTAGGTCTATTACCCATTTCCTAAATCAGGCTATTTGTTTCTTTGTTATTGAGTTTTTAAAGTTCCTTTTATATTCTGGATAGTAACCCTTTTTATTAGAGGTTTAGTTGGCAAGTATTTTCTCCCATTTTGTGGGTTGTCTTGTCACTCTGTTGATTGTTTCCATTGCTGTGCAGAAGCTTTTTAGTTTGATGTAATCCCATTTGTCTACTTTTGCTTCTGTTTCCTGTGTTGCTGGAGTCTTGTCCAAAAAAAATCCTTGCCCATATTCAATGTCCTTAAATGTTTCTCTTGTTTTCTTCTAGAAGTTTCATGTGTTACATTTAAATGTTAAATCCATTTTGAGTTGATTTTTTGTCACTGGTAAGAAATAGGGGTCTAGTATCATTCTTCTGTGTGTGGATATCCAGTTTTCCCTTACTGAAAAAACTGTTCTTTTTCATCTCCTTTCTCACTTTTAATGCTTCTAGTAATCCTCTAAATTGAAGTTCACAATACATTAAGAGGTTGAAACCATAGTTTGAGAAATACTGCTCTAGACCAGTGGTTCTCAGTTGAGTTTGGGGAGGGGATCTATTTGAACCCTTCCCCTCCATGCACCGCAGGCAATAAAGACTTTTGTTAACATTTGTAGACATTTTTAGTTGTGGCATCTGGGTTGGGTGGACTTCTACCAGCATCTAGCAAGTAGCTGCCAGTGATACTGCTAAGCCTCCTAAAATGCCCAGGTGGCCACCCACACCACACACATAGCCAGGCCCAGATGCCAATGGTGCTGAGGCTGAGAAAGCTCAGTAGAATAGCAGCATCTCAGACACCTGAACCACTGGTTCCCAAACCTGAGCATTTCACCAAGCAGCCAAACGTCCCCCTAAAATGGGTGGGACCAATATAAGGCTGCCAACTTTTTGTTTTGATAAGAACATTAAAAAAAATCATCTCTATCCTTTAATAAAAAGATCTCTAATGCCAAAATATCAGTAAAAACAATCCCACAGTCCTTCAAACATAATAAATCTAGCAATATGAAATATGTGCTACATTGTCATCACAGCTTGTTTATCACCTTGGATTAGTCAGAAGATCCTCATTGACTACTACTGGTCAAGTCCACGGTGTTTTGTAGATGTTAATTCATCCTGACATGAACATGACAGGAGCTGGTCAGAATTTGCTCAAGGCCAAAGATGCTTGGATATAGGTATTCTGTGCTGCTGACTGAGGAAGCATGGTGTCTTTGAGGCCTGGTGGTGGGTACAGGCTCTCATTCTGGCTAGGAGGAGGGCCCTTGCGGCTTCTTGTCTATAGCACCATAATTTTCCTTGAGAAACAGGCTTGATTCTATTGACAACCTTGCTCTATCAAAGCCCAGAGCAGAATGCTATGGCTTTTTATTATGATAACTCCTTATCTGAGACTTCCTGAAAGGCCAGTAGATGAAACTTGTTTTCTCTAACCTTCTATGAGAGAAAGAGTATGATTCATTGTTAAGTGAAGTTTATGAGAGTCCATTGTTTTGAATTAGCTCTCTGCACCAAGCCCCAGCAGACCAGGCCAAACCAGAATGGTCTCACTTGTGCAACACTACATAATGCAACTGAACTTCGAAATGGCCAGATTTCCAAAAACACAGGAGACTCCAAGTCCACCCAGGTCAGCATTACATGGGAGTCCCCTTTGTCTAAACCCCATAAGGAAAGTAACTTTTGAAATGATCCATCTGCATTTTATTCTCTGTTTTTGCTTTCTTCAACTCTTTTCTGCCTAGAAAAACAATCCTCTGCTCAGCTCAATGGAACAGTTATTTTACTTCCTAGAAAGATATTGAGAAAGATATTGCCCAATTCTAGAATCACAAATTAAAGCCAATTCGATCTTTAAACTGAATTCATTGTAATTTTGTGTTTTAACACTATGCATAGAATTAGGAATGTGGATCAAGCTGATGGGAGAGAATCCAAGCTGCAAACTGCATAAAACAGAGTTTGAAATCCTGACCCTATTGTTGAAATGCTACTTGGAACAATTTGAAGAGAGTTACATGTAATAGACACCAACCAATAGGACAAAGACCTGCACAAGCCTGTCTCATTCTGGACAAACACCCAACCTAATGGGTAGTAAATTACTTCCAGCCCCCAACCCTACATTCTTCTGAACCCTCCAGACCTTCATTTTCCTGTCTCCACCTGGGGCCAAACATGGTATAGTCCCAAGCTGTGACTTGTCAAGGGAATCTGTTGAACTGGTCTCTGGAGCTTTTTGGAATGTTGGGTTTTCTTCCAGGAGAGGTGGGTTCTGTACACTCCCCTAAGTAAACACAATTTCCCAAGTGAGTTTCAGGACTGAACAAATTCAATTCCAGAGCTACAGGCCAGTCAGGACCTATACCTCCCTCCTCAGGCTAACACTGGCCTGACAGGCCCAACTCCCTGGTGGTAAAGGACATGGTGGGGTTAGTTCATAAGATTCTCCTCGATGAAAAAGGGACACATCGAGGGTTTTTGTTGTCCTGTGTCTCTGTGGGGGAAGTGAAGTTGAGGTATGCTAGAGACCCACATCTTTATCACTACCCCATCTTTCACACTGTGTTATAATTATCCATCAACACATCCTCCTCCTCACAAGACTAATAGCTTCTTAGAGAAATGATTTTTTATACATCTTTGTGATCTCAGTGACTAGCATAGTCTAACACGTTGTAAACGTTCATTAAATTTTTCTTGATTGATTGAATATTCCTACATATTTTTGCTGTCACCTTAGTTTTTGCTGAAAGCAAGGGCTTTTAATGTGTCATAAAAACAAAGAGTATCCTGGACCAGTCTGCAAAAGCACACATAAAGAGGGAATGGTTGTGCAAATAGAGAAGCTGGTTTTCTGCAATACCAACCTGTCTCCAGAGGAATCATAAATTGACTAGCTGATTGGGAAAACTCTCAGTATACATATGCATCACACTGGTTACAAGGGATTTGAATCTGAGCAATATCTGACATGAGAACAATGAAAATCTGAGCCAGATTCTAGTTTCTGGTTACTTAACAAGAGACAAATTTTCTTTGCAGATTTCAAAGATGTTAAAAATGTTTAGTTAAGACTCCAGATGGCAGAATATATTAACTTTAAATCTTAGAATTATTAATGTGGTGCACAACCAGGCTGTCAGCTATTGTATTTTCTGATATAAATGTGGCACAAATGAGAAGAGAAAGATAACTTCTCTATTAGGTTTTATAATTATCTGCTATCTAAAACTGTAAAAGAAAATTACCCTTGAGATTCAGCTATATTCCCTGACACATTAGAAGAATAAAACCAATAGAAGCAAAAACTGCAAAGAAATGTTTAACAATCCTCTTTAAAGATTTCCTAGGCAAAAGATTTACATGCCAAAGTAGTTGTTACTTGATGGCATATCCATCAAACTGGCAAATGAAGGCTTTTAGATATATTTGCAGAGTCATAAAGAAAATCTTATGTTCTTGGGAGAAATAGTGTCATTTTCAACTTTTGAAAAGGGACTTTGTTTTTCAATGTGTTTCATGCTGTATGTGATTTGTGCATCTATGCATGAAGTCGCAGAACTTAAAGGTTAAACTGCACTCAAAAGAAAAACACTGCACAGGGGGTGGGGCTATGGCTCAGTGGTGGAGCGCTCCTCTCAAATGTGTGAGGCTCTGGGTTTGATCCTCAGCACCACGTAAGTAAAATAAAAGGTATTGTGTCCACCTACAACTAATAAAATATTAAAAAATCATTGTACAAAGGTAGATAAATTATTTTCTTCACTCAACATATATTGAGCAGCGTGTAAATAAAACCTATCACTTGTTATGAATTTTCTTTATGGAAAATCTTCAAAAATGGTAGCCCCTATGGAGAATATTGGGAAGAAACAAAAGGAACACATCAGTTGGAGACACTGTCAACCTTAACAGCTAAGTAAATGCCAGTCTGATTAACCACCACACACATGATTTGAAAGCAGCTGGAGGGACTTGTATCAAGAAGGGTGACATTATAATTGATTCCCACCTGGGAAACTTTAAGAGGAAAATAAAATACTAAGCCCACCAGGAGTGTCACAATCGGAACTATCCTGGTCAAACAAAGATAAAGACTTTCTGTCCCCTATGTTGAGACAACTGGATCTAAATTATCTTCAAATTCTAGTACACTTGTTATGGTTTCTTAGATCTACCCCTCCCCAAAACCAGTTTACCTTACCTAGATAAAAACACTCTGGGTGGTGGGGCTGGGGTTGTGGCTCAGTGGCAGAGGGCTTGCCTAGCATACATGAGGCACTGGGTTTGTTTCCCAGCACCACATAAAAAAAAGTAAACAAAACAAAGGTATTGTATCCATCAACAAATAAACATATTTTTTAAAAAACCACTCTGGGTGGTGAAAGAGTGGAACTAAAAAGAGAGGGTTTTTTAAAGTGTATTATACCTCAACAATCACTATAGTCAAAGAACAGTTTGACAGTAGAGCTGACTTGGAGAGACATGGAAAGCAAGTGCCCCTCCCTGCCACAAACCAAAAGCAAACAAACACCTAATTACCTGTGTAAGCTCCTATCTCTGTAGTTTTACTATCATTCCCAGAATAACATTAAAAGATTATGTTATGTGAGCTTAATTGCCATTTAAATGCACATTTCTGTGAGTCCATGAGCCATGAACATTGAGTAAATATTACAAGGTTATTTGGTCTCAGAGCAATTAATTTCATTTATATTAGAAACAAACTTTCATCATAAATAGAATCTTTATGAACACATCTACATGAATTCATATTCTTTCGCTTTTCTGCTAAGAAATCATGCAAAAACGGTAAAAGAAATGGAAAAATTAAAAGTAAACTAAATTTTTGGCAAAACCAGGAGTTAAAACCCCAGATTATAACACATGCAAGGGCTACCAAATGCAGCCAGGGTCCAGTCAAAGCCAAGGTGAAAGAGGCTAAGGTGAGAAGTCCCAGGGATGAGATTGTCCCTCCCAGAGGCTCGATCTCTGGAAGTGCCAACCAAATCACCTGTGGTTATGCAGGTAAACTCTTTCACCAAAAGCAATAAAAAATGCTAGACAAAATATATTTGTTAAAGATTCCAACACATTAAAAGCATTTAAGAGTTGAAAATCCAGTGGAGAAGTTCCAGGACAATTTTTGAATGAAATTCTATAACCAGAGGGATAAGCAGAACTTCAAAACACCAAACCTGCTCACGTCTGCAGGGCGTTTGTCAACATTTTTCATGGGCAAACGGCTGCAGGGCTGGAAGTTCTTGATTTGAGGGTTAGAGGCATAAAAGTCTCCTCAGAGTCCACCCTAGAAAAGTAGTTTTACAAATCTTCTGCATGTGACAGACGTTGTGATCACCAACACAATTTCTCCTGGGAATTCAGAAGGCTAAATTCTCAGCTCTTATACATAGTAGGACCATTCAACTAGTTCTGGCCAATAAAAAAAATGAGTAGAAACTCTATGCCCCATGAGTTTCTGGGGTAAGACTGTGAATGCTCTTACACAATGCTCAATTCTTTCTTCTGCCAGAGTAAGAGATGAATTTCTAGATGATTATTCTAGCATGTTTTCTGCAGCTATAACAGAATACCACAGATTGAAAAATTTATAAAGAAATGTATTTGTGTATTATGAATCGTAATACATGCTACTGTTATAAATACAACAGTTTTGAATAAAAAAAGAACAAGAAAGAAATGTATTTGTCATGGTAAATACAGAGAAAAGGCTACAAAGATTATGAAGTCTGATGTCAAGGTACTGGTGTTTGATGAGGACCTGTTTTCTGTGACATGCAGGTGCTAATTCACAATAAGGGGCGGAGGGGGCTAGGGAAGAATAGAGGTACTTTGGATTAGACATAATGTAGAAAAGAGTATCACAGGAGAGGGAGTGCGAACCTGCTTTATAACAAAGCCACTCATGACATAATTAACCCACTCCCAAGATAATGACCATTCTTAGAGATGCCTTCTTCCAATACTCTCTCAGTGGCAATCACATTTCAGCATGAGTTTTGGAGGGGACATTTAAACCATAGCGGTGATAGGACTTCAATTAGCCTGAGTGCCAGAGGAGTGCCAGCCCCTTTTAAAAACTACAGTGGACATTATGTGAACAGGAAACAAACCTTTATGTGATAAGTAACTGAGTTTGGGGGGTTATTTACTATCAAAGATTAAGCCTAGCCTAAGCTAGCAAAGAAATTTATACCAAAAGCAGAACAGGTACTGCTGTAACAAAAATATAAAATATATGGCATTGGCCAAAAGCTGGATAGAAGAAAATAAACTAGAAAAGTCAAATATTTGGTAGTCACAATAAATCAGAAGTCAACCCATGTACCTAGTGAGACTGAAAAGAGATTTCTAGAAAACTGTTAGTTCTCTGTGTGAATTACCATTGGCTGTTTTTAACAAAGTAATTTTAAAAGAGAATGAGATGTATATTTCTGGTGGGACAGCAAATTGATGCAACCTCTATGGAAAGCGTATGAATATTCCTCAGAAAACTTGGAATGGAACCCCTATTTGACCCAGTTATCCCACTCCTAGGTTTATACTCAAAGGACTTAAAATCAGCGCACTACAGTTACACAGCCACATCAATGTTTATAGCAGCTCAATTCACAATAGCTAAACTATGGAACCAACCTACGTTTCTTTCATCAGATGAATGGATAAAGAAATTGTGGTATAGATACACAATGGAATATTACTCAACCTTGAAGAAGAATGAAATTATGGCATGTGCCAATAAATTGATGGAACTAGAGAACATCATGCTTAGCAAAATAAGGCAGTCCCCAAGAACCAAAAGCTGAATGTTTTCTGTGACATGCAGGTGCTAATTCACAATAAGGGGCCAAGGGGGCTAGGGAAGGATAGAGGTACTTTGAATTAGACAGAGGGGAGTGAAAGGAGGGGAGGGAGTGTGGGGGTATGAATAATAGTAGAAAGAAATGGACATTATTACCCTATGTGCATATATGATTTCATGACCTTATAACTCTACATCATGTACAACTCAAAAAATGAGAAATTATACTCCATTTATGTATGATGTGTCAAAATGCATTCTATTGTCATGTATAACTAATTAGAACAAATAAAGAGAATGAGATGAATTCAGAAAATAGTTGGCTGATTTGCACAAAGAAAGTAAATGGAAATGCTGGGTCTGTAGCTCTGTGGCAGACCATCTGCCTAGCATGTGTGAGGCACTAGGTTCTATCCTTAGCACTGCATAAAAAATAAAACAAATAAAATAAAGGAATTCTGTCCATATAAAACTACAAAAAATTTTAAATTAAAAGTAAATAAAAAATAAAGTAAAGAGAAATGAGAGATTACATAAATTGGGGCCATGAAATATTTTCCTTAGAAGTTTTTGAACTAAGAAGAACCACATCCAGACTTGGCAAAGAAACTATTGCATGAGGAGCAGATCTGAGACTTTTGACTTGAGTCTAGATGGAATTTGAGGCATTTTCCTAGGGCAAGTGGGTGAGCTTAGAATTCATATGGGAAGAGAAAAACCAATATTTGATGCCCTGCCTAAAGAATTCAACTCCAAAGTATACAGAATTTTCACAAAAAATTAAGAAAATACATTTCAATATATTTGAAAAATATATTACATTTTCTGTCCTCCATGCAATATAACTAGAAATTAGTGACATTTTGAAAGATCTTTCTTCAATCTGGAAACATTTAAACACTTTATCAAACACGTTGAGTCATAGATCTGACTCAACTTGATTAACTTCTCAAAAATACAGAAAAATGAAAATACTACCTATTAGAATCCATAGAATATAGTTAAAGCAATACCTACAGAAAAATTCAAAGCTGTTAAGTACTTATATCACTAAAAGTGAACCAAGGAAAATAAATAAACATCAAATTCACAAACATAGAAAAAGAACCAGCAAATCAATAACATAAAATAAAGGCAGAATTAAATGAGTTAGAAAACACAAAAAGTAAAATCAAGAAATAAATGAGTAGGTAAATGGTAGGTATATACTTGTATCTAATAAGTCAAGAAAAAGAGAAAAGACAAAAGAGAAGAATACAATATCCATGTAATATTATCAAACAATAAAAAGAAATAAAATACTGATAAATGCTACAACATGGATAAACCTTGAAAACATTATGGTAAGTCACAAAACACCATATTGTGTATAATTGCATTTACATTAAATATCTAAAACAGATATATAGAAACAGAAAATAGATTAGCAATTACCTAGGACTTTTAAGTGTTTTAAGAGGTTCAGAAGTAAAAGCTAAGGGAAACAGAATTTACATGAGGTAATGAAAATATCCTAAAATTGTGGTAATGGAGCCACGACTCTTGTGAATATACTAGAAGCCATTGCATTTTTCACTTGGAAGGGGAATTTTGTATGGTATATAAATTATATCTTAATAAAGTTATTGCAAAAATAGACAAATATAACCATTGAAGAAACAATAGAAGAAAATTTTAACACGTTGAATGCTTCTTTCTATAAATATAACTCTATGCAAATAAATATGGAAAGTTAGATGACATAACTTTGTAAGAAATTTACCAAAACTTTCCCCAGTAGAGACAAAAGGTCTAAAAATAGATGACTTATGAGGAAGAAATAGAGGAAGTTATCAATGAGCAAAGAATTGTTACCCAAGACAGTGTTCAACCTAGATCGTTTACAGTGGAAGAAAAATTCCAGTTTGTGCCTGATTATCTAGGAGGACATTTGACATGCCTTGACCAGCTTATTTGTCAGAGTTGCAGGACAGGATCCGGGACAATGAGGAAGACTCGTCATGTAACATTCACCACACTGATTTTTGACATAAGTGTCAACCAACCAGAGACAGCACCTATGAATAAACTTATATTAATTTTAGAACTGTTTAACATGCAAGAAAAATCTCAACCAAAAAACCATGTAATATAGCCAGAGTATATTTTTCTAACAATTCACACAATACATTGTTTGAGGTCTAGGTGGGAGGTCACAATATCTTGACCTCTAAGAGATCGCCTGCGATAGCCCAGTAGTTACTGTATTGGTGTGCATCCCTGCAAGGAGAGCGAGTGCCACTGAGCTCCAAATGCTCAGGATCTTACATAATAATGACTGGGAAATCTCTTTCTGTGACTGAATAAACTATTAGGGATTTATTAGGGATGTTGCTGTTCTCACCCTTACTATGAATGGATATATGAAAAACTAGTTAACGGGGCTGGGTTTGTAGCTCAGTGGTAGAGTGCTTGCTTAGCACATGTAAGGCACTGGGTTCCATCCTCAGCACCACATGAAAATAAATTAAAATAAAGATATTGTGTCCACTTATAATTAAAAATATTAAAAGCAATGAAAACTAAATGCACAATATCTCTGCTGTTTCCACTCATTGATTGTAGGTTTACAGGTACATAAATTAGGCATTGTATAGATGGATAAATTTTGTTAAGATGCTATGGTCACCCCCATGACTAAGAGTCACAATTCATGCAATCATATACTACATGACAGAATACCAGTCATAATGCAACCAAAAAATGTCTACACATATTACCAAAGAAAGACTCTGGAAGAAGGGACAACACTGCCCTCTTTTGAAAACTTAACATACCACACACTTTGGTTCTCCTTGTGAATCCTACGGTTTAGATGAACCTCCTGTAGAAAACTTGATCTGGTCCAACAGGCCAAGTTAAATGCTCCTCCAGATGCTCCCAGAATACCCTTCTTTTTCCTAATCATAGCATGTATCTCAGTTCATTATAATTACTGAGTTAGCCCTCCCCAGTCTTTTCTCACAGTAATCTCTAATTTCTTAAAGACAGGGAGGATGGTCATTATAAAATTCCTGCCCTAGCAGAATGCCTTTGAAATAGAAATGGCTCTATAAATGTATTTTCAACCCATGTGCATGTACGTGTGTGTGTGTGTGTGTGTGTGTGTGTGTGTGTGCCTGTGTGTGTTTCTGGGGATCCAATCAAAGGCCTCACACATACTAGATAAGCACTATACTACTGAGCTATGCCTTCATTCCTCAATAAATATATTTTAATAAATACTTTTCAAAGAAGAGCTTTTTATGTAGAAAGAAGATAATGGAGGAAAACACAGAGATTGTTAAAGCTCATTTAATGCTTCTGACTCCTAGCTAAGCAATTCAGAGTTTTTCTGTTTAAAAATTGTGACAAGTTATTCGTTCTTACATTGTAATTTTAAAATATTCTTCCTATCACTTTCTACAAAGGGAGGCTAGATTATTTGCACTAAAATTTGTTTTGCAATACATTAATGACATTATATTAATTCTTCCATTTAATTGAACCTGGAACAATCTGATTAGGGAATCTAACATCTTACCAAAGAAACATATCATACTTATGCTGATTAATTATCCTTATTAATGCATCAAAACTTAGTTAAATCAAAATAAAGAAAATATACAGCATGACTAATAACAATTAAAACTTAATTGTATTTCAAAATGAAACAAAGGAAATAGCAATAAATGATTAGTGTCTACCAAACAACACAATATTCAGATTTATTCATAACTAACTTTCAAAGCACCACAAAATACGCTTACTTAATTTCTACACAAAATTTCTTTTTTTCTTCCCATTACATTTAAGTTCATTTTTTTTACACCTCACTGGGTAGGAGTTTAAAGTCAAAACAATTTCAAATGTGGGAAATTCCCCTCATATTAATGGGTGGTTAAACTTTTGCTACAAAACCAGGTATCTGGAGTTTGGAATTCTTTCTTTGGTCTGGGATCTACCTCTAGGATCATCAACCGAGCACTTCTTGCCCTAGGTACATCCACCTTGCTCCATGACTATTGGTCAGGCACCAGGTGCCACGTTTCCATTTGATCTTGTTCAGTCAGGTGACTCCAAACAGATGCTTGGCCCAGGCATAGGCATCTGACCTGAAGTTTTTTTTTTTTTTTTTTTTTTTTATATGGAACTGAAAATACCTTAAAGCCAAAACTTCTTTGTGGAATGAAGATGTAAGGTGTGAACTTCAACTGCAGCAGCCTTGTTTCTTATAGTCTGCCATAAGATGAAGCAACACATAAAGAGGAAGAAAGAAGAGAAATGCAGCAAGACCTGTTAGCATTTGCATCCCTTTGGCTGGTTGTTTCTAAGGTCCAGGTCTATCTCTGTATTTCTTACCTGATAATCAACCATTCATGAATATCTTGGGTTAATTCACTCTGTTTACTAAAGCTAGTGCAAGCTGAGTATCTGTCACTAGCAACTGAAAGAGTTTGGTATCAAAAGGAAATGGTACCAAGGAGATGGTACCAGCCAAACTCAGAAATGTTTATTTAAAAATAGTTCTGGTGCTGTAAAACAAAGAAACAAACAAACAAAAAATCCTGAGCCCTGAACATGGGTATTGGATGTCCATAGCCTGAACCTGTCCTTGTCAAAAGTCCCACTAAGCCCTACATTCTTCTCACCTTCTCCCTCAATTCCCACACCATTACTTAGAAAGAGATCATCAGTGAGGTAAAACAAGGGAAGCTTGGTGGAAAAGTCCTTGAGACTATCTGAGAAGGAGGACTGTAGTAGCATTACAACGGCAGAAAGGGTTCTGGTGGCTTCCAAAGCTTGACTATTAGATGGTCATAAGGGTAGGGTCCTAGTTTGAGGCAGAGTCCCTTATGCACAGCAATGATCTTTCCTAATCCCAGTGTGCCCACATGGGAAAACTCCTGTTCTGATTCTCTGCCTCCCAAGGTTTCACCTTGCATGCAAAACTGTCTTACTTTCGTAAATGCCAGCCAAGTTCAACAAACCTTCACACGAAGATCATGGCAGCACAATTTTAGAACCATTGATTTTCTAAAAAGGCATTTGAGTTGGGTGTGGTGGCACATACCTATAATCCGGGTGCCTCTGGAGGCTGAGGCAGGAGGATCACAAGTTCAAAGCCAGCCTCAACAACTTAGGGAAGTCCTAAGCAACTTAGTAAGACCCTATCTCAAAATAAAACACAAAAAGAGCTGGGGATGGGGCTCAGTGGTTAAGTGGTTCAATCCCTAGTACTAAAAAAAAAAAAAAAAAAAAAAAAAAAAAGAAAGAAAAAAAAAAGGAAAGCATTTGATTGGTATTTGAATTTCAAAAAAAGAGAACATTGAAAGAAAAATGTGGGTTCAGGGCTAAAGGAGGCAGGATCTCCTGAATTGAATCTCAAAAAATAGAGAATAATGTGCTTTTCCCAAAAAACTACTTCCATTCAAAAGTGCTTGTGGGTAACATGCGTATATTGAGGAATAAAAACGTAGGACTAGATTAAAAATAACCGTGGCGTAGAATCTACCATTATAGAACACAGACAAGAATAAAGGGTAGTTAAACCAAATGAATGTGTGCAGCATCATCTTTTTTACCCAACCTAAACTAGTAATTAAAATGATATTTTAAAAAGACTCATAATAAGCCACTGAGAGTGAGTCAGACTCTGAAGGAGATGAAGTATTTGGTCTACATTATGATCATTTAGAGAATGTTTGCTTAAGGGGGAAAGCTGTAGAAATTAATATCGAATTTTTAAAGTAGTTTTACTGTATTTTTTGTGATTTCTTTTTTTAATTTCTTTATTAGTAGAATGCATTGCAATTCATAATACACACATAGAGCCTCTTTTCACATAACACTGTTTGTATACAAAGTATATTTGTACTATTCAAGTCTTCAATCATGCATTTAGGATAATGATATCCATCTTATTATACCACCTTTTCTCTCTCCCCCCCATAACCCCTAGCTCCCTCTCTTCTCCTCCCTCCCCTTTGACCACTCTAGTGATCCTCTAATCCTCCTATGTACCCCAACACCCAAGACCACTGTGACTCTGCCTCCTTATATCAGAGAAAACATTTGGTACTTGGATTTTTGAGACTGACTAACTTCTGTATTCTTACTATGAAAATAATACAGGTTCTTTATAGAAAAATGTAGAAGTAGCAAAGAGAGAGTGAAAAAAAGGACAAAAAGTCCAGTGATCACAAGCCAGTAAGAAATATTTTCTGTTATGTGGTGGATATCCTTTCAGTCTCTTTAATGCAGATAGAAATTTATATGTGTGTGTGTGTGTGTGTGTGTGTGTATATACATATATATGTGTGTGTGTATATGTATATATATGAAAGACTCTAGTATGTGTTTGTTTTAAGACTTAGAATGAGATTATGTTTTCCAATATTAATCTTTACACTTTGTTGAACTCCCTTTAAAATAACCTGTGCTCTAATAAATCAGAGGCACCCAAATTTGCCTTGGGAAGAATCAGGACTGTTTCACCAGAAATATGAAGAAAAATTAAGCATTGCTAATTAATCACTGACTGAGAAAAAATTTAAATTTTTGAGTCCTGGGTGAGATATTTTTCTTGAAATTCACATGTTGTTGAGAAATAAAAGGTCTTCCAAGTTTCTTAAGCTTCTATTAACCAGAGCTAGGATGACCTTATAATTTATTTTCTGAAGAAGGGCACTTAGAAACCAGAGATTTGTAAAAAAAAAAAAAAAAAAAAAAAAAAAAAAAGTGCTCTATATGTGTAATATGAAATGTAATGCATTCTGCTGTCATTTATATCATCTTAGAATAAAAAATAATTTTAAAAATAGAAAGTGAAAGAGGGACTTTTGATATGTCTCAGGCCAATAGAAGTAAGCTATCCCAGGCACACCAAAGCCTACACTTACCCTCTTTATGGGGCACTTCAGTGGAAGCTGAGTTGATTGTCTGTGGGTGGCTGTAGACTACCACGTTGAAGGATGTGGTATCCCTACCACCGTGGCTTTGGGGTGAGTAGTCTTAAGTCAGGGTCTGGCGGAGGATAAGCTTGACATAGGGATCTCCCGTTCCAGCAAGAGCCAAGATGACTGAGTGTGTAGGCAGGGACGCCAGGTCCTCAACAAAACAACAGTCTTGGCCACAGATCCACCAGCAGCAGGCACAGCAGTAGGCTCAGCTTGAGGTAAGCGTAAACAAGGACCTACACAAAGATCTGGAGGCCTGAGTGCCCCCACCCTCCACTTCCATACCACATAACCTCAGTCCCTCTCACACACACAGATGGCATTGGAGAAAGGAGAATGTGGAGGAGAAAGGACTCGGAAAGAGTGGGCACTGTTCTGAAAGGGACAATTTTAACCTAAAGCAAGTGCTTAAACTTGAAGAGGTAGAAATATGTTTTAATTGGTATATTTGGATTTTTCTGTAGTAACCAACAGCTGAAAAGTTATAAAGATTAGTTTCAGAAAATAAATTTTATACATGTATCTGAGTTGTATGCAATTTTTTTTATTCTGCTACCCCCCCAGACAGTGGATATATTTTTATGTTCCTCACTCGACTATTTCATCATATTAAATGCCCACAGGATATTGTAATTTGGAATTTTTATAAGTTAAGAAATAAAAATACCTCTATAAAGGATAAATGTCATTTCTCCCTCCATTAACTCAAAATCTACTTAGTACCTATCAGTCCCTGGTGGGATGTCACACACTGCATCTAGGAGCAGTGCAACCCTAGCTCCCATTTTCAAATTCTCCATTCTAAAGTGAATAATACAGAGGTGACCAATATGTATCCTGTGGCATCATGATCAAGGCTATGGAAATTGATTTTGTTTTTATTATGGATTTCTGTTACATTGTAGCCTTTTGCCTCAGGGTCTTCTAAAAACATATAATATAGGAGTCGGGCATAGTGGAACACACCTGTAATCCCAGCTAATTAGGAGGTAGAGGCAGGAGTTTTGTGATGAAGCCATCCTGGAAAACATAGTTAGACCCCATCTAAAAATAAAATTAATATATGTGTTTATAAATATATAAACATATATAGATATAGATATGATTTTTGCTCTCGCATGGAGTATCCTTTGGGTTTCTGTCTATATTCTTTCTACCTGCTTGTAAATTCATTTATTGGATAAATACCAATTGAGCACTCACTGTCTTCTTATCCCTTATCCAGAGGTTTACTCTTTTCACTTCTCATTGTTGATTTAAAAGCCCCTATAGAGCCTTCTCCATTCAATTTATTTATTTTTTCAAATTTATTTTTTATTCTAAGTTGTTAGAAATGACAGCAGAATGTATTACATTTCATATTATACTCGTAGAGCACATTTTTACATATCTCTGGTTGTATGCAAAGTATATTCACACCATTCGTGACTTCATACATGCACTTAGGGTAATGATATCTATCTCATTCTATCATCTTTTTTTTTTCTTCACCCTTTTTCCCTCTCCATCCCCTCCCTCCCTATTGGCCATTCTAGTGTTCCTCTAATCCTCCCATGCTCCCCATCCCAACCCCACTGTGAATGGGCCTCCTTATATCAGAGAAAACATTTGACATTTGGCTTTTTGGGATTGGCTAGCTTCACCTAGCATTATATTCTCCAATTTCATCCATTTACCTGCAAATGTTATGATTTTATTCTCTCTTACTGCTGAGTAATACTCCATTGTGTGTATATACCACATTTTCCTTATCCATTCATCTACTGAAGAGCATCTAGGTTGGTTCCACAGTTTAGCTATTGTGAATTGTGCTGCTATAAACATTGATGTGGCTGTGTCCCTGTAGTATGCTGTTTTTAAGTCCTTTGGGTACAGACGGAGGAGTGGGATAGCTGGGTCATAAGGTGGTTCCATTCCAAGTTTTCCAAGGAATCTCCATACTGCTTTCCATATTGGCTGCACCATTTTGCAGTCCCACCAACAATGTATGAGTGTGCCTTTTTCTCCACATCTTCTCCAACATTTATTGTTGTTTGTGTTCTTAATAGCTGCCATTCTGACTGGTGTGAGATGAAATCTTAGAGTGGTTTTGATTTGCATTTCTCTAATAGCCAGAGATGTTGAACATTTTTTCAAGTGTTTGTTAATTGATTGTATATATTCTTCTGAGAAGTGTCTGTTCAATTCCTTGGCCCATTTATTGATTGGGTTATTTGTTATTTGTTTTTTTTTTTTTTTTGGTGTTAAGATTTTTGAGTTCTTTATATATTCTAGAGATTAGTGCTCTATCTGACGTGCGTGTGGTAAAGATTTGTTCCCAATTAGTAGGCTCTCTATTCACCTCACTGATTGTTTCTTTTTAAAAAAAAAATTTATTTATTTGCTTGCTGTACACAATGGGTTTATTTGTACGTGGTGCTGAGGATCGAACCCGGGCCGCACACATGCCAGGCGAGCGCTCTACCGCTGAGCCACAACCCCAGCACCTGATTGTTTCTTTTGCTGAGAAGAAGCTTTGTAATTTGAATCTATCCCATTTATTGATTCTTGATATTAATTCTTATGCTACAGGAGTCTTATTAAGGAAGTTGGGGCCTAATCCAACATGTTGGAGATTAGAGCTTACTTTTTCTTCTATTCGGTGTAGTGTCTCTGGTCTAATACCTAGATTCTTGATCCACTTTGAGTTGAATTTTGTGCATGGTGAGAGATAGAGGCTTAATTTCATTTTGTTGCATATGGATTTCCAGTTTTCCCAGCACCATTTGTTGAAGAGGTTATCTTTTCTCCAATGTATGTTTTTGGTGCCTTTGTCTAATACAAGATAACTGAAAATATATGTGTTAGTCTCTGTGTCCTCTATTCTGTACCATTGGTCTAGCAGCCTATTTTGGTGCCAATACCATGGTTTTTTTGTTACTATTGCTCTGTAGTATAATTTAAGGTCTGGTATAGTGATGCCACCTGCTTCACTCCTCTTGCTAAGGATTGCTTTAGCTATTCTGGGTCTCTTATTTTTCCAGATGAATTTCATGACTCCTTTTTCTATTTCTTCAATTTAAATTATATGCTGTGTGCAAGAAAACCCTATAACCAAACTTGTCTCCGATGTACACACAATAAGAGTAACTAAGCTTTCTACTGAGGCCCAAATCTATGCTAAATATAGGAGGCTTAAAAGAGGGGAAGCCCTTGTGAATTTTAGCAAAGGGAGCGGCTGCAGTATGTCATTAGTAAGGGGCTTTTTTTTTTTTTTTTTTTTTTTTTTTTTGCTTTGCTTTTATTCTACTTCTCATGTGTGTGCCAGAAGCATAAGGAGATAGAATTGCAGGCTAGCAAAGATCTATATGACTCTGGCTTGGCCTTCAGTGATGTGAGCAATTCTAAATACTTTAGATCAGTATGGAAGGAAATCATTCATCAAATACTAGAAGAATGACATAGCAAATTAGAAAATCCACACCATTTTCTATTTAAGTATTTGGAACTAGGTTCTCTACTGAATGTGGAGTACTTTAAACACTTATGAGCTCCATCTAAAGAGCACAGTAGAAGTCTGAAGAGCCTCACAGAAGAGATTAGTTTTCACCTTTAATTCTAATTTATTATCCATGCCCATGTGAGTTTTTTGTGAAAATCTTTAGAGTTATAAGTTTCCCCTCACAATCATCACATTTTTTTTTTCTTCCTTTCTCTTTCTGTTTTTTCCCCATTATAAGGTAGGAGGGAGGGTGTAGAAAGTAAAACACCCAGGTTCTTTAATTTAGGGCTTAGCAAGAAAGAAAAGTAATTGAAATTACAAATACATAAAATTAACCTGAGTCCTTAAAACTAAGTGTCACCATGGAGACCAGAGCAGGAACTGTCTCCATGGAGATGTGAATAATTTTTTTTTTTTGCTTTAAATTATTATCACTTACTACTGAATGTCAATTTGGCCGAGGAAAAGATGAGAATGAGTAAATGAATGAATATGAATGAATGAATGAATAGCATCACAAGAGAATTCATTAAGGGAAAGTCTGGATTGTTCTGGATCTTATTTTTCCATTATTCCAATGAGTGGGAAGATACCCCAGGAGAAAATTTCCTCTCAAGTTAATTTCCTCTCAATTTCTAAAGGAAACATCTGAGAATAAGGTTCCATAAATGCTACAGAAGGATAATTTCTAGAAAATGCATCTCTCATTCAGAAGCTTCAAGCGTGATAATGGCTTTACCACTCTGGCTAAAAGAGAGAGCTCTTGGGCAATGTCTTATCTCCAGTTATAGATCCGAGGTGTCCCTAAACAACCCTCCTGGTTGTATCACTTTATGGTGTCCATCATACACAACTATTTTAAAATATAAAGAAGTCAAGCAGATTTCTATTACATACCAGATAAAAAGAAAGAGAAAAAGATCCAAATATTTAAGCTGTGTAATCAGAAGTAAATCAGAATTTACTGATTGTAAACCATACTGTATTGTGTATTTATAGGTTCAGTAACTTAATTGAGAAAATGTTCAGTTAAGAAGTCACCTAAATGATGTATTTATTATAGATATCAGGTGTTCATCAATTAAACAAAAGACAACTAATAAAAGGCATTAAATTTAATGTTTTAATATATCATGAAATAAGTTAATAGAAAGTTAACAATTATGACCCAACTGCATAAAAACAAAATGGTCAATGACATTGTTCTTACATACTCTGAATTTTTTGCAGTTTTTTTAGCACAGATCTTGGTGACTGGTTGGATATAGAAGAAAAACAAGATGTATGTTAGCAGTACAGCCCAGCTGCAGAAAACATTAGTATTTCTCACATTTTACAGTCAAGTCTCATTATTTACATGTTTTATAAAGTTGCCACCAACACTCCATTAGTGAATTCTGACCCATTTCTCCTAGAGGAAATAGTATTAGATTCCTGTGTACCTGCAGTCACAATATTTTCATGGAACAATCAATACATAAACTTGCTTTATGTGCCTTTCTTTTAAAAAATAACTTAATTAATATATATTGTTGCTTTATGAACTTACTGCCCAACAGCAGTAGACCCCATACCTGAACAAGGCTTATTTACCACACATGATTTTTCTGTATATTTTATCACAGCCCTCTTGCACTTTAGGCACTCTAGCCAGACTTTGGTACAATGCTTAGAAGTTGTTTTAACAATATCACACACACACACACACACACACACACACAACAACAACAACAACAAAAAATAAATAAAACCTCACACACAAGTAATGCAAAAAAAATGAGCATTAAATGGATCATGTTTACAGTGTGAGAGCAGAAATAAGAAAGCAAAGTAGGGCTTTGTTTAACCTCAGTTGGGAACACATGTTGGGAAAAGCAATTTTTTTGTTGCTCTGCATACTTTTTAAAATTCTAATTTGTTATACATGCTTGCAGAATGCAATTTATTTCATATTACATATAAAGAGCACAATTTTTCAAGTCACTGGTTTTACACAAAGTATTTTCACATCAATTGTGTCTTCATACATGTACTTAGGGTAATGATGTCTAACTCATTCTGCCATTATTCCTATTCCCTTGCCCCCCACCCACCTCTCCCTCCCCTTTGTTCTATTTAAAGTTCCTTCATTCCTTTCATCCCCCCCTGCCTTGCTACTATAAGTCAGTATCTTCATAACAAAGAAATCACATCCTCACCAGCATTTATTGTTTGTTTGTTTTTTAATAATTTTTTTTCAAATCTTTTACTAGTTGTAGGTGGACACAATACCTTCATTTTATTTATGTGGTGCTGAGGATCAAACCCAGGGCCTCACCCATGCGAGACGAATGCTCTACTGCTGAGTCCCAGTCCCAGCCCCTGTTGTTTGTTTTTTTGATAGCTACATTGCTGGTGGAACTGCAAATTGGTGAAGCCAATCTGGAAAGTAGTATAGAGATTCCTAGGAAAACTTGGAATGGAACCACCATTTGACCCAGCTAACCCACTCCTTGGCCTATTCCCAAAGGACTTAAAAACAGCTTACTACAGGGACACAACCACATCAATGTTTATAGCAGCACAATTCACAATAGCTAGATTGTGGAACCAATCCTGATGCCCATGAGCAGATGAATGGATAGGGAAACTTTGGTATATATACACAATGAAATACTACTCAGCACTGAAAGAGAATAAAATCATGTAATTTGCAGGTAAATAGATGGAGTTGGAGAAAATAATGCTAAGTGAAGTTAGCCAATCCCCAAAAAATAAAGGTCAAATGATCTCTTTGATAGGAAGATACTAACTTATAAAGGCAAGAGAGAGGGGATGAGAGGAATGAAAGAGCTTTAAATAGAACAAAGTGGGAGGGAGGAAGGGGAGGGAACAAGGGGATAGGAATAATGGCAGACTGAGTTATCCATGATTACCCTAAATACACGTATGAAGACACAATTGTTGTAAAAATACTGTATATAAAAGCAGCAACTTGAAAAATTGTTCTCTTTATATGTAATATGAAATGAAATGTACTCTGCAAATATGTATAACAAATTAGAATAATAAAAAATAAAAAAAAGAAATCATTCGATCTTTGTTTTTTTGAGATTGGCTAACTTCACTTAGCATTATTTTCTCCAACTCCATCCAGCTCTGCACATGTTTGTGACTATGATAGTGCCTTGATTTTGAGTTACAGATTTTAGCAAGTAGGTGAAACTGAACACATATACAACCTTCACTGCACTTACTATGTGCCAGACTATATGTTAAATGGTGTGTCACATACTCTACCATATCCTATCACCATAATTTTACAGATGCAGACAGAGGCCCAGAGTGATCATGTCACTTGCCACGTTATGTAGCAGCAAAGTTGATATACAAACTTAGAGCCCAAGCTTCACAACCATTATGTTATGCTAAATAAATAATACTAGTTCTCATATAATATTTACCACTAACTATGTTCCAGGCATGATGATAAATGCTTTACACAAATTATCTCATTGATAAAAGTGTTTACATAACGTAAGTGTTTGTTGGGTTGAATTTAACTCTTCCTGCTCCCATATCTTCCCTCTAAAACCAACAGCATGACATTTTCAGCAGCACTGGAATTACTCTGAGTCTTCCATTACCCTTCTCCCCTCACCAGGTTCCTCTCCTCTTTCACATTAATATTCTTCTGTGGCTTTGCTACTGATGTCTATAATGTTCACAAGGCAGCTTTTCAAAGCAATCAAAGTGCAGAAGAGAGCAGAAGTGCTGTCCCTTTGCAATAGTTCTTGCTCTTTAACAATAACTTCTAGTGGTGATTTATATTATGACCCAGAGATCCTAATGGAGTAACAGAACCGCAGAAAAGCCAAATGTTTTTCTTGAGATCCATGAGGTAAACCCTGTATGAACCTAAAAAAAGGATTGTTTGTTTCCAGCGTAGCTTTGGATTCCAAATCTATAACTTCTCACACTGAGTTCAAAATAAAGAGAGTCCATTTTCAGAGATAAGAAATAAAAGTGTGGGTGGGGGAGCTTGTGGGAAAGCAGGGAGTAGGATTTAGAAAGCTTGCAAGACAGAAACTGCAGGTATCATATAAATCACATGAATGAATAGAAGCAAGTAGGGCTAGAGTCAAAAATTATTCATCTCCTCTCAAAGGCAAAAGCATAAAATCAACACGATTTATGTTTTCTTTTCACTTCTTCCTGTCCAGTTCCCAAAATATTCCAAATACTCAAAAACAATTATTGTCAACTATATAGCCAGGAAAATTGACCACATGAAAAAGGAAGTCTCCACTTCTCTCCCAGTTATACATCTTGGTGCTGCTAGTGGTTGCTATAAAATTTTATAAAAGAAGAGAATCTCTAATGAATTCTAAGCACACACTGTAAAGGACAGGAAGTAATCCAAATGTCTTCTGGAATCAGGCAAAAACAATCTGAGTAAAGGTTCCTAGAGAAAGAACAAGTCCCATCTTAAAGGGCAAAATGCTGGGCTCCTGTGCATTCATAGTTCCCAGGAGAATAAAATCTTTCCTTGAGCAGCCTGTCAACTTTTCAAGAGAAAATGCAACCCTGGATTTTGACATGAATTTCCTGGCTTTAAATGTAGCCATTTTTCTTTTTCCTTAAAAAGAAAAAAATGTGGCAGAATACATGCCAAACAAACTGTGTCTATTGGTCTTACCCAGCGGGAGACTCCAGTGTGCCACCTCGGGTTAGAACAGTTTCAATAAATAGCCTGGGGGATTACTTAAGGACCCCTTTCAAGTGTTAATACCCCAAAACCACTAAGAAAAGGCAGCCAGGAAGGCTAGTCTTCTAGTGGACATCACCCTCAAACCCTCCAGCCCGAACTTCTGGGCTTTCTAATAGCATCTGCCTTCTATAAGTTTTTGTCCTGGGTGATTTCCAAGCCTCTGAAACCACTCGCTGCTTTTTCTGCAGGATGGTGTGAAACCTCAGATGGCCAGGGAGCAGGGCAGCAGCACAGCAGGTCCTGGCATATGGGGGGCCTGGGGTATGCCTACTCCTGGAGAGACTCGCCTCTCCTCCTGCTGCCCAATTCACTTTCACCCTGTTCATATGTCCTTGAAAGGTCTCTGTTTCCCTTTGCCTTCTGTCTCTTCTATGCTGTTCCATTTCTTTCTTTTGTCTCACTTTGAAATTCCTCATTTTATTCTCTTTTTCCTTCTTCCTCTTCTCTTCTCCCCTTCTTTTGTTACTCCCTTCTGTTTCCTCTCTCCTTTCCTCTACTGTTCCCTCTCTGCTCCTCCTTTTCCTCTCTCCCATTCCATTCCTACTCCACTTCTCCCTTTCCCCAGCACCCGAAAACTGCCGCTAGCTTGCTCACCAGGAATGCACCAACACAGGCTTCGAATATTTCTTGTGATAGGACCGGAGGGTCAGGGAGCCCTTGCGTTCGAACAAGTCCGTGGGTCCGACCTCGAACCAGTATGGATCACTGCTGCACCACTCCCGGCAGGGGCTACAGCCCCGCATGGCCGCTGTGAGTACAGACCTCGGAGGATTTCCCTCGGCACCGGTCCTGCCTGTGCTACAAGAACTAAGATTCGGCGTCTCTCATCTCCTAAGCAACCTGGGGCGGGGTCAATGGAAGGGCGGAGTCAATGGGGGGCGGATCCCTACAACCTAAAAGCTCTAGTTTCCTAGACAGCGTCGTTAAGGACGGGAGGCGAACTGCGTGCCAGTCTGGGATTTCACTAATCTGTCTAATTCTAGGAGTAGTGGGAGGAGGTAAGGGGCGCGGTTGGCAAAGTCCCTGGCCCCTAAGTGGGTCTGTTTCCACTGTTCTTGCGGAGTTCTTTTTAGCTTTCATTAACTGTAGCCACCACACCCCTGCTTACAAAGTTTGACTAAAAGGGAGCAAGAGAACACCTCCTCTGATCCTAAATTGTTTCTACACAGCTTGCCCACCTGTGAAAGAGGCACAGAATCATGCAAATCAGCTGAAGATTTTGAGGATCACTAAGCTTGGTTCCAGTTTCAGCCTTTCTAAACTTTTCTAAGCACTAGTATTGTCCTCTGAAAAAAATAGAGGAGAGGATGTAACCCTGAAGTAGGGTGGACACAAGAATCTGAGATCCCTTCAGAAGTTGAGGTGGGAAGATTCCACCTCTGGGCACAACTTAGGACCTGGCATTCAGCTCCACAAGACTTGCCAAGTTCTCCTCGTTGCAACTTTTGACATGTTGTGAGAGCACAAATTCATCACGTTATTGTGTTATGTACCATATGTGGAAGGAGATTCCAGAAAAGATTATGGTCTTCCCTGAAGAAGTTGTTGCATACTGTGTTATAAAAAGGTGCTTATTTCATTTTCTACTTCCCAAGAAAATAATATTTAACACACTCAAATTCTCCTCCCCAAACTTAACTGAGCACTTTAAGGGTATCATCAAACGTATTTCTTCCTACCCAGCATAGTACTTAGAATGTGGCTTTTTTTTTTTTTTCCAGAGCATTCAGTGAATGAATAAATATTATTTTTGACTACCTCAGCTTCCACAGATTCCAGAAGTGTTTGACATTAAGATTACACATGCACAAAAATTCAAACTTAAGGACTAAGAGATAATTGATATTATAATAGATTTTCTCATTTACAGAAGATGTATTACAATGTTCCTATAAATACTCATGCACCTTCTGGATCAGACTTCACAAATTTGATTACACACAACTACTAAGTGCTTTTCTGTGGCCTGTGGCTCAGAGTGTGGGCGCCTGTGGCATAAGGTCCCTGCTTCACTAACAGCCACAGTTAAACCACATTATTTAAAACCAAGTAAATACTTCACTTACACAAGCTAAGTGCTTTCAGAGTGCTGACTGCTATTTTAGCCCTATTATTTTTGAATTAATGAAAATAAAAATAGAAGTTAATTTTAAAAGAGTCAATAAGATCCACATCAAGTTCAATTCTGTTCAAAGCAGAGCATATTGCTGTTACTCCAAAAATATTACCACCATTACTAGTATTTTTGTGTATTTTTTTTAAATTATGTTTAAAGTGGTAATAATGTATGTGCAAATAAGGTGATAGGTCTTTGCAGATGATTTGACTGAAAAATGGAAGCTGCCCAGTGCCAAACTCTTTCTGAAGTGGGCAGGAGAGGAGCACTACAGAGATTAGAAAGTTTTCAGCACATCAAGGAGCAGTAAATTAAGAAAAAAAGCAAAACAGACATTGCATTTATTTTAGAGTTACTTAAACCAAGCTGACAGCCATTTGAGTCTGTGAATATGCCTTTTGATTGTTTTCTTTCTTTTCTATATCAACTTTTTAAGCTTTATTGCCTTATGTGTCCACCAAACACTTTTCGACATCCTTGTACTAGGATGTAGGAGATTAATTCTGATATCCTCAAATTCAGATGCATTCCATTCTTTGTGTATACCCCAATACATTCTGTAGAATCTTTGGTTTCTTGATTCCTTATCAACAAAACAGGAATGGAACAGCAGTTATCACAGAGGTTCTTTGTGAGAATTCCATAAGATAATAAAATACACCAAAAGCAGGTAGAATAATGCTTAATAAATGCTCAGCCCTCAATTGAATGTCAACTCCTGCTGCTGTTGTTATTATATCCTGACTTTCTCTTTATCATTTGGATAACTATCCTAAAATGTGGCCATAATTATGTACAGTTCTCTATACTGCTTTTTAAGCTGCATCTGTTTACAAGGTTTATCTAAATGAATATCACTTTTATCATTTTTTCTTTCTTTTCCCTTTTTTTCCCCAGAATGTCTCACAAAACAACCACATACACCCCTGTGAAAAGGGAAAGTAAAATAATGCTAGTTCTGTGCTGCCACAATTGACCGAAAGCAGATCAAAGGGAAGATTTTTAACATTTTAATACAAAATGTAAGTTTGAATCAGAAAAATGTTGGAAAGATATTTGGATATGTTACCAGTGATAATGAAGTGGTTTTGTATCCAATAGACTCTTCAAAACCATAGCTAAGCTTTGTGCTTTATAAATATGAAGCCATTGATCCTCAATGCATGAGTTATTCTTGTTTTCCTCAAACTTCATCAAAACCATTGAAGTGTAGGGTTAAGCAATGCTTTCCATTTACTAATCCCTTTTCACTGTAATAGAGCTCAGGTGAACAAAAGGATTTTTCTGTAGGATAAATGGGAATATGTCATGTGAGCCTATTTTAATTTTTGGCTTGGAGTATGTGTGTGGTGCTGGGAATTAAAGCCAGGGCCTTGTGCATGCAAGGCAAGCACTCTACCATGGAGATATGCTCCCAATACTATATTTCCTTATTAGCTTATCAGATCCCTGGAAAGCCTGCCAAAAACTGGGCAGGATAGCAAACTTAAAAAGAAAAAACTAGACATAAATGGCCACAGAGGCAAACCTCTTCACCATCTTCTTTCCACTACTATCCTAACAATCATGTGCTCAATTCCCAGAAAAACTCTTCCGGGGACCTTCCAAGGTCACCAGCAGCATGTTTTACCCCAAAACCCCATTATTAAAATTATTTCTCTTTGCCAAATGTCTTTCAATTAAACTGAGATACAAAATTCTTAAATTACTTAAAATTAATTTCTATCATCTCTATGTCAAACCTTGTTTAAATACATTAAAATTTTGTATTTATATTATATGGCACTCAAAAGCTAAAAAACAAGCATTTATATCATAATCAAGGATTATTTTTTAGTTCTCCAGGAATAAGGACCTCCTGTCACCAAACATATACTCAGCCATGTGTACCCTTTTGAATGTTCATTTTTAAAAAATGGAGTCCACCTGTTATATCAAAATAAGAAGTTCTTATTCATTCTGATCCCTCACCATGTCACCAGACTCCTTTTTTCTCTTCTCCTCCTTTCTTCTTTCCCTTTCCCTACTCTTCTTGTCTCTCCCATGACCTCCTTTTCTTCACCTTTTCCCTTTATTCTCTCTTCTCCTTCGGTCTCTCCCTGTTTTCTTCCCCACTGCTTTGAGAAGGAGTATGGATTTTGGAGGCAGAATCTTCTTCTGGACACCCAATAAAATATGAAACAATTCAAAGTTGTATGAAAAAATATACAAGAAAAATAATCAGACCTAGAAGCCAGGGGCCAAAATTTATATGAATAAGGTCAGGCTTAAGAACTCAGGAACTTTTGGAGTCAACTCCAGCAAGAGCTGTAATCTTCTTTCCTTTGACTATCCATAACTACTACTGACAGTCTTTTCTAAATCCTTGATGCAATTCCTCTGTGCTTTTAATTTGGACTGTGAACCAAGCCTCCACCTGCTCTCAAACCATTATCATTAACTAGTATTGATTAAGTGTCAACATGTAACAGGCACTCTTTCTGGAACTCATGGGGAAATAAACTTATTAAATATACAGTATTCCATACTTCAACATTTTCCTTATTTCAATATCTAATCCAGCTGATAAGTGAAACTCTTTGGCAGAATTGTCAATAACTATCATGATAAAATTTTAATGTCCTAGATTAGTAATGACAGGCTCTAACATAAATAGATTAGGGACTACTTTAATAGCCTACAAATTGGATATCCTTAATTATTAAAAGACTAAATATCCATTTTTCAGAAATGGTCTGAGCCCTTGTTTTCTTCCTCTTTTCCCCAGTACTGCTTTGCTTTTTGTCACATTCCTTGTTTATTAGCAGCAAGAATGAGATGATTTAGCTACCCATTGGCAGTTCTTATGAAAAGAATTCGGTAGGGGAATTCCTCAGGGACTAAGCTAGAAAACCTCCTGAACTTATCTGAGAAGGAAAAACTAGGGAAGGAACTAAAAGTTTCCCTCCTCTTCATGGTAGTCACCTAATCGCCTTAACATAAATTGGATTCAAGAATTTTTCAAGGGGCTGGGGTTATGGCTCAGTGGCAGAGCACTCGCCTAGCACATGTGCGGCCCGGGTTCGATCCTCAGCACCACATAAGAATAAAGGCATTGTGTACAACACAAACAAATAAATAAATATTTTTTTAAAAAGAATTTTCCAAGTAACACTAATGATTTCTAGTTAAAGTTTCTCCAGTATACTCTTTTTTTAATTTTTAAATTGATGACTTTAATTAATTTACAATATTTTAAAGCTATGTAGGCATGTATTACTGCCATTATTTTTCACATGGTGCACTTACTATACATTTTTTAAAATTCATTAATTTATTTTATTTAATTTGTTATACATGTTTTTAGAGTGCAATTCCTTTCATATTACATTTAAAGAGCACAGTTTTTCAAGTCATTGGTTTTACACAAAGTATTTTCATACCATTTGAGTTTTTATACATGCACTTAGTATATTGATGTCAAACTCCTTCTGCCATTGTTTCTATCCCCTTGCCCGTTTCCCTCCCCTCCCCCCTTTTTTCTATTTAACATTCCTTCATTCCTCTCATCCCCCCTCTCTTGCCACTATAATTCAGTATCATCATAGCAAAGGAATTAATCTACCTTTGGTTTTCAGGGATTGGCTGACTTCACTTAGCATTATTTTCTCCAACTCCATCCATTTACCTGCAAATGCCATGATTTTATTCTCTTTTAGTGCTGAGTAATGTTCCATTGTATATATATACACCAAAGTTTCCCTATCCATTCATCTATTGATGGGCATCGGGGTTGTTTCCACAATCTAGCTATTGTGAATTGTGCTGCTATGAACATTGATGTGGCTGTGTCCCTGTAGTAAGCTATTTTTAAGTCCTTTGGGTGTAGACAAAGGAGTAGGATAGCTGGGTCAAATGGTGGATCCATTCCAAGTTTTCCTAGGAATCTCCATACTGCTTTCCAAATTGGCTGCACCAATTTGCAGCCCCACCAGCAATGTAAGAGTGTGCCCTTTTCCCCACATCCTCGCCAGCATTTATTGTTGTTTGTGTTTTTGATAGCTGCCATTCTGATTGGTGTGAGATGAAATATTAGAGTAGTTTTGATTTGAATTTCTCTAATTGCTAGAGATGTTGAACATCGTTTTCATATCTTTGTTGACTGATAGTCTATCTTCTTCTGAGAAGTGTCTGTTCAGTTCCTTAGCCCATTTATTGATTGGGTTGTTTGTTTGTTTGGTGTAAAGGTTTTTGAGAGCTTTATATATCCTGAAGTTAATGTTCTGTCTGATGTGCATGTGGTAAAGATTTGTTCCCATTCTGTAGGTTCTCTGTTCACCTCACTGATTGTTTCTTTTGCTGAGAAGAAGCTTTTTAGTTTGAATCCACCCCATTTATTAATGTTTGGTTTTAGTTATTGTGCTATAGGGGTCTTATTGAGGAAGTTGGGGCCTAATCCAAGATGTTGGATATTTGGGCCTACTTTTTCCTCTATTACGTGCAAGGTCTCTGGTTTAATTCCTAGGTCCTTGATCCATTTTGAGTTGAGTTTTGTGCATGGAGAGAGATAGAGGTTTAATTTCATTTTATTACATAAGGATTTCCAGTTTTCCCAACACCATTTGTTGAAGAGGCTGTCTTTTCTCCAATTTATGTTTTTGGCACCTTTGTCTAATATAAGATAACTGTAGATGTGTGGGTTAGTCTCTGTGTCTTCTATTCTTTACCATTGGTCTACTGGTCTATTTTGGTGCCAATACCATGCTGTTTTAGTTACTGTTGCTTTGTAGTACAATTTAAGGTCTGGAATAGTAATGCCACCAGCTTCATTCTTCTTGCTAAGAATCGCTTTGGCTTTTCTGGGTCTCTTATTTTTCCAGATGAATTTCATGATTTCTTTTTCTATTTCTATGAGGAATGACATTGGGATTTTGATTGGGATTGCATTGAAATTGTATAGTGTTTTTGGTAGGATGGTCATTTTGACAATATTAGTTCTACCTATCCATGAACAAGGTAAATCTTTCCATCTTCTAAGATCTTCTTTAATTTCTTTCTTTAGTGTGCTGTAGTTTTCATTGTACAGGTCTTTCATTTCTTTTGTTAGGTTGATTCCCAACTATATGACAAAGGACAGAGCTAAATCAAACCAGTTAGAGGGATTTGGGGACTCAATAACTGGGAATTCCATATACATCAGGCTTAAGCACATCTGAATCCCAGGGCTAAAGGATGTCTTCAGAGTGCTGTTACTATTTCCCGGTTCTGCTTTCTTTCTTGAGTTAGCTTATTCTCAATGAAGCCCTCCCCAAGATGGCCACTGACATGTACTGTCCCTTTACTCTCCCATAGCATGCACTGTTTCCCTTTCCTCTAGAACTAACAAAAAGTCCTGGATGCTGATCGGCCTGACTTGACTCTCATGATCTATTTTGAAAAAAATCAGTAGGGCCAGGGCCAGGAGTGATGCGGTACTTCTGCTAGCTAGGTCTGGGAAGTAGGCTCCCTTTTAGGGATGAGGATCTAGACTGAAAGCATGAGACTGGACTAAAGGGAAAGATAGGTTGCTATTTCCAGAATAAGGGGAAAGTAGACCTGGTAGGCAAAAACAACAGATTCTCCCCATCAATAATAACAATAAGACATCTTATCCATCACTGTATAGAATGCTTTGACTCTTCCTTGGTCCTCACAAAATATATGTGGGGTTATCAGGGGTTCTCCATAACCATATAAATGTATAAGAGGATATTTATTGTGGAAATTGGCTTATGCAACTATGGAAGCCAATAAGTCTTACTACCTACCATCAGAAGCTGGAGAACCAGGAAAGCTAACTCAGTAATTCAGTTTTAGATGAAAGGCCTGAGAACAAAGGATAGCTTCTGGTGTAAGTCTCAGGATCTGAAAGTGGAAGAACCAGGCGCTGTGATGTCTGAAGGTAGAAGAAGATGTATGTCTCAGCTCAGAAAGGAGATTTTGCCCTTCCTCCACCTTTTTGTTCTACTTGAGCTGTCAATGAACTAGCCCACATTGATGAGGATGGTTCTTCTTTACTCAGTCCACTGACTCAAATGCTACTTTCTCCTAGAAACACTCTCACAGACATACTGAGAAATAAGGGATAGTCAGGTATCCCTTATCCCAGTCAAGCTGACACATAAAATTAACCATCACAGCATATATTGTCATTTCCATTTCTAAGATAAGTAAACTGAATCATACCTAGTTAAGAGGCAAAGCTAGTATTATATACATTCATATTTTCTGATTGCAAGCAATGTTCTCATTCTATTACAGACACCATACACAAATAGGTATGTATATATGTGTATATAGATTTGTATGTTGTATAGGTATATATAATCTTCTGTTTGCAGGAATCTGGCCTCTAGAACTACAGGTTTATATCCTCAGCTTAGCCATTGCTCCTGTAACTTTTCTACCCCTTTGGGCATGTTATGACTTTCCACCTAAGGTATTAGGAGTTTGGCCAATTAGCACTGTTTCCAAAGTTCCTCCCTTGTTAACTTCCGCTGAAATTATGCGATTTAATTCTAAGGCTTGCATTAAGAGAGAAATAAAGAAAGAAGAAACAAAGAAAGAAAAGACAGGAAGAAAGGGGAAGAAAGAAAAGAAGGGGAAGAAAGAAAGGAAAGAGAAGAAAGGAGAAGGAAAAAGAAATAAAGAAGAGAAGAAAGAAAGAAAAGTTTAGGTCTCTTGTCCCTTTGCTTTGGCATGTAATATCAAATTTTCCTTCTGTCCTAAAGAATATCTGTCCTGCGTGTGCCTTTCTTTGCTCCCATCCTCTCTGTCTGGCTTACTGTCCTTCTCTGGGCCGCTGGAAGGACTAGAGAAATCAAGTCTTTCTTCCTCAGAGTTCTATTGTCACTGTCGAATCCAGAGATGAAAAGGAGTATCTATATTTCTAAAACATTTCAACATAAACTTTTTAAAAAGTATTCTTAGTTGTAGGTGACACAATACCTTTATTTTATTTATTTATATTTATGTGGTGCTGAGGATCAAACCCAGTGCCTCACACATGCTAAGGCAAGTGCTCTAACACTGAACTACAACCCCAGCCCTTAACATAAACTTATATTCCACAGTGAAAAATCAAATGTTTTGTTTCCCCACATGCTATGATTTTAGAACAAGTATGTTTTACTTTCAAATAAAATTCTGAGGAAAAAATTAACAATATTTGAATATCTTATAGAAAAATATTCAAAAGCATGTACCAGTTCTATCAAGAATACACACACACACACACACACACACACACACACACATACACACACATTTTTAAATACCCTGAACCCTGAAATACATTTTAGATTTCATTATATGTCTTATTCTGTGATTTCTCTTCTCATTTATCAGTGTCTGTCCTACTTTAAGACAAACTAAATCCCTATTTCTAACTTAACCTTTCTAATTATTATGGGAAAATGCATCTTATTTTATTCCAATGTATATATGCATGAGAGGAATACTTTGCATAAAAATTAATTCCCTATTTTTCTTGGTTTATTTTGAAAGTAAAATAAGTTAGTGAGTACTTTGATCCACTGGTTTGAAAGGTTTCTTCAATATTATAACACAAAATTTCTTTTCATATAGTCAGAATGTGGGATAAGTAGCTATTCCAGGAGGCTACAATTTCTTATTTTATACTTAAAGGGAGGGATAGAGGAAGAGAAAGAGAGAGGGGGAAGGGGGAGAGAGAATATGAATGAGAATGATTGAGTCATGGAACCATCCAGTCTTGAATCTGCGCATTTCTATGGCAAAGTTGAAATGCAGAGGATACTTATTCTGTATCTGCATGATCACAGAATGGAGACTTTATTTCCAAGGCAGACAATTCCCATTTGTACAAGTTTTATGTTCTGTTGAGCTGAAGTGAACCCTCCTGATAGATCCACCTGTTGGTTCAGCTTCTGCAAGTCAAAATATAAGTCTTATCTCTCTCTCTCTCTCATGAGATCCTTCCAAATATTTGAAGAGAAATTGCACACCTCCTCTTTTTTTTCAGATAAAGTAAGCAAACCTACCTGCATCTTTGTTATAGTTTGATGCTCCAGGCTGTGCAGCATCACTTTAGTCATGACCCCCTTAAAAATATCTCTCAGAAAAGGGCACAGATTTTACCCTGATGACACTGAGATCAGTGAGGATACTGTCTCCCATATACTTGATTCTGTACTTTTATAAACATGGACTAAGTGGGAAGGAAGGAAGGAAGAAAGAATGGGAGAAAAAATGGAAGCAAGAGAAGAAAAGGAAGATAAGAGAAAGAGAAGACAGATGAAGGCTAATGTTAGGATCAGAGCAACTACTGGGAGACCAAGCTCTTGACCTCTACCAAGATGCAAGGTCTTATACCATTGAGCCAGGGATGTTTGAAAGGGCTTTGAAAATACAAATCCTCTCTGAAGCAAGTTAGGCTCTTAGGATTCACCCTGATTAAATTTAACAAATGAGACCTCACAAGACAATATTACTCAATGTAGACAGAAACAAGCTAGGGTGACCAAGACAACAGAAACGGATTTTGATCCCTCTTTTCCTAACTCTGAAATATAAATCAATAAGCACAGAATGTAAAATAACTTTGAAAGCAAATTCAAAAGAAACAAACATAGGAATAATAAAACAGTCTGGTAAAGGAATGAAATACCATCAAAAATAGTCAGAGAAGGGCTGGAGATATAGGTCAGTTGCTAGAGTGCTTGCTTCATGTGCACAAGGCCTTGGGTTCAATTCCCAGCACCACACACACACAAAAAAAAAAAAAAAAAAAAAAAAAAAGTTCAGAAAAACTTTCAGTGTGAACATGACTACATTAACCCGTAGTTTGCTCCTTTCATCAAGGAAATTTTTGGAAAGCCAAAGACATGTGGAAAACAAAATTCTAATATGGCAAAATTAAGAGAGAAACTAAGATATTTGTAAAGGATGCTGAGAAAGTGTATTCCTTAAAGAGTCATGTGGGGCTGGAGTTGTGACTCAGTGGTTGAGCACTTACTGAGCATGTGTGAGGCACTGGGTTCAATCCTCAGCACTACCTAAAAATAAATAAAATAAAATAAAGGAATTGTGTCCATCTACAGTGAAAAATGTTTTTTAAAAGAGAGTCATGTGATAGTGGAAAGAAGCCTTAGTAATGTAGTAGGCAGGATCCTGAAATGCACATCCACCACCCCAAGATTTTCTGTCCTAATCTGAGGGAATATGAATATGATACATGTAATATCACCCTGTGATTATGTCACATTGCACAACAAAGGAAACTTTGCTGATGTAATTTAAGAGTACTAACCAGTTAACTTTGAGTTAATCAAAAGACAGATTACCCCGAGTGGTTTTAATCAATCATGTGAGCTCTTTGAAAGTTGAGTTTCCTCTGGCTGGTGGCACAGGGAAAGTCAGATCAGAAACTTCCAGATAAGAGCCCAGTCCATTTTACATCTTGATTTTGACCTGTTGAGGCCCTAATCAGGGAACTTAGGCAAGCCTGCCCAGACTTCTGTCCAGTAGAATATTGCTTTAAGCCATTACATCTGTAATAATTTGTTATGCAGCAATAAGAGACTGAAATACATATTTCAGAAAATATTATTTCAAAAATTAAAAAAATTCCTGAGGTGAAGAAACTATGGTCGATGAGAAGAAAATGCATTGAGAAGAGACCCCCCTTATGGCTGACAACAGTAGAAAAGAAGGGCTGAAAAGAATCTACTAGATTATACTTCCAGCAGAGTAAATGAGTCTACTTCTCACTATCTTTGCCAATATTTTAATTATTTCTTTCCATAAACATAAAATTATATCCTTTGTTCATTTTAATTTTTTGAAACTGAATTATACTTATTTGATATTACTATTGCAATATATACTCTGTTATTTATGTTTTCCTGGTGTATCTTGGGTTATCTTTTTGTACTCTGCATTCTAGAGTTATTTAGGATGGGGTTCATTTATAGATAGGATATAGTTAACCTTGTTTTCACAGGTGAGGTTAAACCACTTCTCTTGGTTATTATATCTCATACTTTTGTTTAATGACAACATCTTCTTTTCTTACAATTTTATTTGTTTTCTTTTGAATTTCTGTCTCATAGACTATGCAATATTTGCTAGTATATTTTGCATTAATAAAAAATTATATTAAATTTTTATTTTTCTTAGTAGTTCCTATGAATTTTTCTGACATTTTCTTTAACCAGTACTTCCTTATTTATTAAGATCAGGAATGAAATATTACCTTTGATATTATTCAAAATGACGGTGCTGAGAACAAGGTATGGCATCAACAAATGCTTATCTGATTAGATTGAGTTGGAATTTGTTCCTCAATCTCTAGTTAAATTATTTCACAGATGGGATTCATAAATCTCTGACAGCTTATAGAAAAAGTAAGACTATGGCCTCAGGTAATGAAAGCAGAAATGTTTCTAAATCAATGGCAATTCATTGCTAAAGATTCATTATTGATACTACAAGAGGGGTGGGAGAGGGAGGTTGAGAGCCACCAAGTGCTACATTTTTAAATATATGGATAAAAATCAATTCAATAGTTGACAATCTCTCTTCCTGTTCAAACAAGACCCAAGAGAGGATGATTGGTTCATTTATATGAAGTGTCTTTTGCTTCCTTCTCATCTAAACTCCCACGCCTGGAATGTACCAATACCTCTACAACTCCCAGAAAGAATCTCTGAACCCTGCATGTGACATGCTGTCTGAAGGCAATTTGACTGTCATGATAGATCATCATCAAGTCCTTCAGTGAGTTGCCTGACTTGTCACTACAGTAGCACTAATAGCTTTATCTGGATGACACAGTCCTAAATCACTAAATATGAGAGCATTAGAAGGCAGTTTCAAAGACTTTCACATTGGGTGCATTAAGATCTGTAGATGAAATATGACCATGAAGGTGGTTTGGGAGAAAAAAACAGATGTTACTTCTATTTTCCTACCATTTCCTGCCCATGTTACTTTTCCAATTGCCAGACAAGCTATATAGCAGTGTACTTGGAGATAAACTGAATGCTTTGCAGTTTATCTCCAACCCCTATCAGGCACCCAATAATCTGATTCTCTCTACAGTCTTGCATTTTCCAGAATTTTACACAAACAGAATCAGTCTACTCTTTTGTATCCAGTTTCTTTTGTTCAATATAATATCTATGTTATTTATCTATATGGCTGTATATATTGGTAGTTCAATGTTTTTTATTGCCAAGTAGTGTATGTTGATGGACATTTGGGTTTTTTCACTTTGGGGCTATTAAAAATAAAGCAACTATGAAGATTCATGCACCAAAAAAAAAAAAAAAAAAAAAAAAGAGTGTACTTGGACAAGGATGCAGTAGTTCAGGAAGACCAAAGGTGACAAATGGGACTGTTCATGCCTGGGTTTACTATACTGTATTTATTGCCTCCTGTAACTATACATACATATATTTGTATTAAAAGATTAAATATGCAAGTGAACTATGAATTATGGCCAGGAAATCAACTAGCCCAGAAAGTCAGCCTCTGTAAGTCGACTTATAGGTAGTCAGCTTGCTAACTCTAGTGACAGTCCAGGAGGACAATGAACCCTGTAATAGTCAATTCCAAATGACCAGAACTTGATTATTATCTGATAGTTTCCTTACTTTTTGTTCCAAATCTACTTATACTTTTCCCCATGTCAACACCCTCCAATTAGGGCATAGTTTAAACCTTCTCTTTTCTCTACTCCTATGCCTAATTTTGAGTCTCTTGACAAAGTGCAAATGATGGTGACTTACTCCCTCAATATAGCAAGCTCTCAATAAATAGCCTTTGCTTGTTATTATTTTGTGGGTCTTCATTTATTTCCACAGTATGAATTGGTTTAACTTAGGTGCTCCTGGCTCTGATGAAGTGGTTCCCAGCACAAATTAAGATTAGCATAGTTAGAAGGGTGAAGAAAAAAAAAAGATGGTAGAATGAGATGGATATCATTACCCTAAGTGCATGTATGAAGTCACAAATGGTGTGAATATACTTTGCATACAACCAGAGATTTGTAGAAAAAAAAAAGGTGCTCTATATGTGTAATATGAAATGCAATGCATTCTGCTGTCATTTATATCATCTTAGAATAAAAAATAATTTAAAAAAATAAAAAAAGATTAGCATAGTTAGAGAACTGATATAGTCTTGTGCATGTAAACCTAGATGTAAAAAGAAGAGCCATTAAACCTCTAGAAGGGATGATTATTAGCTTTATTCAGATGTAATCCAGTGCAACGATGAACATTGTGGTGAGGATTTTGGAAGACTGAACCTCCATCTTTCTGAATGATGCTGCTGATATCTTTGATGTGTATCATAACTCTAATGAGTTCCTTTTAGATCATGTAGATAATTAAACCATGTTTAATCTACCTAAGGAGTGTGTGTGTCTGGTCTTCCCATCAGCCTGAGCTCACAAGTGACACGGTAAATACAGTGGTCATGCACTTTGTGCTTCTCAGATTGGATCAGGAGAGGTTACTAGGGAATGAATATCAAGATTTTGTCTTCTGTTCATGGCTAGAATTTATAAGTAGATAAACATGTATGGTAGTAGTTCTTAACCAGGGGTCAGGAATCATGTAGGACATTCCTGGAAGAGACAGCAGAATAAGAAAGGCAAGGAGGCAGAAAGGTACAGAGCAATGATGCCTTCCACAGGTCTCTAAATATGCCTCATGGTTTTTATCTAATTTCAAATGCAAACTTCCAGCTTCTACAGATAGAGGGATTATTGGAGGGAAAGACTCTGAAGCAGTCATTTTTGCCCTGAGGGGAGAGTTTTTAAGACCCTTATTTCTGGGTTGTCTTGTACTGAAGGGAACAAACAACATCTATACAGGCTCAGTTAGCTCCCATGAACTCCCTCTCTGCCTGTTATTTTCCTTCATTTCCCTTGTGCAAGGACCTAAGTCACATTTGACTCTAGTGGAAATTTGATGCAGTCTAGATGTCTATTTTCAATCCTTTGGGATCTAAATATCTCAACAAATATTTTTAAAGGGAATATTATAAAACAATTATTTGCTAAATATGAATGTCTACTCTCCCTGCATAGCAAATTCTTTGGTATTTGTCACAGTTGCTAATATTCATCTTTATCAGAGGTCCCAATTCTGTTGATTTGGAATTTATCATTCAATAGCAGCAATTTTCTTTCTTTTTGTTAATATGTTTTATATATGTGCATCATAGAAGGAAGGGGAGGAGGAAGAAAAAGAGGAAATGAAGGAGGTAAGGAAGGCAGGGAGGTAGAGAGGAAGGAAGGGAAGGAAGAAAATATGAGGAGGGAAGGAAGAAAAATCATGATACCAATAACACTAATTTTTTTATATTTTAATTCTACTTTGTTATACATACTTGCAGAGTGCAATTCATTTCATATTACATATAAAGAGCACAATTTTTCAAGTCACTGGTTTTACATAAAGTGTTTTCACAACAATTGTCTTTATACATGTACTTGGAGTAATAATGTCTAACTCTGCCATTATTCCTATCCCCTTTCCCCCTCCCCTCCCCTCCAACACTAATATTTTTGTTGTTGTTCTTGTTGGGTATCGGGGATTGAACTCAAGAGTGCTCAACCACTGAGCCACATCCCCAGCTCTATTTTGTATTTGTTATTCAGAGACAGGTTCTCACTGAGTTGCTTAGCACCTCACCATTGCTGAGGCTGCCTTTGAACTTGCAATCCTCCTGCCTCAGCCTCCTGAGCCACTGGGATTACAGGATTATGGGCATGTGCCACCTCGCCTGGCTAATAACACTAATATTTTGGTATAAAATCTTCCAATCTGTAGATTGTTGTTATGCAATCACAATATATACAACATCTTGTAACTTTCTTTGATCAACAATGTTAACATTTTGCATGTCATAGATTAAACATTCTATGATGTAGAAGTTAATGATAGATATTTAATTGGGTAGAGTTATTTCCTATTGTTTATTATAATGAATGCAGCCATTAGCTTTCTTATAACTAAATCTTTTCATGCATATAAAACGAATTCCATATAATAATGTAGAAATTGAACTTATGGATTAAAAACCAAGCATAACTTTAAGCGTTTGATTTTTATATCAAAGAGTCCTCCAGAAAGCTTATAAAAAACTCATACTCCTTCTAGCAGTAACTGAGTATGCTAATTCCTCATATTCCTTTTGTTATAAGCATTATACTTAAGACATTCTTTCCCCACCCCTCTTTTGGCCCTTCTTTCCATTCTACTTCTTGCCAACAATAGACACAATAATATACCACAATTTTGCTAAGAGTAATTTTTTTTTTATTTTATAAACAAATAAGCAACCCAAGAACTAACAAGTGATACACAAAATCTGAAGGTTGTGATTTCAGCCTCTCCAGGACACATCACAGGCCTTGGGGGGAAAGTCTCACAGAAAATATCTGGGCAAGGATAATGATAAAATTTTAAATGAACCCTTAAATGTTCATTAGAGAAAGACTCCAAATAGAGTGATAGATGATTCATCGGGATAATTAAACCAATGTTTTACATCATCTTTGGATATTATATCCAACATAGACATTTTCCCTGCTAGGATTTGAATATGGTTTGAGTGGTTCTCCAAAAGTTTGTGTCCCATTAATTTTGTCCCCAGCATGGTGAAGTTGACAGGTATTGGAATCTTTAGGAGGTGAGGATTAGTACAAGGTCATGAGATGGCAGTACCAACCTCAGACATTAATACTAGTCTCACAGAGTGAATTACTTCTTGCAATTATATATTGTATAAAAAGAGTAAGCCTGGATTCTGAATTTTTCTGGCTTCCTGCCTTGTCATGTGATTTCTCTCTGTCTCTCTCTCTCTCTTCCTCACTTGCACACACTCCCACATCAATACAATCTACCATGTTGTGATGTAGCCAGAAGGCCTACACCAGAGCTGAGCAGAAGTGGGGATCATGCTCTTGAATCTCCAGAACTGGGAACTAAATAAATCTTTTTAAATAAAGTACATAGTCTCAGGTATTTTATTATAGCAACAAAATGTATAATTCCTGAACTCCACAATTACATTTACCATATGCAGAATCTAAAAAGGTTGAACTCATAGAAACTGAGAGCAGCAGAATGGTGGTTACCAGAGGGTGAAGTGGGGGTGGGATAGGGTAGAGGTTGGTCAAAGAGGAAATTTCATTTAGACAAGAGGAATACATTCAAAAGATCTATTGTATAACATGCCAACTACAGTTATACTATAACATAATAACTTCTATTTTCAATATTTCCACTTGTAAGCATTTCATTACCACACCACCATCATACTGTCCCTTAGTAAAGCAATTCATCCTACCTTCAAAATATATCCATATTTGGCCCATTTTTTTTCCAATGATGGCAATCATTTTTCCAATGATGCCAATTCTCCCATCTGGCAATAGACTTAATTTTTCTCCATATTTCTACTATAATCCAGTCTTCTCAAAGTCATCAGAAGGCAACAATCATAGTATGTCACCATTTCACAGCATAAAATAATTCTTATGGCTCTTACAATAAAACCTACACTCCTTTTGTGGCATATAAGCCCTTACATATGAATGAGATCCTGCCTATTTCTCCAACTCCTTTTGGTACTACCCACACCTCTCCACCTCCATCATTCCATACTAACCATAGTGGCATCATTTATGGTCTCATAGCATGATAGACTCTTTTCTACATAAGAATGTTTGTTTTTGCAGTTCTGTGCTTCTTAACCATGCTTTTTCCTATATTTTACATGGGCAACACTTCCCACCTGTGAAGTCTCATCCCAGAGCCTCCTTGACTACCCTATCTGAAGTTGCTAACATCCACCAACTCTTTACTCTCTATCACACAACTCTAATCTTTACTTTATTAGAAAAACAAACCTACCATTTTTTATTTCTTTACCTCCTTACTGTTTTATTTTATTTGTATTGTTTCACATTGTTCATTGTTACTTTGTTATTGCCTCTGTAGAATGTAGTCTCAGTCTAGTGACTTACTTTTCATTGACCCACCACATATCCAGCACCATGTAGTAGCATGCCTGGCACACTGTTTACACTCACAAAATGTTTGATGAATAGGTAAGGTGGAAGGTATATTAATGATTAATAAAACCATGTTTTTTTTTCTGACAGTGGTTTTTGAAAACAAACATACAATCATTATGAACATAAGCAAAGGGTTATTTGATTTTTAAATCATTTTAATTTGGTGAAAAAGAGTATAGAATTATTTAAATATTCCAAAGTCATTGCCCCTGATTATTAGAAATTGAGCTTTTACTGTTTTTTATAAGCAATATTAGCATGTATTAACTTGAAGCTAATAAAGTGAGTTTGCCAGATTAACATCTTTTTATGTTTCACCAAATGTATGTCCAGAAATATTAAAAGAATCAATTCTTTATCAGCAGTGAACTAAAGTTCTTGTCTATATGCAATGTCAGATTGTACTCTAATTTTTCAGGGACAAATCAATGAAAAAAATTAAATATTCTTGCACAGAGTTCTGAGGATTTCTTAGTGGATTTAAAAGTGAAAGCATTCAAGATACAGGTGTTTGGAGTTGTTTCATTTTGAATAAATTTGTCACTAAAATAACTGGTTTAGACTCTTCTACATGTTTTATGAGAAAAGGCACAAGGGAAACTATTATTGGCCATTTAAAGTTAAGAAAATAGAAACCTTAGAAAAATTAAAACTGCTTGATTAAGGACACACAGCAGGAGAAAGGGAAGACTTGGGCCTGGAGATCAGAAGCTTTCAGACTCTAAATTTTGGTGTGCCTTCTGCCCCTTTTTACTACAAAATTCTCATTTTCTAGGATTTTCTAGCTAAATAATAAGCTGATTACAAACAACTGCAATGACTTGGTAATATTAGAGGACTAAGAAGATGAAGTTAGGGAGATGAGGAAAACCACAGAAGGAACAAGTTGTCATCATATCCTTCCATTGAATCAGAAGGACTTTGAGCCAAAGAACAAAGAGATATTGTAAAAATACAGACATACACTACCACTACTACCACACGAAACTGAAAACCAAAAAGTTGATGCATGACACCCAAAATTCTGGAAACAGCTATTCTGATAAAAACAAAACTAACTGTTCTTTTAGAGGAAGGCATGTGCTGGGTTTTGGAGCCTAACATAAGACCATTGGCTCTGTCATGGATACAAGTCCCACATCTGCCACTTATTTATTATGCAACTTTGGGCTAAGTCAATTACCTAAGCCTTGCTTTCTTCCTCTAGACAATGAAGAAAAATAAAGCAGCTACCTCATAAAGCCACTAAGGATTAAATTTAATGATATATGTAAAGCATTTGGCATACCAGGGCATATGGTAAAAAAAAAAAAAAAAAAAGAAAAAGAAAAAAAATTGGGCTGGGATTGTAGCTCAGTGGTAGAGCACTTGCCTAGCATATATGAGGCCCTTGGTTCAATTCTTAGCACTGCATATAAATAAATAAATGAATAAAATAAAGGCCCATGGACAGAATAATGATTTCTTGCCATGTTTTTTGTCACACTAAGAAGGACAGATATTTCCAAGAGGCTTCTTCATGATGGCCTCCAGTTCCAGAAACTGGAATCCCACTTCTTTTCACTTCCTTGCTTTTAGATCAAAGAATAAAAACAGATATTTTATCCATGATGATCATATAATTTTGATTCAGAGGAAATTCTGACTTAGTTTGTTGTGTAACTTTAAATCGGTCATTTATTTTCTTCAGTCTCCTTTCTTACCCATGAATTGAGGATATCAGAGTTGTTTTGAGGGCTAAATAAAATCCGTGGGTTAGGGATCGCATTTTTTTGTATTAAAAAAATCTGTTGACTCCCAAACTCCAAACAATATGGGATATGATTATGCATCATTCCACCTGCAGACAAAAGGGTGGCATTACTATTAGCAGAGTCTCTTCCTCATTCTAGTGTTTTTCAAGGCTCATTTTCCAGATACCCATCTCTTTTCCTAGGGCAATTATAGCCTTCCTTATTTTCACTTAAATAGGCAACAGATGATAAGACTTTATTTGTTCATTGGGCATAATTACTCTGAATTCTGAAATGCCATGATGATTCCTGCTCTATGTACTAACCAGAGCATTTCAGCTACTGAGCAGCACTAACCAGAGCATTTCAGCTACTGAGCAGCAGCACCAGTTCACAGTTTGTGAATTCCCCAAGGTTATAAAACCCATTTCTCATTTTCTTTACAATCCTACTGCAGGGGCTGACATTAAGAAGTAACTCTGAAAACAGTAGCTTAGGATAGGCTATGAAAGCCTTTTGTGTCGGGAGAAAGAATCCAAATATTTCTTTAGTGAGAGATAAAATAGCAACGGAAAGCTTTTAAGCATAGGATTGACAAAGTCATTTTTGTGTACTGGAAAAATCACTGTGGAAGTTGTTCAGGGGTTAGACCTAGGAAGAATGACCTACATTATCATCCTTATCAAGAACAGGGGAAACAGGTTAAGAATTCTGCCTAAGGAAGAAGGCAAGTATTTCATCTTTTAAATATTTTCCTCAATATCCTTAACACATTATATATTTATGTTCAATTACATAATTAACATCTAACAATTGCCTCTCATAGATAAATACTATTTATATTATGGAGCAAATGAATCCTTTCAGACTTTTTCTTATATGTACACTATTTGTACAAGAGATGGGGATAAACTCAGATGTGAAAATAGATAAATAAAAATCATTTTTTAAATATTAGGAAAAGGAAGACACAAGGATTGAAGTAGATGGATATATGAGATATGTTGTGGTACAAAGCAAGATAGGCCTAAATTTGCATGGCTGTTCTTATGCAAAGTACAACACTAGAAAATCAAGCTTCTTTTTCCTGGCTACAGACAGCCATTGTTAGACATGTGATTTAACCTCAGAATGGAGGAATATTCATAGATATTAAAAGCTGTTCCCATGTAGCAAGTTGGAGCCAAGAGTATAAGTCAAAATATTTAGCAATTCTGTATTTGTATTTGTTATTAATACATGTTGTTCCTGTTCAGACTTCCCTTTTGGTAGGATTATTACAGACTGGAGAATGAGCTGCTGTTCGCGCATGACTCCATATGGCAAAAAGAACCATGTTCGGGGTAAAACTAAGCCATCTGTAGTGGTGTTCATTTCCTTCATTTAAACTGGTCCTTTCAATGTTAAGTTATTAAAATACATAAACATATTTACCCTTCATTGGATGTCTTCATCATTAAAAAGAAAACTTTGCAGGTTACATGGTCATTTATATTTTTTACTTTTTGATGGATTTTCATGAGAAGCTGCTTCTCCTTCAAAAGCAAAACATATTAATAGTAAATAATATCATCAATTCTATACCTATTTCTTCCCATAGAAAAGCTAAAAATGTCATTGCAGGTTTCTGCGTGGTTTTTCTTCCAATTGGTTTCTATTAAAGTTCTGGAAGTGAACAAAAAATATTGAATTATTAATTCCTGGTTCATTACCAATGTGATGAAGTTGTCACCGCTGAGAAATGCTCAAGGAATATAATGCATACAAGGCCACCCCATTAAATAAAAACATGGAAAACTGATGGAAAGTAGACATTCAACAAAGATACAGGTTAAATGAGTGAATAAGTAGATAAACAAATGAAGCAGAACAAAGGTTCCTCAATCCAAATTTTGGTTTTCCTTTATTCTTGAGAAAATATATTTCTTAGGAATTTCAAAATGTTAAAATATTATGCTGATCTTTGGGATCATTACAAAAGATATAACATATGCATAATGAGAACACCAGAAGGAATAAGAAAAACAAAAAACAGAAAAGTCTGACGTAAAAATGGCTGAGAGTTTTCCAATACTGATGCAGACGCAAAACTATTGGTCAGGAAACTCAGAGGACACCAAACAGGATCATTACAAAAATATGCATTTTTTTGTATATTATTGTATATATTACAGATGGTTTAGTTTTACCCCTGAACATGGTTCTTTTTGCCATTTGGAGTCATGCATGAACAGCAGCTCATTCTCTAGTCTGTAATAATTCTACCAAAAGGAAAGTCTGAACAGGAACAACATGTATTAATAACAAATACAAATACAGAATTGTTAAATATTTTGACTTATACTCCTGGCTCCAACTTTCTACATGGGGACAGCTTTTAATATATATGAACATCTATGAATATTCCTCCATTCTGAGGTTAAATCACATGTCTAACAATGGCTGTCTATAGCCAGGAAAAAGGCATTTTGTATTCAAACCACAGAAAATCAAAGACAAAAAGGAAATCCTGAACAAAACTGGGTAAGGAGGAAGAGCATCTTACTTATAGAAGTGCAAGGAGAAGAATTAAATCACACTTTTCTTCAGACACTATGTGAGAAGAGAGTGGAATAAAATTTTAAAGTGTTGAAGGAAAACACTCACCAACGTATAATTCTGTATCCAGTGAAATTATCCTTCTAAGTTGAATAAGAAATAGAGACTTTCTCAGTTAAATAGAAAAGTCGGGAATTTTTCATGCTTAAAAGAGTTTTTTTCAGAGAGCAGTAAAATGATATAAGTCAGAATCATGGATTTATACAAAGAGAGGAAGAGCTTTGGAACCTATGAAAGTCAAATAAATCTTTTTTATATACTCAATTGATGTAAAAGGCAAGTTTATTTAAAATAACAATAGCTATATCGTATTCAGTGATTATCATTTGTAGATAAGAGAAATGAATAACAGCAATATTATAAGGCACAGGAGGAAGGAATCAGGACTACATTGTTACGAGGTACATGCACACTTACAACAGTATAGGAGCACTTGGAAATGGACTTTCCTTAGTTCTAAATATTCTACATGCTAGGAAAACAATGTGTTTTTTTTAAGTTTAAAAATTACAATTGATACATGGTATAGTCTGAATTGTATCATCCCAAATTTCATTATGTTGAGGTTCTAATTCCCAGTACTTCAGAATCTGACTGTATTTTGAAGGTACTATTATTATTATTATGTACTATTATTATTATGTATTATTATATACTATTATGTATCATTTACTATTAATATGTTTTGCTTTAAAGAGGTAATAACTTTATGATATGCTTTGCTTTAAATTAATAATTCAATATTTTTTGTTCACTTCCAGGACTTAATAGAAACCAATTGGAAGAAAAACCATGCAGAAGCCTACAATGACATTTTTAGCTTTTCTGTGGGAAGAAATAGGTATAGAGCTGATGATATTATTTACTATTAATATGTTTTGCTTTAAAGAGGTAATAACTAGGGCAAAATGATGGCACTGGGGTGTGCTCTCATCTAATGTCTAATGTCCTTCTAAGAAAAGGAAATTTGGACACACAGATAATGGGGATGTGCACCCACAGCAGGGAAAAATACGTGAGAACACAGCAAGAAGGCAACCATCTGCAAGCAAGCAGACAGGCCTCAGAAGAAATCAGTGCTGCTCCTTGATTTTGGACTACTAGTTTCAAGAGCCTTCTGTTTAAGCCAACTGGTCTATGGTATTTTTACTATGACAGACTTAACAAACTAATACAATATGCTAACATAGGAGAGAAAATTAAATCAAATAAAATGGTCTATTAAAACCAGAGAAGGTAGCATGTTACTACCACACCTACAAGGCTCCAGTATAATACCAAAGGATTTCAACCAAAAGAGCTACTAGACACATATTCTGTTTAAGAAGGTGTTCTTAGGGAAACTTAAAGATAATAGGAAGAAAAAATACAAGTACACCTGAAGAAACAAAATCCTTTGGCACTTACAGCTACAGCAAAAATCAAACATGGTCCAACTTCCAGCCAGATTAACATTAAAACCTTTCAGTAAAGACCTATTTACCTCAAATTCAATTATCCCACACATTATGGTAAGTTTCAGCCAAAGATTACGAAGTGTTATGGTTTAGATGTGAGATATCTCCCAAAAGCTCATGTGTGAGACAATGGAATAAGGTTTAGAAGTGAAATGATTGGATTATGATGGCCTTAACCCAATCAATGTGTTACTCCCCTGATAGAGATTAACTGAGTGGTGACTGTAGGCAGGTAGGATGTGGCTGTAGGTGGTAGATCATAGGGGCATGGCTTTGGGGTATATGTTTTATCCATGGCAAGTGAAGAGTCAGTCCCCCCGCCACCCTCTCTTTCTCTCTCTCTCTCTTTCCTGATGTGATGTATAGAGCCTCTTTCTTCTGCCACACCCTTCCACCATGATGTTCTGCCTCACCTGGAGCCCCAAGGAATGAAGCTGGCCTTCTACAGACTGAGACTTCTAAAACCGTGAGCCTCCAAATAAACTTTTCCTCCGCTAATTGTTCTTGTCAGGTCTTCTGGTCACAGTAATAAAAAAGCTGACTAAAAAATAAAGCAAACTAAAAGTCAAGAACAGAGTCTAAGGAGACAAAGGAAGCATCTGGTGGGGAGTGGAAAAGTAGTGTAAATATTTGAGAATTAGATAGTAATGATGGTGATATAAACAACCATGTGAATATACTAAATACCAATAAATGGTACACTTTAAAAGGGTTGATTTTATGATTTGTGATTATCTTAATTAAAAATGACTTTTAAAAGACATAATTATTTATAATTTTCTTTTCTGAAACAAGTTTTCCTGTACTCTACACATTCATTCAATTGGTGAGAATAACGTAAAATTTTAGAATAAAATACCTCTATAGTAATTGTAACAACCTGATGACAAATTTTAAGAATTATGATCCTCGTTGTATAATTCTTTGCTACCTATGGCACTAAAAAGAGAAATACATTTTCCCTTTTATTCATTCAATAAATATGTATTAAATATATGCCTCATATAAGGAAATGTACTATTTTGTTGGAATGTAAAAAATGAATTTGAAAAATGCTTCTGACTTAGTAAAAGATTAATTAGAGATTTATATAAATTACTATAAGGTGATACAATAAAAATGTCAAAGACCATGCAGAATACAATTAAATTTAAGATTAGAGGAGAGCATTTCCAGCACAGATGATCAAAGAAGGCTTCAAGGTGGAGGTGGCATTTTAATCGTCCTTTATTTGTTCATTTGACAGGTGCTGAATGCTTACTATGTTCAGGTACTGTGCCAGGTACTAGGAAGACAAAGATCAATGGATTCTCTTATTTTATTACCTGATAAAACTCATAAGTGTATATGTAAAGATATGTGTGTGAATTTATGACATATGCACAACTAAAACAAAGTATAAAGTGATGAGAATATCCTTGAAGAAAGAGATTTCAACAGCAAAGAAGCATAAACTTTTCAATGGCTCTTTGGAACTTTTCCAAAAAAATATCAACTGCCAAAACATAGCCTCAAGGTTCCTTATGATTAGGCCTATATTACTAAATTCCTAGGGGACTTCCTGTACTGCTACCTTATTACATTTATACTATGTGATGGTTATTCTATCCATCCCTATATTTTTATCACTCTTTTCTTTCATACATACATCCAACCATTCATTCATTTAACTATTGAGAGCCCACTCTATGCAAGGCAAGGCATAGGGAACTGCATGGAACAAATAGGGTTCCAGCCCTTCTGGACTTTACATTCTATGGAAGAATAAAGATACTGAATTAGACGCTGTTTAGTTACATGGATATGTAGGAGTGTACGAATGTGTAATGAGTCCTTTATTCCTTTGAGGAATTTGACTACATGTATAAGAAGTAGCAAACACCCAAGGTTCCTTGCTAAGTCACATGTAAGACAGGATGGAAGATAAACCTTTAAAACATTCAGGAACACCTGAATGAAGTTTATAGGAATTCATTAGCCTGGGGCATGACATGGTATTTCTACCAAACTGAAGGGCAATTTCTCTATCTTGGACACTATCACTGAGAGATGCATGGACCACTTGGGATTCCACAAATGACATACACTCTAGTTGAATGTTCTTTGAGTCTTTTACTGAGTAACCTATAGTTGTGAAACAGTTCCAGAGCAACTGGAAGATCTGAAGAAGGGTTAAGCTTCCATGCAAGCTGATCTTGGGCTATATGACTCAGCAGACCAGACCAAATGGTGCCTTGAAATAGCAGATAGGAATGTGCTCACAGTAAAAATGTCATGCCAATACACTTAGGATTGTGGGGAAGAAGCCAACTTTTCTCTATTGATAAGTATTATCCTTTTGAGAAATAGTTCTGTGCTTGCTGCTGGTTCCTCAGGAAATATCTGACTATGAGACACCAAATAGTCATGTGAGTTAAAGGTATTATTCCCTGACTCTTAGAACCATAGCTCTGCAAGTGGGATAGAGATAAGGCTCAAGTTGTTCTCAAAGACACAAGTTGCATGAGTAAGTGATTCAGACATCAATCGTAGTAACTTGTACTGCATTGATCTATATCCATACCTACAGCCTCATGGAGAATTCCACAAGACCTAGAACTGTGAAAAAGAAAATTTGTCTTGTTTCCAGATAGTTCTTCATAATGTTTTGGTATTACCTAAAAGAGGATGGCTTTAGCATTACAGCCTCACTCTTGAATGGTCCTAAAAGACTGACAAGACAGGAAATCTCCAAATGGGCAAAACATCAGAATGTGCATCTAGTTATTTAGATTGGAAGAAAACATAGCAAGAGTAGTAGATCTATACTGATCTATGCACAGTGGCACATAGCTTGGTAAGATAGTCAGGTACTTGTATATGTATGAATCAATTATATAAGAATTAGCAAAATTTAGAAATCAATAATAAAGAGGTTTGGGGGAAAAATAAGATTTCTCTGAATTGGTGTTGTGTTCTATAAAAAGTCCTTGATAATCAGGACAAAATGTTCCATTCTATAGCTAATAGTCTCTTTCCCTAGCTTGCTCTAGGAACTCATGAAGAAAGTAACCATAGAGACATACCTATGTTCAACAACAGATTTTACTCCATCCACCCACCCACCCAAAGCTGAACTGGCCAGAGTTATTGCTAGGTGCCCAAGCTTTCAGCAGCAAAGACTAAGTAAGGGGAACCAACATGAACTGGATGGTAGTTTATTTACAATGGACTCTTCAAATATAGGGATAGCAGTTTAATGTTTTCCTCCTCTAATTTGTTCTTCTACTATTCATAATTACTGGTTACCAGCCAGGCATGGTGGCGCATGCCTGTAATCCCAGCACTTGGGAAGCTGAGGCAGATAGATTTCGAGTTGAAAGCCAGGCTCACCAATGGCAAGGCACTTAGCAACTCAGTGAGACCCTGTCTCTAATAAAATACAAAAAAAGGGCTGGGGATGTGGCCCAGTGGTTGAGTGCCCCAGAGTTCAATCCCTGGTACCAAACAAAAAAAGAGATTACTGGTTACCATATTTACTTTCATGGTGCCTTATTTAATACTGGTAATAGATTCTATTTTTTAAAGATAGGCAAAATAGTATCTTCTATCCCACATTCTCTTCTGCAAGATGACCTTGACACGCACATGAGACTTTCTCCATTCCCTTATGACTGAGCAAGTGCTGGGGCTGTTTTGATCATTTTAATATTGAAAAACTGATGCTATGCTTTTAACTGGCCTGAGCTGCTACTTCCTGTCTCTAGGAATCTAGTTACTGTATATAACTTTCTGAATTTACAATTTTTAAAAAGCTCTGGATAGGAAATGTCACATAAAGAGAGAGGAAGAGAACACCAAACATACCAGACAAGAATAAAGAAACACTCTTGGATATCTAGGCCAATCGAGCCTTCAAATGACTGCAACCCCAGTCATTATCTGATAACAATTGCATATCCCTAACTCTACACAGTTGGTCCCAGTCGATGCACAGAAATATGAGAAATATTCTAAGTCACCAAGTTTGAGGTTCATTTGTTACTCAACAATAGATAACTAGTACACATAATTTCTGACCAAGAAACTCATTTCACAACAAAAGGAACAAGGGGATAGGTTTTGTACCTATGGGATTCACTGATCATAACATATACCCCACTATTTTGAAGGAACTTGCTTAATAAAACAGTGGGATGACATATTGCAGACTTAATTACAGTGCTATATTGGACAGTACACTTGTGAGTTGCAATAATATACTACAAGACAGATATGTAATCCAAAGCACCATGCAATGCATGATGCCATGTTTTCCAAAACCAGAATACAAGTATCTAGGGATTAAGCAGGAGTGGCTTCTCTTACCACTAACTCTAATGGATAACTCACCTTTTTTTTTTTTTTTTTTTTGTCTTTCCAAAGCGGTAAAGATAAACTGTCCCAGATTAATTTTTGGCAATGTGGGACTATGGTCACCCAAGCATCACCATTATTCCTTTTATTCTCCTTGGTAACATGGTAGTTTACTAGCAAGAGCACAAGATTTAGAAAGTAGAGAGAATAGGTCTTTCTCTTCAGGCAACAGCTGCAGGCAGAAGCATGTACAGACAACAAATATGAGTTCTGACATATATTCCCAGGGAGAGTTTCTTGAGAAGCACTTGAGTACATGCTGCAGAGAGAGTTGGTGCAGTCTCCCAGAGTTTCTGGATATTTGCAGTAACTTCTGGACAAGATATAGTTACTTGTGTTACTGCTGAAGGCTGAGAGGGTTGGTGACTGTGCCCTGACTTCTGTCCTCTCCACTTTCAAAGGGTATAAAAGCCTCAAATGACCTGTCTTAAACTTTTTACTTAGAATACAGAGTTGGATTTCCATTTTCCTGATAGGACCTTAGCCGATAAACCTTAAAAACAGATTAAAGTTTTTTTTTTTAATTTATTTTTTTTTTATTTTATAATTTTTAATATGTACAACTCATAGTGCATATATTTAGTATCTTTTTTACATACAATTGTTTGTATACAAAGTATATTTGTACAATTCAGGTCTTCAATCATGCATTAAGGAAAATGATATCCGTCTCATTCAACCAACTTTTTTTTCTTTTCTCCCCCTCCCTCCCCTCTTGCTCCCTCCCTTACCCTCCCTTCCCTTGACCATTCTAGTGTTCCTCTAATCCTCCTATATTATTCTGCAAATGTATCTAACATTCAGCTCAGGGAGCTGTTGAGTACAATAAAGAACACAGCCAATATAGAAAGATGAAAAATGTAGATAAGCAATCATTCTCATTATTGGCATTCAGGTGCCAACCATTCTGAATCTGAAATCACTTTACAAACACTATAAGATTGGTAAAAGTTACTAGTTTGGCCTTCTTGCAGTTCTTGAGACAGGCTAAGTGAGCTCTTTTCTTATTAGACATTGACAAGTTTCCACCACTGGTGAGGAACTTTCCCTTCTTTTCACAGGCCTGTTTCCTTCTCCTCTTTCAGGTTTTAAGTATCATCACCCAGAGTGGGCTTCTAACCACATAGTCTAAAGCTATTCTCTTACACCCACACTATTATCATCTGTACCCTGTTTTTTTTCCTTTTGTGCAATGTATTATAATTTTTCATTTTATATTTGTCTGAATATGTTCATCTTTTCTATCAGGCTGTAAATCCTATGGCAAGGCTGAACCGGGTATATTCTGAATAGAATACCAATCAGCTAGCACAATGTCTTACATGCAGTAACACTCATTAAAATTTATAGAATAAATAAGTAAAATTGCTCAGTCATGTCTTCTCCTCTCAAGGATATTTAGCCTTTCCCTACTATAAACCCAACATTCATCATTTTTGCCATTCTTTTTTCACACTGATGATTTGGGGGGGCTTACCAATAGAAATTAAAGGCTTAAAGTGAAAAGACATTAATTAGGAAGTTACTCTTTGACATTCTTTCTTAGTCTTTATAAATATTATACTGCAAATTAAGAGCATAATTCAACATTTAACAAAGAAAATCCATCATTTCCTATGGGTAATTTTGGCCTGATGTTAATTTTGGCAGGTCTCAAAGGTGGCTTACAACATGGAAATAGAAATAAGCTGAGAAATAAGGTATATTTTCATCACAATTTATCTGAATTAAACAATTGACTTTAAAAAAGAGAACAGGAGTTCTAGCCTTTATTTTTAGTCAGATACCAATTCTCAGACTAAACCTCTTCAACAGTCAAAATGAAACTCTCACTACCTTTTCAAATTTTTAGTTATGAATTTTGAAGCTAAGTCTATGGTTTTCATCTGTCATAATTAAGCTGAAATTTTATTTAGTTATCCATTAAAAGGCATGTTACTAAGGATATTCCTATGACAGTTTGACATTTTCAGTACATGAGCGACATTCATTGTATCGTGGGGAGGTACTCTCTCCCTGTTTTCATATGCAGGTCCTGGATTGGCTCTTTTTCTTTCTATTCATTTTTTTGTTGTTGTTCTTTTCTAAAGATTACATCATGGGTCTCTTGAGCCTCTGTGGTAGAAAGGAAGAACTGGGCGAAGGAAAAGGATGACATTTTGAAACTATAAATGTCTAGGAAAATAAAATATCAATTAATAATAAAAACCATTTCTGTAACTAGTATCTTTATTTCCCTATCTTCTTAGGATCTAACATAGGCAAAAACTGGTCATTTAAAGTCATCTTCATTATTATCATCTACCTACTTTGTCAGATTAAAGTTCATTCTTTAGGGAATTAAATTATAATTGTAGTATAAGAATTGTCTTTAGAAATATTAGATAACAGTTTCATATTCAAAATATTTAGTTCAGTCTTACTTTACTGTTTTTTAAAAGTAATCATAATGCTTTCTCTAATCATAGAAAAAAGTAATAATTTGTATGCTTCTCAGTTTAAAGATACTCTCACATGTATTTTCCTATTTTTATCCCAACAAGCGGAAAAATGAAGTGATGGAGACGTCAACTAGGTATAACAAAAGATGGCATTAGCATTCATGGGTGTTTTGAGACTTAAAAAAAATAGTTCTTATGCATGGAATCTTGTGTTCAGGGAAATAAACTAACACATCAAGACAAATATATATTAAATGTCCCACATTTAATGTATGCTTTTAAATATATATATTTTTTCCATCCAAAATTTCTTTGCTAGTAAGTTCTTTGATTTTAGATTTTGGGATAGTGGCTAGGATATACTACAAGATATAATCACAATGGCAACATTATAATAAACCATTTAAAATTGAGCACTTAATTCTTTTAATGGAGATAAAAGTTTGCTGTTTTTGTATAATATGAATACATAATAAGAACACACTTACTACTATTTGAATTGTCTTATATAATGTTATCAGAAGGTGGAATTCAAACAAAAAATAATGGAGTATATACACAAACATGTCATAGTGATGTCAGTAGAATAATACAGATACGGAAACAATTTCAAGGTCATTTCCCATATCTTCTGAAAAGTCATTAAAACCCCCACCTTTGTTTCTTCTTTCCTCTTAGTCCCTTAATACATTAAATTTTTCATTGTAGAAAGATTGGAACATCCATAAAAGTATGGAGAACACATATTTATAGGTCTCAATTATCTCTAATAATTCTACCAGAGACAATCATTGTTCACATTTTAGTTTATATTGTCCCAGTTTATTTTATATGTACATGAGTATATTATGTACAATGTACATTGTATATATAAAATTAGGATTGTATTGTACACTATTCTGGTACCAGTTTTTCTTATTACATATCTACATTTCCCCCAATATCAATTAGTTTTCTAAAATGCAGAAAGTGTATTTTTGTGGGAGAGGGGTACATATATTTATATATATATATATGCATGTATATATATATATATCAAAATATATTCACAACCATGTGGACAATAATGATAGGCACATTCACTTAAAATCAATATCTTAAAAAATTAAAATGCATGAGGTGGCTGGCTAATATATGTATATATGTGTATATATATAGCTGTGTCTTTATTAATATAAACTTTAAAAAGCTTTAAATTATAAAAATTGTATTTTCTTTTTTGCCTTACTTAGAAAGTAAAATTCCCCTGTGAATATACTTCCCCCTAATACTTTTGAAATGCAGTCATCCCTGTTTGCCCAGATGATTGGCTGTAGGACCTCCACAGACACCAATATCTGTGGATGCGCCAGTCCCTTACATGAACTAGCAGCATTTGCATATAAACTATGCACATTCTCCTGTATATTTTATCTAACAGAATGTAAATGATATATAAATTGTTGTTATACTATGTTTAAGGAATAATGACAAAAATAAGTCTGTACATTTTTGGTACAGACACAATTTTTTCCCTGTATACTTTGTCATTTTAGATTCAACCAACCATAGATGTGGAACATAGGCTTATGGAAATCCAACTGTATAGTCTTAGTTATAATGGACGTTTTAAATAGTCAAACAGTATTTTATTATACAAATTTACCATAATTTAATCAATATCTTATCATTGAGCATTTAAACTATTTACTAAATTTCATTATTATCAATAAATGTTTTGTAGACCCCTGAATAGTTTTTCAACAAAATCATCCAAAATACCATACCTTATTCTTTTTTATTATAGTTTTTGGTGGTACTACAGACTAATCCCAGAGGCCCTCTACCACTGAGCCACATCCCCAGCCCTTTTTAAAAATTTTCAGACATTATCTCACAAAGTTGCTCAGGCTGGCCTCCATCCTACTGTCCTCCCTAGTAGTCAGGATTACAGCCACAGGCAACCAGAATCCATCATCTCCTAGTCTTATACATATCTTTAAGAGCTCGTGAATTTCAGTTCTTAACTTCTTTGAATCTCAGTCCTTACCTGTACATTGAGGCAGATCAGAATTCTAATACATTCCCAGTTCTTTAAAAAAAAAAAAAAAAAAAAAAAAAAAAAAGTTCTATACATAGTAGATCCTTAATAACTGGGTGAAACAATTCGTTGAACTCTTACAAGAATCATGTCTTTCAAATGAGTACAAAGAACACATATGTATATGTATGTGCATGTGCGTAGAGAATTTTACTTCAAAACTTGGGATCCAAGTTTGGGGTTGTTTGGTAAAATACAAATACATATATATTGGAATGAAAAACACCTCACTAATTTGGATTAAAAACAAACCTTTTGGGGAAAAAATCATATTTCTTGGTATGCTGCTTTGAACTCTGCCCCAGAAGTCAGGGTTTATTTCCCACTGTCATTAGAAAAGGATGCAAGGTTCTGATTAAGAGGAAAGACTCATGCGTTAACTCAAACCTTTTGAGAGCTGTTATTCTTGCAGTAGCCAGGATATCTGAAGTTGTCTTGGCCCTGGAATCTAAACACACAGTCCTCTCATATTACCCTTTCATTCCAGAACCTGCCAGAGGGTAAGGTTTGTTTGATGTTACTACTTCTTAAACATGTTTCATCTTGTTTTCTGCAATTTTGTCAAACTTCAGTTTTGCTTTTTTAAAAACCAAAAGGCCAATGCCTTTACAAACATACTCACATGATATATGGACTACAGGGTATAGTTAATTTTTATTTCACAATTCACTTCACAACAAATAATGTCTATTACTTTCACAAACTCTACCTCAAGTGCCACACATATGTTCACATCACACACCATGAGTTTGCTTTAAAACAACAACAACAACAAAAAAAAAAAAAAAAAGTTTTTAAGAGATACAGGTTTCAAGAAGAAAAAAAAAAGTGAACTAAAGACAATCAGATTTTTCTATCACAGAAAGGAAGGCACACAAGACCCAAAACCTTAATTATGACGTTTCAAAATCGAAACGGATTTACAGAGCTCGGTTTTTCCTACAAAAATTGTTTGTAGCAAGAAAAATAGCCATTTTAAGCAAACTGTCAGAGCTTTGAATATTCTACTCCAACGTTGATACAGCATTCGAACGTTGAGTAAGATGAGCTACTGATAGATCGAAGTACAAAATGTAAAAAAAAATTCACTTTTACTTTCTAGATTCAGAGGGCATTTTTTTCCTTTCCCTTTTCTTCTTTTCACCCATTAATTTTAAAATTTTAACTTGTTTTAAAAGGCTGTTTTCAATTTCACAAGCCCAAATTGGCACGTGGGTGCAAAAGCAGGTCACCATCATCGTCAAACGAACTCACTCCGCCGCGACGTCTTTGGTCTTCCTCACTCAGGGACAAGAAAGCCCACAAGTCTTCGAAACGCCCCGGGACCAGCGCTTCAGCTCTGGGGCACCTGGCGGGGGGCACTTGGCGCACGCATTTGGCCCTCGGGGAATATTTTGGGGACCCTCCCTCTACGGCCTAAGGTAACTTTGTAAGCCAATCCGCAGCGTTTTCTCCAAGGTTTAGAAACTCGATTACCAAACCGAGGTAAACCCACCGGCCCATCTCTAGGGGCCACCACCCCAGAGGGCACCACGCCCAGGCCGCCGGCGGGCTGACCCGGAAGTGCTCGGCGGCGGCGGCGCGCCCAAACTGGCGCACGCGCGCGCGCTCCCCGCGGAACTCCCGCCGGCGGCTCTACTCTCTTGGAGGCGCGCTCGAGCCGCCGCGGCCGCCGCCAACATGGCCGAGACAAGCGAGGAGGTGGCGGTGCTGGTTCAGCGGGTGGTGAAGGACATCACCAACGCCTTCAGGAGGAACCCGCACATGTGAGTCGCGCTTCTCCTCCGCCGCCGGGGGTCGTCGGGGCGGGCGGGAGCGGGACCACGCCTCGAGCCGACCTCGGGCGGCGGGCGGACCGCGGGTTCTGGCCCACGCGCCCTTCGGAGGAGGCAGAGCGAGGTCGGGCGGACCCGTCGGCCCCCGGGGGGCCGGCTTTCTGGTGTCCGGACGCGCTAGCGGACGAGTCTTTAGAAGTGACCTCGAAAAATCAAGAAGGAGCGACTTTGTTTGACTCTCCCTCCCCATCCTTTCCCAGGAGTTCTCGGAACTCGAATGACTTCACCTTTAGGTTCTCAGCCTACATGCGTTGAAGGAACATGGGTACACACAGCAGTGTGGGTCTCTGTGTGCTTTGTAGACACAACTCTTTTTCAGCTACATCCCTGCTGTTGCTAAGAGGGCTTACCGATCCTCTTATTCTTAACGGGCCAAACCCTGTCACTTTACTAAGTGAAGGTAGTTCCAGACAGCTTTTGACTTTGGCTTTGCTTGTCACAAGATTGTAAAGTGACTCCAGTGTTTTGAAGGTTAACAGAACTTTCTGAAGAATGAGCCTGTAAGCATAATGTGGTCTGGGATAAAGCTATCAAACCTCGACACTTTTTAGCATAATCTGATTCATAGTTACAAGGGAACATAATAACTAATTTTTATCCTTGCACTGCTGCCCTATTAACCGGACGTTACAGGACTGACAGACAAGTTATCTCTTCCTACTTCCTTTCTGTTTTGCTTCCAGCACTCTGGGAAGATACCATAAGCTTGTACGCGTTCTGACACTTTTCCTTTATTTAACTAGTAAAAAGGAAGCTATTAAAAGAGTTGTCTACAACATTGTACAAGAGTGAGGGAGAAGCAAGAGTGTAGTTCTTTCCCATCCCTCCTCATCACCAGGGAATGCAGTTTGGCATTGTTTTCACTTTAATTGTTTATGAAGTTTATTTTAAATATTTCATCCTTTAAACTGGAGCACATGAATAATTATTTTTTAAGTGTTCCAACCCCTTCAGCTTTTCTGCCTAAAAGAAGCACCAAACCTACATTTTAAGGAAGTGTTCTTTTCCTCCAAGGTGATGCTAAAAGAATTAAGAAGCCCTCAGATGTCTTGCTCTCTTGTGGCGCACAATTGGAGACCTGCAACTGTGCCTCATTAAAAACAAAACACTGCTGGCCTCAAAACACACCTGCCACCTCTGACAGGATACCCTTCCTTTCCCTTATGACTGTTGCCTTTTTCAAAATCAGTGTTTGGAATGACTTCCTGGCAGTAACCATAGTGGTTGCTGGGCTTTGTAAAGAATGCTTTGATGCCTTGTTGCACGTCAGCCTTTCAATCCTTATTTGAAACTGGGAGCTTCAGTACAAATAAGAGACACCCTCAAAAACAAGTTGGACTAATGAAGATCCTATTTTCTCATCACTGGTATTATTTTTCTAGAAGAAATTGTAGCAGAGTTAAGAGTCTAGTAAATACAGTAATCACCTTAGTTTCTCTTTGATGTAGACTAAATGTATCATTTTATATTTGAAGAAACAGTATTTCTGATTGAGTGTTAATGGGTTTGGCAGGTTGACACAATGCAGTTTGGAACCTGTCCCAATTCTTCTGTATCACATTTATCAAAACTCATAAAGGACTTAGTCCTAAAAATATGAACCTTCCCTTCATATTTTTCTGTGAAATGTCATTAAAATATCAAGCATCAATGTACAGCTTAAAATTATTAATAAGCATCAGGGTCATTCAAGATTTAAAAGTTAGAGATAAGTTGGGTGTTTGAAATTATTTGAAATAATGGTATGTAACATAGGTCTGAGACATTTAAATAGCGTCATTAGCTTATTTGATATTAGCAGCTGTATTTTATTTGCCAATATATACTCCTTTGAATATATTGACTTTTGCCTACATAGAAATAGCTAACTGGAAGCAGTTGAAGGTACAGTGAGATGTGGATTCATTTCCCTCTGTCAGCCTCAGTTTTCGCTTAATCTTGTAAGGCTAATGAGAACACTAGAAAATCTCACATAGTTATACTTGGTTGCCATTAGGTAGATACTATACTTAACTTGAATCCCTATATTCTTTGCTGAAAATATAGTGACCAAATGAATGATGAATATGAAATACTTTATAGACTGGAAAATACCTTGCAAATTTTGTTTATATTTGTGGGTAGACTCTTAAGAGAATCCTTGTGTATTCTCTATAACTGAAGGCCTGATCCAGGGACAGGCATTATCCCAACATGTAGACATTACTTATATTAATGTGGAAAACAACTATTTACAGGGCAATCAGGGTCACATTAAAGTTATAAATAATTGTATTTTTACTTTATTGACTATTTAATTGTTTTGAGGTACTGTAGGTACCATCTTCACTGTATGGAATAGGAAGATATGTAAAATAACAGTTCTTGTACTGAAGGCACTCAGAAATATCTGATGATGAAAACATTCTGTATCTGTGCCATACTAGCCGTATGTAACTGTCAAACACTTAAAATTAGCCTAATGTGAATGAGTAATAAAATTAAAATTTTTTTTTTTTTTTTTTTGCTTTAAGTTGATTTATGTGTAGTGGCCTCATAAGTCCAGTATTGCATGGTATAGATCTAGATGAAGGCTTAAGACCTAAATGCTTGGACAGTAAAGTAACCTTGCAAAGCAGTTAATGGTAAAGGCTGTATTAACAGTATGGTGAGTACATACTGTGAGTGTTAGAAGTAGAGAGGAGGCTGGGTATGTCTGGGCTCTTAGGGGAGGTGGGTTTTTAAGCTAATTGAAGTCTGGTTAGGATTTAGAGTCTCAGGCTAAGATGTCCACGGAGAGCAGGGAAATAACAAAGAGTAGCAAAATGTGTTAAGAAGCTACTGATCATGGAAGTCTTTGACTGTCTGGCTGAATTTATTTCATTCCATTCATATGTTCTGCAAAAGAGCACCTCTTTTGTTTGGCAGACACAATGCTTGTTTCTGGAGGTTTGGTGTCAGTTTGTCAACAGACATGGATCCCTGTCCTTTAATGGAAATTAAAACAAATCAGTACACAGTTTATGAAAAGAGGCAGAAAGGGTAATTATGAAGGGTATTTTGAAAGAATAATAACAGGGAGGCCTTACTTAGATTAGAAGGTCAAGATGCTTCTTTCTGAGGAAATAGTATTTAAATTGAGATATGAGGGATGAAGGGTGGTTGGTTTAGGTTGGTATACTTCCTAAGCAGGTCCCAGTGAAAATCTGTAAGGAAATAGTAATGACAGGCACTTTTAAATTGTCTGCTAGTTGAATTGAAGAATAGGAAACCAAAAGATCTAATTTTTTTTTTTTTTTTTTTGTACCAGGGATTGAACTCAGGTGCTCTCCACCATTGAGCTACATCCCCAGCCCTATTTTGTATTTTTATTTAGAGACAGGGTATCACTGAGTTGCTTAGTGCCTCACTTTTGCTGAGGCTTGCTTTGAACTCCCAGTCCTCCCGCCTCAGCCTCCCAAGCTGCTGGGATTATAGGCATGTGCCACCACGCCCAACCAGGATCTAAAATCTTGTGTTAGAATTTATATACTTTTTTTAAACAGTAGTATCATTGTAAAAGTTAGGGTTTAGGGTTTGAGAGTCATTCATTTACTAACTGGATAGACATGGACAAGACTGTTTTCTCATCTGTGAAATGGGCATAAATTTTTTTGCTAAGATTAATGTGCAGAATAAAAAATCATATGTAAAACCTAACACAATTTGGTATATAGTGAACAATACACAGTAATCATTTGTGTAGCTTTTTTCTAAGGGCTGTAATGTAATTTCAGTGACATACAAAGTTGGTAGTCTAAAATTAATGAGAAAGCCTATGAGGTCTCTGAAGTATCTTAATCACTAGTACAGTTTCAGTTATCAGTTGGCAAGAGTCATTAGATATTTTGCTATTTTTTGGTCATTGTGGAAAGAACTGTACTTTAATAAAAAAGAATAAGTGAAACCAAAGTAATTATTAGAATAAAAAGGTATGTGCCATTTCATGAATACTTGGGCTGTTTCCTGTTCAGTATGCAACATTACAAAGGTTCAGTTTTAGTATTTGGAGACTGTCCATCCTTTCTAAGAAGGAATCTGGTCAATACTTTAGTGAATACTATGTGAATTTATTCTAGTTGACTGATTGTGTTTCTGAAAAGTTCAGACAAGAGAAGCTAAGTGTGGAACAAAGTCAGTAGCCATGTTATGTGAACCTTGAACTTCCATCAGGAAGCCAGTGGATCCCTTAAGACTATTTTGTAAGGAATAACCAGAAATGTATTTGGTATTTATAGCACATTCATTATAGCCATTAAAAATATAATTTAATTATGTAGCAAAATGTTTAATATAAATTGCTGTTTTATTTAAAAATAATTATGTCCAGTATTCCATTTTTTGTAAAATACGTAGGAAAAAAAAAAAAAAAAAAAAAAAAAGGATGAGTACCCAAACATTAATAATAGTAGTAGAGAGATGACAGATTGCTTTTAGGTGTTTTGGTTTTATTCCCACCTTTTCCTTGAATATGAAATTAGAATTTAAGCTGCCAGAACTCTAGAAGGAATTGGTCTAAATACTATTTTGCTTTTCACTCTACTGCCAGGGGTTTTGATCTAAGTATTAAGAGGCCCAGATTCTTAATTTAGCTGCTAGCCTTAGGTAATCCCTTTAATCCCATTGAACTTAAGTTTCCTCATCTGATAAAATGAGATTAGAGGAATGAAGTCCCTGGTGATTTTAAAATGATTCTGGAATCCTGTTCTATATTGTCTGAAAAAAATTGGACTACGACCTAAGGGACTAGGCACAGAAGTCTGAAATCAAACTGTTGTTTGGTAGCTTACTGTCCTACCTATAAAGTAAATGTATTTTTTTAGGAAACATCCAAAAAAAAAAAAAAAAAAAATGGTAGAATGAAATGGATATCATTACCCTAAGTGCATGTATTAAGTCACGAATGGTGTGAATACACTTTGCATACAACCAGAGATTTGTAACAAAGTGCTCTATATGTGTAATATGAAATGTAATGCATTCTGCTGTCATTTATAACATCTTAGAATAAAAAATAATTTTAAAAAATCACTGTATCTAAGGGTCAGGTAACTTGACAAAGGCTTAATATTCTTTTCCTCAACTTCTCATTATCTATTAACCAAGGAACTTCCCTGGCTGACCTCAGGCTCTTAAATGAATTAATGATTGCAGGAGCCCTGTTTGGGGAGATGGCTTAAATTGCGGTTGACTATGGGCCATGGAGATTTGGGCATTGTCGCCTTCCGTAGTCTCATGGGACTTGGCCCGGGATCTCGAGTGACTTGGCCGAGATTGCTGATCGGGTCAGCGCCATTTTGGTGGTGTGTGTGGCCTGTGTTAGTCGTTGTTAGAGCCAGAGAGAAAAGTTATCAGAATAAAAAGCTGTTTGTTTCCAGTTTGCCTCTGAACTTCTTCCCGCGGCTTCGTTGCTCCAAGCGACCATCGCTTCAGGCGGCAACAAATGATAACATACTTCATTTTTGCCTAGTACTTGGTAGTTTACCACCTTCTTCACATTGTATTACTTTGTTTTCAAAACAGGGAAGGCATTATTTTCCCTGTATTTCAGATGAAGATCCTGATGGCAAGTGACTTACCAAATTCACATTAACTCTCTTTGGTAGACCAATTACAATCCTGGACTTGCCATTAAGTGCTTTTGTATGTACATGTTACTTACTACTTCTCTTTTCATGTATTTGTATTGTTTTCCTAAAGCTTTGCATTTGTTATGATTGTTTTCAGTCTTAAAATGGCTGCTGAGTTTCTCTGTCATAAAATTTGAAAGCTGGATGAGATATAACTCATTTCCTTTACTAGAGATATAATGCAATTCTACCTTTTTACAAATTAAGAAACTGAGGTCTGAGAGGTGAAAGTGACATTTGACCCATACTGTTTTCATTACATTATGTTAGACAATCAGGGGTAATAGTCCTTTGGAGGGTCAAGAAGTGATAACATTTGTAAATTATGTATTTGAATAATCACTGAAGTGCAAAGATAATCAGCCTTTCAGTAAGCAATTATTAAGCACCTGCTATCTCCAAGGCATTTTTGTGTTTTGAAAGTATTTCTTGAAAGAAGGATAGTCAATTTAGTCAATCAAAGCAATGTGGTTTTTAATTGTGCAGATGGCTTTGTCCTATAATTTAGATAGTTGGGCATTTTATTTTTGGTACACTAGTGAGCAAGGCAGGTTTTTACATTTTGAATTTAAGTTAAAAACCAAGAAACCAAAACCACTTCCCCAAACAGATTATACCAGAAGCCATGATTCTTTTTCTATTGTTACTATAACATGTTTTTGACTCCTGCAGTTCTTTGAAGTGTTTTAAGTAGTTATTAGATCTCGGAGAATAGAATTTTCTGAATAGTTAAGATTGAAGGATTACTTTTTTCTTTTACTAATTTTAGCTTATTTTTTAATATTCTACTTTATATGGTAAATCCTAAACACCATCAATTATCATATATTACTCCAGTATACAAGACGTGTCTAGTTGTTCTAATAATGAATTAGGTACATTTCAGCTTAATATCAAATGCAAAACATTTTGAAATACTGGACTTAACCTCAGATGCCTTTTCAGTGTTGCCCCTGTTCTTCCTACATAATTTTATTTATATAACTGGAATGACAGAGTGGTAACATTTTATTAATGATATGGACACAACTTTTCAAAGACTTATCTCTTCTATGTCTGGGACTACTTTTTTATTCATATTTGCATTTTCAGAACGTAACAAAGCACCTAGTACACCGTAGGTACTTGGAAAAAGTATGATAGTATTGACATAGCATATCAGAACACCTTTGAATCTACCAAACTTTTAAGTCAGGCCAAAAGTCTTAGGTCCCACAAGCTTCTCAAGAGTTAAATTAGTTAGAATTGTAGTAACTTGCATCCCCTAGGATACCCTTGTTTATTGATATATCCCTATATCACTAATGAAGTGATCAGTTGAAGGTAGGTTGCCTCTGAGCTCTCCAGTTTAGAGTTTCCAGGAGGGATTTTATTTTAGATCCACAGCCCTTTACCTATTTGTGATGATCTAACAAAACTGGGTTTTTCTTCAAACCTGCATGTGAATGGATTTGCCCCCTATAGTAGTCTGTCAAACAACTATGTTCTTGGCAAGGGAATCCCAGGGAATTATGCCATACACAAACTCTGAAAACCAGTTTTTCATTCTATTATTTTTAAAGATACATTTTAAAAATCTATAGACACTCGGGGGGCCTGGGGCTGAAGCTCAGTGGCAGAGCACTTGCCTAGCATGTGTGAGGCACTGGGTTAGATCCTTAGCACTGCATAAAATAAATAAAGGCATTCTGTCCATCTACAGCTACAAAATTTTTTTTTAAATTCATAGATACCCTAAATATTATTTATTTCAACTACTCTTGTTACAAGAGTTCTCGTTATTCATTAAATAAAGGACATTCTATTTGAGAAAGGATGCTTCATGTAGGCAAGAATAGGTTCACCAAAACATTTTTTGTTTTCTGGTTTACTATGTTAAGTTAAATGACCTACATATATTGCTTATTAAATCTCTGCCTGCAGTGTAAGTTTTCAGCCTAAGTTGTGGTAAATGGAGGGATATTGATGCTACCACAAATCAAAATGATTAAATTCTGAAATGTATTTTGTGTTTTGACTTTTACTAGGGTGTTTTTGTTTTGTTTTCAGAAGAGTAGAAAGGGGGGGAAATGGCTTACTAACAACATAACTTTGATAATTTGTGTTTGTTCCATATACACTTATTAGCAGGCAGGCTGAAACAGTTTTTACAGTTTTTAAAAACAAGAGTAATATAAGTAACTAGACAATTTAAAATATAAAAATAAAATCCTTAATACCTTTCTTTCTCCAAAAATTTATTGATATCCTTCCAAGAAATATTTTAATGTATCTGTATATTTTTAAAGAAATTATACAAAAAGCTTTGTGCTGTACGTTGTGTTCAGCTTTTTTTTTTTTTTAATTTCATTTAGTATATCTTGGCAAACTTTTCGTATCAGCATATGTAAATCAACCTTATTTTTAAACAATTCTGCTTACCAGTCTTATATTGATAAACATTTAGATTGCTTACTTTTTTGTTACAATGTTGCAGTGAAAATCCTATCTGTACATTTTGGAACAGGATAATTTGAGCAGTGAAGTTGTTGGGTCAAAACGAATGTGCATTTATAATTTTGAAAGACATTTTCAAATTGCCATCCAAAGGTATCAATTTTTACTCCTGTTAATAGAGAGTAATACAGCATACTGATTTTCCATACTCTTGCCATTGTCAGCAGGGTTTTTTTGTTGTTATTGTTTTGTTTTTGGTTTTGTTTTTTATTTCTACTAGTCCAGTAAGTAAGCTAAATAATATCTTAAAGGGAAATATTTTTTAAGTACTCTGTAGAATTAGAAAATTTTTGAAAAGACCAAAACCATCTTTTTTTTTTTTTCATGTATTATATATTAAGAGATGAAATTGGCCTGATCCCGTGCCCTGAAGCAAGGTATAACCGAAGTCCCATAGTCCTGGTTGAAAACAAACTTGGTGTGGAGAGCTGGTGTGTCAAGTTCCTTTTACCATACGTCCACAATAAGCTCCTTTTGTACAGAACGAGAAAGCAATGGCTGAACAAAGATGGTAAGTATCAATCATGTGTCTTCCTCTGGTTTTTAGAAGCAGCTTGGAATAGAGTAAGAAAAGCCCTCTTTTGATTGTTGATATTCCTGGATTCCAGTTTCAGTTCTTCCCTTCACTGCCTGGGCAGGTGTGTAACCTCTTTGTAAAGTGAGGAATTTGGACTAGATCATTAGTTTTCAGATTTTGCAACCACAGTGATTATATGGGAGTGCCTTAAGCAGAATTCCAAGCCACCTGATGCAACCAGAGCAGTTTTGATTTATCTGTTAATAATTGAGGTAATTTTAAAGATTTTATTTGAAGATAGCATTTATAGCTTTTAAATACAAATTTGACTATTACTGAAGAGAACTGTTACCCTATTCCTGTTACCTTTGATTTCTGATCCTTTAGCATTTTATGGGCAATAGAAATTGTTTTTGTAGCACTGCAGATGAGATAACAGAGGTGTGATGGTGATAGTTATACTGTGAACTAGCCCAGTGATTTATAAATGTACCATTGCACTGTGAATCCCAATTGAGCTGTGGCCTTCTGAGTCCTGCTTTTGTGCTAAAATGGGGGTGGAGGGAGTCAAAGCATCCAATCTCTGAAACAGTTCTTAACTGCAAGAGATAATCCCTAATTACCCACCTGGTTTCTTTTCTTAGCATTCCCCCAAATTAGCCTGTGTGAGCACAAATTCTGTTTATCCTTTTAGACTCACCTTAGGTCTTCCTTTGGGGCAGAGTAGTCACCTAAGACCATGTCCTGAACTGTTTTTATAAAGCTTCTTTCTCTTCCCACATGCAGCAGTACGTTCAAAAGTGCTCAGTGTGCCTGTGGGCTGATTTTGAATGAGAACTTTGTTTTCTGGAGAATTTTAATTACCAGTTTTGTAGCCATTACCAAGGGCCTACTCATACCAGAAGCTGTTCTAAGTACTGTGGGGGATAAAAAATGAATAATACATGGTCCTTTTATTTCAGAAGTTTACAGTTGAGTGACAGTGTCTTTGGGGGTGTGAGATGGAGAAGAGTGTTGCCAAAGGTATCACATACTGATTTTTTTAAAATTGATCTCAACACTGGCCTTAACATACTGTCATAATAGTTTAGCCCTTTTCCCTGTTAGACCATTATGAAAAAGAGTCTGCTTTGAAGGTTTAATAAGAAGTGGTTTCTATTTTCTGTTTGATTGTTTTGCTTAATGTTTAAGTCAGCTTTTTGTTGCTGTGACCTAAAGAACTGACAATTTGAGAGAAGGAAAAGTTTATTTGGTGCTCAAAGGTTCAAAGGTCTCAGTCCATAGATAGCAGAATCAGTTGCTCTGTTTCTGAGGTGAGACAGAACATCATGGATGAAGGTGTGCATGGAGGAAAGCGGCTCAGGACATGACAATCAGAAAGTAGAGCTCCCCTCACCATGGACAAAATATAAAGTCCAAAAGCATACCCCCAGTGGCCCACCTCTTCCAGCCACACCCTACCTACAGTTACCACCCTGTTAATCCTTTTCAGTGGATTAATGTACTGATTAAGTTAAGGCTCTCATTACACAACCATTTCACCTCTAAACTTTCTTGCAGTGTCTAACACAAGAGCTTTTCTGGGACACTTCATATCTAAACCATTAGTCCTTTGATATATATTTCTTAATTGGAAGCCTGTGCCTAAACTTAGGCATAAAGTTGATGATGTATCATAAATTTTGAGGTAAAAGTTTAGACTTGAATGTAAGGGTGTTTATCTTTCAATAGACCCTCTGTAATTGTTTCATCACCATATCATAGGTTTCAGTAACATTGAGATAGAAGGTGACGTATGAATCCTTTGTGTTATTTTTGCCAAACAAAGCTGTGCTGTTTGTATTCTGGTATACAGAAATATACAATTGAGTCAATACATAACTAACTTTGCAGGTGGGAGGTGCTGGTGGAGTAGAGTAGAGGGATTCTCTTGTAGAGAAGAAACAATAAGAGTTTTTAAAAGCCAAAGGTTATGTTGGGTTCAGAGCATTGCCCATTTATGTATGCTAGCTCAACCCACCTCCTTCCTGTGGGCCATCTACATTCTTCTTTCCATTTCTGTTTCTTGTTCTTCTGGGCTCTGTGTTACAGGCATTGCTCTATCTCCTGATTACATACTTTTAGTCTTGATAGACCCAGGAGGACCCTTGAAGATTAGATGGTTAAGCTCACTCACTCAAATATCTGGTGTCTTAGCTTTAAGTTCTGTTGTGACTACATATGCATGGAAGCAGGTTTTGAGTTTATCCCTATCTTGTATCCTTATAGAAGCAGTTTTCAGTCTCACTTTTTTGGGGGGTAGGTGGTTTAATATGGTATCACATATAATTCAGGTTGTGTATTATTAGTAAAAATAAGGAAGTAAATTTCTGATTTGACAGAAAAAGATTTAAAGACATTAATATGAATATTCTGCTATTCTTATGAACTGAAGCAGTTAGAGCATTGAGGTAAATCTTGCTAAGAAATAAAGTGTCAAAATTGTTAAGAAAAAAGTTATTTCATGAAAATGGCATTCCTTTAAAACCAGTTTTGAAGTAAGTAGTATATGTATAAAAAGAGTAAAGTAAATGGGCTGGGATTGTGGCTCAGCGGTAGAGCGCTCGCCTAGCATGTGGGCGACCCAGGTTCGATCCTCAGCACCACGTACAAATAAAACTCATTGTGTACAACTAAAAAGCAAAATAAAATAAAATATTAAAAAAAAAAAGTCAAGTAAAGGAAACTGAAAACTTAAGAACAGTTTCAGAATGTCAGTGTCTGTATGATTGATCAGGCCAGAATTCTAGGCATTCTTATAAGAATGTATTCTTTAACTCAAGGTGACTTTTACTACCAAGATATATTTTTTTCCTTCTTGACCTTCTTGTTAACATGTCAAGTTCCTTAGGTATTTGGAAAATGTCCTTTGTAGTTAGTTAGCAATTGATGATTTTTTAAAAGTCTATATAGTAATAGCCATATTTGCTTTGGGAGAGGAATGATACTATAATTCAGATTTTTTAGAAATCCATGACAAATGCAAAGCAAGAAAAATGAACATACTAGGAACCCTGACTGGGCAGAGCTTTCTCCCGCACTCTCTCTGTTTGAGTGTGCCATATTATCATCTTTTTTCACTCTTCCATTTCTCACAACTCCCCCATCTCAGTCCAAAACTGAGCTCTCTTTAAAAGCCATTTTCTGCTTCTCATTTGTTTTGCTAGCTAGGCCTTCACTATTTCTGGACAAATGTTATTACTTCGTAATTGGTCTACCCCATTTTTAGGCTCTTCAATAATCCATGCCCTTCATGCTACTAACTGATCACTTCAAACAATACTTCCAGTAACATTCTTAAAAACCATTTGAGAGATTCTTTAATGAAATATATATCTGCCATCTTATTTCATGATGCCTTCAGAGTCATTGTAGACTTCAGACTCTTCAGCATAGTATTCAAGGCTTTTCACAGTCTGTTCCTAGCCTACCACACCAGACTTTTCTTCCACTTCATATCAAAGGCTACAGATTCTCAGCCCCCACACAGAAGCTTATCTACAGATAGGTTACACTTTATTTGTTCCTAATTAATTGAATAAATGTGTAAAATCAGGATGAAAATTGGGATTTCTGTCTTCACTTGTAAAATCAAAAGGCTTGGCTTTATGCACAGCAACAATTGGCCAATTCTCAGAACTTCTTCTTTTCTTAACTGGGCAAGTCTTCTGGTTTAGCACAGCCTTTTCATACCCCTCAGGCACTGAGTTTTGCTTTGCTGCTCTTTTGATATTCATTTGAACACTTCAGGCATTTGCATATGTAGCCATCTATATACATGCCAGCCACTGCCTACATTGTTCAATTCTTTGATGTGGCTGTATAGTTCTACCTTACTTTTCTGCCTTTGCTGAGGCTGGCCTCATGTCTTAATTTCATTGCTGGTGTGATTGTCAGCATAAGCACACGCATGCATATACACAGACTTAACCATGTGAAGCCCTTTTGACAGTTTCAGGAAGCAATAATTCTTTGCACTCTTATGAGAGTCCTTTATTCAGATGACCTGCATAATAGTAACACTACGCTGTATTCTAGTTAATTATTTGAACACTGTTTTTCGTTCTGGATAGTAAATTTGTTAGGGACAGGGAATATGGCTCCTCTTTCTTTCTTTACTCAGCATCTTTCTTTGCTTGTCAAATGAATAATGAGTTTGATAAGCAAGAGCTCTAAGTTGAGTCTGGCTGTCAATTTGTTGACTGTGTACGCTAATAAATAGTTTAACCTTGAGCCTCTCTTCATGAGTAATCTGAATATACTTGAGGAAGAGATTAACCAATCCAAGTTGACCTTGGACTTATTTCTAGATGCATGAAAACCTTTTTCTATGTGAGACAGTTTTCAAATCCAGCGACCATTATGAAGTGCTCCTGGCCTTGTACCATGTCTAGAATTACAATGCAACAGAGAAAGTATATGAATTTTTCTTGACTTCTGTAATATCCTTATGTCCTTTGCCTGTGACAGCGGGAATTTAGCTACTTTCTTATGTATAATGTGTCCTAACTAATTCTTTTTTCCTATGATATAATGATGGCTTGGTCATATATTGGAGTATGTGTAAGGAACATTTATTTGCTGGTATATATTCTGGTATTTGGAGAGAGGTCTCTTTCATTTCAAGAGATTATAAGACTTTTAATACCTCTTACCTTTGTATAAGGTATAAGGCTACAGAGGAAATGGTATATAGTTAGTGAAATTTAGAGAGTGAATTAGCTGTTGATTATACAAGTTTATCTTAGATCTTTGGTTCATTCCATTATAAAAAAGGGCAGAGTATTTGCTGATGGTGTGCTAACATGGAAAGAGCATCTGTTTGTAGTAAGACAGACCTGAATTAAAATTCAGTTCATCAAACTAATTCAAATTGAAACCTAGAAATAAATCAGAATTACAAGGAATAAAAATAATTTCTCAATAATAACATTGAATGCAAATGGCCTAAACTCATCAATCAAAAACATAGACTGGCAGATTGGATTAAAAAACAACACCCAACAATATGTTGTCTCCAGGAGACTTACCTCATAGGCAAAGATATCCACAGAGTGAAGGTAAAAGGATGGGGAAAAAAATATATCATTTAAAGGGATCTCATAAACAATCAGGGACTTCTATCCTAACATCAGATAAACAAGCAGGGATATCTATCTTCATATCAAGCCAAAGGAGGGACAAAAGAAGGCCATTTCATACTGCTTAAGGGAATTATACATCAGCAAGACATAACAATTGTAAATATTTATGTCCCAAACAGTGCAGCATCCACCTACATCAAACAAACCTTTCTCAATTTCAAGAATCAAGTAGACTCCAACACAGGGATACTGGGTGACTTTAACATATCTCTCTCACCACTGGATAGATCCTCCAAACAATAATAAAGACGCTATAGAACTGAAAAATATAATTAATAATTTAGACTTAACAGACATATATAGAATATTTCATCCATGAATGACTGAATACACTTTCTTCTTAGCAGCACACGAATCCTTCTCTAGAATACACCATATGATAGGCCACAAAGTAACTCTTAGCAAATACAAAAAGAGAGAGAGAGAGAGAGATAATATATAGAAATCAACAATAAAATAAAAACTGGAAGCTATTCTAACATCTGGACACTAAATAATATGCTATTGAATGACCAACGGTAGCAGGAGAAATCAGGGATGAAATTTAAAAATACTTAGAGGGAAATGAAAATAGTGACAACATATCAAAATCTCCAGAACACTATAAGGCAGTTCCAAGAGGAAAGTTCATTGCATTCAGCTTATTCATTAAAGGAATAGAAAGTCAACAAATAGATAACCTAACATTACATCTCAAAGCTCTAGAAAAAGAATAAACAGAAAAAGCAGAAGAAGACAGGAAATATTTAAAAGCAGAGCTGAAATTAATGAAATTGAAACAAACAAACAAAAAGGAATTCAAGGGGTTGGAGATGTAGCTCAGTGGTGGAGTGCTTGCCTAGCATGTGTGAGGCACTGGGTTCAATTCTCAGCACCACATATAAATAAATAAAAATAAAGTTCTATCAACAACTAAAAAAAAAGTTTTAAAAAATAATAAAAGTTGGTGCTTTGAAAAATTAAATAAAATTGATAAACCCTTAGCCAAGCCAACAAAGAGAAAAGGAGTTAAAAACTCAGATTACTAAAATTCATGATGAAAAAGGAAATATCATGACAGACACTACTGAAATAGACGATAATCAGAAGCTATTTTGAAAAATTATGCTCTAATAGAAAATCTTGATGACATCAACAAAATTTCTAGAAACATAAGTCTCTATGTCTTCTAGGTCATGTGAGATATATTAAAATCAGGAGGACATAGAAAATTTAAATAGGTCAATTCAAAGCAATGGAATTAAAGCCTACCAACATCAGAAACCTACCAAGAAAGAAAAGCCCAGGAGCAGATGGATTCTCAGCTAAATTCTACCAGACCTTAAAAAAAAAAAAAAAAAAAAAACCTAACACCAGTGCTCCTCAAGTTATTCCATGAAATAGAAAAGAAGGGAACACTCCAGACTCATTCCATAAATCTAGTATTACCTGATACCAAAACCAGACCAATATGCCTCATGAACAAAGATGCAAGAATTCTTAATAAAATACTGGCAAATCTCATACAAAAACATATTAAAAAGATAATGCACCATGATCAATTGGAGTTCATCCCAGGGATGCAAGATTAGTTCAACATGACGAAATCAACAAACATAATACATCACATCAATAGACTTAAAGACAAGAATCACATGATTATCTCAATAGATGGAGAAAAAAATCATTTGACAAAATACAACACCTCTTCATACAACACTAATTCTCATTTACCTCAAAACACTAGAAAAACTAGGGATAGTGGGAACATACTTCAACATTATTGAAGCTACATGTGTTAAACCCAAGGCCAACATTCTAATTGGAGAAAAATTGAAAATATTACTCTAAAAACTAGAAGAAGGTAAGGATGCCCTCTTTCACCACTTGTCTTCAACATAGTCCTTGAAATTCTAGCCTGAGCAATTAGGCAGAATAAAGAAATGAAAGGGATGCAGATAAGAAAAGAAGAGCTCAAATTATCCCAATTTGCTCACGACATGTTTATATTTAGAAGCCCCCCAAAAAACTCCACCAGTAAACTTCTAGAAATCATAGATGAATTCAGCAAAGTAGCAAGATATAAAATTAACCCCATAAGTCAATTGTGTTCCTATAGACCAACGATGAAAGAGAAGTTAGGAAAACTATCCCATTCACAATAGCTTTAAAAAAAAAAAAAAAAAGAAAAACACTTGGGAATCAATCTAACAAGAGGTGAAAGATCTCTACAGTGAAAACTATAATTGAAGAAGACCTTAGAAGATGGAAAGATCTCCTGTGTTGTTGGATAGGCAGAATTAATATTGTCAAAATGACCATACTGCCAAAAGCGCTCTACAGATTTAATGCAATTCCTATTAAGGTTCCTATGATATTCTTAATAGAAATAGAAAAAATAGTCATGAAATTAATTTGGAAAAATAAAAGACCCAGAATAGCCAAAGTAATTCTCAGCAAGAAAAGTGAAGCAGGAGGCATCACAATATCGGACATTAAATTATACTATGTATGTTATTGGCACCCAAACAGACATGAAAACCAATGGTGCAGAATAGAAGACACAGAGATAAACCCACATAAATACAGTTATCTTATGCTAGACAAAGGCTTCATAAACATACATTGGAGAAAAGATGGCCTCTTCAACAAATGGTGCTGGATAAACTAGTAATCCATATGTAACAAAGTGAAATTAAACCCCTATCTCTCATCCTGTACAAATTCAAATCAGATCAAGGACCTAGGTATTAGACCAGAGACCCTGTGCCTACTAGAAGAAAAAGTAGGCACAAATCTTCATTATGTTGGCTTAGAAACTGAATTCCTCAATGAGATTCCTAAAGCCTAAGACAAAATATCAAGAATCCATAAATGGGATAGTATTAACCTAAAACGCATCTTCACAGCACAGGAGGCAAGAACATGAAAAGAAAGCCTATGGAATGGGAGAAAATCTTTGCCACCTACACCTCAGATAGAGCATTAATTTCCAGGATATACAAAGAACTCAAAAACTTAACTCCAAAAAAATTTTTAAAAACCCCCACAGATAACCAAGTCAATAAATGGACAAAGGAACTGAACAGGCACTTCACAGAAGAAATATAAATGGTCAACAAGTATATGAAAAAATGTTCAACATTTCTAGCAATTAGAGAAAGGCAAGTTAAAACTACACTGAGATTCCATCTCCAGTCAGAATGGCAATTATCAAGAATACAAGTAACAGTAAATGTTGGTGAGCATGTAGGGGGAAAGGTACACTCATATATTGCTGGTATGACTGCAAATCAGTTCAACCATTCTGGAAAGCTGTGTGGAGATTCCTCAGAAAACTTGGAATGGAACCACCATTTGACCCAGTTATCCCACGCCTCAGTACATACCCAAAGGACTTAGAATCGGCATACTATAGTGACAGCTACATCAATGTGTATAGCAGCTCAATTTGTAACAGCTAAACTGTGGAACCAACCTAGGTGCCCTTCAGCAGATAAATGAAGAAAATGTGTATGTACACAATGGAATATTACTCAGCCATAAAGAAGAATGAAATTATGGCATTTGCTGGTAAATGGTTGGAATTGGAGACTATAATGCTAAGTGAAATAAGCCAATCCCAAAAAAACAGAGGCCAAATTTGTTCTCTAATATGTGGATGCTAACACAAAATGGTGGGGGTGTGGGCAAATAGAAGTTCATTGGATTAGACAAAGGGGAATGAAGGGGCAGGAGGGGGATTGGGAAGACAGTAGAATGTATCAGACATCATTTTCCTATGTGCATATGTGAATACATGACCAGTGAAACTCCACATCATGTACAACTGCAAGAATGGGATCCTAATTACAATAAGTTATACTCCTTCTGTGTATAATATGTCAAATACACTCTACTGTCATGTTTATCTAAAAAGAAGAAATAAATAAAATTTCAATTCATCAGCATCCTGAAGTCACTCAGCAGCTACTTTAGGTAAGTTATTTAAACTCTTCCTGTTTCTACACCAAAAGTAAGCAATGCTAATCAAGACCTCAGAGGGTTTCTGTGAGGATCTGTCTTTAATGATATCCAGTATTTCTAAACTAGTTACTTTTCTTTAATTAGCCCTTTCCTGCTTCTGACATTCTATTTCACCCCCACCTCCTGCAATTCAACTTGAGTCATGAATCAGGAAGACTTGGCAGTATGTCAGAGAGGGAGGTACATGGTTCTATGTTACCAAGTGAAGGAGCCCTAATTAGGAAGGGCTGTTGCAGCTAGCTTGAAGCCATAAGTTCCACCTGATATGTATGTGACGCACCTGTAGGCACCCGCAAAGCTGAAGGTATATAACCGGGTGAAAGCAGTCCGAGTTAGGAGAACGGAGAATTCATTCAGTCAGTCGTGCAGTAGCTCGGTCAGTCAGAAGAAGAGTTCGGGTCGGAGAAAAGAATCAGAGCGGCCAGAACGTAGGCAGAGCGGTTACAGAAGAGAAACCAGATAGAAGAAGTAATGGCTGGTCAGAGTTAGGCCGAGGCTCCCGAGGGCTGGTCAGAGTTAGGCCGAGGCTCCCGAGGAAGAAGACAAGAAGAAAAAGACAAGACAAGAAGACAAGAAGAAGCTAAGCTCTATCTTTCTTTCTCTCTAAGCTAAAGTAGAAGTAAAAGTAGTAAAAGCTTTACTCTGCCTCCGAGTTTTTCTCCCGTGGCGCCGTGGCTGGCCATGACAGGCAGCCTACAACCAAGCTCACTCGTGGTTGGTGAAGGCTGTTGGATGTTTCAGTCCTGAGATTCTTAAAAGTTGAAAAGTATTCTTCTACTCCATAGTCACTACTCATCCCACTTAGAAATTCTTTTCCCTCATCTGAAGGCATCCAGCCCCAGTATGACCTGTGGAACTAGGCTAGAAGATACACCTTCATAACAGGATTTTTAATTCAGTGTTTACCGTGTGTCATATACTGCCAGACATTTAATGGTTTCAATTATTTAATACCCCTCTAAGGCAGTACTGTTACTAGCTTCAGTTTACAAATGAGAACACTAAAGCACAGTGAGTGACATGCCCAGGAATTCCAGTAAGTGGTGGAGCTAGGCTGTGAACTCAATAACTTTCTAGCACTCTCCTAAGGGGAAGCAGAGCTTTGAGTAAACAAAATGTTACTTTGATCAACCACAAATTTAAAAGTGGAGACTTGAATATTTGCTCTATTTATTTGTGAGTTTTTGCCTTTTGCTACTGTACAGAGATCTCTTTCTAATGAAGGATGACCTGTCTTCACTTACAGCAGTTGGGGGAAGAGAGTTGTTAAAAAGTACAAATAGCAACTACTACTAGTCAGACATTTTCTTGAGGAAGAAAGAGTCCAAGGGATGAAGTGCCACTTTACCTAAGTAGTATAATGGCTTTTAAAGAATTGTAGCTATCAAAGAAATTCTGGAGACTTTCTCATCATACACAAACCTTTCCACATAGCTACTCAATTAGTAAGTATGTGTTGTTGCTGTTATTGTTATTGTCACTTCTTTTACAAGTTTAGAAATTTATAGGTTCACTATGGGAACAACTGACTCATCTGATTTCTTTGATTAATTGATGTTGAAATGAATATTCATTTCCTGGTTGGTAAGTAATAGTAGTGTTTAGGTGAATAAATACTTATTGAGCAATCATTTCTCCAAACTGGAGAAATGGGATAAGTCTCATTTTATAAAATACTGTGCAGTGTTTATCATCCTCATTTCACAGGTAAGAAAACTGAGGTTTTGGTTTTTGTTTTGTTTTGGGGGGTATAGGGATTGAATTCAGGGGCACTCCACCACTGAGCCACTTACCCAGCCCTATTTTTTATTTTTATTTAGAGACAGTCTCACTGAGTTGCTTAGTGCCTTGCTTTTTGCTGAGGCTGGCTTTGAACTTTCCATTCTCCTGCCTCAGCCTCCTAACCCACTGGAAATACAGGCATGTGACACTGCACATGGCAGTAAACTGAGGTCTTAAAAAAGAAGTTTTGTAGGTAGTAAGTAGAGAGGCTTGGATGCAAACCCCAAGTATGGTGTCTTTACTATTATTATTATTATTATCTTTTTTTTCTTTCTTTCTTTCTTTCTTTCTTTCTTTTTTTTTTTTTTTTTTTTTTTTTTTTTTTTAGAGACAGTGCCTTGCTGAGTTGCTGAGGCTGGCTTTGAACTCGCTATCCTCCTGCCTCAGCCTCCCAAGCTGGTAGGATTACAGGTGTGTGCCACCAGGCTGGGCAGATGTTGTATCTTTAAGTCTTGTGCTCTCTTACCACTCTATTATGTGGACTAACATGGAATTTCTTCTGGGCAGAGGCTATATCTTTATCATCTTCACCCAGCTCAGTACCTAGGTTGTTACATATGCTTACAGAATTTTTGAGTGAATGAATAATTTGACAATGTGTTAGGAAGGATCTGCCTCCCTGTTTTATAGTTTGATTAAGAGGATAACATTTATATAAGTAACAAAGAAAGATACAGACAAAACAGATGAAAAGATTTCTTTCTAGCTAGGTAGGTCAGGAAAGCCTTTATGGGACGGATACACTTAAGAGCTCCTGAGATATAAAAGGTTTATTGTTATTGGTCTAAATATTTGAACACAGGAGGCCATTTCTGGTGGAAAAATAGCAAGTAGGTAAATCTGAGTTATACCCAGAGAATAGAAGGTCAAGTGATTAGAGATATGTTTCCAGAATGATGGGGTTTGGTTTTAGGTGGAGCATAGCATGTGAAGGGCAGTGGTGGAAGGCCAGGCAGAGAAGAAATTGGGACCAAGTTCCAGAAGGCTTCATGTTTCTAGTACATATCTCTAGCATCTTGTGGTATAGTCATGCTCTACTACCTATAGTCTCTTTAAGAGCTGACTGTGTGAAGTTCATGCTTCTTCATGAATGCCATAATTTTCCATGGTCTGCAGTGCTCTTATAACCATAGTCATTTAGTCTCCCATAGGTGCTCCAGTAAGTATTAATTTTACCTTCTTTGGTAGGCCCCAAAATGTGTTATATGCTTCTACTTCATAATTATTTCATTTTGCCTTATAATTATTTATATGTTCTCTCCAACTAGAGGGTAACTTTATCAAGGGTAAAATCAGGTTTTTTTTAAAAAAATATTTATTTATTTGCTTTAGTTGTACACAATGGGTTTATTTGTACGTGGTGCTGAGGATCGAACCCGGGCCGCGCACGTGCTAGGCAAGTGCTCTACCGCTGAGCCACAATCCCAGCCCCTAAAATCAGGTTTTATTTACAATTATATCCATTCTTTTAGTTATAAGGGTCCAATTTAATCTTTGTCTATTGTCAGTACTTGTTTGTACAATTGAATGACTGGTGGCATAGAGCAGTAAATTAAAAGTGTATTTTCTTTGGCAAATATTAAAGTAGTGCCTAAAATTACTAAAAGAATGAAGTTAATTTAGATGTTCTTTATAGGCATACTATGTTTATGCATGTAATAACTTGTAATGGGAAGAATGCTGGTCAAAAATAAATGTGTGTTGGATTACTGTTTGTTGCTCATTTATTAAACATTTCAGTATGTCCCATAGTGATAAAATCATGAACTCAAAATAAAAGTTATTTTTTATTACGATAGTATGAGAATACAATAATTGATTTTGTTAACTAGAATATATTTAAGTGAGGATAGGATGCACTTATGTGTATTTGTTCTTAGCTTTTAAAAATTTACTTAAACACTGAAAATATCCAACTTGATGTAGACAGACATTCCAATTGCAGTATAATTGATTTGTTAAAACACTCAGTTGTTAATCTTGTCACATACTAATTGAATGTCTATGGGCAAATTGCTTAAACTTTGAGAATCTCAATTTTCCCTGTCTGTAAAGCTGAATTAGTGTATCTGGTACCATGATTATGAGAATTTAGTGAAGGAATGTGAATAAAGTGCTTAATATGTATGGTACACAGTAATAGTAAATAAGTTACAACAATTATTTTTATTATTTTATTTGGTTGGCACTTAGATACCCACTTGGTAGGGTTACCTGATTTAGAATTTTGCCCCTAGTTTGATAATCTGAACTCTAGAATCTAGAATTCTCTTTTATCTAAATTTTACTGATTTTATTTTTAAATAGGCTTATGGAGCTTATTAGAATATGTTGAAATTCTGTCAAGACCATGATTGGTAAATAGCTTATGAATATGAGTAGGTTATTCTAGGTGAACTGTAAGTCTCAAACAAATGAAAAATATGTTTATATGAATAAATGTAAACATGTAAAATTTTAAAAAAGTACAATTTTTAAAATTCATCACACTGATTTTTAAAAACAATTATATAGGTCAGAATTAGAGGGCCATAAATACATTTGTTATTCTTGGCGGTATACATAGATACAACCCGTTTGGAGGATAATTTGGAAATGCTTAGTAGGAGTCATACTGGTTTTTATATTGTTTTGACACAGTAGGTCTACTGCAGAAAACACATCATTAAAAAGGATCTGTAAGATACAAAGTCTGTTTAAAATGTTCATAGAGTTTTATCATTGCTGTAGTTATGTAAAAATTTTTCAGGATATTTTAAATGAATTATGTTAAATGGGTTGTATTATGAGTGTTTTTTTTCTGAAAATTTGCACATATTTGATATTTATGAAATTAAATGGTATAGAAATTGTTTCTTTTCCTTGGTAAGTATTAAATTAGTGCCAAAAATACTGAAAGAGTGAAGTAGTTAATTATTCTTTATTGGTATATTGTAAAATTGTTTCCAGGTTTGACTTTTAGAAAAGTTATACCTAAGTGGAAGAAAGTCTTGAGGATAATCTTCAGTTTAGAGCCAGGTGTCTGTCTTTAAAATTAATATATAATATATACTATTATATGACAGAAAGGGAAAAAACCTTAAAATAAACAAGCTAAGATTTAAAGGCTAAGACTATTTGTTTTTAAAATGACTTCTCTTTATTTTAGAATTGATAGATGTCACATGTACCCTGCTGCTTTTAAACCCAGACTTTACCACAGCATGGAATGTGAGGTATGTAATTTTCATCAGTGATAAGACAAAATTTGTCCAGATTTCTTAAGTCTTAGAAGCCCTGTGAGTTGTTAGCTGTTTGAAAAATGAAATGTAAACCGTATGTCCAGGGCATCCTATATTTATTTCTTCTACCCCTTCTTTGTAATATCTTCATAGCAATTCTAACACATAAACTGTGCTCCTTTTTACATTTCTGTGTTCTGTAAACTTTTGTCTAAAATATAAATGGCTATGTTGAGTTACAGTATATTGTTTGATTTAAGCTTTTCCTTTCTAGGGGTTACAGGCAACTGGCATAATTGATTGGATTATAAGGCATTGGTTGGTGTATATGAGAAGCTCTGCAGTGTAGTAGAAAGGACGAAGATCCAAAGCCAAGAGCTTTTTGCCTCAGTTTTATCACTAACATTGAGGGGCAAATTATTCAAAATCTCTGACACTCAGTAGTTTGGTGTCACATTTTATTTATATATTGCATTCTTTGATTGTGATTATTGCAGCTTTCAAACCCAGAATATTTGATAGAAATATCACAATTCAGATCAATATATATTTCAAGTTTTCCCATAGAGAAGAGCCAGCGATTATGATTCTTTATCTTTAAAGATGGCTTAAATCATACTTTAATTTTATGTATTTTAAACAATCACATTTTGAGTTACTACTGAATTTTATATATGTAAGGGATTTTTAAGAAGTTAAATAACTTCTATTATATGTCTTTTCACAGTGTCCTTTGAATAGTTAATAATTGGGTATTTAAAGAGTATAAAAAGTATAGAATAAGGTATAAGACTTTACATTTTTATATGATTTTAGAAATCTGATTCTCTTGTGAAAAGCATTGCAGTGGTAAAGGAATAGATTAATGTTTATTAGAGGCTAGTATATGCTAGGGACTGTCCTGTGACTATATGTTATCTTGTGTTTCAAACAATACTTGACAACATTTGTTCATTCATCAAATATTTATCAATTAACTTATGTACTAGGTGTTCGGTCCTGGGAGTAGAACCACAAATAAAACAAACAAAAATTCCTATTCCCTGTAGAATTTTTATTAAAAGGGGAAGAAAAGCAATAAGGGCATTCATAAGTGAAGTATATAGCAGATCACTTGGTGATAATTCCTATGCAGAAAAAGTAGGAAAAGAATATAGGGAAGTCCAGAAACAGAACGGGTGGGGGGAGGAGTGGCATTGCAGTTTTAAATAGGTGGCATTTGCGCAATCCTTTGATTTCTGGGGTGAAAAACCTTCCAAGGAGAAAGAATGGCAAGTGGAAAAGCCCTCAGTGTTGCCTGCAGTGTTCTTGGTTGTTCTGGGACAGCGAGGAAGCCAGTGTAGCTAGAGGAGCATGAATGAATGTCAGTGTAAACAGTGTGCTCAGAGAAACAGGCCAGCTCTCACGAGGTTTAAGTGTTGTAAGGACTTTGACTTTGGGTAAAAAAAAAAAAGTCATTCAAAGTTTTCAAGCTAAATAGTAACTTAGGTTTTAAAACTCTATTTCTGAGCTGGGGTTGTAGCTAAGTGGTAGAGCACTTGTCTCACACGTAAGGCCCTGGGTTTGATCCTCAGCATCACATAAAAATAAATAAATAAAATGTGCCTATCTACAACTAAAAAAATATTTTTTTTAAAAAAAGAAAAAATCTGATTCCTGGATTTGGTGTTGTGGCTCAGTGGTAGAACACTTGCTTAGCATGTGTGAGGCACTGGGTTTGATTCTCAGCACTGCATATAAGTAAATAAAGGTCCACCAACAACTAAACACACACACACACACACACACTTCTTTAAAAAATTAAGAAGTGAAAAATGAATTAAAAAAAAAAAAAAAAAAACTCTTGATTCCTGTGTGGAAAGTAGACTAAGGAGTGCAGGGAGTGGTTGGGAAGTTAGGAAGTGCTTCCAATAATTGAGGTGAGAGACGTTGAAGAACAGCTCAATAGAAGTGGTGAGAAGTAGTGAAATTTTAAGCTTTAGATAATAGAAAAAAGGGAGTCAAGCCTTACTCCAGTTTTCACCCCTGATTTTTCCGAAATGGAAACATGTAGAAAAGGAGTATATATAGGGGTGTGTGTGTTGGGGGGAGATGCTAGTTGGCAGTCAAGAGTTTCAGTTTGGGACATGTTAGGTTTGTGTTCGTGTATTTCTTTATTATCTAAAGTTCAGGGAGGTGTTCTGGGCCACATAAATGTGGGGATTGATTACGTATAGATGGTTTGAAAGCCATGAAACTGCTGGAATCTTTAAAGGAGTGGGTACAGGTAGTGAAAATAACCAGTCCTGAGATATTACAGAGTTGCATACTCTAATACAGTAGCCATTGGCCACAAATGGCCAAGTACCCCCAAAGTGAAATATATCAATAATTTTTATATTGATTACTTGTTGAAATCATAGCATTTTCGATATACTGAATTAAGTGAAATACATTTACATTTGTTTTTAATATAATTTAGACAATTTCAAATCTTAGGTATGCTCACTTTTGTAACTCATTGTATTTCTATTGGCTAGTACTGTGTTAGTATTTCAAGATGAGGAAGAATCAGCAAAGGGGACTTTTAGGAAGGTACTATAGCCTTACAGTTGAGAACTTTCTCATCTGAGGGAGGCCACGTCTTATTTCTTTTACCCCTATATTTCTCTAGTGCCCGGCACATAACACATATGCAGTTTGAAAGCTGGGAACTGCAAATAAGTCACATTAAGTGAAAAAGAGATGAAAATAATAGGGAAAGGGGAGTACTACATTTTTATTCATGTTGTGATATTCCTCATCGTTTGAGAAGAATTGAAACTCTCTGCAAAAAGTTAACTAGCATAACTAAGGTAGTGTAATGTAGGAGAAAGAAACTTCTCCTAAGATCTAGAGAACTTAGTCCTGTTTCACCAGTTATCTATCAGTCGAATTAGGACAAAACTTTAAATTTCTCAAGAGTTTTAGTTTCTTTATCTGTGAACTAAAAGATTTGAAATTTTTATGATTTTTACTTGATTACTTGATTTTTGATTACATGTGATTTGGTCTTATGAAGGGACATTGTAACTTCAGTGATGTTTATAGCAATTGATCTTGAAATTAATCTAATGAGTAAGGTTCTCTACTGGATGAGTAGAAAGGGAATCTTGATTTTTAAAAAGTCAATTGCAGATATGTGTTCTAGTAAATTTTATTTATTAGTGTAACTGATTGACATTTAAAGACATAGAATCATGGGTACATTTTGAGTAGAAATCAACCAACTATGGAAGTAAACTGGTCTAACATGTAAGGTCTCTATTGCAAATCAAATACCTCAGTACTTTGTTTAATTGTTGATATATTTCTTCTGCAGTGACCCTGGGAGATATTGAGTCGTTTTTACTGTATTTTGCAAACTGCTAAAAGATAATACTCCTCTAGTTCAGTTTGTAAGTGCTGTGGTCTTAGGGAGGAAAATAAGGGCAAGAATAAGTTTTTGAGCTAGCGCTTGTATTTATAGTGAGTGATGCATATGCTAGGCTTTGTGGCACATGCTTGTAATCCCAGCTATTCCAGAGGCTAAGGCAGGAAGATCACAAGTCTGAAGCTAGCCTCTGCAACTTGGCGAGATCCTGTCTAAAAATAAAAAGGGCTGGGGCTGGGGATGTAGTTCATTGGTACAGCACCCCTGAGTTCAGTTCCCAGTATAATAAATTAATTAATTTTTAAAATTCTGGTTATAAAAAGCTATTTTTTCTGCTTTGAACATTTGTGGATTACTCGATAAAAGAGGTTGACTTCATAATAATATCCAATTTTTCTCATTAGTCAAGGCAAAAACAAAGCAAAACATCTTTGAGCAACTAGAATAGCTGACAAAGGCTCCAGGGATTCAAGTTCTTTATTCAGCATATTGATTTAAATTGGTAACTATAATTTGAAGATTTGATGTTTGGTTCTGACACTTGGAGAGAGGAAATCGTGAATGAGTTACTGAACCTCTCCAAGTCTCAGTTTCCTCATCTGTAAAATTGAGATAATATTAGGTTGAACCATATGAAATTGTTTTTGTACATTAAAAGTAGTTGAGGGGCTGGGGCTATGGCTCAGTGGTAGAGTGCTCGTCTCGCATGTGTGAGGCCCTGGGTTGGATCCTCGGCACCACATAAATAAAATAAAGGTAAAAGTAGTTGAATCCTGGCACCCTAGTCTTCATTTCTAACACCATTTTCTAATAAAAGGAACTGGTTTTCTTGGAGAAATGGCTGATTTTAGGATCAGGGTAGGAAGTATACAAGATGAGCCTAAAGCATCTTATAAAGGAAAAAATGTGTTCAAAAAACAGCATGGTAAGGGTATGCTAAAGGAATATAAAACCAGTTGAAAGAGCTTTCAATAAGAAGCTGAAATGATTTGAGCAACAAAGTAAAATACATATCCTCCCCTTATCCCAGGAAGATATGTCCCAAGACCCCCAGTGGATGCCTTAAACCAAGGAGAGTATGCTTTTTTCCACCAAGTGACTAATTGGCATGGATAAAGGGATGATTTGCATCCTGAGCCATACAGCATGAAATTTCATCATGCTACTCAGAACAACGTGCACTTTAGAACTTGTGAATTATTTCTGGAATTTTCCATTTAAATTTTTCAAACTACAGTTTGTTATGGATGACTTAAATTGCAGATTAAGGGGGACTATTGTAATATTGTATTGGCTTAGACTTCCATATCCATAAGTCCGTACTGATATAAATGAATCAGTAAGTAGGGGACAGACATTAATGTTAATTTATCTTATTTGTCTTAATTTATCTTATTTATCTGGTGGTGCCCTCAAGGAGGTGGATCTTAATTCCATATTCCTTAAATGTGCACTGAATAAAAAATCATAGTGACTTCCTAAAAGTAGTAAAGAAGCCTGACATACGTACTCAGCCAAGTAATCCAAATCAACATCAGTAGTAATAAGTCATCTTTTTTAAAAAATTTTTATTTATAGTAGTAGTATGTATTACAGTTCATACTACACATATAGAGCATCTTTTTACACAAAACATTTGTATACAAAGTGTATTCGTAGCATTCAAGTCTTCAATCATGCATTTAGAATAATGATCCATCTTATTCAACCACTTTTTCTTTTTTTTTTTTTCCCTCCCTTCCCCTCCCTTCCCTTTGACCATTATAGTGTTCCTCTAATCCTCCTATGTACCCCGACCCAACAATACTGTGAACCGGCCTCCTTATATCAGAGGAAACATTCGGTATTTGGATTTTTGAGATTGACTGATTTCACTTAGCATTATATTCTCCAACTTTATCCATTTACCAGCGAATGTGATTATTTTATTCTCTTTTAAGCAATAAGTCATCTTGATAGTATGTGTCCCTACTATGAATACAGTGGGAATGACACTTTAGCTGTGTGGTCTTCCTCTGCCATACCCGTAACCCTAATCTAATCATGAGAAATACATTATATACAATACCTCACCAATACTTTCAAAACTATCAAGGTCATGAAAAGCAATGTAAATCTGAAGAGCCTAAGACATAACAGCTAAATATAATGTGGAATCCTGGATGGGACTTTGAAATAGAAAAAGGAATTTGGTAAAAACTAAGGAATTCTGAGTAAAGTATGGACTTCCAGTAATAATATATCATTATTAATTCATCAATTTTGATAAATGTGCCACAGTAATACACGATGTTGACGAGGGAAAATGGGTGCAAAGTATACAGGAATTCTCTGTATTATCCTTATAACTTTCTATAAAAATCTGGAAGTTACAAAATAAAAAAGTTTGCTTTTTAGAAAAGTTGAATACTAGCAATTTCATGTGGCTCAACAAATACTTATTAAAGATTTTGTGATAGTAACTAGGTAACATATGTAAATCACTTAAAATAGTACCTGACTCAGGAAATGTTCTGTAGATGACAATTTTTACAGGGATGGCTGTTATTATTTTTGGTGCTTCAGACAAAATAACTGAGATTGAGGGGGAAAAGATGGCATTTATTTATTCAATATTTACTGTGTGCCAATTACTGAACTAACCAGTGGAGATTACAATCAAGATATTTATGGCCACTGCTCTTCTAAAAAACTTTGAGTGAGCGTAGAAAAGAAGCCATAACTAATAGTTTGAGATCAAAATAGAAAAACCCAAAACGTAAACTAAACTTTGTGGAAGTATAAAAAGCATCTCCTAGAGAAAGAAAGCATGCTACTTACCTTAGTAACTTCTCAAGGTTCCTATTGGCCTGTTTAGCTAGAGAACTAGCTGATTTTCATAATGATGAACAGGAGGACTTCAAGGGAAAGTGATGAGGTTTTTTTTTGTTTTTGTTTTTGTTGTTTTCCCATATACTCTCAAGTTGTTGAACGAAATAGGCAGCAGAAATTTTAACGGGGTAAGTTATTGTTTGAAAAATCTGCTTTGTGGAAGACCTCATTCCTTTTATAACTCTTTTTGTTATTTTTTAAAGTCCCTCATTCTTTTTCCTTCTCACCTTTTTTTAGAAGGCAGCCCTCATAATTTCTTTCCATAAAGATTGTACCTGTACCATGGTACTTTCTCACCAACTCTGTTCTCTAATCTCCAAAAAATACCAATGCCTTTTCCCTTTCTAGTTAGTTTTCTCCATGATTATTTGATGATCCTAACTTAATTCCTTCTTCTTCTGTAAGCAGTGTTTCATTTAGGAATTTTAGCATTACTTACATCAGTGACTATCATCACAAAAGCCTTTTTTTTTTTTTAAGTTATCTAGTAGTTTTTCAGAGCTTGTCATATTATATCTTGTTTGAGTTAGAGTACTTTTTTTTTTTTTTTTTTTGGTACCAGGGATTGAACCCAGGGGCACTCGACCACTGAACCACATCCCCAGCCTTTTTTTTTTTTTTTTTTTTTGTATTTTATTAGAGACAGGGTCTCACTGAGTTGCCAGGCGCCTCGCCATTGCTGAGGCTGGCTTTGAACTCGCGAATCCTCCTGCCTCAGCCTCCCAAGTGCTGGGATTACAGGTGTGCACCACCGTGCCTGGCTAGAGTACTTTTTGAATCCATGAATGACTAGAAATTTTATCTCCAGCCATATTCTTACTTGAATCAGCAAATTTATTAGAGCAATTGTTGTTTTTTAACTATATCTGTAGGATATGTAATTGCCATAACTTAACATATTTCTTTTTAAGGTGATCTTTTAGAAATTTGTTTACAACAGTATACAACACTTACAGGTGTCCAGATCTGCCTCTAGGAATGTTTATTAAATTGATATTTAAATTTTGCTTTCTTTCATGTGATCTTTTTAAGCATTCATAGATACCATTGATAGAAGTTGTTTCAGACAGAGTTATCTTCCCCAAATGCTACTTCATTGTTCAAAATAAATTCAGTGCCCATAATTAAAGAAACTTAGTAAAGAATGAGTTATTAGGTGACTCCCTCTTTTCTGAAGAAAAAATATTTATTATATCTCTTATATCTGGGAATAAAGGAAAGCACTTGCAAATAAGGAAAGTCTTGAATTTAGTAAATGGAAATTAAGATTAATACAATAAATTCTCTAATAGTGGATTTTGAACTTTAATATTCATCATCTGAAGGGCTTATTAAAACACAGATTACTTGCCCACTTTTATTAAAACACAGATTACTTGCCCACTGTTTCTAATTCAGTGTCTCCAGGTGATGCCTGAGCATCTGCATTTATCCTAAGTTCCAGATGATGACTAATGTTGGAACCACGTTGAAAAGCACTGCTCTAGCCAGGCGCAGTGGTGCACACCTGAAATCCCAGCACTTGGGAGGCTGAGGCAGGAGGATCATAAGTTCAAAGCCAGTCTCAGCAATGGCGAGGCACTTAGCAACTCAGTGAGACCCTGTCTCTAATAAAATACAAAAAAGGGCTGGGGTTGTGGCCCAGTGGTCGAGTGCCCCTGAGTTCAATCCCAGTACCAAAAAAACAAAAAAAAAAAAAAAAAAAAAAAAAAAAGAAAAGAAAAAGAAAGAAAAGCACTGCTCTATAAAGTAGTTAAAATTACATAGAGCAATCTTTTACCTCCTTTTACTTCATAAATATTCCTTCTTATTGTATACAAAAATTATTACTGATCTCAGAAAAGGAGGCATCTAAGACCGTAAAAGCAATTGACTTGCATTACATTTCTTTTCAATGATAAATAGGTTTCCTGTCCATTGGAAAGAAATAAATCCATTCATTAAAATGACTATAAACCTTCTGGGTGTTGCTTCAAATTATAAAGTTGCTAACCTTAAAACAGTTATAAAATGCAAGTATTCATTATCACTAACTAGTATTTTCATTAAAAAGGAAGTTATTTTCCTTATCAAATAAAAATTTGTAAATAGTTCATTGCTGCTAAAAATAGAATTTTTTGTATTTAGGAACCAAATTCATCTAATCCAATATAAGAGATTGACTCTCATTTTGTTGAGTGTAAACTTCTCTAAAATAAATTAATAATCAGCTCTACCACAAGAAGGACATTTTAGGATTAATAAGTAAAAGAAAATGATCTGATTTTATTATAAAATAATAGATACATTGAGAATTAATTTGGAAGTATAATCAAAATACCACCACCTATTATCCAAAACTTATCCAAGAAATTAAATGTTAAATTTTACTTATTGAGAAATACATACCAGATACTTTTATGACATTCTTTATGACTGAAGATTTGGTTGGGCTTGACCATCTTTAAAATAACAAAAACCTTATATGTCTATTACTTCTTACATTTCAAGAAAGAGTGGCCTAATGTACCAGGGGCCATGCAATTATTTCATCTGGTAGTACCTCTTTTGGAAACTTATCCCAAATAATAGTACAAAAGAAAGAAGTTATGAGTACAAGGGTTTGGGTTTTTCCCCACAATTCTTTTAGAATAGGAAAAAGTTAGAAGCAACCTAAATGTGTAACAATGGGAGAAAGGACATTAAGTTACATCACAGCTACTGAATGAAAACTATGATCATTTACAGTGTTCATTATAAAAGTTATATGGAACTATAGGGAAATTCTTAAGATGTGATGAGAGCAAGATATAAAATATATATGCATGCAGGAAAAGAAGGAGCTATTCAAAACTAAAAATAATTTTATCTGTTAGGATAATGATTCAACAGATTTTTTTTTTTTCCTTACATCTCAATCATGTTGTGTTTGGTTTTTTTTCACATGTGTATTCATTCGTTATTATTAGGGGGATTATTTATTTTTTGGTAATGAACTAGACCATATCAAGTCCTATTTAACAAGCTAGAGCAATTCTTGGTTACTGTTATATCTGCCCTATAGATACTGCTCTCAGGTCATGTAACTTTTAGAAATGAGATAGGCTAGAAAACTCTCCCAAATAAACTAAAGTTCTGTTGTTTATTTAAGAACTTCTTTTTCTGCTTATTAGTTTTTTGAGATTATGAGAATACATTCCTGACAACTCTGTGTGACATATTTATGACAGTTTTCACAGTGGTTTGGAGTTTTGGTATTTTCTTTGTCTGTAGTTCTTGGAAATTGACTTCATAATGAGGTTATATATATATTAAAAGTCATTCAGAATGCTTGAATAGAAGAATAAAGTAATTTAAAAAAATTTTTTTTTTTTCTTTTACAGGAAAGAGCTGATCCTCTCTGGCACTTTAAATCCAATTAAGGACTTACATCTAGGAAAACTGGCCTTAACTAAGTTTCCAAAGAGTCCAGAAACATGGATTCACAGGTGTGGTTAATTTACAGCATGGTATTCTTGTTTAAAATTAAGAATGGCTGGAGGAAGAAACATAGCATTGTGAAGCAGGGTTTCGTGTTGATTCAGAGCATGAATTCTAAAGTCATGTTGCCTACATTTTCAATCTAAGGGCTATCACTGGCTACCTAAGTGCTTGTAAGAAATGATTTAACCTCTCCAATTCTCAGTTTTCACATTGGTAGATGACAGTAATTATTATACTCATGTCATAGGGTAAATAGTTCAATGTACATGGGAATACTACCACAAGTAAAAACTACCAAAGTGCCTGTTATGTATTAAATACTTAGTAAACATTAGCTACTGTTCACTGTCTGTGGCTGTGTGAAGACTGCATTTAGTGAGCATCTTGCATTTAAATATATTAGGTTGCATTCCTGGTAAAGAAGTTGGTGGTGATGGTTATGGCTATTTAAATTAACTTATAAAGGAAGCTAAGGGCAGCTGAGGCAAAAAGAGTGCATAGGCTGAGCTAAAATTACTAGGATCACAAAGGCAAAGAGTAATTTTAAAGACCTAAGGTAGTCAGATGCAAATAAGGACCCTCAATATCATGGCCTTATTTGTAACTGCTTTTATTTGACTAAAATTGAATGATATGGGCTTGTTGCCTGGTGATAATGGAGAAGTTAGTTACTCTGTAGTCCATTCTCATTAAGCCACTTATTTTTAATCCTGGGCATTTTTATGATTTATTTCAGTACAAGGTATCTTAAGTATTATTGTTCCTTTGGCTAGCATTGCAAGGCAGCTCCTCTCAAACCATAGTTGTTGTATTTTCTTCTTTACTAGAAATTGGAATAGGCCTCAGAGAGTAATGGCATTGTGTGTATGGGGGCTTAAAAAGAGATGGGGCAGGGCAAGGAAAATATTAAAAATGCATTCATCAATTTTTGGGTCTTTAATTTTTTTAATGAAGTAATAATTTTGTTAAACAAAACCTATTATTTAAACATGATGAATTGAGTTTTCTTATTCAATTTTCTGTACCTCTGGGTTGGAAATTTTCAGTCTAAAAGAATGCTTTCATAAGAGGAAAACATTTGTACAAACAAAAGCATTAAGTAGTTAGAAATGCTTTTTACTGCTTTTGGTTTAAATGTATGCTAGTACAGATCTTAAATAGCCAAAGGGGGAAAAAATCTGAATAAAGACATTTTAAAACATCTTCTGATGGTTTATATTATATTGTACTTATTTCTTTCTAGATTTTATGTTGCAATATAGAAATTTTTGCATAATGGAAAGCTTTCCAAGTGCAGCTTCTCGTTTGAAAACAAATATACATAGAGGTGAGGCATGCACATGTAATTAAAGATGTGAACCATGACTCTGCTGCTAATATTTACTAGCCATTAATTAATACTCCATAACCATCACCACTACACATAAATACACAGACTAGTTCCCTTTACGTTTCTTGACCAAATGGAGTTTGGGAGTTGTCATTCAGAACTGATGACATTCTCTTTTTTTTTTTTTTTTTTTTTTTTTTTTTGACAGATTTTAAAGTTTTAGAAAGATTTTTCTTTCCTGTTTGTCCTGTTCTATTCATGCTCCTATTAATTGTCTTCAAAACAACAAGCCCTTCTTACCTCTCTCAGAATTAGGCTTATAGATAGGACTATTTCGCATTAATAAATAAATGCAGAGAACACTGAAGAAAGAAAACTGTCTTTTTTCCTCTCTGGTTTATGTTCTTTCCTGCTCCTTTTTTTCCACATACTTCCTTAACAGGCGATGGGTGCTACAACAGCTAATTCAGGAAACTTCCTTGCCTGCCTTTGTGACCAAAGGAAACTTGGAAATAATCCCTGCAGAGAGGACACAGCGACTAATACAAGAAGAGATGGAAGTCTGTGGTGAAGCAGCAGGGAGATATCCAAGCAATTATAATGCCTGGTCTCATCGCATCTGGGTTTTACAACACTTGGCCAAGCTAGATGTCAAGGTAGGGCTATTATTCAGTCCCAGTGGGCAGACTTTCAGTCTATCCTTTAAATCTTCTGGTAGTAGTTCTTCCTCAAAAGAACTTTAAAGCTCTAAAGGAATAGAGGAAGTAATGGTTCAGCAGCATGAACAGATCATGACTGCTGATACCTCTAGAGAACACCTGGCAATTATGGAAGTGTTTTCATTATCCACTAGTGTGGTTTTGGGGCACCAGTAAAGCTAGAGCATTGGTAGACCAAAGGGATGTTAAGCCATTCAGGAAAGGTTGAGCGCTCACTTTGTCCTGAAACAGGAAAAGATTATTAAGCGTTTTAGAATTGGAAATATTTTTTGGTAGCCTCTGGTTATGTGACTCACTGTGCTGAATCAACTGGCTATCTTTTCCCAGTTTCCTCTCCTGGAAGTTAGGGGAGAAGAGGAGGTACAGAAGATACCCCACCCAGGTGTTCCTACACTTGACAGAGCCTGTAAATTACCCGAGGTTTCCTAAGTTTTATTCCAGGCCTAAAAAAATCAGAGTGAAGTTGAATCCACAGGTTCAGAGAATTATTTGGATGCAGTGTGAGGTTGGAACCTCTCATAACCTAATTTCAGTTTAAAAATGAGGAGATGGAGGTTTCCAGAGAATTTTAATAGTTTAGACTTAGCCACAGTTGCACCGTTCATTATTTATCACTGAAATCCAGGTATCCCTTGTGCTCCTTTTTATATATTACAGCATCTCGATTTTTCCCCCTTTTTTTTCTTATGATATTACAATGCCATAAGAATCTCTGGTACTTATCACCTTCTTCCTACATCTCCCTTCCCAGGTTCTCATTCCCTATTTTGTTTCCTTGCCAGAGATTCTCCCAGGACAAATAAGAGATTTTTTACTTTTAGGAGATTTTAAGCTAACAATTTTGGAAGATTATCCCTTTCCCTTCCAGTTTATATGGCTGTGAATTTCAGGAAGGGAGTCCACCTGCTAGAGTAGAAAAAAGATCAAAGCTTAGACTCCCATCAGCCTGAGTCCAGATTCTGCCTTTACCAGCTATATATGGAAAGTAAGGCTTTAATGTTTTCATTTTTGAAATGAGGACTCTACTATCTGCCTCTGGGTTATTTTGAGAATTATTGCCTGAATTAATGTGTGGAAAGTACTGGGCATCTCAGAGGCTTACTAAATTTTAGTTCTTTTATTTGCTCTCCCATGAATAAAAAATTTAGGTAAAATTGGCTGTCAAAAAATTGCTTGATCAATTCAGTATAATTTATTCATAGAAAAGTGCCAACCCTCCCCACCCCTGCCATCATTCCCAGCCACTCTCCCGTGTACTGGTTGTGATAGTAAAGACAAGAACTTGTAATCAATAAATTGAAACTGGTTGAGGAAGCAAACCAACACTTGCAAAGCAGCATGATACTTGAAGGGACTGAGGAAATCTCAGGATACATGGGAGAACAGAGAAATGGCTCTTCATCTAGCTCATTGGAAACAGCTGAGTCTGAAAGCATGTGTACAAGTTATCTGATGGGTTGTCAGTGTTATGAAGTGTGTTAGAGCTGTTTATCTCAACTCCACAGTTTGATAATGGGGAGTGGGAGTGGTGGATAAAGGGGAGGGATGTGCTTTAAAAGGAAGGCAGACTCCAGGTGAACTGAGAGGTCTTTGGAAACACTCCTGCCATGTTGTAGACCTTTTCAAGTGGCAATTCATAAAATCAGGAATAAGGGACCAAGGTACAATTTTTGTTACTTGAGACCATCATATGTTAAAGATGACGACTCATTAGTGGACTCTTGGCTGAGCTGCCTGGCTTTACTCATAGGCTCACATGTTATCAGCCTTCCTTGACCTGCCTTGTTGGGTGTGGGAGCCTGCCATTCTTCCTGTCACAACCACCACTGCAGCATCTTTTGTTCTCATTATTTGCAGGAAAGAGTGCTGAATTTTCAGAATCCCTTTTCTGTTACAAGCCATTGGACCCAGCTAGGATAACATGTTCTGCTATGCTTTGTCTACTAGAGGAAGCAATATCAAAAGTACCAGTAATCTAGAGCAACTTAAAAATACATGAAAAATAAACTGGCTTTTTTTTTTTATTAGAAATTTGAAAATGACTTTTTTAAGTGCTAGTATCCAGTATGATATGAGTATGAAAATAAACATTGTAAAAATTGTTATCTTAAATAGTTCTACTTCAGGAATTCATCATAAAGAAATAATAGGGATGCGGTATTGTGTAATGATTAAAGGCTCCATTCTGTGTTCATGCATCCTGACTTCAGTTTGCTCTGTAACCTTGAGGAAGTTAGCCTCTGTTAACTTTTGGCTTCCTTTTTCTCTCTCATCCACTGATGCACATTGAATGGACGGATTAACATGAAATGGCTATCATGTGCTCTTACTAAGAGCCCAGTAAACATTGGCCATTATATTAAATATGAAGGTCTAAAATATAAAAGTAGCATTTATAATGGTGAAAAACTTGAAAGACTAATCCTCCAATATTGAGGGACTAGGTACATTACAGTTTATCACAGATTACAATATTTCATTGCTCCTAAACATAGTACTTAGATAATTATTTAAAGATAGATATTCACAGTAGGTTAAGGTCATAACTAAATATGTGGAACACTTCATATAATTTTAATCTATTAAGCATTGAATGAGATAATAAACACTTGTATTTGGAACATTGCCTGTTATATAGTAAATGCTCCACAGATATTTATACGTACATGTATAATTAATGGATTTTTTTTCTTAATTTTATAATAAGGATATGTTAGTTTTTAGTAAAAAAGATTACAGAATAAAGAATTGTTAATAGTGCTATTTTATGTTTCTCTATGATGTCTGTGTTTAAGTGGACATGTATTTTAGTAAATTTTAAAATCTTATTTTTGAGGGGAGAGTAGGAGGGAAGACTCATTGTCGAACAGAACTACTAACCAATTTTTTAAAGCTGATGTGGTATGTCACCTGAAAAACCACATGGAGTACTTTACCCAAAATGTATATCATCTGTGAAAAGGAAAATAAAATATGGTATGTGCATGGAATGGAATATTGGCCATAATAAAGGAATGAAATACTGGCACATCTTATAATATGGATGATCCTGGAAATATTTTGCTGATTGAAAGCAGCTGTGTGTTACATGATTCCATTTATGTGATCAGAATCGGCAAAGTAGATTTTTGAGTGCCAGTCACTATGGAGGAGAGACTGAGGGAATGATTCATTGCTAATAAGAATGGGGTTTTTTTGGATTGGTCTGGTCTGGTATGGGGTTTGCTTTTTGGGGTGTGATGAAAATGTTTTACATTAGACAGTAGTGACAGCTATACAACTCTAAAAACCACTGATTTATTTTTTTAACTTCAAAAATTGATTTCAGAGTCTATTAGAAAGATAAATCTTAAGGAATAAATTGTTGAATGAAAGAAAAAGAAGCTGGGCACGGTGGCACACGCCTGTAATCCCAGCACTTGGGAGGCTGAGGCAGGAGGATCGCGAGTTCAAATCCAGCTTCAGCAATGGCAAGGCACTTAGCAACTCAGTGAGACGCTGTCTCTAATAAAATACAGAAAAGGTCTGGGGATGTGGCCCAGTGGTCAAGTGCCCCTGAGTTCAATCCCCGGTACCAAAAAAAGAAAAGAAAAAGAACACTATACAATTAGCTATTTAAATGTTTATTAAGGGAATAATTTAAACTATGGTACTCTTTCACAAATAAACTCAGTAATGGAAAGAATACAAAGCCCAGAAATGAATCCCATTGGATACTGTGTACAGATTTCATTGATGAAGACTATGGTGTTTTACATAATTAGAGAAAAGAGTCTTTGTTCAGTTTGTGTGTTGATAAAACTTAGGGTGGAAAATAATTGAGTTTTTACCTCATACTACATAAAAACTGAACTCTGAGTGGTGTGATGAGAAAAGACCTGGAGGACATTAGGCTGTGTGCAGTAAGCTAGGCAAATGTTTCATGATCTCACTTGTATGTGGAATCCAAAAAAGTTGAACTCATAGAAACAAAAAAGTAGAGTGATAGTTGTAGGAGTTGGGTATGGGGCAAAGTATAGGGAGGTGCTGGTCAAAGGGTACAAAGTTTCACTTAGGATAAATAAGTTTTGGAGATCATATATTTAAAAATTGCTAAGAGTAGGTCTTAAGTGTTCTAACTATGTGAGGTGATAGGTAAGTTAATTAACTTGATAGTCATTTCACAGTACAATGTCAAACATTATGTTGTACACCATAAATACATACAACAATTTTTATTTGTCAGGTTTATCTCAGTAAACCTGGGGGTGTGAAAGGATTAAAAAATCAACTAATAATATATTGAGAGGAAAATATTTACAATATGTGTGACAAATTCAGATTTAATATCTCTTTTTAAGATATAAACATCTTAGAAAACTGTAAAAACATGAGTATTACAAATATGAAGTTAGGTTAACTCATAAATGAAGAGCATTAGGCAAAATAGGTACTTCATAAAGAAGAAACAAAAGGAAAATAAGCATACAAAAATTAGCCTTTATGATAACCAGAGAAATGTAAGATAAGATAAAATGAAACATTTTTTAACTTACTAAGTTAGTGAAGATGAAAAATTTAGGACAAAGACACTAATGTACTTCCAATAAAAATATAAATTATACAGCCTTTCTAGAGGGTACTTTGAAATTATATATCAAACTATTACACAATTTTTCTCTGTTTACAGCAAGTATATTTGTAGAAATTTATCCTAAATAATTAGGTATGCACATGGATTTATATATAAGAATGTTACTTGTGTAAGAGTAGAAATAAATAGGAGAATAGTTAAACTGTGCTAATGTTTAGGACAAAACATGCAAGAGTTAAAATTGTTATAGAAAAATATTTAATGCCATGAGAATGTGCTTATAATTTAAGTGGAATAAAATCAGTATAAAAGAGTATCCTGAATTTGTGTTAAAAATAAACCCTTTGAGAATGGTGTGACTCTACTTTGTGAACAACCAGAGACATGAAAAATTGTGCTCTACATTTGTACTATGAATTGAAATGCACTCTGCTGTCATGTATAACAAAATTAGAATAAACAAATTTTTTAAATAAATAAATAAATAAACTCTTTGAGTGATAATGAACTGCAGTCAATTTCCATGCGTGTTATGAGTTTGTCAGGTTGTATAACCTATCATTAAACTCTAAAAAAGAAACAAAAACAAAAAACCTCTTTGTAAAAGCATGAATAGGAAAAAATCCTAAAAGATTGGTTATATGTCAGAGTTTTATAAGAGTAGTAATTTATGGCCCATAGGATAATAGGTGATTTTTGTTGTTTCTTAAATGTTTTTAATAATTTAAATTTTATATAATAAGCATTATCACTTTTACAATTGGAATGAAAACCAGATGTTATTGTTAAAAAACTTACAAGACTGATGGCATTTTCTGTAGTCTTTCATCTTAAAACTATTATTCCTCTAATTCATAGCCCTGCTTCTTTAGTTTTATTTTATTTACTTATTAATTTTTTAATATGGAAGTTAGAATTAAGTTCATTTAAGGTGTATCATATAAAGGTATTCATTTTGTCAGTATCTTATGTTTATATAATGTCTTCAAGATCATTTAAAAGTAGTTCATTTATTTTTGGTTATTGCCTATATGCCATTTCCTTCTGGTAGGAAAATGCCCTAAAGTTCTTGTCAAAGTTGTGTTTTGGATTAATAATGCATCCTTATATATCTTAAGGAAAAGAATATGGTAAATTTTTTTCTCTTAAACAGTGTAAGATTATTTTTTTAAAGAAATTAATCTTGGGCTGGGGTTATAGCTCAGTGGGAAAGTACTTTTCCTAGCATGTGTGAAGCACTGGGTTTGATTCTCAGCACTGCATATAAATAAAATAATAAAGGTCCATTGACAACTAAAAATTTTTTTAGAAATATTAATTAATCTTGTTGAAAACCTTTTATATATGCTATTTTTGCTTTAAAATTAAATAGTTTCATTTTTTAACGTAGAAATATTCTGTAAGAAATAATCTAAAGGATTTTCATGGTATGTAGCTTCATTTTATATAAGTGGAGTACTCTTTTCAACCTATATTAAGATGCCAGGCTAAAAGTAAAAAGCTGCTATATTTTAGCTTAATGTCTGCAGACTGATTCTTTAAGAAAATGTAATGACCTTAAAATTAATTTTCCAGGTAGAAGTTCATCTGGTGCTATTTTTGCTCACTTTTTAAAATAAAAAATATCATCTTGTTTCTCAGAGACTTGCCAGCTATCACCTCTGTAATAAATTTAGATGGCAATTAATAGAGCTTACAGAAAATGTTTAAAACACGTCATTGATAAACCCTGAATGTCCTACTTGGAAGTAATCTTACTCCTTTGTACTTGTCATGTCTTTCATTAAATTGTTCCTTCATTCATTCATAAAATATTTATGTATCCACTCTAATGACAGTGGACATGGGGTAACAGACATATCAATTCGAAATGAATAAGCATCTTACAGAGTTAAAAACAACTAAAATAAAGCACCTTCAGAATTTAGTGTGAATGAAGACATGCAAAGAATTCTTTACTGTGTATACTGGATTTTAAAAGTACTATGGTGGTTCAGAAGAGGGAAAGATTTCTTATAGGGAAGAAAGGGATGTGTGAGGAGTGGAGAAGAGATTATAGTACAGGAGAAGGTATTTGCCAGGGACCTATGACAAATAGGTAAAGGCATCATTTGGCATCATGCTGTTTATATTGTTTACTATTGACAAGTGTATGTCTGTTTTTCTTTAGCTGGTCTAAAAATTCCCTGATGGATTGTGGTAGACCCTTGATAATTCTGTTCCTTGCTCAAAATTCTTGGACTACCTGTTCAAGACAGTGCCAAAACTTACTTTTCTTTTCTTTCTTGTTCTGCTTCCCCCTGCCCCCCCCCCTGCCCACACACACACATATGCTGCTTTGGTTTCTGTCATTCCATTTAAAAGTCTTTGATTTACAGGATTGGTAATACAAAGATTTGAACAGTTTACTGCTGAATTTTATTTCATTCACTTTAAAAGTTTATTTTTCATTGATGGTGAATTAGAGACAAAATCGTCATGAGCCCTCACAAAATCCTATATTTATACATCATTGTTTTGTAAGCTCTTAGAATTAAGTAGTGAACAAAACAGGTATACTGTCTGCCTTCATGGCACTTATAGATAATAGAAGAACAGATAATAACATTTAATCTATTGAACAGTTGTATATATTCATCTGTTAGATATAATGCATATTAAATAAAATAAAGTTTATATCAAATTAACCTCTGCACTTATATTTTCCTTCTATATTAACATTACTTGTAAGTGAGTATCTTAATGTTTGACATTATTTTAAAATTTGGCTTTTCTCCATCTGCCCATCAGAATGTGAATAGTCAAGATCAAGGGAAAGAATGACAAGTCCTTTGGTTCTGTGGTTTTAAAACAAATTCCTGTAACTTTATAAGGGAAAAGAGAAACCAGCATGCATTAAACTTCTAAGTGACAGCACTGTGTTAGACAAGGTATACAAATAGACAATGGTATTGTTAAAAAAAAAAAAATCAAAGAGAAATCAGAGGTGCTAATAGAGAAGGAAAAACCTTTGGAAATGCCTCTTCTCACTTTCCTTTTGTCTTCCCTCAAGATTCTTCTTGATGAACTATCTTCTACTAAACATTGGGCATCCATGCATGTTTCAGACCACAGTGGATTTCACTACCGCCAGTTTTTGTTAAAATCCTTGATGAGTCAAACTGTGACAGACAGTTCTGTATTGGAGAAAAACATTTTGAGAAATGAACCAGCCCTAGTTCTTCCAAAAGATGAAGAAGCAGCTGCTTCAACAGAGGAACCAAGGATAAATCTTCCCCATCTCCTAGAAGAAGAAGTGGAATTCAGTACAGATCTTATTGATTCCTACCCAGGACATGAAACCCTTTGGTGTCATAGGTAAGAGAAGAGAAAAACCCCATTTCCTACATGAAACTGGCGTGTCCTGATGAGAGCTGCAGAAGGTGTTACATCTGACTTCTGCCTGTTTGGGTATTCATGGGCATCTGATTTTGGAGCTTTGTCTATGTGAGTAAGAAAGGGTTTGTGTTACGATATCATCATTATTAACGTGAAGTTACTCATGCAGATCTTTGTGTATGGGTTAGGACAGTAGTAGTCAACTTTGCAACAGAATAATCTGTGTTACTTCCAAAATAAAAGGAAAACAAGACAAATAAGTTTGTGGACTCCCTCTTTGGAGACCTTGATAGTTAGTATATCTGAGGTGGAGTTTTGTTTTGTTATTGTTTTTTTCTTTCCTTTTTTTTTTTTTTCTATTAGTATGCCTAAATAAATACAAATAGGACAAAAATCTTCAATATCAAAACAATCTCAAACCCTGATCTATCTTCTCCTGAAAATGTAGAATAAGGGTGTCTTGATTTTAAGAGGAAAAAAATAATTTTCAGCTAGGCTTGATTGTGCATGCCTGTAATCACAGTGACTCAGGAGGCTGAGGTAGGAGGATCACAAGCTCAAGGCTTGTTTTGTTGTTGTTGTTTTAAAAAATAGAAAACGCCCAAAAATTCTTGGCTGATCATTTTGACGCATAGTCAGAGTTTAGACTGTTGATTAAACCCTGAGGGAAAAAAGTTAAGTTTTATTATTATTTTTTACCCTAATGATCTGCAAATTAACTTAAGTGTAATTTCTTGATGCTTTTTGTTTATTTAAATTTTTAAAATTTAAAGAATTTGCCGGGCGCGGTGGCGCACGCCTGTAATCCCAGCACTTGGGAGGCTGAGGCAGGAGGATCGCGAGTTCAAAGCCAGCCTCAGCAATGGCCAGGCACTTAGCAACTCAGTGAGACTCTGTCTCTAATAAAAAAAATACCAAAAAGGGCTGGGGATGCGACCCAGGTGTCGAGTGCCCCTGAGTTCAATTCCCTGGTACCAAAAAAAAAATTTAAAGAATTTTTCTTGGGATACAGAGAAAGACTAGTAGAAAGGTGTGAAAGAGAGTTAACAACCTATTAGCCTGATTTTTGAGTACATTCAATGTTGAGTAAATTTCATGTTGTGGTGAAGCCCAGATATGTGAATGCCTTGCTTTAATTATTTTGAATCTTCCTCTGTGGGCATCTCCATCTTTATATAAACAGATTCTACTTCAGTCTATAGAATTCAGTTTATAAATATAAGACTTGCTTGTGTTAGTCAGGAGGTAGGTGTTTTAAAAGTTTGTATATTAATAAAATTACTGAGATCTGCCCTTACCCTTGCCCAGTCTAGTATTTGTTAGGCTATTTGAGGAGATCTGGGCAGCTGCTAGCTAGTCTATGCTCAACCTATTCAGAAGACTGAAGACAATCTCTCCTTTTTGGCATGTTCATGAATAGAGAATTCTCTTTTATTTGTGTGTGTGTTTGGTACTAGGAATTGAACCCCTTGCCTCTAAGCCACATCTCCAGTGCCTTTTTTCTTTTCTTGCCTTTCCTTTCCTTTTCTTTCTTTCTTTCTTTCTTTCTTCCTTTCTTTCTTTCTTTCTTAAGACAAGGTTTCACTAGTTTGTTGAGATATAATAACTTAGAAGTTATGTAGTTTATCATATTGTCTACGGAAAATGTGCCCCTTACCCCAAATCAGTATTTGGAGATTAGGAACAGGGACTTCATTTGTGACAAACAGTTCCAGATGATTTTTAAGGGCAGGAGAACTGCTCTTCGTAGAGGAAGAACAGAAACTATCTTTTAAAGTGTTTTGCTCAGAGCTCAGCACAGATCCACTACATATGGATGTTTAAGACTAGTGATGGATTTACGAGATAGGTCAGTTGATTTCCAGATAATAAGACCAACTGCAACAGATGTGTTATTTTAATTAAAAGGATTGGATAAAGGCTATGGACTAAGCCTCTGGATAAACCCTTTAATTCCCCGTTTATAGAATCTTGTTGTCTTCTAAGATATCAATGAGATTAGTTCTTTATTTTGTTTTATATAATATTGATATTATATAAAACAGATATTGATCAGGCTAAGACCTATTTCTACTTTCATGCTAAAGTTACTAGAAAGGAATAACTCCCAATTTATTGTCATCATTCAGTAAATGCTTATTGATAAAACTTTTAGTAGTGTTGTTCCTCACAAAGCAAATGAGTAATCTACAGTATTTGTCCAAATACCCAGACTTCATGTCAACTGTTTTTCTTAATTTTCCCATTTATCTTTAGGTTATGAAGTGGGTCACAAACTCAGCACTGTGTCTATGTTGATAAGTTTTTTCTGCTGAAAAGCTTGATTTTGCCATGAGATTTTCTTTATTCTCTTCTTCCCCCTCCTCCATCATAGGCGGCATGTTTTCTACCTTCAACATCACTTAAATGGTAGGTTTCCTCACAGCATGACCCAGGTGTCACCTGCAGACAGCTCTGGAGAGACATTGAGTGACTTGCACCTCATCCCAGCAGAAGCTCGGCTGTCTCAGGCAATGGAAGTAGATGGACTGAATGACTCAAGCAAGCAAGGCTATTCCCAGGAAACCAAACGCCTGAAGCGGACCCCAGCTCCAGATTCTTTGGGCCTAGAAATGGAGCACAGGTTCATTGATCAAGTATTGTCCACTTGCCGGAACATAGAACAAGCCAGGTATGCCAAAGCATACAGGAAATGGCTGGTCACTTTGAGTCAATGAAAGTGGATTAATCCTACAAGGGTCCCCTTTTAGTGCAATATTGCTTTCCTTTCTTATTGACATAGTTGCATGAACTGTTTACTATTACTGGCTGTGTTCCTCATCTTTAGGTTAAAAATCCATAGGAAACCTTTCATTTTATTTATTTTATTAAGAACTGGCATTCCTTTGGGGATACAACAATTGTATAGCTCCTTCTTACTAAAAAATGAGTCTTAAATTTTTTCTTTTTAACTCCTCATCCTTTATATTTCTATACATGGAGTCTCTCACTCAGTTCTTATAATTGGTTCACATATACATCCACCCACCTCATTTTGATTGCTATATAGGCAACTTTTCAAATTAAAAATTTATGTTGTAGTTCAGCTTAGAAACATTAATACAGATGCAGAAGAACTTAATTTATTTTTAGAATCAAATGGCTAGATATTTCTAGCACGTTCTACTCAAATTATAGACTAATATAACCAAAGTCAGAAGTAGTGAAATTTATATGGAAAAAAAAAATGCTTCCAATGTAATCCATTTTTAAATGGTTATTTAAAAACAGAATCTAATTTAAGAGTTTATGTAAGTGTAGTACTGGAAAATTATTTTTATTACTAGCTTTGATAGATTGTTTTTTACCTCATATTTGGTATAATGCCAAACAGTCATATCAGCCCTGATAAAATAAATTTTTTTAAAAACTCAGAATGCTATTTTTAGTTATTACTACTTTTCATTTCCAAAATCATTCATGAAAAATGGGAGAAATATACGTAGAAATGTATTCGTAGAAACTCCTTTTTAAAAAATTAAGTTATTGAGATTACACTGGATAAACTACAAAATTTTGTGGACTATGAAAAGTTCACTGGCAAAAGCCAGGAGGAAAGAATAGTTTAGGAGATTAATTCTTCAGTTTTTATTTAAAAACAAAACAGAACACTTTGATACTGGATTTTTATCAGGGATGAGGTACCAAAGTATCTACATGAATGCTGTATCTTAATTTACAATAACAAGGGCTGAGTTTTTCAGGTTGATGAAGTGGGAGTGGGGAAAGAGTCAGCTAATGTCTACTTTCTTATTATATTTTCTTCTTTGTAAATGGTCTGTATTTCTTCTTTCTGTGTACTGTTTTCTTCATTGTACCACTCCATTCCATATTTTTTTGTCACTTTGACTTGTGTATAATTGTCCTCATCTGTCTTATTTCAGGAATGCCTACTGAAGATATTGTCTTCTATATTTCAGTGAATTTCATGCCCATCTATAAATACACACACACACACACACACAAGAGAGGAAATACAAGTAGAAGCTGCCCCTCTAAAAGTTCCTCTAATGATGAAAGTTGTTTCTTGTCCTACATGTATACAAATGTGAGTAATAGTTATAGAAATAAGTATGACCACCATGCTTTGCCTCTTCTCCTTTTTACTTGCTTAGTAATCTGTAGGGTGGGGAGAAGGATGTAAGGAAAGGCAAAACTCTCCTGTCTCAGTATTGTGAATAGCCAAGACTTGGGTTAGAACTACTATTTTAAGGGAAGAGGAATAGGTCCTTTATTTGGGCATCATGGTTTTGTTGTAGTGGAATGTCAAACAGAATGATACACTTGTAAGAACACCAGGAAAATTATCTAGCCTGGCCCCAGTAGACAGATGTTGCTCTTATCTCTTGGGGCAAAAATTATCATTTTTATACTTTATGTAATTTTTAGGTGAGAAAAGAATTGGCATAATGAATTTAATTCCGTGGTTCTTTGTGTACAGAGCTTATTTTGAATCAGATACCTCAAGGTCTATGTAGATTTGTATGGCTAAAACCCATTAGATTTATGATTTTCAATTCCTGCAGGGGTCGGGTAGAAACTACACAGAGATGACATGGTAGGTTCAGCACATTCCTGTAATACATGTTGCCAAATTCTTGACTGCTTAGTGTCACTGTTTTCCTGAGGATCATTTTTAGTATCCCAAGTAATAGGGCTTCTTTGATGTGAGTGCAACTACTTTGATGTGAATACACATCAGAACATGAGTATAGATAATATGCTGTGAACATTAGTTAAACTTTTATAGTACACCATGCCTTTTTATGCCTTCCACCCAGTATCTTGGTCATCTTTGTTGTTAACTGCTCAACCCACCTCTTTCTGAAGCCATGTAGTCCTTTAATATACCTTGGTCTTATTTTTTTTTTAATAAAGTTTTAAATAGAGAATGGGAATACAAACATCCAAAGGATACTGTTAGTATATGACTTTTGTATGCTACTTTATTAAAAATTTGCATTTTTCAAGTGTTCATTCACAGGAAAACTTAGAATTGCCCTATATGATTGTTTTTGTTTCCCTCCCCACCTAAGTGATTGACATTTAAACTGACTAGCATGATAACATGTCTTTGCCTAAATGAGCTCATACAGTAGAAATAATATGTCTTGTTAGCCTTATTTTTCTTCAAACATGTCATTGTTTAAAGGGAAAGATGGTTTAGATTTGACATGTTTCATCACACTTTCACTGGAAGAGTAACAGGTCATCGTCCTGGATCAAGAATACTACTGACAAGCAAAAAGCAGTAGGTAACTAACACCTTCATAACACTCTTCACCCTGCCTTTTTTATGTAGACTTATTTTGGTAATGTAGTATTTCCAGACTCTACTGTGTGCCTTGCTCATTGTGAGGGCTCATTGACTACTTATTAAATGAATGATTGATTAACTGAAGAAGGGAAAAGATTGGTCATGAGTGACGGATAGAGTGATGATTGAGAAATTGATTGATTGTGAATAATACTTAGGGAGAGCTGTTGCATAAGTTAATTTAAATTTGTTTTCTTCATTGCTTTGTTTAAACTCATTAAATCCAAGCCAAGAAATGCAGCTCCACAATTATGAGTGAGCTGTACCTTAATCTACACTAAAAATTCACAGAAACCCACTTGCATTAAGGATACTACTTTCTGTTTACTTATTTAAGGATACATATATAAAGCTTGAACCATTTGAGAGCAGCTGAAGAAATTCTTTGATTTCAATAACTTGTTTATTGTATCTTCATGAAGATATTATTTTATGCTTCTCCTTTTTTCCCCATTAATTTGAACTGTGAACCTTTTTAGTTATTTCTTAAACCTGTATTTTTTTAAGCTTAAGTATCTGATAAATATTAATATCTACTATTACTTCTTTAGAAACTCCAGGCCCAGACTTTCAGTCACACTTATTGTTCTTTTAGTACAGTTCTAATTTAAATCAAAAGATTCATTAATTTCTTCCTTTTTTTTTTTTTAGCAGTACTAGGGATCATACTCAGCTTTATTAATAATTAGTAGGATTAAATATATACAGGTTGTCACTAAAAAGCACTTAGGTATTCAAATAAGGACATAGGTGACATGTGGAAACAAGTTTTTGGATTTTTATGCAGCAGTCTGTAAGAAAGCATATATATTTGTGGTATTTTGGTATGTTCAGTTCATACCAGTTTGTACTTGGTGAATGAGTGTGTGTGTAAAAAGAACTTGTAATATTGCTGCAAACGTTGTCAGTCTTATAATTTTCTCTCATATAGCACCAGATGGTCTATGACATGGGCTAAATACAATTTAGGAGTAGAACTACTACTTGCTAGACAACAATCTCTCCCTTAGCTTCCCTGAGTTATAGAAGATGCTGAAGATTTAGTTGCAAAAGAAAGTAGCACATGATTGGGGGAGGGTGCAAAAAAGCTGTTTTAAATTTACTGTTATTTTTTGAATAGAAATTCTATTTCAAAACTAAGATATTTAAAGCATGCTAAAATTTTTAAACAACATTATAACAACCTTTTGTCTTTTGAATAAATTCCTCAAATAGACCTGCACTCTAGTATTAGAATGTGCTGCTGCCTTCCCCATGCTCTGTAATGAGCTTCTATTTATTTGAGATACATATTGAGGCACTGGAAAATTTAAGCAAATTCATAAAGGCAGAGAGCAATAAGAATCAACCCTAAGAATTCTACTTTCTGTCATACAGTGTCTTTTTAAAAACAACTGTACATACTATGTTGATCTGAGTGCCTTTCTTACTTGGGGGCGGGGCAGGATTATAGTACTTTAAACTCTAATGTTTAGATTGATTGATGATTTTATTTATTCCCTTTGCTAGACCTGGTCCCATCTCATCCTTTAATGAGATACTGATACAAGAAAGTAGAGTCCTTTATTTCTATTTCATTAGTTCTCTTTTTTTTCCCCCTCAAATCTTTGTTCAATTTTTTTTTTTCTTTTTTTCTTTTTGTGGTGCTGGGGGTTTAACCCAGTTCTCTCTCTCTTTTTTTTCCCCCTCAAATCTTTGTTTGATTTTTTTTTTTTTTTCTTTTTTCTTTTTGTGGTGCTGGGGATTGAACCCAGGGCCTTGTGCATGCAAGGCAAGCACTCTACCAACTGAGCTATACCCCCAGCCCTCATTAGTTCTCATTTGTAAGCACCCTATAAAGAATTAGTTCTTTCTGTCTAGCAACTAACACTTTGGGGATTACAGGCATTGCATTTAGAGGTTTATGTGTGCACAATATGAGACAGCCTGAAACCTGTGCAGACTGAGTTCAAAGGGAAACTGGGACCCCCTCCCTAAAATAAATGCCAGATGGTTGTCCTAAATGAATCCTCTGCCTTACTCTAAGGACCTTTCTTCCCTCCCACATTCATGCCTAATGTAACATAGTTGAAAGGGAAAAAGTAGGACTTTTTTGGGGTCACATATAAGAAGAAAAGAAGTAAATTCTAGGGGAAAAAGTAGGGCTGCTTTTTTTTTTTTTTTTTTTTTTTTTTTTTGTCACATATAAGAAGAAAAGAAGTAAATTCTGAGATGAAATCTAAAAATGTGTCATTTTATGTATTTGTTTATGGGGATAGGAATTTCACATTTCATGATAGCAAATAATTCCTCCTTATAATTTCAGAAAAATATATCATTAAGCTTCCAAAGTGCTTTACAGAGAATTCTTCCATAATGTATTCTACAGGCAGCAATGTGCTGTATTCAGAGTGGAGTCAGAAAACCAGTTTATCCATTGTGGATCTGGGATCAGAAGGAAATCTCAGGCTCCCAAGTTAAGACTTCTCTACTCTCACCAGGCCATTTTAATACTGTAAAACCAAACTCTCTGCTTAAAAACAAACAAACAAATATATATGTATGGCAGTAGCTTAGTCTGCTGGTAAAACATGCTTCCAAGAATATTAGCTATATGTAGTTTGGGCTTTCTGGGTAGTAATATCCACAAAGCTAACTCTGATTTTTCTTGTATTAGTCTATTGTTGTTCCTCAGGGCATAGAAGACTTAGTTCAATTTAGGACAAAATTTTATATTCAGTGGCAAAAAAAAAAGGATAAATATATTACTAGCTCTTAAAGGTTTAGTATATATAGTATTTTTTATAAATCACTACCAATGCAATAGCTAGTAGATGCTCTGTGACTGCCTCAATTCATCTCTCTGGTTTAGTTCCTGTGGCTGTGTTATGAACATTCTCTTATATATGTCTTATGTTGAAATTATTTCTGTATTATATTTTCATGTTTGGGAAGGTGGGGGAAACTATTTTGTATTAATTGACACCATTCTCAATTTTAAAAAATTCTGTTGAGGAAAATGATTACTGTTGGCTTTCAAAACTATGACTACTTTGCTTTCTTAAAACTTCTGTTTCCCTGAGAATGTTTTATGTGCAAAACCTATACATGTTCAATACATTACATAATACCTTAGATGTTGTAGGAATTCAATAAGTAGGAACTGGTAAAGGCTAGAGAGGTAAAACTAGCTCATAGCTGTCTTATTGTCCACATTCTTAGCTTTTGGTAAAATACACCAGTTTGCATGAATACATAATCAGATTCAAATTCACAAGGCAAATATAACAGTTGTACACCATTGCAAGTGAGGCTTAGACACTTTTGAGATATCTGTGTGTATACACATACATGTATGTGAGGGATTTGGAGCTTGAATTTATATGGTGGCTTTTACAAAGAATTTTATCCAAAGAATTGTTATTTTTGTATTTGCTTAAATGCTACTATTTCAGGCACTTTTTAAATTTAGACCAACTCCCTCCAGCAAAGCTGGAAATCTAACAAAACAAGTGCCCATTTGCCCTAATTAACCAGATATTTGTTTGTGTAAACTGTTTATATTAAGTCTTTGATGGTCTACAAATCATGACATTCTGTTTTTTCTCTCATACTTTTAGGGAATCAGCCTTATTTTCATGTCTTGTAATCACTTTCCTCAAAGTACTATGCAGCACACATTAGATTATTTATTTATCTTTATAAGGTGGTAATGCATTGAGATTTTTCGTTTTGGTTTTGGGTCATAGGTATGTACGATTGTACGTGACTAAATGTTGACTCAAGCAGCATTCTACCAGAAATGCTCATATGTTGTCCTCCCTTGTCAAATGTCATGCTTTTGGAGCAGGTATTTTATGGTATTAGTTAAAGAATGGGCCTAGACTGAGTGTAATCATAGTAAGTGCACAATAAATACCTAGTTGATTATTGATGTGATGTCATACTAACAATGAGCTTTCAGCAAGGAGACCAGAGTCATCTTTTCATTGAGAAGTATATACTTAAAATAACATGAGTGAAACTGAAAAATTATATCATTTCACATGAATTATTAAGCTTATTTAGGCTGGAGCTAGTGATATGTAATAAAAATATTGTTTATGTAGAACATAACAAGGTCTGAAGATAGGATATGTAAAAGGTTAGGTAATATCTGTCTGAGGCACATTAATTGATTAAATGTTAAAAAATAGGTAGCTGAACTCTAAGGAGAACTACTGTAGTCTTCTGCAATAATTTTATATATTGGTATATCTAGTACTATCTGGGTTAGTTTTATTTCTCCCTAAATCTTAGTTTCTTTACGATGTCTTAAAAGTGGTAATGGTAAAATACAAATTTATGCTAAATAACTTCTACTTAAACATCTTTGACATGAGGAGGAAATTTTTTTAACAGTAGTTTCATTATCTGTTTATTTGCTTGTAGATTTTCCAAGAATATTTCTGTAAATTGCTGTCAATATTGTGTTTTTTGTGGCTTTCAGAGCATTTTTGGTCAGAGTTCACCTGATGTTAAAAAACAGAAAAACAATTTTGAAACAATCATTCCTACCTGAGCTATGAGGAACCAAGTGTATAGTACAAGTGTAGTTAGGCATTGCCTTTTGGTGAGATTCTTGATGCATGACTATGATGCTGGCTTCTGACTGAAGTGACCGCTGTCAGTATTGTATTTTGGTTTATCTTGTTCTAGGAGAAAAATGGAATGTATACTAGATCAACTTAATGTTTTTAAGTTGGAAAAAATATGAGGTATTATAAGTATGCCAAATATTTATACACTCTACTACAAAAGGAGAAGAAGGAAAAAGATTTTACAAAACAGTAATTTTTTTTAATAGCTTCTAATTTTTTTTTTTAACCCAAGTTCCTTATATACTAGTCACTTGTCTGGTTTAACACTGAGGGACTTTAATTTAAGGGAAAGATCTTAGATACTATATTCTGCTATTAGAATACATTGTGCATGTTAACGTTACATTGCTTGTAGATTTTCCAAGAATATTTCTGTAAATTACTGTCAATATTGTGTTTTTCTTGTAGTTTATGTTCAAATGGACAAGTTACATATATGATCTGTGGTACAGAGTCAGATCCTGGGCATTAAAGATTTGTTTGGCAAACTTTACTGAAGATAATAATTGTCTTCCCTGATTGCACTGCTGTATTTCTTAATCTCTTTCCCCAAGTAGAGCAGTCTGCATTGAAGTTCCTTTTGCTCCTACCATATAGTAATTGACTTTAAGGCTTAAATATTTTGTGAATTCTTTTTACACTTAAAATTTACACCTTACAGAGGGATAAGAATAAAATTTGCAGTAAGGTATGTGCAGTATGTGCTTTCAGTGTTGTGGGAGTTAGTACCACAGAGTACTTAAGGCTAGTATAATGATCATAGATTATATATAGTTGCACACTTCAATAGAAATATGAACCACAAAAGTAATTTTTAATTTCCTTGTAGTCATGTTCAAAAAGAAAGAAGTGAAATAAATTTTAATAATATATTTTATTTTTAACCCAGCTATTAAAAATATTACCATTTCAACATATAATCACTGTAAAAATTATTAATGAAATATCTTACCTTTTTTTCCATATTAAGTCTTCAAAACTCTGTGTGTAGTTTATAGTCATTACTTCTCAATTCTGACTAACCATGTTTCAAGTTCTCAAGCCACATGTGGCTAAAGGGTACAATATTGGACAGTTCAGATGGACATGATACAAAGTGTGACTATTTTAAATTCAGACATGAAATTATGGTACTTCGAAATAATTTAGAAAAGTGTCTAATAGAATTGTCCACTTGTTTTCTTTCATCTTCATTTTAAATTTGCTCTCAAAATATGATCAGTCAATTCTAATTTGCCAGGCATTATTTAAGGAGAAAGAAATTTTATGCCATGTAAGGTGTAATGATGTACTGATTATAACAACATATTTTTTAGTTGTAGTCACTAAATTCTGTCCTGTTTCTTCAGGAAATACCTTAAATTGCATGTTAATTGTGTATCTGCACCTATTTTGTTTTTGTATTATTCTTACTGTATAATGATGTGTATTAACAAACAGCCCTAGGATTCTTTCTATGCAGTGGTCTTCCAGTGTCTTACTGGTACACAAATTTATGGTAAATGGCAGAGAAGTAGAATGAGCCATTCTTTTTTCCATTAGATTTGTTTTTAACATGTGACCATGTACCAAGCAGCTACAAATTATTGTATTTCTGTAGAATATGGAAAATAGTGTTTGTCTTATCTTTGCTAAATATCTGCAATTTGTAAGTAAACTTTTCATCTCCTAAAATGTGTGTTAGATGTGATTGTATTTTTTACTTCTGGTGGTTGGTGCTTTACACTTAGATCTAGTCTGCCATACTGCCTAGTTAAATTGCTTTGATGTTGGTTAAGAAGGTAGTGGTATGAACTATTATCTAAAGTGAAACCAGTGATTTGATTACCTATAATTGTAGAAAGAATTTTAAATGTTACCATGTCTAGGACATTAAAGAAATATCAGAAATTAGAGAAATTTTCATAGTTGTCTTTAAATTGCATTAACAATGATTAATTGTCATGACTATTAATGCTTTTCTCCATGCATTTCAAATGAAGGTACAAAGTAGAGAACTAACTTGTTGCTGCCTGAAGCGCTTGGAGCAACGGAGCCGCGGGAAAAACTTCAGAAGCAAACTGGAGACAAACAGCTTTTTATTCTGATAACTTTTCTCTCTGGTTCTAATAACGACTAACACACGCCAAAAACACACCCTAAAATGGCGCTGACCCGATCAGCAATTTCGGCCAAGTCACTCGAGATCCCGCAACAATCCCGTGAGACTACGGGTGGCGACAAAGGCCAAATCTCCACGGCTCATAGTCAACCGCAATTCAAGCCAATCCCCAAACAGGGCTCCTGCACTAACTCAGTTAGTTTAGTGTTACATCCTTTGTTTTCCTAAGTCTGAGTCTCAGGTCTGTATGCCATGAGCCAGAAGTAGTAAGGTTACTTACACTGTATAGTACAAAGGCAGACTCTAAAAAGTATTTAGTGGATACTTTTACTCAGATTTTAAATATTTCAGAAGAGTGTTTTGTGGGGATGGACTTACTACTTTGTCCTTTGACTTTAGAATTATACTTTTTTAACATTTTTTTAGTTGTACATGGACACAATACCTTTATTTATTTATTTTTATGTGGTGCTGAGGATCAAACCCAGAGCCTCCACCAAGTGCTCCACCACTGAGCTACAACCCCCACTGTGGATTGTACTTTAAATAATACAATTACCATTGTATATTTTGAGTAGGAAACACAATATGGAGTTTATTTTGCATCATATCAAAGTACCAGAAACAAAGTTTAAAATTGAGGTAGTGTTTTTGCACTAATGCCCTAGGGAAGGAAACCAGCTTACTAATGACAGTCTTAATTTGAATTAGTATGTGAATTATCTAAGTTTGACAAAAATTGGTATTAGCAAAGTGCTTCCCTGGAAAATCACTTTGCTTAATGGCATGCTTCTTAAAATGAAAGATTAGCAGCAATAACAGATAGAGGATAACATATGGGCCAATTGAGTTTATTAGTATGGTAACCGTTTTGTCATTGGTCTACATTTACCACATATCACCATTTCCCTCATGTTGGGAACCCAGCTTTCCTTTTTGTGCTATATTATTAAAAAGAAGAAAGGATATGTTTTTTGAAATGTGTGAATGACATTGTTCCTGTCTACTAGTAACTCATTCCAAATGATCAGATTGGGCATCAACTTCAAGTTAGAGTACATTCTTAGGAATAAGTACAATGTCATTGTGTCCTGTGATGATAGTGATAAAAGTGGAAGGACTGCTTGTCTCCCCACCTTGAGCTTTAGAAAGAAGCAGCAATAATTGGCATAGTACCTTTTCTTTCACAGAAAGATTCTTAGAGTAATTTTGGCAGTCACAGTTCTGATTCTCATACCTTCTCTAAAATGATATGAACAACAGAGTAGTGATTCTTAGTATTGGAGTATTCTGATACACAAATATCTTGTGTCAGATTCCTCATAAACCTCACAGAGTAATTATAGCATAATCAATGAAAGTTTTACTTCTGTGTAGAGGGGCTAGCTGGATACAGTGGCCCTCCATCGTTTTACTGTTATAGTCCCATACTTAAGTTGCTAGTGATTCCACCAAACATTGTTGAGAGTACTCAAAGATGGATGAGCAAATGGGATTGGTGCAGCACCAGTAATTCCATTTATCTCATTTTCAAGTAAATTTTGTGATCTTAACCATCTACAAAGATTCCTTGAGACTATAGCCAGTTCTCTTGAGACTATAAGTTGGGACACATCTAACCTGTGGCATTAATTTCACACAAGCCTTAATGTTAGTTTTGTTTTTTTCTGAGTGGGAGCTACTGGCACTTGAACTCAGGGGCACTGGACCACTGAGCTACATCCCCAGTCCTATTTTGTATTTTATTTAGAGACAGGGTCTTGCTGAGTTGCTTAGTACCTCACTTTTGCTGGGGCTGGCTTTGAACTCGTGATCCTCCTGCCTCAACTTCCCAAGGTGCTAGGATTATAGGTGTACACCACTGTACCCAGCAATGTTAGTTATTTCAGATGGGAAAAAAGTAAAGCAGATCTTGTGCTAAACTTATAATAGAAAATCACAAATGTGCAACAATAGATTGTGTAAATTTCTCCTTCCTACAGTGGTATGCCATGTACCCATAAAAACAAGAACATGTAATTACACAGAAGAAAATGTCATAAGATAATTTTGTAGAATAGGTTATAAAATAGTATGTAAAGTAAAATCCTAATTTTAGTAAAACGAATTTTAAAATCTCATTTTTAGTCACAGTAAGACTAACCTTTCTCCTGTTGGAAAGTTTTGTTTTTTAAAGTAGAATAAGTAGAAAATCTACATCATACTGAAACTCTAGAACACAAGAGTGGGGGAAAAAGTCTTTAATGGTAGCTTAAGACAAAAGATTAAACAATTCATTTCTTGACAGTAACATTGTAATTCCAGCACATTGATAAATAATATTGTATTGAATTTACCAGTGTGCTGGAATAATGTAACTGCTAATCTTAAAATAGACATATATACAGTGTATGTTCTATTTATGTAAAACTTTATAAGTAGATGGTAACATTTATGAAGAAAGCAAGTCAAGGTGAGGATAGTAGAACCATAACCAAGGATAGGAACAAAATGCAAAACTTACGGGTTGGTGAAAAATTCTTTTTCTTGACTGTGCCATGAGTACATGTTTATACACACACACATATACACATATGGTTCATATACATATGAACCATTTTTATATATAAACACATGCATGTATAGCATTTTTCTAATTGTTACAGTCACAATTAGAACAGAAAAAACATTTTTTAAATTAGGGTACCGTGTTTATGACCAATAAACATAAGCATTTTTTCTCAAGCTGATCTGCAGATTCAACACTATGTCAAAAATTCTAAGGCTTTTTTTTTTTTTAAAGAAACCAATAAACTGCTTTAAAGTTTATATGGAAATAAAAAGGAATTGAAGTAACTGAAAGAAAAGTATAGGACGTACAACGATACTTTTAAAGGAATAGAAGAAATTCTAGAAAGCTGTGCTGAATGATCTTACAAGTATGTTGAACAACACACCGAAGGGGCTCATGAGATTTAAGTAAGAAGAGAATGAATCAATGATGAAAGTTTAGGTAGCTACAACCAAACAGGAGGAACACAGAAAAGGAGGAAAACAAGCCTGAGGCACCTGTAGGACATCAAGCTGACCAACATACAGTATGAGAGTCACAAGAAAAAAAGAGAGGGCCAAAAGTATATTTGAGGGTATAATGACTGTAATCCCAAATTTGATGCTAAACTTGAAGGTTTTTTAGATTCATAGAATTTTCTATTTATGATTAGTGTTATCTGTGTTAGCCATCTTTCCATCACTGAAACAGAATACCTGAGATAACTTAGGAAAGGTTTATTTTGGTAGGCCACATCTTAGTCCACAGAGTAACTCTTAGCAAATACCAAAAAAAAAAAAAAAAATAGTGATAATGTCTTGCATCCTATCAGATCATAATGGAATGAAATTAGAAATTAACAATAATAAATAGAAGCTACTCTACGCAAATGGTGTGACTCTACTTTGTATACAACCAGAGACATGAAAAATTGTGCTCTATATGTGTAATATGAATTAAATCACATTCTGCTGTCATATAATAAATTTTAAAAATAGAAGCTACTCTAACACCTGGAGACTAACTAATACACTATTGAATAACAGTGGGTAGCTGAAGAAATCAGGAATGAATTTAAAAAATACTCAGAGGTGAATGAGAATAGTGAAACAACATATCAAAATCGCTAGGATGTGGGCTGGGGTTGTGGCTCAGTGGTAGAGTGCTTGCCTAGTATGTGTGAAGCACTGGGTTCAATTCTCAGCACTGCATATAAATATAAAGGTCCATTGACAATTAAATATATATATATATTTAAAACAAAATTTCAGACACTGAGGACAGTTCTAAGAGAAAAGGTCATTGTATTGAGCTTACTCATTAAATAAGAACAGAAAGTCACCAAATAAATAACTTTACATCTCAAAGCCCTAGAAAAAGAACAAACCAGCAACAAAAGCAGCAGACAGGAAATGATAAAAATCAGCTGAAATTAATGAAATTGAAACAAAAAAATTCAGTGAAACAAAAAGTTGGCTCTTTGAAAAAATAAACGAAATTGATAAACCTTTAGCAAAACTAACAAAGAAAACCCAAATTACTAAAATTTGTGATGAAAAAGGAAATATCACCATGGATACTACTGAAACAGAGATGATACTCAGAAGTTACTTTGAAAATCTGTATGCCAATAAAATAGAGAATCCTGAGGACATGACAAATTTCTGGAAACATGTCCTACCCAAGTTGAATCAAGGGGGCATTTAAAATTTAAACATCAATTTCAAGCAATGAAATTGAAGATGTCGTCAGAAATCTACCAACAAAAGCCCAGGACCAAATGGATTCTCAGCTGAGTTTTACAAGACCTTCAATGAAAAACTTAAACCAATATTCCTAAAACTATTCCATGAAATAGAAAAGGAGGGAAGACTTGCAAACTCATTCTGTAAAGCTAGTATCACCTGACATGAAAACCAGACAAACACACATCAAGGAAAGAAAACTTCAGACCAATATCCCTGATGAATATTGATACAAAAATTCTCAGTAAAATACTGGCAAATCACATACAAAAACATTTAAAAGAACCACAATCAAGTGGGGTTCATTCCAGGAATGTAAAGTTGGTTCAACATATGGAAATCAATAAACATAATTCATCACATTAGTAGAAAAAAACAAGAATCATATGATTATCTCAATACATGGAGAAAAAGCATTTGACAAAATACAGCACCACTTCATGCTGAAAACACTAGAAAAACTAGGATAATAGGAACATACCTCAACATTGTAAAAGCTATATATGCTAAACCAAAGTACAACATCATTCTAAATAGAGAAAAACAAAGCATTCCCTCTAAAAACTGGAACAAGACAGGGATGCCCACTTTCACCACTTCTATTCAACATAGTCCTCAAAACCTTAGCAAGAGCAATCAGACAAAAGAAAGAATTAAAGGGATACAAACTTTAATTTTAAAAAGAGCTCAAACTATCCCTATTTGCTGATGACATCATTTTATATTTAGAACCCCTGGAAAACTCCACCAGAAAACTACTAGAACTCATACGTGAATTCAGCAAAGTGGTAGTGTTTGAAATCAATACCAGTATTCAATTGTGTTTCTATACATCAAGTATATATCAGCTTAAGGAGAAATCAGAAAAACTATCCCCTTTACAAAAAAAAATTAGCCTCAAAAAAATTTGGAAATCAACCTAACAAAAGAGGTGAAAGTCATCTATAATGAAAACTACAGAACACTAAAGAAAGAAATTGAAAAGACCTCAGAAAATGAAAGGATAACCTGTGTTCTTGAATAGGCAGAGTTAATATTATCAAAATGACCATACTACCAAAAGCACTACACAGATTTAATGCAATTCCAATAAAGATCCAAATGATGTTCTTCATAGAAATAGAAAAAAATAATCATGAAATTCATTTGGAAAAATTAAGAGACCCAGAATAGCTAAAGCAATCCTTAGTGCAAAAAGTAATGCAGGAAGCATCATAATACCAGACCTTAAACTATACTACAGACCTATAGTAACAAAAACAGCATGATATTGGCACCAAAACAGACATGAAGACCAGTGGTACAGAATAGAAGACACAAGAGACAAACCCACATAAATACAGTTATCTCATACTAGACAAAGGCACCATAAATATACATTGGAGAAAAGATAGCCTTTTCAACAAATGGTGGTGGGAAAACTGGCAATCCATATGTAATAAAATGAAATTGAACCCCTATCTCTCACTCCTCACAAAACACTAAGTGGATTAAGGACCTAGGCATTAGATCAGAGACCCTGCACTTACTAGAAGAGAAAGTAGGGCCAACTCTCCAACATGTCAGCTTGGAACTAATTTCCTGAATAAGACTCATAAAGCACAGAAGTAAAACCAAGAATCAACAAATGGGATGGTATCAAACTAAAAAACTCCTTCACAGCAAAGGATACAATCAAGAATGTGAAAAGAGATTGTACAGAATGGGAGAAAATAGCACCAGTACCTCAGATAAAGTATTAATTTCCAGGATATACCAAGAACTCAAAAAACGACAGAAAAATGAATAACCCAATCAGTAAGTATACAAAGGAACTGAACAAACACTTCACAGAAGAGGAAATAAGAATTGTCAAAAAATGTGTGAAAAAATGTTCAACATCTCTAGCAATTAGAGAAATGCAAATAAAAACTACACTGAGATTCTATCTCATTCCAATCAGAATGGCAATTATCAAGAATACAAGGAACAATAAAAGTTGGCAAGAATGTGGGGGGAAAGGTACACTCATCATACATTGCTGGTGCAACTGCGAATTGGTGCAACCACTACAAAAGTAGTATGGAGATTCCTCAAAAAACTTGACATGGAACCACCATTTGATGCAGTTATCCCACTTCTCTGTCTAGACCCAAAGGACAGCATACTACATTGATGCAGTCACATCAATGTTTATAGCAGCTCAATTCACAATGGCCAAGCTATGGAGCCAACCTAGGTGCCCTTCAGTAGATGAATGGATAAAGAAAATGTGGTATATATACACAATGGAATATTACTCAGCCATAAAAAGAATTAAATTATGGCATTTGCTGGTAAATGGATGAAACTAGACAAAGGGAAGCGGGGAGGGGAATAGGAACAACAATAGAATTAATCAGACAAAATTTTCCTAGCCTTTAGTTCACAGTGTTGTTGGATGGGGGTACATAGGAGGATTAGAGGAACACTAGAATGGTCAAAGGAAAGGGATGGGAAGGGGGGGAGAGGAAAAAAATTGGTGGTTGAATGAGATTGATATCATTATCCTAAATGCATGATTGAAGATCTGAATGGTACTTACATACTTTGTATACAAACAGTTGTATGTAAAAAGATGCTATATATGTGCATTATGAATTGTAATACATACTACTATTATAAATAAAAAAGAAAGGAAAAAAATTATCAAAGTATAAAAGTATGCAAAAACTATAATAAAAGTTTCTTCTGCAAATCCTCCATTAAAAAAATTTCCTAGCCTTGTATTTGAATACACAACCAGGTAACATTTCATCATGTGCAACCACAAGAGTGGGATCCCAAATAGAGTAAGTTATACTCTATATATGTATAATTTGCCAGAAATACATTCTACTGTTACATATAAATAAAAAGAACACAAAAAATTTTAAAAAGGTTTATTTTTGTTTATAGTTCTAGAGATTACAGCTCATGATTGGCACTGCTTGCAGGCCTCTGGTGGGGGTGCTAGATGGCAGTGGTGAGGAGCACATGGTGAAGCACACTTCTCACCCCATGGTCTGAAAGCAAGAAGGGACCGAGATCCCACAGTACCCTTTAAGGGCACCCCGTCCCAAAGACACAAGGACTTCCTAATAAGTCTCACCTCTTAAAAGTTCACTCACCTCCCAATAATACCACATGGGGACCAAGCCTTACCACATGGACCTTTGGGGGACACTCAAGATCTTAAGCACAGCAGATATAAAGCTGTATATCAAGAAGCTCAACAAGAGCTGGGCGCGGTGGCGCACGCCTGTAATCCCAGCATTTGGGAGGCTGAGGCAGGAGGATCACGAGTTCAAAACCAGCCTCAGCAATGGCGAGGCACTTAGCAACTCAGTGAGACCCTGTCTCTAATAAAATACAAAAAAAGGTCTGGGGATGTGGCCCGGTGGTCGAGTGCCCCTGAGTTCAATCCCCAGTGCCAAAAAAAAAAAAAAAAAAAAAGAAAAGAAAAGAAGAAGCAGCTCAACAAGGAACTGGGATTGTGACTCAGTGGCAGAGTGCTTGCCTCCCACATATGAGGCACTGGGTTCGATCCTCAGCACCACATAAAAATAAATAAATAAATAAATAAATAAATAAATAAAGCTATTGTGTCCATCTACAACTAAAAAAAAATTTTTAAAAAGAAGCTCAATAATGGTGAGTAGAATAAACTCACATGAAGACACATAAAGAAACTGTCAAACTAAGAACAAGGAAATTCTTGAGAGCAGGAAGAGAAGTAACTTCTCATATATAGGAGATCCTCAATAAGATTTATTTGATTTCTCATTAGAAACTATGGAAGCCAAAAGGGAGTAATAGACATGTGCTGGAAAGGAAAAAAAAAAAAAAACTGTCAACCAAGAAATATATAAATATATCTCTTCCACTAATTATCTTCCAAAAATAAAAGAAATTAAGACATTCCCAAGGAAATAAAAACTAGCATTCTTTTTTTTTTTTTTTTTTTTGTGGTACCAGGGATTGAACTCAGGGGCACTCGACCACTGGGCCACATCCCCAGCCCTTTTTTGTATTTTATTTAGAGACAGGGTCTCACTGAGTTGCTAAGTGCCTCACCATTGCTGAGGCTGGCTTTGAACTCGCGATCCTCCTGCCTCAGCCTCCCAAAGTGCTGGGATTACAGGCGTGCGCCACCGCGCCCGGCATAAAACTAGCATTCTTGCCCTATAAAAAATACTAAAGTGAGCCAACCCAAAATGAAAGGACACTACAGAATAACTTAAATCCACATGAAGAAATACACGTCAGTAAGAACTATGTGAGTAAATAAAACAGTGTCTGAACTCTTTGTGATTTTTTTTCCTAATTCAAAATACAACTACATTTTGCCATAATTCTAAATCCGTATTAATAGGTACCCTGTATAAAGATGTAGGTCATGACAAAAGGAGCATAAATGGGATGGAGAATAGTAATTTACAGAAACAAAATTTTACATAGTATTAAAGCTAAGCTTGTATAACTCAGAAGGAGGTTATTATAAGATGCTAACGGTATCTCCTGAAAGCAACTTAAAAATGCATGGCAAAAGAAATGACAAGACAACCAAAATGTACCCAATAAAATAACACCAACAAAAAAAAAAAAAAAAAAAAAAACATTCTCAGTTATGAAATAATTGAGGTGGAAGAGACAGACCTAAACAAAATGACAAACATGAATCCTGTCTTGTCAGAAGTCATATTAATAAACAAAGTCTTGCCATTAAAAAAAACAGAGATTGGGCTGGGGTTGTGGCTCAGCAGCAGAGCGCTCGCCTCACACGTGCGCAGCCCGGGTTTGATCCTCAGCACCACGTAAACATAAATGCATTGCATTGTGTACAACTAAAGTAAATAAATAAATATTTTTAAAAACCTAGAGATTGGAAGAACTGATATTTTTTAAACCCATGGCAATACAATTTGTGCCATCTTTAAAAGAGTCACACTTTAGATGCAAAGACAGCTACAAATGTATTGAAAGTAAACAATGGAAGCAGATAAATTGTATGAACCAAAAGAACTTCATTGTCTATAATATCAGACAAACCAGACTCCAAGACAAAGTCATCAAAAAGATTGAGCACTTAATAAATACATATTATCTAACAACTACCAAATGCTTGAAGCAAAACTGACAGAATGAAAGTGAGATTCAACAATAATAGTTGGAGACCTTAGTACTTCCACTTTCAGTAGTAGAACAACCAGACAAAAGACCAGGAAGGAAATAAGAGTCTACCACCCCTAACATCTATAGAATGATTTTCCTCAGAAACAGCAACTTATGCATTTTTTTCAAGTGCAAGTGCACATGGAACATACTCCAGATTAGATGATATATCAAGTCATAAAACAAATCTCAATAAGTTTAAGATCATTCAGTTAATACAGTGTATGTTCTCAACAATGAAATGAATTAGGAAATAACAAGAAGAAACTTGAGAAACTCCAAATGTGTGGAAATTAAACAGTCCATTCATATATAACTAGTGAACCAAAGACTAAATCATAAGGAAAAATAGAAAATATTTTGAGGTAAATAAAAACAAAACACACTAAAACAAGACACAGATTTAAAAAAATAAAAACTGTTCTCAGAGGGAAAGTTTTATCTATAATTACCTACACTTAAAAAGGAAGAAAGATTTCAAATCAATAGCCTAATTTCCTAAGTTAGGAAACATTACTGAATTAGAAAGGGAATCAAACCCAGAGCAAGCAAGAGAAAGAAAATAATAAAGATGACAATTAAAATAGAGAACATAAAAATGTAATAGAAAAAAAATCATTGTGACCTTTAGAAGATGAACAAAATTGAAAAATCTTGAGTTAGATGAAGAAAAAAATACACTAATTACTAACTTAGGAATGGAATAAAGGGATATTACTACTAACCGTATAGAAATAAAAAGGAATTTAAGGAATACTATGAAGGGCAAATTAGGTAACCTACACAAAATGTACGAATTCCTTAAAAACACATACACAAACTACTTGAAACTTGCTCAAGAAGAAATAGATTTATTTAGATTTATATAAATCTATATAGCTAGCTGAGTAGTCAAAATATTTCCTTCAAAAGCCAAGCATCAGATGACTTTCTTGATGAATTCTACCAAGTATTTAAGAAATTAAAACCAATCATTTGAATATACACATCCTAACTCATTCAGAAGCTGTTATTATCCTGATAATATCCTGATAAATCAGGCAACCTTTATGAATACAGACAAAAAAAAAAAATTCCTGTAGCAAAATATAAGCAAAGTAAATCCATCCACATATAAATTTGTACACCATGACTTGTGAATGCAAGGCTGTTCAACATACAAAAATAATCTATTGATATAGTACACACCATGAATATAAGGAAGGGGGAAATTATATGATCATTTCAATAGAAAAAGAAAAACAACTTGACTAATCCAAAACCATTACCTGATAAAAATAATCAACAGGTATGTTTAGAAGAGAAATTCCTCAAACTAATAAAAGGTGTATGGTAAGCCACTGCTAACATACTTATGTGAAAGCCTGAAATCTTTCCCTGTAAGATTGTAAATAGAACACGTTTGCTCTTGCCACTTCTTTGACATTGTACTAAAGGTTTTAGTAAGGACAACTAGAAAGAAAAAGAAATAAAAGTCATCCAAATAGAAAAGGAACAAGTAAAACTGTATTCACAGATGACATCATCTTTATAGAAAACTTAAGAAACTTACTAAAACACTGCTACTAAAAAGTGAATTAAGGGCTGGGGATGTGGCTCAGCGGTAGAGCGCTCGCCTAGCACGTGCGCGGCCCGGGTTCAATCCTCAGCACCACGTAAAAATAAACACATTGTGTACAACTAAGCAAATAAATAAATATTTTTTTAAAAAAGTGAATTAAATCGGCTACAGAATACAAGTAAATTGTATTTTTAAACATTTAAACAATCCAAAAGAGAATTCAGAAAAATTTTTTCCATAAAAACATTAAAAAGAATGAAATACTTAAGGAACAAATTTAATAAAATAAGTGCAAACCTTATTTTATACTCTAAAATCTCTAAAACATCACTGCAAGAAATTACAGAAATTTTCACTAAATGGAAAACCTTGTCATGTTCATGGATCAGAATACTTAACATTGTTAAGATAACAATATATCTGCTATGGTATAAAGATGGTTTGTCCCCCTTAAGTCATGTGGGAGTTTAATCCCCAAAAACATATGTTAATGGTGATGGAAATCAGATTATATAGTGTTTAGCGGTGGGGCCTTTGGGAGGTGATTAGGATTAGGTAAAGTCATCAGCGGGAGTTCCCATGATCTGATCGTCTCCTGGTGGTGTAAGAAGAAAGAAATGACACATATGGAGTGCTCCTTGTCTCTTGCCTTGTGATGCTCTGAACCACCTCAGGATTCTGCCTGCAAGAAGGGACATCACAGGATAAAGCTTCTAGATGTCCCTCTAGAACCATGAGCCCAAATAAACCTATTTTCTTCATAAAGTAGTATATCTCAAGATATTTTATCATAGAAATTTAAAACGAACTAATACACTGGGTGTGGTGGCCACGCGCGTGCCATCCCAGCAGTTCAGAAGGCTGATGCAGGAGGATTAGGAATTCAAAGCCAGCCTCAGCAATTCAGCAAGGCCCTATGCAACTCTGCAAGACCCTGTTTCTAAATAAAATATAAAAAGTTCTGGGGATGTGGCTCAGTGGTTAAGTGCCCCTGGGTTCAATCCCTGGTACCAAAAAAAAAAAAAAAAAAAAAAAAAAACTAAGAGAACTCCCCCAATTGATCTACATATTCAGCATAATCCCTGGAAGAATCTCAGGAGAACATTTTTAGGAAGCTGATTATACAATTTATGTGGAATTGCATAGGACTAAGAATAACCAAAACAATTCTAAAACAGATCAAAGTAGGAAATTCACATTCCTCAGTTTCAATACCTACTACAAAACTGTAGTAATCAAGATAGTATGGTACTAGCAAAAGGATGGATATACAGACCAGTGGAGTAGAATTGAGCCTAAAAATAAATTCACCCATCTATTATCAAGTGATTTTTGACAACAATTAATTCAGAGAATTAAAGAGTTAAAACTGTAAACCTTTTCCAAGAAAACAGGCATAAATCCTTATGTCTTTATATTAGGCAAAGTTTTCTTAATTATGACAATATAAGCTCAACTAAAAGAAAAAAATAGGTAATCGACAATATTTTTAAAAATTTTATACTTAAAAGGTCACTATCAAGAAAGTGGAACAACAGCCTAGAGAATGGAATAAAATATTTGCAAATCATGTATCTAATAACCAGTTTCCAGAAAATATAAAGAACTCTTACAACTCAACACTAAAAAGCAAATAACCCAGTTTAAAAATGGGCAATGGATTCAAACAGATGTTTCTCCAGAAGATATATCAATATCTCTTAACTATATATCATTAGTCATTAAGGAAATGCAAATCAAAACCACGCTGGGATACACTTCATATCTCCTACAATGGCTATTTTTTAAAATGTCATCAAGTAAGGAGCAGTGGTGCATGCCTATAATCCCAACAACTCGGGAGGCCGAAGCAGGAAGATTGCAAGTTTGAGGCCAGCCTCACCAATTTAGTGAGGTCCTAAGCAATTTAGCAAGACCTTATCTCAATCTAATAAGGTCTAGGGATGTAGCTCAGTGGTTAAGTGCCCCTATGTTCAATCCCCAGTATCAAAAAAAGAAGTGATCAGTGATCAGGAACATGTGGAAGTCTTTACATTTTATCTTTCCTGTGATATTCATGCTTTTTAATGAACATGTATTTAACCAATTTTTAAAATGTTCTCATTTTTGAGGATAGGACAAAAGTTTATTACCACTAACCAAATTAGAAGCTGATGTGTCACTCAAAACACACAGGATTTTACTCCCCAAAATATTACAAATGGCCATAATGTACCCAAATTAGATGTCAAAGAGACTAAAGAACATTATGACTAGACTGGAGAACTTCATTACATATTCAAAATATAAATAGGAATAAATATACTTTGTGATTTTATTGAATTGTTTATGTCTGCACCAAAATAGGCAAAGGAGTATAAATAAATATGTAACAAAAAAAAAAAAGAAGTAAAAGGCCAGAGCAAAAGAGTCTAAATCAAGGAACTGAGATCACTTTTCCTAATCTGGGGAAAGAGATTAATATCGAAGTACTGTAAGATGCAGTCCAAATAAGACTACCAAGACATAACAGGACTGTCAAAATTCAGTGACTCTAGGGAGAGGACATCAGTGTGTCTGGTTTGAAGCCATATGTCATTGTTGCAATAGGGGCTATGAGTTATTTAGCTGCTTGAATCAGATTGACTTTTGTAAATGATGCTTTTCCTACCTTTATCTGGATGAGTTTTGTAATCATTATATTCTAGCCTATCATTTGTATAAATTTGCTATATGTTGTCATTAAAAATGACATGTCCATAATGCCAAAAAAATGACAAAGAGAGGATCCTGAATCTAATGGAATAAACAAATCACATATAAGGATAATAGTGGATTTCATAGCAAAAACCTTACAGACCAGGAAAAGTGGGATGATATAGTCATTGTGCTACAGAATCACCAAACAAGCAAAATGTACCCAGCAAAGTTTTCCTCCAGAAATAAAGAGTGATAAAGGCTTTCTCAAACAAATAAAACAAATACTGAAGGAGTTCATCACAAAGACTGTCTTACAAGAAATGTTGAAGGCAGTTTTCCATATTGAAAGAAAAGGACACTAGTTGTTAACACAATTATTTATGAAAATATAAAACTCACTGGTAAAAATAAGTACATAATCAAATTCAGAATACTACTACAATGCTATGTAAATAACATCTTTACTGTGAAGGTTAGAAGACAAAACTCTTACAATAATCAGAATAATCTGTTACAACATAAAATACGTAAATTGCAACATCAAAAACATAAGATGTGGAGAGGAAGTGGAGCAAAACTGTGATTAAAGTTAAGCTGTTTTCAACTTAAAATAGTCCCAAAATAAATACATGCTTTTATGGCCAGTTGATTCTCAACAAAGGTGCCACGGACGCACAACAGGGAAAAGACCAGCTATTTAATAAATGGTGTTGGGAAACCAGAAGAATGAAATTAGAACTTTATTTCACACCATATGTTAAAAAGTATTCAAAATAGATTAAAAATTTTAAAGAAACACCTGCAACTGTAAAGCTACTAAAGAAACTGGTAAAAGCCCCATGACACTGGTCTGGATGATGATTTTTTTTTTTTTTATTACCCTCAAAACACAGGAAACAAAAGTGAAAATGGACAAGTAGGATTAATCAAACTAAAGAGCTTCTTCACAGCAAATGGAACAGAGTGAAAAGTCACAAATAGGATTACTGCCCCCATAAAAAGGCTTGCAGGAACCTGTTTGCCTCTTCTGCCCTTATACCATGTGAGGACACAGCAACAAAGTGCCACCTTTAAAGCAGAGTGAAAGTGCACCAGACACTGAATCTACTGGTGCCTTGGGCTTCCCAGCCTCCAAAATTGTGAGCAATACATTCAGACTGTTTGAAAATTACCTTGTCTATGATATTTTATGGCAACCTGAATAGATTAAGACAGGGAGACAATATTTGCAAACCATGAGTCTTACAAGGGGTCAATATCCATAATATATAAGGAAGTCAACCCAATTAAATACTGGGCAAAGGATTTGAATAGATATTTCAAGACATACAAATGGCCAACAGATGTGTGACAAAACGTTCAACATCACAAATCATCAGTTTAATGCAAATTAAAACCACAGTTTATCACCTCACACCTGCTAGAATGCCTATTTCCAGAAAGACAAAAGATAAATGTTGGCAAGAAAATGGAGAAAAAAGGACCCTTGTACACCTGCTGGGAGAAATATAAATTATTACAGCCATTGTGGAAAACAGTGGAGATTCCCTAAAAAATTAGACCTAGATCTACCTATGATCCAGCAATCTCACTTCTGGGCATCTATCCAAAGGACGTGAAATCAGCACATCACAGTCCTGTATTCACTGTAGCATTATTCATAACAGCCAAGATATGCAACCAGCCAAAGCACCCATAAGTAGATGAGGGGATTTAAAAAGTGTTATGTAGACACAATTGAATTCTCTTCAGCCTTAAAAAAGAAGGAAACCATTTGAGATAACATGAATGAACTTGAAGAACTTTGAGTGAAATATGCCAGACAGAAAGACAAATACTGCATGGCCTCACTTATATGTAGAATCTAAAATCTCAGAGTAGACCGGTAGTTACCAAAAACTGGTGTGAGGGTTAGGGTGAGGAGACATTTGTCCAAGGATACAAAATTTCAGTGAGATAGGCTCAAGAGATCGAATGTACAACACATTGACTATAAACAATGTATTTTATTCCTGAAAAAAAGTTCTCAACCCCCATAAATGATCAGTATGCGTGGTAAGACAAATCCCAATCAGCTCAATTTAGCCATTTCATAATGCAGATACGGCAGCCCTCCAGATCTGTGAGTTCTACACTCACAGATTCAACCAATTGTGGATTGAAAAAATTAGGAAAACATATTGCATCAATACTGAACATGTACAGGCTTTTTTCCTTAACAATGCAGCAAACTATTTACATACCATTTACATTGTATTCGGTATGTTGTGGCATCTAGATATGATTTAAAGTATATGGGGGGTATATGCAAATGCTGTGCCATTTTATATAAGGGACTTAAGCATCCTAGAACTTTGGTGTCTATAGGAGGTCCTTGAAGGAGCCTATAATCAAGGAGATAGCTAAAGATTGCGGTTAGCTGAGAGCCATAAAAGATGTTCTAGTTTCCACCTGATAGTAATACATTATTCAAGGAATCTTTGTATGCCCGTGAACACTGCGTGACGCACCTGTAAGCTCGAGCTGTAAGCACGTGTCCTTGTTAAAGCTATATGTATATAACTGGGTGAGTTTGGTTAGTGTGTGTGGGAAGAAGAAGAAGGTGGTAGTTGGAGTTAGAGTGTTTGGAGTGATTGCTGGAGCTGGAGAGAGAAGAAGAATAAAAGACCTTTTTTCATTTTCATCCTGCCTCTGAATTTTCCTGCGGCGTTCGTTGCTCCAAGCGGTTTCCGCTTCAGGCAGCAACAGGTCCTGGAACCATCCTCCATGAAATCCAAGAGATGACTATATATGTTTCAAACCATCACATTGTACATGATAAATATATATATGTAATTTTTCTTTGTTAATTCGAAGTTTAATTTCTTGTTGCAAAGCTCGGGATAGAACCCAGAGTCTCACACAGACAAGCGAGTAGTCTGCCACTGAGCTCCATACCCAGTCTAAAAGTTAATTAATTTTCAAGGGAGCATTGTGGTAAGATAACAAATGAGTCAACGGTCACTAACCTTATAAAGACAACCTGTAGATTTCAATTTTCAAACCTTGGTCAAATGTACAGTAGATTCCTGGGGAGGCAAAATATACAGAAGTCAATTAACAGAGCTTGACATAATTTGGCTTATTATTTTAATAGGCATTTGACAGACATTAACACAAACAGGTAGGCGTGATTATGTAGTAAATTGGAATTGTTACATCAAATTTACAAGTATATCAACTTTGTCAGGCATGGTAGCACACATGTTATAATTCCAGTGACTCAGGAGGCTGAGACAGGAGGATTGCAAATTCAAGGCCAACCTCAGCATCTTAGTGAGACCAGTCTGAAAATAAAAAATAAAAATAAAAACAGGGCTGAGGACATAGCTCAGTGGTGAAGCACCCATGGATTAAATCCCTAGTACCAAAAAAAAAAAAAAAAAAAAAAAAAAAGGTAATAATTGACAACATTGATAAAACCAAAAGTATTTCAGTGTGGCTTCTGGATCTGCTTATTTTGATTCTATTGCAGAAATTGTTTCAATTACTATTTTTGTGCACTAACATTCTTTTAAACATGCATTTTAATTAATAAAAATAATAAGAACAAAATGTCAGAGCCTGCTTTTTTATCACTTGACATTACACCACATATTTTTTTTCCTAATATAGTCTTCATAAATAGCTGGAAATGTATTTTAAGAGTAGGCTGTGGAATGCTTAAAAAACAACCACAATGAGGTTAGAAAAAAAAGACGTAAAATATTTTGAGGTTGGCAAAATGAACATATATTTTAACTTGGAAATTAATTTTGGATGTTTCTGACATTTTAAAAAAATTTAATTTGCTAGCACGTTTGATAAAGTTTTGTTTAATAAGGCAAAGAATGTTAAAGGGATACTATGTTTATTTCATCAGGGTTGCTTAAATATTTTTCTCGGTGAATTTACTTCTTTTTTTTATTCAATGTTGTATATATGACAGTAGCATGCTTTACAATTTATAATACACATAAAGAACACTTTTTACATATCACTGTTAGTATATAAAGTATATTCATATTATTCATGTCTTCAAACATGCATTTAGGGTAATGATATCCCTTTCATTCTACTTAACACAGATTTAAAATCTGGTAAATATTTGAAAAGATCAAAATTAATTTTTATTATGATTATTTCACCTTAATTTTTTGTTATACTCTTTACTATCACAAGGAGAAATATCAAAGGATGTTATTAGATTATGAAGTTTATTACTGTGCCCTGACTTATTCTACAGATGGGATCAGTTCTAGGCCAGCTGCATGCACATATTCTAGCTCTAATGAAGAACCATACCCCATGTTGTAATACTATAAGAGTCAAACTGTATTTTTTCAATAGAATAAGATAGGGTTGCTTTTAGTTTGTTTTAAAATGAAACTACCATTTGGGGATGAGTGATGCAGCCACATCAATGTTTATAGCAGCTCAGTTCACAATAGCTAAACTATGGAACCAACCTAGGTACCCTTCAACAGATGAATGGATAAAGAAAATGTGATATAAATGCACAGTGGAATATTACTCAGCCATAAAGAAGAATAAAATTATGGCATCTGACAGTAAATGGATGGAACTAGAGAATATCATGCTAAGTGAAAAAATCCAATCCCAAAAAAGCAAAGGTTGAATGTTTTCTCTGACATGTGAATGCTAATTTACAATGGGGTAGGGGTAAGGAAGAATAGAAGTACTTTGGATTAGACAAAGGGGAATGTAATTCTACATCATGTACAACCAGAAGAATGCAAAGTTATACTCCACATATGTATGTTAAAATACATTCTACTATCATGTATAACTAATTAGAACAAAATTTTTTTTAAAAGTGTGGGGACAGTAAAGAATGAATGGTTAAATATATGGTAGCATGGGCTGTGCTGGGAATTTCTGGAAGGAGAGGTGGGGCATGTAGGCTATATCCACAACTGTGAGAATCTTTAAATCAAGGCTCTTCATTTTATTCTGTAGTCTATGTGCACGTCTCAAATACTTTGTTGTGTTGGCTTTGATTTTGATTCCTTAATAGTAGAACAGGGATAAGGTTTCCTTAAAATTATTATCAAAGATGTCATGTAAACTACTTGTTACTATTTGTGAACATGATTTGAAGATCTGAAATTGTAGATATCCAATGGGTAAGAAATTAAAACAAAAAGGAAAGGAGAGATGAGGGGAAGGAAGGGAAAGGAAAAGATGACTGTTCTTCTATTTACAGACACTATGGTTTTATTATCTCAAACCAAAAGTGGTTTGAAGGACAACTGACCCTATTCCTTGATTATTGAGACAACAGAAGTTCTACAGATGCATTGCTCTGGAATGAAGTATATAATCAGGGAATACTTACAAAATTTAAGATGGTAATTCCATAAAGTGAATGGAATGGGTTGCATTATACAAACAGTTTACCTGGAACAGTGCACCCAGAAGTAGCATAGCTTAAAGCCAGATGTTCTCTCTGTATTTTTTTAAGGGTCAATCATATTTGTTCAATGAATGTTTTACCTCTAAACATAGCAGCATCAATCAGTTGTAAAATACAATAAAGTACGATAGAGAGTCTATCTGTAATGTAACCTAATATACTAAGAAATGCAAAGGACCTACGTGACCAAATGTAGATGTAAAATTGCTGAAAGGTGTAAAAAGAGAGACATACATACTTAGTGGAGAGAGCAAATTCTTATATGTATAATTCAATGCCAATTAAAGTCACAGTCCCTTTAAAAGATAATTATGTTTGGAAAAATAAATAAGGGACTTTATCAGTAGGGAATAGCCATAATGCTATAACTTAAGAGCTATAGTACAGACATAGGAGTAAGCAGACACAGTTACAAAACAGTCGACCATAAATGAGAATTTAACTGTGATCAATGGAACATTAAAAGCCGATAACAAAGATTATTAGGAAATGCCACAGATGGAAAAAAGATTGTTCTTTATGCTGTACTTAAAACATATCTGTAGGTTTAGGATTACCTTAAAATAAAAATATTTATAAGTATCCTTGACAAATGAAGACTTTTTACCGCTTGATAAGAAAAATGAAGACCTCCATAGATGAATGGATAAAAGACACGAACAGAAATTACACACATACTTGCAAAAAGAAAAAAGGTGGTTAATAGACATGGTAGAAATACTTAGTCCTTGAAGAAAAGGAATGCAAATTAAGACAAGACTTCAATGTCTACCTATCAAATTTAGCAAAGGTTTTCTTGTTTTGTTTTTATTGATCATAGCAAATGTTTGCCAGGATATAATGAAGCAGGCAGGCTTTCTCATTACTTGTGGGAGTGTAAATTAGAACTAGCAATTTAGCCATTTGTATCAGGAGTCTTGACATCCTCCAATAGTAATCTCACTTTTAGGAATCACCAAAAAAAGGAAAAAAGAAAACAATAAAAAATCTTGTGCATAAAGCTGTTCACTAAGCAGTTTTTAATATTAATGACAACTTAGAAACAAATGCCAATCTCTGCAGAGGGTTACTAAATAAATCATTAAATATTATATAGCCATTAAAATGTTTTTTACAGGGAAATTTTTTAAACAATATGGTTATATGCTAAGTGAAGACAGGATGCAAAATTGTTCATAGAATGCAATCACATTTGTAAAAACGAAGACAAAGGAAAAATTATAAATGTGTGTTCATAGTTTGGAGGAGCTAAAAATAGTTTTATCTTTTCAACTCATAATAATTTACCACATTTTCTGTAAGGAGACTGCATTAATTTTTACTTTTAATTATTATATAACCCATTAACAATTGCTATTATGTTTACAGCAAGAGAAATCTAATGATATCTGCTCATCATAGAATCTAGGTTTCTGACCTCAATAAAGTAAATCCATGTGGATTTTTAAGTCAAGGGGGTGATAATTTTCCCACTCATCAAGACTCACAGCCACAGAGGACAAGGTATGTGGAAAAAGTCAATGGACTCAAATTCCCTTGTTAGGTGCTTCAATGTCAGCAGAAATCCAATGCTTAGTTGAGCTGAAGGAGGAAGATCAATCTTTTAGGAAAAATATAATTCTACTAAAATTTCTTAATGGTAACTTTTTCTCTCTTAAATTGGCTTTTTATGAGTGCAAGAATAATAAATGCTTCTTATAAAACTTTCAATCATCATAGATATTTATAATGGAGAGCATTGACTATCACCATAATAGTTTGGTATATATTTCTCCAGTTCTTTTGTAGAATATCTAATATTTTAAAAATTACAATGACATCGATTCACCATTCTGTAACTTGAGTTTTCAGTTAACTCTATATTTTAGACAATTTCCCTTGTAAAATTACATGAATTACATGATCTCTCCGTATCTGTTTCAATGATTTATAACATTCTTTCTTTAGTATACTATAGTTTGTTTAACTAATTATCTATTGACATGTTGTTTATCAATTCTTCATGATTGTCAACATTGAATAGACATGTTTGCCTGTGAGCACTTGTGCAACAAAAATATGTCTGAAATGTGCACGTTTTATAATAAACACACATTGCTCTTACATACTTCTGTATAATAAATTCCTAGAAATGAAAGTAGTATATTGCTAAGCAGACCTTCATAAATGTTGGTTATACTCACCATTCAAGAACAAGAATGCCTGTCTCCTTGATCCTAAGCAGTGTAGCATATTATCCAGTCTTTTGGTTTTTCAGTCATTTGTGTCAATCTAAAAGGTGAAAAATATTGTCGTTGTTTTGTATTTTGTTGTTAGAAAAAAATGAGCATCTTTTTCTATGTCTGTTGGTTGCTCTTCTCTAGGAATTGGCCATTGTGGTCCTCAGTATTTCTATTTGCTTATCTTTTCTTGTTGGTTGGTGAAAGCTCTTTCTATATAAAGGAAGATAGCCCTCTATTATTTTATGTGTGCATAATTTCTAAGGGTTTCTTTTGACTTTTTGTTTTAATTTTTCTGGTAGATATATTATTTAGTTTTATTGTGGTCATGTTTATTAGTATTTCTTTTCTAACTCTAGATTTGTGCCATGCTAAGAAAGGCCTTCTCCATTTCAAGATTATAAATAATATTCACTAATGTTTTCTTGAAAAATATTTATAATTTCATTATCTTACATTTTTCTTTTTGAAATGTCTGGAACTTACTTTAATGTGAGGTTAAGATGGAGATCCAGCTAACTTTTTCACAAAGAGCTAGTCCGTTCTGATACACTTATCAAATAATCCATCTCTTCCATACTACATTGAAATGCCATATTTATGATGTACTAAAGTTTTCTATAATATCTGATGTACTTCTGGAATCCATTTACTTCTGCCCCCATTTGCTTCTGCCCCTGAATGATACTTCTTATCATTTGTTTTTTAATAAATATACTCTCAATAGAGAAAATGCTACTGTTCTGGAATTGAACATCCCTAGACCATATGTAAACTTCCCTCTGACTACTTTATTTTTCAAGAAGCTCCACTGGTCTTTGGAAATTCTCTTTACATGTCTAACAAAGTCAAATTTGGTTTTATGCCTAAGTCACTGTGAGCATTACTAACAATGCCTTACTTACCTTGGCTTTACTTGTCAAAAAGGAATGAATCATGTTTGTGTCTTAATATCTGTAGTTGGTGAGTTCACTTTTACAAAACCATAGAACCATGAATTCAAAGTATTGTGCATAATAGAAGTGGGTGATAACCACTTAAGCTATGGAACTTTTCCTCAAATATGCCCTTAGTATGAACAGGTTCATATGTGGAAATAAGTAACTAAAGATCTCTTTTTCCACCCAGTGTATCTAACCCTATATAAATTACATAGAAAACATCAAAAATAGAAAACAGTATTTTAGCTTAAGGGGAGGTTCTGAATGACAAGAGTTCACACAGAATAGTTAACAGGGAAATTTGCCACAGTCTACTTTTTTTGCCCTAACGTGTGTGCATGTGAAAGACTGGTGATCTATGGGACAACTTAGAGAACACTTGACTTCCTATTACATTAAGATTCAATGTTGAGGGTGGGGTTGTGGCTCAGTTGTACAGCGTTTGCCTAGCATGTGTTAGGCACTGGGCTCAATTCTCAGCACTGCATATAAATAAAGGTCCATCAACCACTAAAAAAAAATAAAAATAAATTTAAAAAGAAGATTCAACATTGACCAAGAGGGTCTATAACTGAAATCTTTTAATTAATTTTTTGTAGACTATACAGAAGCTGAAGGAATTATTTGCTGTTCTGTGCAAACAAAATTAATGTTTATTTGAGTTCTTTGAGTAGCATGCTAACAGCACAAGTCTACCTATCTGCTTGGCAAGAAAATATTGTTGCACAAGTTTCAGATTTATGCTACACAGTTCAGTGAGACCCATTTCAATTCCATTTTCTTGATAGGTTTGCAGCAGCATGAGGATGAAAATAATTCCCAAATGGCAAGGAAGGGTAGAAAGCTGCCTTCCTGAATCCCACAACATGTTATTCCTTAACCTATCAGACCTTATTAAGAGTGACTTAAAATCTGTCAGCTATCAAAAGGTTTCTTCAGTAACAGATTTCTTGGTTCCATCTCAGTTCCTCCAGTTCCCATAACCACAGCCTATTCAATTTAGCAGTGCTTGGCAGCATGAATGCTGAAATTAAAATATGCTTTCAAAATTCAATCTGTAGCAAAACTGACCTAACTTAGAAGCATCTCCACTGTCGGATTTAATGAAAAGATATGAGTTTGAGGTATAAGGTGGGAAGAAGGATAAATTGCTCTGAGGAATAAAATAAAAGTAGAAAGTTATTTTTTTTTTTAACAGTTTAAGCTAATACCCCTTCTTAAAAGTCAGTTTCATGTTTTACAGAAAATCTCAAAATTCTCAATTCCTTTCTTTACAACATTTAGAAGTTTTATCCATTAGGAAGATTTTTTTTTGGGGGGGGGCAGGGGTACAGGGTGGGGGTGTTACCAGGGATTGAACTCAGGAGCACACCAGGGATTGAACTCAGGAGCACTCAACCACTGAGCCATATCCCCAGTCCTATTTTGTATTTTATTTAATGACAAGATCTCCCTGAGTTGCTTAGCACTTCTCTTTTGCTGAGGTTGGCTCTGAACTAGCAATCCTCCTGCCTTGGTCTCCCTGGCTGCTGGGATTACAGGCATGCACCACCACGCCCGGCAGGAAGAAGATCTTTATTCCTTTCTGGAACCAAACACATTGATCTGCCTGTAGTGTTTTCAAATATACATACATATTTCTCACCTGGGAGAAATTCACATGCCTTCTGATTAAATGGAAATCATCAAATCTAGTTGATCATGATATTTTTTTATCAGTAGAAAACAAAATCCTTTTGAGGGAAGACAGTTATACACTTAACTTTTAGAAGATAAAGAACTTACTTCTCTGAACACATATATTTAGCAAAACAAACAAATGACAACCACCACCAAAACACCATTTGGCCAGCATCTCCTTTGTGTGTCTTTTTTCATAGCCAGTACACATCACTGAAATTATTTGTTTCTGGGTCTGTCTGACTTTCTTAAAGAAGAAGAGTCCTTGAGGATAAAACTTCACTTGGACTCTTGAAAGCCTACCACAGCAGGTAGCACATACAAGGAAATTAACCCATTTCTTTCCATTGTCCCACATGTGGAACACCTATAGAAACTTACATTGAGCAATAAATATACCACTTACACTAAGTTTGAAATAATTATTGTTTGCAGGATTGAAAACTTAGGACTTAATAAGTTAACAAAGTTTGTGTGATGAAGATCTAAACATATGGTATCTTTTTGATAGTATAATTTACTGGAAATGTTCAATGTGGTCATGGCTATTCCATTGCTACTGCTCATCCTAAGAACTGATTCTGTGCAAGAGTATGGGCAAAAATCCCCCAAAGAAGTGCTTAAATGAATTTGAATTTCATAGGATTTCAGGGTGCACCATGTGTTGTGAGTGTGTGTGCATGTGGGCAAATGTGTGTTGGGAGGGGAAGAAGTGGTGAAGAGGAGGGTGGAGGAAGAAATATCCCTCTTCGCTGACAGAGTAGATGAAGATCTGATAAAATTGTGATTCTGAGTTTATTTACTATTGAAACCTTACCCAAGCTTCTTTTGTTGTTGTTGAGTCAATAGACATATCCATAACTTATTTTCAGATACTACTGTACACTAATCAAAATAGTAACAAAGGAAAAGGAAATTACTTCAATATTCTTGAATGACCTAACTGGTCTAATTGGAAAGATAGTAACTGTATCAATCAGCCAACTGTATTTAATGAGTATCTATAATATGTTTAACAACATGCTATAAATGTTGGTAGAGGAAATACCAACTGGATATAATTGATATTTCGTCACTTACCTTTCGGGGCTCATGAACTACTGTGGGAGGTGATACCAACATACTTGGAAGAAAATACCTAATATAAAATAGGAATTAAGCAGCAATTTTGAATCATGCTTCCATTTGCTATTGTAGAAAGAGTGCCAAGGTGGTTTCTGCCAAAAATGAATAATGGTAGCCTATATTTTTCTTTTTTTGGTTTATAAACTAGTACAAAAAATCAGTTATTAGAAGGCTTTCAGTTTTATATTTTTATTCTAGACATCTTCCTTAGCCCCTGGTATTTACTACAATTTATCTGTTAGTAAGTTGGCAAGAATATAGACATCTTCCTTAGCCCCTGGTATTTACTATGATTTATCTATTAACAAGTTGGCAAGAATATATAAATCTGTATCAAACATATACAGAGAAAGAAAAAAATTATATTACTGAGCACTTAATTTTATAGCTTCTAATATTCAAGAAAATATACTCCTGATTATAATGTTGTATTTTATAGAGAAACACAAAGTCATATTTTCTTCTGATAAAGTTATCCCTGGTTTGTACAATGAATTAAATATTTCAATATTTTATGATGTTCCATTCAGATGGCCATAATATCCATAATATTCAACCAATCTTCTGAAATAAATTTGAAAACAAGCAAATATCATAGCAAGTGTTATATAGAATGAGCCACCAATTTTATCAATTTTTGTATCCTAAAGTCCCATAGAGAATGCAAAGCTGGTAGGACTACAAACAAATGCTCAGACAATGAAGTATATCAATGAAAGCACCATTCAAAATTTGTTTTCTTGACATTTGTGGTACTTGAAATAAGCCTTGAATGATTAACCAAATTGGGGGAAATTCTTTAGAACTACAAAGTGTTCCAGTATTTATTGTTTTTCTTTTTAAGTGAGATTTTATTATGTCTACATTTGTTTTTTATTTCACATCATCTTCAACCAATCTCTGAGCACTTAAAATTCTCTGACTTGTCATTGGGAGTTTAGTCCAATAGTTACTTTTATGGCACTTGGTAGTAATGGTATTAATTTTTATAGCCATGTTTTTTAATACTCTGACTTTTTAAACAAAAGTTACATATATACATTGTGAAAAGGATTTTAAACTACTAAAACATATAAAGAGCAAAACAATCCACCTTTGGTGAACTACTGCTACATTAACATTTTGATGTGCTTTATTCTGTGTACTTTTGTAAAGTCATGATTATCCATCTACACAATCTTGTAACCAGACCTTTTCAATTAAGATGTAAACCGTACTTTTGTATAATATTAAAAAAAAAAAAATCTATAGAGGAGATTCAAGATGGCAGGTTAGAGGAAGACTGCAATCCTAGTTGCTCCATGGCTCAATATTCAAGCAGCAGGAGTACTGCTTCTCTATAAGGTGAGTGAAAGAGGGATTTCACTAAAACTCAATATTGGAGAGTCAGAATGACTTAGAGACTCAGAAATTTGGGTACATTAAACAAAAAAGGAAGACTACCTGGAAATCAAGCTGGTCTGGCAGCCACAGCAGCAGTGGGGCATTGGCTCAGCACAGAGGGAATGGGAATAACAGAGAGAAATAAAATGGACAGATTTAGTACAGAGAAACCATTAGTACAGAAAAGCAGCCAAACTTTAGCTGATCCAAAGTGATAGATGGGCTACCCTCTCCACCCCACCCGCCCCAGAGTTTTCCACATCCTGAGAGAAGCAACCTTGTTTCATTCCCTGGGCAGGATGTTTCTTCCCCAGGCAGGATGTTTCTTTTCCCCGGGCAAGAGCCAATAGGCTTAAAGATCGCCCTGTTCTATGGGCAAAGAGCCAATGGCGTTGGGGTTGCTCTGGTGCACCTCCCACCAGAAATCCCTATATAGGGCCCTGTTCAAGAGACTCAGAACACAGACACACAGACAGACACATCAGCTCGTCACTGCTGAGAGGAGGAAGCCACTCAGACACATCAGCTCGACCCTGCGGAGAGGAGGAAGCCACTGCAACAGCTCCAGACCAATCGCCTCCAGCCGACGGCAGCCGCCCCAGCCGGCAGCTCCAGACCCATTGCCTTCAGCCTGATGGCCGCTCCCAGCTGACAGCTCCAGCCTCCAGCCAGACAGCAGCTGCTTTAGCTGATAGCTCCAGAGATCCTAGCCGGTGCGACCAAGCACCCACCTTCTGTCCAGAGCTTGCACACTCCCTTCTCCCTAACTCCCCTCTCCCACCAGAGCTTGCACACTCCCTTCTCCCTGACTCCCCTCTCCCAGCACCTCTTTGACCTTCCACCAGAGCACCTCTTCTCCAGTTTTGCTACCAGCCACGAAGGCTGTTGAATAAATCTCTTGGCTGCACGGCTGTCCCCGTGTGATGTTTTGCCCTTCACAAAGCTGCACTGTTCACTGGTGCTTGAAAAGTACCCTGTGTTTCCCAATAGGCTGCAAAGAGCTGAGAAGGGCCTATGTTGAGGTGGCCATGCTGCAGCTGCTACTGCAGGAGCCAGAAGGTCTGAGCAAACAAGGTTGCACTATCCCAGTAAGTGCCTACTGTGTGACCTAGGGTGTACGTCACAGAATGGAAGTGAAACAGGCACAGAGAATATTTTACTCAGGGGAACCAAGTCAGAAAAACAAAGGGAGCTCAACTTGCTTCTCTGTTAAGTCTGGCATCTCACTTGAACAGGCAAGTGTAAATACAATCAGGAACTAAGCCTGAGAAGGCTGTGTTTTGGGGCATCAGAGGGGGTGAAGGATTGGCTCTACTGTCCCAAAATAGAATCCTTGGGAGACCCCTGAGATCCAGACTACCAGCAGAGATTGCCAACTGCCAGGCATTAGATCTAATCTCCCCAGAGCAGTAAACCCCTCAACAAAGGCCCTGAGGCCTGATTAGACAGACCTAATCCCCACCTACTGGAACTCCACTCATAGAACTCTGCAGTGGCCCCTCCCTGGGAGCACTGATCTAATCTGTGCAGTCAAAACTCTAATAGTACTTCCCATCCCATCTTACCTCATTCTGGTGAGAAGAGAAACTGAGACTTATTTGAATCAGCTTCAGTCTCAGCCCACTCCAACTGGCAGGTTGGTGAGTAACACAAAAAGATGAAAGGGTTAACAACCCCCAGCCCTTGCTCTCACTCTCAGTACATAACTCAAGAAAAAAATGGAAAGAAAGACAGTTGGGCATAGACAGTGACCATCTATTCTTGTCAAATATTGTGACCGCCTCAACAGAAACAATTCATTCGTTTTTCATTAAGAATTTTTTTGTGTGTGTGTGTTTTGTTTTTGTATATGACTTTTCTGTGTTGATTGGTTCCTGGACATATATACATGCACACATTTGTTTCTTTTCTTCTCATTTATAGCATTTTTAAATGTAGTTACTGTTCTTGCCTTGTCTTTTGAGGGTTAAGGTTTTTGATTAGTATGTTTTGGTTTTATATTGTATTGTTTTAATTTGTCTGTTTTTTTTTTCTCTCCTTTATTCTTCTGCCAACAGCCAATTCTATTGTTCTCTCTTTCACTCTCCCTTTGCTTTGTTACTTCTAGTTTTTCTCCTCCTTTCTTACAAATATCACATTTTACATCTCTTCTGCATTCTCTCTGTTCACTTTTTGAAATTGTATACTCTTTTCTACCTTTCTACTACTCTTTCTTTCTTTCTTTCTTCCTTTCTTTCTTCTTGGTACTGGAGATTGAACTCAGGGGCACTCGACCACTGGGCCACATCCCCAGCCCTTTTTTGTGTTTTATTATAGACAGGGTCTCACTGAGTTGCTAAGTGCCTCACCTTTGCTGAGGTTGGCTTTGAACTTGGGATCCTCCTGCCTCAGCCTCCCAAGTGCTGGGATTACAGGTGTGCGCCACCGCGCCCAGCCTACTACATTTTCTTTTCTCTTAATTAATATATTATTACTGTCTTTTAGCACTAATTGGGTTACATAACTCCTACTCCCCACCATTAATGCTATTGCAATTATTACTGCTGTGGAAGACATAGTTGACACCTGTTGTCAGATATAGTTCATGGTTACTTATTGTTTTTGCTTTGGCAATTTCTGACCCTGACATTTGTTTTCTTCTATGGCAGTTAAAATTGTAGATGTCATAGTAGGAACCAGGTATTTAATTTAGTACTGTATATTGTTTGCATTGATTGTTGCTATTGTTTGTTTTTCCATATTCTGTGAGGTGCTGAGAAACTATAGGGACAATACAAGTTCACAGGGTAGAAACTATGCTACTGAACTAAACTCAACCGCATAAACTAATGATACACAATCATTATATACTTTAATGCAAGCATAGAAGAGCTAAAACCCCAAGCTAACAACCAATAACAATAAATGCCTAGGGGTGGGCCCCCAGGTCCTATCTGCAGACATCCACTTCTACAGAAAAAAACAAACAATAACAACAACAACAACAACAACAAAAAACAAAAAACAGAGAAATAACACAAAGTCTCTGAATAACACACATACGAGGGGGTCTCCATCTAGATCACTCCAGGACATTTTGGCAAGTGAAGTCTGTGTCCTATAAAAGACCAGACAAAAGAGTGGAAGAGAAACTGTCCCCAACAGACACATAAAACTCACTACATGAACATAGGAAATATGAAAAAACAAGCTAATACAACACCTCCTAAAGTTCATAAATCACCAGCAAATGATTCCCAAAATATTAAAGTGGATGAAATATCAGATAAGGAATTCAAAAGAATTATTATAAAAATGATCAATGAATTCCAAAAGAACACAGGGAAAAAAAAACAGAATGAATTAAGGATGTCAGTACAAAAATTAATAAGAAATTCTACAAGGAGATCGAAATATTGAAAAAGACTAACAGAAATCTTGGGAATGGAAAACACAATAAATAAAATAAAATGGTCAGTTGAAGATCCCTATAATTGAGTAGATTAAGCTGAAGACAGAATCTCAGAGCTAGAAAACAAAGTGATGAAACTTGAGGACTCAGACAATATTGAAGAAGAAAAAAAAAGTAACCATGATCAAAATACACAAGAACTCTGGGAAAATATTGAGAGACCAAATTTAAGACTCATTGGAATTGAGTAGAGCTGTGAAATGCAGACTAATAGAATGGATTACCTTTTCATGGAAATAATAACAGAAAGATTTCCCAACCTTTAGAATGAGATGGACATTCAGATATAAGATGCATTCAAAACCCCTAGAAGTCAAGATCAAAAAAGAAATCTCCATGACATATTTTAATTAAAATGCCTAACATCCAGAACAAGGATAGATTTTTAAAGCCTCAAGAGAAAAATATCAGGTCACATTTAGAGGTGAACCAATCACAATCATTTTGATTTAGCAACACAACTGTACAAGCCAAGAGGGTTTGGAATGATGTGTTCCAAGTTCTGAAAGAAAAGAACTGGGGTGCTGGAGGCGCCATTGGAGCCGGCTTGGCTTGTGAGTCCCGCTGAGGAGCCAGAGTTTGGGCCGCAGCTGCCGCCCCGTCTGCACCTTGGTCCATGGCCCCTCAGCGGCATGGCGTGCGGGGCGACGCTGAAGCTGCCCATGGAGGCGCTGCTGAGCCCCGGTTCCCCGAAGCGGCGGCGCTGCGCCTCTTTGCCCGGCCCCACTCCGGGCCTCAGGCCCCCGGACGTGGAGCCGCCGCCACCACTTCAGACGCAGACCCCCCGCCGACTCTCCAGCAGCCCGCCCCAGCCGGCAGCGAGCGGCGCCTTCCAACTCCGGAGCAAATTTTTTAGAACATAAAGCAAGAATATAGTCGTTATCAGAGGTGGAGACATTTAGAAGTTGTTCTCAATCAGAGTGAAGCTTGCACTTCAGAAAGCCAGCCTCACTCCTCAGCACTCACAGCACCCAGTTCTCCAGGTTCCTCCTGGATGAAGGACCAGCCCACCTTTACCCTTCCACAAGTTGGAATAATATGTGACAGACTTTTAAAAGACTATGAAGATAAAATTCGGGAGGACTATGAGCAAATCCTCAATACCAAACTAGCAGAATAGTATGCATCTTTTGTGAAATTCACACATGATCAGATTATGTGGCAATATGGGACAAGACCAACAAGCTATGTATCCTGAAGCTTTCTTGCATTGTCTGGGTACCAGGTTTGACCTCAAGAGATGGCTGCTGTACACTTTTTGCAACTGGTTTGATATCACATTTCAGCTCCAAACTTTGCATCCTGAGAACACTTAAACGTTTCTGGCAGGTCCATTTTATACAACTTGAAAGACCTTAAAACTTTCTGGTTGCCACAAGCATATCTTTCTTTTCTGCTCATCCAATAAACAGCTGTGCCCTACTGTGATAGATTTTCCAAACAAAAATACCTGGAGCAGCAGTTTAGCAAAATATGCCTTCAGTGGCACTCAACAAATGGAGTTTCCCCAAGCACAGTTCTGTAAGAAGTGTGTGTGAGAGTGTGTGTATATGTGTGTATGTATATTTTAAGTTATTATTTGTACTGTGCAATTTTTTTTTTTTTTTTGATTTGGGGATTCTGGCTGTGAATTTGATGCATGACAATTATGGCTAAAAACATTTGCTTGGTCTACAGAAGATCATTAATGTTTTGTGACCATGTAAGTTGTAACAGTGGATTGTTTTATGTGTAGGCATTATTGTTAAATACAGGGACTGTTTCCAGGCACAGAATATGAATCATAAGTTAGGATGGATATTAGATGTGATTATGATGATATAGCAAAGGTCTGCGGTCCTAGATCTACAAATGTGTGGTGAGAAATTAGAACAAACTGGAGACAGGCCATTGACACATGGACTCTACCTAGTTATGTTAGAAAAAAAAAATCTTTGACTCCAAGCCTTAAAATACCGCATGGAGTCTGCCTCACCTCATTCATACGATCAAAGAGCTCCCTGGACACTGAACCTCTAAAAGGAAAACAGTCTCTCCTGGAGCAGAAGCATTAGGGTTTGCTCGGGAGCATAGTATAGGTGAGTAAGGGACTGGGCCAGGCACCAGCAGCACTGCTACTTGGGAGGAACCACGTCACCTTTGTATCAGTTATTAAAAATACAATTCAGATTCTTTGGTCAGGTTCTCCCAGATTCTTCTGAGGAGTCCATGTTCAACTGCTTGAGCTTTGTTTTGGCAACCCTCTACCCGAAGTTGCTTATAGGCTGTTCTTCACCTTGTTTCCAAGGCTCCAGAGAAGAAAGTAGCCTCTTTTGAGGAGGTGGAGTTAAGTATACATTTATTTTTTACTGTGACTTGTTCAGGACCACATTTTACAAAATGCCTTGTTTCCTTTATTATTGTTTCTGGAAAGGAAAGTTCTATTAAAATTGTTTTAGTTTGAACATAGAATAGTTTTTTAAAAAATTATGGCTTATTTTGAAAATTTTTGAGTTTAATTCAAATGTATGCCAATACCTTCCAAAGTAAGGTAATATTCAGAGACAGTTGTTCTGATCAGATGGCTTAGAGAAATTTCTAGAATATTCACATTCGAAGATTCCTTATTAATGAATGTCTGACTTAAATCTAAACAAAAACTGCAACATTATTCTTTGTACATTTTCTTTATATAGTGTTAACAAGCTTAGTTGCAAATAAAATACTTAAGCTATTTAAAAGAAAAGAAAAGAACTGTCAAACTGTCAACGAAGCAATCTTGGTTGACAAAGCTATCCAGCAAAACTATCATTCAAAATCAATGATTAAATAAAATTTCTAAGATAAGCAGAAACTAAAATAATTTATGACTACTAAACCAACACTATAGAACTTACTTAAAGAAATACTACACGCAGAAGAAATTTAAAAAAAAAATAAAATAAAACCAAGCCTCAGAACTCACAAATAAACAAATCTCCTTTGAAGAGTAGCTAAGTAAATGATAAACTGGACCAACTTAAACGTGATAAATAAAATGATAGGAATTCTTTAAAATTTATCTATAATAACATAAAATGTAAATGGTCTTAATCCTCCAATTAAAGGACATAAACTGGCAAAATGGATTAAAAAAAAAAAAAAGACCCACTGTATGTTGCTTGCAAGAGACATACTTTACAGGCAAAGACAGACACAGACTGAAAATGAAAGGATGGAAAATGATACACCATGTGAATGGAGCCCCAAAACAAGCAGGAGTAGCTACTCTCATATCTGACAAAGCAGATCTCATAAGAAAATTAATGAGAAGAACAAGAAGGTCACTTCATATTGGTAAAGGAACAATCCATCAAGAAGATATTAAATAAAAGAGACACTACTCAAATTGAAGCCTCAGATAGACCCCAGTACATTAATACTGGGTGATTTCAACACACCTGTATCAACATTAGATAGGTCATTCAGAAATAAACTTGGTAAATACTCTTTGGGCATGAAATATGTATCAAATGAACCTAACACATATCTATAAAATATTCCATCCAAAAATAGCTGACTGCACTTTTGTCTCAGTGGCTCATAGAACCTTCTCCAAAATAGACCATGTTTTAGGCCACAAAGCAACTCTTAGCAAATATAAAAACCAATATAATTTCTTGCATCTTATCAGATCATAATGAAATGAAATTAGAAATCAACATAGCAAAACCCTACAGAAACTATATAAAACACATGGAGGTTGAATAATATTCTTTTGAGTGATGAATGGGTTATAAAAGGAATCAAGAAAGAAATTTAAAAATTCTTAGATTCAAATGAAAATAGTGATATAACATACCAGAACCTCTGGGACACTATGAAAGCAGTTTTAAGAGGTAAGTTTATAGCTATTGGTGCCTACATAAGAAAATCAGAAAAACCCCAGGTAAGCAACCTAGATACATCTAAAGACCCTTAAAAATGAAGAGCAAAACAATTTCACAACCAGTAGAAGGAAGGATATAATTAAGACTAGAGCCAAAAATCAATGAATTTGAGAATTAAAAAAAGAACAACATAAAGGATCAATGAAACAAACAAATGGTTCTTTGAAAAGATAAACAAGATTGATAAGTGCTTAGCCAAACTAACCAAAAGAAAAACAGAGAAAACAAAATTAATTAAATTAGAGATGAAAAAGGAGAAATCACCACAGACATCTCAGAAATTCAGCAATCATTATGGATTATTTTGAAAACTTACAATCCAATGAATTGTAAAAACTAAAAGAAATGGATACATTTCTAGACAAATATGATCTGCCAAAATTGTCTCAAGAGGATAAAGAAAACCTAAACAGACAGATATCTTGTAATGAGATACAAGCAGTAATAAAATGCCTTTCAATAAAGAAAAAGCCCAGGACCAGATGGATTCTCAGCTGAATTCTACCAAACCTTGAAAGAAGAACGAATGCAAATACTTCTTAAATTATTCCATGAAATATTCCAAATTCATTCTATGAAGCCAGTATCACACTCATACCAAAACCAGCTAATTGAAATAAGCTAATCCTCCAAAATAAAAGGCCAAATATTCTCTCTGATACATGGATGCTAATACACAATAAAGGAAGGGAAGAGGGAATAATAGAAGTTCAGTGGATTACACAAAGGGGAATGAAGGAAAGGGAAGGGGGATGAGAATACAAAAGACAATAGAATGAATTGGACAACTTTCCTATGTTCATATATGAATACATGACTAGTGAAACTCCACATCGTGGACAACCACAAGAATGGGATTTAAGTTATACTCCATGTATGTATAATATGTCAAAATATACTCTATCATCACATATATCTAAACAAAACAAATTAAAAAAAGAAAACCAGTGAAACTCCACATCATGTACAACCATAGAATGGAATGTTAAGTTATACTCCATGTATGTATGTCAAAATATACTCTACTATCACATAAATCTAAACAGAACAAATAAACAGAGAAAAAACTACAGACAAATATCCCTGATTAACTTAAATTTTAAAATCCTTAATAAAATGTTAGCAAATCATGTTCAATAAAATATTAAGATGATTGTATATCACAAGCAAGTTGGTTTTATTCCAGAGATGCAATGATGGCTTAATACACACAAGTAAATAAAATGTAATTCATCAAATTGACAGAATCAAGGACAAAAATTACTCTATAATCGCAGTAGATGCAGAGAAGACCTTTGACAAAATTCAGCACCCATTCACAATAAAAACACTGAAGAAATTAGGAATAGAAGGAACCTACCTTAACATCATAAAACTGTATATGAAAAACCCCAAACCAACTTCATAGTAAATAAGAGAAAACTGAAAGCATTTCCTTTAAAAATCCGAGACTGGATGGCCACTCTATCCACCATTTAATAGAGTGCTAGAAATTCTAGCTAGAGCAATTAGGCCAGAGAAGGAAATAAAGTTGTTAAAACTAGGAAAGAAAGAAGTCAAATTATCACTGTTTGCAGATATGCTTCTATACCTAAACAATAAAAAAAAAAAATTCACCAAAAGACTGGTAGAGCTAATAGACAAATTTGGCAAAGTAGCAGATTACAAAATCAACAAAAATCAGTAGCTTTCCTGTATACCAACAATGAATCTGCTGAGAAAGAAATCAGGAAAATAATTCTATTCACAATAGCCTCAGGAAATACCTGGGAAGAAATCTAACCAAGGAGGTAAAAGACCTCTACAATGAAAACTCTAGGAACATTGAAGAAAGAAATTGAAGAGCTCAGAAGATGGAAAGATCTCTCATGTTCATGGATAAGCAGAATTAATAATTGTGGAAATGGCCATACTACCAAAAGTAATATACAGATTCAATTCAATCCCCATCAAAATACCAATGACATTCTTCACAGAACTAGAAAATAGCCCTAAATTTCATTTGGAAGAATAAAAGACCCAGAATAGCCAAAGCAATTCTAAACCATAAAAGCAATGCTGGAGGCATTACAACACACAATTTCAAATTATACTACAGAGCTGTAGTAACAAAAACTGCATGGTTCTGGCACAAATTAGATACATAGACCAATGGTACAGAATAGAAGACACAGAGACAAATCCACACATCTACAGTCATCTGATCCTTGACAAAGGTGCCAAAAATACATATTGGAGAAAAGACAGCCTCTTCAACAAATGGTGCTGGAAAAACTGGCTATCTATATATATAGAAGAATAAAACTAGATCCCTGTCTCTCCCCCTACACAAAAATTAACTCAAAATGGACCCAGGAAGCAGGTCAGAAACTAGCAACTCCTAGATGAAAACATAGGGCCAACACTCCAGCTTTTAAGCACAGGAAATCACTTTCCCAATAGGATCTATAAAGCTCAGGAAATAATGCTAAGAGTTAATAGATGGGATAGCCAAGTTCCTTAATAAGAATCCTGTAGTGCAAGAATTATTACCAAGAATTAATGAATGGATAGATTTAAACTACAAAGCTTCTTCTCAGCAAAAGAAACAATCAGTGAGGTGAATAGAGAGCCAACTAATTGGGAACAAATATTTAATACATGCACATCAGATAGAGCACTAATTTCTACAATATATAAAGAACTCAAAAAACTTAACACACACACAAAAAAAACAAATAACCCAATCAATAAATGGGCTAAGGAATTGAAAAGACACTTCTCAGAAGAAGATACACAATTAATCAACAAATACATGAAAAAATGCTCAACATCGCTGGCAATTAGAGAAATGCAAATCAAAACTACTCAAAGATTTCTTTTCACTCCAGTCAGAATGGCAGCTATCAAGAACACAAACAACAATAAATGTTGGAGAGGATGTGGGGGAAAAGGCACACTCATACATTGCTGGTGGAACTACAAAATGGTGCAACCGCTGTGGAAAGCAGTATGGAGATTTCTTGGAAAACTGGGAATGGAACCACCCTATGACCCAGCCATCCCACTCCTGGGTCTATTCCCAAAGGACTTAAAAACAGCATATTACAGTGACACAGCCACTTCAATGTTTATAGCAGCACAATTGACAATAGCTAGGTTGTGGAATCAACCTAGATGTCCCTCAGTAGATGAGTGGATAAAGAAAATGTGGTATATATACAAAATGGAATTTTACTCAGCAATAAAAGAGAATAAAATAATGGCATTTGCAAGTAAATGGATGAAGCTGGAGAATATAATGCTAAGTGAAATTAGTCAATCCCAAAAATCCAAATGCCAAATGTTTTCTCTGATATAAGGAGGCTAGTTCATAGTGTTGTTGGATGGGGGTACATAGGAGGATTAGAGGAACACTAGAATGGTCAAAGGAAAGGGAGGGGAAGGGAGGGAGCAAGGGGGAGGGAGGGGGGAAAAAGGAAAAAAAATTGGTGGTTGAATGAGATGGATATCATTATCCTAAATGCATGATTGAAGATCTGAATGGTACTTATATACTTTGTATACAAATAGTTGTATGTAAAAAGATGCTATATATGTGCATTATGAATTGTAATACATACTACTATTATAAATAAAAAAAGGAAAGAAAAAAATAGATGGGATAGCATCAAATTTAAAAGCTTCTGCATAGCAAAGGAAACAATTAGGAATGTGAAGAGAGAACCCATAGAACGAGAGGAAATCTTTACTAGCTACTCTTTTGACAAAGGCTTAATATTTAGAATATATGAAGAGTTGAAAAAAATATTTATACCAAAAAAATCAAATAACTCAGTTAATAAATGGGCAAGTGAATTAAAGAAATACTATGGAAATCAGTATAGAGGTTACTCAAAAGACTAGCCATGGAACCAACATATGACCCAGCTATACCACTCCATTTGCAGGAAAATGGATGGGATTAGACACCATCTTGTTAAATAAGTCAAACTCTGAAGTTCAAGAGTCAAACATTTTCTCATATGTGGAAACTTGAAAGGAAAAGAAAAAGAAAGTCGGGGGTAGATCTCGTAAAAATCAAAGGGAGATCAGTAAAGGAAAGGGACCAAGGGGTGAGCAGTGGGAAGAGAGGAAGAGCTAGAGAGTGATATTGGCCAAATTATGTTGTTATATTGTATGCATGTACAAATATGTAATAACAAATCCCATCATTATGTATGACTTTAATGCACCAATTTAAAAAATGTGGAAAAACACTCTGTAAATATAGTATCTTTAAAGTCTGCATATTATTCCACTGTAAAGACATGCCAGTCTATATACCAGTTCCTTTATGGCTCTACATTTAAGTTAAGGTTTCTACTTTTTCACTGTCACAAGCCTGAGATGAACAGAACAATAGATGTTTTGTTCCCTCTGTCCCTTTCCCCCTTTTTGTAGCACACATGTCTTGTTCTTGTTCTATCTTCAATCAGCCATGTAGTTTGGGGAGGATTGATTCTGTTCCAGGACTAGGAGCTGATTGGCAGTGTAAATCATGCCCCTGGCCATGGAGGTTGGTTCATGTAAGGACACAAACATTTTTAAAAAGGCAGTATGTTCCCACGACACTCTTCACTCAAAAACTTCACTTTCAGAGGTAGACTTAACTATATGTGGCACCAGAGTATCTTTCAATATATCAGATAAACACAGTGATAGTGCAAAATTCTATTTGGAATTATTAAAGGGCACAATGCATGTGATTCAAGAAAAGAAGAGAGGAATTCTGACCTGTTCTGGGAGCAGAAAAGAAAAGAAGGGAACCTATTGTAGCCTCAACAGAATTTATGTCCAGAGAAAAAGCCAGTGAAGTAATAATTGGCATACAAAAGCAAATTTATTGGCATTTAGGAAACATTGCCTATTTCATTCGTACTTTTTAAATCATGGCTATATTGTACTATAGATAGAATGCTGGACTATCAAATATTATTAGCAAAACCTAAGTCAAGAAAAACCCCATCACCAATGGTTGTTGTATGTTTGTCCTTCATACAACCTCACATCATAAGACTTAAAATGAAAGACTGAGATAGATTGAAGGTAATCAGTAAAGAACTCAAAATCAAAGGAAAGTATCTACTTCTATCAGAATAGGTACATCCAATTTTGCCTGTTCAAAACCATATCAGTGCTGAGCACCATGGTGCATGCCTGTAATCGCAGCAGCTCAGTAGGCTGAGGCAGGAGGATTGCAAGTTTTGAGGCCAATCTCAGCCACTTAGCAAGGCCCTAGGCAACTTAGTGAGACCCTGTCTCAAAATAAAAAATACAATAGGCTGGGGATGTTGCTCAGTGGTTAAGCATTCCTAGGTTCAATCCCTGGTACGAAATACATACATATATATATATATATATATATATATATATATATATATATATATCTCAAAAGCTTAAATATATGATCACACTCTAATATGTTTGAATTAAGTTAGTGAATTGCCAACAAAAAGAAACAAATGAATTAATTTGTGGATGGTTGTCTTCTTACCCAGTGGTCAACAGTGCTTGAATCAGTAAGATATACTTGTAGGCTGCAGGTACAAGACAGGCTGATGGAGTTTGGGACCTAAGGATCATTTTAAAGAAGGATATCTATAAGCCAATGGACAAATACTTGAGTTTGCCTATAACAGGTGGTTTTAAATTGGCATGCACAGAGACTTCTGATCTGCATGTAGTGTCAAACAAGGCTTTAATTTAGACCCAAGACATTTAGCATAGTGCCTATAGTATTATTACCTACTAGAAAAGCTGAATAACACTTTTGACAGTTGTTAATGGGACTAGGTGGATACAAATATTTAAAGTACTTTATGAGAGTATCTATAGTAAAGTAGAAAAAACACCAATAAAGCAGCATAGAAAATCTCTAGATAGAGTAGAATAAGACCAAGGAATGGCAAGACATAGATGTAAATTCCATACCATATGGATCCACCCCGTTTCCTACAATGATCTGCAAATTTGGCTTTGAGTCTCCTGCTAGCCAAGGCACAAAGAGTAACAGGAGCACTTAACACAATGTTTCACATTGTCAAGAAGGAAAAGGGATATCTGTGCTTTTTATGGGAAGGGATTTCCACATACAAATATAACTAATTAGTTTTGGAGGCCTTTAGGCTGCCATTAGAACAATTATTTCCTTTTATATGGCACATAATACTTGTGGAATAATTTCACACACTTTCTTTAATTTGCACAAAAAATCCGTGTGATGTAAGATTTGAATACAGTCTTATAAACCAATAAGGTATCTCCCACTCATGAATCTAGGAAACTTGTCTAGCTGGGAACACAGCACAACAAATAGAAAATAAGCAGAATGATCTCTGAGTTAGCAAACCAAATGACAAGTTTATGCTTAGAAGTGAACCTCTTATTCAGGACCTATATTCTCTTATATAACCTAAAATTCTAACAAGGTTAACTAATTTCCCTTTTAAAACTACAGTGGTTTAACAGTATTAAAATGGAAACTATTACAGATGTATCCCCAAAATGTCTAGGTATCAAAGTAGAGGTGAGAACTAAAACAAAGAAGCAGTTGCTATAGACACAGAAAACCCTCCAAGTACCACAAGTAGGGATGCAGTCATGACTCAGTTTCCCCATCCTGGACCTTGAAACTCCATAAACCAGCTCTTCATATAATTACCTCTGCAATCTTTCAGGAACAGAAATGTGATTCCATTTGCCCACTCCCAATTCTTAAAATCCTTCAGTGGCTCTCTAAGCTAGTGAAATAAAAATCCTTATTTAAAAGGGACTACAAGTCCCAGCTGGTCTGGTAGCTGCCTGCTTCACCGTCCTCCTCTTACTTGGGTCCCACTTGCTTGCGCCTGTTCACATTTCCTTCCCTCTTCCTGGAAAAGTCTCACTGCTACCTCTCCTGTGCAACCCCAAACGTCATCACCTTAGAAAGTCTTACCTAGTATTGGAGTCTAGATTAGGTTTCCCTGTGCATATTTAGCAATTCGATTTGAGAAAATGCTAAACTATTACAGTTGCTCTTAACTAGTCTCATCCTTTAATGATATTTCCTCCAGTATACTGTGAACTCTGGACGATTTCTGGCTTTTATATATGCTGAATAAATATTTACTGAAAAAATGAATATGTAATGTCACAGGACAAGCATGACACAGCTTCCTGGTATATAATATTTACATTTTACTAAAAGATCCTTTTAGGGAGGGTGAAGCTATGGTTTTCTTTATTAAAGCAAAGAAACTTATTATGGAACAGAGTGCAAAATTCATATGAATTTTAAAGCTAAACAAGACTTCCAGAATGCTTCTAGCTACACCCCCGATTTTTCTGGAGGCATTGTGCTTAAAATAATATAGAAACACTGTGTGAAAAAGATCTGTTTCCCAAAGGATCAGGACAATCAAGGGTGATCTTTGTTTTAATAGATAAGAATACGTGTATGAAGACGGCTTTGCAAATTAGAAGTTTACGTGCCAAAACAACTTTATTATTGAGAACTCTTTCCTGAAATGGGGGAACGATTTAGCTAATACATCTCCTACTGGAGGTGGAGCTGGCTCCAGAACCCCCGCCTCCCGGGGCCTGCCCAGCCCACTGCTTTTCATTAACGCACAGCACCTGCCACCCGGTCCCTGCTGCAAAGGGTCCCCACCCTTCTGAGCTAGGAACCATATCTGAGGCAGAAGGCCTATGCCAGGCTCAAAGACACTTTAAATTCTGATCAACCAAAGCTGAGAAGCGGGTAGGAAATTCAAGATAAGCCTTTCCCGGCAGCATAATCCAGAGCCTTTCTGCCTTCCCTGGTGGGACTGGGCAGTTCCCCTTCTGGGCTGCAAACCCGGCCAGCTTCGCTCTGGGCCAAATCGGCACGACTCTCCCCCTTGCGGCGAAAATGTGGAATGCAGTGCATTCCGGAGACAGCGTCAATCTCCTTTTTGAAGTACAGGCAGTATTTTAAGGGACCGGAGAAGCGGGAAAGCTCCAGAGTAACTTCCCGTAGGAGTCGGCGCTGAAGCCTGGCTTCGTGGTCCTGCAGCGTGACCAGTTCCTACGCGCAGAGTTTGACCACAGCGGCTGGTTAGGAACCTTGGCCCTCCCCACTTAGGCTGCTGCAGAGAAGGGTGGAGGTCCCTGTCAGTTCCCTTGGAAATGCAGCCCATTTCCTCCTCTGGGAGCCCGGCAGATAGCTGAGGCTTGTTTCGCCTGCCGGAACCTGGGTGCGAGGGGCGGGGGCACACCACACGCCCACCCGCGCAGAAGCTGGGGCGCGGCGACCAGCAGCCCGAGGAAGACACTGGCGCCGCCGCCTCGGGCTCGCGCGCCGCGCGTGCACGCGGGTGGGCGTGGGAAGCAGGGGCGCTACTAGCACGCGGCGTGCGCGCGCCCTCACTCGCAGGCGGGCCCGGCCCGGCCCCGGCGCGCGTCACGAGGGGCGAGCAAGCAGGCGGGCGGCCGGGCGGGAGGGAGGGGTGAAGGGGGTGGGGCCGCCGGACCTGAGGGGCCCGAGCGGCGGCTGCGGAGCGGGAGCAGAGCTGGGCGAGGGCGGCTGCGGTCCCGGCGGCGGCGGCGGCGGCGGCGGCGGCAGCGGCGGCAGCAGCCGGAGAAGATGGTGGCGCTGGAGGTAGGAGCGGCTGGAGCAGAGCTTTATTCCCAGGCTCCGCACCAGCGCTGTCATTAGCGCCTCCTGCTCCCGCGGGCCCGCGGACCCAGCTGTCAGGCAAGGTACCACCGCCAGGGAGGGGTGGGTGAGTGGTGGTGCCCGGCGCTGATGCCGCCCCAGATGGGAGTCCTGGTCCTCTCCTAAGGGCGCTTCTGGGCGCAAGAGGCGCTGCATGGAACAATAGTGTGGATGAACAGGGACAGCAGGCTACATCCAGGGGGCAATGCTTTAGCCAGCGAGGCGGGGGAAGGGGACATGGGAAGAGAGATGTCTGGTGTCCGGTGCGCGCTGAATACCGGAGCGCTGGGGGCAGCGAGCGGGCCTGATGCCAGTCATGGTAGGAGTGTGTGTGTGTGTGTGTGTGTGTGTGTGTGTGTGTGTAAGTAAAAGGTGCAGCAGAGGGTATGGGGGTGGTGGACCGGAGGTGTTGGGGGATGACATTTCCAGGAATCCCCACTAGGATCCTTTATATCTGGGCTGACTCTTGGGGAGAAAGAATGTGATGATGGAAATGGTGAGGTGGGCAGGATGCACTGGGTGTGCGAAGTGTTGAGGGAGGCAGTGGGGTAGAGGCGGGTTTGTAAAATCCCGTGTAAGTGTGCGTACGCGTGTGGTTGCATCCACGCTCCTAAAACTGCGCCCCAAATCAAGAGATCTGCCGGTGCCTAACCTGATGTCACCAGCTAACACTGTGGGACAGTGTTTGTTATTTTGACCCTGCAACTCTGAGTACAGTCTCTGTTCTGCTCCTGCGTGTGGATGGCCCGGTGCAGGAATTCTATCTTCCCCTTTCTCTGGCCTCCTGACGTGCGGATGTGGAAGTGAGCGTGTGGCTTTGGGGCACATGGTAGGGAAATAGGATAATGGTTACACCTTCTGGGCTTGCTAGCATCCCTTGTTTTGAAGGGCTTCTTTCTTGATACTTCTGTCCTCAACCGCTGTTCTGTAAGGGTCTTGGACTCCCTGACTCTGCAGTTTCTATTGTTTATCTCTTGTCTAACCGGAAGACCTGGGTCTCTAACTATCAGTCACCTTCCTCTCCCCTTCCCCACAACTTTGAATGCCAACCAGACCCTCTCCTACATTTGAACACTGAAATCCACTGAAGGATGGGTAGTCTTTGTGTTGATTCTTTTAGAATGAACTCTGGAGGTGTGTATGGAGAGATAGATTGGGGACGAGTAAAAAGGAAGAAAAAGATCTACTGAGAAATATTTGGTGTCCACTTTTCTCAACACCACACAGCCAAGGTGTTTCCCTTGGGAAATGGGATACTTTATTTCTACTGCTGGTAACATCCACTCTCCCAGCTTTCACAATGGCTAGCTAGTGCTGTGTATCATTGAAGAACTGAAATCTGCCAAGACTGTGGGGATGGGATCTCTGGTCAGTGAAGTCCCTGCTTTTCTACCAATGGAGCACACTACTAGGGCATTTAGTAAATGTCAAGCTTCCAGGCTGTGTCTGGGAGCCAGAACACAGAAATGCATACAGAGTATATAGCTGTTTTAATTGTCTCTGCATGATAAAGATAGGCTTCTGTAGGGTTGGGTGGATAGAAATAGGAAGGGAGATGGTAAATTCATGTGTGTCCACTGCAGTTTGACTCCTTGCTGTCTGTATTTCTCCTGCAGTACTCAGAGGAATGAAGGTACCTTTGTGCTTAATATCTTGGTACTTTTTTATTAAAATGTTGTATGACTAGATTAACCTGCTTAGGACACATTTTGGTTATAACACCTTAAATTCTACTGCATTGCTGTCAGAATCCAAACTGGCTGCTCTGGTCCTCTTTGAAAAAAGCTTGTAGCCATCGTGGTTTTAAAAATAAATGCACAACACGTTGGCACCAAGGTTTCTTTTACTTAAAAAAAAAAAAAAAACCTGTTGTTTGTTTTTTGGCAAAGATTGCATGAATTCATTGTTACATTGAAAATAATAAAACTAGAGCTATCCACATATGTTTTCCCCCCATTTATCTTCTCTTAATTAATGATGATATATAGACCAGGTGCTCTGGAAGCCATCAACATTAACTAAATTTCCCCATGTCCTTCAAGTCAAGCCTTCTAAAATTTTAATGTGAGGTTGTTGGATCTCATCCAAAATTTAAGGATAGATTTATAAAAATGAATTTTGAGTCTTAGTTCTTTACTCTCTTATTGTTTCTGCCAAACCTCTTTCTGAGAAAAGTACTTATGGAATTTAAAAGTCATTCTAAGAGGTTTTGGTTTAAAAAAAAAAAGTCATCATTTTCATATTTGCAAGTAAAATCAGAGATGTAACTGTATTATAAAAAAGTTTAAGAATTTAGAAATTACCAAGGTAAATAACCTGTTTAGCAAACAAGGAATTATACAACAGCATGATTAATGACTCAGGAATTAGTGATTTCCTTTCTAATGTAAATGGGATAATTTTTACAATGTAATGCCTGGCTTCTCCAAAGATTGGGCTGGTAAGGCTAATGATACAGCTCAAATCTGTAATTCTGTCTGGTAAACGGTTATACCTTTTGCCATAGCCTGCAGCAAGCTATTTGTTTTGCATGGGTGCCCTTCCTTCACTTAAAGTAGCATTAATGTTTTTATCATCATTGAGTCTCTTTTTTAAAAAGTTTGATTTTTTTTTCTCAGAAGACGTGGAAGACATTTGAAAATTGACCTGTGGGGCCAAAAGGAATAAACTGTGGTCCCATGGGAAAATCAGGCTTTTATCCTGAGAGGAACAAGTAATGGAGAGAATGGGAATCAGTGAAAACAGACTTCCTTTTCAATAAACCTGGTGGAAAGAAAGACTGGAGGAGAGAGCGATAAGTCAAAGAGACGGCATGGTAGAGGGAAAGGAATGTGTTTAGTCTAGAGGACTCGAACCTACTTTATAAGCTGAGGAGAAGAATCATTGAGAGGGAGAGAGATGGAGAATGTAAGGGGGAGGCTTAACTGATGAAGTCTTAGAGAAGATGGATAGGAGGGTACTGGGGAAGGTATGACTTCTGAGACAGAGGCATAGGAATTTTGAGGTGGAAAGAAATGAATTTGTCCATAGTTTTTCAAGGAACATCAGAAAAGATGTGGGAAGGTGGAGGCCAGGAGTAGAATGACAAAGACTGTGTGCATTGTGGAAATTTAGCAGTGAATCCTTTGGGGTGAGTAAAAGATTATCAGCCAGCTATGAGGACTGCTTGTGTTTGAAGAGCATGAATTTGTAGTAGAACCAATTAGTGCTATATAATTAGGGTTTGACAATTAGGTAGTTTTTGTAATAGCATTTAATGTTGCTACATTCAGTGGTTCCCTCCTTCCCTGAAACTCAGAGAGGAAAATGTTACCTTTAAAATTATCTGAATAAAAGACTGCACTTAAAAAATTTTGTATGCATATTTTCTCTGAGGAATCTGAGTTAAATGAATAAGGCTTATAATAAAATAATGGAAAAAAGATAAAGATTTATAAAAAGATTAACTTTCCCCATCTTATCACAAATTGTGGCTTTCACAGTAAATTGTAAAGTCAGTTTTTTCAAAAGAAAAATCAAATATAGAATCTCACTTAACACCATACCGATCATATATATTTTTTACATGAATACATGAATAAATTATTTTAGTAAGCTAGGTATAGGGTCTGAAATCTGAAATCTCAGGATTTCTTATTTGTGTAATGAACATTGAATGAATTACATTCTGTGGCTTCTACAAGTTTATGATATTATTAAAACAGTTTTATTTATTTATAAATAAATAAATTGTTATTTATTTATTTATCCCTGCTATGTATGTTGAAACTTGACCAAACTCCCCCCCTCTCTCTCACACACACACACACACACACACTTACACTTTTTTTTCCCACAAAATAACTGTCCACTTTAGACCCTTGTGACCCCTATGTTTTAGGGTTATGTCATGATTCCAGATGAGTTTATAGAACTTCAACTGTGGTGCATGATAATTTTGAAGTTCTAATGACAAACTTATTTCTTCTTTAAACAAGTGTTTATTTGGCTCCCTCTTTGGGCCAGACACTATTCTAGATGAAAGGAATACATGCAAAGGTAGGGGGCGGTCCCTAATATTACAGAGCTTTTAGTGGGAGAAGATGAAAAATAAATAAGCAAGTATATAATATGTCAGGTGGTAAGCTATGACGAATAAAACAGGGAAAGCAATAGAGTAGGATATTACATAGGGTGATGTTATTTTATATAGGGTAGTCAGGGAAGGCCTTAAACAGAGGGAGCTTAAGGATCTGAAGTAGTGAGACATGCAGATATTTGGGATAAGGATTTTATAGGTAGAGAGAATATTCAGAGTGAAGGGCTTAGGCAGGAACATGCTTGATGTGATCTAGAGACAAGGAAGCATCCCAGGTTCACCTGGACATGTGGTACCTTACCAGATAGATGGAACAGTCACTTAGGACATCTGTGAGAAGGTGTTTTGCCTTTTAGTATTGAACTGGTCACCCTTCCTGATGTATCACCATCCAGCATATTTGGGATGACCTTTGAGGTAGAATGGTGTTTAGAAAAGGATGGATGTTTTCACCAAACAGATTAATGTTAGAAAACTTGAAGAGTAACTCTGAGTGGTGATGAAATACTAGTCATTCTTTTGTGGTTCTGAATCCTTGTAAGTTTCCTGTCTTCCTCCATGTTTCACATCCTATTCTCAAGTGTTAACATCCTTGAGGCTAGAACTCTGCTTTGTTCATCTGGGTATACTCTACAACACACAGAAAAACTCTTTGCGGTGGTAAGAGATTAAGTACTTACTGAAAGGAATGGAGGAGACATTCCAAAAGATTTAAGTAATGTGGATGTGAAGATTGAAGGTAATTTTTTTTTTTTTACCTTGACTGCTGCAGACAGCTAGGTGTTCTCAAAAGAGAACCCAAAGTTGCCTCATGATGCTGACGTGGTGGATAGACACAGAAGTGATTCATACATGCAACCCTGAGATGAGGATTTGGGTCCAGATAGTTTATTGGGGAGGCAAGTCCAAGAAGCACAAGTGCTATTGTGAAGAAAATGAGGCCGGAAGGGGAAGAAAGTCAGAAAGAGTGGGGTTATTGAGCAGGCCACCACTGTGAGCAATTGATGCTTGGCTCTGCTGGTATCACATAAACTACAGCTTTAAATTGTCCACCAAGCAGTAGGAAAATTGGAATATTTTTCTACCATTTACGCTCAGGGCATTAAATCCCCAGCACATGGGGGCTGCTGGTTTTATCCTGAACACCAGAGTAAGTTCAATGTAGAGAAGCAGAGAGGAAGGGATGGCTGGAGTAGAAAGCTGTCAGTGTGTATAGGAACAGTCAATCAAAGCTATAGGTGAACTCAGAAGTGGGCTGAGGGGACCTGGGACCTCAGGTCCACATGGAAGAGACATCCTATAGGAATTTTTGACACATAAGAATTAATTTGATAGCAATTATTAGATTTTAATGTAGGGATTTTCATGTACTGCAGTAACTGCCTACAGTTCAGTTCATACACAAGCCAGCTATTGACAGCCCTCAGTTATCTGAGATGCAGATTATCCCATGTGTTTATGTAAACACTTGGTTATAAGGTGGCTCCCAATTTTCCAACAAAAGGGTTTAAAGGTGGTTTTATGCCAATTTGTATATGTACATTCTAAGAACATAGTAAAGAATGGAATATCTATTTACACTTAATTAATTCATTTGCTTATGTTTCAAATTGCCTTGTTTAAAATCAACAATTTAGAAATGCTACATCCACTCTCACATGTTAGGAAATTATTTATTCAAATATTTCACATTCTTCTTTGACATCAGAGTCTGGCATCATTAAACCATTTTTGGTATATTTATTTCCATATGACTTATCTGAGATAGAGTACTATTGCCGCAACAAACTTTATTACAAACTTTGTGTGCCCATTTGCATAATACAAGAACATTTGTTTTTTCTTTTATTCCTGTAGGTGTATATTCAGTTCTGCAACCCAGCACTTCCATATGGCTTGTATAAGGACATCCAATATAGGCAATTATGAAGCTCCTCCTGGGAGTATGAACCTAAACTGGTGTTAACGCTTGGCTTCCTTTACTCATTCATTGGGTCATTTATCATATTCCAGTCACACGAACTCCATAAGCATCCCTACTTTGTATTGATTGAGGTTGTTTCAGGCAGTCTTCTCCAAAGAGTTCTCAAGTAACCTCTGATATATGCAATGCTCTTTCATGAAATCAGCAGTCTTACTAGCTAATGTAATTTTGACATGACTTCTCCTTTTAAAATCAGTTGCAATTACATCCAGTGTTAATGAATTGCTTGATTTTCAGTTCCGGTTATCTTGGGGTAATAGGGTTCTTTCTTTTGGCTTTCAGGAGAAAGTAATGGAGAGAATGCCCTATAAAATGGGAACCTTTATAAGTATTCAAACATAAAGCAGCTTTCTCTTTTCTGAAATATACTTTTTTGGAGAACAGAAATCTCGTTATTTTGGTATACATAAAGTGATCGTGGGAAGTTGTCAAGGTATAATGGTGGTGAAACCATCTCTGCCCACCAAGTTTCCCCGGCAGCCTCCTCCTCTTCTGTCCCATGGTGGATTAATTAGTGTACAATTAGTATGAAAAATAGCAACGGTTTATAGGAGTTGACTGGCCATCCTTTCAGTTCATGTGATGATTTATGTTTCTGACTTTTGACAAATTTTGAAACTCAAGATTGGTATTTATTAACAGGTACACACTGTTTTAAAGAACAAGCATACATGACACGGTATGCATAAATCCATTTTCCCCTGTAAATCATAGCATATTTAAAATGCAAAGGAAGAGCTTGTCATTTGAAGAAATCCCACAGCAATAAATACCCCCTACCTTGACTATTCAATAAATTAGGATTTTTATACCAGACTTTACTGAAATAAATCACATTCTATTGCACTGGGTGGGGGGGTTTGCATATTTTGGACCACAACTTTTGGTGACACAGCCCGGCACTATGGGTGAAGTGTGTGTAAACATGTACAAATGCGCGTGTGCACACACACACACACACACACATCACTGAGACAAGTTTCACATCTCAATATTTGCTTTTTATTATGTGTAATATGTACTCTGATATTTTCTATCCTGCTCTGTCTTTTTTCATACGTTTGCCAGGCACTAAATTGATTTCAGCACTAATGGGTCCTGACATGAGTTTAAAACACACTGCTCCATTGTGCTACACCCATCAGAAGAGTGCTTATTTTCTTATAAAATAAGCTCACCTCAGAATTTCTTTTTTCTGTTTTGTTTCAAATCATAAGCACACTTGGATATTTGGTGGTGAGACTGTACTGTGTCACAGTCCTTATAAAAGGAAACTTTATTCTCCAGTGTATATTTTATATCTGAAAGAAGAAATTATTAGTGTGGAAAATGGAAAGTGGAGGAAGGTGAATGGACTGGTTATACAGACTAGCGGCTTTCCTGGGCTGTGTGAAGCCTGCAGTGGGTGGGCCTGGTGTCCTTACCAGGCAGCTGTCCCCCAGGTCTGGCTCTTCTCTCCCTCCTCATGGTTCTTCCCTGTCCTTCTCCCTTCTAGCCTCTCCCTGGCTGCTTCCCTGAAGCCCCCAGCATTCAGGATGTACAATTCAATTTCTTAATTCTAAATTTCAACCTAATTATTTCTTTTTTTTTATGTTCATGGTAGACAATACTTTGTATACAAGCAGCTGTATGTAAAAAGATGATATACTTGTGCATTATGAATAAGTAAATAAACTAAAGAGTAGAAAAGAAAAAAAATAAATTAGGTGATTGCTAATTATTTCTTTACAGATGTGAAAATAGTTTTTACACTGCTTTTCTTCCAAATAACTAGAAAACAAAGGGATCATTTTTCCTCTGAGCTAACACACACCTGGGGGAATTTTGTCCTGAGGGAGCCAGGAGTGGTCACACAGATGGAAGATTTCCTCCGTGTAGGGTCATAGGAAAGTGTAACCAGGTCTCATGTTCAGGTACAATTGCGTCCTTATGCCTCTCTAGTTGTTTATGTAAGTACATATCAATTCCTTCTTAAAGATCTCAGCAGGTTTCCCATCCAGTGACTAAAAACAAGTGACCATCACAAAGCACCAGGCTTACATTGAGTGTTACACACATGACGACCTCACGCCCTTCTCCTGAGGATCTTCCATCCCCTTCATTGCCACATCAGGAAAGAATGCATACTGCCCACAGGATTTGCAGGAGCTCAGAGGTTCTCTCAGTGACTAAAGGACAGGGATAGGAGTGGGTCTAGACAGCTCTTGGTCCCAGAGTCTCCTTTGTCCTCGGGGCCTAGCAGCAGCCTCCCATCCCACCTGTCCTAGCTGGACTCCTCCTCATGTGCCCTCACCTCATGCAGGGTGTGTGTTACTGGTGCTGTTACTGGTGCCCTAACTTTGGTCCAGTCTCAGTACTGGAGGTTGGAAGGGGCTCCAGGTGACCTGGAGTATAGTGCTTCCAATCAGCTTCTCTAGTGGTAAAAGGGAAATGATGACACCTGGGCTTCTTATCTCTTCCCACACGGGGCCACTGGGAGGGTCAAATGGGATATAAAAGGCTAAAGGAAGGTAGATGAGGCACTTCCTTTATAATGACATCAAACAGAAACGACTTCCTAGTCCTAGTTCCTAGCATCACCTTCCTCTAAACCAGGGTGCGTCAGCAAACTTCTGTATAGGGCCAAATAGTAAATAGGTTTTTGTGGGCCATCTGTTCTCTGTTGCAGCTTCTCTGCTCTTGTAATGCAAAAGCACCCTAAGACAATGTGTAAGCTGGTAAGTATCTCTGTATTCCAATAAAAATTTATTTTAAAAGGCTGAAATTTGAATATTGTACTATTTTCATGTATCAGAAAATTTTGACTCCTCTTGTTTTTTTTTTTTTTTTCCCTCCAACTATCTAAAAGCATTCTTAGCTCCAGGGCAGTGTAGTCACAGGCAATGGGATAGATTTGTCCTACGAACTTAGTTGGCTGAGTCCTGGTCTAAACTCTCACAGTACTTTACACCACCCTGGATTCCAGCAGCTCACATGCACATTTTCTCTGCATGTACATATGGTAACCCCTTTACACAAATATTTTATATACTGAATGAGTATTTATTGAATAAAAGGGGATAAGAAAATCTATTGCTTTTTTGGGCATCCTGTTTCTCTATCTTTAAAAGAAATTCTGCCTATTTTCTAGCAAACCTTCGGGAATGATTGAGTTAACATTTTGTGATTAACTTAAGAGCTTTGAGATTCTTTCTTTCAAGTTTCTCTCCCCACCCCCCTCTGCTATTAACCTTAAAAGGAAAAGAATGTTAGGGAAGAAAGAAGGAAAAACAAACAGATAAAACAAAACCAACATTTCAGCATAAAAGGGGCTTGTTAGAGAATAACCATAGTGGCCAAACGCTTAGCTTTGGTCCCTTAGGCTTTCTGTCACTATAGGGAACTTCAGGACAGGGTGAAGTACATCTGTGCCTCGGTTGCCATCAGCCTGTTTTTTGATGTGCTCTCCTGAAAATTTAACACTGGGGCCCACAACTCCATGCATTTGGCTATAAATGAAGCAGAGTTGGTAGAATGCACTTATCCTTTTATCTGTATTTCCCCAACACATATCAATGAATCCTGCACATTTTCTCTTTAAAGAGCAAAGCTCTGGGCATAGCTCCTGTCTTACTTTTTAATATGTATGAGCTTGGAATTGAATTACTAGGAAATATATAAATTTAATATTTTCTTCTCAAAATGAGGTGGACAAAGTCTGGATGGTGGAATCACAGCAGAGTATGTGGGGGTCTTTTGTATTTTCCAAATAATCTCTGATGAAAACAGATGCTCCTTAACTTACGATGGGGTCATGTCCTGATAAACCCATTGTAAACTGAATACCTTGCAAGTCAAAAATGCATTAATCCTCCTAACCTACTGGGCATCCTGGCTTATCCACACAGCACACTGGAGAGCATCAGTTGATTCCCCTTGAGATTGTGTCCCTGCCTGGAAGCTGCGGTTCAGGCCACTGCCCAGCATCCAAAATATCCCAAGATCAAAGTTCACAATTTGAAAAGTACAGTTTCTGTTGAGCGTATATCATTTTTGCTCCATCATAAAGTCAGATAATTGTAAGTAGAATCGTTGTAACTCGGGGACCGTCTATATATTACTTTATAATAAAGAAATTGTGTACATGCTCACGTGTGTGCATGCACGCATGTGCATGCATGCATACGTGTATTTGAGGTGTTGGAAGAGAAGACTGTATTAGAAAATTGGTACTAAAATCATTAACAGTATACCCTTCTCATTAATATTTGTTAAGAAGAGGAACAATTAAGTCAGCTTTCAAGTAAGTACTGTATTTTAACCTGCCCAAGTATATTAATTTGCCATAATCTGGAAGCAGATCCACAGCAGGTGTAAAATAAATTAAGAAGGTATTTTTGACTGGGCTTAAATTGTTAGTGCTATGGTGACTGATGTCTTAAAGATGGGATATTAAGCCCCTGTTAAAAGTGCATATTACATTTCAGTCCTGTGAATTTTGTGAAAGCTGCTTGGGGCAGAGTGGAGGCTGCAAGGCTCAGGATTTTGTTCCTATTATGTCTAAGCTGTTCTGTATGAGACACAACATAGTGCTTACCACAGTGCTAAGACTGCTTTCAAAAGTACTAGTAATGGATGGATGCAGAGGGGGAGAGGCAACTGGTGGGGGCAGGCTTAGAAATAACTATGTGGTGGTGGGTAGGTAATTATCCATCTGTCTGCAGCTGCTTATGTGGAATGAGGTTCCCCTTGATAAAGAGTGTGCGTATGAAGGTGGATGATTCAGGTTTCACTTATTAAGTCATCTGCACACAATATTCACATAAGTGGCTCTCAGCTTTTCTTCTTTCTGACTCTTATTTTTTCCTTTGTACTCCCCCCTCCTCTTTTCTTTCTTCCACTTGGGAAATTACAGAGGGCTTGTTTACATCTCCTTGTTTATTTTGATTGCTTCCTTCTGTGTTGGATGTTTTCAGCAAATGTCTGGTGATCACTGATTGTCCATTCTTAGGGCTGCGACACTCAAGCTGGCAACAAGGTCTATGATAGTTGTCAAGGTTTGTAGATGGCTTAGGTCAGGCTCTGTAGAAGCAGATATAGGCGAGGAGTTCATGTGTGTGTGAGCCTCTTTATTAAGGAGCTGGTTGGTCCCCCAGGGAGACTAGGAAGGGAAGGGGAAGAAGTCAAGCACAGGTGTGATCTCAAAGTGCCACAGAGGGTGACTTCAGCCTGATCCTGGGGGAGCCCTGCTGTGTAAGGCAGCCTCACCCTTGAGTCAGTGGGGGTTGGTGGTTCATGGGCCATACCTGTCAGTCATTGATTAAGGGTCTTGAGGGAGGGTGCTTTTGCGGAGGGGGATATACATTCTCAGGTATTTCTGGATCTCGACATGAAAGAGTAAAGCTAGTCCATCCCTCCCCCCAAAAGTCATAGGGGCTGGTAGTTGGATAGAAAAGTAAATTGAAAATGGGGACTTGCGGGGACACTGGCATTTTCCACCAGTGGCCTCTCTTTAAGAATAATCAGCCAGGGTGCCATTAAGTTGCTTCCCTGGGAATCCCCAAATTCTAGTTGTTTTCCTGAGAAGGAGCTGCTGGTTCCTGGTGATATATGTGTGGTGCAATACATCCCGTCAAGGGAGTTCTCTACCCCATCTTTGCTAGGCATGTATCCATCCCTAGGGGTCAGCAGCCCCATCATTTCAAAGAAATGTGTTGAAATCTCTCATTTGTGAAGATTCTCTCTCCCATTCTCTTTGTGGTCTAAACCTTTGTAATCATTAAAGTGGGGGCTTGAGAAGAAAAGGGTAAAAATATGTGTGGTCTATTTGCTATCTTTAACCAGGAACCACCCCAAACAAAATTTAAAGTAGAGAATTAAAGTGATAGAAGTCTCAAGTGTGTGTGTGCTTAAATATTTATATTCCTGTAATTTCAGGAAAAAGGCCAGTCGATGGGAATTAGTCAATCCAGTATTATCTAACAAAGTGCTATACTGGTCAAGACCAATAGTTATCTGTAGTAACCATTTGCTGGATAATGTGAGCCGGTGGCCATTGTTGCTACCTTTGGGCTAAACCTCTGTTTGCCCCAAGACTTTTGGACATCAACATCAAACACATGTCAATAAGATGCTGATGTCAACTAGAACCACAGTTCCCAAGTCGTCACATCAGGGTTAATCTTTGAATTGCATAGTAAACTGAAACCTAAGCAATAACTTTGCAGAACCAGAAACACTATCTTGTAGTTCAAAGACTCTCAAATTAAAGAAACTGCCCTCTCAAATTAAAAAAAGAAAAAATAAAAATAAAAGAAGAAACTGCCCTCTACATAGAATAGGTTTATTCAATGGACTAGGCTTAGTAGGAATAAGTGAAAACCATCTCCAGTTTTCTTATGGCTCCTCCATATCCATTTTGTAAACTTCTCTTTTCTTCCATGTTGGAACAGAATCTTGGGCAGTCTTTGAGATTTCCCAGTTATTGAATAGTAAAATATCACATTCGTCTATTAATCACATAATACATTTTTGCATAGTGATACAAGTTCTGGACTATCATCTAATTTTTTATTTTTAGTAATTGCCATATTATTTGAATATAGTGGAGAGCAGAAATATCAAGTGTCTAGTTTGCTAAATTTTCATATACCTGAAAATTTATATAACCTAGCACTAGGGTCAAGACACAGACTGGTTCTCATCCCCCAAGAGGCTCCCTCACTTCCTTCTCAGTCAGTATCAACCACCATCCCTAACATGACTATACCTCTGACCTTTAGCACCAGAGAGCAGTTTTTCCCCACTTTTAACTTCATATAACTGGACTTATACACTACTCAAATTTTTTTGTGTCTGGCTTCTTCTTTTTTTTTAAAAAAATATTAGAGATTCGTTCATGTTTCGTGTCTATCAGTATTCTTTCCTTTTTATTGCTGTTGAGTAACCATCATGCAAATACTCTGAGCTTGTCCATCCTTCTGTGTGGTTTCACCGTGAACTTGCTCATACATTAGTGCACATACACACTGACTTCTGTAGGCTGTAGGCTCAGGAGTGGAATTGCTGGGTCATAGAATGGGTGTATGCTTTAGCTTTAGATGCAGCCAAACATTTTGCCAAAATGGCGATACCAGTTTACATTTCTAGCAGCACTTTATGAGCATCATGGTTGTTTCACACATCCACGGTAGCACTTCGTGTCCCACCATTTTGTGTGAAATTTATCTGATTTTAATCCTCACCTCTGCTTCCGTGTGGCCCACATTGTGCCCAGGAGAAACACACCCCCTTGTTCCTTTGCTGTGACACGGGGCCCCCTCTCTGCTCTGCTATCTCTGACTGGCCTGTTTCTTTCTCCCAGAAAGTCAGATACCAACATCTGGGTCCCATAAACTCCAGAAAGTCATGTCAAGCTCCTGGAGTTTCTCTTGAAGTCTTTTTTTATTTGATGTCTTAGTTTGCTTGGGCTGCCATAACAAAATACCCCAGGGTGGGTGGCTTAAACAACAGATCTACTTTCTCATAATTGTAGTGGTTAGAAGTCCAAGATCAAAGGTGTCAGCTTCACTGGTTTCTCTCAATGCTGCTTTTCTTGGCTTGCAGGTGACTGTCTGCCTGCTGCGTCCTCGTGTGGTCCTCCTTCTGTGTGTGTGTGCTGGGCATCGCTTCCTCTTCTTATAATGGTAATAGTCATGTTGGATCAGGGCCTCACCCTTATTATTTTATTTAACCTTATGTAAGCCTCTTCTAGGTCCTATCTTCAAATATAATCATATTAGGAGTCGGGCTTCAGCATATGATTTGGGTGGGTAACATAATTCAGTCCATAATACTTGGTTTGATGTATTTGTGGGTGGAACACTCTGTCAGAGCTCCAACAACGCATGAAGTGAGCATGGCAGTCAATGTTGTTAAGTCAAAAGTATAGTCAGTCATGGGCTTGGGTTGTGGCTCAGCGGTAGAGCGCCCGCCTAGCACGTGCATGGTCCGCGTTGGATCCCTAGCACCACGTAAACATAAATGCATCGCATTGTGTACAACTAAAGCAAATAAATAAACATTTAAAAAAAAGTATAGTCAGTCATGATTTAAATGACTAATTAGGAAGGTTTTCTTTATAATAGAAGTAAAAAATGAACTTAACTATATGGTGTAATGAATTTTGCATACATATAAACCCATATGACCAACACCCCATAAGGTTTTCTCATACTCTTTTCCTGTCTGTATCTATTTCCTTCTTCCCTAGAGGTAACCATTGTTGTGATTTCTATGATTATTGATCACATTTGGTGATTCTTCTTAAATTTTATATATAGAAAAGTAAGCAGGGCGCAGTTGTGCATACATGTAATCCCAGTGGCTGGGAGGCTGAGACAGGAGGAATGCAAGTTCAAAGCCACCCTCAGCAAAAGTGAGATGCTAAGCAACACAGTGAGACCCTGTCTCTAAATAAAATACAAAATAGGGCTGGGGATGTGGCTCAGTGGTTGAGTGCCCCTGAGTTCAATCCCTGGCACCCCCACCACCAAAAAGTATTGTTAATTTTCCATCACCATAACAAAAATACTTGAGATAATAAACTTATAAAGAGAAAAGGTTTATTTTGGCTCAAGTTTAGGAAGTTTCAGTCCTTGATCAATTGGCCCCTTGCTTTGGGCCAGTAGCAGGGCAGCACCTCACAGTGGGAGCATGTAATAGAGCAAAACTGCTCATTTAATGGCCAGGAAAACCAAAAAAGAAAGCAAGGAGGAGCCTGGGGTCCCCAATCCTCTTTGAGAGCACACTCCACGACCTGAAGACTTCCTGCTAGGCCCCACTCCTTAAAAATTTCACCACCTCCCAAAACCACCACGCTGGGGACCAAACCTTTAACAAATGGGCCCTTGGGGGACACTCAAGAGCCAGTCTCCAGCAGCCATATGCACATTCTTTTTGGTCTAGTTTCTTTGACTCGATGTAATTTCTGGGATGCAATCATGTTATTGCACACATGGTAGCTTGTTCAGTCTCACTGGTGTAAAATATTCAGCTGTAAAAACACACGGCAGTTTGTTGATCCATTCTCCTATTGATAGACATCTGGGCTATTTTCAGTTTTTAGCTATTATGAACAAAGCTACTATGAACATTCTCATGTGTCTTTCTGACCCCATTCATATTTCTTGGGTATGTATTTAGGAATGGAATTCCTTGATTGTAGTGACAGGTATGTGTCCATTTAGAAGCATTTAGCCAACTGTTTTAATAGGTACATTTTGGTCTGTTCTTATTAATGTAATCTTAGCATTTTTTTTTTCCAGTGGCTCTGGGCCTCATGCATGCTGAGCAAGCTCTGCCACTAAGCTACACCCCAGCTCTTTCACATGCCTTCGTTACAACTCAAGGATAGATGTTGCTATACATGCTCTGCTTTAATGCAGTGATGTATTTTTATTTATTTCAGTGTCTAGCTCAGTTAACTGAATATGGTTTTGTTACTTTATATATCAAAGGTAAACGAGGCATAGGCTTATGAATTCACCAGATACTGAACAGGTTATTCATGCATATTTGAGGAATGTTTTTGTCACACTCTGTTAAGAAACCAACAACCATCCATTAACAGGCATTTTGTTAGTTTTATCTGAATCAACAAGGTTATGCATTCAGAATATTTTCATTAAATTGTTTTATGTATAACAAAACAAGCCAGTGCATATTTTAACATCTTAGTTTAAACATTAATTGAATCTCATTCTAATCAAAATGTAACAGTTTTAACCAGAATGCTATAAAGCATCTTTTGAAAACACCTATTAATAATAAAATGGCAGGCATTTATGAATTGCTTACTGTAAGCAGCATAAGACACTGCTCAAAGCATTTAACATTCATTAACTTATTTAATACAACAGCTCCAAAAGGTAGGCTGTTGAGATCCTCATTTTTCAGATGGGAACACCGAAGCATGGAGAAGTTAAGTGAGTTGCCTGAGATGGCACAGCCAGTAGGTGACAGATCCATGATTTGAATGCAGGTAGCCAGGGCCCAGAGTCTGTGCAAACACAACCACCACACTTCTCTGCCTTTTAACTCAGACTCTTATCTGACCCATGTATATTGTTTATACACGGGTGAAGAGGTCCTGGGAATGTGTATTCCTGTTTTTTCATTTCTTAGACATTTTCTTGGTTTACACTGAAGTACTTAAAATCTTTTTAAAAAATATTTATGTTTTAGTTATAGGTGGACACAATGTCTTTATTTTATTTTTATGTGGTGCTGAGGATCAAACCCAGTGCCTCATGCATACTAGGCAAATACTCTACCTCTGAGCCTAGCCCCCACTTAAAATCTTTATCATTCCTTTAATAAATGCCATTAATCAGGTACTTACATGATACCAACCTACTATCACTATCTTCAAAAATCACATCAAAAGACTATCACTCTCTCCCCATTTTTAAGCCCAAAGATCCTCCTGGGAACTCACTTAGAGAAAGACTAGATGTTCCTCCAGATCCTCAGAGGCCCTTGAGAACCTTGTATGGCAAGAGCCTCGTCCTGAGTGAGGGTGCTCCTCACTGATATGACCCTAGGCATGGCTTCTTCCTAAACACCTACCCTGGGTACGTTCAATCTAGGTGCATTGCTCTGCATTGACAGCACGCCAGCGCCATGCAAGGCCCTGGGATTGGTGGGAGCAGCTTCTCTCCTCAGGGAGCTTTAGGGCCAATCCCAGGAGACAGCACTAAGGCACACCCACCTGGAGTTGCTCCCCACTGATGCATTCTGTGGGAGAGAAGTGAGGGTGCTTGCATGTGATGGAGAGACACCAGCCTGTCCTGGCTGTCAGGAAGGTCTCTCTGTCGGGGAGGCAACTGGGGCAGAAGGTAGAGTGTGTGCCATGGCCCTGGGAAGGACAGGGGGCATTTGGAGGGTCAGTGGGGATCAACTGGCTGAAGACTAAGCCTGGGCCATGGCAGGCAGGAGTTCCAGGCCACCTTTGGGATTTTCCTGTTTTTTTTTTTTTTTTTCTGAGAACAATAACAAGCTGTGTTTAGCATTTCAGATAAAGGAGACCTGTGCTTTTCTATAGTCTTGGGTCATAAAGGGGGCAAAAGAGAAAGCACATCTATATACATTTTATGAAATGGATGTCAGTTCCCATTAAGAAGTTATTACAGAGTTCCAGGTGAGAGGCAAGGTTTGGAGTACTGTGGGCAGAGCTGGGGAGAAGTGCATGGGCTGGAGATGTACTTCTCAGGCAAAACCCTTGAGGCTTGTGGGTGGACTGGGCGTGGGAGGGGAGGGAATAGCAGGCCTCATGACTCCAGGTTCTGTTTCCTGCTTCTGGAGGGGTGGGGCTGCCAGTCACTGAATAAGGGGTGGAAACAGAAAGATGTCTGGTTGGGAAGGTGGGCAGGAAGCAGAGAAGACCCTGACTTCAAGGTGCCTATGAGATGCTCAAGGGCCCTCGGATATAGGATCTAAAGCCCTAAGGGGAGTTCTGGAAGAGAGGTTAGCTAATCAAGCATCAGTGATTTAGAAATTAGGTTCTCTACCCCATTCAGAGGCCCTGAGCTTTGGTAGACCAAAGGCAGCATGCAACAGGCACCCGGGAGTGAGGGTAGTTAGATTTGCCCTTGTTCAAAGCTTCAGACCTTTGATTGCATCTAAGGCTTGCCTTGGAGTCCTAAAACTATGAATTCTATGATAGCCAGGTGGCATATGTCCTAGAAAACCTCTTTATAGTTTCAAAAATAATGATGTTTGCCTACTATGAAGTGGACAGATAAGAAGAGAAATAGCTAAACAAGATATGTTTTACTAATTTGTGAGTATTTGATCCATTTTTCTCTTAAATGCAAGTGAGTGGTATGTGTAAAATGTTTATAAATATATTTCCACATAAACCTAGTTAATAGTAAAGTTTGTAGCATCAAGTACTGATTCACTTGAAAAGTTACTCCACATCAGGCTTTCAGTATGTACACGTAACTTATCCAAGTGTTCCTTATCACTTTATTGTGAAGTTAAACTCATTTATGTATACTGGCCCAGCCTTTATGGTAGTTTTATTCCTAACCTTTTTCTTGCCTGACTTTGATTTCCCCCAAGAGCACTTCTCTTGGTAAGAATCGGTGAGGCTGAGAGCCAAGTGGCCCCTGATTGAGGAGCCAGGACAGAGGTCACAGCAGGCTGGTTACTTCCTGGCAGGTGGCCAGCCCTTCACCTGTCCAGATACTACAGACAGGACACCCGAGATGCCTTCCAGCCCTGGCCTGGATGTGCAGACAGGGGCCGCAGTGTGGCCCAACCTGGGCAGCAGCAACTGAAACTCACGAGCCACACAATCCTGTCCTTCAAACTCTATCTTTATCAACCCTATGTCCCAATCCCCCAAGAAACCACCAGAACCCCAGTCAACAGTCTGCTTGTTTGATTAAAAGGACCCCAATTTCACTCTTGATTCAGCACCTGTGGTTTGATTTCCTAGAAAACAATGCCATTAGAAACATTTTGGCTAAAGATTTTAGATCCCCCATGATTTAGTTCTGTTTCTGTGCATTGCGTCTTAGCATTTCTGGAGAGTATGTTCTGGTGCATAATGGAAGCAACTCTTAAAGGTCAGTTATTCGATGAGGTTTGACTTTTCTGTTTAATGGCACGCATATCTCAAATTGTTGCTTTCGTGACCTTGAATTATAACTCAAGAATACATTTGAGGAAAATATAATCAGGAAACCTGAGAAAAGTGATTGGCTTTGGTTATTGTCTATCCTGAAAGCTGCCAGATAAAGATTATGTGTAATAGTTTGAATTTGGCTGGCTACTTTATTGTGGTTTTTAAAGCACTTACTGTATCCAGCTACTTTGCAGAATGCTGATAAACTCTTGGAAAGATGGGTGTGTTTTTATAGCTTGATTTTAAGAGTAATGGTTTATGAAACTAAGATATTTTATCTGAGGGAGGTAAGGAATAATAAAATAGCAGAGGTAGGACTGTGGATTTGAGATCCAAGGATTTGCTTTCTCTTCACAGACTTTATGAAGGAGAAGGTTAAGATTAATGGATAAGCTTTCTAGGTTTGATCAGGGTCTGCTTTCTGAACAAAACAAAACAAAAACCACACAACTATAATCCCATTAAAATATCCTGCTGCTAATGAAACCTCAGGGCCTGCCTTCAGATATTTGATTTGATGACTGAGGTTTCAAACCACTGTTACTAAAGCACTGAGTCCTATTAGGGAGGCTCTGAACAGTAAGTAATGATGCATTGCCCTTGGAGGCAGAGAAAGAGAGGCTGCAGGCAGGACTGGAAGCATCTAGGGGCTGCTTGTCTTCTCTGCAGTTACAGGTGATTGAGAAGAGCCATCCAATGGCTGATGTTCCTCTGTGTCCCAGGACTTGGGCATGGAGAACACTGAGAAACCTAAGAATTAGTGTTAATCACAGGTCCCTGGGTGGTGCCTGGACCCACTAAATCACCTCCTTCCAATCCCCTCCTGCCATGGATATTCCCTCCAAAAGTCATGTTGAAGCAATCCCATATTTGTATGTTGATGGCATTTAGAGGTGGGGCCTTTGGGAAACAATTGGGATTAGATGAGGTCATCAAGGAGGGGCCCACAGCATGGCCTTGATGACTTTATATCACAAGCTGTGTGTAAGCTGCCTGGTACCGTAAACCAGGAGGAAAACTCTCGGAGGCAGAGTAAAGCTTTTACTACTTTTACTTCTACTTTCTTAGAGCTTAGAGAGGGAAAGAAAGATTTTTAGAGAGAAAGATTAAAGCGAGCTTTTCTTCTTGTCTTCTTAGCTTAGAGTCTTAGAGAGAAAGAAAGATAGAGCTTAGCTTAGAGAAAGATTAGAGCTTCTTTCTTCTCTCTTCTTTCTTCCTTCTTCTTCTGTCTTCTGTCTTCCTCAGGAGCCTCGGCCTAACTCTGACCAGTCATTACTTCTTCTATCTGGTTTCTCTTCTGTCTTCTATCTGGTTTCTCTTCTGTAACCGCTCTGCCTACGTTCTGGCTGCTCTGATTCTTCTGACCGACCGAGTGACTGCCCGGCTGACTGAATTCTCCGTTCTCCTAACTCGGACCGCTTTCACCCGGTTATATACCTTCAGGTTTGCGGGTGCCTACAGGTGCGTCACATACATATCAGGTGGAACTTATGGCTTCCAGCTAGCTGCAACAGCCCTTCCTAATTAGGGCTCCTTCAGCTGTGCCGTGAGATACCCACCCCACCATGTCATCATGCAGTAGGAAGTCCCTCACCAGGTACAGTGCCATGCTCTAAGCCTCTAGCCTTACTTATGTATTTTGTTGTGGCAACAGAAAACAGACTAAGACATCTGTCAACTCTGGAACCAAGTGAGAAATAAAACACAGCAGACAAATGGAACTCTGTTAATGATAAAACCAGATGGAAATTGTATCTTAGTTATGTGGGTACTGAGGACTATCTGGAATTACGGTCACTCGTGCCCTCAGCCCTGGAATGGCAAGGGCAGCTCATGCCTCGCAACTTAACCGCAGGCAGAGAATAGACCAGATTGCACCCCTCTATGGGCAGAAAGAGGTTAAAGAGAGAAGAAGGGTTGAAGCTGGGCATGCCCAGGACTTCCTCCTAAACTCTCCAGTGATTATTGATGGTTGATGGGGTGGGGCCAGACAGGCCCAGCGTGTTGTTATTCTTTTCAAATCCCCATAGGAACATCAACCAAGGCAAGGAAGTTGCTCCTAATAGTGAAGATGGAAAATAAGGATCTGCATACCTGCAGAAGAACACAAATGGGTTCATTTATGCTCAAAAAAAAAAAAAAATTTACCCAAAACCACACTGTACCCCCAAAAGATGTGCAATGATTATCTGTTGCTAAAATAATTACATAAGAATGAAACATGCATGGTAGAAAATTTGTCAGCTGTATATAAACAAAATGGAAGGAACCCTTATCACTCATTACCACCTTAACCCAAGATAATAGCTTAACACTCTGGTGTAATCTTTCCCTATGTTTGTAACAAAAATACAGAAACTATACTATTTTGCTTCTTGCCTCATTTCACTTAACAATATCATAAATAAATATTAATAAATCTAGAAAATGATTCCAGGGTGTTTAGTAAAATCAAACTTCCTATTTTTATCTTGTTTATATATTGAAAGGTTTTGCTCTGAACTGTTGTTGTAAGATTGGTGCATGGATATACACATGTGGGATTTAAAGTAAAATAAAACATTTTTGGTCTTAATACATCTCCATCGAAGTTCTTAGATACAAGCAGCAGAAAGTGACTCTGGTTGATGAGGCGGAGGATTAGGCAGCTGGAGAGTCATTGGGAGACCTGAAGAGCCCAGTGAGGTCCGAGCTTCCTGGAACAGCACCAGAGATCAGAACTGGTCTGACAAGAAAATGCCACATCCACTAGCTCTCACTGTCACACTTGTACTGTGTCAGGACCTCACCTGAATCACAGCTGCTGACCGTGCCCTCATCAAAGGCCACTGCCACCACTGGAGAGAATGAGCTCCCCCACCCCCTTCACCTCTGGAGCTCCTGAGTTCACCTCTGTGCACCTGATTGGCAGAGCTCAGCTCTCCTTCAGCTTCTTCTCTAGGGACAAGTGAAACTGGGCAAGCAAGTATCTGGGGGTTTTTCCTCTCACTTTGGGTAGGCAACCTTGCTATGCCTAACCTGGGTTCAGAAAATGGTGACTGCACCAAACACAAGGCAGTTCAGTCCATGGGTAGCCACGGGAATGAAAAAAGTTCTGCATGTATTGTGTTACAAGCTCTTGCCTTAACTGATGCTTTCAAATAACTGACAACTTCCTGTCCCAATCTATTAGAGAAATTGACTCCACTGCTCTTGGCTCATGCAACTTGGACACATTACAGTCTTTCTTACCTGCCCGTCCCACAGGCCAGTAAGGATCAGATTAGATGAAAATACTTTGGAAAACATAATGACATATGGAAGTTATAGTCAACCCCCCCCCCCCCCCCCCCCCCCCCCCCCCCCCCCCCCCCCCCCCCCACTCAACCAATTCCTCTGTATCTCTTTCCATTCAATCTCCATGTGAAACTTACCTGGAGAATTACCATGGATCTTCTAATAAACAATTCCATCATCTCTTCCGTCTTGACTCCTTGGCAGCATCTGACACCTCTCCCACCCCACCACCACCCTCTACTCTTACACCACATGCACTTGCAGTCACTTGTCAAACTATAGATTCTTCTCTTCCATTCATTTTCTGCCACTGTCCTCTGTTTCTAGACCCCTGTTCGGGACTTTGTCATCTTCTGTTGACAACTACCACTCTTGAAATACAGCTCGTTACCTACCCTTGCTCAGAATCTAGCAATGGCTCCAAACTTTTTCTAAAATCAAGTCAGATTCTAAGGGACTTCACCATTAGGACCCTGCTGTCCATCCAGCACGTCTCATAGTTCTCAACAGACTTTCCCAACTGCTCTGCACAGACCAGTTCCTTGTATTCTCCCAAATGGGTGTGCTCCCCATACCCTGCTCACATCCAGCCCTGTTCCTGGAGCGCCTACCCTGCCTCAGTCTGTCAAAACAGCAGCGCGGTCTGCACTCTTTCATTTCTAAATCTCTGCTGTGTCTATGCTTATTTATCCTGTTTTGTTCTGTTTTACTGGAATCTTCTCTCTTTGGACATGAATAGTCTTGGCAGATGTTTATCTTACTAAACCTTTTAAAAAACCAGCTTTTGATTATGTTATTATATTTCTCTATTGTATTGATTTCTACCTTAACAATTTCCTTCACTCTATTTCTTTGGGCTTATGGTGTTTTTGTTTTCCCAACTTTTGTATTTGTTTAGCATCTTTATTTTTATATTTTCTTTATTTCCAAATTGACGTATTTAAAGCTATAAATTTTCCTCTACATACTATTTTAACCATATCTCCAAAATTTTCACATGTAATGTTTTTATTCTAACTCACTTCTAAATATTGCTCCTCTTCATTCTTCAAGGTCTTTAAAATAGTCTACCTCCTTCCTAACACCTTTTGAATCAAACATGCAGGTTTTACTCCATTCTCCTTGATTTTGAGAATCTTTTTTTTTTTTTTCCTTCTTAGAACCCTTCTTATAATCTGCCTCATTATGGGTTGGGCCTGTGGGTCAGTGGTAGAGCACTTGCCTAGCACATGTGAGTCATTGGGTTCGATCCTTAGCACCACATACAAATAAATAAATAAAAGTATGGTGCCTATCTACAGATAAAAATATATTTTAAAAAATCTACCTCATTCATTATCTGTGTGGATGCTTTAATCTCCACACTTGAGTGTGGCTCTTGGTAATGGGTAAGGGCTGTGCAATGCTCATCTCTTTTGCTCTGCCCTCTAGTGCAATGCAACAATAGCAGGTGGCCACAATTAATAAATTACTTGGACCAAAGGTTTTTATTATTAGCTCCCATGCACTAAGTGATCACTCAATAAAACTCAATCCACAAGCACTCATTAAGCTTCTTTTGTTTTAAAGTCACTCTACACAGTCCTGTGGGTGAGTTTAAAAGAACTTAAACTCTTGAGGTCCCATCTTAGACGTGGCTAAAGTTGAAAAGAACAGGGTTGCTAGATCTCTTAGAGTGGAACTCTGCAGTGAGAGCCTTTGAGCCTTTTGGATGGAGAAAACCAAACTGAAGCTACCAGTTTGTGATTGAATGTCAAAAGAGGAATGGAGTTGAGCCTTTTATAGAGAACTAACAGAAGAAATTTAGCAGATGGGAAAAAATAGCTAATGTCAGTATTGGGAGAGTACAAAACACTGGTATGGACATGGTGGAAAATTCTCCACTGTAGGACAGTTTCCCTGGGGGTAGATGGACTGTGATGGTGGCCATTCAGTTAGTAGACACATACAAATTAATACTTTATTCAACAAATATTTATGGAACACCTACTTTGCGTCTGATGCTAAGAATACTGGTGATACGGAAGGGGACATACCTGTTCTCATGAAGCCTACACACTAGAAGGAAGCAGATAGTGAATAGACTAAGAAGTAAATATATGTTATTAGTTGATTAGTTGTATTACAATACTCTGAGGAAAAATAAAACAGAATAATGGCAAAAAGTGTAACAGGAGTTTCAGTTTTAGATATGGTAGTCAGGAAAGACCTGATCATTTAAGCAGAAGTCTGATAAATCAGGAAACAAGCCTTTTGAAATATCTTTGGGAAGATATTTCTAGGCAAAGGGAACAGCAAATGCAAAAGCCCTGAGGCAGGAGCATACTTGGAATCCTTGGGTAATAGCAAGAAGTGGAGAGAAAGTACAATGGTAGAAAGAATGGTTTTCAGGGATCATTTCAGGTACAGCCTCATAAACCATTTCTCCCTGCTCCTTATCTCCTTCCCTGGGAGTTGCCTTCAAAGTTCTCCCTGGCTCACTAGCCATTGGGCCTTAATGTGGAAGTTCTGTATCCACAGACAAATCAGATTCTTCATTCTGAGAATTTGAACTTTATAAAGTGATAGGAGGCCAGGCAGAGCTGGGCCAGGCCAGCCACATTTAACTCATGTGCATGGAGACATAATTTGGAACCAGAAAAAGAAAGAAAAATGAGACAGGAAGGTAAAGAAACAGATATGAGACACCATGGGCCTTGAGGACAGATGTGCAGATTCCTGGTACCAAGCTTTCCTGAGGCTCAGTTGTATTTCCTGCTTTTGAATTCCACAAAGTGTCCATGTCCTTTTTAGTAAATTCACATGCACTTAAGAAAGCTCGAGTGAGTTCTTCAACCAAGAGGCTCCTAACTCACACACCATTCTGTGCCAGATGGAAAGTATGGAAAAGTGGTTGTTGACATTGAGGAGAGAAAGGTCACTGGGATCCTGCAAGGCAAGACAGATCTCACAGTGAGCCTATGGGCCTCGAGAATGGCTGTCGGAAACTGTGGGAGTATTTCCAGCTGTCATAATGCTCATATTACAATCATTATATATTTTTTAAATTGAGGTATAGCTTCCATACAATAAAGTTCACCTTTTAAAGTGACTTTAAAGTTTGAAGAGTTTTGACATATGCATACAGTTTTGTGACCTCCACCACAAAAGATACAGAACATTTACGTCATCCATAAAAGGTCACTTGTGCCCTTTATAATCAATCCCCTCCCCTCCCTTTCTTTTCAGTCCCTGGCAACTACTGATATATTTTTCTGTTCTTATGGTTTTGCTGTTTTTAGAATTACATATAAATGAAACCATACAGTAAGGCCTTTTGTGTCTTACTTTTTTCACTTAGTATAATACTTAGAGATTAAATCCCCGAGTTGCATGGATCAGTAGTTTGTTCAATTTTATTGCCAAGTATATTCCATTACCACTGTTTGTTTATTCCTCCACTACTTGATTTGCATTTTGTTTATTTCCCATTTTCACTATTATGAATAAAGCTGCTTAGAATATTTATTTACATAAGGTAAACATTTGTTTTCAGTTTGGGGAAATAAAAAAAGGAGGAAAGAAATGGATATACTGGATTATATATAAGTACATATTTAATTTGATAAGAAACTCCATATGTTAGTCAGTGTTCTCCAGAGAAACAGAAATAACAGGGCGTGTGTGTGTGTGTGTGTGTGTGTGTGTGTGTGATGTGTGTGGAGAAACAGGGAGATAGGGAGGGAGAGTTTGCTTAAGGAATTGACTCACATGATGTGGACACTTGATAGATCAAAATCTGTGGAGTAGGCTGGCAAGCTGCAGACCCAGGGAGGAGTTCAAGTTTGAGTTCATTGGCATCTGCTGGGACAATTCCTTCTTGCTCATGAGACAGTCAGTCTTTGCTTATTAAGGCTTTCAACTGATTGAATGAGGCCCACTTACATTGTGGAGTGTAACCTGCGTTACTCAACATCTATCATTAAATATTAATCTCGTTTTAAAAAATAAAGAAAAGGAAACCTTCACAGAAATATCCAGAATAACGTTTGACCAAATATCTAGGCACTTTGGCCTGCAAATTTAATACCTAAAATTAACCAGCACACCACTGCACTGTTTTCCCGCAACGGTACATGCAAGTTCCAGTTGCTCTGCATCCTTGGCAACACCTGAAATTTTCAGTCTATTACATTTTTCTTATCCTAGTTAGGTTATAGAGCTAATACACTGCATTTCCTTTATAACTAATAATGTTTAGTACAGGAGCCCTGTTTGGGGATTGACTTGAATTACAGTTGACTATGAGCCGTGGAGATTTGGCCATTGTCGCCACCCGTAGTCTCACGAGATTTGTTGCGAGATCTCGAGTGACTTGGCCAAAATTGCTGATCGGGTCAGCGCCATTTTTTAGTGGTATGTTTGGCGTGGGTTAGTTGTTGTTAAAACCAGAGAGAAAAGTTATCAGAATAAAAAGCTATTTGTCTCCAGTTTGCTTCTAAAGTTCTTCCCGCGGCTCCGTTGCTCCAAGCGCTTCAGGCGGCAACAGTTTAGTATCTTTTTTTTTTTTTTTTTGGTACTGGGGATTGAACTCAGAGGCACTCGACCACTGGGCCACATCCCCAGCCCTTTTTTTGTATTTTATTAGAGACAGGGTCTCACTGAGTTGCTAAGTGCCTTGCCATTGCTGAGGTTGGCTTTGAACTCACGATCCTCCTGCCTCAGCCTCCCAAAGTGCTGGGATTACAGGCGTGCGCCACCGCGCCCGGCTAATGTTTAGTATCTTTTCATGGCTTATTGGCCAATCATGTGTTTTCTTTAGTTAAGTGTTCATTCAGATCTTTTGCTTTTATTTTTAGTGGATTGTTCATCTAATTATTAACTTGTAAGTTCTGTTTAAATATTCAAGGTAAAAATCCTTTATCCTGTAGTTATTTTGTGAATATTATCTCCCAGTCTATAACTTGTCATTTTTTAAAGTTCTTAGAAAGGGGCTGTGGTTGTGGCTCAGCGGCAGAGCGCTCGCCTTGCATGTGCGCAGCCGAGTTCAATCCTCAGCACAATGTAAATATAAATACATTGCATTGTGTACAACTAAATAAATTAAATTAATTAATTAAATAAAGTTCTTAGAAGGATAGAAATTTTTTTAAAAAATGTTTTTTCAGAGCTGGGAATTGAACCCAGGGCCTCACACATACTATGCATGTGCTTCACCACTGAGTGCCACCCATAACCTGAAGTTTTAAAATAATGATAAGGCCCAAATTATCCAGCTTTTAAAAATAGTTCATGCATTTTTATTTACTATTTAAGTAAGTAATTAGCAGTCTTTGCCTAGCCTCAATTGAAAAGAACATTTTTCTCCTATGTTTTCCCTTTCTTTATTTCCTTCTTCCTTTCTTCCTTCCTCCCTCCCCTTCTCTCCACCCCCCTCTTTCTTTCTTTTCTTCCTTCCCCTGCTGGAGATTGAACCCAGGGCTGCTTCACTCATGCTAAGCAAGTGCTCTACCACTGAGTTGCATCACCAGCCCTTCTACATTTTTTTAATAGTGTATTTTTCTTCTTTTTTATACCTTTATTTTATTTATTTATTTTCATGTGGTGCTGAGGATTGAACACAGGGCCTCGAACGCGCTAGGCAAGCGCTCTACTGCTGAGCCACAACCCCCCCCCCCAGCCCATTTTTTTCCCTACATTTTTTTAAATAGAAATTTTATAGCTGTACCTCTTACATTTGGTCTCTGGCCCATTTCAAATTAATTTAAAAATATAGTGAAAGGGAAAGGTCCAGGTTCTTTTTGATTCATATATAAATATCCAGTTGTTCCAGTACCACTTTTAAAAAAAATCCTTTCCCCATTGAATTATCTCAGTACTTTTGTTTCAAATTAGCATACGATATATGGTGAGTCTATTTGTTGGACACTGTTTTCTATTGATCTGTATATCTACCCTATGTCAATACCACACTATCTTGATTACTGTGGCTTTTACAAAGTCCTGAATTCTGGTAGCATCTGTCCCCAAACTTTGTATTTCCATATATATTTTAAAATCAGGTCCTTGGCATTTCCTTAACTTCTAGAATCTGCATGTTGATTTCTATAGGAAAGTCTGCTGGGATTCAATTGGTATTATAATGAATCTCAGGAAATAATTGACACCTTCACAATATTGAGTCTTCCAATTCATGAATATGGTATATGTCTCCATTTATTTAGTTCTCCTTAACAATGTTTTATAATTCTAAATTGGCATATTTTGTTAAATTAACCCATAAGTATGTCATTTTCTGATGTTTTTTTCATTAATGTCAACTTCCAGTTGTTCGTTGCTGGTACGTAAAAATGCAATTGATTTTTGTATATTGGCCTTGTATCTTGTGACATTGCTAACCTCAATTAATAACTTTGTAACTTTGGTATATTCCTTGGAATTTTTCTACACAGATGATTGCGTTGTCTTCAAATAAACAAATTTTACCTCTTCCTTGATTTCTTTTTTCTTGACTTATTACACTAACTAGGAACAATAATATTGAATAGAAGTGGGAGAGAAGTGGTCATCCACCACTAAATATGGTGTTAGCTTTAGGCTTTTTGCTGCTGCCCTTTGTCAAAGACATTCTATTCCTACTTTTCTGAGAATTTTTTATTATGAATGGGAGTTGAATTTTGTGAAATGCTTTTTTTCCTGCATGTATTGAGATGATTATATGGCTTTTTTTTTTTTTTTTTTTTTTTTTTTAGCTAACTATATAGCCTTGGGCAAGTTACTTCCTATTCTGAGAAATAAGGATAAAAATACCTGTCCTTGTGATTGTTATGTAACATAAAATGTTTTGCATGGAACCTGGCATTTGGTTAAAAAGCATGACTCTTTGTTATATTATTATATGCATTAAATTTTTTAAATTTTACAAGTATGAATTTATGTTACATATCAATTCTTTGCAAATTATATTACAACAATTGTAAAATTTTCCCAAGGGGTACTTGTGCCCCAGATGAGCATTACTGTCCTAGGTCTTCCAAATTTGCTTTATTGCCCAGATATGAGGGCTTACACTATTTTATGATTTCTCGATCAAAATATTCTGTATTATAAAATTTCTGAATTATAAAAATTCTGTGATTATTTCCTAGTAATTTTAATATGACTTTTTGTTTAAACATGTATATAGCATGTGTGAGTGGTGTGTATAATGGTTTTGGGAGTTGTACATATATATATACAGTACAGAATAGATGAAGATTATTTACATTCATATTTTCTTTATTTAAATTCATATTTTCTTTTTCATTCCTTCATAATTTATTTGTTAGGAAAGAAAAATGTGTTGATTTTCCTGTAAGACGTCCCATGCCTAGTCTTGGTTTTGTTGATTGCTCCTTATGGTGTTATTTAACATGTTCCCTGTTCCATGTACTTAATTGGTAGACCTAGACTCTCTTCATATTTTATTTTTATTATTTTTGGTGAGATAATTTTATAAATATTTTTTCTAAATCTATTAATTTATTGGGAATTTTTTAAGCGTTGACCTCCTAATTTTACCATTTGCTCATTTATTATAAGCTAAACTTCTGCAAAAAAAAAAAAAAAAAAAAAATTCTTCCCGTCTCCTATCTAGTTGCTCTGAAGCATAATTTATACTGGCAAGGCAGAATAAATGCTTGATTTTTATCCTCGTTTGCCAGTTTTTAAAATAAGGAGTTGGTGTGCTTGCATCCCCCAGAGAAAACCCACGAGGAGGGGAGGTTGTTATTCTAACTGTTGACTTTGGTGTCATGAATTTAAAGATACACTGTGTTTTAGTCCATTCCAGTTTGGCCTATTAAGTTCACTCCTGAGTCCTTTTAGCATGATCCTAGTAGTCTTGGATAGCTCCCTTGCCTCTGATGCAACAAGATGTTCCAAGTTCATATTTTATATTTCCTCTCTTATCCTGGAATCAGACACTTTCTCAGGAATTCTGGTGTCTTTCAGTAAGAAGTGATTCTAGACCAATTTAATGGGTATATTTATAAATACATATGTGTGTGGTGTGTGTGTGTATAATACATTGTGAATTCATACTGATCTCTCCATTCAAATTCAACAAAATAGGATTACAACTTTTTTTTCAAAGAAAAGTTCACATAGGTACATACAGCCTCCATGAAGACTTCAGTTGTGAACAGGTGGATAAAAATAATGATATAAAATGCCTTTTAATTGCAAACTCATCCTGCAAAATAGAAACTGTTGTATTTAGAAATTACAAAATAATTAAGGAAGAGTGATAGGGGCAGAGTATTAGATAACCATGGAAATCAAAATCTGTATATATTCTCCTACAGTTCTAGGGGTCCTGAGAATGGGGCATAGATTCTTTAGTCTGACAAGCCCCATCTCAGTCTATTGCTCCATATTATTCTTTTGCGATTTCATTAAAGTTTATACCTCGTATTTCTTTTCCCTTAAGCTTCTTGGTGGGCACTGAAGCATCTAAAAGAAACTAAAATATTTTTCGTATCTTGCTTAGATGGACACCAAGCTTATCTTTTCTTTGTAAACATTTGAGGTGGCTCTGAATCACTTCTGAGTCCTTCACTGTCTAGAAACCTGAATGATGCTGTAAATAATTTTTTTAATATTTTTATTTATTTGCTTTAGTTGTACACAATGCATTTTATTCAATTCGTTTTATTTGTACGTGGTGCTGAGGATCGAACCCGGGTCTCCCACGTGCTAGGCGGGCGCTCTACCGCTGAGCCACAATCCCAGCCCCGCTGTAAATAATTTAAGCATGCACATACCACATGCACACATAGGCATACCCACACACAGACCAGCTGTTTAATCTCATACACATAAAGAAAGAGAGGGCTGGGGCAAGGGCTTCATTATTTATATTACAAAGTATTCACTTTGGTGTTTTATCCATAAACTCAGATCCCCTAGCACATTTGAAATATGACTGCTGTACAAAATCTGATTTGTATACAGCAATTCAGCAACATATCTCTTGAGTAAATAAAATTACAGCTTATCAGTTGTGGTGTGTTTGGAAGAAAACAGCACCATTTCTGATAGTTGCTAATGTTGTCCAGTTGTGAATTCTGCACAGAGGCATTCATGGCAGTGTCATGATTCACGAATTACGTGCCACAATTGAACAAGGAAGTTGGCTTGATTTTCCCGATTTTTCTTCCTTTCTCTAACTCATAGGCCCTGCCTCTTTTTTCCTACATTAAATATTTCCTTTCTGACCCAATGTTTAGACATTACCCATCTTTTATTAAAATCTAAATTCAGCATTTATTGTTCATAGTTGTGGTTTTTTAAAATATAAACCTTTTGTAGATTTTGTGTTATAGCCCTTTTGCTCTTATATGTTTTATATCTCCATTAAATTGGTGGAAAGCAATATACGAGATAAATACAGTGTCTCTGCATTTAAAATTTACTGGAACTGCTTCTTAGCCTGGTCTGTTGTGCATGGTATTCAAATATGCTTTGTCAATTTTATTTACATAGGCTGATGGTTTGTCATTAAGCAGCCCACAAACATTTATTAAATAACTGTCTCATATAGATTCTGACCTAAAGACATAATTAATGATTAATTCATATTGTTAAGCCAAAAGTTGATACTGGTGTCACCTTCTAAAATTAAGCTTCTTCATCGTAATTAAGAGCGGCAGTCCTACAGTATTACTGGGAGCATGATGACTAACAAGATGTATCTTTTAACTGCAATTCCAGGCCAGCTTGGAAAAGGCTAGCGAAACTTGCATTTGAACTTATTCTCAAGGCATGATAGCAAATGCCTCAGTGGACTGAATGTAGTTGGAGAAGATACTTTGATCATTTGAAAGGTGGAGTACCAGCAAGTCCCTGGTCCTGCAAAAAACATTTTCCTGTGAAGGTCAGTAAGCACAGCAAATACTGAGGCCCTCACCTGTGCTCCATGTGACTTACCCAGCTCAGATGACAGAAGAGTTGAGGTGGTGTGTTTAGGAAGAGAGTCTGAGTTTCTGGCTCAACTGCTATTTTTCACCTGTCTAAAGTATTCAAGGTGCCACCTTCCCATAATGTTGTCAATGGCCACACATCACTAAGCTTGACCTATGTGTTAGTCTAGGTCGCAGTAGGAAACAGCAATTTAGAAGAGTTTAATGTAGGGACTATCTAAAACCAGATGCTTAGAGGAAGTAAAACAGCAAGAGATAGTGAGGCAGCCTGGGGTTTGTCATAGAGAGGAGACCTTATCCCTTCTCATCCTGAGGGGCCAGGAGAGGAAGGCTTAGCAAATCCTAGAGAGAATAGCTGTAACACTGAGAGGGCAGATGGCAGCTGCAGAGGCCTTTGGAAGTGGTTGACCATCCATGGCAGAGAGGGAGCTGGAAGAACAGATACCAGAACTCACTTTCCTTCCTTTTTCCACTCTCCTGCAGTGGAGTTCTGGGTTGAACTCCTCCAGAAGCCAGAGGATAAGGCAGCCCCATTCATATGGAAGGTTGGTCTTCTGGAACACAGAATAGAGGGGCAGTAGTAAATCCAGAGAAGCAAATGAAAAATATCTAAGAATGTCTATTTCCTATCACATATATACAGGAAAATGGCAACTATGGACAAGTAATTCAAATATCTGCTTCAAATTACTGAACAGCATTGAAGAGTGAGTTCCAATGACAGCTGAGCTAATGATAGCAGCAGATGTCATCATTGTTGACATCTTCATATTTATTAGGAGCTTATTTTGTGAGTGTGAGTCCTCTGCAGCTTCTCAGCTGCCAAGTAGGAGAGGCAGGGTTAAAATTCAGGCTGGAGAGCTACACTCCCCCCACCCTGTGTCTCTCCGGATAAAGGAAAAGTACATAAAATGCATCTGTGGGGTGAGGTTGGGTGTTGAGTACTGATCACTATACATTTTCAGTTTACAATTAGATATTTTAAGAAGTTTGATGTATTTGGAATCTCTTTGCACTAAAGAATTTTACATAAGATTTATGAGACAAAGAATGTGAATTTAATGTGGGTCATTAATAAGGTTCCACCCAGAACAGTTTAATGAAAGCTGTTCTCTCCCCTCTCCCCGCTTTTTTAATATATATTTAATATACATATTTCTAGTTGTTGATAGACCTTTATTTTATTTTTTTTATATGTAGTGCTGAGAATTGAAGCCAGTACCTCACACATGCCAGGCAAGTGCGCTACCGCTGAGCCCCAGCCCAGCCCCTCTCCTTGCCCTTATAATGTCATTTTTCTTTCCTATGTTATTCAATAAAAAGTGCTTTTTCTAAGCCTCTGGTGTACTGGAACAACAGAATATCATCTACTAAGCACTGGGCGTTGATTGGAGACCTTGAAAAGGGTAAATTATTTAATTTTCATATCAACCATGTACAGTTGAATCCTTATTTTATAGGTGAGAAGATAGTCCTGGAGACATGGTGTGTCCAAGGTCATGATGTTAGAAAGTGCAAGCTCAAGCAGGTCTCACTTGCTCTGCAGTTCCATCTTCTCCACCAGAGTGTCCCTGCAGCCTAAGTGACTTGTCCTGGGCCGAGGTCAAAAAGGCTGTTGAATGAGCCTTCCATTAACCAAAGCTCCTGAGTATTTTTTTTTTCACATGATCACCTGTATTTATTCATGGATTATTCCTACAAAGAGATGCTGAGGGGAGATCAGAGATGGCAAGGGAGAGCTGGGGTGGCTGTTGTGTCAGGGAGGGCGGAGAGCCTTTCTGGAGTGCCCGTGTGGCCACCTATGCCAAAGGCAGCCAAAAGCCAGAGGAGTTAAGGACAAGGGTCTGTTGCACTGGGGCCTGTAGAGATCATTCATGACTTTCTAGAAAAGTGTCAAGGAGGGATTTAATCAGAATGAAGTGAAGAACCCAATGAGGGCCAGGGGCCAGGACCGGGGCAGCATGTCTATTCTCTTCCTTCAAGAAACTGAGAAGGAAGGAAGAAGTTGAATGGTAACAGGAGAGAGAGATGTTTTGTGAAAGACAGTAGATACTAGAATGTGTTTGAAACTGATGAGTGGGGTCCATTGATAGGTATAGGGTAATAGCATCACAGAGACAGGGAGCAACTGATGGTCCAGGTTGACCTTCTAGACTTAATTCTATGTGACCTTCCCCCACCCACATTGCAGGCACCATCTCCTGGTCTCCATGCCCTGTCACTCTAGTTTTCTTTCTTGGTCTTCCATGCCAAACTCAGTCCTGCGTTAGGGCCTTGGCATTTCCAGTTCCCTCTTCTGGGCATGCTCTGCCCCCAGATCTTTCTGTTTGTCTCCTCCCTGACATGGTTGCCTCAGCTAAAATATCATCTTCTCAGAAAGGACTTGCCTGGTCATTCCATCTGGAGCATTCCCTGTAGCTCCCTCGAGCCCCTCCATCTCATATCCTATGCTACCTCCTTCAGGCCCATTTCCTCCCTCAAGTCTGTTCAATGCCTCTCCTGACTGCTCTGTTTTAAAACTGTGACCCCTGCCCCTCCCCATGCACTCTACCAGTCACCCTTACCCTGCTTATATACTTACTTATTTTAATATAGCACATGTCACCTTTTAGTACAGTGTATAAATTGCCTGCTTAGTATGACTTCTGTCATTGTCTCTGTCCCCTGATAGAAAGCAGTCTCCATGAGGATGGGAATCCATATCTACTTTCTTCATGGATATATTTCAAGTGCCAGAACACTGCCTGGCAAAGAGTAGGACCTCACTAATATATTCATTTGAATTGGCCTAACTCTCTACTCTCTGAAATTACCTTTATCAGTTCTTTGCTTCCTTGTGAGTTGTCTGTTCTCCAGCTGGAATGCCAGCAGGGACCTGTCAGTTTCACATATGGGGGCAACTTCAGCACTAGAACTGTACCAGTGCATAGTAGTGCTCAATGAATATATGTTGCATGATTGATGGAACTCTCAAGCTGTAGACCTTTGATCTGAAATAAACACAGAAGTTCCAAGACTCTCAATCTGGACTATCAGTTTTTAGACCTTTGCCATGCTTGTCCCACTGGAAAGTTCTGGAACATCAACATCTGCAATAACACAAATATGGATTCTGATTCCATTTTATACAATACAATGGTTGTCATCATGGAGATAACATGTTTTTACTTCATGTAAACTCTTAATGCCTATAGATGATTAATGAATATTGTTCGAGAATTAAGCTTAATCTATTAGCATTAGAAATAACCTGAGAATCTATTTAAATCTATAGCATATATCATGGTAACATTAAGATTTGCTATCTAATCATCATAGAAAGTAAAATCTAAAAAAAAAAAAAAAAAACCCTCAATGTCCCAAATATCAAATAAATCTTGCCATCAATCACATACCTCATAGTGGCATTCTAATATGTGAAGGAGAAGACTGATGGGATCTTGAACATACATTGAATATGTTTAAAAGTTATAATTGGACTCAATTCAGACTTTAACTTCTTGTATTATAGAGGTCACATGTTTTGAAGATAATTTTTATGTAGCTTCATATAAGAAAATTTATATGGATAATTTCTGAAGTTGACATCCTATTTTAAAAAGCTATTAAGAAGTTGCTGAGGGGCTTGGGTTGTAGCTCAGTGATTGAGCACTTGCCTCACATGTATGAGACACTGGGTTCGATCCTCAGCACCACATAAAAAAAACAAATATATAAAACAAAGATATTGTGTCCATCTACAACTAAGAAAAATGTTTTTTAAAAAGTTGCTGAAAGTCTAAGAAATGTAATTAAGAATTAACATAAGGGGCTGGGGTTGTGGCTCAGGGTAGAGCACCTGCCTAGCATGTGTGAGGCACTGGGTTTGATCCTCAGTGCCACATAATAAATAAATAAATAAATATAAAAAATATGCTTTCCAAAAATGCATTTAAAAAAGAAGAATTAACATAGGAATAGATTAACACAAAAAATATAGCAGCCCCGTAAAAAGACTTCCAAGGCGGAAGGTCACATGAGGCATTTTTTTTCTTCTTTATTTACTTTCATTCAAGAACTATTATATCATCTCACAGGTATGGAGATTTACTAGAAAATTATTTGCAGAAAACATTGGCTATAGGCAGATGAAGACAAGCTGATTGTCTCTCACTGTTTTGCATTTCCAGTAATTTTAAGTAAAGCTACTTAGAAGTTTCCTTTATAATATAATAAATTTTCTAACATGTCACTGTGCCCATTAGTTTTCATTATCTGCTTAAGAAGTTCCTCTAGTTAATAGCTTTCCATCATAGATCTCAGAACATCTAAGAAGCTAATAGACATCCTTTGGAATGGTTGCCACAGTGTTCTGATGACTCTCTGAATGTTTCTTCCTATGATCACTTGCAGAAGAGGGGGTTAATGAAGAATTCTTCAGCCAGGAACAGGCTGACTCTGACTTACTTCAGGGAAGGAAAGAAAAGGACCCTCATTTCTCCTCTCAGTATACTAACTTTCTGTTTCTGCACAAGAGACTACACAAAGTTGGCAGTTTAAAAAAACACACATTTCTTGTCTCATGGTTTCCATGGGACAGAAGTCTGGCATAGGTCATGTTTTCACAAGATTGCAATCAAGCTGTCCATTGGGCTGCATTCTAATCTGCCCGCTTGACTGGGGAAGAATCCGCTTCCATGCTCATCCTAATCGTTGGTAGAATTTATTTCCTCCCAGCTGTAACTGAGGATTCAGTAGTTTTCTAGTTGTAGACTGGGGTCCACCCACAGCTCTGCCATGTGATCTTCTCAGCATGGTGGCTTACTTCACTGAGCCAGCCAAGAGACCCTCCCACTCCAGCCTACTAAGCCACAAGCTGATAACAATACTTATGGGAATGACATCCTAACATTTTTGCTGTATTCTGCTGGTGAAAAGCAAGTCACAGGTCCACATTCACAGGGAGGAGATTACAGGAGAGCATGAACAGGTAGGGTGGGGTCCCTGGAATTGCCTCAGGGTCTGTCCTCCATGCTCAGGAATCTCTCCTCACCCGTGCTTTTGCCTTTTGGCCATTGCATCACATCTTTTGCTAAAGTGAGAGGTGAAAAAGGTTGGAGGACTTTGGGTCATTTTTTTTTTTCTAATTGTGGGATTGATTTGTGTTCCATTCTCAAGCTTCTCTCTGTGTCCTGATCCCTCATGGTTACTCAGGGAGAGGGAGAGAGCCCCTGAAGATAATGGAGGGAAAACAGATCTTGTTCTTAAGGAAGGGGTTGTTTGATTCCAGAATTTTTGGGGCACTGTCATGGGTTTTCATATGGCATTAACACCCTTTTCACTTGGTTTCTCATTGTGTCATCAGGTTATAACAATAAATTGACACCCATATGGCACACACATTGTTGAAGGAATCCTACGGTCAGGTGGGAGCCGGTCCAGGTGAACTCACTGAGCACGTCACATCCACAGACTCTTTGTTTTTGCTAAAACATTAGAAAGTCTGCCCTCCCATGCAAGCCATTAAAAGAAGGATATATCCCCCAGAGAACTAGTTAATGGAAGAACTGTTTTTCAAAATCTGATTGAGAGAGAAGGAAAAAATGAAAACCCTAGGGTAAATCTTACTGTATTGAACTATAATGAACCTAAAAACAGTGTGATTTGATAACCAAAAAATAAAAATAAAAAAACAGTAACCCTTCACAGTTAAAAAAAAAAATAACAATTTGGGGGATATTTTTAAAGATTGTCTCTCACATTGAGAGTACCCATATTTTTATAATTATTGTGTAGTGTATTTCTGTTTATATTCTTACTAATGACTTGCTTTTAAAGTGCTTTAAGGAATGCATTAGTTTTACTCATAATAAAGAACAGGTCAGCAGTGTGTGTCATTGTATGAAGGGTTTTGAACAGTGACTGGAAGGCACTTTTAAACATTGACAGCCAGAATTACTGAGGTAGAAATCTGCAAAAGCAAAAGCATTATTAAGATAATAACTCTGAATTTATCCAAGTTTCTTTCCCTGTAAGTGCTGTTTTCCTCCCACTGGCCTCAGGATTACAGGCTTTGGGGACTTACTGGCTGGCATTAGATAGTAAATAAATGTGAGGAGAGACACCATTGGCTTTTATGGATAGCAATATGCCCTAGGACATAAAATCATAATATTTCTTTTCTTAGATTTGGAAAGCTTATATTTCTATTCCACTCTCTCCAGGAGGTTTGGCCAAGTCTTAAAGAGTAAATTCATATAAACAGACTGAAGTGCCAGGTGCTTCTTGAAATCTGTCGACTGATAAAGAGGGCAGCAGATTCACTTTTACTAGTCTGTATTTTTTAGGAGATGTTTGTTTATGCAGCTTAGCTGACAGTATATTTTTACTTCCATGTGTATTATAATAAAGGATGTGAACTCTAGTCCTAATGGGAAAGTGGCTGCATATTAAAATAAAGAAATATTTATTTGAATTTTATTTATTGTTTCCCCACTATTGGCTTTTATATCATTCCTTAAAGGCACTAATAGCTTCTAATGTACATTTGTCAAAAGCCAGTTTATTCCCACACAACATGAAGACCTTTATGACCAAAATCTAAGCCAGTACAGCTGCTCTTTTTGGTAGGTGCTTATGGCTGAAGCTCAGTTTCTCTTCAACATAGCCACATGCAGCACTATTGTGCATGCTGCTCTTTGCTGACCTTACAAGCTTGTGTACTATATTTAGAACCTACCAATTGCTCTGGAAAAAAATGCCTCATCTAAATGCTCAGATAAAATTTTCATATGACCTGTACTAAACAAATTGCTTTTTCCTAGACCTGGAATAACTTTTAAAAGGTAGTTAACCTTTGTGTCTCCCCCAGTATCTAAGTTAAACCCCTTATAACTCAGATAAAACCTTTTCATATGGTCAGGGTAGCATTGGATATACTGCCTCAACAATGTACTGAAGAATTAATCTGCTGAGGGGCTGGGGCTATGGTTCAGTGGTAGAGCACTCCTCTTGCATGTGTGAGGCCCTGGCTTCGATGCTCAGCACCACATAAATAAAATAAAAGCATTGTGTCCACCTACAACTAAAAAATAAAGAAAGAAAGAAAGAATTGATCTGCTGAACTTTTTCTCAGAGAGTAATTTAGGCAGTGAGGAAATTCAAGCCCAGTGACATATGGTACACTCTTACATAGTCAGGTTGACAATTATGCAGAGTCCAACCTCTTACAGTTATTGGGATATTTTTTAGCATATCTCTAATAATAGTTTGGTTAATATTAAATTTTACAAAGAACATATGAAAAGCCTGAATTATGTTTTAATTAAATTAGCCCCAGTAGAGGATAGTGATTTAAATTAATTGGGCCTGAGAGTGACATATCTCTGAGCCAAATTAATGCTTTAGGCCCTAAGATTCTCCAAGACTTAACATTAATCAGGCAAGCTCAGTGTTTCCCATATTCACTGATCCAGCAAATATTGGTGCCAATATTATATGCGAGGACCCGTTCTAGATTGGGATGCCACAATGGTCAATACAGACAAGATCCCTGTCCATATGGAGCTTACAGTCCACTTAAGAAGAGAATACTAAGCAAAAGATAGAGATGTTCAAGCCGGGCACAGTGGCACATGCCTGTAATTCCAGCATTTGGGAGGCTGAGGCAGGAGGATCACGAGTTCAAAGCCAGCCTCAGCAATGGTGAGGCACTTAGCAACTCAGTGAGACCCTGTCTCTAATGAAATACAAAAAAGTAATAAAATTCTGGCAAATCGAATACAAAAACACATCAAAAAGATAGTACACCATGATCAAGTGGGCTTCATTCCAGGGATGCAAGGTTGGTTCAACATAAGAAAATCAATAAATGTAATTCATCACATCAACAGGCTCAAAGATAAAAATCATATGATCATCTCAATAGATGCAGAGAAAGCATTTGACAAAATACAACATCCCTTCATGTTCAAAATGCTAGAAAAAATAGGGATAACAGAAACATACCTCAACATCATAAAAGCCATCTATGCTAAGCCCCAGGCCAACATCATCCTAAATGGAGAAAAATTGAAAGGATTCCCTCTAAAAACTGGAACAAATCAGGGATGCCCTCTTTTACCACTCCTATTTAACCTAATTCTTGAAGCCCTAGCCAGAGCAATAAGACATATGAAAGAAATTAAAGGGATATGGATAGGAAAAGAAGAACTCAAATTATCACTATTTGCAGACAATATGATTCTATACATAGAAGATCCAAAAAATTCCACCAGAAATCTTCTAAATCTAATAAATAAATTCAGCAAAGTAGCTGGATATAAAATCAATACACATAAATCAAAGGCATTTTTGTACATTAGCGACAAATCCACAGAAAGAGAAACTAGGAAATCCACCCCATTTACTGTAGCCTCCAAAAAAATAAAATATTTGGGAATCAACTTAACAAAAGAAGTGAAAGACCTCTACAATGAAAACTATAACATGCTAAAGAAAGAAATAAGCACTATAAAGATTCAATGCAATACCAATCAAAATCCCAATATCATTCCTCATAGAAATAGAAAAAGCAATCATGACATTCATCTGGAAAAATAAAAAACCCAGAATAGCCAAAGCAATTCTTAGCAAGAAGAATGAAGCTGGTGTTATTACTATTCCAGACCTTAAATTGTACTACAAAGCAATAGTAACAAAAACAGCATGGTATAGGCACCAAAATAGACCAGTTGACCAATGGTACAGAATAGAAGACACAGAGATGAACCCACACACCTACAGTTATCTTATATTAGACAAAGGTGCCAAAAACGTTCACTGGAGAAAAGACAGCCTGTTCAACAAATGGTGTTGGGAAAACTGAAAATCCTCATGTAATAAAATGAAATTAAATCTCTTTCTCTCACCATGCACAAAACTTAACTCAAAGTGGATCAAGGATCTAGGAATTAAACCAGAGACCTCGCACCTAATAGAAGAAAAATTAGGCCCAAATCTCCATCACGTTGGTTTAGGCCCCAACTTCCACAATAAGACCCCTATAGCGCAAGAACTAAAACCAAGGATCAATAAATGGGATGGATTCAAACTAAAAAGCTTCTTCTCAGCAAAAGAAACAATCAGTGAGGTGAACAGAGAACCTACAGAATTGGAGCAAATCTTTACCACAAGCACATCAGATAGAACACTAACCTCAAGGATTTATAAAGCTCTCAAAAGGCTTAACACCAAAAAAACACTCCAATCAATAAATGGGCCAAGGAACTAAACAGACACTTCTCAGAAGATGATATGCAAACAATCAACAAATATATGAAAAAATGTTCAACATCTCTAGCAATTAGAGAAATGCAAATCAAAACTACTCTAAGATTTCATCTTACTCCAGTCAGAATGGCAGCTATCAAAAAAGCAAACAACAATAAATGCTGGCGAGGATGTGGGGAAAAAGGCACACTCTTACATTGCTGGTGGAACTGCAAATTGGTGAAGCCAATCTGGAAAGCAGTATGGAAATTCCTAGGATAACTGGGAATGGAACCACCATTTGACCCAGCTATCCCACTCCTTGGTCTATTCCCAAAGGACTTAAAAACAGCTTACTACAGGGACACAGCCACATCAATGTTTATAGCAGCACAATTCACAATAGCTAGACTGTGGAACCAACCCCGATGCCCATCAGTGGATGAATGGATAGGGAAACTTTGGTATATATACACAATGGAACACTACTCAGCTCTAAAAGATAATAAAATCATGGCATTTGCATGTAAATGGATGGAGTTGGAGAAACTAATGCTAAGTGAAGTTAGCCAATCCCCAAAAACCAAAGGTCGAATGATCTCTTTGATATGAAGATACTAACTTATAAAGGCAAGGGAGTAGGGATGAGAGGAATGAAAAAACTTTAAAAAAAACAAAGTGGGGGAGGGAGTGGAGGGGGCAAGGGGATAGGAGTTATCCGTGACTACCCTAAATACATGTATGAAGACACAATTGTAAAAATACTTTATATAAAACCAGCAACTTGAGAAATTGTGCTCTTTATATGTAATATGAAATGAAATGTACTCTGCAAACATGTATAACAAATTAGAATTTAAAAAATGGAAAAAAAAATAAAATACAATAAAGGGCTGGGGATGTGGCCCAGTGGTTGAGTGCCCCCTAAGTTCAATCCCCAGTACAAAAAAAAAAAAAAAAAAAAAGATATAGATGTTCAAGAATACTGTCGTTGGACAGGACCTGGGTGGGGAATTAATCAAGGTGATAAAAATGATGGGACAGGTATTTTAGAAGACTCCAGTGTTATAAAGGAGAAGCCTTGGGAAAGATGAGGGAGAAAACATTCCAGGATGAACTGCTGGAGCAAAGTTGGCATGTTAAAGGACAGGTCAAAAGCTTTGCAGCTTTCATGTTTTAGAAAAGGGAAAGAGGTCTAAAATAAGGGCAAATTGTGCAGAACCTTATAGCAGGGGAAGTATTTGAATTTAAACACAAGATAGAACCCAAAGACCCTGGAATTGGTGCCAATGAAGCCAGCGGACCTGGGTGAAGTCTGTAGCTGTGGTGGTTGTTTGCAGCTCTATGTCTGTAACCAAGGTGGCTATGACCTATTTTTCCTTTCAATAGGAAGAAAATCCAGGAAAAGTATGTCCTAATTTGACAGTGGAGAAAGAGAATTTGATGCACTATTACTTTATTGTTCATGTCTTTCTAAACTCAACTCCACCTCTGGGTTCCTCTGCATTTTTGAAAAGTTAAACTGTAATTCAAGCTTTGCTTTTTAAAATCCTTGCTCAGTAACAAGTTTTGGTCACGCTATTGTAATTTTGTTTCAAAGACTGATGTAATTTCTTGGAAATGATTTCAGTGGATTGCTTTCTAAAATTCCGACCATGTTTAGATCTTCAGATAGGGCAGGCCTAGTTCAGGTAAGAGCATGGAACCAGATCTGTTGGCCTGCTGGGCATCTCACCTGAGCTCTCTGGGGTCTTGGGGGAGGCATATTCAACTTCCAGTGAGCAGCAGGGACTGAGCAGCATCCTGGCTGTTCTCAAAAAGAGATGCTCTTTTGTGAGCACTTTCAAAATAATTATCAAGACATGATAATTTGAGTACTTCATGGAAATATAAATATTACTTTGAAACTGAATGTATTTTTCATTTGGGATCTTGGTTACAATCTGAATGAATTTTTTGGCACAGTAAGAATGAACATTATTGGCTCCGGTAAGTGTGTGGGGTGTTTTAATCTTAAGCATACCCCCATCCATCTTTATGCTGACCTTACATATTCTGGCCACTATTTAAAATTCACTGTGTTGCCAATTCATGTGATTCTTGGTTAAATTTAGAGGATGTTAGATTTTCACTGCAAATTGATTTCGGCTGCACATTATCCTAATTTGAGCATCCAGGAACTTTTTATTTCATATCCGGAATCCCTCAAAAGCAGTTTGTCAACATGTTCTAAATATAGGTTATAAATGCGAGGAAATGAAAACAGTGGATTATGGTGATTTATGTTTCGCATTTCATGTTGCTTTACATTTCAAAAAAAAATGCGTTCTCATCTACCTCATGTATATCCATGTGAGAGGGAGACCACATCAAGACATCTTAAGATGTCCCAGTGCGAGAAGGGTCACAGCACACCTGGGAAGAAGCAGACCTTAAAGTGACCCATTCATAATCACAAGCTAAAACAACAAACTGTCCACCAGTCTTGTTTTAAACCCTGTGAAGGGTATTGAACTGTATTCCCCAGTATTGAGGCCAACCATGCCCCTCCAGGTGGCTGGGAGCTTATTAGGGTGCAGGTTCCTAGCGCTGCCCTTGCCAAACCTCCTGAATCAAACTCTCAAGATTGAGAAGTCAGGAACCTGCATTTTAAAAACACTCCCCTCCCCAGCTAATCTTTATATGGGTTTAAATTTGGAACATTTGGTTTAAAGAACAGATAGATCTAGTCAAGTTCAGTCCTTGGCAAAACTGTGAGGTTGGGGAAGATTTTCTGTGACCCGTCCACATCCTGTTCTGAATTGTGTTCCTCCCTTCATGACTTCAAGCCTGCTCCCTGCTGACTTTAACCAACCCCTCCCCTCCAAAGAGGATGTGCAAAAGCTAAAAGTACCACTCTCCCAGAGAACTTCTGCTTTTTAACCAAGACCCATTCCTAAGCGAAAAAGAAGGAGAAGGAGAAAAAGAAGAGGAGGAGGAGGAGGAAGAGGAGGAGGAATAAAGAAACAAAAGAGGAAAAAGAAATATCCTGGAGAAGCGGAGCAGGCATTTTGGAATAAAGGAATATGAGACCCTTCATGAACCGGAGGCTCACTCTCTGTCATCTATTCCATTCCAGGCTCAGTCAGTTCTGGGTACAGAAAACCACAATAAATGGAAACAGAGCAGAGTCCAAGCACTCCCCTATAGGGTGCACATTTGAAAACAACAGATTGGTGACATGGGTTTTGGGTGGGGTACCTCTAAGTCACTCTTGAATTTGCTATTTTCCTGACTTTTCAAATATGATTTAGTCATTTGAGCCAAAGCTCATTGGCCTATCATGATAAAGTCTGGGCCTTATCTTTCAGTGGGACTCCTGGCTCTGCCAAGGGTGTGGACACTTGAGTCATGAGGTCATTGTTACAGATTCTGTTGCTGCCTGCACTAATCACAAAGATAACACATGCCGTTTCTATGGGCTGTGATTGCCAAAGCCACAGCTGACCACAAGCTACTTTCCAGACATTAGAAGGTTTTGAAGTTGAGAAATCTTATTTCTCACCCCTCATGAACTTCTAGGGAGAGCCCTTTAACTTGGCAGGAATTTAGGATAAATTGTTCTTGGACATACAGAAGAATACATTGCAAGAAGATTCTCCAAATCCATTTAATATAAAAACAGGCTTTGTTTTAATTTGCACTGGCCTTAGATGCTCTTGTTACTGAATGACCTCATTGGCTGGAAACATCTTTCAGTAGCACTTACTTCAGCAATGGAAGAACCCACGAAACCCAGCCAGAACCTACCTGCTTTTGTGATAAGCAGGACACTTTCTAGAGACGATTTGGGTGCAGGAGACGTGTGTGACACATAAGAGCTTTGCTTAGCCTCCTACTTTCAGATGTGGGGCAAGTGGGCTAATCCTGCTGGGCCTCAGATCCATCATCTTTGACAGGAAAGGAATAGATGGAATCTGTGAATCCTAAACACACATGACATCCCAGATTCCTGGGACCTAACCCAGACCTTCTGAAGCACAATCTCAAAGTCTGGGCTCTGGGGAGGGAGGTAGATAAAGAGAGTGTATATGCATTTTAAATCTTCTGGAGTGATCCGGGGGCTCCTTGGGTTTGATGGCCACTCTACCAGGTGATCTTTAAGACCCCTTTGCCTCTTATGAGCAAGAGGCAACATTTGTCCAGTTTATCAGGTTGCCACACGTGGGGCAGCAGAACATGGTTCGTTAGTAATCACAGCCAACATTGGGTTCCAATTAACTGCTTCATTTCTGCCAAACACCATGGTTTATTCACCAGTAGAAAGTGGACTAACATCATCAAACATTTGCCTAAGAAGCCTTCTGGGCCGATTCACTCATATTTTTCCTGTTTATTCATGAAGGAAAGTTGGACAGCCAATGCTCATTTAGTGCTGTGTGCCAGGCACTCGGAAGTCCTTGATCTATATATGAAGTCATTTGATCCCAACAGCCACTATTGTGGGGCTATTATAATACCTATTTTACAAATGTGTAAACTAGGGCACCAAGAGAATAAAAAACTTGCCCATGGACCCACAGTTAATACCTAGGGATCAGGACTGGCACCCGAGCAGCCTGACCAAGAACCATGCACTCAGCTGCTGTTCTACACAGTTTCTCCACAGATAGGAATTTGTCATTGGATTTTCCTCCAGATTTTAGGCTGGTCCAGTGGAAGTATAGTTGGATATTACTCCAGAGAAGGCAGCAGAGTGGCCACACACATGGGAAAGCACTGTTTGGCAAATTGAGTTTGAGATATATTATGGACTGGGAAAAGATAAGTCAAGACTCAGAGTAGGAAATTTGGCCAGAAAAACAGAGTGGGAAGATACCAGAACAGACTTGGATGACAGGTAAGGAGCACAATATAAAGGGCCAAGAGAATCACTGCATTAGTCAGGGTTCTCTAGAGGAACATAATCAACAGGAAGTATAATTTTATAATTATGTTTTTTTATAAAGGGGATTTATTAGGTTGGCTTATGCGACCAGAAGCTGGATAGTCCACAATGGCCATCTGCAGACTGGAGAGCTGGACAAACCAGTAGCTGTGCAGTCCAAGAGGCTGAAGCCCCACGACAAGAGGGATAAATGGTGCTATCCTACTCCAAGACCGAAGGCTTCTGGAGAATCACTGGGAGAGTCCGCTTTGGAAGAGTGAAGAAGTGAGAGTCTGATATCCTCAGACTATTGCAGCAGCAATCAAGAACCTGTTCAAGAAGAATCCAGCTTGCTTCTGCTGCCGCTTCTTGGTTCTTCCAATTTTTATTCTATCCAAGCCATCATTCTATTGGATGGTGCTCCCCATGCTTAGAGAGGGTCTCCATTTCAGTTGGCTATCCCACATGCCAGTCATTCTTAGATACACCCTCATGGTCACACCCATAAGCCTCTTAATACTCAGCATCTCTTAATCCAATCAAGTTGACAGTTCAAATTAACCATTACCACCACCATGGGGGTTGCTTGCCCCCCAGTCCTGATGGACAAGGAGCTGGGTAAGGGCAAAGGAACAGAGAAGTAAGAGGAGAACCGGAAGAATGGAGTTTCTGGAAACCAAGAGAGCTGGAGATTTTTTTCTGATTAAGGAAGGATAGACAGTGTCAATTAGTGCAGTGTCAAATGAGTGGAAAGCTGGAGAGGTGGTAGAAATGGAATAACTACCACATCATCAGTAGCTTTCAGAAATGAATTTCAGGGATGTTGAAGTACCAGATGACAAGGTAATGAAATGGTATTAATGTGCTCCATTTAATTTAATCCAGGTGATCTTATATGAAGGGACACCCTTGGGTCTAACATGTTAATAAAATCTTACTGGCATCGATATAACTAGGTTGCCAGGCAGTCAGCACCTGCCCTGCTTCAGTTTCTTTAGTTAAACTCACTTTGCTGGGGATGATAACTACCACTTGGTGAATACTTATTTTATGCCCTCACTCATCTGTACCCAAAGTCCTAGCCATCCCCATTTTACAGATCATGAAACAGAAGCACTGAGGTTATAAGCTTGCCCAGCATCCCACAGTGAGTTTAAGGCATAGCCCAGATTCAATCCCAGCTCCTGGGCCTTTGGATTCAGTCCCCCAGGAGGTTGACTCCCTCGGCCACCAGGGCCCTGCTCTGGGTTCAGGCTGTCTCTTCATTTCTGGAGCCTCACTGTGGTTCACCTGTGTAGCACCTTGGTGTGGCCCGACTGTGGTCCGTGCACTTTAACCCCTCCCCATGGGCATTTCCATGCAGAGATTGAGTGGGTTTAAATGACTGGAACAGGGTGCTGCAGCAGCTTTTTGACCCCTTGAGGTCTCTTTGCCAGTCACAGAACTAAGAGGCAGTACACTGTCTTGCGTAGAGTCTCTAGGAACTGGCACCCCGTCCCACTGCCGTGCTGGGCACCACCCATTTTCTCAACCTCTCATTTCCTTACTGAAGAATGGCAAATCCATTTGCAGGGGAGACATGGGGTTATAGTGTGTGTTAGTGTTTGCCCTGGATTAGAAAATAACTTTAAGAAAAAAAAAAACCCTAGACCATCCTTAGGAGAAATCGGAAGCCCCCCAGCACCAACTGCAGACCTAATTGAGAGGAAGAAGAAATGTGAGAAGCTTGAACATCCCTTTCCAGAAGACAGACAGGGCTTTGAGACCATGATGTCAAGGGAAGACTGTTCCCTGATCTCCATTTACCTGCTTGAGTGTAGGGAATCGTTCTCTCTCTCCCGCCCTCCCTCCCCCGACCCCTCTCTCTAATGTTCTAGAGATTTGGGGTAACTTTTCACACCCAGAAAAAGGTTTTTATTTTCATCAGAAAATTCTGTTGGCTGTGCAGACAGGGAGTGGAAAATTTGCCATTGATGTCATTCAGCCAGAGCACAGTATGTGTGTGTGTCCCCCCCCCCCCCCCCCCCCCCCCCCCCCCCCCCCCCCCCCCCCCCCCCCCCCCCCCCCCCCCCACCCCCCCCCTATGTGGCACATGCAGAGGCCACCCAAGTGCCTCTGTCCATGTGAACAAGTAGGCCAGGCCACATCCACTGAAATCCAGGGTTTCAGAGATGACTGTGCATCAGGCTCAGACTTTTTCACAAAGCAAGTTTCATTGTGTCGACGGGTAAAATCCATCCTGGCTTTTCTGTTTGTCTCCATCTATGTTTAGGTAAGCAGGAAGGAAGCCTCTGTTTTAATAACAGATTCTCGTGTGCTCTTTGAGATGATGGTAATAATGATGTCTTGCCTTTGTATGGCTCCTTATGGTTGGCAGAGCTGATCCATGCTCATTATTCTCTTTGAGGCTCAGAACGCCATGTGAAATATACAGGAGGGAGATTAACCTGTTTTTTATGGCTGGGAGAAGAAAGATTCCGAGAGGTTAAGCAATTTGCACAAGGTCACACAGCTAGTGAAGATTAGGATTGAACCATTTGACCCAGCTATCTATCCCACTCCTCTGTCTATACCAAAGGACTTAAAAACAGCATACTATAGTAACACAGCCACATCAATATTTATAGCAGCTCAATTCACAATAGTTAAACTGTGGAACCTACCTACCTGCCATTCAATAGATGAATGGATAAAGAAACTGTGGTATATATGGATGAATGGAATATTACTCAGCAATAAAAGAGAATAAAATAATGGCATTTGCAGGTAAATGGATGCAGTTGGAGAATATCATGCTAAGTGAAGTAAGCCCATCTCCAAAAAACAAAGGCTGAATGTTCTCTCTGATAAGTGGATGCTGATCCATATGGGGGCGGGGGTGGGGTATAACATGGGAAAAATGGAGGAACTTTGGGCAAAGGGGAGGGAGAGATGGAGAGGGTGCATGGAGGCAGGAAAGATGGTGGAATGAGATAGACATCATTACCCTAGGTACATATGTGACTGCACATATGGTGCAACACTACATCGTATACAACCAGAGAAATGAAAAGTCATTGCTGCAATTGTGTACAATGAATCAAAATGCATTCTGTTGTCATATATGTCTAATTGGAATAAATAAATAAATAAATTTTATGAGAAGATTAGAGTTGAAATAACAAGTAAGTCTGCATGTAGTATTTATGAGTCTCAAATTTCCTCCCCTAATTTATGGAAATCTGTCCAGTTGCTTCAGCAGTTCTCTCAGCCTTCATGAATAACTATTGTGGGGTCACTTGAGTGTATGTTTCCAAAGTAACATGCACACTATGCTTTCTTTCATGAATATAATTTCTTTTCTTATGGCTTTTTCAGATATAAATTTCTTTCTCTTAACCACTCAATGAATTCCTTGAGAATGGGAGATTTTAGATTTCCTTTGAATTGACTGAAAACAACAAATACTGTGCTTGTTTCAGTATTTGATATCATGTTGTAGCCCACTATTCTATTTAGAACCTTCTTAAACAAAAAGAACCAAAGCTATTAGCTATTTGTCATATGCTGAATATTTTATTAACTGTTCTACAAAATATATCTCGATTACCTGTCATGCAGCCCATTGGAGTAGATGTTGTTGACCCTGCTTTGGAGATAGATAGGAAGTGTGGAAAGGTGGACAGACTTACCCAAGGTTCCCCAGCTAATAGTTGGCAAGGTTAGGATGTGGACCCTGCTCTTCTGCTCCAACACATCCATACCTTTTACTCTACGTAATGTATCTTTTAAAACAAAGACTGAAAATATTTTGCCAAAAACTTCTTATAACATGTCTCGTGCACTGGCCCCTCTTGTGCCACTGAAGTCTCTCAGCCTAGATCCTCTTCAGATAGAGGCACAGATCCTGCCCCTTTCCACCTGGGAGGCTCCACTACTCTTGATTAATTCTGCTTCTCTCAACCCTCTGATTCTTTGTAGTGTGAACAATCTTCAGTTGAATAGAACTGGTGGTCTTTACTTCCTTCATGCCCCCACTTTGTCTCTGTGGAAAGTATCACATCCTTTCTCCTGTGGAAAGTATCACCTCCTTCTAGAACACTGAACTTACCCTGAATTTAACCCTGCTGTCAGTTAGTCACTGTAGTACTGAGAACAGTGCCTTTTGCACATATCAGGAATGCATTCAATGTGGACTAAATGAAATTGAGTCAAGGGAGACTGAGAGATTCCCAAACAAGCAGCTGATGAAAGTCCAGAGGCTCATGTTGTCAGCTCATGAAGTCTGAAGAGCACTGGGGATGCCCCACAAAGCTATGGTCTATGCCAAAAGAGCCTGTTGCACTTGTGTGGCCTTGTACTGAAATGGCTAGCCCAGGGATGACAAATACATAGCATGTATACTGTCATCATCCCAGCCACCTGAGGCAGATATCCTGCTCAGTCGTGGAACTTACTGCACTCCAGACGGATTTTACTAAGCAGTTAAGATTGGCATTTAAGGAAATATATCATCTACTCATGCGTTGCTCTACCCAGGCTGTGTGTGTGTGTGTTCAGGCTTAACAGTAAAGTATCGGAAGCTAGAGCATTGGCGATGCTAGCTGTTGGTATATCACTAAACACCTAGACTTGATCTTCTGATTGGCAGGAAAGCAAGATACAAGGAGGTACGTTGGCACAAGTGTGAATGTACTTAATGATACTGAATTGTACACCTAAAAGTGGTTATCTTGGTATGTTTTACTTGTATTTCACTACCTCTTTTGCAAGAAGGTATAAATCCCAAATATTGGTGTTGACAGTCCCATGGCTGGGTAGTAGGAGTGGGTAGAGGTTTCCAAGAGAGTAGAGATATAGTCCCCATGTATCCTATACAATGTTTTTATATTCTCAACATCTTCCCAATCCTACAGCAAATATGTATCATGATCTTGGATGAATTTATCACTAAATTGAATTTATGGCTCTTACAGTGGAATTATATAGGGAACAGTCAATAAGTCTCAATGATGGTAATGATCAAATCTAGGCTCAATACTCACATACTCGTAGATTAGCCATTGTCCTAGTGTGTTTTGTGCCACTATTACAAAAATACCATGATCTGAGAACAGAAGTTTCCCTTCTCACAATTCTGGAGGTTGGGAAGTCCAGGATCAAGGTGAGGGCCTGCTAGCTGTACCACATGGCAGAAGGCGGAAGGACAAAAGGGGTGAAGCCCTCCCCAAGTGTTTTCTTAAGGGTGCCTAATCCCCTTCATGAGGGAAGAGCTTTCCTGGCCTCATCATGTCTTAGAGAATCCACTTTTAATACTCCACATTGGCAATACTTGAAACTTGGAGGGGGCACATTTACACCGTACTGTCATTATTGATTGTCCAGACAGATGTAATTAATTACTCAGTCCATTTCCAAATTGGACCACCTTGGTAGTGTGTAGCCTTCCCTTTCGTCAGCTTTTGGCTTTTATAAGTCAACCAGTAAGATTTCCCACCCCACTCTAGGACTATGCCCAGCAGGAAGTGTTTTCTTAAAGAATTGTTGAATGGACAAAGAGAATTGATACCCAGTTTGTTTTTATATTCGTCACAGTGCCCAGCCCAGTCTATCACCCAAACAGTATGTGGTTATTGCTACACTGATGTTTTAGATTAACAGCAGATCCTGTACCAGGTTAAGTCTCAGCTACCAGCACATGAGAGATAAGTAAATACTACTGGTTGCTATAAGAATATCTGGGAATATTAAAGATAACAAGGTGGCAAAAAGCCACATCTGTGATGGAGAAGGAACAGGAAGATATGGAAACATTAGAGCTCCAATTTGGGAAGCTCTACTTCATGGGTCTGGGCAAACCCAAGCTCTCCTTGTGGGTGTACTTTAGGTCAGTTTGCTCTGAGTGATTGTGTGTAATTACTCTCCAGGTCTTGATCACCACTTCTAGGGAGGACAGGAAGACCCAGGAGGGCCTCTGAAAAATAATGGTATTTGCAGATGTTCCTTTATGCCTCTTTACATGTATAAAGCTAGAACATGTCAGAAATAATGTCTTTAAGGGGACCACTACTTTAAAACAGTGAGACTGGTCCAAGCAATGGTCCCTCATCCCTTTTGGAATCTGACTAGTAGCAGAGAGCACTGGTTATAGTTCTGCCCTGCATGCCACCTCATCCCCTTTCCTTCTGAGTAATTTGATGGTGGTATAAATTCAAAATTTCTTTCCAGCTTAAAAAAAAAAAAAAAAAGGAGTACACCAGATGGATTAAGATGTCTCTAATCTGGTGTGGGCGCATTAATTTATCATTATAGCAGTTTCCACCTTGGTAAACATTTCTATTTTTTACTACTGAGTTTGCAGCCAACAGTGTTCATTATTTTAATTAAAAAGATTCTGAGATGTCTTTTCCAAATATGGTTCTAAGTGTTCTTGGGGGAATACAACTACATATAAAAAGGGTGAGTTGTGGGTTAGTTTGCAGTATTATGTACTTCCAATTAGGTAAATGTGATAATCTATGGTGAACAGAGTCATCTAAAAATAGTAGATGTGGCCTGTTTCTACCATGTGCCATCTTGCTACTGCTAATATTTTATAGGCATAGTCTAATAATAATTTACTAACATTTACTCTAATTATATAACAAATGCTAAGTGCCTTTTACATACATAACTTCACATACACCCTGTGAAAGAGTTACTGGAAATATCCCCATTTTGCATATAAGGAAACTAAGGCTTATCCAACTTAAGAAATGTGTTCAGAGTCAAAAAACTAGTCAGAGACAGCCCTGAGGTTCCAGCCCATGCAGTGTCTCTGGAGCCTTAGCCAGCTGCACACCTGGTTAGTCCTGCCTCTTATGAGCCATTGGTGAGCAATGACAGACCTGTTTTTGTCCCATTGATGTTTTACTTCAGTAAGTCAAGTTAACAGAAAATACAAAAATAAAAGTCTGTGGTTTTATTTAGGGATAGGAACTATAGTGTGCTATTCAAGTGCCTAGGGCAAAGCTTCACTTGGAAGGTTAGAGGAAGCTTGAATTAAAATCTATACATGTGTCTCATCACCAGGCGTCCCAGTAACAGCGGAGGCCACTGCCTCTGCACAGATAACACAAGGCCACACTTCTCATTTGGGAAGCAAATAAAATTCTGGCTGAGATTATGTGGTTTCTTTAAAAGAACTACTGTATTTCTTAGGACAGTATAATTTTGCTTTTTGATGTTTCCATTTACCTTCAAAACAGGAATTCTCTTTATCTGCTGCCATCACTTGCTTTCTTGCCCCTGTCCCCACTGCTTGTGTCGCTTCTGTTAGGGAGCAGCGTGTCCTAAGAGCTATGTGAAGTCTTTCACTGTACAGACTCAAGCCACTGCCTTACTGTATCAACCTTATTTTTCTTCTCTGAGCATCAATTTCTTTATCTGTCAAAAAGTAAGTAAAGCCCACCTCACAGAGTTGTTGGGAAGGTTAAACCAAGCAACAGATGTCAGGTTCAGCACCAGGCCTGTTGGCTGACAGCAAGTGTAAAGACAATACCCTATTGGTCCCTCCTCCCCTTCCTCTCTCTCACTCCATTGCACCGCAGTCTGATGATGCTGGCTTTTGCTAAACAAAAGCAATTCTTTGCTAATTCACAGAGGACACAGAGGCCTCTTTAGCTGCACTGATACTTATAAAAAAGATCAGCTGGGGATGTTGCTCAGTGGTAGAGCACTGGACTACCATGTGTTAGGCCCTGGGTTCAATTCCGCCTATTAGGGGGGAAAAAGATCTTAAATAAGAAAGATCTTTGCTTTTGCTTGCATATCAAGGTTTTTGTTTATTTTTCCCCCAAGTGACCTGGATATAAAATCAAGTGAGTATGAGATTGGATTCTTAGAGTTGTCAAACCTGTTGACAGGACTTTGGGCACATATTCTTCCTTCAGATTCCAGGAGCCTGGGAAATATGGATATACTTCTTATGGTCACAGGAGTTCTATTTGATAATTTTGCATTCTCTCAATTGTTAATTCATTGACTTTGAATGTATATATCTTATCACATACTAGGTACTCTGCAGAGTCCTGGGAATACCACAGTCAGCAAAATAGGCCCACATCTCTAATGACATGGAATTTCTAATTCTAGTGAACTTCACGTTGATGATGATTTAAAAACAAATGTCATATAAGCGTGTTCTGGACTTGCTGGTGACCATCTTTAAACATTACTGTGAGGTTTCAGTGCCTACAATGACACGTGACTATTAGTTCCCTGACATCAAATAGCTCTTTTTGCATAGTCAGCAGCTCAAAGTACAGAGGTGAATATAATTATAAAGGATGCCTTCCAGCCAAAGCTTGGCCAAAGGACAATATGGGGCAGTGTCTGTGGCAATGAATCCTTCATGCAGGACCTGAGTAGGAAAAAGCCCGGGGACAATTGAGCCATCATGTGGCATTTGGCAGCACAGGGAGGCCAACCTCAAAAAAACCAGGCTCCTGCATGGGGATCTAATTCCAACAGTATGTACTTATCAGATTAATTAATGTGATTCATTTAGATTTTATTGGCTTTGCGGGTTTGTTTATATTATCAGTTATAAATTTGTACTGATTTTATAGCTATGTAAGAGCTTGAAACATAAGGCGTTTATAGCCTTGTAATAATGTTTTTAGTTAGCCCGGGGAAGTCTGAGATAAATTTTTTACTGTAAAGGAGGTCAGAACCATTAGTCAAGTGTAGAAGCCTTGCTCCAGAGAGAGGTTCTTCATAGGTAAAATTCTTTGTACATGTAAAAAGTTTAGCAAAAACTAGTTATATCCTTGATTTATCAGAAAAATTTAAAAAGGGTTGAGAGGAAATGTGATAGCTATTTCTTTTTTTAATATATTTTTTAGTTGTAGAGGACACAAAGCCTTTATTTTATTTTTTATGTGGTGCTGAGGATCAAACCCAGTGTCTTCCACATGTGAGGCAAGCACTGTACCACTGAGCTACAACCTCAGCCCCATTGGTAGCTATTTCTTTATCCCCAAATTGTTTTATGTTTTGTAGTTGTGAGCTTTTTTTTTTTTTTAATCGGAGTCATGACTGAACTGCCAAGTGTCTTATTTTTCATGAATTCTCTTCAAAGAAAGACATTACAGCAACCTCGATCTTCCTTGCCACGCCCTCTAATACCCATACAAGGTGCAGGTGCCTCCATATACATCGCCCTGTGACTTCTTTTCACTAATTTACAATCATCACTTAATGATGTTGGACATGTCCTCACAATATACTTCTGTGTCCACGTTCACAAGATTTGTTTTTTAAACATGTTTAATTTTCAGGGTAACTTGAGTATCTAGAACATTAAAGAGCAATCATAAGGGACTTTTTATAATAATGAGCACTTCTACAATGTAAGATAAGCAGGACCAGATCTTTCCTCTAGATCCTAGGATCTGGGGCAGGACTGAGGAGTGATTTTCTGGTAGGACCTGGCATGATGCCATTGGTAGGGTGACCATACGTCTGTCCCCATTTGTCTGGCACTGTCCAGGTTTATGTTTGCTGTCTCAGCTTAATTGGTAATGGTGCCCCCCTTTCACTCTCATATAGATGATGAATTATAAGGTCATTCTCATTACATAAAATGCATTGGCATTTTGGCCCTACTAGATCCAAAAGAAGCTGTTTTGCAGAGTTACTTTCATCAATAATTCTCTTTCTTCTCTTACTCTTTTTTTTAAATTATTTTTTATTCTAAGATGTTATAAATGACAGCAGAATGCATTACATTTCATATTACACATATAGAGCACTTTTTTTTTTACAAATCTCTGGTTGTATGCAAAGTATATTCACACCATTCGTGATTTCATACATGCACTTAACTATAGACCTATGTTTGAATTTATACCACTGTGAAATATTAATGTATAAAGATATGACAATATTCGTGTAGTTTTGGTAAGATCTCTGTTAGGATCAGAACAAGTTTATAATAGAAAAGGCAGGGGCTGGTCACTTTGAACCAGGGTTTGTCTGAGATCTGGCAAAACTTTTTGCAGTGTGAGCTGATGAGAACATTTCCCATCCAGGAAGTCAAAGTATGCAACTCCTGTTACAATTAATGTCAGGATTTATACACGTTCTTCTTTCAAAAATTTAAAAGCAAAATTGCATTATTGTGAAACAAATGTATCATTGACTGACTGGTTTTCAGAAGTTTTGACTGTAACTGCTGTTTTTAATGATGATCTGCCTTTGCCAGAAATTGCTTACTTGGGTGTTAAATCTGAGGTCTTAGACCAGCATCATTCTGTGGAGTGTGGCATGTGGACACAGGACGAGGAGACCCCCTTCTGGTTGTTCTGGAGCCAGCTGTCCAGTGTGCCCATGGCCTGGGCCTTGCTCCACCTCCTCCTGCCCCTTGCTCTTTGGCTGTTTGGTTTGATTCTCACAATCCTCCCAGAGAACCAGGAGGAAAGAAGGGGGAAATTCCCCAATACTGGTTTTACAGAAAAAGTCAAATGGTAAGAAAGATGATTGAATCTGCTCAGCATACTTCTACGATTTTGAGTGGTGTGTGTGTGTGTGTGTGTGTGTGTGTGTGTTTTTGTGTTGTCATCTTCTTTGTCTGCCAGACAAGTAGTTCCCCCTTATCTGCCAGGAAACCCAGTGGATGCCTGAAACCCATACATAATACCAAACTCTCTCCCTTTCTCTCTCTCTCTCTCTCTCTCTCTCTCTCTCTCTATATATATATATATATATACATACATATATATATAGTATGTATATATATACACACACACATAATACATATATATAATTTTTATATAAATAAAATTTAAATTATAAATTAAACACAGTAATAAAAAATCATCATGACAAAATAGAACAGTTATAATAATATGCTGCGATAAAATTTTGTGGATGTGGTCTCAGGCTTTGTCAAAATGCCTTATTGTGTTGTGATCATCCTTCTTGTTGTGATGATGTGAGATGTTTTGACACCTCCACAACGAAATGAGGTGAATGACTAAGCACATATCAAGTACTGTGAGCACAGCTATTGCAGTTTGAAAGGTGATGGCAAAACTAGTGTGGATTTCTTTTTCCTTCTTCACAATTTCACAGATTCTTATCATGGGTCTCAGCAATCTCAGCATATAATTATTTTCTTTCCATAAGACAAGAACTTTCACCTTTTTATTTAAAAGAAGCACCTTTTAACTTCTCTTTGGCATATTTGAGTTACTAGCATCACTGCTCTTTTACTTTTGGGCCATCATTAAAGAAAATTAAGTGTTATTTGAACACAGTATCACAAGCACTGTGGTACTGTGATAATCGATCTGATAATTGAGATGGTTACTAATAGCAGGGTAGTGTATACACTGTGGAAACACTGAACAAAGGAATGATTCAGGATACAATTTAAAACTTATTCATTATTTATTTCTGGAATTTTTCACTTAATACTTTCAGGTAACAGTTGATCATGGTTAGCTGAAACTATGGAAAGTGAAACTACACATGAGGGATCATGTGTTACTAAATATGTAACATCTTTTGTTTTGTGAAAAATGGCAGACACTATAATAGAAATTCCTTTAGAAGCCAGATGTGGTGACACAAACTTGTAATCCCAGCAGCTTGGGAGGCTGAGGCAGGAGGATCACAAGTTCAAAGCCAGCCTCAGCTACTTAGAAAGACCCTGTCTTAAACTAAAAAAAAAAAAAAAAAAAAGGCTGGGGATATGGCTTAATGGTTAAGTGCCCCTGGGTTCAATCCCTGGTTTAAAAGAAAAGAAATAAAGAAAAAAAGATCCATTAGGAGAGACTTAAAACCTCAATAATCTGTCCCCTGGTGCCTAAAGCAATACCTGGTGCTCAAAAATTGTAAGAATGAAGGAATGCCATGGAGACAAAAAGTAGACCAGTTTCTTCTTATGGGGGAAGAAGAATGGAAGTGACTGTTAAAGGGTAATTTCTTTTGGGCAGTGATGAAAATTTTATGAAATGAGATAGTGGTGATGGTTGCCCAATTTTGTGAATATATAGAAAACCACTATGCATACATTTTAAAATAATTAATTTTATGCAATGTTAATTATTTCTCATTTTTTAATTGCAAAGAAAAACATAAATTATCTAACACATTGTCATAATTGGTGTTTAATAAATACGATTTTTGATGAATGAATGGTTGTTTTTTCTATACCAAATTTCTCTCAAACCTTGGTATGTTTGTTACTAGTTATATGGCTGGGTGGTTATCAGTTACAAACACTTGAATTTAGGAATTTCAAGGTTTACTGTGGAGTCTGATCTTTGTTGGGAATGAGAAGGAGAAGGAACATACTTTGGAAAATGTCTCTCTGGGAAAGTAGTTTTGTTTGTGAGTGCAAAATAAGAATAACTGCCTGTCTGTTGGGATTGCTTGGTTCTAGCACCATCAAAGGAGACTACGGTGTGATGCTTTTTAAATTTTTTAATATCAGAGGAGAGAGGCCTCTGTCAGAGGTAGTCTCAGTTCAACTCCTTCCAATTCTTTTATTCTATGTACTTGTGAAATCAGTTTAAAGTCCCTATGAATCTGCTACTCTTCAGAGAGTAAAATCTGTCAAAACAGATTAATGCCATCACCCGAAACATTTAGCTATACTGTGACAACTAATCTAGAAGGATTTAACAGAATTCATGTAATTTAGCCACTTAATCATTACAAACAGGTGGTTATATATAGTCATTCAAGCCAGCAAAGACAGGCTGGGAAGGTGGGGATGGTTTTACATTCTCCTCACCACAAGGTCAGGTAGAATTCCAAACATACATCTTCCTGCATTTCTGGTTGTTTTTAGTATTATCTTTTCTCTCAGGTAGTAGATATGAAATTAGTTTGATAAGATTGTTTACTATTGTGTGGATAGGCAGTGTCATCGTATTAGATCTGAAGGACTATGTTGAAAGGAATAAGAAACTGATTTGACCAGAGAGGAATTTAAACATCTTTGGGTTTTGGAATATATTAACTTCTTTTGTTTGAAACTTTTCCTGGAAGGTGAATATTCTGCGTTATTCACATTTAGCTAATGCTCTCAAAAGCTTGCATCTTTTTGTTGACATGAAGATTTTGGGACCTTCTGCACATACTGTCATTGCCAGGGTTTCTTTTTGTCTGTAAAGTTATACATGTGTAGTTAGCTTTCCATCACTGTGACAAAATACCTAAGAAAAACTGCTTTATGGAGGAGAGATTTATTTTGGCTCATGGCTTTGAAGGTTTCAGTCCATGGTCATCTGACTCCATTGTTCTGGGCCTGAGACGAAACAGAACATCATGGCGGAAGGGAGCAGTGGGGAAAAGCTGCTCAGCTCATGGAAGCCAGGAAGCAGAGAGAGAGAACAAGGAAAGAATCAGGAACAAGGTACATCCCTCCAGGGCCTACCACCAGTGACCCACTTTCTCCAACTAGACCCTACCTCCTACAGTTTCCACCACCTCCTGAGAGTGCCATTAAATTATGACTCTGTCCATGGATTAATCCACGATGAATTCAGAGACCTCATGACCCAATCACTTCCCAAAAGCTGCACCTCAGAACATCGCTGCACTAAGGACCAAGCCTTCAACATGAGCCATTAGGGGACAGTCTAGATCCAAACCATAAACAGGAGGAATACCTCAGATTTATTAGCTATAAGCTTTGTGATACGGTTAGTATTCATCATTTGTGATTTTTTTCTACCACATGTTAGTGTGCTATGCCCGCTGTTTACATCATCTCATTTAATCCTCACAACAACACTCTAAAATGGAATGTGGGTTAATATCTCTTTGGATGACAAGGAACCTTGCATAAATGGCACATAGCTGATAAGTGGTAAGGCTGGATTCTGACAGTGACCACTGGCTGCTTTCTCTTAAAGGGTTTTCACTTGCATCTTTTCAAATTCTCATAAGAACCCTGCCACCTTTTTTTTTTTACCAAATGAGGAAGCAAGGTTCAGGGTCACCCAGCAAGTAAGAGAAAGAAGCTGGACACAACATGAGATTTTCTGCCCCTAGCACCTGGTATTCTTCTTACCTTAGCCATTGTTAGGAAATCACTAATGGCTGCAGCTGGGTTCTTCCTGTCCTTCCTCACTTTTCCATGAAGACATGGGAAGGGGAGCTGACAGGAGTCCTGACTTTTATGGTGACTACAGTTGTAATGTCACCGTCATTACCAGAAGACAACAGACCAGATAAGAAAGGGAGGACAGCAGCTGCTCTCCTAGACAAACCAGTGGGTAAGTATGAGAGAGAATTTTGTCCACTTCCTTCAGGAAGTATGAGGCTATAATCAGATGTTTGCAGAATGTTACCAGGCCATTTTAGATCAGTTTTACAAAAAAAAAAAAAAAAAACCCTCATGATGGAGCAAAAGAAGCTCATACAGGTTGCCTTCTGACTGGCCTCACTTCTAGGGTGACTTTGCTGGTTTTTAACTTTTTAGGAGTCCAAGACCCTTAGAGTGATGATGCTCACACTTCTACATGCATGAGAATCCCCTAGAGGACTTGGGAAAACACAAGGGGTGCCACCACCAGAGACTCTGATTTAAGGAGGCTGCAGAGCACCTGAGTATCTGCATTTCTAACACATTCCCAGGGATGCTGGTCCTGCTGGTCAGCGACCACACTTGGAGAACCACTTTCTTGGGGAATTTTGGCGAAAGTTCTGTGCCCTCTCCTTGGGTAGATACCAGGTTGATAGCTGGAGTTCATGAATTATCAGTCTCTGACAAGCTGGTTTAAAAGTGCCAGTCTTTGGCAATGGAGGGAATAAATAAGGGTATGATTTACTGAGCAATTTGAAGTTGGTTTGGTGAGTCAGTTCAGGATAACACCTACAGGGTAGTGGAAGAAGGTCCCAGAGAACCCAAGGGGTACCCTGGCTATTGTGGGTTAGTGGCAAGAAATAACTGAAAAATCTTTGTAGTACTTGCAAAGTGGTTACAGGCTATGATTAAACCACTTTTAAAATATTGATAGCTGCAATGAAATGCAGTTCTCTAATTGGCAACTAATATTTAGACTAGGTTTTGAAAAGTTTGGGTAAAGTATACATAAACCCAAAATTTACCATTTTAACCATTTTAAGTATCTGGCACAGTGGCATCAAGTATATTCACATTATGGTGTGACCGTCACCATCTTTTGCCTTTGGAATTCTTTTATCTTGCTTTACCAAAACTCAAGAGTCCATCAGACAGCAACTTCTGCCCTTTCCCCTCCCCTCAGCCCCTGGAAACCACTGTAGTAGAATTACTTGCTGACTCTTTGAATTCAACTCTCTAGGCCCCTCATATAAGTGGAGTCATATAGTATTTGTCCTTTGGAGACTGGTTTAGACTACTTGTTTGAATAGACTTTGAAATTGTTATAAAATGCCCTAATAATAATCCTAACAGTGAATAGTATATAAGCAAAGAGAACTTGAAAAAAACTCAACAGAAGCTTTGAGCTTTAGAGTGTCCTCTGTTGTCCACTAGAAACCTTTTTCTTGGTGCACTCTAGGCCCAAGATTTCTCTGGACACATGGACTCCTTTCCTTTCTCTTGACAGGTAAACCTTGTTCCTGGTTCTTATAAGAATCCTATCCTCTTGAAGCTCCTAGGCAGAACTGTGTCTTAGACCACCATCCTCAACCATTCATTTATGCATTGGCAAATTTATTCATTCGGCAAACACCAATGAAGGTGCAAAAACCTGGAGGGTGGCCATATTCCCTCAGCCTCCCTCCCCCCTCCTCACCCCAGAGCTTCCCTTTGGGGCCCAGAGGAAGTTGAGCAAGAGCCAGGCCCCTTGTTCGCCTGTACTTGCAGAGTGAGATAGGCTGCCTCAACATTTCCCAGGTGATGAAATGTGTGACTTTAAATGTCTTTTAAAACTTTTAACTAAGTCAGTGGGAATCTTCCTATAATGTATCTGTCCTCCCATGCCTTAAGCAGAATGTGCTGGGTATAATTTCACCTTTTCTCCACAGACAAGGTCTGCATTGCACTGTAAATATTGATTTGCTCTCCCACTCACTGTCTCAGAGCTGCTGTGCGTAATTTAGCAGCCGCTGCCATTTCAGCTGTCACTTCCCAAGGTGTCTTCACATCCCTTTCTAATATGCTGGCTCTGGGAAGATTTAAGGAGAAAATCACATGTTCTAGACTCTGAATCAGCTCACTGGACTGAAGAAGGACTGTGGCAGAGGATAGTTTGTATCTCTGAACATCTGCTCTCTACTTCCATATGTATAGAACACCCAGTACAGATGGTCCTGGACTTAGGATGGTTCAACTTATGATTATTCAACTTCATGATGGTGCAAAAATGGTACTCATTCAGCAGAACCCATATTTTGAATTGTGAATTTTGAACTTTCCCTGGGCTAGGCTTATTTGGTCCAACACTCAATCTTGTGACGCTGGGTAGTAGCAGCCAGTGTAGCTCCCAGCCAGCCATGCAGTCCTGAGGGCCAACAACTGATGCTCCACGATGATCTGTGTTGCTAAGCTAGGATGTTTGGCAGGTTAGGTGTCCTCAGTGTATTTCCAACTCACCATATTTGCAGCTTACAAAGGGTTTACCGTTAAATCTGTCACAAGTTGAGGAACGTCTATATTTAGCTGGTTATGTGGCACCAAAGTAGGGAAGACTATATTTCCCAGTCCCCCTTGCAGCTACGTACAGCCAATATGATGAAGTGCAAGTCAAAGAGACATAAACAGAGTGTGGCTTCAGGGGGCTGGGTCTTCTTAAAAGATGATGTGGATTTTTTGTTGTTGTTGTTTTGTTTTGTTTTTTGGTACTGGGGATTGAACTCAGGGGCACTCGACCACTGGGCCACATCCCCAGCCCTTTTTTGTATTTTATTAGAGACAGGGTCTCACTGAGTTGCTAAGTGTCTTGCCATTGCTGAGGCTGGCTTTGAACTTGTGATCATCCTGCCTCAGCCTCCCAAGTGCTGGGATTACAGGCATGTGCCACCGTGCCTGGCTCTTAAAAGATGATTTGCACCCATCTTTAGAACATGGATATGGTGTGTTGAGTTTCAGCTTGGCCCATGAGGATATGAAAAACACATTTGAGGAAAATAAAGTGGAAAGTCTGAAACTATCTGGTCCCCCATAACTGGTGCTATCACACCAGGCACAATCTCATTTATATAAAAGAGAAAGAAACTCATTTCTTATTCATTCACTGGGAGTTTGTGTCTTAGTGACTTGCAGCAAAAATCTCATCAAGGAACACACAGGTAAATCTAATGAAGGGATTTAGATGCCTCAAAATGAGAAGTTCTACATTAGCGGTTAAAAAGATTGTCAGCAGAACCCCAACATAAAAATAGGTAAAAAAGAAGTTGCTAGCTGGGCTTACTGGCATACAACTGTAATCCCAGTGGCCAAGGCAGGAGGATTGCAAGTTCAAGGCCAGCTTGGGCAATACAGCAATACTCTGTCTAAAAACAAAAAGCACTTTTAAAGGGCTGGGGCTGTAGCTCAGTGGTAAAGCAGCCCTGGATTTAATCCCCAGTACAGTGGTGCAGGGGAGTCTTCTGAGTCTCTGAGTGGGGAGTGTCTAGTCCCATTGGCACAGCCTTCTCTCCTCTCTTTGTAACTTCTACCGTGTTCCGTTTGTAGTGCTGGGGATTGGACCCGGGGCCTGCTCTCTGACACTGAGTCACACACTGCCAGCCTTGCTACCCTCCTTTCTACCAGGGCTCAAAGGCCTCTCCAATCATGAATTGCTAGAGAACATAGTTTGAAATCTGGTGTAAAGGAAGGTCTCTTCCAAGACTTAGATCCTGGGGGGTAAATGGAGCCAGCCTAGGACCGTTGTGTCCTCGACAGGCTGTCTCCTTTGGCATCCTGCTGTTGTCATTTACCACTAGCCCATGGGACACCTCAGTGTGGATACGGCTAGAATCAGCCATGGGTTGGTGAACTTTAAGCAACTTCACTCACCTGAAAATAATCTATGAACCCATAAGTAAACCAAAAATGCTTTTGAATGGAAATAGTTATTACTAAATCCATATCCTTTCTTTGCATAGGACAAAAGGACCCACCCTCAGATTACTGCCAATAGACATAAAATGGCATGTGATTTAGTGATCCACTAAACTATGTCTGGGAAACAGTCTGAATCAGTCAATCTCTGCCATTCTAACTGTGGTTCTATTAATAAGCAGGAAGGCAGAAGACATGAACTAGATGGATTTTCTTCAGTCTGCTTTGAAGTCCCCCAGGAGTACAGATTCCTTTGGGAACCAAACCAGAAGAGGAAAAAAAGGAGACTGAAATTATCAAGCATTGGTTTGACTTACTGCCTGCATGGTGTTTAGCAATAGGCCTCAGGCCAAAAGGCAACAGTACAGACATTACCCAGACACTCAATAACAGCTTTTTTTTTTTTTTTTTTGAGAACACTAATTTTATTTTTTATTTACTTTTATTTGTATGGGTTCTTTTCAGTGGCAGATTTTAAAGAAAGTCTTTTTGAGACTTCATATTTCAGCTTCATATTACCAAGATCTTTACCTCAGTAACATTATATGTATGTAGAACCTATAGTATTAATGTTTATGATAGTTATCATGAATCCAGTATTTGTTTTGTGTCAGTCTTTTATCAAGCACTTCATTTCACATTTCCCACTTAAGTCATACAACTAAGTTTTAATTGTTAGCATCCTCTATGGCAGGTGAGAACGTTTACATCCAGAAAGATTAGGTAATTTGTCTAAAACTAGTAACAGCAAATCATGATTCCAGCCTTTCAACAGACGAAAACTAGTAACAGCAAATCGTGATTCTGGCTTTTTAACAGACTTTTTAACCACTGCTTCCCCATCAGAAAGTATTTGGTCTGGGCAGTGCCTGCTCAATCAGAAAAGACTGGAATGCTTTTCAGAACTCTTTGAGCTCTCAGCTGGATGAACTTTTCTATTAATATTTTCTGCATTTAACCACCAGGAATCTTCAGTTGTGTCATTAATATATGTTAGTATAATCTAAAACCATATAATCAAATCACATAGTGCCCAATCATTTTATCTTCACCACAACATTCTTTTTAATTGTATCCAATAATTTTATGTCATTCTTCTCTGATTCCCTAATTCTCTCACATTCCTTAATTTACCTTTCTTCTGATCACCTCCTGCATAGATGAATAAGGGAGACTATTCCTCCAAGGGCTAGTTTGATTTATTGGCACACTAAAGGACATAGGGGCCTGAGAATTTGATTATACACCCCAGTTCCTCAGAAGGTGTCATATGTGAGCCACCAGCATTCATGTTACCTGGGAGCTTAACAGAAATACAGACTCTTGGGCCTTACTCAAACCTACTGGATCAGAATCAGCACTATACCCCACCTTCCCTACCAGTGACAGTGGCACATTAGGAGTGGAACTGTGTGGCCCCTGTCCATGCTGCAACCGTGATGTGGCATAGATAGTGCCAGAGACTGTTTCCAAAAGGTGGAAAGTGGACGGAGCCAGCAGGAAGAAGACCCAGAGCCTGTGGCCCAACTCAGGAGTGTGATGAGCCAAGAGGAGGAAAGAGTCAAGACTTTTCCTCCACATTTGTAAAAGAACGTGTCTGGAACCCAAGACCAGAGGATCTCACACTTCGGTTGTTGCACAGATGCAAAAAGATCTCAGTCCAACTGGAAACTATAGAAAGTTAAATAAGAGTTGGGTAATCAAGGTCAAAAGTCATTTAAGAGAGCTTTATTGAACTGATTTTATAAGTAATGCCTCCTTCATGGAGGAAAAAGGCTGATAAAACAAAGGATTTTCTTCTTGAAAAGTAATTTTGTTTATTTTGCTTGATTTTTTTTTAAATCCCTAATCTATTTTGGATTTCACTGGAGTCAATAGAAGTGTGAAAGAATTGACCTCATTAGAAATTTCCTTTCAGCAAATGGTCTAACCTTTGTTTTATGCTCCATTGTTTTTTAAACTGGTGCATAAAAATAATGCTTGTGCTCTGGGCATGTGCTGACTTTAACCTCCTGTAATTTCCTGATCCCCATATTGCATCTGTTCTCTGCTCATACGTGAACTTCCACGTCTCACCCTCCATAGTCCCATCCATGTTCTTTTGGCCCCTTGTTGATAGTAGTTTGATAATTCTTATGATTACAATTCTTTAAAAATTCTTCCAGTGATGACTAGATCTAAGCAAGTGAGGTATCACACCCTGCATTTTTCCTATCAAAGCAATCTTATATTATGTATGCATAATGGTGTGGTTGCTGACTTAAAAACCAATTCTAGAAGAAAAAATGCCATGCTTCCGAGGGATTATAAATAAACAGACATAGATAAGCACAGGTATATTTCTGTCAGGCTTCAAATATTCTGACAAGAAGAAAGAAAGGTTGCTTGACTTTCAAATGGAACAGAAATGCAGGCTCTTACTTTGTATTTTACATGCATTATCTTTGGAAAATAATATGATATTATGGATAGATACTGTAAAGGCAGAGGTTAGGGTCATCTAACAGTGTAATCGCTCTAAAGGATTTGAATTACTAATTCTCTTATATAATATTTTACAACATTTAGCAAATCTTTTTTTATCTCATTTAACATGATAAAATGGCATAACATTTCTATGTACATGAAAACCTTAGTTCCTATTTAATGGATACGGTCATATTTACAGTTCATCTCTCAGATCCAGGACAATTTTATTCTTAGCAATATGAAGAAAATCTTATGTAAGAAATAACTTTCTTTGGTACAGAAATGATGAGCTTTGTGACCTACAGGAATGAAAACATCACAAAAGACTGTGAGCATAAAGTGGAGAGGGACTTAAGATTCCTGCTCAGCATTTGAATAGGGGTAGTTCAGGTAAATGACTTGCTAATTATCGAAAATGATGAAAGTATCCACTTAAAATCACTTTTGCAAGCAAGAAAACATCTCTCAGTCAGAATATATTCTGTAGAATTGTTCTCAGCCGTGATGCCATCAGGTGAGGACTGGTTGTTGTGACTTAAATCATCCATCGAATGCAGATCAGTGGGAAGGCAGAAAGTGGGCTGAGGACTGGGCTTGCTGTCACTGGGCACGCGTTGTTGATGGCTTGTGTGTGTGCGACATTCAAAAGCAGTGGCACATCATGGTCCTTGTCTTTCAAGAAAAGGCAGAACACCTTACATGTTGGAACATTTAAAAATATTTGTTAACTCTCTGTTTTGGGGAGTATAAAAACATTATTCCACTGGAAGAGCTTTCAGTTGATTATGAATTCAGGAGTCCACAGAAGGCAAACAAACAAACAAAAAAGACAAAAGTAAAGAGGGGGAATAGGGCATGTGAGGGGAGGGGGAATGAATGCAACTCGCTGGAAAACACCAAGGCTTCAAATCAGAAGCTGGAGCTTGAAAGCATGTCGGGAGATGGAGCCTTACAGGCAGTACACCTGTCTCCTCCACCGCCCTGCCTCTGCCTCTGCAGGAAAGCATCTCCTGCAATTTTTCACCTCCTCTCACAGTTTGGGACAGAAGTACAAGGGCTGTCCTGGAGTCATGGCAACGATGGGAAAGGACTGCCGCTTCATGGGTCTATTCAGATTTGCACTTGGCAAAAAACTTTCCACCGAAAGCAACCAATCAGCTTTCTCTTAGGACTTTGGCCATTAACCGGATCTGGGAATTAAAATCTGCCAAATATTCTGTGTGCCTTGTAGCTGTCTGCAGTGTGTGCCTGGGAGCAGAAGCCTGCTGTTATTGGGTACCCCACTGTGTCCCCTGCCTACCCCCAATCCTGGAAAAGCCGGGAGTGAAAAGCTGGGGAAGCACAGTGTATGTACTTGGCCAGGAAAAGACTGACACAATTAGCAGACATTAGAACACAGTTGTCTGGAAATTGAGGGTGATTATTTCTCCTTCATTGTGTGTAGCATCCTTTTGAGATCGTTTGGGGAGGGATTTTGTCAGATTGGAGAATTGTGATTAATGATGAGGGCCTTGTCGAGCCAACCTGCGTGAATGCATTATCCTCAGTTGCTTTCCCATCTGCACACACAGATCGCTCAGTGCCAGAGCGGCAAGGCCCTCAGAGCCGAGCTGGGCAGCCCTGTTATTTTGGCTGATGAACAAACAGACTCAGAGAGGGTAAGGGGCTTACCCTGGAGCACATAAAGGAGTTGGCTCCAAGCCAGGACTAGAACCAAGATCTCCAAGTCCACAAGATACTGTTTCCCCTGCCAAACACAATGCCATTCCATCTGCCAGTCGATTCAACTGCTGTTTATTTGAACCTCACTGTATCTGCCAGGAATTGAGCTAAGCCCTGGGGTTTCTAAGACGGGTAAAGCAGGATCCCTCTCCATGAGGAACTCGTAGCCTGGGAGGGAGGAAGGAAAGGAGAGGGATACATTGGTAACTCACCTCATCATTTAAAAAAAAATGAAGACAGGAATGAGTGTAAGTATAGAAACACCACAGAAAAGCACTCCCAGAGCATCCCAGGGGATATCTTGGAATGCTAGAAGAGGTGTCATTTGAGGTGATGCTTCAAAGATTGGCAAGGGGAAGTCTAGGGAAGAAAGAGGGAAAGGAAAGGGCAGCCCAGAGGCATGGGCACCAGGCACCCCCACCCCGTGCTTCCAATACCAAGACAATTCCTCATGGTCCTATTTTGAGAAGCTGTGGGGTCTTCACCTTTAATTCAGTAATCTCATTTCTCTTAAAATGGCAGGTGGGGGAATACAAGGACCATTTTTGAGTTATTCTTTTTCTATTTCACTTGAGTGGAAGATTGATCTAAAACATTTGGCTAGAGAAAAATAGAAAAGCCAGTCCTAGTTTGAATTGCTTGAATCTGATTCAATTAGGATCTCATCTGCTCCTGCTCATGATTTCAGCTCTTTCTGGAAACTGCCTGAATTGGGTGGTGGGGAAACCCAAAATGAGTTTTAGCTTTAATGCCCTACAGACTACCTCAGTAATCTGAAAGGCCCAGTAGAAACCCATGGGCCAGATAAGATGATGAATGAAAGCTGTAAACTGAGACCTACCTCTCCTTATTCCTGGTGGCTTCATGCTCCAAAACTGTAGTGACCAATGCACATACCTCTGCCTGCTTGTGAAGGAGGAAGGTGAACTAGTGGGCAAGTAACTTATTACATACAGCTGAGGAATAAGGAGGCAAAAGAGCAGAGAAAAGGGAACTAGTGTGGGAGTCTGGCTTCACGTCCATCATTTGGTCTCTTGCCATGAGCAATGGAATCAAGCAATAATGATTGATCATCTTCTAAGTACCAGTCATTCTACTATGTGCTTTGGGAATGCAGAGAATGAAAAGATACTGTCCTTCCCCTGCAGTGCCTGTGTGTGACAAGGTTTCATGCCATCTAAAGTAGAACCCTACCACTTTTTTGTTTAGGAAGCCATGCTATTGTTGACAAGGAAATCTGAACCTCAGTTTTCCTGTCTGTAAAATGGGAGTGTTAATTTACAGGAATATTGTTAGATTTAATGAGAATTCTACGTAACACATCTCACATAGAGCCTGACGTGTAATGTGTGTTCAGTAAATATTAGCTGCCATCATCATCATCATTGCTGTGCTTTAGAGGAAGTAAGCTGTGAAACTTGAGCCTTGATGTCTACATTGACATCTCCACGTGGATGTTTAACAGGCAAATCAAACTGAACATGTCCAAAAATGACAGTCCTGTTATTTTCCTCCCCATGCTGGTTCTTTTCTTCTTATCTAATTAAATGACATTTCCATCTAAGTTACTCAGGACAAAAACTGGGGAGACATTATTGATTTCCTCACTTCTCCTTCCTTAATTTTCAACCAACAAGTTTGTCTGTGCTAGTTCCAAAAATATGCCATGAGTTTTCCCACTTCTTATTCATCTCTACTGCTATGACTGTGGTCCAACGCATCATGTCTTACCTGAACCCCTGGCCCTCTACCTCACCTAGACCACGGGACCCTTTTATTCTCCCACTGTTGCTAAGCTCCAGCAACACTGCCCCCTTTCCGATCCTCCAACATGCCAAGCCCTTTCTTGCCCTAGCTCCTTCATCTACTGGGAATATTCTTTTCTCTTTCTCTCTCCCCAACAGCTTTGTGGCTTTGTTTGCAAAGTAGGTCTCTTTTCAAATGTCATTGTCACAAAGAGGTCTTCCCTGATTGCCTGCACCGCCCCCTCCCTGCCATCCAGTTTCTTATTGTACTCTCTTTTATTCCTTCTGGATCATCTCTTAGGCTACCATAGAGAGGGGGAAAATGCTGGAGGATCTTATTGGATGTTTTTAGGAGAGGGCTTGGAATTGGCTTGTATTGCTTCTGTTCATATTTCTTTAGCCAGAGTTCAGTTGCATAGACCCAAACTATTTACAAGGGAGCCTGGGAAATATTTTTGCTTAGATAAAGGAAACAGTGTGGTGAAATCATCTTTGGTTTTCAGAGAACACATAACTGAAGGTCCAAGTGTGTGACTTCATCTAGATGCTCCATGACCCCAGACTCCAGTTTTTCCCTCTCCATCTTGGAATTCTCCATCTCTTTGGCCACATTTTCAGAGGGGCTCTCCTCTCACTGACACAGATGGATGCAGAAGCTCCATGTGTTGTCATTTATAGTGGCAAACAGAATCTCCTACAAGCCACAGTAGAAGCCTTATTCACTGACCTGGTCACCTTCCCATCACAGAACCCTTTACTATGATGAAGGGAGTGTGGCCTATTGATTACTTTAGACCAATGTTGTGCTCCTGTGCTTGGCTTTGGGGGACCAGGTGGGGACATTCTGGACCACAGTGGACCAAGATTAGGGTAGGATGGATCTCAAAGGGACTGTCATAGGAAGTAGGATGAATGGATGCCAAAAACAAAAAGAAAAAAAAATCAAATGTCCACTCTATCAGCTCATACAGTTTATCAACCAACACCGTGCCACTCTAAATAATACTCTCAAACTTAGTTCATCTCAGGATCTATGGATCCCATTCTCTTCTTAAATTACCTCTGGCAGCAATGTTTAAAAGTATATTGTATAGCCACAACTATGTTGAAAGTACTTAGAAACTCTTGTGGGTTTTTGTTTGTTTTGCTTTATTTTACTTCAGCCTGAAATTTGTTGTTGTTGTTATTGTTGTTTTCTAAGGAGAAATCTGTCTTTATTCTAGTAAAGAAAAAAATATTTTGAGTTGTTATAATGGACAGACAGGACTTCCATTATATGAACTCAGTTCAACTCTGCTAAGTTCCTAGAGAATGAAGTTATAGCTCATGATAAGATTGAAGACAAGACAGAGTAGCTGAAATAGGGTGAGAACAAGATCTGTAGAGAATTGAAGAAGGTTAGGAGTCATGGTGTGGGGTAGTATATTGGCGTCACCCAGATATATGATGGTGGAAGAGATCCAGAGCTCAAGAAATGAAGCTACATGACTTGGAGGTGGTTGGATTGCTGAAAAAGCTGAAGGGGTTTGGGAATAAGAAGAGAATGATCCAGAAGCAGCATTGAAAAGTAAGGAAGACAGCAGCTGCTCCTTCTAGTCCAGGAAAAGAAGGCCTGCAGTAAAGAAAGCACCACATTTTAAATCCTCTGTAAGGGAAACAGTGCCCTGCTCAGAACACCAGGCTGTGGCTAGAGAAAGAAGACAAAGAACATTCCATGAAGAGGTTGAGATTTCCTGTCGAGAAGCCAGTTCATTGTGAGTTCAGCTCAGATAAGGGCTGAATGAAGGCAGACGCTTACGTCAGACAGCTCGAAGCCACTGTCTGTTGAGCGATGGTCACTCAACAAATATGTGTTGAGACCTATGACGCATCAGCCCTCTTTAAGCTCAGCAGATCCAATGTGAGCTGAGCAGATGAGCAGATGCAGTCCCAGGCCTCGTGGAGTTCATGGTCACGCAGAGGAGTGCTATCTCTTGGATCTGGAATGTCCCCCAAAGGCCCATGTATGAAAGGCCTGGTGCCCAGCCCATGGCACTATAGGGAGGTGGTGGGAACTTAAGGGTGGGGGTCATGGGAGGTTTTAGATCATGGGGATATACCCTTGAAGGGAATTTTGAGACCTGGTCACTTCCTCTTTCTCTTCTCTCTTCTTCTTCTTCTTTTTTTTTTTTTTTTTTTTTTTTTTTTTTGCTTCCTGGCTGTGAGGTGAGCTTTTTTGCATCATACAGTGACACTCTCTGGCACGATGTGCTGCCTCTCCACTGGCCCAAAAGCAACTGGGCCAACTCACCATTGACTTAAACCTCCAAAATTGTGAGCCAAAATAACCTTTTTTTTCTCTTTCTAAGTTGGTTGTCTTAGGTATTTGTTACAATAATGGAAAGCTGACACAGGAGATAGACAAAAACCAGAAAATAAATGTCAGAATAGAAGCTTTGATAATAAGAGATGTGCAAATATTTGGAGCATGACATAGGGAGGTATGATTCTGGATGATTCTATGCAGAAGGGTCAGGAAAACTCTTAGTGACAGTCTGGACACAATACTGGGTGTGTGATGTTAACTATTGCAAAGGTTGAACCCTAAAAATGTAATGATCCATCTTTTTAGGGCTCATAATATGTGGGTGGGGTACTGCATGATGTTTCCACTTGTTTACCCCAGCATAAAACCTATTGAGCAGTCTCAGTAAAGGGTCAGGAGCTCCAGCAGGGCAGAGCAAAATTCCTGGGCCGTGTGCTTGGTCACTGGGGTGCTGTTCCATTATAAGTGATAAGGCAGGTGCATGCACCCATGAGCAATGCAAAAGCAGGCCCCGTTTGAAAGGTTGGGAAAGGTTGGCAGTCACTAACCCAGCCCATGCCAGGCTTATATGAAAGACCGGATTTGGGTCTCAGGATGAAATAGACAGGAGAAAAGCAAGTAGTCCCAAGCCCTATGAGGACTGTAGACTCAGCCAGTGACTAAAATGAACAAAACCTAAACAGGAGTCCCATCACCAGTAGAGTCGTTAGTTGACATCCAGATCTCATGAACAGGGAAGAAGTCCACTCTTCACAGCAATCAGTACAGGTCACAGTGGCCAAGGGGATCTGGGGACAGGGCCTGGACATCAGACCCAAGTTCCAGAAATGCCTCCAGCAGCAGATTAGGGCTGGGGGACCTGGCAAAGCTGAGCCTGAAACTGGCGTGAGATGGCTCTACTGGGGCTAGGGGGATGATGAGGAACCTGGGACCCGAAGCCAAGGCTGGGTGGAAGTGGTCCCCTTTTCTCCAGGGTGCTTTGGCCCTGGCGGGAATGGGGGAAGCTGGCACACACCCCTTCCCTGTGCTTCAAGCTCTTCTCTCATCACTTCTGCCTTCATTCAGAGGATGCTGGTGAAGGTTTGGGGTAACTAAATTAACTGACCTAACAGATTATTATGATTAAGCAACTATTTTGGTCTTTAAGTCCTTCCCCTCTGCTTTTAGTATTTTAAGGAACAGGTGATTTTTCAAATGCAGATTTACTAACTAGATATATATTATCACTACCTGACATGGTATGCATTTGTTTGATGTCTAGGGACATTGTTTTGCTCTAGTGAGTCCCCAGTTCCTAGAATGCTGTCTTCATATAGTAGATACTCAATGTGTTTGTTGAGTGAACAAAAGTGTATAAATGAATAAACAAGTGAGCATTCAATTCTAATGGATTTGACTACTCAATTCTTTCCGTAGACATATTAGGCCCAAGTGACATAATTCATAGTTATCCTAGGTTATTAAAAGGTTCCTCTGGATATTGTAGGTACACGACTAAGTCATCCCAAGCACCAAATGACCATTCCTTTGTTTTCTTGGCTACTCCAAGAATCTTTCGGATTTTTATGTAAATTCAAACTTTGATGTTTTCTTTAAGTTCTCCTACAAGAAAAGAAAAAATGGGATGGATTTTACTGCACAGATATGGTATTATTTATTTCCCCATTACAATGGACCCCACGGGTTTTCTAAAATTTACTGAAAGTTTACTGTGTATCTAGCACTGTTCTAAGCCTTTTCTATGTATCAACTCATCTTTATAACAACTGCATGTACTACTATTCTTGTAATTGCTATTATTCCTACTGTTCTCATTTTGCCTACAGGGAAACTGGGGAACAGAGAGGTTAAGTTACTTGTCTAAGGTTACCACTGCTAATAAGTAGATGAGGCAGGAGCATTCTTAACCACTAGACCATACAGCTTGTAATGTTCATCAGTAAATGTCACTCAAGTCTTCTTTGTTCAATGAGTCGGAATAATAAGACGTATTGGCAACTACATTGGCTTCTCCTGCATTTAACACAGGATCTGTCACCTGGTAAGCACTCAACAAATATTAGCCTCTTTCAGCTCCCACCTCCTGTAGGAACTCATAGTCTTGTGGAGGAGATAAGCATGATAGCCATGCTTCTTTACACACACTCACACACACACACACACACAGAGATATGTACATATGGATGGATAAGTGTGTGTGTGTGTGTGTGTGTGTGTGTGTTTCATTATATTTTTATTGGGGTTGGTCAGTTTTTTTTTTTTTTTTTCCTTTAACTGGCAGAAGTTAGGAGAGAAAACCAGAGCCAGTGGCATTAAATAGAGTTTGTTTTGCAAACACACAAGAAGGAACTGTGACTCACTGCTGGAAAGATTGCAGATTGCAGCCATTCTTCAACCGACCTGATAGAAGAGCATTATACAAATAGAAAGAAAGTTGCTGACATTAAATGATGCTCACTATGTGCGCTCTCCCCACATCCCTTGCAGTTAGGTACCATCACCCATGTATGGGAGAAGAGGAGAGGAAACCCGGGGAGGCTGAGCACTTGCTGAGGGAGCAGCTGCCTAGTGAGCACTCTAGAGCCAGTGCTTTCAGTGATTCTGCTGCACCACACATTGTAACATCAAGATCATTGGTTGGGGGAGAGGAGGTCAGTCATGAAAACTGCTGCTAAGACTTTTTATGACATGCAGGACATAGTCATGACAGACCCCTGGTAGTGTTTTAAACTATGTAATTACAAATCTCTTTTGAGATGATTTTTCCCCCTTTTAAATCCCATTCATTTGTGGGATCATTTTCTTGAGCTAACTCTAATAACACTATTTTAGTATAATTACTTGAGATATAGGAGCTGAAGATAGAGTTCTTAAGAACAGGGTCTGATTGATGGAGGGTAATTTCATAGTGCAGAAATAGATGTAAAAGAAATCCCAGTTGTCATAGCCATTAACACTCATGGTTTCTGTATAGCCTACTTGTCCTTTCCTTCATTTGTTTGCTTCATTTATTCATTCATTCAAAAATATATATTGGGAGCCTAAACAGGATTTGTTCTAAATGAACATGACAGCTTCCGGTTCACGGGGATCTTACCTCGCTTTCACAACTGAAGGAGCTGAGAAAGCAAGTGAAGCAGGAAATTTAGGAGGTGGGAGGAAAATCTACGTCCTCAATAAGAAGGAGGAGCCATCAGTAGTGGGTGGGGCTGGTGTGGTGGGGCCAACGAGAAATCCGCCTGAATGGGAAGAAAAAGCCAGTAGGTAGGAGAGAGCTCCAAAGCAGAGGGCAGAACAAATCTGTGGCCTTTCTCCCATTTTACCTGCAGAGGAAACTGGGTTGGGTTGAAGAGACTGGAAAGGTGAGTGGGAAGCAACCTTGATCCAGACAACGGCAGGCAACTTGCCTACAATCTGCAAATGCTCAGTCCGCATATTCCTTTGTCCCCAAGTCCGGGTTTAGTTTGATAGTCTGTCTCATCCATCACCATCTTGTGGCTGATTCTCAAGGGAGGGGAGCAATCAGTTGTCTGCAGGAGGGAGCTCTTTGAGCTGCAGTAGAAACAAGTAGGAAATTCAAGAATTCACTCTGCCTGTGCAGCTGTGATGCCTAAACGGGGAGTTCACTTGCCATTGTTTATCTTCCTTGGTTATCTGATCATTTAAATCAGAAAGCAAACCATTGTGGCCCTCCTGGATGTACTGAGGGCCAGATTAGATGCCCATGGGATCTCAGAAGAGGTCTGTTGACTAGAAATGTAGCTTCTCCTTTTCCTCTTATTTAAATAACTTGAAAATCACTCAAGAGTGATTTTGGACGTTTGCAGCAGTTGCTTGCAAAAGGCTACTGTAGTCTCATGAAGACACTTCATACATTGGACCTCAGTCCAGGACTCTCAACCAACTAGAACATCCTGGGCTGTGGTTCCTCCTTCACAGATGGCCTTGCCTGCCCCATGTGCCCTCACACAGGGGGGTTATGAGAGGGAAGCCACACCATGGTCCTTATCCTCAACCCACAAGGAGACTGAGGCTCAGTGAGTGAGAGGACTGGACAGGGCTCACAAGGCAGGATTTGAATTCAGATCTGCTCTTCTCAGTCCTCTCTCTGAGCCTCCTCTTCCCCTGGGACATTTTTTAGAAGAAATCTTCTTGCTGTAGGGGTCTTCCTCCACTCCTTAAATATTTATTGAGTGCCTGCTGTGTGCCATTACAGTTCCAGGCTAGTCATGGCTCTGCATTCTTATACTGACACCAGATTTCAAAAGGCAAAAATATAATTGTCCTTGAAGTATGGAAGTTCTATGCAATCAGCCCCCAACACACCTAAAGTCTGTATATTTCCCAAACAAAATGATTTGACCCTTTGTACCATGTAACTTTTGAAGTAGGCAGGACTCTTTTTCCCCTCCCCCCATGCCCTTAGAGAAGTGGAGTGAGCTAAGCTTTCTGGATGCACTGAGGTAAATGTCAGGGATGTTTTCTTAGTGAATCTCAGTGGCTGAACTTATTTTTGCTTGCAACGGAAAATAGTGGCAGTGGCCATGCTAGCATGTAATGCCAAGGTGAATAAATTGCAGGACAGGGTGAGGGGAAATGCATTTTGACACTCTCACCATTTAAATGGCCTGTCGTGAGCCTGAATTTGATTTAGGTCAGATGTGCCAGTAAATTACAGTGCCAGAAAAGGGTGCCTAGAGATGACGCCATTCACAGGGTATATTGGTGGTGTCACTGATTGGGGCCATCTTTGATCTCTGTCGCCTGCTGCTAAGGAAATGAGTGACTATAAATTATAGAAGATGTCAAAGGCTCATAGAGGCATGTCAAAGATGGATCCAGGTCAAAATACCCATCAGAAGTCTGTACAACAATTCAGCTATTCAGTTTAGGGATGACTATTGAGCTCCTAGTAGCATTCGTTTTATTTAACTGCTTAAGAACAACCCCACAAAGCTGTCAAGGTGACAAGGATGGTGACATGAAGCTGATGTAGTAGGGAGCTGAAGGTACTTTATATAGCCGATAGGATTCTGTAGGCTCAGCTGGTGTGTCACGTGGAACACCATTCAGTGGAGTAAAAAGCATTTCACGCTTTTAGTTTTTCAAAGGAGACCTGTCAGCAAGTATCCTATGGCAAAATAATAATAATAATAATAATAATAATAATAATAATAATAATAATAATAACAACTGTGCCACAGTCAACCAATCAGAAAAGATTATACCACTATGAGGAAGAATTTAGGGCTTAGCTAGAATAATAGGATACTAATAGCTGCCAATAGGATATCTGTTTTGCAGTTCAGGGGATCTGAACACAGGGCCTCAACAAATGCTAGGCAAGTGCTCTACCATTGCACAATATCTCCAGCCTGCTGATGGGGTTTCTCAGGACAGGCCCGTGGCCCCTGAGAAATTGATTTTTACCCATCAAACCAAGTACATCTTACCTTCTCAGTGCCTGTTCTCTGTCCTAAGTTCAGGATGGGTGATGAGGAGGTGGTGCTCTAGTCAATATGAAGATTTCTCAAGCTTAATTCAAAGTAAGGGAATTAATATTTAAATATACACTCAGTGATATAACACTAAAAGCACCCACACTATGTGCTTATGGCAGACATTGCTAATTGTCCATAGCACCTACCCATTTAGCCTAGATACAGGCTGGGAATCCTCCATAGAGGGTTCCTGGAAGCTGCAGTCAATCAACAGGGTTTGACAAGCAAAATGCCCATGTGCCATCCAGGCATTTAAAATGTTTTCCTTAAGGACAAGAACAGAAACTATAGCTTCCCTTTTCTTGCTTATGCATGGCTATCTTTGCTGCCCAGCAAAGGTCTACTATTACATTTGAACTTGCATTTTGAAAATGGTACCCACAGGCAGATATGGGTATATTTTTAAAAGGAAATGGGGAAAAAATCCATATAGGGCTACAGATATCCACAACTCTGGGTCAAAGCCTGACTGATATAGTTAGGCATGTGCACGGCTATAAAAAAACACTCTTGCAGTTAATTGGCTTTTGAGAAATGGGATAAAATGAGCAAAAATCAAATTAGATCTACTTCCAAACTGGCTTTTCTCTATTTTCTCTCCTCTCTTCCTCCTCCCCCACCCACTCTTTTCCATCTCCCTTTCCATCTTATTTCAGTTATGACATATTTACAGGAAATCAGGCAACATGCAAAATAGAGATCTACCACTTTGTGAGCACCATAGCAGCTCTGGTAAAATGTTTAAAAGCATTGGCTTAAAACCAGACTGCCTGGGTTTGATTCCCCTGCCTTCCCATACCAACTATATGACCTTGAACAAATTACTTAATTCTTCAAAACCTCAAAGTACTTATCAGTAAAACAGGGCTAATACCAGCACTGGGTTTTTCTGAGGATGAAATATAATGTAACTATAGCATAGATGAATGTAAAATATAGCCCCTGCTTATACTTTGAGGAATTAGATTGATTTTAAAAATGAAACAAAAATATAGACATTCCTCCCATGACTAAAGTCTCCATAAAACACAAGGTTATGGACAAGTGCTTCCATAATTTGGGAACCCTGGTTGTGGTTTGGATCTGAAATATCCCCCAAAGGCCATGTGCTAAAGGCTTGGTTACCAGCCTGTGGCACTATCAGGAGGTGATGGAACCTTTAGGAAGTAGGGTCTGCCGGAAGGAAGTTAGGTCATTGGGGTGTGCCCTTGAAGGAAATATTGCGGGCCTGGCCTCCCCCTCCTTTTTCTAGTCACCATGAGGCAAGTAGTTTTGCTCTACCATGAATTCCCCACCATGATGTTCTACTACCCCATGATCCCAAAGCAACAGAGACAAGTGACTGCAGACCAAAACCTCTGAAACAGTGAGGTAAAATAAATCCTTTTTTCCTTTTAGCTTGTTTGTTTCAGGTATTTTGTCACAGTGATGGAAAGCTGACTAATACATATGGTGTCCTTCATGTATCCTTCATTGATAATGACCTAATCTTACTCAGAAATTAGCACCATCCTTAGACAAAAATGCTGCTCCAAGTGCAGTCCAGTGGCATTCTTCATGAAACTGTGCACCTTATCACCTGAGTGGGTACTGCAGTGTATATCATGATGGAGGGAGGTTGGGAAATCCCCTTAACATGGAGTGGCATGTTAACAAGCACTGAGCTTTCTTAGTGGTGTTTGGCGTTGTTTGGCTGTGCCCTTCTATCTATAAAAATCTCATCAAAGTTTCTGTAAGAGATGGAACTCAGTTGATGCTAGAACTCCATTTCCTAAACCTCCTTTACCAATTTAAAGGATGGATTTCCTTAAAGCACTTTTCAACAGCCACAGATTTCTTATTCACTTGCCTGCCCGTCCATTCCTTGATCCATCCCGGTATCCATCCATCATGCATTCATTCAACAGTATTTGGTGCTTTGTATGTGCTAACGTGAAGCTACGTGCTAGATACAATGGTGTACACAAAATAGAATCCCTGTCTTATATATTGTCCTACATACTTGCAATTTGTGAAGTTCTGATAAAATTGCTTTTGTCCAAATGCAGATATCATATTACAGCAGACAGACTGTGTGTACTAAACCGCACTGTAAAGACTGAAGGGAATAGAAGAGGTGATACCAATGGTGGCCAGGGAAGGGGTTTCTATGCTGCCCCCAAAATTCACCACATCTTCCCATTCTTTAACATAATATTCCCAGTGAGAGACAATTGACTTCTCAGTCATTGTTAAGTATAGATAAAAGCATTTTTAGAAACGGTGCAACCTTTTATTTAAAGCATATAACCAGATTGCCACCTCAAAGCCTCTTCTATCCAGAAACTCTGGATGACATTTGGAGGAGAAATCGGTGAAGGTGAGAAGATTCAGAAAGCCTCCAGCAGAGGATGTTCTGTGAGTCAAACCTCAAAAGATGTTGAAAATCGTGACCCTAGATGCCTCAGGCTTCCAATGCAGAATTGGCACATACTCACCAGAAAACCACTGGTCAGCCAGGTATGCATTGGCTGGGAGTAACCAGGTCTGTGAGGTCACAGAACAGCTTTAGAGGTTGGAGTCCAGTGTTCCCAGGCAGCAGGCCGGCTGCCCAGTGTCCACTCCTCATGCCATGCTGGGCTTTTCCAGGGGCTCCCTTGCCATTGAAGCTGGGCTATTCTGATCTTGCTTGGTTGATTTAATTTCTCACTCTAGAGGGAGAAACTGCGATCAATGCTTTCTAATTTGCCCCTAGACTCCTTTAAAAGTTGCCTTCAGCACAGCAAATCTGAAGTACTTTATTTTAGATTAGTTAAGAGGAACAGAGAGAGTGTTTGCAGAGTCACTTGGGACAAAAGGATTTCTCCAGCTGGGCCTGTTCTGGTGATCACCTGCTTGCTGCCACACCAGAGTTTTGCTGTGAAATCCAGAGATGTGAATTCCAACTGTGTTAATTTGGCCAAATCTGTTAACCTCTCGAGGCCTTTTTTATAGTCATCCAAAATATAAAAAGCTTAGATTAAATAAACATTCTCACAGACTGGCTAGACAAATGAATTTGGGGAAAGTAAAGGATGAGCATTCTTTATTTCCTAGATTATATTGATTTTTCAAGGTCATATACCACTTAAGTAATGATATTGTTTTTTGTAGTAATGATATCATTTTTAAAAAATAGTCTACGGTAACATTTGCACATGTGATTTCTTTCTTCCCAAGCTAACTATAACTCTGTAGCTGCATTGTCCCAGTGGTTTTAAATTATGAACTCTTTCCTGTCTCCTTTCCAAAACCTTCTCCATCCACTTCATAGTGGTCTTGAGTCCCTCTGTGTGCTGAGTGTAGGGGATAGGTTTTCAGTAGAAAACCAGGAAGCCAAATGGGTTTCACACATACAGACTGGTCCAGCTCAGGGCACTCCCTATCTTTCTTCAGTCCCCTGTCACCTTCACAACTATTTCTATGTCTATACACCACAACTACTCAATGGTTTGATATTTTCTTCAGATAGACTGAGTTTATTTTTTTACTCATAAAAATGTGTAATGTGGGTCTGGGGTTGTGGCTCAACGGTAGAGCACTCATCTAGCACATGCGAGGCCCTGGGTTTGATCCTCAGCACCACATAAAAATAAACAAATAAAATAAAGGTATTGTGTCCAACTACAAATAAATATCTAAAAAAGTGTAATGTTCTTTAAATGTTTTTCATATTACCTAAAATAAGAGTAACATCAGCACACCACCTACAAAGAATTATAATGACCCTTTATTCTGTTCAAATTTTTTTTCCCTAGAAACCTCACAGGGTCTCTTTCCCCAGAGTTCCAGTAAGAGATCAATAAAGTCATTTACTTTGTGCAGGTTATCTCTGTACATAAAGGCTTTTTAAAAACCATCAATTTATTAATATGGGCCTATTCTGCTGACTCAGGTTTTCAACTCAGAAGGAAGCAGGTATGGTTGTATGTGAACAGGCAGGTAGGAGCAAAGACATTCCTTTACAGGGGAAGGAAGGGGGATGTGTGTTTGGGGAAGTGATTGCTATGTTATAAGTAGAACAAAGTGAGGCTCTTTGGTAATGGTTCACAAACTTCAACAAGCTCAGAGCTATTCTGGAAGGTTTTTGCAAAATACTGTGTATCTGTACCCTGTGTCTGTTCCTCCACACCTAGTAGACCCAGTTCACACCTAGTTCTTACCCAGGTACACATTTGTTTGAATGAAATGAATCATTTTTTCCCCCAGTACTATGGATGGAACCCAGGCCCTTGCACATGCTAGCAAACAGTCTACCACTGAGTTATGCCCCTAACCCTTTTTAAAATTTTATTTTGAGAGAGGGTCTCATTAAGTTCCCCAGGCTGGCCTGGAACTGGTGATCCTCTTGCCTTAGCCTCCTGAGTATCTGGTATAACAGGCGTGCGTCCCCACATCTAGCTAGGAACAGCATTTGGAAGTTCATCCTCATGTAAATTCTACCATTTTTTTAAGATACTTGATGGGTGGATATTTTTGCTTTATCAATAAGATATTTACTTGGAGATGCATAAATATATGCATATATATGTACACCCATATATAAAGGAGTGACTATTTTTTGTAGGGAAAATGTTTGAATCTCACCCGGTTCATATAACTACTAATAAGGGCTGGGTGTATGGCTCAGTGGTGTAGCACTTGCCTAGCATGAGTGAAGCCCTAGTTTTGAACCCCAGCATGATATGGAAGGAAAAACTTAGGGGCTGGCATGTGGCTCAGAGATAGACCATGTGCCTAACATGTGAGGGGCCCTGGGTTTAATCTCCTGTACTGCAAAAAGAAAAAGAATTGGTCCTGTTACCTAATAAGACAAAGTTAGAAAAACAATCTCATAACCAAGACCTGAGAAAGGAAAATATTACTAAACAGAAATACAAGGGATAGCAAAGTTGGTTCTAAGTCGCAATGCTGAGTGGCAGGAACCCCTGATTCACAGTCAGCTCTCTGAGCAGCCACCTCCCTTATCATCCTGCAGGTGTCATGTGTGTGTGTCATCACAGCCCCAGGCTCTGCAGCTTGGGAATCATCAGAGACTGCTGAGTTTCTTCAGCAGAATTCCATATTGCAGGGAAAGACATTAACCCCAGCTCTTTTGTTGATTCATTTAGAAGTACTGTAGCAATAAATACATAAGATGGAGGCTGGAATCTAAAGATACCATGCTCTGCCCCCTGGCAATGTAAAATCAAAGACTTAAGATGTTCAAAGCCAACAGTTCTGCTTTCTAAATTTTATTCCTAAAAAATAAGATTAATGTTTTATTAGGATATTCTTTGTAAATTATTTATACCTTCCCCTTCCTAACAAGGGACTGTAATAGTAAGAAAATAGTTAAATAAATCACAGAACCTATAACACAAAGAAGTATTATGCAACGGCTGAAATTCATATTTTTGAAGATGAGTGACATGACAGAAAGACAGAAGGCCATTCAGGCAAACAAGAACTGGAGCATCTACTGTTTGTGGTTCCAGATGGGGACCACAGCTCTGACCTGGAAGAATTTTCAGTCTAGTGGAAAAGAGAGAAAAATAAACAGACAAACAAAAAGTGACAAATGCTCAGATAAAGGTATATATTAGGGGCTCTGGAACCCCCAAGAGGGGCACTTAGCCCAGACAAGGGGTCCCAGAAAAATCACAAGAAGATGCATGCTTGAACTGGGTGGACATCAGGTGGCCATGGTAGAGACAATGTGGAGGGGCTTCTTTAGAAAAAGACCATGCACGTGAGGCCCTGGGAGCTACAGGCAGGGGTGGGGGTGTGATGCTTGACTTTTCTGGCTGGAGCTTCCGGGGCCTGGAGAAGAGGTGGAGGTAAGGGAAGGATGATCATGGCAGCACCTTCCCTGGCATACATCAGTGTGCAGCAGGAACTCTACGCCCATCATCGCATCTTGTTTCATCTCATGACCAGCTTTGAAGAAGTGAAGGGACAGAGCAGGATTCTGATGAGAATGTCCCACTCCACTCTCTGCGCCTTTGGCTCTGCCCTGACATTGGAGTGGTCAGCAGAGGCCAGATCAAGGACAGCCTCCCTTTCCACAGGACACAGTCTGGATGTGGAGACAGGGAAAGTAATTCAAAGCTTGAGTTATAGGTTGTACATCCCTAAGCTGAAATCTGAAATGTTCCAAAAACCAAAACCTTTCGAATGCTGACGTAATGCTTGAAAAGTTTCAGACTTAGGAGCAAGTTTGTATTTTCAGATTAGGGATGCTCAACTGGTAGAGTGGATGCAGATGTTTTAAAATCTGAAAAACTTTTATATCTGAACACTAAACATTTCAGATAAGGAATACTCAACCTGTAATAACCAAAAATGGGAAATGGCCTACATTTCTCCACATGAGAGTAGGAAAGTTACATCCACTTAGTGGACTAGTGTGTGTGAGCATTAAAATACTATATTTAAACCATCATATTAAAACTAACATATATAGAACTTTTTCCATTATACAATGATAAATGTCTATTATAGAAACTGAAAAATTCAGAAAAGTATTAATAACAATACCATGCAAAACTACCATTAATATTTGGTATTTTTCTTTTTGTCTGCACATATATGTATAAGTGTACATGTATACACACACACACACACACACACACACACACAAGTTAGGGTCATAAATATAGTTCTATATCTTGTATTGGATATTACACTGAAAGTATTTTACCATGCATCCCATTAAGTTTTCTCAGAAAACAGACCTTTTAACATCCCTGTAATTTTCCATGTTTTAGAGAAATAATTTTTCAAATGTATTGTTAAAATAAGGATAAAAGTTGCATGGACTTTACAATTACAGCTGTGGAGAATTGGCATATGAAACATACTAATAATGTAGGGTTCATGGGCAGTTTCTCTATTTGCTCTAATGTGATTATTTTCACAATTTAGTTTTTTAATGATTTCTCAATGCTTGCCATTCGGTCATTCATTGCAAGTAACATTTTCCACCATCTTACCATTTATAAAGTTACTGATTAATAATCAAAGCTGTGCTTCTGTTTTGAAGCCCACCCTGGGTTTGAGTTTGGGGTAAAAAATGCAGATTGGAGAGCAGGGGGAAGGAGGGGGAGAGGAAGTCCTCTACAGTGCCCTCTCAATGTCACTGCTTTGGAAAGCACAGCGAAACCTTGACCATGGGGCCACAAAGCAGTGGCGAATCGCCAAGGACGTGTGTTCCTGGTGCTCTCAAGTGGAAGTGCCCACGTGCTCCCAGGATGGCCTTCCAGCATCCACCACCCCTCCCATCTGAGAGTTGCAGAATTGCTTTGTCAATGTAATAAGTAATAAAAAACAGAAGAGACTTGTTTTACTAGGCTTATATTGTTCGTGTTGATTTATTAACTCGATAATTTTTTTTTACTTCAGAACATGGTCACAAACAAACCAAGAGGGACAATTGAGATTCTCGTTACAGGCCTTGACGATCAATGGCTCTGGGAGTGAAATGTTATTCAATTTATAGCCTGTTCATGTTTGTATATGGCACCCACAGTGTCACAGAGTGGGGGGACAGAGAAGCGAGCCTGTAGAAGTGACAATATAATTTGTCAGTTTGGTGAGAGACAGATAGTGCAGAAAAAGTGAAAGGGGGCTACTCCATCAAAACATCTCCCCAAGTTTCTTGAACAAGCATCACAACTGGCTAGAAGGTAGATTTTTTTTTTCTATTACAAAAGCATTTACTCAGTCCCCTTTTAGGGAAACACTGGATCATGTTTTATCTGTTTATAAATCTCTCAGTATCAGAAAAACAGAGATGCTTAAAGGATTCCAAACTATTTTGGGAGAGTTGCTTTGAATTTAAGAAAAAAAAAAGATAGATTTTAATGTTAACTGTCTCAAAAATAGTACCATATGACAATGAGAAAGCCTACCTTTATGTAAGCTACCTGGTACCGAAAACCGGGAGGAAAACTCTCGGAGGCAGAGTAAAGCTTTTTTTTTTTTTTTTTTTTTTTTTCCTTCTTCTTTCTTCTGTCTTCTGTCTTCCTCAGGAGTCTCGGCCTAACTCTGACCAGTCATTACTTCTTCTATCTGGTTTCTCTTCTGTCTTCTATCTGGTTTCTCTTCTGTAACCGCTCTGCCTACGTTCTGGCCGCTCTGATTCTTCTGACCGACCGAGTGACTGCCCGGCTGACTGAATTCTCCGTTCTCCTAACTCGGACCGCTTTCACCCGGTTATATACCTTCAGGTTTGCGGGTGCCTACAGGTGTGTCACATACATACCAGGTAGAATTTATGGCTTCCAGCTAGTTGCAACAGCCCTTCCTAATTAGGGCTCTTTCACCTTTATGCTATCAAAACTGCATTTATTTGTCAAGCTCCAACCCATATTTCTAAGGAATATCCGAGTATCTTAGTTGTTCACACCAGCATGCTCTTTCAGTCCAAGAAATTCAGGGTTGAACCTGTTGAACATGCCATGCCATTCTATACCTCAGTACCTTTGCACAGCATTCCCACCACCACCAACAATACAAACACTTCTTCACCCTTCCAAACCAAAAAGACATCTCCCTGTCCAGGATGACTTCACTACCCAGATTGTGGCTCCCTGTTTCCTCTCAGGGAGTCTTTGAACACTGGGCTCTTGCTCTTCCACACCACACTGGTCTCCTGTTGCTGTGCTACTCTCCATCCTGAGCCATGGAAGATCAGGGGTTGCAACTCTTTCTCTTCTGTATCCTCACTGCCTGGCACATAATAGACACTCAGTGCAGTTCATATGAAAGTAAATCCTCCATTTTAGCTTTTTAAAATATATATATTTATTTGTTTTAGTTGTACACAATGCGTTTATTTTTATGTGGTGCTGAGGATCAAACCTGGGCCGCGCATGTGCTAGGCGAGCGCTCTACTGCTGAGCCACATCCCCAGCCCTCTCCGTTTTAGCTTTTAATAAAATGTGTTCAGTGGTCTTCAGTACTGGGCAGGTTCCCATGGATCTGAATGATACCTGCACCACCTCCTTTTTTTCCTCAGGCTTCCTAGATCCGTGATTAATATTCCCTGATTCTCCATCTTAGAATGCATGGAAACCTCTCCCTCGATTCTGACCTATCTGTTAGGGGAACAAGAATGTACCATGTTTCTCCCAATAAAGGCTGAATGCATGGCAACTTGATTTAATTATTTCTGTAGCTCCATCCAGGTTGTTCTTATCTACTCAGGAAGAAAGAAAGATTCTAGTAAGTGTTTTGGCCACTTTCAAATCAGTGTTATTTCAAAAGAGGGCAAGGGATCATTTTTCCCCTACTCTAAGCCTGGCTTTCACACATGCTGCAGAGATTTTATTTCACAGGAAGAATGTTAAATCTTATGAAGTTTTCTGTTTCTGCACATTAGTAGAAATTTCTGGTGTTACTTCACTCACCTTAGACACTATGCATAATAGAAATAGGCACATATGTTTTTTCAGAGTTTCTCACTTTGGCCCTCTTGAGATTTTGGGCTGGATAATTCTCTTGTGGGGGATTGCCCTGTGAATGGTAGGGTATGCAGTAGCATCCCTGGCCTTTGCTTAGTAGATGCCAGTCTCACACCCCTTCACACACCGTGACATTCAAAAATATCTCCAGACATTGGCAAATACTACGGAGTGGGGAGCAAAAGAGTCCTTGCTGAGAACCCCTAATACACATGTGTATAGTGTACGGAAATAAATACACATTATACACATCCTCGTATTCTCATATAGCTTTGGGCAATTCTGCTTGGCTTTCATTTATTACATGAAAGTCACTTGCTTTAGAAATATTTTTCCAGCTTAGTTATGAGCTGTGTGTGTAAAGCCACACCTGAATAGAAAAGTTAGCCTCCCCAGAGCGATCACCAAATCAACCTTCCTTTTCAGAGAGGAAGCACCCCAGGAGGTCAAACAAACTTGGAAGTAGGCCTTTCCATTGCTAAGTGAGCCCTACAATAAGGGAATGTTTCAGTCTTTGTTCCTTCCTCTTTGGACTCTGAGCATCCTTTGCTATTGCTAGATGGGGGGGACAGATGAAACTGTAAAGACTGAATGCTTCTGGGGGCTTAGGGTATAGCTCAGTTGGTAGAGTGCTTGCCTTGCATGCACAGGCCCTGGGTTCAATCCTCAGCACCACCCAGAAAAAAAAAAGACTGAGTCCTCTGGAAGGTCCAGTTCTTCCATGCTGGCTCACATCCACCTCCAACATGCTTGGCTGGACACTGTGGGGATTGCTTACTACCACCCCAAACCCTTGACCTCATCATTTCTTTCAGTCCTGCGATACCTCCAGGTAAATACCATTACAGTCACAGTTGACACCCGAGGAGCCGGGAGCAGAGCAGCGAGTACACAGGGCTGTGAAAGGGCAGCCTGGCTCTGGACCACGCTGTGCTGCCTCACAAAGAGCTCAGGGACCTGCTCACCAGGAGCCTCAGACGACCACGTCAGAAGCTATTTATATAAATGATGTCTACATCTTCATATGACCTCTTCCATGGCTGGTTGGAAGACAGAGGGCCGGTGACACCAAAGAGACACCTCAAATTCTAGGGGAGGCAACCAGAGGCACGGCTGGGCAAGGCTGGTCCCGTTCAACTGGTGTGGATGTGACAGAGTGCCTGCGGGCCGGCTGGATTTTTATAGCACTGAGGTGGAAGATGCAATTAGTTCTCTTCTATTTCCAATAACAGATTAAGCTGTAAAATTTAAACATTCAAAGGAAACAGTGATTCATGCTCAGGCTTTGAGAAGGCTCTGGATCATTCATGAAGTTTTTTTCTCTTGCTGTCGTGGTTGGAGTGTGATCACAGGCTGGCTGTGATTAGGAGATTTGGGAGGTGAGACACTCCACACAAGGCCCGTGGGACCCTCTCAGGAAGTCCGAGTGGCTTTCCCTTGCCCTTCTCTAAGTGGAAAATGTCTCCGAGTCTCCCACCCAGGTGACCGGGGAGGCTGTCCTATGCTGGAGTGCAGAGTCATGGGTCATTTCTCTTACTTTGTGTGGTTATTTAAGCATTTTGGCAAAGAGTGTGATACTGCTTTTTGAAAGTAGTAAGGGAAGTTTTCTGGAAAGGAAAGGGAGCCACAGCCAGACCAGGCCAACTCAAACCCTGACCCCTCGCCCAGGGTCTCAGCACAGTCCCCAGGGCCTACATTGTTGCTCCAGCCTGGTCACATTTGAGGGGTGCAGCACTCTCCTCCAGCTCTGGAACACAGGCTCAAAGGGCCAAGATGGTCAGGTGCAGGGTGATGGTGAGAGGAGGGGAGTCCACCACATAGTCCAGGTCCCTCCTGTCATTTAAAGAAGCCCCACAGCTTCTGACAGACCTGTGCCCTGGTTGGAGTCACCACAGACTGATATGAGAAGATGGGGTCCAAACCTGGGACTGAAAGTTAATGAGGAATGTAGAAAATGAAGAATTCACCTGAAGTGGATGTCCAGCCTGGGCAGAAATTCCTGAGTGTTTGGAGAGCCTTTCACACCCCTGACTTTCCCTTCCTCGGTGTTACTTTCTCTGTTGGAAACACCCTCCTCTATCTGGCACATACCAACTTATTTTTCAGGAGACAGTATTATTTCTTCTACATGGATATGATTGCTCCCTTCTCTGCTTTACAGAATTTAGTCAATCCTTGTTGAATGAACTGGGAATTCCAAACCAGGATCTTTATTATAACAAATTATCCCTATTTAAAAGCTCAAAATATACTGACATGTATAAATCACTTAATTTTGAATATTTATTCATCCATCATTCATTCAACAAATATCTGTTGCACCCCTGCTTGGCTCTGGCTCTTGTTCCAGTGGCTGGGAATAGAGAAAGACAAATCTTCAGCCTAACCAAAACAAAACAAAAAAACAGCACTGACATGGGGGGAGACAGACTGTAAACCAAGAGCAAGTATAATGTCAGAAAATAATGCACAGTGAGGATATGTGAAGCAGGGCAGGAGGGCAGTGAGGGAGAGGGCAAGGTGGGCTGGGGGCTAGCTAAGCAGGTGGGGCAGGAACATCTGTGGGGAAGCCCCAGTGCATCTGAGGAGCCAGACATGGAGACATCTGGGGAAAGTGGGTCCAGATGCAGGGCATGGAGGTGCAAAGGCCCTGATGTGAGGATGAGCTCGTTTAGCTTGAGACACAGGGCAAAGCCGGGAGATGAGGTCACACAGGTACCCAAGGGCCAACTCATGCAAACCTTGATTGGCCACAAGAGGATTTTGAATTTCATTCTTCATGAGATGCAAAGCCACTGGGCAGGAAAGAGACCCAATCAGGTTTATATTTCAGAGTATTTTCATCAGCTTTTATTGCTGCATTTATCCAGCACCAACATGTGCTAGGCACTGCCCACATACTGGGGAATGGCATATAAAAGACACTTGTGGGGATCTTGCAGTCTGGCATAGAGACCATGTGACCAATGGACACCTATAGCACACTGGGTTCATGTGATGGTCAGCACAGTAGAGGGCTGAGACCCAGGATGAAGGGACCCAGGACAAGGGTATAGGAGGAGATTTTCTGATGACATTGTTGATGATGACATTGTTGATCTGTGACATAACAGCAGGAGTATACCTGGCTGGGGGATGTACCACAGGGAGACCCATCGCAGGCTGAGAGAGTTGGGGGAGGGTGTTGGAGGAAAGGAGTTTGGCATTGTTAGGCTGGTCAGGCAGAGAGGTAGAGTCGGGTCCTGGTGAGGGTCCAGCATGCACGTAGCTGACAGGGGGCGGGGTAGGGGTGTGACGACAGACCCGGGGGGCTGGCTGACAGGACCGGAGTACAGCCCTTGAGGCCACGGTCAGGGTGTGGGCCATTGTTCCCAGAGCTGTGGAAGCACATTAAACAGAGCAGGAGCACGACTGGGTCTGCATTCTAGGAAGGTCTCGGGAGCTGCAGGATGGAGAATGTCTGGGAGCAGAGCAGCGAGAGCTCTGCTGGGGCTCCAGCCAGGGCAGGCAAGGGGTGGGAGGGTAAGAGGCAGAGTGGAGGATCTGAACATGGGCAGGAGGTGGGGCGAGAGGCCTGGGCTGAAGGACTGGAGCGTGCTGGAGGAAGGTAAGCCATCAACTGTCACAGTGTTGTCCTGGAAATGGGGGCATCGGGGCTGTGTATCAAGATGTTGAGACATATAATATAATATAATATGGAAGAAGAAATGTGATAGATGTGAAAAATGATGTGTTCTTTGGGAGCAGTTAGAGATAGCCGCAAAGAGCTACCCAGGGGGCAGTTGGATTCTTGGGTATGAAACTCCACTGTGAGGTGTGACATGGAGATACACCCTTGGGGGCATTAGTGGGTAGACGATGGAGGTGATAGGAACAGATGGACAGCTGCAGCCCCCTGCATGTGAGGACGGCCTGGACACTCTCCCCAGCTGTGCCTGCGAAGCTCAGGTCCTTCACAGCGGTGCTTCAGGACACATCCGGAGGCTGCCAGAGAGGGGCAGGCATCCCGGGCCAACAGGAGGATCTTTGAACAAGTGACCTCCAAGGTGATAAATGAGTTTAGAACTCTGCCTGATGGCTCTGCCAGTCACCTTCACATTTTAGCTGCCTGGGGGCTTTTGCAGGTGGAGAATCAGTCTTGTTTTCTGCTTCTTCTTTCAGAATTAGAATGAGTATTTTCCAATGCTTCTTTGTCTTGGCCCAGGCTAAATGAGGGGCAACACAGGACCATTGCCATTTTTTCCTTACATACTTGAGGTGCAGTTTTTCACTAAATTTATTTTAGGAATATGTCATTTGACTTCAAAGGGGTTACTGTACTATTATTTTAAAAGTTTTTTTTTTTTTTTTTTTTTTTTCCCCAATCTGGGTTGCTTCTGCTTTTTTTCTAGTTTTGGCTGTTGTGACTAACACTGCTATGAACATTGGTGTGCAAGTATTTGGGTCCTGCTTTCATTTCTTTTGGGTATATACCCCAAAGAAGAATTGTGGAGTCATATGGCCATTATTTCATTTTATTTTACTAGCAGCTGTATTTCTTCTCCAGTGGCTGTACCAGTTTACACTCCCACCAGTAATACATGAGGGTTCTAGTTTCTCCACAGCTTTGCCAACCCTCCTCATTTTCTGATTTTTAGATAAAAGCCGACCTAATAGTTGTGAAGTTATGACTCCTGTCTCTTACTTCCAAAAATTCCAGCCCTCTTTTGAACACATATTAGGTATTTACTTGTACTTATTTTTAAATTGATGGGTCGAAATTGTTTCACCTTCACCAGGTGAGCAACAGTGTCAAGCAGTGTCAAGCCTACCTTCAGGCGCTTCCGTCACCTGGGGAAAAGGGCCTTTTCTGATTCAGAGACATTGCAGTCGAAAGCGAAGACATACTCTTTGTTTTTAAATATTGCTCTCTGATCACTGTATTAATATTCATAAAGCTCTTGAAAGGAGATTGTCATTTGGTATTAAGGCCATTACGGTTGTCACTAGGTTTCAGAGCATTGCTGCAGAGATTAAATTGCCCCTGCTCTTCTGGTCTCTTCAGATTAACTGCGTTAAGGTACGAGTCTCATCACTCATTTGCAAGCCCGTGCTCCTGAAGTGGAGATGTGGTTATTAGAAGTACAGAAGCTAGAGAGAATGCTTTAGAAGGAGCTTCTGGAAATCCAGATTTGGGAAGTTGCAGTTTGTGTACACGTTAAGGAGATAATGTCTCTGGGAAGAGAACACCACCACCAGCCAGTCATCTCTTACTGTCAGTGAATGCCACCAAACACAATTGACTGAGACCAGACATTGAGGAGAGGCTTTGCTTTTTGTTTTCAAAGTAGGTAGCTTGTATTTCTTAACATTCTGTCCTGGTGACTTTCACACTAACAAAAGCCAGTGGGTACTATGGAAATAATCGGTCTTTGGCAGAGCTAAAGACCTCCTGTTCTCTCATATATCTTGGAGAGAAATGTTCATCTGAGTGTCAGCAACCACAGGACTCAGAGCAGCTGAGCCAGAAGGGTTTGGTTTCTATAAAGTGACCTAAATCATATTTGTGTGTGTGTGTGTGTGTGTGCTCGCACTAGGGATTGAACCCAGGGGTAGTTTACCACTGAGCTACATTCCCAGTCCTTTTTATTTTTATTTTTTTATTTTTAGGTAGGGTCTTACTAAGTTGCTTAGGGCCTTGCTAAGTTGCTGAGACTGTCCTCAAACTTGCAATCCTCCTGCCTCAGACTCCTGAGTTGATAGAATTACAGTTGTGTGCCACTGCACCTGGCTGAGTGACCTGAATCTTGATGAACAGACAAGTCTCTCTAGTAAATGTTAACAAAAATTCAAATCAAGTCAAGAATATATGGGGAAAGATATAAACCAATGGAGAACCAACAAAATAGGAATCAGGTGAGGTAGAAAAGGTGAATATGCATATGGGTACCCTGATTTTGTAGCCATGCAACATGTAAATATGTTAGCCTACATAGTAAACTTTCCTACTTTTGAATTCAAATGAACATTTTTATTTTAGAGAATAGAAAGTAGACCTTAAGTTGGATCTTAATGAAACTGTACTACTAGTACTGGGACAACTTTTCACTTGTGATCATTTTAGAAAAGATGTTAGGGTGATTTCTTCTTTGCCATTGAGAATAGGGGAGAAATTTAGTAACTTTTTTTTTTTTTAATTTCAAAGTCCATTTTCATGACTGGGAAAATAAACAAATCATTTTAAAATGAAAGGCGATAGGATGAATGAGGGGATACTTTTTTCTTAAATTTACTAAAAATGACGTAACTGAAAACATGGAAGATTACATAATTTGAGGTTTTTAGGATGTTGCCAAGTTTAGGTCACTTTTTACATTTACAGATAAGATAGGCTTGAGGCTTGTGTGTAGAGAGGTTCAATTTACAGATGGACCTGTTGAGCCCATGGGCAGCCAAGGTCCAGAGCATAGCTTAGCTGAAGGCTTTTAAATATCATGAGGTGACTTTAAATTCTGCTCAGGATTTAGAAAACAGTCATTTCCAAAGAAGCAAGCTAAATTTTGTAAACACCTTTTGGAATTGATAGTGACAACAAATTTAAAATAATTATCTTCTATAGTGTTCAAGTCTACCAGTCCTGAGTATCAGTGTTCCTTATATCTTAAATCAGTATTTTAAAAGAATGTTACATTTTGAAGCCCAGAATTCAAATGTACTATTTGGGCATATTTAGTTTGTCCTATCTGGAACAGGCCAAGTACACTCTGTGTGTGTGTGTGTGTGTGTGTGTGTGTGTGTGTGTGTGTGTGTAGACCTTAATCTCCATTTTTTTTATTTATTTATTTATTTTTTTTTTAGTACCAGGGATTGAACTCAGGGGCACTCCACCACTGGGCCACATCCCCAGATCTTTTTTGTATTTTATTAGAGACAGGGTCTCACTGAGTTGCTAAGTGCCTTAGTCATTGCAGAGGCTGGCTTTGAACTTGCAATCCTCCTGCCTCAGCCTCCCAAGTGCTGGGATTACAGGCGTGTGCCACCTAGCCTGGCTAAATCTCCAAAATTTTGACTAAAGAAGAAATGCAAGGAGAACCAACAAAATCTGGGACTTTTTAAAGGTGTCTGTAATATTTATACTGTAAGATGTAATAAACTAGTGTTTGACTTGACCTTATAGTAACAAGTTAATTCCTTTTGAATATACATGGGAAACATCAGTGGGTTTATTTTTAGAGTACACCAAGTCACTCCAACTGCTGCTTATTTGGGAGAACAATGAAAAAACTAATTGATAAAAATTATCACATTCACCTCTCTCACACACACACACGCGCACACACACACACCCCTATTAGAGATAAAAGAGCAAAAATGAATATTGTAGTCATCATAGTCACCTTAAAAGATCTTGCAAACCCAGAGATAGAAGCTGTAGGACTGGCAGATCCATCTATGTCCCCAAATTAACTACTGTCAAGACTCCAGTAGACCTCTGGGGTCAGTGGCAGACGTGGATTGCTTTTAATGATTAGCTTTGTTCTCCCCCTGAGATTATTGCTGAACTCAGGTCCTGAGAATCCAGGGTACTTTCCTTTTCTATAAGAGTGGTATCACTTTGATGATAGTGCTAAAATGTCCCAAAACAGTGTGATTTCAAGCTGATGCTCACACCCAGTCAGCGGAGTGTTTGTTACTGGTCGTCAGTGGGTTGCACCATCATAAAAACCATCTCCGCTGTTCAGTTCATCTTTCCTCATAGCAGCTTTCTTGATGAAGGAAGCACAAGCATTAACCTCGGTTCTGGTGCAAGCCCTTATCTCCTTGTGCCCTGGCACTCCGCTCTCTCTCAGTGTTCTCTATTTGACTTTCAAGAATTTTCTCCGAACCCTGGAAAATTAAAAGAACATGATATTTTTGTTGGGTAATATTTGTTTTTTTTAATAGTTATTTATTTACTTTAGTTGTACACAATGCAATGCATTTATGTTTACATGGTACTGAGGATCGAACCCGGGCTGCACACGTGCGAGGCAAGCGCTCTGCCGCTGAGCCACAATCCCAGCTCTGTTGGGTAATATTTGTAAAGAGCAACTTTATATATAGTAGTCCCCCTTCTTCTGTGGTTTTCCTTTCCACAAGTTCAGTTACCCGCAGTCAACTGGGGTCTAAAATATGACTATAGTGCAATGAGGAATTAAGATATTTAGAGAGGAAGAAAAAGAGAGCACATTCACATAACGTTTATTACAGTGTATTATTATAATTGTTCTATTTAATTGTTATTATTAATCTCTTATTGTGCAATCAGTTTTATCATACAAACATAGGCATGTTTGTACAGGAAACAAAACTTGGTATATTTAGGGTTCAGTGCTATCTGAGGTTTCAGGCATCCACTGGGGGTCTCATAAAGGGTGCACTTAAAGGGTGGCTACAATATCTTTTTTATATCGTCTGCATTATTGTATTTAGTTATTCACTTCACTTCCTTTTTATGAAAGACGCTTTTCTGTTTTTGTGTGGTATTGATTTGTACATAGATCTGATTCCTATGTAGACAAATTAATAGGAATAATACTGTTGTACATTGTTTAGTGATAGTTATTAATCTGTACTATGCCATGCTCTATGGACATTCGCCTGTGTGATCTTCACAACGCTGCTTAGAAATAAAAATGTTTACCATTCTTCTTTTGGAGATAAGGAAACAGAGGCTTAGAGAGATTAAACAACAAACCCAGTGTCAAATAACTAGTAGTTAGTACAGCAGTGATTCAAATCCAGGTCTTTAGCTGAAGGATCCTTGCCCTCGACCACTCAAAAGCCCAGAAAGGTCAGGCAGAAAAGTGGACATAGTGGACAAAACCCATGCAGAGTCTCCTGTAACAAAAAAAAAGGGGGGAGGGGGAGAAATTTTCATTAAAATATATATTTTTAATGTCATAATAGTTGAGATCAAAAGAAATGACCAGGTGAAAAAAAAAGACAGTGGAAGCTCAAAGGGACCAAATACAAAAGCTGTTGCTATGGTTGGGGAGTTACTGCATCTGCGATTAGACCCTCATGTCAACTCCCATGCACGCAGGAATAGTAAGTATGACGGGACCCACATAAACTGAGCTCCTCCTCAAGGCCTGCCCCTTTCTCAAAAATGGGACTTGAGGAATTCCATCCACCCACCTCTTTCCATGTACTGGAACACTGGTCTGAGAACTGTGTCTGCCCTAGTGGTGTCAATGTCTGGGGAGGCTGTCTAAACTAAAAGTTGATAAGCACTAAAATTCTTTTAGAATCACCCCTAACAGATCCACACCGAAATATAACATTTAGAATTTTAGAACACCAAAGATGAAGAATTTTAAACTCAACCCTAAGGGGAGAAAGCAAATAACCAGAGGAGAAGGTCGAATTGTCATCCAAGGAACAGCATCTCGATTGGCAGTCCACACCTTTTTGTAACAAGACATTAGAATAGTAACTTCAAAATATGAGAAAAAACAATTGTCAACCCAGAATTCTATACCTCGTTAAACTATCATTTTAGAGTGATCATGACATGGAATACTCGGTGAGAGAGAAGAAGAAAACTATAATAAAAACAGCAATCTCATAAACATTGAGTGACAGAAGCCAGACACAAAAGAGTACTTATTATATAATTCTGTTTATTAAAATTCAAAAATTAGGCCAAATTAATGGAAAGTGATAGCTATCTAAAAGTGGGGTCAGTGGGTGCATTTGGACAGGCAAAGGACATGAGAGAACCCTTAGTTTTCATGGAAATCCACATGGGTGGTATTTTCAGGGGTCATATATATATAACATATACATATATAATATATACATATATTATATATATGAAAAAAATCTTCTGATGCATGCACATAACATACCAAATTGCATGTATTTTAAACCTCCTCCACAAAAGAATTTTTTTAAAGAGGAGACTGTAATGATGACATTTTAAGCTTTTATAATACTCATTAAAGAATTGCTCGAGATACATTTCTAGAAGAATGAGATAGAACCCAGAAGATTGGAGTGGGTTTTAATAATGAACAGTGAGGGGAAAAAAAGTGGTAAATAAGTAGTTTCATTTAAACAAACATTGACTAATAGCAATAATAATGACTTTGAGGAGTAGGGGGTTAAAGCAAGATGGAATTAAGGTTCTAAATAACAAGGTGGTAGGTGGTAATTGGAGCTACAACATTATAAGATCCTTGGTTTATGAGGGAGGAAAGTAGAAATGTTGATTAACTGTAACTCTGAGTCGATGTTAAAATTTTAAGGTAGTAACAAAAAAAGAAACAGGATGTCTAATTTTCCTATCAATTGATTAGTAAGAATTAAGAAATTCAATCTTACAGAAAAGGAGAGAAATAAAATATAGGAAATGCATGGTAAAAATGGAGAAAATAACAGAGTAAATAAGTCCAGTTAAATTAGTAACCATAATATAAATCTAATTTATTAAAGGATAAACATTTAACATCTGTTAGGAGACAGCTTATGCCATGCTTTTTAGAAGAGACTTCCAAAACAAAATTACACCAAGCAGGGGGATTGGAAATTAAAATCCAGGAAGATCCTTTAAAAAATGAGAACCAATACAACTACATTCATATCATTCAATTTTACGGAGACTTTTGTCTCACCTCTTTTTTTCCATGGTGTTTGAATAATAGGGCTTGTTCTCATGGTTACAGTATTCTAGACTTGGTGTGTGTCCTCCTAATTTGTAAATCTCTAGCAATCTTAACCCTTTATAAATGATTCATGTTGGCCTCTCATTTTGTTAGATTTTAGTGTCTCTTTTGCATCTTTTGTTGACCTAGAAATTCTACAGGCAGCTCCATTTTTAGGCTGATGAAACGCAGTGATCCCTGAAGCAATCCGGTAGTCTCCCACAGGTAACCTTCTTCAAGCTTGAAATGATTCCATTTATTACCATGAATCCCTGCCCTTGAGAACATTTCAGTTGAATGTTTTCTAATTTCTTTCCATGCTCTGCCTATGCACATTGGATATCCGTCTGTCTGCTAAAATCTTTCTTAACATCCCTAAGTTAAGGCTTTGATCACCAAATTATGTATCCCATGGGTGTTTGGGGCTGACACAAAAGGAATAAAACAACCTGTCACAGCTAATTTTACAGTATAATTGAAGAGCTAAAGCAACTATTGAGGGTGTGCATCACCCTGTCTCTAAGGAATAAATACAGTGAACAGATCTGTGCTTTTCAAAAAATGCTAACTATTTGTCCCTTTTGCAAAGAGTAATAAACTACAACTGTACACAGTCACAAACTCACCCTGGACACCAGAATTTTTCACACGGTGTCTTTGCTGCACTCGTGTAAACTTCTGGCAGGCCATCCAGCCCCTTGGTGCCCACAAACATTCACTCTCGGTGCCTCTGTCTCACCTCTTTCTGGCTTCCTGTATCTGTCCAGAGACATTAGTCTTTAATATGTGGACTGAACAAAATGTAAATGCTGTGGCTTGCTCTTGCTGACCAAAGAAATCTAGTTTTAGTTTCAGATCCAGATATGTTTGAATTGACTTGATATTTTGCACTCACTATAAAGTGAGGAGCTACATCATTATGATAATGACAGATCTCTGGGTTATGTTTAATTGCTGTGTTTTAAGGATTCCTGTGAAAGACTTCTTTTGCCATGCATTAATCCCCAGTTGGAGAATTAGCTGATGGCTCTCTGATTTGGACTCAGCAGCAGTTTATGTTGAGCATAAACCTAAAAGGGGCTTGGGTTTTGTTTCTTTTTTTTTTTTTTTTTTCCACCTACGTGCTTGCTTATTTAGGGTTCATTAATTTTAGGGTTAGATTAAAACAGTCACCCAAATCATAAAGAAAATTTTATAGCTAAATGGATAGTATCCTTATTTTTTCATTAGCTTATATAATTTTTATTAATAACACTAAGACCACAATAAATGAGCAAAGGATGTGACAGTTCCCCTAAAGAGAAAATCAGTTGATCAGTATGCATCGAAAAAAAATGTCCAACTCACAATCATCAAAATGTGAGCTAAAAGAACCATGAAGTATCCCTTTTCATTTTATAATTCTACTTTAGTAAGGTACTTAAATTATTTCTAGAACTTTATGAAAAGGTATTAAAGATCTTGATTGTTAAAGGGATGTTGTAAGATATATAGATAGATAGATGTTATACACACACACACACACACACACACACACACACACACCCCAAGTATGTCAGTATGTAGGGAGAGATGCCTGTTTCTATGCACATTTGTTTACATTGAGATGATCTATCTTTAAATATTGCCAAAGAATGAGCAAAATACTGCACAACTATGATATAATCCTTTCAGGCACTAAATGTATACTTATGGAGATCTTCTATAACACAGAAAACATGCTTATGAAAAAGACACATGACATTTCATGTATCCCCAGGCCCCACTGCTCACAAAGGCAAAGTATAAGAGAGAGTGAAAGGTGTGTGGTGTCCAGCATCACCAGGGTGGATAGATATCCAGTCCTTTGATTCCCTCGTCATACAATCTAAGGAATGTTTGGGATCTGGGTGAAATAGCCCAGTAGTATAGCTCGGTTCCTTTCATGCATTGGAAATGGATTGCACAAATGTTGTTAAAAACATGTCCATGGTTAAACCATCCACTACTGTTTAGAAGAAACTTGGACAGTGTCCAAGAGAAATGACTTTCCAGCGTTGGAATGTTTTTGTCTGCAGTGCATTGCTTGGTTTTGAATATTTAAATTATAGGAACCTTGTATTCTTGGGACACGTGCAAGACATGGAAATCATCAGTAGTTGTTCAGCTTATTCTCCATGCTACATCTGCAATGAATCCCAAAGGACTGTCTGTGAAGAGAGCTGATCCTCCTGCAGGTGTCTTTACTATGGAACCAAGATGAATAAAAAAAGTTTGTATAGAAAGACTTATCTTTGGAATCTGAGGACATCACTATGAGTGTTTTTTGAACCTAAAAATATATGCAATTCTTTGCTATTTTTATTTGAGAGGCAGTTGCAAAATCTCACAATCAAAATAATTTTATTTTTAAGGTAGAAAAACTTAGAAATGATGAAATGTTTTGACTGGTGTGGCACTGAAGCTCTGATGGAAGTTGTTCTTATGCGCATATCAGATAAGTTTTGTTGTATAATATTTAAGTTCCCTGCAAATTCTATGTGCTGATGGCAACTTCTGGAATCAGTTTCTGCGCTGATCTTTTGTAATGGAAATATTGGAGGTTTGGCGCATCTTTGTCATGAGCAAGCCAGTTGGACCTATGTCTAACTTCAAGTATGGAACATACTAATTGCATAAACATGTCTTAGGGTAAAGAGAATGAGTAGACTTTGGAACATAACACCCTAGGATCAACCTCTGGCTCTGCTTTGTACTGAAGGTGGGACCTTAATTTACTTAATGCCCCCAGTCTGTTTCTTCACCTGAAATGTGGGAATAACAGCACTAATTTGGCAGAGTGGTGAAGACTGAAGAAATCATATGTGATGCATAAGGATCAACATATGGTACTTAGAATTAATATTTCCATAACATTTTTATTAACAATGTATACAGTAGGTTTTTTAATAAGTTGCTTTTTGAATGATTTTACCATTCATCTAAATTGAGTACTATGTACCGTGGGCTAGATTTCTAGTCTGGATGAGAGTTTTGCAGGTGACACACACTCTTGCTGGCCACCTTATGGTCAGTAACCCAGCCTGGGGAGATGGCATAGGGGGTCTCCTGTTTTCTGAAACCTGGAAATAGAGCCCTTTTTATTAGAAAAACCCAGAAGCTTGTCAAGCATTCAATCCACACTTATGTATTCATTAGCACCATGCTGAACCAAATGTATTTAATTGGATGCTTAATAATTCTGATTCAGACACTTTATAGAGTGTGAGAAAGATATATTCTATTTCTGTCAGGAACTTGAGATATAACATATCAGAACAATCTGTAAAAAAAAAAATCTGTGCTGATAACTTATTCTCAGTTCATGTCATATGCCCATCTAGCCTGGTCTTAAATCTCATGAGGAACAAAAACGATGTCCACACTGGAAATGACCTAAATGTTCATCAGTAGAGAATAGATGAACCAACTGAAGTATATTTGTGCAACAGGATACTAGGCATCATTAAAAAAAGAAATTCTGAGCTACTGATAGATACAATATGGGTGAATTTTAAAAACAGTTTGTTGTAGCAGGGCACAGTGGCCCACACCTATAATCCCATCAGCTCAGGAGGCTGAGGCAGGAGGATAGCGGATTCAAAGCCATCCTTAGCCACTTAGCAAGATCTTGTCTCAAAATAAAAAGAGCTGGGGATGTGGCTCAGTGGTTAAATGCCCCTGGGTTCAACCCTGGTACCAAAACAAACAAACAAAAAACTGTATGTTGTGCCAATGAAGCTAGACACAAAAGATTATTTATTCTGGGATTTCATTTTTGTGAAGTTCAGGAACAGGTATATCTAATCTATGATGGAAGAAATGGGAAATAAAAGTTACCTTTGGGGTGAGGAGGAGATATTGACTGGGAAGGGGCAAAAATGAGTTTTCTAGGGTGAGAGAAAATGTCCTGTATCTTAAAGATACAAAGACACTCTCCCCCCAACCCCCGCCACACATACAAACTCATCAAATTGTACAGTTAAGCTTTGTGCATATGTGGTATGTCTGTGTAGGTTATACCTCCACTTAAATAGTGTCCAAGAAAGGGAACCATTTTGTTTGTGGGGAGTGGTTAAGGTGGAGATGGGAAGAGATTAACTCTTAAAATATTGATTTTTTCCTAGGGTTTACATTTTTATGAGTTCTGTTTCTATTTTTAAAAAAATCTATTGACCTCTGATTTTAAAACAAAATAAAGCCTGTCAGCATGGCTCCCAGCTCCTGAATACATTGGACACCAACTTTTAAAGTCAAATTTCTGCTCTGACACAGAATAAAACAATATAAATACTACTCACATTTACCAGAGTTCTAGCCCTGGAGTGCTAGAAGGCACATCTGTTTGGAGTTTAGAAGTGACATTGATTTTAAATGTCTCTGGATGCATTGATATTTTAGTTTGGAGAAAAGAACAAGTTGTTTTGCAGATTCATCTTCCTGGCTTGGGTTTGTTCAATTCCTCCAAGGGAGAAGCAGGAGGACAAATTGCTTAGAGTTGAATGTGAGCATGTGTTTGAACTTGAGGTAAATTGATTTTCATACATGATATCTTCATTTTATGCATAAAAGTGAGCCATTAGCTGATTAACCTTTGCAGTTTGCATTTGCTAAGATTTAAGGAGAAAATACAGTGAATCAAAACAGGTAGGAAGATCTCACAGCTCAGCCTAAGTACAAGCACCCAGCTTGCGAAGATCACCTGGGAAGCAAATGTTGACACTATCATTTCATGTTTTCACTTAAAAACCTTCACAATGGTTAAAAACAATTGTAAACAACATATTCTGTTGTGGTATTTAAAGCCTATCTTGACACTTTTTCTCAATCTTTCTAGCCATATCACCCCTTCTTCTGCAGGGAGCTCTGCCCCCAACTTTCTATCCCTGCAGAACTGTGTGACATTTCCTTAAACCTCTGAAGGTTCCATCTTGGTCTCTAGGCACTGTAACTTCTTCCCCTGCCCCATGCTTCCCCATCCCTCTACTTTAACAGGACACCATGCCTCATGCACAGTAGGCATGAAAGCTTTACTCAGTTACGGGAAGTCCAGAAGGACAAAGCCTACATCTATCTGCACAGCAGAGATCTTTTTTAAAAAATGAAATGTCTTAGATTGACCATTTCACGGTACACAGGTTTTACGCTAATAAAGATTTCATGGAACCCTTCAACAGTCTTGTTCCTCCCTGCCTTCAAAACTTCATAACACTCAGTAATTAGGATTTTCGTTCCAGCAACCAAAAAAGGTCACCCAGACTTCTTTTGGTAACAAAATAGTTTAGCAGTATTGTGGAAGGAAGTAAAGGGGGGAAAAACCGATTGTGAAACTCCATAAGCTAAAATAAAAAAGTAAGGTGATTATATTGTTATTTTATTTTTAATTATTGTTGTTAAGTCATGAAGCCCCTCTCGCTACTATGCGCTACGATATCAGAGCAGCCATTACCTCATCCCCTGAATCTGTCACCAAGGCCTAATAGCTGCGTTGAGACTTGAAAGGCACCATTGGATCACTTTTCTAACATTTTGTCTTGTCATAAAATGCCTAATGAAATCTGAAGGCAGCACATGTATGTCAACAATGTTTTTCCTCATAACTAAGATTTTAACTAAGATTTTAACATTACTTCTGATAAAGTTTTAAAATATTTGTAAATGTATTTCACATTTACTTATGTATTTGTACACATAATACTATTATATATATATATAAATGTATACACATCAATACAGTATGCCCATATATCTATGAGATGTGCAGTAAATTACTTACAGATGTTGGGAGATGGCATAAAAATCCTCTTTGTGACTACCTTGGCACCTCTGAACTTGCTATTTCCTCTGTCTGAAATGCTGTTCCCCCCCAGATAGTTGCAGGCTCATTCTCCCATCTCCTGTGTCTTCACCCTTGTTCGTCCCTTCACAGCTCTTTTCAGAACTCATAGTATATATTTGATCATTTGTATTGTAAACTCTTCAGCATGAGCTAATTGAGGGCAAGCCCCTTGTTTTATTCACTTTACATCCCTAGTGTTTATCCCAGTGCCCATATCATAGGAATTCAATAAACATTTGCAAAATGAATGGAAGAATGAATAACTTCAAGGTCCAACCCTGATCCAACCCTTTGTCATACATGTGAATTTCTTTGCATCATTCCCGGTGAGAACCTGCATTCATGAATTAATTGAAGGGCACTTCTAAAACAATATGGAAACAAACTGAATATATAAGAGCTTAAAATGAAATAAAGGTTGACCCAAGCTGAGCTGAGAAGAAAAGGAGGAGGAAATTTTCAGAAAGTATTTCAAAGGAAGGGAGGAAGAAGGAATCAACCTGACCCATGTTTGTAGCTGGTGGATAGAAACTGCATTGTCAGTCAAGGCATTTTTTACCTTTATTTCAGAATCCCCGAGAAATTAGTACCTATGTAGCACTTTATGCCAAGTATGCTAGTACGGCTTATGACATTATTTAAAAATAAGTGACTAACTGAATAAAATCAGGCTACACAAGGACTAATTATGAGAGAGTATCATGAACCAAAGATTATGAGGCCCAGTCTAGAAAACATTGTTGTATGCCTTATCTAACTGGAGCTCATTACATGAGTGAAGTGATTTGTTCCCATTTTTCAGATGTCAAGACTGAGTCTCAGAGACTTTAAATGAGAAGTCTCAAGTTCATATGTGTACCTGATTCCATCTTTGAAAGCACATCTCTAGAATCCAGAGACTGTAGTATATGATAGGAAAACTCCAATTCTTGCAGTAATCCTTAGAAGTTTAAAAAAAGAAAATTAGAAAATTCTATCTCCTCTGTTTTAATATAAATCTCTTTCCCACATTGCTGTTCATCTCAAAGAATTTGTTTCTTGAATTCCTGGGTTCAATTCCCGGCACCACCAAAAAAGAAAAAAAAGAAATTTTCAATCTTGAATTACAAACTTATTTTTAGAAGTCTTCTCCCACCTCCTTTTCCTTAGACGCAACAACTGAATTGAAATGAAAATTAATTGTCCGAATTTAGGCGATTCACCATGCAGTTACCCATTTTCACCACAAGAGGTCACTTACAGGCCAGTGAGGGCAAAACCTCCGAGGGGTTTATGAGCAGTTGTAAAAGAATTCAGGGAATAAAATTTATAGACCATGTCATGACTCCTGACAGGGTGTGAAGCGATGACTCATTGGATCAAGTTAGCAGGAAGTGAAATATCTTTGGGTTTGGGGACAACCTTGAATCAAAGGGGGATGAAAGGCAAGAAGACACGAAGTGCAGAGACCTCTACTGGCTCCATTTGCCACCTTCAGTGTTCCAGGCACTGTGCTGAGTATTTGGAGAATGACAGCAAGTGCGCAGCCTCTCCTCCCGCCACTCCTGCAGCTAGAGGAGTGATTGACAGCCTGTTTCCACTAATACTCTGTCATGTGCTTTAAAGAGGAGATTGCAAACTCAGAGCTTGTAACGGGCTGCAGCTGGATTTGTTTGGCTCCGTGCTATTCTGTAACTCTTACATATTGTTTTGTTTCCTATCTGGCTGGCTTCACTCATAGGCATTCCCTGCCCAGCCCCATGGACATTTGAGTTTTCTCCCTGGGCTCTCTTTCACCTTGCTGTGGTGAAAACGAGCCCCTTCTACTTCTTTGCTCTTCCTTTGAGAGGTCTGGTTTCTACTGCCCTGGGCATTTCAGGACTTGGCCGTCTTGCTGCCTCAGCAGCTGCTTCTGTAACAAAGACAATGTCAGCTTCTTCTCCTTCAGATGAGATCTGAAGTCAAATGACCTTGTTTGCCTCAAAGAGAAGAACCAAAGGGCTTTGTGGAGAGGAGGGAAGTCGGCAAATTAGCAGGATGTTCTAACTAGGGCATCTCTGACTTGGCTGCCCCTGAGGGCATGTATGGCCAAATGTCATTGGAATAGGCAGCCTCCAAAAGCACACACACTGTAGGTTTCTCTTCAAGTTTCATTTCTTCCCCATCAGTTTCTTTTTCTTCTTACCTTCTCCTTATGTCATCCACTGTCTTTCCCTTTCTTTGGGGTATTATCTTCTCATTGCTTTCTGCTCCCTCTGGTGGCCCTTGCAAAAACTGGGGCTTAATTCAACCCTTAGTTGAGACTCATTTGTTTTAACTCAATTTGAGCTGATAGCACTGCCCAGTTCATGCCACAGCTCCCACCGTGTGAATCGTTATTACAGCCTATGGCTGTATTCATTTAATTTACCTGTTTGATCTCTACCTGATTAATCTGTCAGCTGTTCCTGTGCAGGTCAGGAGGTGCATCCAGCAGCTTGCATCAAAGGGTGAGAAACATTCCAGAATAGCTTACAGAGTCTATAAATCCACTTGTATTAGTCTCCTATTGCTGCTGTAACAAATTACCACAAACTTAGTGACGAAAAACAACAAAAAATTAATATAGTTTGATAGATCAGAAACTGGTACATGATCCATGGAACTAAAATCAAGGACTCTGTTCCTTTCTGGAAGCTCGGGGGCAGTGGGGGGGGGGGGGACTGATTCTTTGCTCATTCAGTATGTTTACAGAGTTCAATTCCTTGAGGTTGTAGGACTGAGGTCCCCATTTCCCACTGGCTGCCAGGCCATTTCTAGCTACTTGCATTGCTTGGCTTTATGTCTCCCTTTCACCTTCTTCAAAGTCACCAAGGTCAAGCCCTCCTCCTGCTTCAGATCTCACCTCTTTTTCTTTCGTCTCACCACTTTGACATAGCCAAAAAAGATTCCCCACTTTTAAGGACTCATGATTAGGTTGGGCCCAACCAGATAATCCAGGATAATCCCCTCATCTCAAGATCCATCCCCTTAATCACTGCCACAAAATCCCTTCCTGATGTAAGGTAACATCTGCACATGTCTGGGGATTAGGGGATGGACATCTCTGGGGGCCGATAATCTGCTGCACACAGTGGCGAACCCAGCTCTTTAGTAGGAATCCCACATGGTGGTTATATTTGAAACCAGACATGGGATGGTCCACTAAATAAACCACTTGATGGGGACGGGGAAATCTTGGATCTCATTCCAGCCCTGTGACCATGAACTTGGCCGCGGCTGCACAGAACTTGCTTTTCTCATTTGTGGGTTTGTATCGCCAATGTGTTTAGCTTTAAAGTATCTTAGAAATTAATAAAATTGACTAACATCCTAGTAATCAGTGTTTTCAATTACTGATATGAGAGAGATCTGTTCAATGTCCATTCTTCCTGTTTCAATTACTGAGAGAAACTAGATTTTATTTGGGAGGTCTAGTCAAAACACAACAGTTAAAAAACTCTGTTTTCTAAGTTTTCCTTGCAGGTGGCTATTGTGACATGTTTCTGGTTGAGGAGATAACAATGTAAAATACTAGATGGGGATTCTAGGAGAACTCTCTAAACAGAGCTGGCTCAGCTGTTATACACCATTTCTTACCTATTCCTTGCCCATTGCCTGCCTGCAATGCAGACATGCAGCCCGCACTCAGGCTGCTATCTTGAAATTTTAAGAGTCAACCCAAAGAATGGCAGACTGGGAGAATGGGAAGAGCTGATTTCTCAACAATATTGCAAAACCCCCCAATCAGCCCTGGACTGTCCATCTCTGGACTTTTACATATGAAAAAAAAAAATGTGCATGCAAGTGCAAGTGAGGGGAGTCTATTTTGTTCCTAGGCAGCTGAAATTAATTCCTCACTGGTCTCTGTGCTCTGACAATTGATTTTCACTCTAAAGACATTATTATAAGATTCAGAAGTGTCTTCTGGAAATAGGAAATAGGCTGTGAAAAATAGCCCTTTCTTAATAATAAATTTAACTCTAGCAAATGATTTCAAGACAGAAGTAGTTATAAATGCATGTCTAACCCCTTTAAATTACTGTCACTTTTTCATGTGCATTGTATCTCATTTTACCATCAGAATTACTAGGAAGCAGGTGAGTGAGACATGGCATTGCTTTCATCCACAGTTCAGAAAACTGAGGCCGAATGAGCTTAGGCTGACGTCCTAAAGACCCCAGGTCCTATCTGTTGGCTCTAAGCCATTTGCTCTCTCAGAATCCTCTCTTTAAGATTTACTCCTTAATGTTATGTTTTAAAAGAATTTGTGGCTTACAATGTAAACAAAACATAAACTTTCTTTTCTTTTGTCCATCGTGTGTATTTAGCATAGAAAAACTACAAGATTACTTTTCTCAAGAGTTACCTCTTCTGGCTCTGATGAAACAGGAGGCAGTCATACCCAGAAGAAGACCTCCCAGAAATGAGGAAGGTCAGACTCTGGAAATGGAGCTGTGACCCTGGTGGCCAAGAGGCAGCAGCACCACCTGGCCTCTCTGATACCCTCCAGTTCTCCTACTCCTCCCTAAAGAAACCAGGATAGCCTAGAATCCCTAGGAAGAGCAGTTCCTAGAGATAAAGAATTATAGAGAGGAAAGCAACCCTACAACATGAGTGTGGCAGTTATTTCAGAGCACTGAAGTTGATAGACTTCTGAATGAGAAAATTTCTTTTCAGCTGGGTGAGGTGATGCACGCCTGTAATCCTAGCTAATGGGGAGGCTGAGGTTAGAAGGGCAACTTCAAAGCCAGCCTGAGCAATTTAGTGAAACCCTGTCCCAAAATAAAAAATGAAAAGAACTTTCTCTACTGCTGTTGTACATGATGTGGTCAGAAAGATTCAGATTTTCTAAGTCTCAAGGATTTACTTGAAAGGCAAAATGCTGATTTTTATGATGATTGTTTTAGTCAGCTTTTTTGCTGCTGGGACTAAAAGATCTGACCAGAACAATTGTAGGAGAAGAAAAATGTATTTGAGGACTCACTGTGTCAGTGTTCGTAATCCATAGAAGGTCAGCTCCATTCATCAAGGCTCAAGGTCAGGCAGAACATCATGGCAGAAGAGTGTGGCAGAGGGAAGCAGCTCACATGATGATCAGGAAGCAAAGAGAGAGAGAGAGAGAGAGAGAGAGAGAGAGAGAGAGAGAGAGAGATCTCTACTTGCCAAATACAAAATATATACCCCAAAGCCATGCCCCCCCCATGTCCTACCTCCTCCAGACACACCCCATCTGCCTTCAGTTACTCAATTAATCCCATCAGGTGATTAATTCACTGATTGGGTTAAGGCTCTTGTAACCCAATCATTTCTTCTCCAAACCTCTTGCATTGTCTCACATGTGAGCTTTTGGGGACACTTCACATCCAAACCATAACAATCATGAATAGAACAGAGGTCAAAAAAAATACAAATGACATCTCAAATGCAAATGACACTCTCATTTTCAGAATATATCTTTTATCTGGAGGACTGAAGAATCCTCTAAATTGTGAACTTTTAAAAGTAAATTCATCTTGCATAATTTCAAAGTTCATAATACTTTAAAAGGTATTAGAAAACTTATAAACTGAAGAAGAATTTAAAAGGGAGAGTGTTCCCACTAGCCAAAACAGAGGTGCCTTTTCAAATGCCTTTTCTTTTTTCTTTGAAAAGGAGATTTCCACCTAGATCTTCCATAATACTTAAGCCAAATATTGAGGATCATTCACTGGTGAGTTAATTGACTTAAACACCCCCTTTTCAAAGCTTCTTGCTTTTAGCATCTACAATCATTTCAGAGCTAAGCCAAAAATTATTCAGTTTGGGAAATTGTAAAATCATCATCATGAATGCAAGTGTGGGGAAGATTTCTTTCATGTGCACTGTCATGGCTTGGATAAGAGGTGTTCCCCAAAGCTCTTATGTTAATGCAGGAATATTCAGAGGTGAAATGATTGCATTATGAGAGCTGTAGCATAATCAGTCCACCCTAGTGTGAATGGTAACTGCAGGCAGGTGGGGCATGGCTGGAGGAGGTGAGTCACTGGGCATATGCCCTGGAAAGGTATTTCTTCCCTGCAGCCCCTTTTCTCCCTTTCTCTGCTTCCTGGTGGCCATGAATGGAGCAGCTTTCCTCTACCACACCCTTCCACCATGATGTTCTGCCTCATCTGGGGCCCAGAAAAATAGACTCAGCTGACCGTGGACTAAATCCCTGAAACCAGGAGTCAAAATAAACTTGCCCTTCCCTAAAGTTGTTCTTGCCTTGTATTTTGGTCATGGCAATGAAAATATAACACATATACATTATAGAAGTTACCCTGGGGTTCAAATTATAACAGGCTTGTCCTCTGCCATCAATGTATTTAGAATTGAAAGGGAAAAACAGACTAAACGTGTGATAAATAATAAGAACAAAAAGATGCAAGCATCTTCTGTGAGTTAGCAGATGTCTCCCTGCCCAACAAGGTGCCACATTCTTGGTTTTCTATGGGTTAGAATTATATTGCAAGTAATAAAAACCAGTTCAAAATAGCTTACGCATGGAAGAAGGTGGGGAGAAGTTGTATGTAAAGAATATGTAAGTTGCTTATGGGTCCCAAGGGCCAATGGTGTAGCCTGGCTACAGGACAGATGGGAAAGCTACCAAAAACTTAGGTTTTATGTTAGGGTTTTGGATTTTTTTTTTTTTTTTTTTTTTTTTTTTGCCTCCGTCTCTTTCAACTTTCCTGTGCCAGTTACCACATCCACCAAGCTGCCAGGACAAAATTATAGCTCCTGGTGGTTCTATTCCTCTGTTCCTGAAACTAGCCCAGATGAGAATTGAAACTCTTAGTCTCATTTCTAAATTTCTACAGAAAGAACTATGACCTCTCATGGATCAGGTACCCACCACTGTTCAGTTGGCTAAAGCCAGGTGGAATAAACAAGGCTAACAAAGGTCAAAGTGGAAAGCAATTCTAGAGAAGGTAAAATTGTGATAAGCTGCACAGAGACCTCCACAGGTTCTTCTAATCTGCCTGAACAGCTATCCATTGAGCCTGTGGGTGGAGAATGGCAGGTGGGAAAATGGAGATTTTTTTTTTTTTTTGAGGAGGTCCTTTTACATAGATTAAAAGAAAAAAAACATTTTCTATCAATTGAATAAACAGTATCTTCATCAGGGATGTACAGATGTTCTCCAGATAGGTGTAGATGCTTTTGAAATTCATGCAATTTAAATTTCTTTCAGTATGTTACTAGATTACATATTTAGTCCTCAAATATCTTTTTCAATCACTGGGCACTGATGGTAGATCTATGCCTATGTGGGAGTTCCTGCTGTGCAAAATAATCAAGCAGTCCTGTGTGTAAGGTTAGGCATGGACTGAAACTGAGGAGCTGCCTCTGTTGGATGTTGGGTGTTCATCAGGAAGCTCTTCACAGGAATTTCATTTATCAGTCTTCTTGTGTTATCATGGACTCATCTAAAAACACCTTAGTACACAGGAGTATGTTATATGCATATACATAATAAATTGTGGAATGCCTACCTTGAATGGTAGAGAATATTTAACTGTCTTTATATTACTTTCAGTCACATTCAGTAACAGGAACCCAGCCAACCGAAGGTTGATAAGCAAAGGTCCTTTGCAATGTGCCATAAGGAATATTTAAGCATGACTTGTAATTTTCATGGTGATTTTTGAAATGTGAGCAAATGCTTTCAAAGTGTTTTAAAAATAGCCCTTAAAGTTACCTCAAATACTAAAAGTACTGTTCACACTCTTTTATGGATTCTTTTTGTAGAGATTACAAAAGGAAAGTTTCATTTTAGCATTAAAATAAGAATGACAATAATGTAATAGCAGTAGAAACTAGTTTTACTATGAAATTTCTTGAGATAAAGAGTTGGCACTTTACAAACATCTTTTTATTTTATTTTTTGTTGCCACAAACATAGATACTGTATGTATGCCTGTTTTATTCAGAAGGAAATCAAGTTTGAGAGGTCTGCAACTTATGCCAAATTGTTTGGATCCAAATTAATATATATTGTGGTTTAGATATAAGGTGCCTCCCAAAAGCTCATGTGTGAGACAATGCAAGAAAGTTCAGATATGAAATGATTGGATTATGAGAGTTTGAACCTAATAAGTGCATTAATCCCCTGGTAGGGATTAACTGGGTGGCAACTGTAGGTAGATAGGGTGTGGCTGGGGCAGGTGAGTTCCTGGATATGTGGGAGTATGTGCCTTTGTGGCTTATATTTTGTCCTTGTCAAGTGAAGCAGTCTCTCTCTGCTCCCTGTGCCATGTCCTGAGCCACTTTCCCCTACCAAACTTTCTACCATGATGTGCTGCCTGACCTGGGGCCTAAAGCAACAGAGTCAGCCATCTATGGACTGAGACCTTGAAACTTTGAGCCCCCAAATAAACTTTTCCTCCTCTTACTGTTCTCATGCAGTCTTTGGTCCCAGCAGCAAAAAATCTAACTAAAACCATATGCTTTTTACTACCCCCTTGAATGGAAGCAATGATGACAGAGAGATCCAATTTACCCATTAGGTTAACTAGCGAAGAGTCGGACGTTGTTGTCACAATGGAAAGACACAGCTTCATTATTAAGACCAGCTTCTGGAGCAAATCAAAAGATATTAGTTCAAATCCCATCCCCACCTCTTAGCTTTGTGACCCTGGGAAAGTTACCCAACCCATCTATTCCTTGATTTCCACCTGTTTAAGTTGAAGATGGACAAGCACTACTTCATGGAGTTGTTTGAAGGATTAAATAATATTAAGTGCACAGACTAGTCCTTGGAACATGGGAAATTACCTTCCTACCCTGGAGCCCATGTACTTTGCATTTAGCACTACTGAGGGGCTGCTGAAGTATAGTGGGCCCTATCAGTGGTCCAGGCTGGAAAGGCAGAAGGCAAAAAAAAAAAAAAAAAAAATCCAGTCTTCCTCCACCTTGTAATTCTCCATATTCTAATGGTTTCCAGACTTCTTTGCTCAGTCCATGAGAGGGAACCAACAGAGCAATCAGAATGGAGACGCAGACTGTGGCGAACAGGCAGAGGATGGGGGGGATGGGGGGGATTCCAAGTCCAGCAGTGGTGGAAGAAGAGGGAAGTCAACAGCCTGCAGCCCCCAACCCTGGCTCAGGCAACCATCGAGGGCTTCTTCCAATTAGTGGCCACCACCCCTCCCAGGACTACCATGATACACTTTAAATTCATCCAGTGCTGTTCTCAGAAGCTAAGGAACCCTAACTAATTGGACAATAAAAAAAAAAAAAAAAAAAAAAAAAAAAAAAAGATTTGGGTCTTGAGAGGGTGGTGCACTTGGAGTTCGCAGTGATTTTCATTGCACGCCGCTCTGCAGCTGGCTGGCTGAGGCCTGCAGAAGAAGCCTCATAACCTTATTATGCTGATTTTTCCTGCAAGGAAAATGAGAACTGGTTCATTTGCCCTCTCCGGCCTCCCCAGTAGTCCTCAGAAGATTAATTGCTATTTGAAATTCATTTTGATTTGGTTCAAAGAAATACAACCACAGACTATAGAAATACTAAGGTGAAATACTGAATTCCTATAAATCAATTGAAATTATGTGTCTTAGATACAGTGACCATTTAATTTATCATCCAAATTTGGACAATTTTGAGAATAAAAGGAAGCACTGGACATAATTAAAATTTTGTGATTTCTCTTGAAACATGGTTTGGCAGTTTCTTAATGGAGCTAAAAATACTCTAACCATACATATGATCCAGCCCTCAGTCTCCTTGGTATTTATCCAAATGAGTTAAAAACTGGTGTCCATACAAAACTGGCACATGAATGTTTATCATAGCTTTATTCATAACTGCCAAAACTCGGAAGCTACCAAGAGAGGTGAATAGATTAAAAACACTGGTGCAGCCATACAATGAAATATTATTCAGCACTAAAAAGGATCTGAAATAGTCAAACTTATGGAAGTAAAGAATAGATAGGTGGGTGCCAGGGGCATGGGAAAGGGAACAGGAAGTTGCTATTCAACAGATAGGAAGTTTCCGTTGTGTATGGGTAATTTCCAGAGATTTGCTCTACAACATTTTACCTATAGTTAACAATACTGTATTATACTGTTCAAAAAAAAATTTTTTTTTTTTTTTTGGTACCAGGGATTGAACTCAGGGGCACTCAACCACTGGGCCACATCCCCAGCCCTTTTTTGTATTTTATTAGAGACAGGGTCTCAATGAGTTGCTAAAGTGCCTCACCATTGCTGAGGCTGGCTTCGAACTCGCAATCCTCCTGCCTTAGCCTCCCAAGTGCTGGGATTACAGGTGTGCACCACCGCGCCCAGCACTGTTTAAATTTTTATTAAGAGGTTATATCTCATGTCACGCATTCTTATTACAATAAAAAAATTATTGAACACTTGTTAATTATCACACACTATTCCAGATTCTGGCGACACAACTGAAAAGGAGGAATGAGGTAAATAATCAACAAGTGTGTATTTCTTCATGTGAAATGTGCTATGAAGAAAAATAAAGTAGCTGATAGTGATGGAGATGGCTATTTTAGATAGGTTGTCAGGGAGTTTCCCTTCTAAGGTGACATTTGAGCAGAAACGTGGCAGGAATGAGCCATGTGGGAGAGGATCTGTCTAGGCAGGGGGAATAGAGAGTGAAAAGAAGGTGCTGGCATTTCATGGAATTGCAAGAGCAGATGAGGGCTAGAGGAAAGCAGAAGTTGAGGTCTGAGGTCTGAGAGTGAGGTGAGCAATCATCAGAGGTGGCACATAATCCAACACACTATGGCAGGATCATGAAAGCCTGGAGACCAATTAAGAAGCTGTGGAAATGGTCCAGGGAAGAGATGGGCTGGTTGGGTCTTGATCCATTTTGAAGGTAGAAATGAGCAGTTGCTGGGAGATTTGATATAGGGAATAAGAGAGTGAACTTAAGGATGATGCTGAGGTTTTCTGGGAGCAACTGAAAGAAGAGTGATGAGAAAGATGGTTAGAAGGAACAGGTTTAGAAGGAGAAAGCAGATGTCTGTTCTTACACATGATAATTTGAGGCACCTGCCAAATATCCATACTGAGCTGTTAGGAAGGCAGAGTGTTTCTTGAGAAGTTCAGGGAAATGGTCTGAGCTGACAATGGTAACCTAAGAACTATCATCGCATAGATGGTCTATGAACCAGGAGCCTGCATGAGCTTACCCTGGGGACAGTGTAGATGGAGAAAAGAAAGGTTCAAGGCCCGAAACTAGGTCCTCCAAGGAAGAGAGGTCTGACAGAGAAAATGGAAATAGCCTATGGGACAAGGAAGGAGCAGCGAGGGAGGAGAACCAGAAGAAAGTGATGTAGAAACAAGGAGAGAAGTGTGCTTGGAGAGAGGGAATGATGGCTATATCCAGTGCTGGAATTTGCAATATGGTGACCTGAACAAAAGCTGGTTGGGTTGGGGTGGTAGGGATGAAAGCCCATATGCAAGGTGCTTAAGACAGAGCAGAAGGGAAAGGGGATGCAAGAGATTCCAGAAGGGTTAATGCTGTGCCGATGAAACCCACCTTGTAAGTGGCAGAGGTGGGATTCTAATGCAACCATTCTTACTCCAAAGTCCTGGGCCAGAGGTCAAAGCAGCTTTGACACTTACCGGCTACATGACCTTGAGTAACTCACATTCAACGACATCTTTGAGGTGCTGGTATGTGCCAGCCACAGATGGATAACAAACACCCTTGGCTCAGACTAGGGAGCTGGGAGGCAAGGTAGGGATGGCTCCTAGGAGAGGTGGGGCAGCTGTGGTAGTTCTCATTCTCCTTGCCACTTGACAACTGAGAAGTTCAAACCAGAAAAGCTCCAAGTGCCCTTATCCTTAAACTCCATGGACTTGGGAAATAAGAAAATCCTTTCACCTACAGATGAAGGAGGAAGAATCAGCCCCGACTCCCCCACCCTCTAGGGTGTATCATCAGGGTGTTTTAAAGATGTCAACGCTTAATTAGAATTTTTAATTGGGAGAAATGTGTGCAGGCACTTTAGGTGCAATTAGTGCGGTAGATTAAAATCATTGTGAAGTGACCTCATTCACTTCCCAAACTATTTAAATTGATTTTATAATTTTCTGCCCATGTAAGTGGCCAGATGACATATAGATAACTAGAGAACTACTAGTAGGTTTTAATGAGGTTATTGTTGCCAACAAAGGGGAGAAGGTCAAAACTATTCTAGCATGTCTTTTTTACTGTATTACTTGGAAAAAAAAAAAAAAAAAAAAGCTTCGGCCTTTTTCAATGAGTAGTCAGCATATCTTCAACAACCTGAGGTGCCCAAGAATCTGATGTGTTCCATCTCAACCAAGCAGTCCTCATCTCTGCTGGTTAGTATTACTAAATCAAACTTTTCTCTCTGGAAAAAAAAAACACTATAAAGCCAGCCAAAGACAAATGATACACTGGAGGAAAATATTTGCAATAGTGTGACAGATAAAAATTTAATATCCCTAATATTAAAAAACCTCCTACGAGTGCATAAAGGAAAATAAAGCTCAATAGAAAATCAGGCAGTTCACAGAAAAGGAAATTCAGTGGCCAATAAACCTATGAAAAGAGGCCACCTTATTAGTTGTCAGGGAAACTCAAGTTAAAAATCCCCTACCAGATTGGCCAAAATTAAATCTGCTGATAACATCTGTTGAGGGAACTCCATTTCCCTGCATCATGATTCATTGTGAAATAGCGCTCCTGGCATCTCTCCCTGCCCCTCATTCCCTTCTCTCCAGAAGACGATTGTTGGTGAATTTGGAGAATGAAGCTGAGTGTTGGGTTGGTGCCATCTGGGTCTTCTTTTCCAGTAAGGATGCAGCCAGGATGTGTCTGAATGCCAATATCGCAACAGGAGGCTTTCTAAGGAAGGCCCTGCACCTGTGAAGGACACCTGTTGTTGACAGATGTCCCAGTGATGAGATGGGATCACCTACCTAATGCAGAGGTGAAGTATCACTAAAACAATTTGACTGCAAATCTAAAGACACACCATCCAATCCAACTTTTCTGATGATACTTGTAATCCCCATTTTTGTAACTCCGGATTTTTCTTTGTTTGTTCAAAAGTTGGAAAAGGAAGAACAGAATGTTTATCATAACTTGCCCTCTCCCCACCCAGGGGGGAAAAAAAGAAAAGAAAAATACATCCATAGCTACATGCTGGGAACTCACTTTTCAAACATGGTCCTAAAGTTAGCAGGAAGATCATCTGGGGACTTAAAAGAGATAGAAAACTGCAGACCTCACCCAGATCCACCGATCAGAATCTGCATTTTACCTCCAGGTGATTCATATGCACATGAGAAGTGAGGGCACGGTGGAATTATGACTTCCTAGTGTGATAAAAAATTATTATGGACTTAGATTTATATGCTGAATGATCAAGTGGGGTTAAGGGCCTAATCAAAGCACTTTGAAGCATGTAAGAACTCAGAATATTTATAGAAAAATTTTCAGGATGTATTCCAGAAAAGGAAGAAAATGAAAAAGCAATACTCAGGGGATCCAGGAAGCAGTATACCAAGAGAACGTTAAAGGGAAATTCATTACCAATAGTTGTGAATCAGATTTGGGAACATGGTCCACACTGGAGAAATAAGACTTTGGTCTACTTTATATAGTAGACCAAAAAGAGGTCTGCTAGATAAAGAGGGATCCATTTCTTGCTTGATTTGATTGATAAAAAGGAAAACCTGAAGTCATGGTAAAACCGTATTTTTTTGGTGTTCAATAAGATGAAAGAAAACCCAAGGGCCTTAAAACAAACAAAAAAAAATTTTAAAGTTGGTCATGCCTGAATCTTAAGTAAGCTAATTATATGGCATGCTTTAAAGCAATTGATGGAATGTTAGGGGAAAACATTCTATTTGAACATAATGCTGGAAACTTCTCCTTTGAATGACCCAGAAGTCATGATATTGGATTTATGGACACAAAAATATAGTCATACCAGTCTCCTTGGCACACAAGTGAACATTATATATGTACTCATAATAAAGTAATGGCTCTCCATTGGTTTTCAGCATTTCAAGTCAGCCTATGGACAAAGTATACAAGACTTGGTTGTAGTTACATATCATAAAATAAATGTTATATTGACAAATACAAAAAGTAAAATTATGGTTGACAGCAGGTGGGAGGTAGAAGAGTAAAGATAAAGTGAAAAAATAAAATGTTGTATCAGTTATAGCAAAAAAATCAAGATATTAATTATAAAGATAATTAAAATTACAGAAGTAGTCAATAAAAATATAGTTACTAAGCATTAGGAGGCAAAAGGAAAAGGAGAGATTAAACTAAATTCTCATCTTTCATAGCAGGAAGTCAATAGCCATTGCCTAAATTAAGTCAATAAATTCCAATATATTGTGCAGAGTTATGGAGGAAACTAACCCCTAGAAGAACCTCCTGCCATAAAAACAGTGGGAAAAAATGATATTTTACTCTCAACATTCATGTTTCTTTTTTAAAGCTGAGTTAATGACTTGTTTCCAGGCCCCACTGAAATATACCTGTGCATTGATTTATTAGGTTAAATAAACTTCAAAATTTTTATTGGTGCAACCCATTATAAGTTAATTTCCTAACAGTGGCAGGTCTTTTCTACTCAGTAGACAGTTTTTCTCCACATGGTTGATCTGGGGATCCAGCCCACTTCCTCCTATGATTCTAGTATTTGTCAGGTTTCTGAATCTTCTGCATTTTACTAGAGGATAAGGAAAGTGTATAGAAAAGGCAATCTCACTGCTTAAATGACCTGACCCATAAATGCCATCCTCACTTTCACTTCCATTCCTTTGAGGAGAACTAATCATGGCCCTATCTATAGACAAGGAGAGCTTGCAAATGCAGCTTCTGGTGACAGTTCTACATTATGGAGTGTCTTAGTTGGTTTTCTGCGGCTGGCTATAACAGAAATTTTATAACTTACTGAGACTGAGTAAGTTATAAAGAGTGAGATTAATTTCTTATAGTTCTAGAGACTGGAAAATCCAAGAGCAAGGTGCTGGCATGTTGTATTAGTCAGGGTTCTCTAGAGGAACAGAACCAAAAGGAAGTATAATTATAAAAAGAGGACTCATTAGGTTGGCTTACCAGACCAGAGGCTGGATAGTCCTCAATGGCCATCTGCAGGCTGGAGAGCTGGAAGAACCAGTAGATGCACAGTCCAAGAGGCTGGAGCCCCAGAACAAGGGGGATCAATGGTGCTACCCCAGTCTACTGAAGGCTTCTGGGGAATCATTGGCAGAGTCCACTTTGGAAGAGTGAAGAAGCAAAAGAGTCCAATATCCTCAGAGGACTGCAGCAGCAACTAAGAACCCATTCAAAAAGAATCAAGCTTTCATCTGCTGTTGCTTCCATGTTCTTCCAATGTTTATTCCATCCAAGCCATCATCCTATTGGTCGGTGCTGACCACACTTAGGAAGGGTGTCCATTTCAGTTGGCTATCCCACATGCCAATCATTCCTAGACACACCCTCATTGACACACTCATAACCCTTTTAATCCTCAGCATCTCTTAATCCAATTAAGTTGACAACTCAAATTAACCATTACACATGTGGTGATCGTCATTCTGCTGACTCATAACATGGCAGAGGACATCACCCAGGCAGGGCATGTGTAATGCAAGACAGAAAAATGAGGTCAAACTCATCCTTTCATCCGGGTCCCACCCTCATGATAACTAACCTATTCCTACAACAGCAGCCTTAACCATTCCCATAGGCTGTGCCATCTTGACCTTATCACCTTGTAAGGTGATACTGTTACAGTGGCAGTGACATTCAACATGAGTTTTGGAGGGGACATTTAAACCATAGCATGGAAGGTGAGCTCAAATCTTGGCAGATAACAAACCATTACTGTCGCACTGTTTCCATATAGGCATGTGTACATGACACATACCCCCTGGGCTCTTCCCACAGAGAGCATGTATGTGCAGGATACAGGGAAGTCACATGTTCTCTAGTAGGGAGGATGAGAAGTCAATCAATTAAGCAGTTTGCATATTTCAAATTCCTTTTCCTTGATATCATTTAACTAAAAATCTTTTTGTAATTGCTTTCTTTCATTTAGTAGATCTGTTTCCTACAATTGGATCTTGTACTCTTTATAATGACCAAAAAGGCCTTGTGCTGGAAGAATGGAAGGAGGTGTGGAAAGAGTCTGGCAACAGGCTTTCTAGTGCTAGCTTCATTAACACAGGCGTGAGTGTGCACAAGCCAGGTAACCTCTCCACTGCCTGGTTTTCTAATCTATAAAATGGGGACTTGTTGGACTTTGCCAACCTTTTCAGCTCTAAATTTCTATTACTTATATCCATCAGTGAACTGACAAACCTGAGTTTCTAGAGAGTAGACTTGAATGATCACAGTCTGGATTAGACTTTCCCACAAAAGGACTGCAGTTCTCAAAGTCCTTACCACTCCCGCCCCTGCAGCCTGTCTACAGAGACATCACCCTTGAACAGTGAGGATTAAAGAGATACAGAGGGTAAGGAGCGTGGCTGCAAGAAACCTGACACATGATGAGAATTTCCATCAGCAGCACAACAGAGCTTTGACAGGGATTCTGCTTATCAGCCCCGCCTCACAGACCTTCCTCCATAGGACAGCAGGACACATTTTCCCAATCACTCTGCAGTTTGTAATCACCATCGTTGTAAAAGAGGCAGTATTTTCATTATGTGTTTAGTTTTTTTTAATGGGTTCATGGTTTTAACATCAAAAAGTATAAAAGGCATATGGTGCAAAGCCTCCATCCCACCCTAGATCACTACCTCCCCAATCCTCATTCCTTCCCCTGCTTCTCACAAAAGAAGTGGTCACTGGTATTAGTTCCTTATTTAGCCTTTCATAGATTTTTATACATGTCTATTCTTTTCTCTCCTCTTCTACTCTATATTAGACAGCACAGCAAGCCTCCCAATCCAGGGTTTTACTTCCAGTTATCACAGTCAGGCAACCTGAGATCTGAAAACACAGCACAGGACAAAGTACAGTACCATGAAGTTCATGTGTGTGCGTGCATGTGTATGTGTGTAAGAGAAAAAGGGACCATATTCTCATACTTTCATTACAGTATATTGTTACAGTTGTTATATTTTATTCTTATTTATGCTAACCTCATACTATGCCTAATTTATAAATTAAGCTTCATAATAGGTATGTATATATAAGAAGGAACATTATATACAGGGTTTAGTACTAACCACAGTTTCAAGCATCCTCTGGTGGTCTTGATATTTATCCCCCAAGGATAAGGGGGGACTACTGTATTTATTACACACTTCTGACCTTGCTTGGACATGATGGATCCAGAGAGTTCCTTCTGTCTCTGTCATAAAGAATACCCTCTTTGCATTTTGTAGAATTCTATCCCATGGACACCTTATAATATATTTTACCAATTTCCTAATGGTGAGCATTTTGTTTCTGGTATTTTCACTTCACTTACTTGTGAGTGAGTATGTATGTAAATTCCTCTGAGTGGTAATTTTTGGTAGATATGTTCAACTTACTACTCCTCACTGGCCATTTTATAGATGAGGAAAGGCTATAAGAATGCATGGTTGCAAAAAAAAAAAAAAGATGGTAGAATGAGATGGACATGACCCTAAATGCATGTATGAAATCACGAATGCTGTGAATATACTTTGAATACAACCAGAGATTTGTAAAAAAGTGCTCTATATGTGTAATATGAAATATAATGCATTCTGCTGTCATTTATAACATCTTAGAATAAAAAATAATTTTAAAAAAATTTTTAAAAGTTTCAGTCAAATGTCAAAAAAAAAAAAAAAAAAAAAAAAAGAATGCATGGTTGCAAATCAAGAGCTGGAAATGACTTGCCTGCTCAGAGGCATGGATTTCCTGAGTGGACATGGACAAGCAAGAGCACCAGAGGGTGGAAGAGGCTTGGGAAGTAAGCTCAAACAGAACATCTCAAGCACTCACCGCAGCGTGAGTTGAAATAATGAGGCTTGGTTGCAGTGGACTGGGAAGTCACAGTGGCAGATGTGAGCTGAGTGCTACCTCTGGGTGAGCTGGCACTTTGTGAGCCAGTGGCAGAGTATGGGTACAGACTTGGCAGGAGGCTCCAGAAAGAGCAGTCGCACACATGTATCACTAGGCAGGCTTTCAGCCAGGCAGTGGGGAAGTGGCTCCCTGTGCCAGTCAGGTTGCTGCCACCCACACCTGCACCCATCAGGTCTTGGGATTGGGACAGTGATACCACAGTGTTGGAGTTGTGACCAACTTGCAGGGTGATTAAGCTTCATTTTTGTGCATATTCTACAATGTTTTTAGAGTAGTTTTTGGTTCACAGCAAAATTTAATAGAAAGCACAGCAAGTTCCCACATACTCCCCACCACCCAACCTCCCCCACCATCACCATCCCATCCATGAGAGGTATAATTGCTTCAGTTGCTGAACCTATTAAGACATTATCACCTGAAGTCCATAGTTTATATTAGGGTCAGTCTTGGTGCTGTACATCCTATGGGTTGAAAAGTATATTTTATTCTTGTTCTTGGTGCAATATTAACTCATTTAATCCTCATAATAACCCCATGAGGTAAGCGTTATTATTACTCCCATTTGAAGCAGAGGAAACTGAAGGACAGTAAGGTTAAATGACGGCTCATGGTCACATAGCTGGTGAAATAGTTGGAACTGAGACCTGATCTGGTCAGACTGACTCAGTATGTGTGCCTAACCACTCCACTATCCTGCTTCTGACTCTGTCCCCCAGTCCCTGTGGTTCCTTTTCCCCTCCCCAGCTGTCCTCCCAATAAAGCAAAAAAGTTCTCTCTGTTCTTACATCCCCTGGTTTCCCCTGTCCCTTGTTGCCTGTTTGAAAACTTTGAGCAACTTCACTTACTGTTTTCTACAGTGAGGGCCTTGGTTGCTGAAGGACAGGATCTATGGGTTAGCTATGGCCATGCCCCCAAGGATCATTGTGGGGGGCATGGAAAGTGAAAGGGAGGGTGAGACTCTGGGTGACAAGAAGGGGAAAGGGGAGCCGGGACGGTGCCTAGATTCGCAGCTCCAAAGGATCTGAGATCAGAAGATAGATTGAGGGAGGCAGGGATGTGGAGAAACAGGTGGCCAGGGAGAGTGAGGACCAGGTAGCATAGGACCTGGTTCTAGGTGACAGTGACCATAATCTCCCATTATTTAGGAGGCACAGTTCTTGCCATTGAAGGGCCTTTTGTTTGTTGAACAGAGTGATGGAAGTGGGTAAGGATATACACTTTCAGAAGCACTTGAACACAGCCTAATTATTCTGTAAAAGAAAAAAATGGAGGGGGGGAGCCCAGAAGGAAGATCTGGAACAGCACCATCTAACGTGGCTATGGAACACTTGATTGTAAATGAGCCTCCTCCTAATTGTGATGTGCTGTAAGTGTAAGACACACATTGGATTTTGAATACTTGGTAGGGAAAAATACTATAGACCTTCTTGGTAGCAATTTTTATATTGATCTTTTGTTAAAATGATAACATTTTGGTAAGATCCTTTAGAAACTCACATCTCCCCTTGATGTTCTAAGGCCATGGGTCTTAAAACACCACATTTGGATCTCACACATCTTCCCTTATTTGGGCCCTAAATGAAATAAGTAACTAGAAGAAGAGGTTTTGCTGGAGACACACTGCTTCTTTACAGTCTAATCATCGTGGCCTGTGAACTAGTATGGGTTTCCTGATTATTCACGAATCATTTTGAAGAGAAAGTAATTTTTGCCTTTGCCCACACTGTTTCTTTCCCTGTTAACTTTTTGATAACACGATGAGCTGAAGGAGTTAATTCTCTTGGGAGGCTTTGAAATCAGTAGGGGATTTCTGGCTCATCAAATTCAAATTCAAGCTATCTCCATTGTTGCTACCTAGTAGTTGCTTAATGGACTTTGTTCTCTGGGAAGTGTGAAGTTGGACTGGCAGGGAGCAAGCCTTCCTGGATAGAGGTTTTTTAATCACTGAGGGTAGACTTGCATAAGCAGATTTGAGGCCTGATAAAAAGTGTTTCAGGATAATGGTCAGCATGCCCTATGCTGCTTTTTTGACCTGTGAATAAAAAGAAGCTCCAAAACCAGAATTTAATTTGAAGCTTTGTAACAAGCTACATGGCTGACATTCTGGTGTACATGTGGGGAAGGAAATGCATAGAAAACTTGAGGGAATTGAGAGGAGCAAGTTAACTGACTTTCTAATGAGCCAAATAATTTGTAAAAGTAACAATAGTAGTAAATTTGAGATGATGTGGTCTCAAAGGAAAGACTGCATTTTAATGAATTACTGTTCAATTCGTCCTTAGCCTGAGATTCTCCTGTCTTCTCCTTTTGCAGAATGAATTAATGAGCCTCTGAAAACTAACATAGCTGAACTGATTTTAGAAACTTAACTATCCTTAAACCCATGGTGCTGTGTGTGTGGCTGTGTGGTAGGAATATCAGGAAAATGGTCCAGATTGATTGTAAATGGTGATGTGATACCTCCCTGATCTGAGTATAATGCAGCAACAGAGATAATAAAGCCATGGGGGTGGAAAGAAAGTCGTTTGAAGGCATAAAAAAGCAATTGTAACAGGAAAAAAATTTCAGCTTCTGTAACCCTCAGTAAATTATGGATTGTGTATATATATATTTGATTTTATACCAGGGGCACTTCACAAAAATTCAGATAGACTTTTAATCGGCTTTGATTTCCAGAGAACATCCCTTGAGTTTTCTATAAAATTTGCAAGATTTCCCCTCTGACTTTCTGTGATTGCCTTGAGCTTATTTCATGTATCTTATTGGAATCAGAATGATAAATGAAGGATTTGATCTTTAAAGTGCTAAACAAAGAGCTAGACAATAAGAAAATCTACATAAATTTAGAAATTTCTCTTTAATCAAAGGTTGGGGTATGATCAGAGCTTTGCGGTTGACACTGCTAAATTCATCTAAGTGGACAATTAATTTTCCTGCCTGGTTAGCATTGGCCACAGACTTCAAGGCAGGATGAAAGCAATGAACCTGATTTTGCAGTAATCACACAGGGTGCATTCATCCAATTGGCCTCTGTCCCACTGTTTCCTCTGTGAGGAAAAAGGCTTGTGTTAAAGATGTGGCCATTGACCAAAACAGCTTTTAAACTCATCCTTTGGAATTAACTTCAGAGCCTGAACTAGAATCTTTAATAACCTTGGATGCTGCACATCTTCATCCTTTAGGGATAGATTGGATGTTTGGAGATTATAAAAAAAAATCATTCACATAGATAAAAATAAGAAATAAGAAAAAGCATTCATGGCCAAATCTTGTAAATAATGTGGGTGATAAATCTGGATCATAACCTTTGATGTTAAAAAGTCAGATATTACTAAATATGACTATGGAATTGAAAGTGACTTGCTGAAGCTTCAAAGCCCTTAAATTAACTTTGAAATCAATTCCAATATAGACATGCCCAAAGTATTTTGAGTAAAGGCAGTGCCCTTGGAACATGTATGTCTAAAGTCTACCAAGGTGACTATTCTAAAAGGGATTACACCAATTTAGATGTTTGTTTAAAAAAAAATCAATCACATCACTTTATGAGCTCAGTGTAATGTAATAGGAAGAACACAAACGGTGAGAGCCAGAAGATCTATCTCTACCCCGTTCAGCTCTGAGTGACCTTGGACAATTTATTTAAGCTGTCTGAGCTTCTGCTTCATAATCAGCAAATGGAGATAACAATTCCCACTGGGACTGGTGTGAGGGCTAGAAATATAGTACATAAAGCATGTATAGTATGCTTATATATAGTTCAGTGTTTGTGATTATTATTGGATGGAATTATTTATACCCAGGCTTATTTCAGAATGGATTAAGAATAGCTTAACTGCTTGTTCTCCATTGCCTAATAAATGCATCATATGCTCAGGCATTTATATTAACATTGTTTAATTTCTTAGTGTGTTAATTATTACATGTTAATCTCTTAAATACTAATTATGGTGGGTGCAGAAAATGCACTAATAAATGTTAAATGGCACTTCCACTGTATCAGACCTTGGTCTAAGTATCATATTAACTGTTTAAGCTTTACAGTTATAGGTACTGTTATTATCCTCATTTTAGAAATGATAAAATGGAGGCATTTGCTACAAGTTGTCCAAAGTCAAAGACTGTCACTTTGACCACTAATACTTTCTTATTTGGAGTGGATGGTGAGACAATCATTCATAGTCAACAATTGTAAATAAAGTGATGGTATATCCTTCAAGGTAAAAAAAATCAAATATGACTAAATATTGTAATATAATATTGAAAAGGATTTTCTGGTAACTTCAAATGCTACAAATTTTTAAAAAATATTTTTAGTTGTAGATGGACACAATACCTTTATTTATTTATTCATTTATTTTTGTGGTGCTGAGGATCAAATCGAGGGCCTCACACATGTGAGGCAAGTGCGCTACCACTGAGCTACAACTCCAGCCCCAAATGCTACAAATTAATTTAGAAATTTATTCCAAAGAAATTGTCTTTAAGTGAGTCCAAGATCTTTAAGCAAAGGCAATGCCCATGAGTAAGTACAGCATGTACCATAGGCTTGTTGAAAAGGACCAGGATCCTGCCCTGGCCACCCAGACGAGGCATTGACAAGCTTGATACCAAAGAATGAGGCATTGAAAGTAATGAGGAAGATTGGCCAGTCTGCCTACAGGGGGAGTCACCAAATCACTGGACATAAGATTAGGGGCCAGATCCCAACCCTAGAGTGAAAGATAAAAGTTATGATTGCATGGAGCCTGGGAAACAGGCTGCAGTGGATGGAATAGAACAGTGAAAGAGGGTCAAGTGGCCTGTACTCTAGGGACAGGAGGGACAGAGAGGCTGAGGTCCAGGGAGGCAGGCTTTTTATGCCTATTTGTCTTTTATTGGATGTCCTGTGTCAATACCTTGAATGTCATGTAGTCTCTGGAGAAGTCAAGTGGTGCTGTGGAGTGGGGAAGACATAGTAAACAAAGCCTAGTGCAGGACAGGACTTCCCCTGAGGCTGTCGCCTTGGTAGATGCCATACTTACTCAAAAGCATTGCCTTTGCTCAAAAAACCTTGGCTACTCCTTATTTGAAATAGCTTTCAAAGTACATTTATGACATTTGATGTTACCAGCAAATCCTTCTCAATATTCTATTGCAATATTTTTACTCTAGCTGTACCAAGTAGTATTTTACACTTGTTTTAAAATGAACTAATTATTGCTTTATTTATTTTCCTGTACCAACAAGAATATCATACCTTAGGTATCAGATTCTAGTAAGAGGTAGATGGGGCACTCAAATTGGGTAATATGTGAGAGGCACAGATTTTAATAGAGGGACTATTTACAAAGGTCTGCTCTATGTGGAACCCTACCACCCCTGTGTCCCATCAGCCTGAATGGAAGGGGAGGCAGTCAGCATGTAAAAGCATGAGGCTGTGCCCTCCAGAGTAGAGATGCTGCCTGTCAGGGGTGACCTTATACAGAGAGAACTGGAAGAAAAAATACACCAACCCCAGGCTCCTCCCTCCAGCTGATATCTTGCTAGACCTCCCCATTGGCTGAACCCAAACCCTGAAGCCCAGATATCTCTGATGCAGTCCACACAGAGAGGTTAGCTGTAGGACACAGAGCAGGCAGAGGGTACAGAGTGGCTCTGCAGATGTGCAGCCATATGTCTTCATCTAAGCTAGATAAGGTCAAGGACACAGAGACCTCACCTGAGTTGACATCTAGCCATTCAGCAACACTCCTTGGTTTCAGGTATTCGCCTCACTCCGAAATCATTACCAACACTATCTTCCAGGTCATGCTTCACAATTTAAGGCTCAAGGATATCAGGGGAAAAAATTTTCTTTTTCCCGCTGAGGCAGATGTTTTGTTTCATCAGGGTTTTTCTGACCACATGAATCTATCTAAACTGGAAACAATTTTAGGAAGGAGAAATGTGTTTTGTATCCATGTTTTGACTACCATTATCACTAAATTTAATTCCCAGATGAGTCAAAGGAAATTAAGCTTTAATGAACTCTAGTCTTTTTTATTTCTGTATTTTATGTTACTCTTGCATATGGATGCATTATGTTTAAAAGAGCTGATGACTCAAGCAGCGTTCTTGATGTCCTTTGGATTCCCTAGTGGATATTTCACAACTGATCTAACTCATGAAAGGAAGTCATTTTTATATGGTAGAGGAAATAGGCAAAAATACATGGGTATTCTTATAGACTCATCCCTCTTTTAAAAAATAAGAACTATTAATTTCTCAACCTATGCAGAGGGCATATGTGAGTGTGTGTGTGTGTGTGTGTGTGTGTGTGTGTGTGTACTGCATTGAGGGCATAATCCTCTTTAGTAACCACAACTATTGGTTGCTATGACATTAATATATCACCATAGTCTCAGGTTCAAAGGCCACCCCCCAAAGGCGTGGTGGCAGACACCATGTTATTGAAATCGTGTATATGCGGGTATCAAGAAATGGGACTTTACTTCCAACTGAAGTGGAAAAAGCAAGCAAAAACACATTAAGTCCATGGATTTGGCAATAAAAGCACAGATTAGCCAAGCTTGGTCAGAAGGACCAGCATCCACCCACCTGTGTTGAACTGGTGCTAGAAGGCTGCAGGTGTAAATGAAAGATTAGTCCAGCAGGCCATCTGCCATCTAGAGGATATGGCACAAAGATGAATTGCACAAATATAAAAGCTTTTATATAAATGGAATCATTTATTCTAGTTTCTTCAGGGAAGAGGATAGCTAGTCCAGTCTTTTTCCTCTTTTCCCACTTCTCCTCCCTCCTCCACCTTCATGTGTGTTTTCCCTACACCTACATTACTAACACCAACCCCTGACCTCTCCCTTGTACAAATCCACTAACACACAAGTTCCCTCTGTGTTAACAACTTGATGCAATTCCTTTTTTTTTTTTTCCTACACTCCATTTGATTGCCAATCAGACCCTACTTCCAAAACTACTTCTGAATGTGTTAAAAGGCCAGTTTGTTGGAAATTCTTGCCAACAACTAAAGCAATTTACAGCTTCCCCTTCTATCAATCTCAAATCAACATGAGCCTCAGCTAAGTCACGAGATGTCAGGATTCTACTGCCAAATCCTGAGATGTTCTTTCCATTCTAAATGGTGCACTGCAGTGACTTTCTCTTCCTTTGTTCTCCTTTCTCCACCAGGCTATGGAACATTCCAGAACTAGGGGCCCAGAAGCCACCTGTGCTTTCCTACTGGCAGCCCAGAGGCCCTGCCTTTTGTAGCCCCCCTCTTCATGCCGTGTAGCTGCCCTTGAGAAAGGTTGCTCTCTCCTGTGTCTTCCAGGTCATCCAGCCTTTTTTAGATAGGAAAAATTGTCTTTAGGCAGCTAGCTGCTCCTCCTCCCCTTGCTCCATCCTGCAGATTATCAAGAACATGATTGAAATGGATTCTACTGTCATGTGTAACTAAAAAGAAGAAATAAAGAAGGGGAAGAGAGAAAAGGAAAGAAGGAAGGGAGGGAGGGAGGAAGGGAGGGAGGAAAGAAGGAAGGAAAGAGAGAGGGAGGGAGGGAGGGAGGAAGGAAAGAAAATGACTGGACGATGACATTTCTCCCCTAGGCTGCTGATGAGTTTGTAAAATCCAGACCCATGAGAATAGCACACTTAATTTCACTCACAAGGGGGTGCAGTTGGCCTTGTTTTAACTCTAGGCGCCTTTTGTGTCTTGAACCTATTTTTATTTTGTACCATCGCCAAGAATTATAATTATATGATAATTATAATATATAATTATATATTATATAATTGATGTCTGGGACCATGGTTTATGAATTTTTGTGTGTTCATCTGCAGTACCATAAAAAAAAATCTTCTGAACCCCCTTTGCCCTGCACAGTGCAATATGTCCAATAAAGGCCAGTTGGATCCACACACTCAAAAGTAGGAGAATGTTGAATCGCTAGCATACTTTGGGACCTTCAACATCAGAAGAAGGTTAAGGAGGGTTCATAGGTGGATGAGGGCAGCAAAGATTCAAGATGGAAAGAAGTAAGTTCTTCTCCAAAGAGATCATTCCCTAGTTATTGGTTGGGAGAGCAAGTGGATGAGGATTTTTTTTTCTTTTAAATCACTAAAAATTCATTGGACACCAGCTGTATATCCTTGCATATCCTCCATGTTTTGCATTAGAGAATCAAAAATGCATGGCAAGACCTCTTTTCCCAAGGACTTCATCTTTATAAGCAATTATTTCCCGTAATGGGGGGTAGTGGGGGGGGGGAAGAGAGAGAGAGATGGAGGGAGGAAGAGATATATATACATAGACAGGTAGATAAGTATAGTGGGGACAGACCTTATCAATCCTTGCTTAAAATCCCAGTAGTATACCACTACCCTTGAGATAAAATCACGCCCTTAACCATGATGTGCCAGATTCTGCCTGATTCAGACCTTTCCCATCTCTCTGTCTTCATCTCCTGCCACACTGTCCCTTACTCACTCCACATCTGCCCACAAATACCATTTTTTGTCCTTGAACACAGAAAGTCCTTTCTCACCCCAAAGCCCACGCCCTCAGATCTTTTCAAGACACCCTCTTTCTTGAATTCAGACCTCAGCTAAGTATCACTTATTCTGGCCAATATCATCATATCACCTTCTCCTCAGTCACTTCCTGTGCCAATGTCATATTTCCTTCATAAAATATTTCAGTGGGAAATTATCTTGTTTACTTCCTTACACAATTAGTCTGTTTCTCTTTCCTTTGCCTCCATCCTCTCCCATGCATGAGAAGGGGGCTTCCAGAGAGCAGAGGAGCCTCAAGCAGCTTTGCCACTGCTCTGCCCAAGCGCCCAGGACATGGCCTGGAGACAGCACCTTACAGACACTCACCAAATATGAACTGGCTCCAGGAAGATAAGAAAGGTTCACCAAGAAGTGTTACAAATAGGGAATCTCCTGAAAATAGGCAAGGCAATTAGTGCCAGCACTAGGGCTGTGAGGACATAGTGCAGAGTGAACTGTGGAGATGAGGTCGGAAGAGGCAAGCAGCCTGAGGCCTTGTTTTGCCAGGAGTAAGACTCAAGAACCCAGACCCCATAGTTGGAGAACAGGTCTCAAACACCGGTGCCATTTCTTGTCAGATGTGTGATCCGGGCAATAACTTAACTCCCTGTTCCTCTGCTTCATCATTTGCAAAAGAGCCAAGATGACATACTCTCTTCAACAGGCTAATGTGAGCAATGAATTGTTCAGCAGCAAATGCAAATAATACCTGGTACACAATTAGCTAAGCGCTTGTACTGTGTACTGGAAGGGAATCACTGAAGGGTTTGCAGAATACGGTTAAGGATTCAGATTTGTGTTCTAGAAAGATCATCAGGCTAGCAGCAGAGGAGATGAGCTAGAGAGGGTTGAGAAATCAGTGAATGAAACACTGTGTAGACAAGACAGACCAAGGCAAGGGAGCAGCCATGAGGACTGACTTGAGAGTTACTAAGGCAGTGACTCACCCATCAGTTGAGTGAAAGCAAGGATCCCATGGGTGGCTGGTGGTACCCTTGACTCATTCAGGAAATACAGAATGGGGGTCAGGTTTGGGAGATAGGTGTTCTTCACGATCAATGTATAATGCTAAAATGCTTAGCATTATACTTAAAGTACTTAATAAATGTTAGTGCTTAATAGTTAGGCAATATAATTTTTGCTCCTAAAGTAAATACTATGAGAAACATTTGTCTCAGCATTTTCTCTTAGACTATGAGTAGAATTACTGGGGTACAAGGTGTATTACTTTTGAAAGATTTTAATTCATTTTGACAAACTGTTTTTCAAAAATGTTGTACCAATATGTGTTCCCACAAAAACCTGAGATTCTTTAAAAAGTCTGAGATTTGTTGTGTTTTGTTTTTAAAAACACCACTTCCAAGCCGGGCGCGGTGGCGCACGCCTGTAATCCCAGCACTTTGGGAGGCTGAGACAGGAGGATCAAGAGTTCAAAGCCAGCCTCAGCAATGGCGAGGCACTTAGCAACTCAGTGAGACCCTGTCTCTAAATAAAATACAAAAAAAAAAAAAAGGGCTGGGGATGTGGCCCAGTGGTCGAGTGCCCCTAGGTTCAATCCCCAGTACCATAAAAAAAAAAAAAAAAAAAAAAAAACCACTTCCAAAGTTGCAACAGTACAGAGAATAGTCCTCTCCTATGTTAGTAATGGAAGTAACCATGAACTCCAGCTCCTTCCCTAGAGATTGCCAGTTGCTTTGTTCTAGGGAAATCCCTCAATTCAGTGTCTGTTATTCATTAACATATTGCAATGCCACAACCTACACTGTACTCTTGAAATCATGATGGTGAATGAAATACAGATATTATATGCACAAGTACTCTGTTGAGGTTCGGAGATAGGGAAATGAAGAGAATATTCTTGGTGAACAGAGTTCCACTGTACCAAACCTGCATTATTCTATCAGTATTTTCTCTCCAAAGGCTTTCTTTATCATGATCTATTGTTGCACATGCATGGAAATTCCATTTCCTTTGAACCAATGTGTGATTTATGAGAAGGCACTGATTGCTGTTCATAATGATTTTAACCCAGAATACACTAAAATTTCTTTTTCTTTCTTTCTTTTTTTTTTTTTTTTTTTTTTTTTTTTTTTTTTTTTTTGTCCTGTACTGAGCCACATCCCCAGCTCTCTTTTGTATTTTATTTAGAGACAGGGTCTCACTGAGTTGCTAAGTGCCTCACTATTGCTGAGGCTGGCTTTGAACTCACGATCCTCCTGCCTCCTCAGCCTCCCAAGTGCTAGGATTACAGGCATGTGCCACCACGCCAGCCTAAAATTTCTTTTTAATACATACATCAATAGAAGAAAAAGCCATTTTCACTGAAGAAAGTGATCTGTTCACTTCTGCATGTGCTTATCATGAACTCTATGAACTCTTAGTCATTCACCTGCTTTGACTGGTTGTTACTATATTTCCACTATTGACCATGCAAAGATGAGAAGCCTCAAGGTAAAAGGACCCAGAGAAGATGGTGATATGTTCGATATCCTTCTCTGTAAACACTTGCCATGTGTTCATCAAACTCATATTTGTACACTAAGGTGTAAGTGTACCTTTAAAGCAGTTTGTATCTCTTGTCTTTTCTAGAATCCTTATAAAGGAAACTGAGTTACACTGTTCTTATCCATGTATTGCATTGAATCCAAGGTTTGCATTTTCCATAACCCTGTAGAGACCATTTAAGCAGATGCCCCTCAGTATCAGTTAGAAGTGGCTCCATCAAAGAAGCAGGGTGGGGGTGGGGGATATGATATTTTAAGGTGGACTTGGTAGTTTCAAAATGGCCAGCTTTTCTACTTGGCTTGCCATGAATGTCTAAACGAAACTGTTATGGTTATGGTGGAGAATTGGGTGGAGTATAATGCTTGTCAATATTAGAGTCAGTTCCCTAGTCTTCCTGGAGCTGTCTGCTGTTACACTCAGGAGTTCACTTCCTGTCCATGTGCCATGTATAAGATGGACTCTCCAAAAGAAGATATGAGAAAAAATTCACATATATTATTCAACTATTTATCACAAATGTCTCAAAATCCCAAGGATCCTGCCTGAGTTTTTTGGTTGGTTCATTCCCTGGTTGATTGGTTAGTTTTGTTTTTGCTCTTTGTTTCTGTTTTTATCCTTTATATTCCTGTGTGTCTGTTTCCATTGCACAAATTATGCTGTTAAACTACTTTGTGATTAAAAATAATAGAGGTTGGACCCAAATCTATGTCTATAGTTTCAAGTTTCTCTAGAACTAAGAAAATTTCCCATACTTTCTAAAAATTAGCCATGTAATCCAGTTCCAGCTATAATGTCAATTCATAGAACCCTAGAATTTTAGATTCAGGGCTTATGGGGGAAGTATTGAAAACCAGCTAGTTAATGTTTCTGTAAATGAATTTGATACAACTCCAGCTCTAGGGGGAAAAAAGTATTTCCTGGTCAAGTATGTCAGAGAAACCTGCATTTCTTATATTTTCCTGAATATTCACAATGACAAGCCAACTGTAACTTCCCAAACTTATTGTACCATGGAGTCCTTTTTCCCCTATGCAATAGCAGTTAAAATCTTGTATTCAGGAAATGAGTCCAGTCTATCCTTGAGGTCCAGAAAACTAAGCAAATTGCCGGAGATAACAGAGTTAGTAATGACAGCCAGGATGCATCCCCATTGATGGTTGATAATGTCCCTCAGAATAGTATTGACAGCAAAGGCTTCAAAAAGATTTCAAGATTATTTTTGCTTGAAATTTAAAGAATTGCTTCTAAAGTACCGAGAATCCTAGCTTAATTTACAGAGATTTATCTTTCAGCAGATGGAAAATGTGTCAATTGGCCCATTCAATTTAGTAGTACTCTTTATATGAATACATCAGAAATGGAACCTGAATACTATGCACAAGAACAAAATGCTCATGAGGCTCCCAGTCTGAGGGTGGAGAAGGGAGAATGCCAATAAGCAATTTAAAAAGTAGATATGTAATTACAAATTATGGTGTGTGCTATGAAGAAAATGAGCTATGTAGTGTCAGACTGAACTTAAATTTGCAATCATTTTTTAATTGACCCACATTCAGAAAGGATCAATAGCAGATGTTTTTATGCTTATCTCTATGCTCAGTTTAAAACTACCATTTGAACCACGTGACAGCCTCTCCCCTTCTTGTTTTTCCAGCCCCTTGGAGCAAAATGAGAGCACAGTGAGCAGGCCCAGCCTCTCTCCCAGCCATCCACGACGCCCACCATGAACCACTTGGAGGGCTCTGCGGAGGTGGAGGTGACAGACGAGGCGGCAGGTGGAGAGGTCAACGAGTCCGTGGAGGCCGACCTGGAGCACCCTGAAGTGGAGGAGGAGCAGCAGCCGCCGCCGCAGCAGCAGCAGTATGCGGGCCGCCACCCGCGCGGGCGCGTGGTCGAGGACCACCGCGCGCAGCTTGGGCAGCAGGAGGAGGAGGAGCGCGGTGAGTGTCTGGCGCGCTCCGCCAGCACCGAGAGTGGCTTCCACAATCACACCGACACCGCCGAGGGCGACGTGATCGCCGCGGCCCGCGACGGATACGATGCGGAGCGCGCGCAGGACCCTGAGGACGAGAGCGCGTACGCGGTGCAGTACCGGCCGGAGGCCGAGGAGTACACGGAGCAGGCGGAGGCCGAGCACGCCGAGGCCACCCACCGCCGCGCGCTGCCCAACCACCTGCACTTCCACTCGCTGGAGCACGAGGAGGCCATGAACGCGGCCTACTCGGGCTACGTCTACACGCACCGGCTCTTCCACCGCGGCGAGGACGAGCCCTACGCGGAGCCCTACGCCGACTACGGCGGCCTGCAGGAGCACGTGTACGAGGAGATCGGGGACGGGCCCGAGCTGGACGCGCGGGACGGCCTGCGGCTCTACGAGCAGGAGCGCGACGAAGCGGCCGCATACCGCCAGGAGGCCCTGGGCGCGCGGCTGCACCACTACGACGAGCGCTCCGACGGTGAGTCCGACAGCCCTGAGAAGGAGGCCGAGTTTGCGCCCTACCCGCGCATGGACAGTTACGAGCAGGAGGAGGACATCGATCAGATTGTGGCCGAGGTCAAGCAGAGCATGAGCTCGCAGAGCCTCGACAAGGCGTCCGAGGACATGCCCGAGGCTGAGCAGGACCTGGAGCGCGCCCCTACTCCCGGTGGGGGCCGTCCCGACAGCCCTGGGCTGCAGACACCCGCCGGGCAGCAGCGGGCAGCGAGCACCGCCGGCGGCGGCGAGGCGGGGCAGCGGTACAGCAAGGAGAAGAGGGATGCCATCTCTCTGGCCATCAAGGACATCAAGGAGGCCATCGAGGAGGTGAAAACCAGGACCATCCGTTCGCCTTACACCCCTGACGAGCCCAAAGAGCCCATCTGGGTGATGCGCCAGGACATTAGCCCCACCAGGGACTGTGACGACCAGAGGCCGGTGGATGGAGATGTAAGTCTGTGAGGGTTCTGGCTGGCTCAGCTCCACGTGAGGCAGGGAGGGGAGATGGTAGCTCTGTGGCCTTGAACATCATGGGAAAAGGAGATCATGAGATAAATGGGCTGTGCGGGTGCTAAGAACCTTTCCATGGTAAGCCTCAAACAGCTTGCACGCAACCTCTGGTCAGTGAAACAACAACGGGAGGAAGTTGGAGTTGTAAGCGTTTATCAGACCCACAGCGGGATCGCTGTAAATCAGTGGGTTCCAAACTGTACCTGAAGGACTTGTTGAGAATCAGATTCCTGGACAAATGGCCCCCACCACCCATTTGCTGATTCAGAAGTTCTGGGATGGGTCCAAGAATTTGTATTTCTAATAACAAATAAAAATCAAGTCCGGATTGAGTAAAGAGAAATTTTATTGGAAAGGATTATTGCAAAGTAGAGAAAAGGAATTCCGGGCCGCGGTGACGGGGTGGGGTGGTGATGGGTATAGCAGAAGAAGAACCTCCAACCTTAAGATCTGTAAGCTTTTCTAGGATAAGACCAAAGGGTTTGGTTTTACAGGGAAGAATAGGCTTAGAAAGAACAAGGTGTGAGGAAGTGGGATGGAAGGGTGGCCCAACTAAATGTGGATCCGAGAATAATCTTAACATGCGGCCAGCCTATTTGGGGGGAGGTGCTTATGCTGGCCAAAGTTGAGGCACCTGGGGGAAGGAGAGAAGCTTAACCAAAGTTAAGTTAACAAGCATTTTATTCTGATTAATCAACAGTTCAGCTAATCATTTATGAGGCAAAGAATGGAAGTCTGGAGGGTCTGTGCCTGGCCTTGTCATGAGTAAACAGGAGTCATCTGAGAGTCTTATCCAAGTCATTTAGGGAAGGGGAGTTCTTTGCTGTAGCTTCTCCCCAGAATACACAATGCCAGGAGGGGCTGTGGGTCTTAATCCCTGTTTTCTAGGCAGGGCTCTTAGCTAAATATGAGCATGGACACTAAAATGGTCCCAGGTGCTGCTGCTGATCCCAGGACCGCAACTGGGGAACCACTAAAGCTATTCCTTAAAGATTTGGGTCAGGCATTATGGCCTCATTAGAGGAAATCATGGAAATCCTTCTGAGCCCTTTCCTGCCAGGGGTTTCTGCAGGTGTGTGTGTTTCCCATTCTTTGCCTCATTGTGGTTTTCAATAAGTGCTAATTTCACTTCTGGTGGTACCTGGGCATCCTGCCCACCTCACAGAAGACACATTTTTTTTTTTTTTGTGGTGCCAGGGATTGAACTCAGGGGCACTCGACCACTGGGTCACATCCCCAGCCCTTTTTTTGTATTTTATTTAGAGACAGGGTCTCACTAAATTGCTAAGTGCCTGGCCATTGCTGAGGCTGACTTTGAACTCGCGATCCTCCTGCCTCAGCCTCCCAAAGTGCTGGGATTACAGGCATGCGCCACCACACCCGGCAAGACACATTTTTTATTTAAAGCTAGGTTTTACTTCCCTGTGAAGAGCTACACAAAGCTATTGTTGCCTCTATCAACATTTTGTTTTCCATTTTTGAAATGTCTAAGGAATTGGATACTATTTCAAGCTTGGGTGTCACAATCTGTTCAAAATAAATCAAGAAGACTGACCTTTGCCCCTCTACCTTGCTATAAAGATTCTTTCTGCACCAACTCTCACTTTTCCATCCTCTTGGGTAATTTTTAAGCAGTTTCATTTAAAAATGGAGCTTGGAGTAAGAGAAGGGTCAAGAGGTTAAATTCAATTTCATTTAATTCTGCATTTACGATTGTACCAGGCTGTTTCTCAGTATACCTTTGGAGTGAGAAACTATTTTTTGATATGAACATTATTATGTTCATTTTTTCTAATATGTAAAGGTTTGTGCAGGCTAGAGCCGTAAAATTCACCTTATGCTTTGGTCGAGTCAGCTGTGAGCTGATTATACTGCTAATCTAGCACCTTGTAAGGAAAGGTTGGAAACACATAGGGAAGGGAACTGCATCCTCCCTAGCCAGGGGGCAGCATTGGGTAGGTTCAGACATGCCTAGCATCTCTCCTGTGTTTTGTAGACTACAGTTAAAAACAGGCGTGCTCATATGGAGCCTTCTCCTTGACCTCCAGCTGTCTCCGGTTTTCTTACAGCTAGGAGGGATTGTAGCAAGCATTTTGCAAATGAGGTAGAAATTGAGCAGATTTTCAAAAGTAAGGAGCTGGCAAGAGGCTGGGTTGCACATCCTTTTAGAAACTTGAAAACCATCAGAGAAGAAGCTGCAGAAGCATTTGGTCCAGGTGCTAGCCTCTCCTGTCAGCCTCCTCAGTTGCACCAACTCCTTGAAATGACCTTAACCATGTGACCCCAGGAGCTTCGTGCTGAGCCTCCAGCACAGCCAGTTTTTATTCTGAGATAGTTTTTATTCATTTGATCTAGGAATACTACTTCACTGTCTTGCATAACGTTTCATTCTAAGCAGAATTAATTACAGAATGTTGGATGATGCTTTGGGAACCCATACTATCAGAAAAAAATTCAACCTGATGCTAGGAAATTGGTGAGTGGGCTCACTGGGTTATGAATAGTTAATATGAAGCAAAACCTAAAACCTGAGCTTTAAAATATTCCCCAAGTCATTTTTAAGTCATTTGAATTTGTGGATTACATTTCATCTGCCATTCCATATTTGTAAGAAGGACCTTCATTTGCTACCCCTTTGATGGTATTATTCCACCTCAGCATCAGAAAAATATTTACTGAACGCTCATTCCATGCACACTGTTGTAGAAAATAGAAAGGCATCGTGAAAAGCAGTGTGGTCTGATGTCTAGCTGGAAGGTACTTGTTAAAAATGCAAGTTACTGGGTGGGATTGTGGCTCAGTGGTAGAGTGCTCACCTAGCGTGTGCGTGGCCCAGGTTCGATCCTCAGCACCACGTAAGAATTTAAGAATAAAGGCATTGTGTACAACTAAAGCAAATAAATAAATAAATTTTTTTTAAAAAAATGCAAGTTACTGCTGGGCACGGTGGCGCATGCCTATAATCCCAGCAGCTTAGGAGGCTGAGACAGAAAGATCATGAGTTCAAAGCCAGCCTCAGCAAAAATGAGGTGCTAAGCAACTTGGTGAGACCCTGGTCTCTAAATAAAATACAAAGTAGGATCACGGATGGGGCTCAGTGTGCAAGTGCCCCTGAGTTCAATTCCTGGTACCCCCTCCAAAAAAAAAATTGCACGTTACTGCCCTTCCTTTCCAAATCTGAATACCTGAGATGGAGCCCAGTGATCTGGTTTTTTGTTTTGTTTTATAAATTTTCCCTGAGATTCTTGATTATGTGAAAGTTCAAGAACCACTCATTTAAAGGGGAATGTTTTAGCTTTTTCGCTGTTGTGACTAAAGAACCCAACTGGCACAATTATAGAGGAGGAAAAGTTTATTTAAGGGCTCACAGTTTCAGAGGTCTTAGTCCATAGAAGGCCAGATCCATTCCTCAAGGGCTCGAGATGAGGCTGAACACCATGGTGGGAGAAGGTGGCGGAGGAAAGCAGCTCACATCATGGTGACCAGGAGGCAGAGAGAGAGACTCCACTAGCCAGATACAAATCTGTACCCAAAGCCATGCCCCAATTCCCACCTCCTCCAGCCACACTCTACCACTTCAGTTACTGCTCAGTTAATCCCTATCAGGGGATTAAATCACTGATTGTGTCAAAACTGTCACACCCAATCATTTTTCCTCTGAACCATCTTGCATTGTCTCACACATGAGCTTTTTGGGGACAAATCACATCTAAACCATAACAGGGAGGGAGATTACCATCTGGGCAGTTATCCCACATAAGGTCTGTGGACTTGAGTTTTAAATCAGTTGTTATTGGCATAGATAAAATTTTAACAAAAAGGGCTGCCCCACAGTGGTTACGGTCAACAGACCTGGAGAAATGACTATAGAATTCTTGTTGCAAAAGTTGTATGTTCTCAGAATGGCAGGATCAGAAACTACAATGGAGCAAACAGAAGGTAATTAAGAATACCTTTATTACCACTCACCAGAGATAATAGTGAAAGTCAAGTCTGCTTTTAACCCTAGTTTTCATTCCTTCTGAACTTCAGCCCTTTACACATGTAGCTGACTGGCTTAGCTTAGCGAGTCATACAGAATGAGAAGATAGGCTTGCTCATCTACAAGTTATTGAACTTGTAGATGTTTGTCACTGAATGGAAATAATTGTTTTCTGAAAATTTGAAAGAAAAAAAAAAACTATGCTTTCAAGAACAACCCACTTTCTGAAACATATTGATGATGAATGACCCATTCTGAAAAGTTTCCTGCCTGCCTACTGATCTCTCCACAGGCAGCACAATTATTCTGAGTAGAGAATAGTTATGGTAGAGCCAGAGATTGATGTTATCAAGCACACAGTGTATGTTGGAGAGTTTGGGCTACAGTGAGTGGCATGTTGTGCAGACCAAAACGATGCTTATATCTGCTTCCTCTTAAAACTATTCTAAAAGTGACAGTAAAATAAGAAAAAGAAAAAAGCAACAGAAGACAACAATAAAAATGTTAAAATTTTTTGGTAACTGGCTCTGCTGGACACGTTAGTACTCCCCAGTATTTCCTGTCCTCCTTTCAAATGTAGAGAGGATTGCTCTTCCTCATCACCTCAAAAGTTTTGAGGTGGCATTCAGAATGAGAAGATAGGATTGTTCATCCACAGTTATTGAATTTGTGGATGTTCAGCACTGAATGGAAATAATTGTTTTCTAAAAATTTGAAAAAAAAAAAACAACTCTACACTTTGAAAAACAACCTGCTTCCTGAAATTTCACTGCAAGAGCAGTGAAATGCAAGCACTGACGTATGTTGCTTCCAGACAGAAACAGCAAAGACCATGTTTTCTTCTTTAGTGGCAACAAACCTGGAAGCCTCTTGTTGAGATGGTGGTATCACAAGACGGAGGCACTTCTGCTGGCACAGCACAGGTCCTCAGGTTATCCTGCATGTGTCCTGCACTACCACAGTGAGGGGCCTCAGCTGTGTGAGACACGTACCAGGAGAGAGGAAGTGACCTTTGTTGTTTCAAGCCATGGGGATTTGGGAGGTGGTTTGTTACCATGGTGTGGCCTGGTCAGTCCTGAATAATACACGATGAGGTTTCTGTTTTCTCTGTTCTACCAAATGATTGTGAGGATTTGTACTGTAGACTCCCTGGAAAGGCTGAGGAGTCTATGAGATACCAGATACCTCAGGTGGCATGACTGTGGGGATGTGGCTGAAAAAATAAGGGGATTATTTTTTGGAAAGGCAGTCAGAGGGGGCTTCCCCACGCCTTCTCCAGCCGGGGGTCTCCTCCTCCCCACAGAAGATCTATGACTTCTGTAAGGAAAGGGTAAACAAGAGGAGCATGAAACTGAGGCTGCCAGCCACAGCTCAAAGTAGGAATGGGGTACCTTGGGGAACACAGGGCCTTGCAGTGAGACTACAAGAATGTCATAGAATTCTGTGTACAGGGAATTGAAGAGCATTCCGCTGTCATGTATAGCTGATTAAAATGAATGAATAAATAAATAAATAATGTCATGGCATTTTTAGTTGTCAGGCTTAGAACCACCCACCTGGAGCCCCCATCCCCCAGTGTATAAGAATATTCCTGTCCATGGAAACAGGTCCAAGAGAAGGTCCCTGCAGAGAAAGATGCTGATGTCTGGGGTTTCCTGGCCATCTGGATCCCCACCTGATCTCCCCATAGTGAAGGCTCCTGCCATTAATGGACTTTCCAATAGGTTTTTTGGGGACTCACTCTTAAAGATGAATGGACAACCAAAGATCATCAGACGTTTAAAGAATATCTCTTAACATGAAAGACAGAGACATGAAAAAAGCAAATGAAAAAAGGCACTTGGAGAAATAAAGGCAGTTCTCAGAGCATACAAGGACCATAATAAATCTTTTATAATCAATATCCTCAAAGGTAGGACAAGCCAAGGGAGCCATTAAATTAGAGGAGGGTGTCATCTTTAAAAAATTCTTTTAAAAAAGGGAAGTCATAAACTAAAAAATATGGCAGCAAACATTCAACATTAAAAAAGAACTTCAGTTAAGTTAGAAGACAAAATTGAAATCTTCAAGGCAGTAGAACAGTTAAGGCAAAAGATGGAAAGTAGTAGAAACAGATTAAACAAAAGGGACATTAAGAAAGACTATTTCCTAGAGCCAAGGACAAGCCAACCTGGACACCTGACTAGAACAATGAAATAGGAAAGACCCACAGAAATTTTAGAACAGAAGAAAGAAAGGGAAGACCTTATAGGCTTTCAGAGAAGTAAAAACAAGTCACATGATCAGTAATCAGGATGGCCACGGCCTTCCTCCAAGCCATGTGGAAAACACAGAGGCCTTCTCATGGTCTAATTTCCAATCAGCATGAAGGTGGAATAAAGAAGTTTTCAGACATGCAGAGTCCCAGAATTACTAAATTCTGTAGCATTTCTCAGGAAACCAGTAGAGGGTTGCTCTCCCCAACTGAGAGCATTAGCTAGGAAAAGAGCTAGGAGATCCAAGAAACAAGGAGCAATGCAAAGGGAACCTCCAATTGATGGAAAAGGAGACCCCAGGATAAGGTCTGTGTAGAAGGCTATGGTAGGTAGCAACCTTTCCAGAGATCTCTACAAAGAATGGAACAGAGATATGTCCTGGTACGTGTGGACTGACAGGAGTTATAAATGGTTTTAGAAGAGTTCAGTATAAATTATTGATCAGTACATAGAAGACTAAGCAAGTTGAAAAACAATTGTTTACCACACTAAAAACAATTATTACAGAAGAAATGCAGAATAGTCTGCATGTGGCTCAGTTGGGAAAAGCTGTAGGTGAATCATCAGAATGCAAACATCTAACTATTGATTAACAAAATTATAATGAGAAGAATTGAGGAAACATGTTAGCATAGGTGTAATCTTCAGAATGCAAACACTGAATATTGATTAACCAAAATTATAATGAGAAGATGAGGAAACATGTAGCATAAAAAAGGTAGGTTGTAATCATTTATAGTAGAGGCCAAGAAATAATGTCTAAAATTGAAAAATGAAGACAAAACACTATAAATGTGCTACTTATGAACATGGAAGTAAATATCAGAAGAAAGTGCTAGAAGCATTGGGAGTGGGGAGTGGTAAAGTGTTTTGATTTTTTACCATAAGCTGTGCAGCATTATTTGACTTATAAACCTGTATTGATGTATTTCTTTGCCTTAAATTACAAAGTTAAAGAGTTGGAATCATTAAAGAGAGATCACTCACCATACAAAGAGATAATCTCTTTTTTTTTTTTTTTTTTTTTTTTTTTTTTTGGTACCGGGGATTGAACTCAGGGGCACTCGACCACTGGGCCACATCCCCAGCCCTTTTTTTGTATTTTATTAGAGACAGGGTCTCACTGAGTTGCTAAGTGCCTCACCATTGCTGAGGCTGGCTTTGAACTCACGATCCTCCTGCCTCAGCCTCCCAAAGTGCTGGGATTACAGGTGTGCGCCACCACGCCCGGCGATAATCTCATTTTTAATGTTTTCTTGAAATAGAGAAAGTCAAATGGTTCTGTGTGTTGGGTACACAATTTGTAGGGAAAGACTGGTTTATTAACTGTGTTATGGTAAGATAAGTGTGCTGGGTTTTTCATTTTAATTTCATGCAGTGTTTCTATTAAGCATGCACACTCTCATTTGACTTACATTACATGCATAAGAAAGAGAAAAAAAAATTTTAAAAATAGGTCAAGGCGGAGCTGTGCCACTTAAGGTGAAGAACAGGGATTGGTAAGTGGATTTGCACCTTGACAATAAAAAACCTGAAGTGTTCTGAAGCCATGGGCTTGCTCATGTGCTTGGTGTTTGGAAACCACAAAACCTTCGTGGGAAGGATAACAGCAGGCGTACTAACCGCTGGGAGTAAAGTGTGCTGAGGTCAAGTGTAGATGCGCTGATTCTCTGCAGATTTGAATAATTATGTAGGTTAATGGCCTTTACTTTAAAAGTGAAATGTTTTTGAGAGCCAACTTTTACCAGGGTAGATTTAACAGCCTATTCTACAACTTAGAACCCATAGTAAAGTGTCACATCCCTGCCAGTGGGGCATAATGCTCTATATAGCAAAACATAGTTGTCAATAGCAATAACAAAAATGAGCCATTTTTCTATGAGCTATGAGGATCTGAGGTGATGGGGCAAATGTTTTAAAGATGTAATGATCTTATGGCTGTATTTCTAAATTAAAGAAGCTTGACCTTGAAATCCCATTTGAAGAGCAAGTGATTCACTTCAATCATGAACAAAAGGTGACAGGAGGATATTTGCCTTTGCTCTCTCCTCCTAGAATGAAAGTATTACCTCCAATGATCTTAACTCACCTTTGGAGTTTCATCTATCAGTGCAGCACTAGGCAAGCCCTGCTGCCTCTCAGGTATCTCCCTCCTGTCCTCAAACCATTGCCATATCTGAATCACCAGAGCAGAACTTTCACTGATCTATCTGCACACCAGAAGACAAGCTCTCCAGCGACTTTGTGCTCTGTGGAATTTAGAAAGAAAAAAAAAAAAAAAAAGTGGTGGGAAAGATCAAAACTGCAGTTTTTTTCTCTTTGCCTGACCCCACTCCCAAGAGGAATCTTTCTCAACTTTTTAATGGATTGCCTCACCAGACCGTGTACATGTGAAACTGTGCCAAGAGACAATAAGACAAGCAACAGGGAAGGAAATGGACAATTTAGCCAGAGAGAATTTGTATCACTTTCCAGTTAGATTTGCAGCACACAGAGCCACAGTTTCGGTGTCTGACATGCTCACTTAATAAGTGGAGGCTCAAGAAATTGCCCAAAAGTCTTTAGAAAAATTGTGTGCTGTTCCTCAACTGGGCACTCTGGATATTTCCTACAATAACTGGACTGGGACTGCGTCAGGGAGGAAGAGCAGATGCAGGGAAAGGAACAGCTGTATCATAGACCATGTAATTCCTTATGCAACCAGTTAAATCCTGGGGTCCATGTAGTCCTGCAGAATTATGAAATGTGATTTGTCTATGTACGTGGTCATTAAAATGAAAAATATTCCCATTATCAGTATAATTGGCAACATGTTTTTAATGCAAAATGGGTTTCTCAATCCTTTTTTTAAAAAAACAGTTTTTGCTACCACTTTCTTGAGAGCAGCCATAAAAGAGGGTGCCGTTCATATTAGACCAAGGCCTTCTCACTTTCCCAAGTCCAGCAGGCAGGTTTTCTCATGCCAGCAGGCCCTCAACTCCAACCTGGTGTGCCTAGCTGACCTCTTTAGTAGGTCAAACACTGTCAGTGGGACACCAAAAAATAAATAAGGCCTGGGGATAGGTTGAAGGAGCTTTGGGGCCAGGCTGAGCATTGTGGCCTTAGTTTCCCTGGATGGAAGAGTTAAGAATAGACTTCATATGACCTTGGGTAATTATGAAATGTGATTTGTCTATAAACATGATCATCTTTAAAGTAAAACATGCAGAGCTATTTCTGCTATCAAGACTGGTCTCCATCCCACACTGACTCCCCTCTGTCGAGTTCCATTCCATGAAGTCAAGGCCTCCTTCCTTAAGTATGTAGATTCCAGGATTCCAACTTCCTTTCTGAATCTCTGGAAGTTGCGTGTTGGCATATACATTCCTGAGACCCATTCAAAATAAGAAACTACCAACTTAACCTGTGAGCTAGCAGCTTAATGCTATTCTTTAGTGTCTAATTTTCTACTTTTTTCACATGTATTAACCTATAGCCTCTATAATTCATTGTCAGTTTACCGACTGAAAAGCCAGTGTTCCCTCCCATTCTGATACCTCTCTCTGAACACATGGCACAAATGTGATGCCCAGTGTCCTCACATGTAAATCTTTGCTTTATAGTTCGCCTGCTACAGTTAATTGCCTTGAGGTAGTTACCTGCCTTTCTCTTGGGTTTCAGCTTCCTCCACAGTAAAATGAGTTATTGGATTTCTTTCTCAGGATAATTACGAGAGAAAATGGCTTTGCAGTTGTTGAGTCCTCTGTGGAAATGCAAAATAAGAATCACAAGTTTGGTGTGTGAGTTACCTGAAGAGTCAAAGCTCACTTATCATTTAGGGTTGGTCAGTGGCAAACTGAAAAGGAGTGTCCTTAATGCCCCTTAGTATCCTTACTTTCTCTGGGCTAGTGTCCTGGCACTTAGGTCCTTACCATGCTGCCTGTCCTGGTCATGCATTCTGATGACCCTGGTTTCTGACTTCAGCTTTAAAGAACTATCACCAGGCTTTTAGTTCAGGGCTAGTCTGATTAAATCAAACTAACCTGCTAGTTAGCGATGATGGCAATATGTGCAATCCCCTTCAAAAAACATTTATCTTTTACTGGCATTCCAGAGACCAACCCAGAAAGTCATTTGAGGCAGGAAATCACTTTAGCACTAATGCTTCTTAGTCAGAAACCAACCACTCTCTTGCTAAAAGGGAGGGAGTTAGCCTCAAAACTGTGGGAAGTGAGGGCCTGATGTTAACACCTGCTCTGATCAATGTGCACTTTTGTACCTACTCTTTTTTTTTTTTTTTTTTTTTTTTTTTTTTTTTTTTTGAGAAAGATGATGTAAGTAAGGAGAGTGGAAGAAAATCCTGGCTTCATCTGGAGCCTTGGATTCCTTGATGTCACTCCTTCCCTGCCCTGAATTCAGCATGCAGCCAACATGGATTTTTCTTTTCTTTTTACTGTTGCTAGGAGACTATTGACCAAGGTCAAGTACACATGCTAATTCATTAAGACTTATTAGCAGCTTCTTATCCTGTTGACCTTAATGGTCTTGTTGTCAGGCTTACAAGGGCAACTGAAAAGAACTGACTTGCTGCCTGAGGATTCCATTTTTGTGAAGGCTTTCTGTTGAGGTTTTCTGAACTGGGAGGTTTGCTGTTGTGGATCTACACTGGCTCTTGGAGTTCTGGCCAGCCAGAACTCTTCTAGGATCTGGACATCAAAGGATGAGGTTGAAATGGGATCTGAAGTCTGGTAGACAGAATTGAGGATGTCTGTGTGTTCTCTTAGAGCCTGATTTCCCCAAGTGGATCAGTTCCTGGCTGAAATGTGATGTATTCTTAGGAAGGAGAGAGATGGTATTACGATAGTTAACTCAGTCTGTGAGTATTTGTGGCCTAAAGAAGACTAGTCCCCAAGCATTCTTACCTCAGATTGTTCTCCTAACATGCTATGAAAAAAATACAACCCAGCACTGGCTCTGAAACCAACTTTGTTCTCTCATATAGTTCAAACAGCTTAGAAAAGGGGGGGCAGACAGACCTTCTAGTTCAACATCCCAGGAGCTTATGAAGAAGCATAACCTAGAGCTATAGGATCTTCTGCAAGGACAGCAGAAGTGGGCCCCTGTGTATTCTGCCAAGCCAACCTCAGAAAAGGATGGGAAGCCACTCCTTAGACAAGTGAATGGAATCAGAGATCTGCATCTGCCATGCAGAAAACCACAAAGCTTTTGAGTTGAGCCCAATCACTTTTGAGTTTGAGCGCCTGCGACATAAGGCCTCTGGTCTGTTCACAAAGCAACAATGTTCCTCATTTTTCTAGGCAACTAGAAGTATAGCTATTATCCCCATATACAAATTGAAAGTCCATCTTACAATGTATCATCCCCTCATACAAGTATTTTTTAAAATTCTCCCTGTACCTAAGGCATCCTATAAGATCCTGGGAGTGTAGCCATGTCACCCAGAGGCTCTGCCTGTGCAGTGTACAGTCCACGCTAGTCCTTCTCAGGGCTGCAGCAAGACCACTAAGCCTCCTCTGCTCTTGAGGCTTTCATATGAATCCTTATTTCATGTCTTAATTATCTACTGTCATACAACAAATTGCCCCCAAATGTACCAGCATAAAGTAACCCACACTGATTATCTCAGTCCCTCTTCTTTAGGGTCTCTCAGAGGCTGCAGTTGGGATGTTAGGTGGCCCACTGTCATCTTAAGGCTTTTGTAGGGAAAGGTCTGCTCTAAAGTGCACAGGCTTATTGGCAGATTCAGTTCCTCTCAGGCTGTTGGGCAACAGCCTCATTCCCTATTGATTATTGGCCAGAGGCATCCTCGGTCCTTGGCCACGTGGGTCCTCTTCTACAGCTTGCATACATAAAGTATGCAAGCCAAGGAGGGCCGAGTCTGATGACAAGATGGAAGTCACTGTCCTTTTTACCCAACTGTAGTACAACATCCCATTACTCTTGCTGTATTTTATTGCCTTAACTAATAACTGACCCATGCTTCCTCCCCAGGGAGGGGATTATGCAAGGGTATGCATACCAGGAGGTGGAGATCTTGGGGGACCATCTGAGAAGTCTGCCTCCCATATTTGGTATCTGTCATTAGCTTGTGCCAGCAAAGAGCTGCTGGGCTTAAAACCTAAGGGCACAGCAGCTTCCGGCCTTGTCTTCCACCACAGCCAGCCGTTTCTAGGTCCTAGGCTGTGTGTGAGATTCTTGTCACCTGGCTGACGAGTAGGCACATCTGCAGATCCCACAGTGACTGATGGAGAATGGAGCCACAGTGGTGTAAAGGGGAAGGTGTGTGTAAGCCCGCACAAAAGTGGGGCGGGTGGCTACACCAGAGAACACTGGGACTAGGGAGAGCTGTGGAAATGAAAAAGAGGAGGTGCTGTCCTGAAAGAACAGGCATGTCCATGGTGAATTGTTCTCAAGGGGCCACCAGTGGCCAGAAAGTCCACCGTAAAAACTCATGGTTACAGCAGCTTTTCAACCAGTTTGCTGGTGATCTCCCTAGACCTTAGGGATAGAGATGACCTGGGCCACCAGGCATGTTGCCTTTAACCCTGTGCAGCCTCACCTGGGGCTCCAGTTCACCCAGTATGTTGTACAAATATTATTGTTTCTTTGTGTGTCAAGATGTTAAAAAAAAAAAAAGTTAGCAAGCCCAGAATTAAGGAGTATTGCTGGTGCTGGGGGTGCCATCCAGAGAGAAAAGGCCTTGAGGCTATCTGGTTTGGTGCCCCGATCTCTCCCTTGGCTGTACATCTTCTCCTTAACGTGCCCTTCTCAGCCACCTTCTTGCTACTGAAGTTTACCATCACAGACATTATCCATTATTGATGAGGCATGGAAAAGGTGGTGGTGAATAATTAAGTAGGCTTCAGGTGCAGAATGAACATTAAAGGGAAGGAAAAATGAAAACAAAAAAAGCCAGGGGAAGAATTCAGAGTTCTCTTGTGCCAATAGGGTGCCACGTGTAGATGCTTTCTATACCTTTCCAGAAGGCCAAGCAGTTGTTTTTATTTTCTTATAATCTAGTGATTTTTAAGTCTTGTGTGAACTGGTCACTGGCAGCTAATAACTGGAATAGTTACAGGCTTTCCATGGTAGCCATGAAAATACTAATGGCCTTAGCGGCCCTCGCCTGAATGGCTCCTAAATCCAAACCAAAGCAATTTTCAAGAGTGATAATAGGAATGTGGCTTTGCCATGAGCAAGGGAGAGTTAAATAGTAGGGAGTGTTCAGTCTAGACATTTGAGAGTCGAGATCCAAAGATTTTCTCTCTCTTAAATTATTAATGGAAAGAAAAATTGTTTCAGGAGATGCCCGGTGCTATCAACTAGGAAGGAACATGTCCTACAATGCTATTTTAAAAGGGCTTTCTCAAGTGGTAGCTATAGTAATTGCATCAGACTGGCCTGAGTTATAGTAGGTGCAATCTAACTGCCAGCAAGAGTGGTCAGAAACACCAGTACAATGAAGAGAGAGGGGCTGTCCCAAGAAGCCCTCTCTCTGTTTCCCACTTTGGCCTGCAGAACTTGTCCGTAGCACAAGAAACCAGGTAGCAGGGGTAGATTTTCCAGTTGTGAATTGGTTCAGATCATTTATGTCTCTTTTCTCCACCATTTGACCCCATCACAAGCACATTAAATAAACAGGTAGAAAAATAAATAAATAAACAGGTAGACTCAGAGAGACCTTAGCAAGTCTGAGAGAGCTTAGTAAGAAAGAAGTGTGAAGTCATCTTTCCGTTACCACGGATCATAAGAGCCCCAAGGGCCCTGGGAGCCTCCTCTGGCCTCTTGCCTTCTGCTCAGCACCACACTACTATCTTGGTTTCCACGAGCTCCATCCAGCTCAGTTCTGCCTGGGCCTGTCTTGGCAGTCCTCTTGTCTGTTCTGGACCAGCCATTGTGGTTCAGCTCTTGAACCCAATTTGGGATTATCTGTTGGTTTGATTCAAACCATACTGAGACTGGGACAACTCTTGTATGTGTAACTGGCTTGCCATAGCCCTCTTCTTTGCATTGTAGCATGAGGTAGTCAGTAAATACAGAGAGGGGTGAGGGCCCACTTCAGCATCTGGTGTCCCCCACCAGAGACCCTGCTACTGGCTGGCCAGTGTTCTCTAAGTTGCCCCCATATGCCCAGGTGCAGTCTGATGCAGGGCCCCAGAGAACCTTTTCCTGCTCCCACCCTTGCCTTCCTCCTGAGCTGGATGCTTGATTCTTCACAGGTTCTATAAACGTAGCAGAGTTTGGGGTGTGTGAAAGTTTCTGGTAGCACCTCAGAGCTGAGTTTATTTTCCCCAGAAATAGTAGGTGCCGCTGCCAGAGGGGGTAGGCCAGCTCTTCTCAAAAACATCACCTGATGATGCTCCACTAGTGACGCACAACAGCCCCCACCACTTGGGCACCGAGAGGTTAATATGGCGCTTCGGACTCCCCTGGAGGTGGTCACATCTCCTGTTACCAGCTGCATTATTGATTCGGGCACCTAACACCACTGGAAACAATCCACCAAACGGGCACATAGGTCAGGAGTTAGCCTCAGCTCACAAGTGGATGTACTAGAGCTGGTCCAGCTGCCCAGACAGCATCCAGAAAGATGGAAAACTTTTGGATGTACCAGCTGGAGTGTCATGAAGGAGAGGTACGTGCATCCTCAGGCTTTACAATGTCTACTGCTTTGCTTTTAGTTCTTAATCTCATCCTGTTAGGTCAGAAGCTGTTCTCTGCCTTTTCCTGGAGAATAGGAGTAAGTGAGCAAAGCAGGAAGGAGAGAATGTAACCAGCTTTGCCTGTAGCATGGGCATGCAGGCAGCCTGGAGGGGGAAGAGGCCTTTTGGTCACATAGCAAGGTGCTTAGAAGGTGTGCTCTTTGTTGTCTCCATCAGCACTGCATTCTGAGTCTCCTAACAAGTGAGTGACTTTGGACACTGTAGCCTCCCATTCCATGCTCTGTTGCATCTTTTGCTTCTGTAGTGTTAATGAAAATGATGGCCATTAGTGCCCTGTGTATAAGGAGCTGCTTTGCCAGTAAGTGAGGTAATGGGTATAACGGGCCCTTGTACAGTGCCTGGCACAGTAAGCCCTTTGAAAAATCATAGCTGCCACTGTTCTTAGCAGATATTGTGCTATTGCAGCAAATCATGTGCCTTTAGTTGCATCTCTCAAGATGGATTAAAACCGGCTTTCATTTTTCCTTCCACTGAGCTTAGGACCTGGGAATAAAAGTGTGGGAAGACAACCAAGGAATGAATGAATCTGAAAGGGGAACTCAATGAAAGGCTCCCTCATTTGTCCAAATTGTGATGCATTTCAAAGAAATACAGTGAGGCTGTTTCAAAGTGGGGAAAGGTAATCTCTGTTTGTAGATCAGCTTTATCAGATGTTAAAAGGGTTCATACTTACACAGGTGACTCTGGTTTATAGTTAACTGTGTATTTTATTTTTTGCCTTTGAGAACAGAATCTTATAACCCTTATGATGGTGATATAATGAATTATTTGCGTGGCCTCCATGATGAAATTGCCCACTAAGCAGAGTGCTTCCTGGCAAGGCTCCCTGCAGCTCCAGTGTGGTTCAGGTCTTCTCCTTGCAGCTTTTACATGGGTTTAATGGACTTGGGGCTGGGAATGGTAGAGCTTTGCCTATGGGAAGAGAGAGAGAACAGAAATGGATAGAATAGTTTAACTGACAGTTATCTCAAAATGTTCCACTGGTATTAATTGAATCCATTATAAATGTATATATAAAACTCTTCATTAAGCCTAGGCTATTATCATTTTAATGACATAATTATGCCCCTACAATGTGTCTATACTAACTTTGCTACTTCACCATATTAAGGAAATACAAATGTGCATTGATAATATAGTTTGAATTGAGAGTGAATAATTATAGAATTATTAACCAGTTTCAATTTTCAGACATGCAAATATATCTTGAGTTAAGAAAAAAACAATCATTTATTGGGGAGTTTATAATTCTAATGTGAAATAAGGTTAATTTAAAGCAACATAGATCCTTGAAGGAAACAATGTACATTCATTTGAAAAAGAAATGGGGAAAAAGCCAGATAAAGCAATAAGCATATATTTAAGGACAGTGGAACTCAAAAGCCCCACATAGTCTCAAATCAAGGTTCACCAGAAGAACTAGGGCATGAGACATGGCCTGCCCCAGGTAGCCACACCTTCAAAATCCCATCTGAAAAAGAAGTGGAATTAGAATATTCCAGCTGGAAAGGAATGGAATGACCTTGTGCTCTGTTACAGTATATATGAAATGCCACCTTGGAGAATGCTTGTTCCCACCATCATACCCACTATTCCACTAATCCTGTAGGGATGCACTATTTTCAAGAGAGAAGAGACAGACCATGATCAAGGAACAGTGAAGAGAACATAGAGATGCACTTGGGTACCAAGAACACAGAAGTACAGTGGAATGTGTGTTCAGAACCTACTCTGTTACCTATTTTTCATTTCCTTTTTCCTCTGATACAAGATAGGTATCTGTGCCTCTTTCCATCCAGCACATGTATTGAACTCCTATTGCATATTTTATGAGGGGCTCTGTATTGGGCACTTTGAAAGGAAACGTGTAAATCAACCATAAACCCTGCCTTCATGGTGCTTATTAAAATGGTACAATTAAAGACTATCCTATAGTATTATTATTTTTATATATACAAGGGAGAAAGTGATGACTAACAGAACGGTGCAGATGAGGTACTTACAAGCATTTCTTCCAGGAGGGGGGATTCCTGTCACTTAGGAGAATTGGGAAGACTGTGTGAAAGAGTAATTTTTGGAATGGACCTTTGGAAGCTCATGGACATGGGAAATTCAGGAAAGAGCAAAAACAAAGCTGAGCAGAAACATGTAGTTTATATGCCAGAGGGGAAAAATCATTCTTTTTTTTTTTTTCTTGATGATAAAGGATAAACAAAAGTGGAGGAGAAGCAGTAAAGGAATTAAGGCCAAATCTGGGAGGACCTTCAGTGACATACCAGCCTTGAATTTATCCTGTAATCAGAGGAAGGACTAGAGATTTTTGAATTGAGGATGTTTTGCTCAGAGCTTGTTAAAAAATTGTTAAAATTTAAGCTGTGTTTAAAATTACAGTAAATAGGTACTTAGCAAGAGGCCTCTTGTACTAAGCTCATAAACGCTTAGTTCAAGTCTCATGTGGTACTGTAGGCTGCTTGGTCACTTAAAAAAAGAAGAAAGAAAAACAAACACCTTATTCTCAAGTTCTATGAGTTGTTCCATGTGTAAAATTAGTAAATAGCTCAGTCCCAGGTGGAAATAGCAAAACTATAACGTTTTTAAATATTCGCCTGCCCTTCATTATAATGAATTTTGGTCACCACATGCCCTTAGAGAAAAGGAACAGCATTCGCTGGGACTCAGCAGGTTGACTGGCGCTGCTGGGGTCTTTCACCAGGTGTCCTAATTAGCAGTATATCAAGGTCGTGCCTGAGCTTGGCTATAAATTAACAATAGGATAGGCAGATGCACGAGATTCTCTTTTGTAAATCAGTCACTGTAATAGCATCACTCTCAACTCTTCTATCCCAAAATGGCTTCTTGCCCTGGAGACCAGGACATGCCAGAAGTTGCACACAGCCACTGTACACACCCCCACAGCTTTAGCCAGAAGTGAGCTAGCTGTTCTTACCAACATGCCGTCAAGAACGTTGAGGTTTGTGAGTTAATAGAGAGTCTTTGTAGTATGATTTTATAGAGCCTTCTGTTTACTTTTTAATTTTATCCATGAATGAAATTTTAATGAGGAAGGAAACCAGATGATGAGGAAACTATCCCCATGGGTGTGTGTTGGCCTTGTGAGCCATCTTCCAGAGGGCTGAAATTATTTTCTTAAGGTTGGGATCCTAAGAGACAGCTAACATTTGTGGAGTGTTCTGTAGTAGCCAGGCACTGAGCTTGGTTATTACCAATCAGTCCTCACAGCAATCCCAGGAGGGGGATAGTAATTGTTCTCCCCATTTCTCAGGAAGGATGAGAGAGTGGATAATAATTGTTCTCCCCATTTCTCAGGAAGGATGAGAGAGCATGGTCTACCTGTCCCAGGCTCAGAGCTGTGAGAGAGAGAGCCAGAATTCAGACTCTAGTCTGCCAGAGGCCAGGACTTGAGCATTTAACCACTTCACTCTCCTGAAACACAAGATGCAAGTTTAGGTCACAATATAAGATCAAAATAGCAAAGTCTCTTTCAAGGGAGAAATGTCACTTATGACCCCTATAATCACACTGTGTTGCTGAAAATGAACCCTAATACTGGAAAGTGAATCAAGGTGGGTTTGAAGTCTTAATGTCTTAGCAATTGATTACTGTTTACTTCAGCCAATCAATAGCCTTTGTGCTGGGGTTTTCTGGGTCCCACATACTGTGACAAGGACACTGTAAAGGTGGCCTCTCCTCCCCATGTGTTTGGGCTCATCACAGCAACTTTTACATCACGTTTTAACCACAGGGTGGGGTGTTCTAAAGATTCCCTGCATAAATGGACATTCAAAAAGTGACTTGAGATTAGAACTTCAACTTGAAAAAATATAAATGTATCCTTAGCTTATCTTTTGATGAAAAACAGCTAGGTTACAATTTCTAACTACATACAGAATCTTAGAACAGAGTAGCTGTGTTGATTTGGCGGGGGGGGGGGGACTTGTCATATTTTTTCCAAAAAAAAAAAAAAAAAAAAGAGTATTGAATCTTAAAATTAAATAGCCTTCTTCAATTCACATGTGACTTTTACAGCATGATCAGAAAAGGTCTTTTCAGTTATAAAGCATAATATTTCAGCAAAAGTATGTAAGGGCTGAATCAGTTTTTCTAAGGGCCTCTTTTAATGATTTGATATTCCAGTTATTCTCTTGCAAAGCACTTCTATTTCATCACATTCATCTCTGTCTGAGTCCATTTTCTACTGCTATAACAAATACCACAAAGTAGGTAATTTATGAAGAATAGAAGTTTATTTGCCTCACAGTTCTGGAGGGTGGGAAATCCAAGACCATGGTGCCAGCATCTGCTGAGGTCCTGCACTTTGTGTCCTAACATGGCAGAAGGCAAGAGAGCAAGTGGGAGACAGATAAGGAAAGAGGGCTGAGCCCTCTTTTTTATAACTTACCCTACTCCCACAGTAGCAACCTTAGTCCGTTGGTGGGGGCAGTGTTCTCTGATCATCACATAAAGGTCCTATCTCTCAACATGATTGCATTGGGGATTAAGTTTCTAGCACGTGGACTTTGGGATATACATTCAAACCATAGCACTCTTTTTTCTTTTAACTTCTCCATTCTAATTTTATGTGAAAAATATCAAGTAGAATTTTAGGAATAATCATATTCTTTAATTTTACAAAGATCCCAGTAGAAATGTTAACCCCAATCCTTCCCAGCTGAGCAGAGTTAATTTTCCAAGGATGATACAATGCCCTGAATGATGATTTCTATTTGATGACAACACAGTGTTCTTAGGATCATCAACATTATATTCTTGTGTGCTCTATGTTTTTTTTAATATTTATTTATTTACTTTAGTTGTACACAATGCAATACATTTATGTTTACGTGGTGCTTATTACCCTGATTTGTTATCACACATAATGTATCACACATCGTACGAGGCGAGCGCTCTGCCGCTGAGCCACAACCCCAGCCCCTGCTCTATGTTTTTATTGAGACAACATTTGTGCATCTTTATTATAAGATGTGTGATACATTATGTGTGATAACAAATCAGGGTAATAAGCATTTACATCATGACCCTTAATCATTTTATATGGTGGGAACTTTACATTGTTCTCATCATTTTCAAATGTATCATAGACTGTTTTAATGAATAGGCACCCCACTGTATGAAAGAACCAGAAGTGATTCCTCCACTCTGTATTTGGTACCCCCTCCTCCCTGACCTTCCCAGTCTATAGGAACCCCTATACTGTTCTCTTCTTCTACAAGGTTGACTTGCTGTTTTCCACAACTGAGTGAGAAAATGTATATTTGTCTCTCTGTGTCTGACTAGTGGTCACTTAATGTAATGAAATGTTTCATCCATGTTGCTACAAATGATGGGATTTTGTTCTATTTATGTAGAGGTACCATTATGTAAAGGTACCACATTTTCTTTATCCACTAAAGGGCATCTGGGTTGACGCCATCGTTCTGGCTCTTGTAAAAAGTACTGCAATAAACTTGGGAGTGCAAGTATCTTTTTAATATGATGATTTCATCTCCTTTGGGCATATACCCTAGTGGAATAACTGGATCAGACAGTAGTCCTAGTTTTTGTTTTTTGATCAGTCTCCATACTGTTTTCCCTAGTGGCTGTACTGATTTACATTCTCACCAACAGTATATAAGAGTTCCCACTTCCTTGCCAGTGTTAGTTATTTTTTGTCTTTTTAATAACAGCTATTCTAACTGGGATAATATCTCATTATAGTTTTAATTTACATTTCTCTAATGATTAGTGAAATTGAGTATTTTTTCATGTACTTGTTGGCCATTTGCATGCCATTCTTTAAGAAGTGTTTAGTTTTTTGTTTTTTTTTTTTTTTTTTGCTTTTTTACTGTTTTGCATTTTTATTAATCCATTCTAGTTATACATAATATTAACGAAGTATTTGGTTCTTCAGCCATTTTTTAATTAGTTTTTTTTTGTTTTAGTTTTCTTTTTTTTAGTTCTTTATATATTCTGGAGGTCAATCTCTTGTCAGATGAACAATTTGCACATATTTTCTCCCTTCCGTAGCTTGTCTCTTAATTCTATTGATTATTTCCTTTGCTGTACAGAAGCTTTCTAGTTTGATACAATCCCATTCATCAATTTTCTACTTTTGTTGCCTATGCTTTTGGGGTCCTATCTAAAAAAACTATTACTTATATCCATGTCTTGAATGTTTCCCTTATGTCTTCTTGTAATTTCAGGTTTAAAATTTAGGTTTTTGATCCATTTTTAGTTGATTTTTGTGTACAGTGAGAGGAAGGATCTAGTTTCATTCTTCTGCATGTGCATGTACAATTTTACCAGGAACATTTATTGAAGACTGTGTTTCTCTACTATATGTTCTTGATGGCTTTATCAAAAATCTTTGACTGAATGAGCATGGATTAACTTTTGGGCTGTCTATTCTGTTCCATTGGTCTGTGTGTCTGTTTTATGCCAGTAGCATGCTGTTATTTATTACAACTGTACAGTATATTTTTAGGTTAGGTATTGTGAGCATCCACTCCCCTCCCCCTCACCACCCTCAGGATTACTTTGAACATTCTGGGTCTTTTTTGGTTCCATATGCATTTTAGGGCTGTTTGGGGTTTTTTGTTTGTTTTGTTTTTGTTTTTGTTTTGTTTCTATTTCTGTGGGAAAAGTCATTGGTATTTTAACGGGAATTGCCCCGAACCTATATATTGCATTGGGTACTATCCTTTTAACAAAATCAATTCTTCCAATATATGAACATGGGATATAAAGCCATTTTTTGTGTCCTTTATAATTACTTTCATCAGTGTTTTATACTTTTCCTTTTAGAGATCTTTCGCTTCCTTGGTTAAGTTCATTCCTAAATATTTTTTGTAGCTGTTATGAATGGAATTGCTTTCTCAATTTCTACTGGTTTTTGCATGTTACTTTTGTTTGCTGCAATTTTAGTGAATTCATTTATAAGTTCGAACAAGTTTTTTGTGCGCTATTTAGGTTTTTCTATGTATACAATCATGTCATCTGCAAACATGGATAATTTAGCTATTTCTTTTCCAATTTAGATGCTCTGTATTTCTCTAACTTGCATAGTTGCCCTTGCTAAGCCTTCCAGTACTATATTAAATAAAAGTGGTAAGGGTAGACATTTTGTCTTTTTCCCTGTTCCCAGAGGAAATACTTTCAGCTTTTCCCCCATTTGGTATGATATGGCTGTGGGTTTTTCACATGTATGACCTTTAGGATTTTGCAGTCAATTCCTCTCTCCCAATCTGTTTTTATCATGAATGGATGTTGAATCTATCAAATGCTTTTTCTACATCTATTAAAATGATCGTGTGGTTTTTGTCCTTTGTATTATGCTTATTGATTTGCATATGTTGAACCATCCTTGCATGCCTGAGATGAATCCCACCTAATCAAGGTCTGTGGCCTTTTTGATGTGCTGTTGGATTTGGCTTGCTAATATTTTATTGAGAATTTTTGTATATGTATTCATCAGCGATCTGGGTCTGTAGTTTTCTTATTGTACCTTTGGTATGAGGGAGGGTAATGCTGGCCTCATAAAAAGAATGCAGCAGAGTTCCTTCCATTTCAATTTTTGGTATAGTTTAAGAAGAATAATTTTTAAAGGAATTGGAATTAGTTCTTTAAATGTTTTATAGAATTTGTCATTTGTAAAGTCCATCAGTCCTGGCCTTTTTTAAGATGGGAGATTTTTAATTATTGCTTCATTCTCATTACTCATTATTGGTCTGTTTAGATTTTCTGTTCCTTCTTGATTTAATTTTTTAGATTGTATGTGTTTGGAAATTTATCTATTTCTTCTAGGTTTTCCATTTTTTAGCACAGGATGGTTCATAGTGGTTTCTTATGATCATTTGCATTTCTGTGGTATTGGTTTTAATGTCTTTTTCCTCTCTGATTTTGTTTGGGTCTCTTCCCCTTTTTTCTTGATTAGTCTAACTGAAGGTTTGTCAGTTTTGTTTATCCTTTAAAAAGCCAATTCCTTTTTCTTTTTTTAATCTTTTTTTCTTTTCCTCTAAGTTGTCAATGGACCTTTATTTTATTTGTTTATATACAATGCTGAGAATCAAACCCAGGGCCTCACACATGTGATGCAAGCGGTCTACCACAGAGCCACAACCCCAGCCGTCAAAAGCCAATTCTTTATTTCATTTATCTTTTGTAATTTTTGGTGAGGTTGTGGGGTTGTTGTTATTGTTGATGTTGTTGTTGTTTGTATGTGTGGTACTGGGGATTGAACTCAGTACCCACCCCAGCCCTTTCTATTTTTTATTTTGATGTAAGTTTTCATTAAGTTGCTGAGGCTGGCCTCAAACTTAATTCTGCCTCAGCCTCCAAGTAGCTGCGATTATTGTTATTAGCCACCATGCTCAGCTGATTGGGTTTTTATTGTTGTTGTTGTTGTTTTTCTAGTTTTGATTTTATTTATTTATGCTCTGATTTTATTATTTCTTCTATCAATTTTGGGTTTGGTTTGTTCTTGCTTTTCTAAATCTTTGAGATGCATTGTTAGGTCATTTATTTGAGATCTTTCTGGGTTTTTGTTTGTTTGTTTGTTTTTGATGTATGCATCTTATGGTTTAGATATGAGGTATTCCCCCAAAGCTCATATGTGAGACAATGCAAGGATTTCAAAGGTGAAATGATTATTTTATGAGAGATGTGACCTAGTAGGTGGGTATGAATTAACTGGCTGGTAAATGTAGGCAGGCAGGGTGTGGCTGGAGGAGGTAAGTCACTGGGTTGTACCTTTAGGGTCTGTTTATATTTTGTCCTGGTGAACACTCTGTGTGCTTCCTGATTGCCATGTTCTGAGCTGCTTTCCTCCTCCACAACCTTCTGTCTCACCTCAGACCCACAGAGATGGAGTTGGTTATTTGTGGAACGAGACTTCTGAAACTGAGCACCAAATAAACATTTCCTCCTCTAATTGTTCTTGTCAGATCTTTTAGTCACAGTGACCAAAACAATGACTAAAACAGTGGATTCATTGCTATCAACTTCCCTCTCAGCACTGCTTTTGCAGTATTCCACAAATTTTGGTATGTCGTGCTGTCATTTTCATTCGTTTCTAGAATTTTTTTTAATTTCTCTTTTATTTCATTACCAATTAGTCAATTAGGAACGTGATATTCAGTTTTCATGTATTTGTATACTTCCCATTCTTCTTGTTGATTTGTAGTTTTAATTCATTGTGATTTGAGAAGATAAATTATATGAGTTCACTTTTTTTGAGACAGGGCCTTCCTAAGTTGCTTAGGCTGGCCTCAAACTTGTGATCCTCCTGTGTTAGCATCCTGAGTAGCTGGGATTATAGGCATGTACCACCTCACATGGCTTTAATTTTTTAAAACTATTGAGATTTATTTGTGGCCTAATATACAATATGTTGTGCAGAATACTCCATGTGCTGATAAGAAGAACACGTATTCTGCTGCTGTTGGGTGGAATGTTCTGTAAATGTCTGTTAGGTCCATTTGGTATAGTGTGGGTAAGCTCAGATGTTTCTTTGTTGATTTTCTTTCCAATTGACTTGTCTATTAAAGAAAGTGGGGTATTGGAATACCCCACTATTACTGTATTAGAGTCAATCTCTCCCTTTAAATCTAATATTTGCTTTGTGTATTTCAGTGATCCCATGATGGATGCATATATATTTACAATTGTTATATCTTCTTGCCAAATAAAGCCTTTCCTCTATCTATATATGCCTTGTCTCTTTTTATAGATTTTTAAATTTAAACTTTAATTTAGCCGATATGAACACAGTTACTCCTGCTCATTTTTTTGGTTTCTATATGCATGATATATCATCTTTCCTCCAACCCTTTACTTTGGGTCTGTGTGTTGCTTTTAAGTGAAGTGTGTTGCTTGTAGGCAGCATATAGCTGTGTTTTTGTTATTGTTGTTGTTTGGTTTTATAGCCATTCAGCCAGTCTCTGCCTGACTGGTAAATTTAATCCACTTACATCCAGGGTTATTATTTATAAGTATAACTTCATCTTGTTGTTAATTGTATTCTGCTTACTTTGTATATTTTTTGTTCTTTTCAACTTCCTTTGTTATTTATTTTTGTGATTTGGTATTTTTCTGTGATGCTGAGGTTTGATTCCCTTTATCTTTTGTGTATTTATTTGTCAAGTTAGTTTTGTATACCCATATGTTTTCCTACAGTAGTTATCACCTTTTCGTTTCTAATACAGGAATCAGCTAAGCATTTCTTATAAGGATGATCTGGTGGTGATGAATTCCCTCAGTTTCTGCTTATTTGGCAAAGACTTTCTATTTTAAAAGATAACTTTTCTGGGTAAAATATTCATACTTGGCTGGTTTTATTTTCTTTCAGTATTTTGAATATATTGATTCATTCTCTTCTGATCTATAAGGTGTCTTCTGAGAAATCTGTAAGTTTCATGGACCTTCTCTTATATGTGACTTAATCTTTTTCTGCTTTAGGATTCTTTGTCTTGTACTCCTGACATTTTGAGCATAACTTGCCTTAGTTAAGGTTTGTTTGGGTTGAATCTAGTTGGGGTCCTTTGTTTTCTCTTTGAAGATTTTGGGAAGTTTACAGCTGTTATTTCACAAAATACATTTTCAGTGCTTTTCCCCTTTTCTTCAGCTTCTGGAATTCCCACAGGAATGTGAATGTTTGGTCCCTTGATGGGGTCCCAAAGTCTCATAGGCTTTCTTCATTCTTTTCATTTTTTTATTTTTTATTTTTGGCTTGACTGAGTTAATTCAAAAGATCTATCTTCAAGTTCCAAACTTCATTCTTCTGCTTGTTCTATTTTGTTGTGGAAGCTCTCTATTTTATTTTCAATTTCATTGATTGAAATTTTTACTTCCAATATTTCTAATTGGTCCTGTTTTATGAGTTGTCTCTTTGGTGAATTTCTCATTCATATCCTGAATTATTTTTCTTGTTCCTTTGATATCCACAACAGCTGGGATAATGTTTGTTGCTTCCAATTTTATGAATTAGATTTTGTAGGAAAAGGTCTTTTTGTTTAGATGATATATAGGATATTGGCTGGATAGGTTTGATTATAGGAGCGTTCAAAAGCATAGTCTCTGTGTAATTTCTTCATCTTGATTGATATCAGCAGTGTCTGTGGGTAAAAGCCTAGACCACATTATTTCATGAAGTAACTGTAAGACTTTGCAGTGAACACAGGCTTCCAAGGGTGTGTCTACAGAATTGAGGCTCTACAGAATTGAGCCCTGATGGCACTGGGGATTGTGGGGCAGCTGACACAGTTTTAGTGGTGTAGGATGTGAAGAATACTGTCTTCAGTATTGTTTCTCAGGATAAGCCCAGGTGATGCCAAGGGTAGTGGCACCAGCCACCACAGTTCTTGAGTCACAGGATGTGAAAAGGATTTTTCCCCAGTGTTCACAGGATGAATATGGAAGATGTCTGGGCCTGTGGGACCAGCAGCCACAAGTCTGCAGCCACAGGATGTAACAGGGTCCTTTCCAGATCCTGCTGGGTGAACACCAGTGGTGCTGGTGTCTGTGGCGCCAATAACCATGAACTAGAGGTTTTAGAACACAAAGGGAGCCTTCCTTATATCCCATTAGGCACTTGCAGTTGGTTCTTGGGCTTGTAGCACTGTCATCTGCTTTCTGGAAGCCCAGAAGATATCTTCTTCAGGTCCTAGGGAAAAGCACAAACAGTACCAGGGCTTTTGGCATCAGAGCTGTGGTCTGAAGTCCATGGGCTGTGGAGGAGATGTTTCCTGTGTCATTTAGATCATGGGCAGGAAAATTTGGGCTTGTGGTGCTTGTAATCATACCCCTTGAGGTGCAGAACCTCACTAGGTCCCGTGGGTTGAGCATGGGTAGTGTTGAGGCTTGTTGGTTTGGTATCTGCCATCATGGAGCTACAGGGTCTAAGTGAGAGTTTCTCTAGATCATGCATATAAAGCTCTGGTGGGGACAAGACTGGTGGCATTGATTGTTGTAGTCTGTGAACTGAAAAAACACAGATGGGCCTTTCTCCTTGTCTCCAGAGACAAGCATGAGTGAGGCCAAGGCTTTTTGCACCTGCAGTTGTCATTCTAAGGCTACAGGCTGGGAAGATCTTCCCTAGATCCTGCCAGTTGAGTGCATGTGTTGGTCATTGGGCCAATGGTTGCTGCATTTCTGGGGCTCAGCTGGGAGCTTTCCCTGCTGATGATGCCCAGTAAAGCCAGGTTTTGCAATAGTGGCACAGTCTCAAGGCTATAGGCAAGAAAGGGAATCTTCTTTAAATCCCAACAGGGAAACACAAGTATTGGTGGGGGTTGGGGTCACTGGCACTTTTGTTCCTGGAGCTGTGGGGCCTGGCCAAGAGCTTTTTCAACTCCTGGTGCACAGGCATGAGTGAAGCTGGAATTTTGCAGCAGTGGCAATCCCAAAAGTATGGTCTGGGGAGCAGATTCTCCACAGTTATGCAAGACAAGTATGGGTAGGTCTCAAGCTTCTGACCATGGCAGCCACTGGTTCTGAAGCTGCAGGACACTGGGGAGGCTTCTTCTGCCCAGTGAGGCATATACTGGCAAAGGCATCTGGTAGGGTCCAATGTTTAGCTGCAGCCCCTTGGCCAAGATGGCATCTAGCTGGGGCTCTTAAAGCTCGAATTCTGGGAGGTCCAAAGTGAGCGCCTTCTTTAGAGCAGAGGAGTCACTTTCAGACCAGTCGGTTCCCTAAAGCTTGTAAGTACCATAGAATTCTCTTGTAGTTAGGACTGCCAGTCTGCTGCTGTGGCCAGAGTCACTGGAACTTTCTTGTGTGCCTTTTTCCAATAGCATCAGTTTCCTCAATTCCAACTGGGAAGCCCTTGAAGTCGGAATGGCTTTGTTCTTCTAAGTTGCCTGAGTGTCCATGCTATTTAGTGTTCCTGTCACTTTGCTGATTTCCAAAGTTCTCCCTCTCTCACTGTCCTCAAACTACAGTTTCTTCTCTGCTGCCCTGACTCTTCTCTGTGGCAGAGTCATGCACAGGGTACTTCGGTTCAGCCCTCTTGGCTCCCTCTACCTGCTAATGCCAACTCCTCCACTGTTAGTAGCTGTTTAAGCAATTTTCCAACTTTGCCTTCTCCAACTTTATAAAATTGTGCTACCTATTTATTATTACTTATTTTTGCACTATTTACACTACTCTCTACTTGTCTGTTTTTGTTTTTATGTTTTTGTCTTGTTTTGGCCTTGTAATGCCAGGTAGTCCTCACAGTCAATAGGAGACCAGTTGACGAAGACCTGGATCAGATAGATGTTAGCATCGGGAGGGCTTTTCCAGTGGACACAAGCATTGGAAGAAGTCAGCTCATTTGTGAATGTTTTTGTGTCATTATGACTTTTGTTTTCCTGTAGGGACTGAGACAGTGATCGCTGTTGGCAGAGGACACCTTGTGTTTGTAATCTGTGGGTCTCCCCTGCTACACTGGGGGCAGGGATGTGGGCTTATTCAGACACTGTCAGGACTTCAGTGTTGGATGACAGAGGGAATGGCTGGGGAGAGCTCACTTTTTTTGTGGCTTTTGACTGGACCGTCTCCACAAGTCCTTAAAGATCTCTGTCCATCTCGCCAAACCACAGTTTTGCTCTTGGAAGCCCTGCCCCAGTTCTTGGGCCTTTCTTGGAAAAGCAGGGTCCATTATTCCATTAGAAAAGGGCAGGGCCCTTTACCTCTAGCTTTGGGGTATTATCATCCCGTTAACTCTTCAGATGGTCATCTTTTTCCAGTGCAGATTTCCAAGGGTAAAAAGGATTAAGGGAAAGGGAAGAGAGGCCAGAGTAAGACCTCAGTCCCTCACTCCTTTAGATCATCCTGCTCCACTCAGAAAACAGTTATGAAGTCCCTGTATCAGGCTTCTTCAGTGAGGACAACAGGCCAATGACTCAATAAAATATCAGCCCCTGGACGCAGAGCAGAGCTGTTTCAAGCCTGTGTGATCCTCTGTGCTCCTCCAGACACTTCCCTGTCTACCCTCCGCGTGGTCTCTGGCTGCCAAGCTGGAACCTTGTTGCTCTTCCTCCCTCCCTTCCTCCCATGTTGAGTACTGAGCAGTGTTCAGGGTTCAGCGGAAGCCTTGCCTTTCCCGTGACACACTGCCCAAGACACACCCTCCTGCAGAACTGATCACTCCCAGCTCAGTCCCCACTGCATAGATTGATAGCCTAGCCACAGGCCACAGCCCTGTCTTTACATGTCTGCCTCCTCTCATTCTCTGGAAGCACGTTGCCTTCTTCTTTGCATCCTGGCCCAGTGTTAGGAACATAGGGAGACACCAAGATGCCTGCTGTAGGAATAAATGAATAGTAATTCTTTGCGTGCCACTCTCCTACCCCAGAGGCCTAGGCAGAGAGTCCCTGGAACCGTGTCTGTTTCACCCTGACCACAGCAGCACAGTGATTGCTGCTAGGACCTGGCTGTTCATTGAGGATTAAAATGAATGATCAGCTTTCCCCAGGGATGCTTTTGCATCCTTAGGCCAAGTCTGCCCAGGCCTTTGTATGGGACTATTCTCTTATTTTGGCACTGAGAGAATTAAGACTTGAGGCTAAGATCTCTACTTTGTGGAGTCCCAGAGCAGAGGAAATAAAACTTGGATCACAGTTGTGAGGGATCTGCTAAGACATGATCTGCTGGGACGTAATCTGCAGAAGACAAGGTATTGAGCTCTTATATAGAATAGCATCATTGAAGGTCAGCTTGAAACATGGTGTCCTGAACACTCGTCCTTGTCAAGCACTGGCCTATATAAATTCCCTAATCCACATTTACTGTCCCCACTTGGTCTCATTTGCTTGAGATTGAACATCCACCCAACAGCCCAGAAGGCATGAGACTTCAGAGAGGAATATGTGTTGTTAACTTTTACTTTTTCTTCAATATTTTATTGGGCAAAATTTGTCTCTCATGCATTCTTTTTTTTTAATATTTATTTTTTAGTTGTAGGTGGGCACACAATATCTTAGATATCTCATTTTTATGTGGTGCTGAGGATTGAACCCAGTGCCTCACGTGTGCTTGGCAAGCATTCTACCACTGAGCCACAACCCCAGCCCTCTCATACATTCTTTGAAAGTAAAAAGTATTATCTAATCTTGTTTTTCTTCAACTTTAAAGAGGTGGTCATTGGAGGTAACAGGAAAAGGATTTAGAAGGAGAATTTTGAATACCTTTATTTCAACATGGGGGTTGGGTCTGATTGAAGGTGCCTTGTCCAAACTTGACTTGGTCACTAGTGGTGTATAATGATTTGTAGACTTCTGCCAGATGGTGTCCTCTTCTTTGGAGATGGCTCTCTTTCAAAAGAGCTTCACTGGGGCCCAGTTTAGAGTTTTCACAGGCAAAGGCCATTTGTCTAATACAAAATCCAGATTGGATCTCTCCACATAGCAATGGAGGGACAAAATTAGACAAGGGCTTCCCACTAACCATTAACAACTAACCCAAGAAATCAGTAGGCATCTGTTTCTCACGCAAGTTGATATCATTTATGCAGCACCTACACTGGCTGATTATTTAGTGTTTACGAGACCCAAGGCTCGGCACTTGGGTGATAAGTTGAAGGAGACAAAATCTCTATCACCAAAGAGCTCTAGGGGCCAGGATCATACGCATATACATGATAATTACAAATCATGGCACATGCCATCAGGGAGGAAGTGAACTGAGACTGAGAAAGCAGTGAGATGAGCGCTTCGGAACTGAATACAGACTGGAGGAGAGAGGAGGGGAACTCTGTAGATGGAGGTCATTTGTCACATATGCGCATGGAAGGAGATTCACCTGAGCTTTGTGTACAGGCTACAGCATCTGGTGACTTCTGGGAAGCAGTCCCTCATACGTTTGGTGTGGGTCCACAGGGCCTTTGTGAGGGTGGTGCCCCCCAGTTTTGTTAGCTCCTCTTCCCCAGCATTTCCCGGGGAGACACTCAGCATGGGTCACTTAGCTAAGCTGTGGGGTCTGAGTTCCCTGGTCCATATCCCCACCCACTGAACAGATAACCTGGGCTCTCACATCATCCTGGGAAGATCTGGTGCTTGCAAGGTTGTAAGGAATCTATTTTTAGAATATCAGAGCTGCAAATAAATAGGAAACAGGGGACTCTCAGGAGGATTTTTTTTTAATGAAGATCTTGCCAGCCCTGAAACCAAGCGGTTAAAAAATTCACTGCACTAGCTTCCCCAGGGGTTAGACCCTTAAAATCTTTGTGACAAAGAAAATTACTTGGCGGGGGTGGAGGGTATCCATCCATAAATACCAAAGGAAGCTATTCAGATTTGAAAAAACTGGGGGAAATTTAAGGGCATTAAATTCTCATAAAGACTTTTTCTACATTAATTTTGAATAGACCTAACAATGCTAAATCAGCAAGTACCCACCAGCCTTCTTGGGTGCCAAGTGAAAAATTCTGTGTGTTTTTAAAGGTATGCAGGACAGCTTTACTGTGGCCAGGGGCTGTGGATACTTTGTTACTCTGTGCCTGCCCTCTTGGCTTTACTGCAGTGTCCAATTTCTGGTGTGACTATTTAAGGGGTCCATTGGTCCTCACCTCCTTGCCCAGAATTGAGTCATATATGGGCTGATGGGAAACAAATCCAAGCCTCACAGCCACAGGCTGGGGATCATACAACTTCTTGATCTGAATAGCACTTTACCACATCATCTTTTGGTTCATTTGCTGAGGAAAAGATTTTTCTTTTTAAATATCACATAATGTGAAATCATGTGAGAGATCCCCTGGTCCGTTAACACGCTCTCCTCGCCAGCACCATTGCTTTGTGAGATATTCTCCCTTCCCGTGCAGAGGTGTTTTACTGATGCCTCTGCCCTCCACTTCCCCAAGGGGCTGGTCGCAAGAGATCAGACATGGATTCAAGCAACCACCACTGGTAGTTTGACTTTTTTGCCTGGGACTTCCCTCCCCGGCTCATATCCATGCACTTGCTGAGAGAATTCATCCTGTGTGGCTTCTGTGTTTTATGCCTACTGTCAGGCATCACCCACACCCAGAAGCACAGGACCCCCGCTTAGAGTGCCATCTCTGTGGCTCACCTGAATATGCCCTCACCGCCCAGGAGTTCAGGAGCAGGCAGAAATATTCTTATATCCTTGGGGACATGCTTCCAGAGCCTGTTTGTTCCAGGCCTGTGCTTGCTGGCCTCATTTGGTCATTTGCTCAGGAGATGCTTGTGGAGCCCCTGCTGCATTTGGGGCACTGACTCAGAAATTTCACATTCACATCTAGCAAGGCCTGCCTGGGCGCCCGACCCCACTCCCCAAACCTTATTTTCAAACGTATCATTTGGCAAAGGATTTCTGAGCCATTCTAAGAGCACACAAGGGTTTGTGGTTTGGATGTTGAAATTTCTCTGAATTAAGTCAGACAACATATTTGAAATCTGAACTGACCAGAAAAACACAGGTGGTGTGGTTTCCAGTCATCAAAATCTGTCCCAGCTGCCTCTTTAAAAGTACATGCTTTACTTTTTCTTTTCCATTCAGAGCATCTTGGGCATGATTTTGTAAGCCATTTGTTAACCTAGGTACTTGTACTTTTCCTTAAGAAAAAAAATTGTATTTGTATAATTACCCTTAAAACTCTATTCATTTAGGACTTTCAGTTTGATAGACAACTTTTTCTACATTTTCTTTCAATCGTTAGTCTAAGGGGAAAGAAAAGGACCTAGAGTTATAAAACTCTTGGGAGGGATGGCAGGAACAGAAAAGCAAGCCTGGACACCCTGGCCTGTTCTGTGCCGTTGAAGTCAGTTCCTCTCCACTGAAGTATCCCATCATTAGTAGTCCCCTTGTCCTGGGCTGGGTGTTGCCATGTCCCTTGGGTTCTCACTGCTGTCTATCCTCTTGTGTTCTAGTCTCCATCTCCTGGCAGTTCCTCACCCCTGGGTGCAGAATCGTCGAGCACACCCCTTCATCCCAGTGACCCCGCGGAAGCCTCCACAAATAAAGAGGTAGGGCACCAAGCGTTTCCACAGCCATCGGCCCGTTGTGCTTTATTCTAACACTGCTCTGTGATGTCTGCAGCCCCTGTAGCACTCCTGGCCCAAGTTACCCTAGGGAGGAAAACTGATTTTTCCTCTCCAGTGTGTAGTTCATCTGGTAAAACCATTCCATCCTGTTTGATATCCATGGTTGTCTATTTTAATTCATTTTAATATACTTTGATGAGTAAAATGAAAAATTTATGTCCTCCAGCATGCTAGTTAACATTTCAAGTGCTCAGTGGCCACCTGTGGCTACTGTATTGGACATAGCAGGTCACAGGACATTTGCATCCTTGTGGAGCGTTCTATTGGATAGCACTGGACACTGGACATTAGAAAATCCAAATACCAGCATCCTTCCTCTGTCATTAGGTGCCTTCTGATACTGTGGATTGGCAGTCGCTGTGTGATTTGGGGAATGGGTTGATTTCTTAAATACCCATTTAGTTCAGGCCCAAGTGAAATCTAAGAGCCAGTGACCACATGTCCCAGTGTACCTGAGTATGGTTCAGGTTCACACCTGATTGTCAGCACACCTCTCTACAGTGGTGCTGTCCAAGAGAACTTTCTGTGATGATGGAAATGTTCTTCTGCACCACTGGGTAGGGTGGTCCCTAACCTCCCTTGAAATGTGGCCAGTGGGGCTGAGAAACTGAGTAGATTTCCATTAACTTAAAAGGCACATGTGGCTGGGCACTACTGGATGGAAGAGCTCTAAGGTGTGCCTATTGGACAGGTTGTATGTTCAGCCCTACTTACAGAGAACTCGTTGAGCTCTGGCAGAGAATATTAAATGAGAAGTCGCTATTTGTTCCTTCTGAGGTTTCTGGGGCTACAAAAGGGCAGGATCCAGTGCCCTTTTACACCCAGGTAACTGTCATCCCACCTATTTGTGGGCCAGCGCCAGACAAATATTAACCTGCACAATAAACTGTGTGTGAGCTCCAAATATAGATGCTCCCTTTTCCATACTGCAGAGACGTGTCAAAGAGGTGAGCCACATAATGAATGATTGGGTTCTTCCATTGCATGTAACATAAAATTATCAGCAACAGGAGAGAACATGAGATGATCTGTTTTAACTTGAGTGGCAGATTGCTTTTAAAGGGAATGTTAGCCAAAGTTTACCCTTAAAGTGCCATGGAATATATATGCTACTCATGGCAGGAAGAAGCATATTTCTTACTAATGTTTACATCAAACCTTTTCTGAAATGGGACTAGTATTAGACTAGAGATATATTTTGTCTTCCTCTGGTCTATCCTCTAACCCTAGGCTACTGTGACAGGGTCACAGTTTCTGCTGGTCCCCCATTTGTTTGCGTCATATTCTATTCATAGTACATGGATGGGTGAGAAATAGTAGAATGACAGCTGCAATGATAATAGCAGCAATGAACATTATCGTTTATTGAGCATGTAGAGTATTCTAAGTGCCAGGATGAGCAAATCAGATACTCTCTCATTTAATCCTTAAGTTAATTCTGTGAGGTAGATATTATTGCCTTCGTTTCTTAGTTGAGAACACTAAGAGGTTAAGTAACTTACCTGAGGTCACAGAGCTCACAAATACTTCCAGGTTGCAGACTGCAGGGACAAGGTAGCTTGTACGTAATTATTTTAATTGTGAAGCCTCCAGGCTCTGCACATGGTTTGTGTGAGCCCCAGGAAAACCCCAAAGATCTCAGACTTTAGCTTCTTGAGTGCAGCTTTATTATCTCTTTGAGTGCTAAAGGGTGACTGATGTTCATCTTAGTCCACATGTGAGAAAACAAAGGGCTAATCAGATGTCTGAACATCCTGCCTTTGATTAGGTATCAGATATAATGAGCAAGGCAAATTTGTTAGTTTTTCAGTTCCTACAAAGACTTGGCTCATGCTTCTGCATATCCTTAGAAATAATGATGAAAATCCTCCTTGTGTGCAATAATTAGAGAGTCTTTCATTTCACCAAACTTTTTTTTTAAAACTGATTACCCCAGAAACCAAAGAAAGCTAGTCATGAGTTTATAAATAGTAAGTAAATGTACCAAATGCCTACCATTGTAGCTCTAAATAAAACAGCAGCTTTTATAGCCATAGACTAAAGAAGTTCTTTTTGTAGCATCTGCTAAAATTTGGACACTGTCTTTGAAATTTGCATTCAGGAAAGTATCCTAATAGCCTAAGAAAATTCAAACTGGCATCCTGGATGTAGTAGAGACTAAGCAGTGTGAACTCTCAATCCTGCAGAGCACATGCTGCTGGAGACAAGGGCAGGGAAATGGTTGGGAAAGTATAATTTAAGACTTTGGCCATTATGAAGAAGCCAGCTTGTATTTGTATAACAGATTATGGGAGTTGTTCTTTAAATCAGTCGGAATTCTATTTGCACTCAGCTGACCCTGTCCTGACTTAGACAAGTGGAAGTTAGAATTAATATAAAGCACTACTGAAATTGGAGTTCTTTCCTCCTATCCTGGCTTATACTTGGTGTTGTTTTTCCATAAATACATTAGCAGCCAGTAATCTTTCGTTCCTGATGCACAAGAAATCCCCCTACTTTTGCTATGAGAAGCCATCAGTATGAACACATCTGCAGTAGGTTTCCTGAAAAGTTGCCCTGTGTGGTCTACTGTGTGATTTGTGCGGTATTTTATCATTGTCCTGAATGGAGTTAGTCTTCCACTAACTACACCCAGTTTTTCACATAACAATTAACATTACAATCATTAAACTTGTTGTGTATTAACTAATCAATCATATTTTTTCATTCCCATCTTCCAAGTAAATGACACCACATAAAGTGCTAGAATATGAGTTGTTTCCTGTGACATCCCAGCCATCACCAATAGCCCTCTCTCATCTACCACATCCCAATGTTACCTTTTATTGAGGTCAATCTATGGAGCAGCTATGCTGTGCAAGATACCCCTTCTCTAAAAAGGCATATATTTAAATGATCACATCATACCTGGAGATTCTAAGCAATAAAAATCTTGGCCATGCAAACTACCTTTTGCCTATATAAGGACTCCTATTTTTAATATGAGCTCTCCTGCAATGCTTTCAGGAAACTAAGCCCTGCCCCACATTTATCAGCTATAAGTTCTGTCACTATTTGAAGCAGAAGTGAATTTCCAACTCTTACAGAGTTATATCTAGGACATTTCCTTCTGGAAGGAGCTTGTGGTAAGTGTTGCTCCTCTGAGTGCTACATATAAACTGCAGCCAAGTCAGGTTCTAGAAGTTTCTAGCTCCTCATATCCACTTCCAACAGTGCTGTTAGAAGACTGGCCTCTGCTGGGACATATTAATATAAGAAATGCCAGGGCTTTTAATTTATCCCTGTGTTGTGTTCTTACTTAAGGAAACACATAATAATGACTTAGATAATAATGCAATTTTCAACTGAAATCAGTAAGAGATGATCAGAAAAAGAAATCTAACACACATTTTTAGCACAGAGACACTTATAGCATAGATACAAAGTAAACTTCTCCCAGGGAATTCTTCATTTCTGTGTACAATTATGTTTTTGGTACTTTTATTTTTTAAATTATTTTAGTTGTTGATAGAACCACATAAAAATAATAAAATAAAGGTCTGAGAATCGAACCCAGTACCTCACACATGCCAGGCAACTGCGCTACTGCTGAGCCCCATCCCCAGCCCTGTTTTGGGTGCTTTTATTAAAACAACTGTTTTTCCCATGAAATATAGAGTTGTGAGAATATAAATTGTGCCCTTTGTATTGCTGATTATAGATTTTTGTCTGTGTGATATTCTTTAAGCTGACAGATCTCAATGTGGGGTTTTGGATTATCTAACACTTTGAATGGCCTATTTGGGGTTTGAGGTAAACTTGAATAATAAATGCACGTGTTTCTCCATACTTTCTCTAACAAAAAATGGTTAATAACTGTTTAACAAATGCCACTGGTGATATCTTTCTTTTTCATGATGCATGGATGGTATGTTGATGCATATTTCATCATGCTTTGCCCTTTTTGAAACCTCTTTGTCTTAATTACAGTCAAGAAAAAGCTTGGCTTCATTCCCAACCTACGTTGAAGGTAAGAGCTCAAAATATTGAGCACCGAATATTGAGCACATGAACTTTCAGCATTTGGGGCATTTCAAGCACTGGAGATATGGAACTAGTGGAAAGAAGGGCCACGGACTTAACCAATTTGCAGTGTTAACAGTCTTAGTATCTTAGAATGTAATAGCTATGAACCTCTCAGAAACCCTCTTCCCTGACTCCCCATGTGGATAGCAACCCCAAGGCTAGAGGTGAGGCTCTGGGCTTCATCCAGGGTTACACAGCTTAGTCATGGTCACACTGGACCTGAAACGCAACTCTCCTTACTGTTAGCCCAGTATACCTCTTGCATCCCTCAAAGATAATTCAAGTGGTAATGAATTTGAGGGAAGAAATTTTGGTCCCCTTCATAAGACTTTACCAGTGATTCCCATCTCTTGCTTGGATGAGTAACATTTATCGAACATCTAGTCTGGGTCAGGAACTATTCTAAGCACCTTGCACACAATAACTAGTTGAATCCACACATTAATTTTGGGAAGTGCGTTTTATTATTATCCTCATGGTATGGTAGAAGAGAACTGAGGCATCAAGAAAGTGAATAACTCGGCCAAGATGATGCAGTTAACCAGCTGCAGAGCCAGGCTGTGATGAATGGGCAGGCCGACTCCAGTGTTCTCTGCAGGGATGCCACCTCTGATTGTGCAGGTTATTCACTGCAAAAGGAACCCCATTCAAGAGACTTAGGGGGGCCCAAATGTAGCTCAAGCTTTGTACCCGTTTTGTGACATTTGAGGTCATGCCACCCAAATGGGGTGCCAGTTTCTCATTCACAGAGTCTGTCTCTGGCTAGAGGATGGCCCTGATGATATAACTGGATATGGCAGTTGGTTTTTCAGGTAAGGCAAATTGCCATCTTCTTGCAGTTGGCCATGTCCAGCCTTTGGACCCTGTAAGGGAATGGTTGGGATGCTCTGAGTTACCAGAGTTTATAACCCTTCATGAGCCCTCAACCCACAAGCCCAGAACAAGATCCTAGTTTTGGTTTAGTAACTCCTGTTTCCTTATTAAATAATCTAAGTTATTTGCATCATTTTTGTGAATCGCTGAAATTCCACAAGAACACCTTGGAAAGTTTCCAGAAGTTTGGAAGTTTCCGTCTTCATATCCATCCCTCCAGGCCTAAGGATTTTCAGGCCCAGCATGAGTGGGAGGATGCATCCCATGATGTGCTCCTTGACTCACAGGGCAGCTGCAGGTCTTATGGAATGGAAAACTGTGTTCTAAAATGCCACCACGAAACCTGCAATTCTTTGATGCAGGATCATTATAGCTTTAATTTAAAAAAAATTTTTTTTAAATATACTGGCACCAAACCTAAAGTGAACTTATGAAAATAGGGCTTTTTTTTTTTTTTTTTTTTTCTGGGCATGATAGACAGGTTAATTATAGTCAATTTTCCTAAAGGATAAATGGCATGAGATCATATCTCTTAAAATTTGTTTAGGTCTGATATTTGTGTGCCTTTGTTGCTTGGCACTTTTGTTACAATTCAAGTACTATTTGGATTTCTTTTTAAGAATACCTGCATACTCACTGCCATTGCAAAAGGTCCCTTTTCAGCGAATAGTGCTAAATCAGAGATGGCTATATCAAAACCCCACAGAAAAAAAGAAAGATGGGTTTAATATTATATTCTATAAATAGACGGAAGGTTCTTAAAATTATCCCAGGTGAGATTTTTTTTCTCAATATCTGGTTGACAAAAATGATTTAGTAACAATATAAATCCATCACTAGGCGCTTATCATAGAAGACTGGCAATCTTTTTTACTTTATGTTGGTAATAGTGTGGGTTCAAAACTGTCTGTGTTACTTTAGAGCAGTGCTTCCCTGCTCTACAAGTAAAAAGCATATCATAAATAACCCAACTCCTCAAAGCCATAAGAGTTCCAGGGTGGGAAGCATGGCTACTTAGAATGAATGATACATATTGCTTTAGTTTGGGGAGTGGTTTATAGGTGGTTCTGATTAGAATCTGATGCTCCCATTTAAAATAAAACTTGATTTACTAGGCTAGTGAGTAAGAACAGAAAATTTTGATTCTCCTTGGAATTGATCAGTGTGTGAGCACAGACCATGGGCACTATGGCCTCTAAGTTGGTAAGCCTAGCAGCAGGGGACCATGACTTTAGGGAATGTTATCTATCTCACAGCATCAGGGTCAGAGCCATCATAGGAATCCAGATGTTCTGAAACATCCCATTTTTCTAATTAAATGTGTTTCCTCCACTTATGGACTAAAGGGAGGAAGGAGATATGAATGGGTGACAAGTAGTAGGTAGTGGTGTAAATGGACATTTCCCAATAAGGTGAATCCAGCCTTGGATTCACCTAACCATGTATTCAGAAACATCTAGTTGATACCCATGAGGTGACCAGCACTGAAACATGACAGAGATGAATATGACATGGTCCTTGTCCCAAAGAACTCACTCTTATCACTAGACTTTGTTTCAGAGTTAAGTCAATACTTGCATCATTTCAGATGGCTCTGGGAAACCGTGCCTTCTGAGTAGAAAGGAGGGGTGAGTCCAGGCTGACATTGATGCCTTAGACCACCTCTGCCAGAGGGGAGCGTGGGGAAGAGTGTACACCGTCTGGATGTAGCGGGCCTGCCCAGGGTGGCTTCACTCACCACTGTTCTCTTTGTATTACAGTTCCTGGACCTTGTGACCCTGAAGACTTGATCGATGGAATCATTTTTGCTGCCAATTACCTTGGCTCCACCCAGCTGCTCTCAGACAAAACCCCCTCCAAAAATGTGCGCATGATGCAGGCCCAGGAAGCAGTTAGCAGGATCAAGGTGAGGGGGTCTGCAAGGTCGGAGGGGGATGGTGGGCAACTGCAGGCATCTGAGAAGTTTACAGCATCATCCCACACCTGTGTCTAGACCAAGTTTAGAGAGTAGATTGAAATATCATAAGCAGGGCTCATTCACAGCTCTGCTAACAGTTCTAAACAGAAAAGGATTTCTAATATGCACTGGAGTCTTTTTATATAAACACTATCAATTTAGGTTGTTCTCACTAGCCAGTCTTGAGGAAAAGTACATATTATCATAGACTCAAAAGTTGATACAATGAGGAAGGATGTAATTTTGAATATTATGCCTCAAATGTGAGATGGGTCCCTGGATTACCACTGACAGAGGTCACTGTGTTAGACTTGGTTCAAACTAGGTGGTGTTGCTTTTCAACTAGTTGATCCTGTTCAACCCAGACTGAACTGGTTAGCTTCAAATAGAATGAAAATCTAACCTGGCCAGTCTGAATAAATTAGGGCAAGGGTAATCCGGTTTAAACTACTCTGAGCAAGTCATAACCTTGTTTCAATTTGTTTTACAAAGACTTTAAAGGATCAAACCTATTTGATCATTCACAACTAGTTTGAACCAGCCCAAACCAGTTTGATCCCATGGAAATGCAGAGCTCTAGAATCTCCACTATGATGCCAAAAAGAATCATAAACAGCCAGGACAACAGGAACACTTAATGTGTGTTCACGCCATAGTGCACCCGGCCCTTAGAACCACAGGCAGTGTCCGTTCTAAATTCCAGAACCAGGCGTTTCCAGCAAATTGGAATAAGTTAGGACTCACCAAAATTGACTTATCCAGTGTCAGTTGGTCAAAATTGACCTGCAAAGGACCATTCCCTTTTTCATGCCTTCTCTCACACATTCCCAAGGTGCGTCCTGTCATGGCAGTGTGGAATAAGAAAGAAGGACGAGTAGAAGGCAGTGAGAGAGAGTCCTTTTGATTAAAGAGAAATATCCCTTCAGCACATTTTTGTGTAGTGCTGTGCCAGGTCCTAGGAAGGAGGCAGAGTAGAAGTTGGTGACCTAATGGAATCAAGCCAGCAAGTGCACAGGGCATGCCAGAGGTATCTGGTCCAGGCCTCTTGCCTGTGCTGAGTCCAGTGGTAGTCACATGCCCAGGTTCTGTCCTGTGGTTGGTGAATATTGAACAGGTCATGTTTCCATTGCTGCCTTAACTATCATGTTTTGAGCCCCCAGCTTCCCAGTTATTCTGCAGTTCCCAGGATGCTGTGTGCATGTCGCCGGGTCTCCTCTCATTGCTTCCTCATCAAGCAGCTCTCCATTGCACCTGCTGCTGGGGCCATCATATGTCACTCGCTGCTCTTACCATGGCTCTGTGCTTGGAAGAAGCACTTATCTCCCAAGCTGCCCCTTCACTTAACTACCCATAGAATGTACAGTAAGCCTTGCTGCAACTTCTGATACTGCTGACATCTTCAAATGTGTAAACCAGGGGATCTTTTACAGCTATCTCAAAGGTGGCTGTTGTCACAACACTGATAGGACCTACAAGTTGTTCCAGGGGCCCAATCAGCCATTTTATCAGGGACACACAAACATTGTCTGTGCCTCAGGAGCCCCACTGCTGTAGGCCCCCATCTGTGATGTGTGTTCTTCTCCTAAAGTTATTCTCCCCCAGGATGATGGACAGTGGGAAAACTCCATGAAAGCGTGGTAGGAATGTCATTCAAACTAAATAAAGACTGTCACCAGACTGCTGTTAAGCTGTTGATCCAAGCTTGGTGGGTTAGCTTTTACCTTCTGATTGTCATGGCGATTGGGGAATTTTCCCAGGCCAGGCTGCTCAACACCCTGTAATGTACAAGATACAGCCACACAACAAAAATTTATATCCACAAAAGTGCTCCCAACATGGAATGCAGCCAGAGGAATGTACCAAAATAAAGCAGCAGGTCAGCCCCTAAAGGAATGGGGAGTCTTTTGAGATAGAAAACTGTGTGTTGCTTTCAAGTTATTTTTCCGAGGTTCTATATAACAAGGTTTCAAAGTTTTTAAGATTCAGGTTTTATTTTGGGCACTTCATTTATTTGCCATCTAATAGCTTTTGGCTCCTGCAGCTGGAGTGTCTGCGTCTCTCTCCTCATCTTATGACATTTACACAGGACTAGGTTGCCTGATAAGGGGCAGGAAGACACAGGTACATCACTTGAACACAGAACAGCTTGCATGGTACACTGTAGCATCCCTGTATCAGACCGCTTCCAGTGCTCATGGTAGCCCAAATTAGGTTTTCATGTTTCCACCGTGGTATCTGATAGTATTGTTTTTCTTTCAAGGAAATCAGATTTTCATAAGAGGTTAGAGATTTTACTCTGAAGCTTTCAAGGGATCTATATCCAGAAGTTCCACAGTTTATTTGAACCTAACACTCCATGGCTCTGTTGATCAGAACAGGCAAGATAGAGGCTGTCTGATTTATAAATACATTTTAGACCTGACTAGAGCAGAGTAGACATTTGAAAAACATGTGTCTATTTTTTTTTTACAAGCAAATTACTTTGATTAAAGGAATTCATTATAGAGTGGTAAAATTAAACAGATGATTGCATTTTTAACTTAAGTGCCATTTTACAATGTGCTTCTATGCATTGGAAGGAACTGTTGCCTGTCATCAAATATTTGTGGCTTCATGTTCCTTTTACATCCATTTAAATGCTCATCAGATTGTTTGACCTTACACCCAGCCAGAAGCCTTTTCCAAGTTTAAGTGGAGATGGCTGTTGATTTTAGCACCGCTGGAAAGTGGCTGTGTCAGGGAGCACGCACACGCTTCACCAGATGCAAAGGAGGGCATTGATCCCAATAGGCCAGGCTCAAGTAGAACTTGTACCATGATGCACTCTAAGGGAGATGGCACCACACTGGTTCCTTAAGAGCTCCAGACCTTCAGGAATTAGTTATTTGAGGCCACCTCAGCAGAAGAAATGCAGAGCATAGCAAGGCTGCAGATTTCACAGTACCCACCCAGGAAGGAAAAAGAAAAGCTCCAGGGATTTATTTTGCAGTTCATTTAGAAGCCTCATCCTTAACCTCAAGCTGATGGGTCATTTTCAGATGTGGTGCTTTTCTCTGCACCACAGTGAAGCAGCTTCCCTTTCCCCCCACTCCTCTCTTCCTCCTGCATACCCTGCATTTCCTCTTTCCTCCGCCTCCATGAATTTTTTCCAGTGTTGCTGGAGGGATGCAAGTGCAGCCTGGTATTTGTTCTGCTTTCTTTGAGCAGACTTGGACCCTGAAGCTAAAGTTTTCATTTTCCATTTCTGTTCTGTTTGTCCTGGTGTCTGTCACTCACAGCACCAACTACATGCTAGGATGGAACATTACTCATTGGATTTATGCTTGGAATTATGAGAGTTACTATTTTCTTACCTTAACAAAAAATTTAGATTTGACAAATAGAGAATTTGGAGTTGTGCTTTGGCTAGGCATTTTCACTTCGTGCAAAAAAAAAACAAAGGAATTTGGCTCAAAGAGCAAACCGTCTCTCTGAAAAGTCCTGTGATAGGCACTATGGAAGTAAAAATTAACCAATACACAGTCCTTGACCTTGAGAATCTTGCAGTCTAATAAATGGAGCCAGAAAGACTATGTAGGTAACAAGACTACAAGGCAAACTGAGGAAACGAAAAGGCAACTCTTATCTACTAAAATATAAGAAATGAATCATGTCTGAAAGTAACAGAATTAGAAGATACCTAATGGTTTGGGGAGGGTTTTCTTCACCATCCTTGGTTGGTCCCTCCCTAATATTTCCTTTCTGCCCTTGATGTTCATCCATTTTTTAGAGGAAATACTATTCTTCCAGGACCTGCACCCCTACCCCCATGTACCTTAGAATTAGCATTAGAACAGTGGTTTCTCAAAGTGTGGTTTCAGGACCAACAGCATTCACATCTCTACGAACTTGAACTTGTTGGAAATGCAAATTTTCAGGTCTGACCCCAGACCTACTAAGAAACTGAGAAGGCAGAGCCCAGGAATCTTTGTTAAAGCCCTCCAGGAGATTCTGATATGCACCAGTTTGTGAATCTCTGCCTCCAGCATTATGAAGCATCTATTCCCCAACTGTGCTCTGGAACATTCTAGTCAAACCACATGCTTGCCATTGATAGAATTCCATTGGCAAATAAGTTCAAGGAACACTGCAAAATGGATCTCCTTCTTGGATATTTTTCATGTTTTCCTACTAAAAGCTCTGAGAAGGGAATTTTCAAGATGACTGAAAGAGGCATCCATCACTCAACTCCTCTTCCATAACAAAGAGCCAAAGTAACAGGTATGGAGATGAATTTTGAAGTGAGGGATGGTGGATAAACACTGGAAATCACCAAGACCGGAACCTTGTAAGATCCAGAGATCTGGGAAGACACTATAGTAAGAGAAAATACTCTAGCATTTGCTTAGCATCTGCTGCCCCAGCACCACTGCCCAGGGACACCCTTTGCAGGGGTAAAGGTGAAAGAATTCCAGCAAATTCTGTCCATGTGGATGCCGGCAACCTGGCCACTGGAAAGTCTCACAGTACTCACAGACATGCAGCTCACTTAGATAAGAAACCTGAAATCTTCTCAGTAGTGTTGCTCTGGAAAAGGATCATCTCCTAGTGAAGCCCCAGGGTGCTATAGCCAGGTGTCTTCTCCAGAAGGGAGCTACTGTCAGAACATGGACTGCTCTAGGAGTCAGAGGCCCCTGAAAATGCCCATCTCTGGGCCCCCATAGATATTCCATTGCTTGGTAGGGAGCTGAACCCAGCTTGGCCCAGCAGACTGACTGACCCAAGTCACCAGGTTCCCTGCCTCTGTGGAGCAGGTGTTGTGACATAGAGGGAATAGAGGTTACCACTCAGGAGATCAGAGAGCTTGCACTCTGAGACCACAGGCATGGCCAGCTAGGTGTGGACTCGTGCTAAGGCTGAAGGCAGGTACTTAACAGTTTCTACTGCCCTTCTCTGCCCTGCACACAGGCTTCTGACAAGGCAAAGTGGGAACTCAGGGGCATGCCGAAGGGCCCCTGAGTAACTCCATTGGTTCTGACTATTGTCCCATCCCAGGTGTGTATGGCCAAAGGAGGTCCAAAAAGGAACTTTACCCTGCCCTGGCCATGTCCCACACCCTAGGTGGGCATTAGAGCTAAAAGAGTCTGCAGGCGGAGAAAAGCCCCAGCTGTTACCCTGTCTGTGGGTATACAAGGATAAGAGGTACCAAGGTCCCTCTCCAGGCAGACACTCCTACATAATAGCAGAAAGGAAAACCACAGTTCCTGCTGCCACCCCACCCACATGGTTGGTCTGCACCTTGTCTGACCACACAATGCTGACAGGACTGCGTGTGAGCGCCACAGAAGGGAATGCTGCAGCTGCTGCCGCCACCTCTCCCTGGTAGTGTCTGAGCCCTCACCACTGTTCATGCTTCAGGCTCACCACGAGTGCCAAAGGCCTTTGCTAGGAACAGAGCCAATGTCAACATCTCCAGGCAGGGGCCACCGCTCCTACTGTATGAGTAGTCACACACTCTGCGCCTCACACAGTCTGCTGTCTATACCACCTGCCTGAACCATTGGAATGTCCCCACTCTCACATGGCCCAGGACGAGGGATCTCTCTGACTTTGATGTGGGGTGCACATTGTGCTCAAACTCGATGATCACAGCCAAAGAAGCTGTAGGGACTATGCAGTGGTGCCCAGCTAGGATCAAAGCCAACACTGCATAATAAACCGGCACCACAAAACATCTTCACGAGAAAGATGCTTACTGTGAAGGCCACCCCATAAAAGTGGCAGTGAAATCTGATCCACCAGATGCATGCATCTCAACACAAGAAATATGAAAGAAAAACAAGGTACTGTGACATCTCCAAGAGAACTTCCTAGCAACAGATTCCAAAGAAGTCAAAATGGAGGACATGCCTGATAATTGAATGACTACAAAAATGCTCAGTGAGATCCAAGAGAAGACAGATGAAATTAGGAAGATAATGTACAAATTTGGACGGCAAATTTAGCAATGAGACAGATTTTGAAGAAGAACCAAACAAGTCTTAGTTAATGAAGATCTCAGCAAGTCAATTTAGAAACTCAGTTGAAATCCTCAACAATAGACTAGATTAAGCAGAAGAAAGAATATCTGAATTTGAAGACAGGTCCTTTGAAATGTCCCAATCAAACAAATTTTTAAAAAAGGAAATAAGAATGAAGATAACATTCAAGATCTTTGAAAGGTCATTAAACATCCAGATCTAAGGTGAGGAGATAAAGGTCACCTATTCAATAAGTTAATAACAGAAAAATTCCCTAATCTTAGGAAAGACATGGATATTCAAATAAAGAATGATTATAGAACCCCAAGTAGATATGATCTGAAGAGATCTTCACTGAATATTATGGTGAAACTGTCAAAAGTACAAGACAAAGAATTTAAAAATCTGGCCAGGCGTGGTGGTGCACGCCTGTAATCCCAGCACTTGGGAGGCTGAGACAGGAGAATCAAAGCCAGCCTCAGCAATGGTGAGGCACTTAGCAACTCAGTGAGACCCTGTCTCTAATAAAATACAAAAAGGGGCTGGGGATGTGGCCCAGTGGTCGAGTGCCCCTGAATTCAATCCCTGGTACAAAAGAAAAACAAAATTTCAAAATCTGTAAGAGAGAAGTGGCAAGTCACGTTGAAGGGCTACCCCATTAGACTAACAGAAACCCTATAGGCCAGGAGAGAATAGAATTACATATTCCATATCCTTAAACAAAATAACTGACAACTAAGGTTACTATACACAGCAAGGATATTCTTCAGAAATTAAAAGTAAATAAAGACCTTCCAAGATAAGCAAACATGGAGGGAATTCATGACCACCAGATCAGCCTTACCAAAAAAAAAAAAAAAAAAAAAAAAAAGATTTTTCCAATGGTTTTGAATTGGAAAAATATTGCCAAAATGCCCCTAAAACCCAAAGCAATCTACAAGATTCAATGCAATCCCCATCAAAATACTAATGAAATTCTTCCCAGAACTAGAAAAAATGATCCTGAAATTCATATGGAAGCTCAAAAGACCCTGAATATCCAAAACAATTCTGAGCAAAATTGAAAACTGGAGACATCACAATACCTGATATGAATGTACACTACAGAGCCACAGTAACCCAAGCAGGGTGGTATTGGCATAAAAACAGCACATAATCAATGGAACAGGATCAGGATCCCAGAAATAAAACCTCACATCTGCAGCCAAATGATTTTTTTACTGAGAAACCAGAAACATACGCTGGAGAAAGAATAGCCTCTGGAAATATAGTAACAAATTCATTCATTATCATTCATCCCCCCCACCACACACACACACACAGCAAATGATCTAAATAGACACTTCTCAAAAGAAGAAATACAAGCAGTCCACAAATACATGAAAAATACTCAATATCTCAGTATCATTCGTCATCAGAGAAATGCAAATCAAAACTTAAATGGGATTCCATCTCACCCCAGTTGGAAGGGCTGTTATCAAAAAAAACAAAACAAAATGCTGGCAAGCATATGGGGGGAAAAGGAACGTTTATACATTGTTGGTGGGAATGTCAATTAGTAAAATTAGTATAGCCATTATGGAGAATAGTATGGCTGGTCCTCAGAAAGCTAAAATTAGATCTACCATATGATCCGGCAGTTCCACTCCAAGGTATGTATTCAAAGGAAATGAATTCAGCATACCAAAGAGATACCTACACACTCATGTTTATTGTGGCATAATTCATATTAACTAAGATATGAAATCAGCCTTGGGGTCCTCAACACATGAGTTAATAAAGAAAATACGGGGGGGTGTATCTGTACATGTGCACGCACACCTAACCCCCCCCCACACACACACACAATGGAGTATTATTCAGCCATAAAGAAGAATGAAACCTGTCATTTACCACAAAATGGGTAGAATCAGAGGACATTATGTTAAGTGAAATAAGCCAGACACAGAAAGACAAATACCACATGGTCTCTCTCATATGTGAAAGCTTAAAGAAAAAAGAAATCACCTGAAAGTAGAATAATGATTACTAGAGACTGGGAAGGGGGAGGCTGGAAGAAAAGTGGTTGGCTGTGATCAGTGCGTGCTGTTTGTGTGTATGAAAATACCATGCTGAACATCTTTTCAAAACTGGTTCTGCACCAAGATGGTGTTCCCTTTGTTTCACCAGCAGTTCCCATAATTACTTGGACACACAGTACATCATCACTGTATCTGTCACCTGCTCATGTTTTCTTACTCATGCTCTCTGCAAGATGTTTTGGAGAAACTTCTGGAGAGAAGTTTGCCCTACATCCTGTCTCTCAGGTGGCCCGGGGTAGATTCACACCTTCCCCACACAGTAAGGACATCTGGCACTGTCGAGAGTGTACCAAACTTGAAACCTGTGCAGCCAGCTCACCTGTCCTTTCTCTCTACTCTCCCTCTGCATCCACCCACATCCCACTTCATTCTCTCCTCTTCAGCAGGAAGACAGGGTGGCCTGCTGAGCTCCACTTGAGCCAGAGAGACAGGTGCACGTCCACCGTCCACCGTGGTGCATCTCCATTCTTGCTCTATCTGTGAAGCTCGTGGAACTGGACCACAAGTGGTGTTGACATATTTTGTGGCATGTGTGCTTTTTTTAAAGGAACATTCATTATTATTATATCTGTCTTTACCAGCCTGTCCCAGAAATCAGATTTTCTCATTCTTTTATGATTTCCTTTAAATATCAAAGCTTATGATTTCATTGTAGAATTAAATTTTCTATCATTGTAGCTTTGTCTGAGTCATGTCGTTTTCCATGTTGCTTGAAGAGGACTGTGATCAGTAAAGAGGATACTGGCACTGACATCAGGCCCTTCGTATACATTATCTCGTGGAGGGGGTGGGGAGTCCTGACAGGTTGGTATTATTAGCTCCATGTTACAGGCAAGCCGAGAAGTTCACAGAAGAGAAGCTTGCCCAGGCTGCACAACCGGTGGTGTAGAGTGTAATGTGAGACTGCCTGGCTTTGAATCTGTTCTGCCACTTCACAGCACAGTTCTGTGATGTTGGGCCAATTAATTAGCCTCTCTGTGCCTCATTTTCCTCTTCTGAAAAGTGAGGATATGTAGCACCTGCCTCACAGGATGGTTGTAAGCTTTTATATGTGAAATGCTTAGAAGGCTCCTGGCACGTAGTAAGTACTTAGTAGATGTTGTCTAGAGAAAGAAAAGAGAACAGCAGGGAGCACCCGGATGTGGCTAACCTTAAGTGCATGAACAGCCTCAGTGCACATTGTACATGGAGTGAGGGGATGGCTCCATGGTCTGTTTCTTGTGCCACCCCCCAGGCTCATAAGCCATAAAACATGAGGATTAAAATGGATGTTGACAGTGTTGGCTTCATAATGCATGCTGGCTTCATATTTCTCCTGAACCTCTTTCTGATACTGTAATTTCTCATTCTGGCTCTGACTCCATTTTTTCCCCAATGTTATAGCCTATTTTTTATTATAATTTGTTGCAGGACACTTAGAATAATCAATGACTTATCATATCCAAGTGCATAAAATATTTTTTAACTTCATAAAAATTATTTCTGCAGACTTTTCATGAAACTCAGCTTTTGATCTTCCCATCACCCATTCCAGGAAAGAAACAATTTGGGTTTTCCATGGGTGGTGATCTATTTTCCTTGGAAAGAGTTCTTTCAAGGCACAGTTCTCTGGAGATGGAGAATTTTGACCAACTGTTCTTGGATCTCTGGTATCAAAAGCAATAGAAATTCTTATATCATTGCCATCTTACTTCAGGAAAGGTGGCATAGAACAAATGTTTGGATCCCACAGACGTCATTTATCATGCAGATTACAACTGAGACAGGTCAGGACATCCCAGGCAGGACTCTCACATTCTACACTGGAATATGTGCAACATGGAGTAGCATCAGCTTAGGGCCAGTTTTCAGATGCAGAAATATTACCACTATAATGCCTAGCAGTTAGGATAACATGGAGTTGCTGCCTTCAGAGTCTTCCAGAGCAGACAGTTCACCATGAGCTTATAATGCTAGGAAGAGCTGTGGGACGGCTGAGTGGGAGTGGGATTTTCCTAGTTTCCTGAGTGCATCAGAGCATAGCTGTTTGGTGTTTGGATGGCTGACTCATCCAGTTTCTCTACAATGAGTTAGTACAGGCAACACACTTTAGTCATTAGTGGAACAGATATACTACAGAGCAGAAGAGCTTTTCCACCAGGTGAGTACCAAGGAATCTGAGAGCTCAGCTTTTCCTCCACCCCACCCCATCACCAAACCAGCATCCACAGTTTGGCCATTCACTCACCATTATTTGTACAAGATCTGTACATATATATATCCAGCCTTGACAAGAGCCAGGAGCCAAGAAATTACATTCTGACAGAGGTCAATTATGATCATCTGCAGACACAAAGTACATAGTGCACTATTCAGAGTTTGCAAATATTCATTCTATCCTCAAAAAAAAATCCTCTAAAGTAGATACTGTTTTATCCCCATTTCACAGAAGAAACTGAGGCACAGTGACATTGAGTGGCTAGCTCAAAGTCATAGAACTTGTAGGTGGCAGAACCAGGATTCGGTTTTAGACAATTCAGCCCCAATTTTATCAGCCATATTTTCTTTCAATTATGGGCAAAAGGAGAAATATTACATCCATTTTTAGCTAGTCATGAATTAATATTACAAAAATTGAAAGGAGAAGTATTTAGACATAAAGAGGGATAAAATGAAAGGATCAATTCAATAGGAAACTATACCACCCTAAATATACATACATCTTATAACATAGCTACAAAACAGATAAGGCAAAGATTGACTGAAGCAAAAGGATGCATAGACGAACCCACACTAACAGCTGGAGATTTTCACACACCTTTCTCAGTACAGTGGTAAACAAGAGGACAAAAAAAAATCAGCAATTACTTACAAGATTTAAAATATCATCTTAACCAACAACTATAGAATGTCATATTTTGAAGTCCACGTGACACATTAACCAAAGTCAGTCATGTGCTGGGTCATCACAGCTAAGACTTAGCAGATTTCAAAAGACTGAAATTTTATACAGTGTGTTCTTTGACCCAGTAAAATTAATTCAGAAATACAAAAATAATAACTAAGCCCCAATTGTATTGAAATTAGAAACACAATTCTAAGTAATTCAAGGTTCAAAGGAATCACAACTGAAATTAGAAAATGTTTTAATGGAAGAGTACTTAAACTGCAACATACCAAAATTTGTGGTTGACAGCCAAAGCAATACATACAGGGAGATTCATAGCTTTATATGTAAGAAAAGTCAAGTCTGAGAAACCATAATTTAACTTTTTAATCTCAAGAAACTGAGGGGGGGAAATTAGCAAATTAAACCCCAAAAAGTAGATGGAAATAAATATCTAGGCTAAAAGCCATGAAACAGAAAAATAGGGATGCAATAAAGAAAATCAAGAAAACTAAAATGGATTCTTTGAAAATATCCATTGCATTTAGGCAGAAGTAGCACCTCAACAAATTCATCCTACTGCTCCCACCATCTACTAAGTTCTTAATTAGGAAATAAGTTTTCTTTAGAGGGGGATTTTTTTAATGCTAGTCCTCCTCCCACACTAGTGCTTCATACCACTAATCAGTATTAGTTTTGTCACTTCCCTTTTTGACTTTGAGTCTCTGCAAATTCTAACTATTCTCCTGTCTCTGTTTGTTCCATGCTAAGCAGATGGCCCAGAAATTAGCCAAAAGCAGGAAGAAGGTGCAGTACAAACAACTCCATCGCCTTGGTGTTATGCCTGTTCTTTTCATTTGTTTATGTTTTGCCTTTTTATTATTTCGTGTTTTTATTTTCTGCATCCAGCAAGTTTTTGTTCAGATTTCTTTTCAAACCGCCCCATAAGCCAGCATTTCTCAAAACTCAGTTGCCTACAGTGGCTGTTTTTTGTTGCTCATTAGTCATTTCACTTCAGAGGAAGGACAGGGAACAGATTGGAGACACTAAATGAATCCTATACTAGTGTGGAAGTTCCAACCATTGAGGAGCAGTGACGTGGCAGGGACTTGGGCCTGTGCAATTACAGTTATGTTTGATTTGGGAATTTGTCAGATTGCTGGATGCAAAAAAGAAAACTCGCTAATAACCACACGTGTGCAGAGTTCAACCTTAAATGAACCAGACTGCGCTTTTTTGATTATGGAGCTTCTAGGTGCTTATGAACTACTCCTGGGACACTGAGGCCTCGGGGCTCTTTCTTACTGGGGTGGCTTCAGGAGTGGGCAGCTGATTCTGTGTTGGCTGGGTGGTGTGTGAACATGAAGACCCTCTTACCAGAACTGCATCCAAATGGCTTCATTTGTACCTGCTCTAAACATGGTACCCCCTTCAGCTCAAGCAGGGATGAACTCTAAATGACTTTTCCAAGGTCCTTGGGTATGAGTTAGCTGCTCTTATCCTGCCCTTATCCTTCAGTCTCCAAAACCCTTGCAGAATGGGCCACTTGCCATCATTGCTCAGAGTCAAATCTACTGCAAAGGGGATTCGACATTTCCCCCCAGAACCTAAAGATGCTAACACTCGTCCATGTGTCCATCCTCTGTGTGGTACCTTCAGCTTTGGCAATTAAACCCCAGAGTCTGCGTTGCCGTTCTGGTGACTGTGTCTCGGTGCCTCTGTGTGTGAGCTAACCTTGCCCCATTCATTTGGGTCAGGACACCATGGTAAAACTTTGTCTTGGTGCATTTTTCTTTTCAGGCTCCTGAAGGTGAATCTCAGCCAATGACCGAGGTGGACCTCTTCATTTCTACCCAGAGAATCAAAGTACTGAACGCCGACACACAGGTACCAGCTGGCTCCCACCTTTCCTGGGGTGAAGCCCAGTGGCATTGCAAGGCAGTGACTTTGGCTGTCCCCATCTGCTGGGCTCCACACACCCGCTAGTGCCTCCTGCTGGGTAGGGTTGTGATTGTCTTAAAGCTTAAAGGAAAAATTAAAACATGGGTGTTGTTTACCATTCTCCTGAGTTCTCTGCAGAGATTTCATTAACAGGGACAGATAAGCCTTTTAAGAAGTTTGGTTTAAAATCACACATGAAAAACTATGTCATTGAGATTTTGTCATTCATTCTTTTTCATTTCACCACCAGAGAGTCTAGTGATTATAAAATATTTAAAAGTTCTTATTACTTTTCACTGCCAGAAAGCATTTCTTGCCTTAGGTTGGTCAAGGGAAAGGCCCTCAGGCCTGAGGGAGTGTCTGTAAATCTGCCAGCGAGGAGGTCTTTGCTGTGAGCCCAGAGCCCACCCCAAGGGCCCACCTTCTCATGGGTCTTTAGACTTATGTGCTGTCCCCTCTTGCCTCCAGGAGACAATGATGGACCACCCTCTGAGGACCATTTCCTACATCGCAGACATTGGGAACATTGTTGTGCTCATGGCCCGCCGGAGGATGCCCCGCTCCAACTCCCAAGAGAACGTAGAGGCCTCCCACCCATCACAGGATGGGAAACGGCAGTACAAGATGATCTGCCATGTCTTTGAGTCTGAAGATGTAAGGGTGGCTTCCCTTGAGCTCCCTCTGGGTGACCTGAACAACAACTGAGTGGCCACATTCTCTTGATTTCTCAGAACTGAATCAGTCTAATTCATCATACGTTAAACAGATATTTATTAAGCACCTGCTATGCATCAGGCACTGTTCTAGAGCTAGGGATATAGGGCTGAATAAAACATACACAAGTTACTCATAATGTGGGTTGAAAGGAGACAGCAAATAAATAGGTAGATATACTTGGTATAAAATTATAGTGGGGCCAGGCATAGTGACACACACCTGTAATCCCAGTGCTCAGAAAGCTGAGACAGAAGGATCACAAGTTCAAGGCTCAAGTTAGTGAGGCTTAGCAACTCAAAATTAGCACCTCAAAATCAGAAAGGACTGGGAAGTAGCTCAGTGGAAAAGAGCCCCTGGGTCCAATGCCCAATACCACACACACAAAAACAAGTGGGGAATGCTTTATGGAAAAATAAAATATGGTCCAGGTCAAGGAGTACAGGGACAGGGCTGTTTAAGTAGGGTGATCAGTAAAGTCCTCTCTTTGGAGGGTGATATTTGAGCAAAGATCTGAATAAAGTGAGAGTAAGGAAAGAGCAAGGGCAAAGTCACTGAGGCACGGGCCTGCTGGATCTGATTGTGAAGGGAAAGGAGCCATATGGCTGGCGAGCTTGACAGAGGAGGAGGGGGAACAGTTCCATCCGACTTCAATTGCAGGGGCACAAACAGGTCTCACCTGAGCTTTAAGGAACTTGGAGAGGGCAACTCTGTGTTGTTGGCAGCTGTCCTCTGGGCTATAGGAACATTCACATCCCTGCTCCTCCCCACCAAATGGTAGGAGCACCGCCCACCTAACCTAGGATCCGAGGTTCTGAGCCCCTCCATCCCATAACCGGTGGTTTCTAATCCTCATGTCTCCAGGTAATGAGGTCAACAGAGACAGTTTACAAAAGAGGTCATTCTTTCATTTGACCTTCTTCCAGGTCATCCCTAGAACAGCTAGTGAGGCCACCAGGCTTTAAAGGGCAATGGCACCTGGGCTGCCCCCAGGCACCCACTCTCCATGGGCCTTCACAGGCCTGGGAAGCCGCCCTCCAGGACAGGGCCACAGATCCATGATGAGTTTGAACTGCACAGCCCAAATCCAGAGGGCCACGTCAGCGCCCTGGACTCTGTTCATTTTTTCCCTGTGCCACAGAGGAATAAGTTCTGTTTCTTTATGAAGCAGAGAGCCCCAGACTACCCAAGAGCACCATTTTTCTCCAGCCTAGTGTTCACCTCACTGCGGTAATTTGCCTTCCTCCAAGAACTTAGGAGTCTCAGCAGTCCTACTCTTCTCCAGGAATCAAAAGCTGTGAAGGCTGAAACACAGTGGGGAGACACTGACACTTATTGTCACCATCCTCAACTGGTCTGGTTCTCTAGAAAGCAGCCCCCAGAGAGGCTGGCTGAGGAGGCAGGGAGCTTGCAAGGGCTCTTCCTACCACTCTTTTAAAAAACTGAGGGCAGGCATACAAACTGGGACACACCAGATATCAGGAGATTGTCAGAAAATTTGTGAGTGACACTTTAATATCTTGAGTCTCCTGTGTTCTTCAGGGGCGTGGAAAAGTGGAGAGAGCTCTGCTCTCCAGGTTTGAGGATCCCTGAAGGACACCCAGCTGCCAACATCTGGCCTGGAGCTCAGTAGGAGGAGTTTCTTTTCCTTGAGATTTTTGGGGGTTCATCCGGGAAAAATGGAAAGAACAGAGGAGCAGGAACTAGGCTAGGAGTGGACCTGAGACTCTCACACCTTTGCTTCCACTACAGCATGGACGAGCACGTTGGCTGTAGCACCAGCAGGGCTGGGTTCGGATCCTGATTCCAAATACAAGCCGGGCACTGCTATGCCTCAGATTCCTCTTCTATAGAATGGCAGTTCCTCCCTTTCTGGGCCACTGTGTGACTCAGAGGTGGTACATTTACAGGCTGATGCCTGGCATATGGCAAGAGGTCCATAAATGCCAGTAGGTACATCCATTAATGATGATCAGCAAGCCCACGGGTCGTATTCCCAGGTTATGTTGTTTCAGTTCATCTACACACACCTCTTGATGCCCAAAGCAGTTCCCCACCCCCTTCCAGTTTTATAGCAGGTTGGAGGTGCTGGTCCTTGGTGAGTTTTGGCATGTGAAGTCACCAGATTCTCCAAGTCAGAAAAATTAAGCATTTCCTTTCCTCTGGCAAGCCATAGAAAGTTCTGTTCTCACGTTAATTAGCTGCTTTTACCATCAATTAAAGAAGGTGGGGGAAAGGAGGAAGAGAGGTTGGGACTATATGTTTTGAAAATGTTTTTCTGCCCACTAGAGTTTCACAGCAAGGCTGTTCCATGTGGTGGCTGGAGGGTGGACTCTGGATCAGACCCCAGTGACACCCCTTCTCAGGGGACAACAATCTCTCAACTTCTGTTCCCTGATCTGTTCAGTGTGAGCAATAATACAGATCCACAATTCCAAAGTCTGAAGACTCCTCTGAAACAAAAGGGATTTTTATAGTCAGTTGACTGATACACCCAATCTGGACCTCCAGGAGACAATTTACAGGATTTGTGTAGTTACCATGAATCTTATACCTTTTGCTATGGAAATTTTACTGTGTTCATTGGCAGGACACTTACCTAGACCTTAAAGGGTTCTTGTACTCTGCCCAGTATGTGTACTCTATTGTCTTTCTAAAATCTGACGATTTCTAAATTCTGAAATATGCTTCAACAGTTTGAGATGAGGGACTGTGGACCAGTCACACTAACACCCAGACTGATGTTAGGATTCACATGATGGTCCTAAAGTACAGCACAGATGTGCCAAGTACTCTGTCACAGTTATCTATCCAAATTAATGATGTTGCTTAATTAATGCAGGGGAAAGTTATCAAAGTCCATTGCAGGAGGAAAAACAATGGAAGTCAAGTCCCCCTCCTATGAGCTGTATGACATTTGTGTCCCTGGTCCTCAATCTCCTCACCTAGAAAATGCAGGATTGGACCAGATCAGAGCTCTTGACTGTTGTATCCAACGCAACTTTTTGAAAAAGTTTTCACAAAATAATCAATATATGGCCATATATGTAGTAGACAGGAGAAATAAAAAGTAATCAAGCTAAGATAAAAATTATATCAAATCAACATGTAAATGCATGGCCCAAGTAATCAGGTGTTTCTTGATTTATAAGAGAACACAGTATTCAGTGTGAGTAAACACTTTCTACTTGACATTTTGAATTGAAGGCTAAGTAACAATATGCATATATAAACACAACAGGCAGAATCACCATGTGAGGGTACAGGCCAACAGGGATGTGATTTATTGGCAGCTCAGACACCACTAACACCAGTGATGTGCATAATTTTCCAAAGTCATGAAGCTACTCCTGCTAAAGTGTTGGACAAAACAACCATCTTCCTTCTACTTAAGCAGTACTATTCTTGAAACATTCAGTGTATGTGTAGCTACATCATGAAAGTTTTGTGCATATAAGCTAGAGTTCTTATGTCCTGAGTCCTGGACACAGATGATTAGAAACAGGTATTACACATACATGAATGTCTTGTGTGATATTTGAAAACTGTACAGGATGTAAAACAACCTGTCATTGCACGGAACTGTCCCTTGCATGACAAGATATTCAGCATCTCTGACTCCTGTCCACTGAATGTCAGTAGCTCCCTTATGACCACTGTCATAATCAGAAATGTCCTCAACAATTTTGAAGGTGGCCCCGATAGGCACTGGTGCTCATTTGTAGAATTGCTGGCCTACCTGATGTCTAGAACCCCTCAAACTCCAGGAGGACCATAATCCAGGGGGGGGAGGTGCATCAGACATCCACCCACAGCACTGCCCATTGACCGCCATCTTCCCCTCTGGCTGCTACTCTAGGCCCAGCTGATCGCACAGTCCATAGGGCAGGCATTCAGTGTGGCATACCAGGAATTCCTCAGGGCCAACGGAATTAACCCCGAAGACCTCAGCCAGAAGGAGTACAGTGATCTGCTCAACACCCAGGACATGTACAACGACGACCTGATCCACTTCTCCAAGTCAGAAAACTGCAAAGATGTAGGTACTTTCCTGAGACTGTTCCCCAGGCTGGGCAAGCTGGGTGGGGACCCCAGGGAGAGTGGGGCAGCCCCGCTGTGTAAGTGAAGGCAGCAGAATGTGGGTTTGACTGGACATTGTGAAGGGGCTCACATCCTCTCCAGCTCTACCCCAGGGGGCCTCATTACTAAATGTTGTTGTGGACAAGTTTAACAGTATTATCTTCTGCTCCAAGGAATCCAAAGCCAAGTTTTAATGGATTCTAGAGGCAGATAGGTCCTGAACTCTACCCTTATAAAGCTGAGAGTCTAGGTCAGAGCACCACAGTTATGGTGCTCCTTCAAGCACTGGTCAAAGCCCACTGCATTTGGCAGAACAGAACAGACTGCAGGTTCAGCTGACCGATGCTGTGCACCCCACTGCTTCAGACTAAGCTCTCCAGGAGTAACTGGAGGCAGACAGGACCATCTGATCTGGTCTAGAGGTTATTGGGAACATGTAGGAGCAAACAGAACTGAAGTAACAGGAAGATGGAAGGTCAGAGAGCTGCAGATGTGTCTAGGGAATCAGAAAGGAGGTGGCTTGGCTCGAACAGAGAGTAGACCCAGAAAGAGAGGGTCAGACCAGCACAAGGTCCAGGTCAGACTGGAGGCCTTGCAAGTCCAGCTTAAGCATTCAGCCTTTATCCCAGATGACAAGCAGCTTTAATGAGAAAGTGATCTTCTGATCCACTAATGTATGAGGGGTCTCAGGTCAGGCTCCCCAGAAGCAGAGTCTGAGGTGAGGATTCTTGTTCAGCAGGTTTATTGGGAACCTCCGCTCAGAAGAGGGGAGTGTGGGAGCAGGATGTGGGGCACTAGGAAGAGTGTGGTCTCACTGGCATAATCTTCTTTGTAATCCAAGGGAAGCTCTGAGGCACAGAATACAGGACAGACTTATCCCACCTGGGAGCAAATGACCTGTATTGCTCATTGGCCAAGGTTGAGCAAGGGATATAAAAGTTTGTTAAGACTGGGCTGGGGTTGTGGCTCAGCGGTAGAGCGTTCGCCTAGCATGTTCGCGACCGGGGTTCGATCCTCAGCACCACGTAAACATAAATGCATTGCATTGTGTACAACTAAAAGCAAATAAATAAATATAAAAAAAAGTTTGTTAAGACTTCTGTAGCAAGGTCCCACAGACTGGGTGGCTTCTGCAAAGGACATGTGTCTTCTCTCAGGTCTGGAGGCTAAAAGTGCAAGATTGAGGTGTTGATAGGGTTGGTTCCTTCTGTGGGCCATGAGAGAAGGATCTGTCCCAGGCCTCTCTCCTTGGCTTATAAATGGCCATCTCTTCCTTGCGCCTTCACTGCATCTTCCCCATACAGTCTGTGTCCAAATTTCCTCTGAAGAGGACACCAGTCATACTGGATTAGAGCCCATCCAAATCACCACACTTTAACCCATTTCCTCTGTAGAGACCCTGCCTCCATTTTGAGGCCCTGAGGATTCTGGGGATTAGACTGCAACATAGGAACGTGGGCAGTGGGAAACAGTTCAACCCGTGTGGGGAATGGAATGTCTCCCATCCGGCCAAGGGCAATTCCCAGAGAAGGGGCCAACTGTGAGCTTCAGCAGTGGTGGGGCAGGGTGCCAGCTTTGAGGAGACCTCGCCAGACCTGATAAACACACCCACACTCTGCAGGCTGCTTCCAAGAAGCGCCTCACCCTTTCTCAGCATCTCTGGAAACCTCCCCACCCTGCAGGTGCGCGGCTCTAACTCCTGCCTGCTCTGCTGCCAGGGAGGTCAGGAGAACATCACGCCTGCCCAGGACAGGCTCTTCTGTGTGCACTCCCGAGCTTGCAGCTACGAGGACTCCCGCATCAACTTTTTGTTTTTCCTTAACTTTCTCCTTGCAGAGAAATATTTATTTTTAACTCAGGAATCTTAAATGTTGGAGAGAACTCAGGACATATTGTGGAATGGGATAACCTGTGCTTACAATTCAAAAGCCATTTCTGGAAGCCATAATGGGCCACCAAAGCTCCTACTGACAAAGCTTCCTCCCCTGCCAGGGAGACATTGAAAAAATGCTGGACAGGCCAGGTGTGGCAGTACAGGCCTATAACCCCAGCAACTCAGGAGGCTGAGGCAGGAGGATTCCAAATTTAGCCTGGACAATTTAACAAGACCCAGTTTCAAAATAAAATAAAAAGGGCTAGGGATGTAGCTCAGTGGTAGAGCACCCCTGGGTTCAATCCCCAGTAGTAGGAGGGGAAAAAAAAAATCTGGTGCCCTGTGGTTGTGTGCTGAGATCAGATTGCTAATATGAAACAAGTATGAATCACAAAACATGGCACTGGCCTGCGTGAAATTGTTTCTTATGGACTCTGGATATGACGGGATGCAGAGAAGACAGGAGCTCACCTGGGCTTGAGGTCATGAGGGGAAAGCCTGTCTTTAGGCAAGAAGTGGGGAGTGGCTTTCACTTCTACCACGACCTCACACGGTTGCTGAGTCAGGATTTCTATGTGTTTTTCTCCTGTCAGGTTTTCATAGAGAAGCAGAAAGGAGAAATCCTAGGAGTTGTGATTGTGGAGTCTGGCTGGGGATCCATCCTACCAACCGTGATCATAGCCAACATGATGCATGGAGGCCCTGCAGAGAAGTCGGGGAAGCTGAACATCGGGGACCAGATTATGTCCATTAACGGCACCAGCCTGGTGGGTCTGCCTCTGTCCACCTGCCAGAGCATTATCAAGGTACCCAGACCTGGGGAAAATCTATTTCTGTTATCAACCCAAAATGACATGAAGTGTAACTGCCATCTAGTCATTAGCATTTACAAATGTATTGTAAGTGTCAGGCACCAAAGAAGGCACAAATACAAAAGGCTTGGGCTCAGGCATCTCATCATTCAGTTAGTATTTACAAGCTCCTCCTATTTATAAGTCATTTTTAGATCAGGGATAGTATATTTGGCTCACTTAACACCCATTGCAGTCATCACTAATCAATCACAACCTTCTCTCAGTATGCCTCAGCCTCAGCAGCCTCAGCTCAATAATCCAGACAGTCCTTTAGAGTGAAATCAGATGTACTTGAGACTAGCCTGGGTAACTTAGCAAGACACTGTCTCATAATATAAAAAAAAGAAAGGGCTGGAGATGAAGCTCAGTGGTAGAGCACCCCTAGGTTCAATGCCCATTGCCACAGAAAGAAAAAAGAAGACCCTAGAAATGCTTCAAATCTGAAGACACTGACACAGGCAAGCGTCTTTCCCAGAACCTGATGGCTAATTGCTGTAAGGAGGAAACTGTTATAGTCCACAGAGTCCTCTTTACACATGAACATAATGACTTCTCATTCAACTTGAACTGATACTGTTACATAAAGCTAAGAGCAGCTACTTAAAGGAAAAATAAATGTGAATATTTAAGGAAAAGAAATTAGATTTTCTTCTTAACAATGAAACATCCATGTGTAGTCTTCAACACTGGTACTTGCTGATCACATGGCCAGCGTGACAGAAATATTCCTACTGCATGACAGCATGAACCCTAAATAGTTCTGTACCATTAGCTAGAACATAGCTCTAGGGGATGAATTAATGCAGTCATACAATAGTCCTTCTGAGCATAAAAACAAAACACAAAAGCCAACTTCCTCATGTAAGAGGGTGGGGGTGGGAGTAGAGGGTGTAGTTGAGTGTATACTACCACGGTTAGTACTTCTGCTTTTTTTTTTAGTTGTAGAGGGACACAATACCTTTATTTTTTTTTTAATTTATTTTTATGTGGTGCTGATGATCAAACCCAGTACCTCACATGTGCTAAGTGAGCACTCTACCACTGAGCCACAACCACAGCCCCAGTGCTTCTACTTTTAATGAATAAATTCTGCCTCTTCCTTAATGTAGAGTCATGTGTCCTTTAATCACAGGGGTAAATTCTGAAAAATGCATCATTAGGCAATTTTGTGATTTTGCAAACATCATAGAATACCTACACAAACCCAGGTCAGTCACTAGATGTGGGCTTTTTTTTTCAAACCTTTATTTATTTAAAAATTTTGAAACTATAGATGGACAGAATGCCTTTATTTTATTTGTTTATTTTTATGTGGTTCTGAGGATCGAACAGAGTGCCTCATGCATGCTAGGCAAGAGCTTTGCTCCTGAGCTACAGCCCCAGCCCCTAGATGTGGCCTCTTGATGCAAACAAGAGATGTGGCGATCACCAGCTCTGTGAGACTGCTACTGGCATCAAATGCCATACTGTTTACAGTAAACCTTGTTTTTTTTTAAGTAAGTAGAAGTATATTCCAATGACAAAAGTATAGCATAGTAAAAACACAAACCAGTAATGTAGTCATTTATCAAGCATTATTACTTTACATAAGTGTGTACTGTACTTGTACATGACTTGTACATGAAGTAGTGTGTTTACACCAGCATCTCCAAACACATCAGGAATGAGTTGTGCTACAATCTTAGGACAGATACCATATCATTAGGCAACAGGAATTTTTCATCTCCTTTATAATCTTTTGGGGCTATAGTCATATATGCAGTAATATATGCAGATTGACTAAAATATCATTATGTGGCACATGAATATACATTAAAGATTAAGATTAGAGAATCTTGGGCTGGGGTTGTGGCTCAGTGGTAGCAAGCTCGCCTAGCTCATGTGAGGCCCTGGGTTCGATCCTCAGCACTACATAAAAATAAAAAAGTACAACTAAAAAATAAATGTAAAAAAAAAAAAAAAAAAAGATTAGAGAAGCTTCTCTGAACATGAATATTCAGACATGTTTCATTGGGCCTCTATTTTAGGTGCTGAGCTAATAGAGAAACTAGAAGACAATATGCATGTGGAGGATAATTTCAGTGTTCCTAGCAACATAGAGGTAAAAGACTTGCCAGCATTTAGAGGAGGGAAAATTTTATACGATGATATTTAAGTTAACTTTGTGGAAATAAAACCTAAGTTGGTAGCCAAAGAAGACAGTGGCCTTTGGAGGTCTCTGCTTCCAAAATGGAGCGGGCTAGCATTGAGTCAGGGGGGTGGGTCATGAGCCTGGCCTGTGAGGACTGATCTGGTGTTGCCATGGTAACATGGCAATGCACCAGGCGGCCTGGGTTAGGAAGGCAGTATCAATCCACATTGATATCTCCCTCTTCCCCATGAATAAGTTACTTATTAAACGCCTTGTATGCACGTACAAGAATCACAAGGGACTGTGAGACCCAAAGACACCACAGACAAAATCTCCACCTGGGGAGTTGGTCTAGCAGGAAGAAGTGACAGGACTGAAGACTACAGTGATCAAGTGTTAAGTGCCTGTTATTGCCCTAAGAGTGCGCATGGATCAGTTCACTGAACTATCACAGCAGTCTTCTGTGGGGTAGGTACATTTGTTTCACCCACTGGACAAGTTAGGAAACTGAGGCACAGAAAAGTGACCACATTGTTGGTCATTAGTGGAACATGGTCACTTAGCCACTGGATTAGCCTCTTTCCAGTAGTTTGGTCAAGTGTTAGATCCAAGGCCAGACCCTCAGCCAGGCATGGTGTTGCACACCCCAAGAGCCTGGAGAGTGTCTCAGTTGTCACCATGGGGAAGAAGGTCCTACAGGCGTCCAGTGGGTAGAGGCTAGAGATGCTGCCGAACACCCTAAAATGCATGGGACAATCCTACAGCAAAGAATTACCTCCAGTCTGGAAAGGGTTGAGGAGGGGCAAGAAGAAAGGGGCGTTTTAGACTGAATATGTCCCCTGATATGCATTTGTTGAAGCCCTAATCCCCATGTGATGGCCTTAGGAGGTGTGCCCTTTGGGAAGTGACTAGGTCATAAGGGTAGAACCCTTAAGAAAGGGATCTTTGAAAAAGGATCATTTCCCTTTTGAAAAGGGCCCCAGAGAGCTCTTCACTCTTTCTCCACTTGAGGTTATGAGGAGATATCAGAAACAGGCAGAGGGCCCTCTCAGGACAGCCCACAAGGGTGATGGCTGACACCTGGTTCATGTGAGTCATCTGAGACCCCGAAGACACAGATGTTTGCCAGGGCCCCCAAATGACCAGTGAGTCCCAACACCCCCTGCCAGTCTCCAAAGGACACAGACCATATGATGGGGTTGTGAGACCTTTGAGGGCAACCTGGAACCTCTACTGCCACCTGGAAATTCTGCTTCTGTCACACAGATCCCTGCAGCACAGTGAAAGGGAAGCTTCTGGGAACATAGCTGCCCAAGCAGCTTCTTGGGAGGAGGGTTTCTTTGAGTAGCTGAACTTAAATGTCTGTAAGCAGAGTCTCCATGGAATCAGAAAATTAAAAGACCATGCAATGATGCAAGAGATGTAGCTGCTGGAGATGGAGAGTAAGAAAACCGCTGCCTCGTGGCTATGCTCAGCAAAGAAGCGCTGGGCAGGAGGCCCCGGTTAGACTCCACAGAGCTTGCACAGCACCCCAGAACACACAGCCTTGTTGAATGGAAAAATAAGACAGCCCATCTGTGGCCTCCCCGGCTGGGAGGAAATGCTAACCACTGATAACAGCTAGAATTGCTGGTACCACACAGACTGACTTTAAGTGGGTTTATTACTGTTTTTATCAATTCCCTAGACAGCACCCGCTTCTTGCCTGCACCTGGACAGCTGAAGGCACTACCCTTCATGCCACTGCAGGGCACTATCTGGGCTTTGGGGCTTGGTGATCTCATTTCCGTGCTCTCTGCAGCAGCTTTAGCCAGCAACTCCAGTGCTTCTCAAACTAATGTGGATCACACAGGGAGCTGGTTAAAATGCAAGTTTTGATTTAGCAGGTCCCAAGTAGGGTTCTGCCTTTTTCACAAGCTCCCAGGGATGGTGACATCACCCACCTTAAGACCACACTTTGAGGAAGAGGAGCTTAAAGCAGTGTGTTCTGCATCTTGACACTTTAATGCATGTTGACCTCCTCTGTCCCCAGAGGCAGAAAGTAGAATATATTTCTAGAGTGCAGTTACAGGTATCGAATTGTTGGTTTTTGTAGCTCTTATTTCTCTGTTACAATTCATTCCTGAATCATAATTATTGGTAAGTGAAGCAGGCTAGCATCTTCTCTGCTCATGCTATCGCCCTCTGGATTTTTGTTCTTTTTAAAACTAGACCACAGTTTCCCTTTCCTTCTACAGGATCATCATGGTTCTGCTTTCCTGTTGCTATAGAAACCGCTCCGGCTTCTCTTTCCTCCCCTTCTCCCTGCCCTTCCTCTCCCACCCTATTTCTTAATTTACTGCACCATTCCACTGTTGTCATGGGGATGAAATGACTGTTTATTTAATTGGCACCTCCAATAAAATGGCAGCTCAGAAATCTAAGTTAATGGGACCCAACTTGAAACATTGATTAGGAATAGCAGAGCAAAGGCATGGTCTGGTTGTTTCAAATTGCCATGTCTCTAAGCCTCATCTTGCAGCACATTTTCTCCAATCTTGAAATTCTTTCACTGAGGGACTGAGCAGGCATCTTAAATCAATTCACATAAAAGGAAAGACCTCACCAGAGGAATGTGAATTTTTTTTTCAGGTAACATTGAGAAAGAAAATAGGATCATTCTCCTGCTTTTCAGTATGTTCTGTAGTTTTCTGTATCACACAAGCACACCTAAATAATTTCAGTGGTTAACATTTAACCCACTGATCCCAGTGTAAACATTTAAGACAGATGACTGTCTGAAGGGTTATGATTCTAATAGGCTCCCATCTTAGCCTCTTACCTCTCATTTCTTGTCCAGCCTCTTTCCTGAGCCCCAGGAGGCCCAGAGATGGCTTGTCCTACCCAGTCCCCAGGACCTAACACATTTCTTGGCACATAGAAAGTGATCCATAATTTTTTTAAGGCAGTGGTCAGTGACATGCATGCATGAATGACATGTAAGCTACCCTTCACCATACCTGGCCCCACTCCCTGAAGAAGAAACCTAATTTTAATGTGAGGGAATAGATTGTTTTAATTATAAGGGTTGAGATTTTTTTGTTTCAGCCTGAGGCATTTAGAAAGCCACACAGGAAAAGGGGTGAAGGCATAAAAACTGAAAGTGGCAGAACTTTCTTTGAGCTTCATTTGTTGGGAAAATTAGGAAATTGAGGCAGAAGAAAGGTAGAGCATAGCACCTGGGATCCCACTGTTGGTGGCAGAAGCACAGCTGGCGCCCAGGTCTTCTGACACAGCACAGTCCTCCTCACCAGGCCCACCCATCCACTAGGAGCAACAAACACAACTTCCATGCCCCTCATGGATGTAGATGATGTGACTATTGTCATGCAGAAAACCCAGATCCTTTGCAGACTTTCCACCCTGAGAAAACCACTCTTCGTTTATTCCATTGCTCCTCTTTGAAAATGCCATTTCCTTAACCAGCATATTTCCCCTAAAGATGTCCCCAAACCTCCAGGAGACCTTGGTGACAGCAGCATGCATGTGAACACCAAGGCACATGGTACAGTGACACCACAAGCTGAAGGGCAGCCATTGGAAGGCTCACTGTCCCCTAGACACAGCAATTCAGAGCACTGAGGGACCAGAGGCTGAAGGTGAGGAAACAGAGTCCCATTCATACACTGAGAGAACAATCTTGGAGTCATTTAAAAGGCAGAGGAAAGCCAGAGGAAGGACTAGAAGGACCACAAGCCTACAATAACTCTTTCTCTGTAGGAAAGTGACCTAAAAATACAGCCCTAATGTAAGGCTGGAATAAAAGACTTGAGGGCATAGAGTTTTTTTCTTCTTTTGCTGTCCTTGGCTACTTGGTTGAGCAAGGCTTAATCATGAAGGACACTCCCAGTTTTATATGTGTAGGAGAAAGTACTTTGGGTTCTGAAAGCAGACCTGGGGTTAAAGCTGGCTGTGTGTGAACTAGGGCAAGTCACTTAGTATCTCTGAGCCTCAAGTTCCTCTTCTATAAAATTGGGATAGCTGCCAGTCAGGGAGATGAAGTAAGGCAATTCCTGTGACTCTCCAGGGAGTTCTGGGCAAGAGCCACCCTCAGTGACAGGTGGTTGGTATTGCTGTGGTTCAGCTGGTTTCACCCCTGGGCTGGGGTTTTGTGCAGCAGGATCCCAGGGGTGCTCACACCTGGTTCACACAGGAGATGGCCGCCCAGCGACCCAGGCTGCACAGTGACAGAGACAACCACCCTTCCCCAGCTGTGCTATTTCCTGTTCCTATGGAGCATATAGACCTCAGGTGTGAAGCATAAATTGACATCTTTGGGTCTAATCACCTCTTAAAGAAATTAAGTCTCCTGGACACAGGTGGGACCAGTGTTCGCCATGGTAGTCTACACCAGTTCTCAAGATTAAGTGTACTGGGGCATCACCGGGAAGACTTGTTAATACAAAGTGATTCAGTAGGTCTGGAGTGAGCCCCAAATCTCTACTCCTACCACATGGCCAAGTGTTACTGATGCTGTTCTGTTGTCATGGGACTAGAGATCCACTGGTTCTATCCCTGGCAAAAGATCCCCTAACTACCCACTGACCTAAAGCGAATCATCATTGCTTAGAAATAAAACATGTGTGGCTCTCTTCTGGCACAGGAATAGCAAGTCACACCCGTGCCACCCATTGTGCCTGGGTTCTCTCAGCCCCACTTTCACCTCCTCACTGGAAGGTTTTTGTGAGGTAGGTAGAGGCCCAAGCAGGCATCCACAGTTCCGGTCCTGACCTCATGGAGCCCTTGGAGTAGTCAGCTTTCATGTCCATGTCTCCATTCTCTTCTACAAAATGTGAATATGAGTCTTGACACCCCAAAGAAAAAGGTTTGCAGGCTGGGCAAGGAGTGACATTTGGCAGCAGCTGTGGAATTTGCATATTTCCATTTACTGAATACAAGGCAAATGGTCACCCGTCTTGGGGACATTTTGTGGATTATGTCATCCTTCTCGCCAGGCTGCTCCTTGCACCTCACCTGTGGAGGGCACAAGCTGGCCCCCTGGTGAACTGATGGGGAACTGTCTGTAGTGGGCATCATAGGCGTAGGTAAAGCCCACCTTGTCCCTGAAGCCCTACCCTTGCCCTGGTGCAGAGGTTCTCACCCACCCCAAGTACTGCCTGTTAGGAGTCACTCCTCCCCTTCAACCCTGGCCCTTTGGAGGAGGGGGACTGTAGCTGACCATGAGTGGCTTCCTAACCAACTAGCCTTGCCAGATAGGGGTCAGGTCCAGCAGGAGCTTCCCACTCCACTGCTCAGATCTCCCCTGCCTTTGCTCTGGAAGCTTGGGGGTGGGGAGACAGCAGGGCCTCCAATCATAATGGTGTTTTCTATTTACCCCAAAGTGCAAAAAATATCATTTTCTCTGTGCACTATAACTTAAAACATACTGGGAAGGGGGCTGGGGATATAGCTCAGTTGGTGGAGTGCTTGCCTCACATGCACAAGGCCTGGGATTCAATCCCCAGCACCCAAAAAAAAAAAAAAAAAAAAAAAAAAAAAAATACTAGGAAGCTCCTGCTCTGGGCCACTCCCTAGGCACACTTGAGCAAGCAGGAGTTGGGTGAGGCCGGGCAGAGCTAGAATTTGGGCACAATTTTAGGGTTGATTATATTTGCCTGGCACCCTTCTCTGGGATGAAGCTGATAAGTGGGTGGCTGGGCCTGTCTGAGGGAGGCATGTGGAGCTCCGTGCTGGGGCAGATGCTCCTACAGAGGGGAGAGCGCCTGTCACTGCTCTGAGTGTGACGGGAGTCTAGACTGAGCTCACCTTAGGCCACAGTGGGGTGGAGGAAGTTCCACACAGACCTGTTTCCTTTTCCTCCTCCAAGACCTGCTTTCCTTCCATGGTCCATTCTAACAGAGGAAGTGCTGTGTGATCAAGGATCATGAAACCCCAATCTTCATGTCTTTTTCCTCCTTTCCTCTCCATCAGCCCTCCCCAGGAGACGTAGAGACTGATGGCAGCCCCAATGGCTGTGGGAATGTCCATAAGCCATAAAAATCTCCAACAGCTGAGAAAATGGGGAAAAGGAGAGAAAACAGTCCCCGTGCACCTGCTATGAATGAGATGTCCTTTGTTAGGAGTCACTGCTGGAGCTTGGGAGTCCATTTCCCACTTGTCTCCCTCCTGACCAGGCAGAGCATGCATCCCTCATCTTTCAAGCCAGAAAGCCCACCTAACACTTTCCTCATAGTTGCACTTCCATCAGGTCCTTGAACACAGTCCATTTCCCAAAATGAAGATTCTGCCCACTTGACACTCATCTCAGCCTGGATTGAAAGAGCTCCATTTGAACCCTGCTGTTTCCTCCCCCAGGGTGATAAGGCCTCGGGGGGACAGGACCAGAGCAGGTACTCCCAGGAATAGACAGCAGGAGCTTCAGAAGAGTCCTAGGGCGGCTTCTCCCTTGCATGCTGTCTGGTCTTACATGTTCTGTCTGCCTCAGTCGTCACCCTATCCACTGTACACTATTCTTGTTTAAGGGCTTAAAGAATCAGTCCCGAGTCAAGCTGAATATCGTAAGATGTCCTCCAGTCACCACGGTATTAATCAGAAGACCAGACCTTCGCTACCAGCTGGGTTTCAGTGTCCAGAACGGAATCGTAAGTGCAACTCCCTCCACACCCTTTTGCAAATGTTGACAAAAATGTAGCCACATTCAGTTTTTGTTTCTTGTTTTATTTTTCCCCCAGCTAGTCCATTCCCCAAAAGCATCCTTAAGGGAAGGAGATAAGTGGATGAAGACCCACTCAGCTCCTTCTTTGGATAGATTCCCTCTGAGCAGAGAATTCTGTGCCATTCTACATGGGAAGAGAAAGGCTGTGGAGCAGAGTTTGGCCCTCAAAGCCAAGTCTATGACCGTGCAGAGTGGCCCTCCAGCTGCTATCCTGGTAGCTGGGATGTCCCCACCAAGGGCTGCTTCCTCTCTGGGATTGCAGCTGTCTTCCTGGCTGTACTGAGAGCCCCTGCTGAGCTGCCACTCTCCCCAGGCTGGGGCAGAGAGAGCCGATCACTAAGCTTCAAGCTCCCCAGGGGTCCAGAGTGCACCCCAGGCCAAGATCCCTGCCCAGGGATGTTGTGCAGGAATGATCTGCCCTTAGCCTAGTCACCATTTCAGCCTGAATTAGCTTTAGAAATGGAGTATTTTTAACACTTGACTATCTGCCTCAAATAGTACTTCCTTATGTTTTCTTTTTCTTTTTTTTTTAATATAGTGGTAAAATATACATAACCAAAAATTTACAGCTAACAATTTAAGTGGCAGTAAATACATTCACAATGTTTTACAGCCATTGCCAACTAGCTCTATCCTTTTCTTCATCCCAAACAAACCGTCCTCAGCGATATTCCTGTATGTCCTGGTTTGCCTTGATCTGTATTCACGGTAACTCTGGGCTGGGGTGGCAACTGGTCTCCGTCATAACCTTGACTTCATGGGTTTTGGATGAAGCTGCCCTCTCTTTGAATTTATCTTTCCCAACAGAAGGACCCCGTTGTTTTTATACGCTTCCCTTAACTTTCAATTAAGAGTCCTTTGGTAATTAAAATTTCATTCCAACTATGTTGTAAGGTTTAGAAATAGCCTTGAAATTCCCAGTTGGAGTTGAAATTTCCAACCCTGTTTCCTGTGGTCTCTGTAGCCTGGCTTGCCTGTTAGAGGAACCAGGGTTACTCCCTAGAGGTTTGGTCTGATGTCATCTTTTTACCTGTTTATACTTGTTTGCTTTGTTCATATTTGAGTAGTGTCAAAAGCTGGGCCTGGGGATGTAGCTCTGTGGTACAGCACTTGTGTAGCATATGTAAGACCCCAGCGTTGAATTTCCCAGCACCACACACAAAAAAAAAGGGTGCTCAGATATTAGCAATGGGTTGCTTAGTGTGAGAGGGAGGGACATCTACACCCTATAGCTCTAGAAACCTCTTTTGCCAGCATCCAGGAGCCTCTGTCCACTGCTACCTGCACTGTCACCAAGTTTGAACATTGTCTCAGAGCTGGGAAAGCAGAAAGGTGCCTCCCCCCTACAACTGGCCATACTTTGGAATAAAAAGTGGGGGGTTCCAGTGCCACTTTGGTTCATGCAGTTGTGACCCTACAAAACAGGCTGCTAGCTTTAAGCAGTTCCATGTTTGAGCCCACTTGTGACTCTGGAAATACTAACCTGTGCTACACAGGCTAACAGTCTGAAACACTAGCACCCAGGTGACAGGCCCAGAGGATTAACTTTTTCCCAATCAATCCCACCAAATGTACTTGGAAGAGTCAACTCTTAGATTCAGCTTGTCATGAAACCCCGGCAAACTGCATGAACAAGGTGGCCATGTCGACCTACAGAACCTGTTTCTTGTGAAAATATTTTGAGAGATTTAAATGCCCTCAGCCTAGCTATGTCCGCCTCTCAGAGATGTGCATGCTGGGGAATGAGGGTTCCGGGGAAGAGAATCTTCTAACCCCATGCAGATCTGAGACGTGATGCTGCCCTCAAGGAGTAACCTGGTGTTTGGCTCTGGTAGATCTGCAGCCTCATGAGAGGAGGAATAGCTGAGAGGGGCGGCGTCCGCGTGGGACATCGGATCATTGAAATCAACGGACAGAGCGTCGTAGCCACCCCACACGAGAAGATAGTCCACATCCTCTCCAATGCTGTTGGGGAGGTAGGAGGGAGGCTTGGGCTGGGGAAGGGACTGAGAGAACCATCTGGTACCCCTTGCATCCTGCTGGCCCTGGACCCCACAGTCTTCCAGGCACCTTCCTGTGTGTCCCTTCCCCTCAATAACTGGAACCATCTTGGACCAAAGTTGAACACACCATCAAGGAGAGGTTGTCTGAGGGCTCCCCCACAGCATGAAATCAAGTCCCCACAGGATTTGTAATGCTCCTGTCGGTGGCTGCCCAAGTTTTCTCCATTTTCCCCCTTTAATCCCTGCACATGTGCTGGGCCGACCTAACCCTTAGAGTCAAGCCTCACTCACACGGTGGCTCTCCTGAAGCCCTGGCTGCAGGTCCAAGGCTAATTGGCTGTTGCTCCCTTATTGCCAAATGGGGAAAGGAGGCAGGAGCCATGAAGCCGAGTCACTTCCTTTCCATTTGAGGGGTCCTCTGTCTTTCCAAGGACTGATCAGAACGAAAACAGTGGACTGGGAAAATAAGCCTTCTCTGGTTTCCTGTGTTCACTTCACATCACCCCTGGGCGTTATAGAGAGCCTGTGGATTCCGTGCTTCCTGGGCCACCCTGGGTCGGATCCCTGGTGGGGTGGGTATCCTGGAAGCCCCCTCTGGAGGAGGTGTCCTCTCTCTCCTCCACTCATGCTCACGTGTGTCTCCGCCCTCAGATCCACATGAAGACGATGCCGGCTGCCATGTACAGACTGCTGACGGCCCAGGAGCAGCCCGTCTACATCTGAGCGTGCCTGGCTCGCCCTCGCGGAGGCTTGCATGGAGGACTCTCCTCATCGTGGTTGTGTTTCTGTGCTGCATCCGTGTGTCCACTGAGACATTTTCCTCTCGCGCCCAGCATTTGGTCTTACACAGGAAGAGAAGAATCTGCAAGGACCTCTTTGCTCTCTGTCTCTCTCCAGTTTGCTTCCCCCCTCCACCTTAAAATCAGGAAAGTTTTGTATGTGCTCCCCTGAGGATGGATAACAGCCTGCATCCATCAGGGATCTGCCCAGAGCCATCTTATAGGACCTTCAAGGGTCCCAAGGTGGCTGTCACTACCCCCAGGGGATCGTCCTACCCCAAGAGGCACAGACCGCTTAGAAGGAACTCCCAGGGGCAGTGCAGACGCTCCCTCAGCAGTGCCTAAAACTCAGTTGCTGATCTCTTCTCTCTTCCTATCTCTTGACAGGAATGAGGTAGTAACAGGGACCAGCCCACGTCAAAGATATGCACTGCCCACCATGCAGCTGGGGCCCCTATATCATCTCCATCCAGAACTTCTGAGCCAACCTGCAACCTCTTTCATAGATAGTTTTAGTTTCTACATATACGTGTGGCCTAATAGAGGCCCCCTCACATAAGGTTAAAAGGGGAAGTGACAGCCTTGGACAGGCTGCCATGGCACTGCAGGGAGAGTGGCAATTCACCGGGCAGCCGAAGCTCTGCCAGTTTCCCTGAGGTCACTGGTCAGTAGATAATGCAGGCAGGTGCTATCTGCCTCTCCATATATTACACACAGGCTCTCACAGTATCTCACGTGCATATCGTGCTGCCCTGCTCTCTACCGCCAGGGAGGCAGGCTAAAAATCTGGCACACAGAGCCCCTGGAGAGCCCACAGCCCCTCTCTGGGAGACCCCTTGCCCTGGCAGGGGGTCAGGCATGCAGAGTCCAGTCAGCCTGGTCCTGAGAGAGATGCTGTCTCTGGCTGAGGCCTGGCCCTCTCAATAACATTTGACTGAAAGTGTCTTTGACTCCCAAACCCCTGCACACACTGGGGTGGGGGAGGGAGGCTGGGAAGGATGTACTGTTCTCCTGGAAGAGGGTGATGTCATGCTTCTGGGCCCCAGGCAAGACTAACCTGCTGGTCTGTCAGGACCACCAGGCAGGATGTGATATCTGAAAGGCCAGATAGCCCATAAACCACAAAATTAAGGGGTCAATAATGACATCAAATTATGCCTAAGAATCCCCAAATGTGTTCTAGAAATATCTTGCTGCCTGGTGGGTCCCAGGGAGCTTTCAGCTGGTATGGAATGTTGTGTTTGCATCAGGTGCCCCACACTTCTGGATTACGTCTCAGTTCAGTGTGGATATTTTAGTCATATTATTCTGAGCCAGTTTTCACTTATTCTTGGTCCAAAGAGCTTTTTTTTTTTTTTTCTTTTTCTTTTTTTTTTTCCGATGTGGGGTGTGATTTGGTTTTGTTTTTATTTTGTTTCATTCATGACCTCAGTAGAGACAGGGGAAGAAAAACTAATATATTTTGTAATATTAATATAGCCCCTGTTCTCTGCATCTGGGATATTTATGTTGTGTCTGTGGAAATAGGAATTCAATGAGCAAATGTTAGGTAGGATGTATTTATCTAGAGAAGAAAAGGATTTAAGGGAGAAAAGTGATCATAACAAGTTTAGAAATAGGAGACTTCAGCCAGAGAGCAATGTGGTCCAACCCCCTGGACTCCCTGTAGTTTGAGTTTTCTGAATTAAGAATCAGGAAATCCAAATGTTTGAAAGAAGTCAGCAGCTGAAGTCTCTGTTTTACTGTAATAAAAAAGCCCCAATGAAAGGGACCGCCGGCTGCCCTCCTGTCCTGTGTAGGCAGGAGCTGCCACTGCTGCAGGGCACTGGCTGGGTGGGGCCAAGGGAGCCAGCATGGGTGATCTAGGACCCTGGACTTGTTTAAAGGATGCAGAACAGAATGCTGCCAGGTGACAAGCCCAAGGTCAACCCACCATAAATGTGAGGATCAGGAACCCCAGTCCAAATTCTATTTGCCTTTCCTGAAATAATCAAATTTCAGAGAGTCTAATATTATAATTTAATACTAAAGAGTCACCAGTCCATCTCTCCTCTGCCAGAAGAGACAGTGGGTAGAACAGGAATGAAGCATTATCAGCATTTCAGGCAGCAGGAGCCTTAGAAACTCACTGGAAGGGCTCATGGCAGTCTGTTCCCAGGGTGGCCACTTGGGGCACCTGCCCAAGCTCCTAGATAGGACCACAGAGGCCTGCCTGCAACTGGCCAGGGATGGGAACTCCAGGAGCACAACCCTGCCGAACCCCTAAATGATTACACTGAAGTATCTTCACCCTAAGGAGAGAGAGAGAGAAAAAATAGAAAATACTTTCTATTCCTGTTGCACAAAAAAACCTTGGAAACTTCAAGAGGTGCTGAAAAGCCAATTTGTAAGCTCTTCTAGAGGACTCACGTATTTTAGCATAAAAATAAGATTATTTCTGCATCACTTTCTGTTGTGCTAATCAATGTGGTTCCTCACACCCAGAGTGGAAGCTGTTAGAGCTTGGTACAGGCCCACCCCACTAAAATGTGTTCTTCCTCTGCTAACATCAGCCTACCTGTGGTTGACCTCAGAACTGGGATCTCCAGTGTTAGTCACTCTGTGTCTGAAAGTCCCAAAAGAGGTGGTGGTCTCTTTCCCTTCTGACATCCCATGTGTGTGTAGTTACATATGTAAATATCTGAGCACCCCACATAGCAGGGTTGATGTACATGCAGAGCAGCCTGTCCCCAAAAATGCAAGGCACAAAGTCACCGTAGCCACTCTGGCCACTCTGCTGGGACAGGCTAGTGATTCAGCTTTGGGGACGGGCTCCCAGGTTCACCTGTTCCTCCTGGTCTGCCCAGGATGCACCAAAATCCACCCTGCCTCTGCCTTCTCCCATGGGGACTTTTCAGGGAGCCACCATCGGCCTTGCGTCATGAGAGGAAGAAACCCCCAAACCAATGCCTGAAGCCCAGTTCCCAGGGGATCCCCTCCTCCCTCTCCAGAGCGTGCTCAGCAGGGGGTGGAAGCGTCCCAGGGCACCTCCTCCCTGTGCACAGGTTTGCTTTCTGAACATCGCCCATCAACACTGGCCTTCAGGGAGTCCAGAGTAACCTACTACCTCCCCCATTGCTCCTCCTCCCTTTGCACCCCTGCCACACCCAACGCTCCCTGCTGCACGCTGATGAAAACCCACCCACCCGCAGAGCCCTTCTCGAGTCTCTCCACCCAGTGGCGTGGCCGTTACCAATGTTTACAACCAAGGGCCGCCTCGTCCGGGTCCTGACGTATCACTCTCACCTTCACCAGGCTACTTGTCAGTTAGTTTCACCTCCGTCTGCTCCTTCCCTGGCTGGAGTCCACTTGAGCACTCAACCCTTGATTTTATTTCGCCCTCCATCAAGGCAGTGTGTGAGGACCGTGTGGGAATGAAATCTCTTGTACATACTTAGCACAGCACCTAGAGTATGAATTTGTACTCCCGTACAGTAAAGAGGGTGCACTAGAGCTTACTGTAAAGCGTCGGGAGAAGTATTGTATTTGTAACAATATCGTTCTTTGTATACACAAAACTCAATGATCTCTATATATAAATATAAATAAATATATAAATAAAATATATCTACACGTGAGCCTGGAATGTTGACACCGCACACCCACTGAATGTATTTCCTCTTGACAAAGTCTGGTCACCGGTCCCGGCCCTCCCTCCCCTTCTCTGTACCGTGGCCGCAGTCGTCTGGTTTGGGGTTGTGATGTATTTAATGTGCTATCTCCTTTATTTAACTGAACGCTAATGTCTGTATAAGAGTTGCTGCAACAATAAACAAGAACTTCACCTCTTGGCCCCGCTGAGTGTCTTATTGTTTCAGGACAGAAACAGATCATGTTGGGGAGGATCATGTCTTTTCCCTAATAGGCCACCTCCTGCCCACTGTGACTATAGGGACTTGCTGCCCAGAGCCCAGGCTTTTGTTCTGTGAAGCTGACGTGGTCATAAACAGGCTGTGTTTGCGTGTTGGGGCTGATCCCCGTGGTATTATTGTCAGACCTCTATGAGAACACACGCTGTGAATGAGAGAAGGACCCTCTGGATTTCATACTTTGCATCCCTGAGGGAAGTGAAACAGGAGTTAACTCCCCTGCCCTCAACCCCCACAGAAACCTCTAGCGAAGGGAGGGAGGCTCTATTAAGGGCCTGAGACCTGAGTGGTGGATAGTGGAAAACAGTACCCTGGGGACCCACTGAAACAGTCTGTGAGAAAGTTCTGAAAGATTTTCAAAAGAATTGCTCTTTTGCAATTCTACTTTTCAAACTTTGGCCACCGCATGACCTTCCTGCGTGATGGAGGTACTAACACTATCCAACCCTCTGTCTAAAGCAAAATACTCTTCACAATTTTTCTCTGAAAATATCCTTGCCCTCAAAAACTTGTCATAAGCCCCGTAGGTTCTGTGCATTGGAACTGCAAGAAGCCCTGATAAAAGGCTCCACCTGGGAGGTGGAGGCTGGACATTGTACAGTGGTCCTGTGGCAGCCTCCTGTGGTCTGGCCCCAGAGGACCTGTATTAGTCTGTTTTGTATTTCTATAACAAAATACTTGAGGCTGGAAAACTCATGCAGAGGTTTAGGAAGGAGAGCAAGATAGTTTACGGTAAGGTCCCCCAACAGTCATCTCCCCACAGAACATCTATTTAAACTGTTATGCACATACAAAAATTGCCTTCACAAGAGCTAAGGAAATCCGATGAGAGATTGCAGTACCTGGTTTTAACACAACAACAAGAGACACCCTGAAGAAAGCAGGAAGGAAATGTTGGTTATGTCACCATGCCCAACCTTAAAGCAGCACAACATGGAAAGAGATGCCTCCCACTTGGGAGAGAGAGAGAGAATTAACTGTAGGCCTTAGACTTGAAACCCAGAGCCCCCATGGCCCCCGCCTGTGGAGATTAGCCTGGTAGCCAAGGGACTACCTCCATCATCCCTCCTGCAACCTTTGGTAGCACAGTATGAAGCAAGACTCCATCTACAGGGAAGCAAGCACAGGACTCTGCCTTGGATCTCAGTGCAGGCCAGGGCAGGAGAGCCCAATGGCTCCTGTCCCCAGACTAGTACCCCCAGAGAGAGAAAGAGAGGGTCTGGACCCACCCTAGTGCCAGGCAGAGATCAGAAGCCCCAGTAGGATGGGCTTATAGTGCAGCCAGCATCACCTCTACCTGCCCGCTGTAGTCTTGGGTCAATGAGTGTACCACAGTAGCATGCAGGCTGTTGCACCACGGGCTTTGGACCTGTCCTTGTACTGCCCTGGTTTCAGGGGGCAGTGGGCTCGGGTAGTATCCTGAGTACCGACATGGTTGCCCTTCCCACTCCTACCCCAACTCCAGGCAGCACAACGTTGACAGTTGTTATCCCCTGGAGAGAGGAGGGAGTTAGGCACAAGTCATTGCTCAGGAGACTAAGACTGGACCCTCCAGGTGAGGCCTAGAACTGGACAGAATCCTGCAATGCCTGATCACAGGCTGGTGCCTGTAGATGAGGCATTTGGGCTCACCCCACGCCAAGCAGAGACTTACAAAAATACACAACCTTTTTATGCACGCCCCCCATCCATCCTGAACAACCAGAAACTGCAGATCTGTGACAGACTTGGGCTGGTGGCACCTTCTAGGGCTAAATAGTGACAATACATCCACCTCAGACTCCTGATGAACATGAGTTTGGGTGCCATCTGGTGTGTGGTAGTGACCACAAGCTCAGAGAAAATAAGTAGCCTACTTAATTTGTTACCACCAGACCTATCCTGCAAGAAATAGCCAAAAGGAATTCTTCAAACTGAAAGAAATACGTGAATAAAGAAAAAAAAATCTAAGAAGGTATAAAACTCACCAGTAAGAGTAACATAAATTCAGAATGCTCAAACATGATGGATAAACCCTTTATATTTTTAGTAAGACTGAAAAACAACAATTACAATAACATGTTAAGAGATAGGCAATATAACAAGTTGTAAAATGAGATTTCAGAAATTCTAAATGTAGGAAGGAATTGAGTGCAAAGATAAAGTTTTTATTAGCATTTTTTACTTTTTTTCTTTTTCCATCTTTACAATCAATGTTAACTTACTATCATTGTGAAATAGCTTGTTATAATCAAAAACTGTTTTCTCTATGCCTTGTGGTAAATACAATGCAAAAATCTACAAATAGACACAAGAAAAAGAAGTAATCAAAACACACTACTAAAGAAAATCACTTGACCACACAAGACTAAAGGAGAATAAACTGCAAACTGAACACACACACACACACACACACACACACACACACACACACAAAGAAAAGAAAAACCTAAAACAAGAAAACAAGTACCAAGTAAATTTCTTATTAGGTATTATATAGTCAGATCTTAATTCTTTCTTTTAATTTATTTTTTATTCTAAGTTGTTATATATGATAGCAGAATGCATTACAATTCATATTACACATATAGAGCACAATTTTTCATATCTCTGGTTGTATACAAAGTATATCCACGTCATTCATGTCTTCATACATGTACTTAGGATAATGATGTCCATCTTATTCCACCATCTTTTCCTCCCTTCCCTTCCTACCCCTTTGCCCTATCTTTTTTTTTTTTTTTTTTTTTGTGTACCGGGGATTGAACTCAGGGGCACTCGACCACTGGGCCACATCCCCAGCCCTTTTTTTGTAATTTTATTTAGAGACAGGGTTTCACTGAGTTGCTAAGTGCCTCGCCATTGCTGAGGCTGGCTTTGAACTCGCGATCCTCCTGCCTCAGCCTCCCAAAGTGCTAGGATTACAGGCGTGCGCCACCGCACCCGGCTGCTTTGCCCTATCTTGAGTTCCTCTAATCCTCCCATGCTCCCCCTCCCAACCCCACTATGAATCAGCCTCCTTATATCAGAGAAAACATTCAACATTTGGTTTGGGGGGATTGACTAACTTCGCTTAGCATTACATTCTCCTGGATCTTAATTCTTAATTCATTCTTTCACTCTGTATTTTGGCTTGGCCAATTGAATCCATTTACATTTAAGGTAATTATTGATGTATGTGGTCTTACTATACCTGTGAAGACACATATAGACTGAAAGTAAAGAAATGTAAAAAGATATTCATGAAAGTGGAATCCAAAAGAAATCAGGAGTAACCATATTTAGATAAAATAGACTTCAAAAGCATTAAAAAGTGACAAGGAAGTTCATTATATAATGATAGATAATGATAAAGTGGTCATTTCAGCCAGAGTAAATAATGATTATAAACACACCCAATATTAGAACACCTAAATATATAAAGCAAATTTCAATAGACCTAAAGGGAGAGAAAGACAGATTCCAGAGAGAAAATAAGAAAAAAATAAAAGCAGAAAAACCACACTCTAGACCAACAGACATCTACACAACAGTTCTACCAGCAGCTGCAGAATATACATTCTCAACAGCATATGGAACACTCTTCAGGACAGATCACATGACAGGCCACAAGACAAGTCCCAACACACACATACACATACACACACACACACACACACACACACAAACTGTAATCATATCAAGCAACTTTTCTGACAAAATTGTAATAAAATTAAAAAATCATTAACAAGAGAACTTTGGAAACTATACAAATACATGGAAATCTAACAATATACTCCTCGATATTCAATGAAGAAATTTAAAAATTTAAAACGTTTTTAAAAAGTGATGATGAAAACACAACATACCAGAACCTATGGAACACAGGAAAGGCAGCACTAAAAGCAAAGTGTATAGTAACCTATCATTGTACCTCAAGGGAAAGAAGAAAAAGCCAAGCCATAATGAGTAGAAGGAAAGAAAGAAAGGCTAGAGCAGAAATAAATGAAAGACTAAAAACAAAATATTGACAAAACAAAGAGGTGGTCTTTCAAAGACAGAAAAAATCGACAAACCCCTAGCTAGACTAAGAAAAAGAGAGAAGACTCAAATAAAAGCAGAGAAAGGAAAGAAATACAACTGAAATCACAGAAACATGAAGAATCATTAGAGACTTATTATGCACAACTACGTGTCAGCAAATTTGACAGCCTAAGAGAAACTGGCAAACTCCTGGACACATACAACTTAACAAGATTGACTCAAAGAAATAGAAATAACTGTTGAACAGACCAATAAGTAATGAGATTGAATCCGTCATAAAGACTCTCAAGGGGGCTGGGGTTGTGGCTCAGCGGTAGAGTGCTCACCTAGCACATGTGCGGCCCTGGGTTCAATCCTCAGCACCATGTAAAAATAAAGGTGTTGTGTACAACTAAAAGAAATATTTAAAAAAAAAAAAAAGACTATCAAGGGAGAAGAGCCCAGGATCAAATTGTTTCACTGCTGAATTCTACTGAATATTTTAAAATCTAATATCAATTCTCTTCAAAGTATTCCAACAAATTGAAGAGGAGGGAATTCTTTCATTCTACCAGACCCAGCATTACCCTAATACCCAAACCAGAAAAGGACACAACAAAAAAGAAAGAAAGCTATAAGCTAACATTACTGATGAACAGATGCAAATATTCTCAAAAAAATACTAGCAGATTTAATTCAGCAGCATATTAAAAGATTATTCACCATGATTAAAGTGAAATTCATCCCAGGGATAGAAAAGATGGTTCAACATATGTAAATCAATAAAAAAATACACCATACCAACAGAATGAAAGACAAAGACCACATGCTCATCTCAAACACAGAAAAAGCATCTGATAAAATTCAACATCTCTTCATTATAAAACTCAACATAATTAAGCCTTTATATAACAAGCCAACAGCTACCATCATAGTGAATGAAGGAAAGCTGAAAGCTTTTTCTCTAAAGTCTGAAAAAGGATGCTCATTTTCACTACTTTTATTTTAGAAAGAGCAATTAGGCAAGAGAAGAAACAAGGACATCCAAATTGGAAACAAAAAAGTCAAATCATCACTGTAGATGTCATGATCTTAAACACAGAAAATTCTTAAGACTCCACTAAAGAATTAATAGAATAAATGAATTCATCAGATTTGCAGGCTACAAATCAACAAACAAAACCAGTAGTGTTTCTATATCCCAGTAGTACACTATCTGAAAAATAAATCAAGAAAGCAATCCATTTTCAATAGCTCTCCTTGCCCCCCCCCCACAACCAAAAACCCTAGGAATAAATTTAACCAAAAAGGTGGAAGATCTCTACAAGAAAAACTATACAACACTGATGAAAGAAATCAAAGAGTAAATACACACACACACATACACACAACATTCTATGTTCATGGATTAGAAGGATCAATATCATTAAAACATCTACATTACCTAAAGTGGTCTACAGATTCAATGCAATCCCTACCAAAATACCAATGACTTCTTCACAGAACTAGAAAAAATCCTAAAAATCATATGGAACCATACACGCGCGCGCGCACACACACACACACACACACACACACACAGAGAGCCAAAGCAAAAAATTTTAATAAAGCAAATCTTGACCAAAAAGAACAAAGTACCACACTGACTTCAAAATATACTACAAAGCTGCAGTAATCAAAACAGCATGGTATTGGCATAAAAACAGACACATAGACCAATGGAACAGTATAGAACGCCCAGAGTAAGCCCGTGCACCTGCAAGCAACTGATCTTCCACAGGGGTGCTGAAAGCACACATTGGAGAACAGACCATCTCTTCCCTAAAGGGTGCTGGAAAATTAAACATCCACATGCAAAAATATGAAACTGGACACTTTTCACCACATAGAAAAATTAATGTAAAATGAACTAAAGATATAAATATAAGACCTGAAACTAAAATATTGCTATAAGAAACCAGGGGAAATGCTTTTAAAAATTGGAATGGTCCAAAATTTTTGGATAGGACCCCAATGCACAGGAAACAAAGGTAAAAACAGACATATGTAATTACATCAAACTAAAAAGATTCTGCAGGAAACAGCAGAAGGAAGAGACAACCTGCAGAATGAGAGAAGATGTTAGCAAAGTCTACATCTGACTAGGTGTAAATATCCAGAATATTTAAGGAACTTGAACAACTCAATAGCTAATAATAATCTTATTAAATGGGTAATAGATCCACATACACATTTCTCAAAAGATAACACACAAATGCTAACAGGTACAGACAGCTTACTACAGGAACACAGCCACATCAATGTTTATAGCAGCACAATTCACAATAGCTAGATTGTGGAATCAACCCTGATGCCCATCAGCAGATGAATGGATAGGGAAACTTTGGTATATATACACAATGAAACACTACTCAGCACTAAAAGAGAATGAAATTATGGCATTTGCAAGTAAATGGATGGAGTTGGAGAAAATAATGCTAAGTGAAGTTAGCCAATCCCAAAAAAACCAAAGGTCAAATGATCTCTTTAATATGAAGATACTAACTTATAAAGGCAAGAGAGTGGGGATGAGAGGAATGAAAGAGCTTTAAATAGAACAAAGAGGGGGGAGGGGGCCAAGGGGATAGGAATAATGGCAGAATGAGTTAGACATCATTACCCTAAGTACATGTATGAAGACACAATTGTTGTGAAAATACTTTATGTAAAACCAGTGACTTGAAAATTTGTGCTCTTTATATATAATATGAAATGAATTGCACTCTGCAAGCATGTATAACAAATTAGAATTTAAAAAATGGTAACAGGTACATGAAAATAATCATTACTGATCACCGGGGAAACGGAAATCAAAGCCACAAGGACACATCAACTCACTCCCAGTTAGAATGGCTACTACCAAAAAGGCGAAAGTGAAGTACTGAGGAGATAAGGGAACACTTACAACTTTGGTGGGAATGTAAAGAAGAATTCATTATGGAAAACATTATGGAAATCCCTTAAAAAATTAAAAATAGAACTGTATAATCCAGCAATCCCACTCGTGGATGTATATCCAAAGGTAACAAGGTCAGGATGTCACAGAGGCATCTGCCCTCCCATGTTTATTGCAGCAATGTTCACAAGAGCCAGGAGATGGGATCAATCCAGGGGTCTATCTGCTGATGAATGAATAAGAAAAATGTGGTACAGACACACAACAGAGTATCATTCAGCCACGAAATCCCATCATTTGCAACAAAAGTGGGTGGAATTGGAGGGCATTGTGCAAAGTGAAATAGGCAAGACCCACAAAGACATGATCACATGATCTCACTTACATGTGGAATCTTAGAACCTTGATCTCATAGAAGTGGACAGTAGAATGGAGGTTACCAGAGGCTGGGAAGAGCAGGGAGTGGAGGGATGGGGAAGGCTTTGCATGAGTACTAAGTGCCAGGTAGATCAGAGATACATGTGCTAGAGCGCTGTTGCACAGTAGGGGGACTACAGATAATGATAATGCACTGTGCATTTCAAAATCTAGAAGGAATTTTGCATGTTTTCACCAGAAATAAATGATAAATGTTTAAAGAGATAGATACATTTACCCATACTTGAACATTACACATTAACATCATTGTTTAAACTCTTGAGACCAAATGAACTCTGAAACAAAAGAGCTTATTGATGCTAGCTAGAGAAGGAAAGGACCGGTTCCTGGGATGGGTTTCCCCAACTTCTAGTAGCAGAGCTGGGTAGCAGTTGCAAAATGTCCTGAACCAAGAGCATTTTTATAAACATCGGGGAAGGAAAGCAGCCTAATCTTCATCAGCTAAAGATAAAGAGGGGCAGGATAACACCAAGAGGATGGGGTGGTGGTGGACGGGGGTAGACTGAGAAGTAGGGAGAAGTGATTATTGCTTCTGGATTCATTGTGGTAACAATCTGAAAAGTTGATAGGGACACAGGCCCTGTGGTCAGCTGCCATGGGATTTGGGTTAAGGTTTTAACATAAGGTTTTTACATCGAGATGTAAAACAGCCTTCTGTTGTTTCCAGCCTGTGGCTTGTTACTGATTCTCCTCTTCCCCACCTCTCCTCCTTTCCTCCTTTCTAATTAAATTTAGAACATCTCAGAATTTTTATTAGTGGACATATACTAAAACATCACATGGTAACCCATGTATATGTACAATTTCTGTGTCAATTTTTTAAAATATTCTGAAAATAGCCAAGAATAACAACAAGAAGTAAAAAGGTCTACTAGACTCACAATTCTGGTGGTTGGAGGGTCCAAATGGCATGACACCGGCATCCTGGCGAGAAACTCTGGCTGCATCTCAACATGGCTGAGAAGCAGACAGGGAGCCAGCTGACTGCAGGAGGGATGAAGGGAGCCTCTCTTTTTAACAACCTGGTCTGGCCAGACCTAACTCCTTCCCGCGAGGCCCAGCCCACCCCAAGAGAGCATTGATTGCCTCTTGAGGGTGGAGCCCTGGGGCCTAATCACCTTCCATAAGCCTCACCTCTTGAAGGTTCACCACACCTGGGAACACACTTCTAGTCCTTTCCCAGCTTCCTCCTCGGAGACAGGCCGAATCCACGTCACGGCAAGGCCCCTTCTCTCCCTCTCCTCCTCACAGAAAGCAGAGTGTGCCCCCAGAGACCCTGGTGGCTGACTAAAATAGGAGTCACACTTGGAGAAGGGTGACCGGCTGGTCCTCATAGCGCCTTCCACGGTGCCAGGCACTTTCAGAGCACTGTGGATGGACTGACTTGGTTAATTCCCGGAGTCTCACAGCCAGCGAGCTCCTGCAGCAGCCATCTTTCTCACCCCTCAGAGGAAAGGAGAGGCCACCCTTTAGCCCTCGGTCAGCATCCCATGAGCCCTCTGCTCTCTGTCTCTGTCTCCATCAAGGATGCCTGGGCCCTCCACGGGGCCAGGTCCTCAGTCACATCAGAGGAGATGGTTGCCAGTGCTCGATTTAGGATAGAGGAGGGAGGCTGACGGAGGCCTCTGCACTTCGGGGGATAAGAGAATACTTCTCTTCCTCGCCTCACAGGGAGGAGAGGGGAGTAAACAGCTCCTTTCCTGAATTCTGAACTTCCTCAAGAGACAATGCCCTTCGACCACCCTCTTATATCATCAGGGGTGGGAGAGGCAGCCGCTGGGAGAGCCTATTCTTGAGCTGTCTCCTCTCAGCAAGCCCTGTGGAGATGTGTCTGTCCCTCCTGGAGACCACTGTCCAGGGTGGGTGGCATCTGCCCCCATGCTTGAGGCTGCCACCACCATAGACAGCACCTCCGGCTCTCACCTCTCAGCCTCCATCTTAGCTGAAATTGCAGAACTAGAGGGAAAATCCTCTCAACCCTCCTGATGCACACAGATCCACTTTATTTTGTCTTTCTTCTAAATTTTTTGCTTAAGCCATGATCTTCAGAGTTACTTACACTCACTGAGCTTGCTTTTCATGTGCAAACTCATGACTATCTCATGGAGACTGGGTGAGGGTAAGAGACTCCATAGGAAGTTCTCAGAATGTCCCTGATGTATTTATAGGAGAGCTGAACAGTACTGGCCACTGCTGTACTGACGCAGACACACCACCTCTCCACACGGTCCCTCCCGGGACCCATCAGGCCCAGGTTCACAAAAGCTTCCCAGAATTTTCAGGCGCCCCCAGAGTACATAAGTTTGAACCGCAATTCAGGAAACCCCCTGACTACAAAAGCATGCGCTCCAGTGGCCCCAGATCACCTTAAGACCCAGCCTGACTCACACAGCACTGTACACTGTGGTGTCATCGGATTTCATCCCACAAAGGCAGATTTATGCTCCCAGCAAAAACTTTCGCAATGTCTGTATATACTTTTTTTTAATATTTATTTATTTGCTTTAGTTGTACACAATGCGTTTATTTGTATGTGGTGCTGAGGATCGAACCCGGGCCGCGCATATGCTAGGCAAGCGCTCTACCGCTGAGCCACGATCCCAGCCCTTTATATATTTTTTATTAATTCTAATTTGTTATATATGACAGCAGAATGTATTACAATTCACATTACACATATGGGACATAATTTTTCATATCTCTGGTTGTATACAAAGTATATTCACTCCATTCATGTCTTTATACATGTACTTTGGATAATGATGTCCATCTCATTCCACCATCATTTCTAACCCCCTGCCCCCGCCCTCACCCTCCCACCCCTTTGACGTATCTAGAGTTCGTCCACTCTTCCCATGCTCCCCCTCCCTACCCCATATGAATCAGCTTCCTTATATCAGAGAAGACATTCGGCATTTGGTTTTTTGATATTGGCTAACTTCACTTAGCATTATATTCTCTAACTTCATCCATTTACCTGTAAATGCCATGATTTTATTCTCTTTTACTGCAAGTAATATTCCATTGTGTATATATACCACATTTTCTTTATCCATTCATCTACTGAAGGGCATCTAGGTTGGTTCCACAGTTTAGCTGTTGTGAATTGTGCTGCTATAAACATTGAGGTGGCTGTGTCCCTGTAGTATGCTATTTTTAAGACCTCTGGGTATAGACCAAGGAGTGGGATAGCTGGGTCAAATGGTGGTTCCATTCCCAGTTTTCCAAGCAATCTCTATACTGCTTTCCATATTGGCTGTACCAATTTGCAGTGCCACCAGCAATGTATGAGTGTGCCTTTTTCCCCACATCCTTGCCAACATTTATTGTTGTTTGTATTCTTAATAGCTGCCATTCTGACTAATGTATATACTTTTTAAAAAAAATTTTTAGTTGTAGATAGACACAATATCTTTATTTTATTTATTTATTTGTATGTGGTGCTGAGGATTGAACCCAGTGCCTCATGAGCGCAAGACAAGCTCTCTACCACTGAACTACAACCCCAGCCCATGTATATACTTTTAAAAATATATTTTTTTAGTTGTAGATGGACACAATACCTTTATTTTACTTATATATTTTTATATGGTGCTGAGGATCGAACCCAGTGCCTCATACATGCTAGGGAAGGGCTCTACCACTGAGTTACAACCCCAGCCCCTCTGTGCATATTTTTTTTTCTGTGCATATTTTTTAAAAGTTAAAAATATGACTCTAATACAAATCTAGAATGAGCACATATCAAAGATTTATTAATTCATGAATGACAAAACAGGCAAGATGGTAAAGCTGGTCCAAAGAACATTTTGGGAACTAAGTACTTATAGGCATTTTAAAAGGAAGGTTAGAATAAAGTTGCTAGGTTAGAAACAAAGCTGGTTGAATTCCTTTAAGGCAGTACTATTATAAACATTAGGGTTATCTCCCCCTCAAAAAAAAAAAAAAAAAAAAACAGAAATCATTTGCATCTCTAGATGGGGTAGTGGGAGGAGTTGGTGGTAAGTGCTATGCAGAAAAATTAAAATATGGAAAAGAGAATCGAAAACAGAGACACAAATAGATATTTGTACACCCATGTTCACACCAGCATAACTCACAACAACCAGAAGGTGGAAATGATCCAAGTGTCCATCAGTGGATGAATGGATAAACATTTAATCATTATTCAGCCTCAGGTGATTCTGATACAAAGCTACAATGCAGATGAATTTTACCCTAAGGATATTATGCCAAGTGAAATAAACCAGGCCCCAAAACACAAATACTCTGATTGCCCTTATGTAAGATGCCCAGAGTAGTAGTCAAATTCATAGAGACAGACAACAGAATGGTGGTTGCCCGGGGCTGGGAGGAGGAAAGAAAAGGGAGTTATTGTTTAATGTGTACAGAGGTTCCCTTTTTCAATATTAAAAGAGCTTCAAAGATTGGTTGCACAACAGTGGGAATGTATTTTACACTGTTCCCTTAAAGGTGGAGCTGGGGGTGCAGCTCAATGGCCTAAGAACATTTGCCAAGTGTGTGTGAGGCCCCGGGTTCAATCCCCAGCACAGCAAAAAAGAAGAAGGAGAAAGAGAAAAGAAATGCTAAGGTATTAAATTTTATATCACAGTATTGTTTACCACAATTTTTAAAAATTTAAATCATGAAATAAGTTTGGTGGTAGCGATTTTATGTAGGTTGGTTTCCAAAGGTCTTACTAAGATGTCAGAGAGGGCCCCGTGGATATCTCTTTCTCTTTCTCTCTCTCTCTCTCTCTCTCTCTCTCTCTCTCTCTCTCTCTCTCTCTCTCTCACACACACACACACACACACACACACACACACACACACACACACACACACACATTGCTAATTGCTTCCACTGGAGTCCACACACGCATCTCCTCTGCGCTCTCCCGGCTGCATCACCCCTTCAGAAACCAAATGCTATATGCGGCGCCCTCTGGTGGAGTAATGTGGGAAAGGCCACACCCAAATAATTCCGATTCCCAGTGTGCGATCGTGTGAACGCGGAATCTTAGCCACCGGTTCAGGTCCCGTGTTTTCCACACAAGGAAACTAGAGTCCCAAACAGAAGGAGAACTCGCCCGAGGTCACACAGTGAGTGCGCAGCTAGAACGTCACTTGTTGGCTGCCGGGCTAAAGCCCCTTCGTGTGACCCCAGGGGCTGACAGACATATCATCTTCCTATTGGCCAGGCCCGGAGCCCTGGAGACTGCAGAGCGCGCTGCTGCCGCCCAGTCCTCCCGCCAGCCCCAGAGCCTTTGTTAAAGGGGGCAGCGAACACCACAGGTGACTGCTGCATCCCACCCCTCTCTGGAGGCTGCAGGTTGAGGGTACCATTAGGGAGGGGGTAGGGAAGCAAGGTGGGAAGCACAGCCCATCTCTACCTGGACCCCTCCCCAGAGTCCACCATATGCTGCTTCCACGGGCAATCTCAGTACAGTTCACCAGCTATTTAACTACCTCAGCTGCCTCTTTCCCCTCCACGAACCTGTTTCTCATGGGCAAAGACATGTCTTCCTCAGTTTTCCAGTCACCGTGGAGTATAATTAGAAGCTAGCTCCCTGTATGATTCCAAATTAGGGTTGTGTAAACTACTTTTACTTCTACTTTCTTAGAGCCTAGAGAGGGAAAGAAAGATTTTTAGAGAGAAAGATTAAAAGCAAGCTTTTCTTCTTGTAAAGATTAGAGTAAAGAAAGATAGAGCTTAGAGTAGAGCTTAGCTTAGAGTAAGATTAGAGCTTCTTTCTTCTCTCTTCTTTCTTCCTTCTTCTGTCTTCTGTCTTCCTCAGGAGCCTCGGCCTAACTCTGACCAATCATTACTTCTTCTATTCTGGTTTCTCTTCTGTAACCGCTCTGCCTATGTTCTGGCCGCTCTGATTCTTCTGACCGACCCGAGTGGCTGCCCGACTGACCGAATGAATTCGTTCTCCTAACTCGGACCGCTTTCACCCGGTTATATACCTTCAGGTTTGCGGGTGCCTACAGGTGCGTCACATACATATCAGGTGGAACCCATGGCTTCCAGCTAGCTACAACAGCCCTTCCTAATTAGGGCTCCTTCATATTCCTTCCCTTTAGTTTAAAAAGGTGCTTTAATTCTATTTTCTCTATTTTATTTTCTCTATTTTCTTTTATTTTCTTGTCCCTACCTAGTTTTTCACCTTTTATTTTTGAAAGGGTGGATATTTGAGCCCTTTTTGAGAAGGTGCTGTGGCTTTAAGGAAGCCTAATGCTGAGGAGCAGCTAACGCACCTAGTTAAGCACAATTGCATAAGCGGCTTTGACTTTTTTTTTTTTTTTTTCTCCTCTTCTTTATTTTTCTTTATGGCTTTCTTACCAAAGCTCAATGGCTTTTTTTTTTTTTTGCATGGTTTTTACCAATGCTATTTAATTCTCTATTTTCTTTTAAGCTCATGGCTTTTTTCTTTATACTAAAGCTCAAGGCTTTTTTCTCTATATTTTTTATGCTTTTCGCTGGCTACTCTGCTTCAGCTTTTGGCCAGCTACTCTGCTTCGGCTTAATTCTTAACTGGCTTCAACTGAGTCAGAGGCTATGCTCTCTTGTTTCTACTCTTTTTGCTGGTCTCAACTGAGTCTGAGGCTATGCTTTTTCATTGCTCTTATTTCTTAGCTTTTCTTCTCTGCCTGCCGAGCCCCGGACGGACCACCATTTGTAAGCTGCCTGTCACGGCCAGCCACGGCGCCGCCACGGGAGGAAAATTCTCGGAGGCAGAGTAGAGCTTTTCTTCTTGTACTACTTTTCTTCTTAGCTTAGAGTCTTAGAGAGAAAGAAAGATAGAGCTTAGCTTAGAAAGATTCTTCTTAGCTTAGAGTAGAGAGGGAAAGAAAGATTTTTTAGAGAGAAAGATTAAAGCAAGCTTTTCTTCTTGTAAAGATTAGAGTAAAGAAAGATAGAGCTTAGAGTAGAGCTTAGCTTAGAGTAAGATTAGAGCTTCTTTCTTCTCTCTTCTTTCTTCCTTCTTCTGTCTTCTGTCTTCCTCAGGAGCCTCGGCCTAACTCTGACCAGTCATTACTTCTTCTATCTGGTTTCTCTTCTGTAACCGCTCTGCCTATGTTCTGGCCGCTCTGATTCTTCTGACCGACCGAGTGGCTGCCCGACTGACCGAATGAATTCGTTCTCCTAACTCGGACCGCTTTCACCCGGTTATATACCTTCAGGTTTGCGGGTGCCTACAGGTGCGTCACATACATATCAGGTGGAACCCATGGCTTCCAGCTAGCTACAACAGCCCTTCCTAATTAGGGCTCCTTCATATTCCTTCCCTTTAGTTTAAAAAGGTGCTTTAATTCTATTTTCTCTATTTTATTTTCTCTATTTTCTTTTATTTTCTTGTCCCTACCTAGTTTTTCACCTTTTATTTTTGAAAGGGTGGATATTTGAGCCCTTTTTGAGAAGGTGCTGTGGCTTTAAGGAAGCCCTAATGCTGAGGAGCAGCTAACGCACCTAGTTAAGCACAATTGCATAAGCGGCTTTGACTTTTTTTTTTTTTTTTTCTCCTCTTCTTTATTTTTCTTATGGCTTTCTTACCAAAGCTCAATGGCTTTTTTTTTTTTTTTCTGCATGGTTTTTTTACCATGCTATTTAATTCTCTATTTTCTTTTAAGCTCATGGCTTTTTTCTTTATACTAAAGCTCAAGGGCTTTTTCTCTATATTTTTTATGGGCTTTTCGCTGGCTACTCTGCTTCAGCTTTTGGGCCAGCTACTCTGCTTCGGCTTAATTCTTAACTGGCTTCAACTGAGTCAGAGGCTATGCTCTCTTGTTTCTACTCTTTTTGCTGGTCTCAACTGAGTCTGAGGCTATGCTTTTTCATTGCTCTTATTTCTTAGCTTTTCTTCTCTGCCTGCCGAGCCCCGGACGGACCACCATTTGTAAGCTGCCTGTCACGGCCAGCCACGGCGCCGCCACGGGAGGAAAATTCTCGGAGGCAGAGTAGAGCTTTTCTTCTTGTACTACTTTTCTTCTTAGCTTAGAGTCTTAGAGAGAAAGAAAGATAGAGCTTAGCTTAGAAAGATTCTTCTTAGCTTAGAGTAGAGTAAAGAAAGATTTTTAGAGAGAAAGATTAAAGCATTGGCCACAGGAGAAGTCTGAGATCTAGAAGGCAGAAATGAAGCCCCTGCCAGTGTGTGTCACAGGTCCACAGGATGCCAGGTGTTGCACAAACTGTCGCTGGTCTGCTGGTCAGCACTGCCCACTAGAGCACTCCAGACCCTCCTTCAGAGGCTCTGAATCCTGGGCCAGGTGCAGCCCACTCCTCCTGCAGGTCCCCATGCCACTGAGGTGAGGTGGTGGGCAAGAGACTGCACACCACGCTGTCCTCATGGCTTCTAGTTTCTGCTTGCTCTCCTCAGCTTTTCTTTACAGCAGCCAGCCCTCCTGGGCCCAGGGACCCAGCCTTGCCCAGGCTTCTTCCCCAGCCTGTCCTTATCGCATCCCACTCAAGGCAGTCAAACCCAAATAGATGGAGAAGCGGGTGCAGAAGAGGAGGGGATGGCTCAGTCTGGGCCTGCTCACAAAGTGCTCTGGGAAGGCTGCTTGCACTTGATTCCCACTCTTGAATTTGGGAAGATGAAGTCATTCCTTATTTTAGGAGGTCTACAAAGATAAGAACTTCCCCGCATGAAATTTGCTGTCAAGAACGGTGATGCCACAAAAATGAGTCCCTCAGGCTTGAGGTCAGGGTAGGGGGACAACCGTGTGCACACCTGGGTCCTCACAGCAATCAGCTACATCATCCTCATTCTGCTGAGGGAATTAAGGCTCTGAGCCTCAGGAAGAGACTTGGCCCAAGGACACAGCTGCTGCGAAGAGGGGCCCAGACTCATTCCATGTCCTGCAGGTGAGGAATTGAACTTCTCTCCTGTAAGCACAGCCCACAAACCACTTCACAACAGAAATCCAGAAGAAAATAAATTTAGCTCCTAGGGCAGGGCCACAGAGAGACTTTCTCTCCAACATCCCCAAGCCCAACCCTTGCCTAGTGTTTAGGAGCCACCCTGTGTTCCTCATTGCACAGTGGAGGAAGAACGTTGGGTTGTGACAGCCCCCTATCCCAGCCTTAGTGACTCCAGGGCCACAGATCTTGAACAAAGAAGCTTGCCCCTTGATTGTGCCCTGGAGGCCTCACTCTAGGGTCAGGAGTGGGTCTTGCAGGGGGCTGTCTCCAGCCGTTGGTGTGTTGGAGCCAGCACTTCCTCATCTCAGAGATTTCAATGGCTAAGTTTTCAGGAATTTTCTTGTTGAACAATCATTCTTAAAAATAGAATGAAATATATTAAAAACAAAGCTAATACATCACCCAAACTCATCAATTGCTAATTATTTTACTACTAATCCCTGCTTTTTAGGTCCTGGCATCTTGTGTGCCAGAATGATGTCCTGTGCACTTAACTCTTGATTCAGTGACATCACACTGGCAGCTTGAAATGGGCTGTGGGAGTATTTACACCACAGACGCCAGTAGAAACTACAAACCAGGCTCCATGTATTGTTTTGTTGATCAGTTAGGCTTAAGAATACGGCAAAGACAATGTTAATAGTTTGGATTAAACCTAAAAGTTTCCTTTCTATAGCCATTACATTGTGAACAGCACAAAATTTGAGGAAGGGGGTTGGGAGGCAGAAGGTCTAAGAGACACAAAAGCAGATGCCTGGGTATAGAGAGCAAGGAACCAGATGGTTTTCACCATGAGGAGTGCAATGAATCCAATTTGGCAGAAACGTGGCCTAGAGCCAGGGTCTGTGCCATCCAGGCTGGACCAGGTCCTGCCTTTCTATTTTATTTTATTTTATTTTTTTCACCAAAGAAAAGATCTGAGTGATTGCAAGATCATTCTGTGCTGTGAATTAGCAGGTTACCTTCTAAGCCCTCGGGCCTCCTTCTTTAAATTCTGAGTTGGTGCACCTGTGTGTGGACTGAGGATGCAAGGACCCTGGTCATTGCTCCATGGCCGTCATCACAATTACTTTAGAATAGCTTGGGTGGCCAACATCCTAGTCTGGTGCACCTGTAGGAATGCTGGGGGTTGCTCTGTGTGGAGGTGGACAAGGACCTCCCTGCCCTTGGCTCTCCTGACCTCCTCCAGTCCAGTCCCATCACTGGCCCATTATGTGTTCCTCTATGGCCACCTGGTGGGCCAGAGGGGAGTGCAGCAATAGTTCAATAAACCCCAAGATTCTGGTACTAGAGGGAAATGAGTCCGAGAAACAGCAGGGTCTAGATTCATACCTCTGAGACTGCTCAAGATCTTGGTATATTTATCTATCCTGGGTGAGGATGGAATTGGAATGAAATCCACCCTTTTTATTGCTTTGCTCCTCAAATTACTTCCATACTAAAATTACTTAGGCAGAGATGGAACACCAAGCTGGAGCCCAGGGACATAAGGGGGTGTCTATGAATTCTATCTCACATTCTAGAATGCCCCTTTCAGCACGGTGACTCCCACTGGGTTCTAGAGGTCCTAGCTTATTGGTGTGAGGGTGGTGTTTCTCCAGGTTCCAGACACCCAAGACTCCATTTTGCACCTGAAACAAGAAGCACCTACCTGGGGAGCTGCGGACAGGCGGCAGGGGTGTCAACATCAGCACAGAGCTGCCTTACGTGGACGTGGGCTAAGGATGCCCAGGAGCCCCCAGATGCTTCCCCCAGTCGGAACCCAAACCACAACTGACACCAGAATGTACTGGCTGCGGTCAGAGCATCAAGGTCATGAGCTGCTGCAAGAAGAACACATGGCCACGTGCACAGTAGCCCCACGTACCACTTGCTGCATGGAACAGCCAGGTACAGGACTAGCACCAGCACACCAAGGACTGCACCTCCACAGGCAAGACCTGACAGCCCCAGCACGCCCTCCCAACCCTCAGCCCCAGGGACCCCCAGCCTCCTCCCTGTCCCAGGCACTGACTGCCACTTCCCAATCTCTAAGCCACAAATAGTCTCTTGTTACTAAAGACAGAGAAACCCACCAACCAACGATGAAACAAATAAATAATGTGGAAAGGGAATTCCTTAAAATGGAATCTTAACTTTGTACTCAAAGAGCTCATGATTAAAAGAAATCTAGCCATTTAATACCTTCTAATAAATAGTGGAAATCTGAAGATCTTTTTGGTGATAAGTGGAGTGTTTGGGTTCTTTACTTCCTTCAATGATGGTCTTTTGGTCAGTCAACAAGCAGTATTAATTCGGTTTTAGAAGCTGGGGAGAAGGCAGTGCACAAGACAGAATCCCTCCCCTTCTGCAATTTACATTCAAGTGGAGGAAATAAAGTAATCAAGTAAAATATATAGCTCTATCAACTCATGATGTATGCTAAGGAGAATAAGTAGATAAAGAACAGAAGTTCTGGGTGTTCCATTTTAGAAAGGGTGACTAAGAAAGGCCTCAAGAAGAAGCACTTGAGTATAGATTTGAGGGAGGTGAGAAGGCAAGACAAATAGATGTGGAAAAGCCTTCTGAGCATGGAGGTGCAAGTGCAAGGGCCCTGAGGCAGGAACATATTGATCCGTTCCAGGCATAGTGGGGAAGCCAGAGAGGCAGAGAGAAGGAGACCAGAAAATGAGAGATAACCAAGGGCAGGGTGGAAAATTCTACATGAAGCTTTTAAATGACTCTTAACTATACTGGTTTACTTCTACCCCAGTGAGATGGTAGGGCGCTGAGCAGAAGAGGAACAGGATATGGCTTTGGTTTTAACAGTATTGCTCTGGCTGCTGCATTGAGTAGGGACCAAAGGGTGACACTTGTGTTCCCTTTGACCTCTGCCTCTCTTTTTCCCACATTCAGTCAGTGAACACATTCTGCTCATTCTGCTTCCAAATTACTTATCTCCTGCTCTAAAGCAGGCCCTTAAGGGAACCTTCCTGATCATATTCAGGAAACCCTTATTTTAAATTTCACATGAATATGCATTGCAACATCAATGCATATTCATGTGAAATTTTTCTAAACTCTAGAAAAGTTGAAGAAAAAGGGAAAAGCAATCACATATCACCTCAACTCCCGCAGAGAATCTCTGTGATCCTTCGGCCTGTTTCCTTTCAGATTGTGTGGATTCTATTTCTATATCCTGCCTCTTTCATGTAACATTATATTGTAAACTCTGTCCTCATCATTAAGAATTCGTTGAAAAAAAAACGTAATGTCTTCTGCTATCTGATACACGATCAAAATTGTTTTTCTTTTTTCTTTTTTTCTCATGCAGTGCTGGGGATGGAGCGCAGGGCCTCAAGTACACCAAGCAAGCACTCTACCACTGAGCTCTATGCTCAGCCCTGAACATTTTTAATGTAAAATGCTTTATTCTTCTTGCTGGATATTAGGTCTATTTCAATTTTTTTTCTTGCTATTTTAACTTGTGCTGCAGTTGAGATCTTTGTTCTTAAATCCTAAACCTTTTTAATGGTGTTAACAATAGCACTGCAAAAGGAGCCCTTATTTCCAGTGTTTTCCACTGGGCTCCCTCGGTCCTCTTCCTGTGCCTCCAGGAGGAAGTCCAGTGGCACTGGCATGGCATTCCTGGGACTTGGCAAGCCTGCTTCTCACTTTAGTCCTGCCTCGGCGCCTGTTTCTCCTCGCTGCTCCTGGATGCAGACTGTCCTCCACATACAGCTTTCCCCCTCTCCGTGACTACATCCCAAGCCTGTGCTGCCTGCCACCCCATCCCTTCCTGTAGGTCCTCTCCCAGAGCTTGCTGCTTTGTGTGGCCCCTTGTAATTTTTACAGTATTTCCCTTAAGCTGCAGTGCATCTTCTGCCTCCTTTCCCTGCTGCTCTGTGAGTGCCACGTAGGAGGGCACCATGTCTGTGTTGCTCATGTCCTTACTCATTGTGCCATAGTGGCTGACAAACATGGGTAACACTGGCCTTTGGGGAGAGAATGGTCACTAACTGGCCAGAAACTTGGGAAAGTCACAGAAACCTCCTTATCATGTGTCAGCAGCACCACCTCCTGGACACAGAAATCGTGGCAGGCACAGGAGTCTGAACAAGTCTCAGGACCTCTGCTGTGTCCTCTTAGAAGAAGCCACCGCAGTCTGTGTCACTACAGCAGCCTCCCAACTGGCCTTCCTCATCTCCCTGATCCCTATTCGGCAGCTGGAAAGAACTCAAGAGCATGCTGAAATCAGATCACCACTCCTCCAGATGACAAAAACCCAAGGACCTGACAGTGCCTCGGGCCAGGCCCCTGCGACCTCTCTGATCTCATTTCCTACCCATCATCCCTTGCTCACTTCATTCCAACCATGACATCCCTGAACACACACCAAGAACAACCCTCCTTGGGGCCTCTGCCCTGGCTGCACCCCTGCTGGTCTCCACGTGGCTCACCCTGGCATTTCGGCTGGGATGCCACCTCACTGGAGAGGACTTCTCTGAGCACCGTCTCCTATACAATGCAGCAGAAGAACCTAATGAGGTCAGTCACCTGCAGGAGCAATGCCCGTCCCCTCCTCTCCTTCAGCACACTTTCGTTTTCTTCACAGTCCTTATTGCCATTGCTCTCATTTTAATTCTCTTTTCATTCATTGCCTGGCTCCTCCCACTCAAATGCAAGCTGTGGGCGGGCAGGGACTGCATGTGCTTTGCTCAAAGCACACCGAGACTCCTGAAGAGTCTACATGTACACCCAGTGTCACCATGGCGCACTTAAGACATGGTAGGGGAGAAAAAAAATTCTTTCTTCACCTATTGCTAGGTTCACGGCTGACACACCTAAAACAAAAGACAAGATTAACAAGACAAAAGCAAACAAATTTATTTAAATTTTTCATTACATGGAAGCCTAGAAAAATGAAGACCCAAAGAAATAGGGACACCTGCGTATCTTCTGGCTGGGTCTCTGATGAAGTGAACAAAACAGGTGTGTAGGATTGATGGGTAATAAACTGGGGGACTTTCCAAGGTCTGTTTGTTCAGATTCTTCTCTCTGTCTCTGTCTTCAGAGATATGAACTCCCTGTCCTGGTGCCTCTCCCCTATCTCTTTCTTGGTTCTCCCTCTGGGGCTCCAAACCACCGTATTGTGAACAGCCCCATGGAAAGACTCACATGGTGCCTCAAGTGGGCAGCTGGGGAGGAACCAAGGCCCATCCACAACCACACAAGTGAGTTTGGAGGCAGATGGTCCAGCCCCAGCTGACCACTTGAAAACAATCTCATGGGAAACCCTGAACCAGCCAGCTAAGCGGCTCCTAGATTCCTGACCCTCAGAGCCAGTGGCACAACAAATGTTTGAGGATAATGGGTTGCACAGTAATGGAGGACTACTGTAGTCACCGTCCCGTTCCCCACAGGAAGTCATCCTGCACTGCTAGGACTCATCTCTCCAGGTAGCTTTCTGTAGCACACGTTCCTCAACTTGCCAACTGCACGGGAGGATGGGAGGAGCACTGAGGCCAGGCTTTTCTGGGCACCAACAGTGTAGTATGCACAGTGCAGAGAACTTGGACTTCAGGTTTGCACTGTTCTGGATGTTAGCTCATGGTTTTCGTCCATTTTCTATTGCTATAACCAAATACCACAGATGGGATAATTTATAAAGAATAAAAGTTTATTCAGGTCATGGTTCTGGAGATCCAAGGTCAAGGAGGCATATCAGGTGAGGACCTTTATGCTGATGGGACTCCCTTCAGTATCTCAAGGCAACCCAGGGCATCACATGGTGAAATGGAGCAAGCTCAGGTCTCACTCCCTCTTTTTATAAAGCCACCACTATAATCATAGGAGCCCCATCCTCATGACCTCTTTTCAAAGACCACAGATTAAGTTTTCAATCTCTTAATACCATGTAATGGGGATTAAATTTCAAGATGGGTTTTAGTGGGGACATTCAAAACATAGCACTCATGTACCAACTGTGTGACCTGAAGCATATTATTTAACATTCAGAAACTCCTTTTGACCATTTACAAATGGTAATAGCACAACAATCAGGCACATGGTTTAAAGATTATTGAGATAAGGTTTGCCAAGTGCATGGCACAGAATATATGCACCATTGTAGTTCATTCTCTAATTCCCTCTTCTTGCTACTCACGGTGTCAGGTCTGCCCTTACTGCTGTCTATCTCAACAATACTGACCTCCTACTTATTCCCAAGCCTTACTCATGCACAGCACTGAATGAAGTAAGGCTCATGGAAATAAGGAGCCATGACACTTAAATTTTGGGGGGTTCACAGTAGAAGGAAGAGATACCCTCTCCAAGTCCCTGCAATTTTGTATTGCTAATTTAGTATTCTTTTTTCTCCAAGGGTGGTCCTAATCTCAATGAAAATATATCAGATTCCATGGGATGCAGTTCAAGCAGTGATGAGAAAATCTTTTACACTTAACACTTTCATCATGAAAACAAAATAAATTTACAGTTCATAATACTACAAAGAGAAAAAGAGAGCTGGGAATGTAGCATAATGGTAGAGTATTTGTCTACTAGCTAAAGAAAAAGAAAATTTAAAAAAGAATCTTTAAAAAGAACAACAAAACAAACCAGAAAAAAAAAAGCATGCGTACACACACACACACACACACACACACACACACACACGGAGAGAGAAAACAATAAAGAGAAGCAAACATTAAAGAGAAAGAGAATAGAGAAACAGTACATGTAACTAATAAATCAGAATCTGGTTTAAAAATACATACATACATATATATGTGTGTGTGTGTGTGTGTGTGTGTGTGTGTGTGTGTGTTTATATACACTAAGCAAACCATTAGTCAACTTGATCAAGAATAAGAGAAACCACAAATATACATAATAAAAAATTACAAGGGGGAAATAACTATTGTTAATAACTACTGTAACAATAAGTATTGAAATAACTACTGTAACAAAACTATTTAAATTACGAGAAACTACAAACTTCTGTGCAAATAAATTTGAAAAATTAGGCAAAATGGATAATTTCCAGGAAAATAAAAATTACCAAAATTGACTTCTCATTAGAGTTTGAAAGTTCAAAGAGAAAAATTCTATAAAAGAAATATGGTAATTTATTAAGAAATTATTCACACACAAAAGCACAAAAATAAGAAATTCTACCACACCCTGTAAGACCAGATAACCCAATGCTCTATAAAATATTTCAGAGCACAGAAAAAGAATTCATTTTATGAATTGATGCCTAAATCAGATACAGAATAAAGAAATATAGAGATGAGCATTATTATTGTGAATTTCTAAATAAAATATTAGCAAAACAGAATCCAATAACATGTTAAGAAAATAATTCACCGTGAGTTAATGGAATATATTCAATAATCCAAGGTTAGTTTACTACCAGTAACCCATGAAAATTACAGTCCATGACAATAAACCTAAGAAGGGAAAAATCATGATTATTTCTATAGATGTTCAGAAAGCATTTGACAAAATTCAATACCCCTTCATAGAGGGGAGGAAAAAAACTCAAAAACTGAGGACACTATCTTAACATGATAAAGTATATATACCTCTGTTGTCAAGATAACACCTTATTTAATGGAGAAGCATCCAAAGCATTTCCTCTAAGATTAGGAACAAGGCAAGGACGTCCACTATCTCCACTGCTCTTCCACTCTGTATTAGAGATGTCAGCCAATGCAATAAAACAAGAGAAAGCAAGTACAGTCATAAGAACTGACAAAGAACTGTAAAGATGACTTATTAAATGAGATAAGTTATTAAGACAGCCCTATAAGGGTTCACAATAAATGCTAGTCCTTATGACTCTTTGTAAGGGATACCTTGTATTAATGTTTTGGATCCTTAGGAGTTCCTGTGATGTGTTTCTACTGCCTCATTACATGTGCCTATTTCATGCCTTAGACTCCAGGGAGGAATAAGTAGTCTATTATGACAGAAGCCATCCTGACATTTACAAGTTGTACAATTTTAACCAAATCAGTTTTCTTCGCTGGATGTTGGACTTCTCATCTGCAAAATGTGGAGACAGGCCTCCAAGCCTAATGCTTCTGATGCTGTGTTGATGATTATTATTGAATAAATGTTTGCCTCCTCCAAACAGATACAAGAGTAGTAGGAGAGACAACTCACTAATAGCAGAATAATTCAAATGACTCTCCTTGTTTGGAATTCTTCCCTCCCTAGTGTGTCCCTCTGCTCCCACTTAAATACTCCTTTTGTATCAACATATGCACACAGTATCTAAAAGACACTGGGAAAAGCCTCCACAGGCCTGGGACCTACCAGCACCTGGTGAGAGAGGAATAATGATTCACCCTAAATTTTGGCTCTTGCTCCTTTGTTGGGGCAAAACACAAGAGATCCTGCCAGCTTTTGGAATTAAAAAAAAAAAAAAAGCATCCTGCTAAGACAGGGATGAGCCTGAGGCAAGGGATAAAGTAGCAAGAGGTTCCCTTGCCCTTGACCTTCTTAGTCCAGTTTTGGCAAGAAATCCCCCATCCTTGATATCTGAGTAAATTATTCATTCTCCACCCTGATTTCCCATCACCCTGGCCTGCCTTCAGGGAGGATTCTATTAAGTTGTTCTATCAAGAATCATCTTACCCCTGATATTTCCTCATAGCACTTTTCCTATCCCTTGACCCCACCTTGTTCCCCTCCATTTGTCCTTGTTGTATTTAGGGTTGAGTCTGACCTCTCTCCCCTTGCAGTAGTCCCTTCCTAAATAAAGTCTTCCTCATTGTCTTTAACAAGTGTCATAGTTTTTCTTTAAAAATTCTCAAGATGGTGAACTACCTGCTGCCATAAGTCCAGGTCTGTAAGGCACCAAGACCCTCATACCAGCCTTCTGATAATCAGGCCTAAGTCTCTGGCCTCCAAAGTCAATTTGTCTTGGTTGCTCCTCCCTGTAGGGGCCTGGAGCAGTTCAGCATAGCCAAGAGGGAGGTAACTTTGCATTTATGACTTGCTTTTTTTTTTGTTTTTTTTTTATGTCTCCCTCTTTTGCTCAGCTTTCTCTCTTTAGCTCCTGGCCCACTGCCCAGGATGCTATAACTCAATAAATACCTGTTGAATGAAAGAAGGAGATAAATGGAAGAAATGTGGTGACTTCTGGCCCCAGGCTTGGCTTGCCTTGCAGAGGCTCCAGGGAAGAACACCCTGTAAACAAAGATGGCCTTGTTGAGTCCCTCTCCCTCAACCCCTTCATTGTTCTCTCCTGCATCCTGCCCAGGCCTAGGGGGAGGTGGAGATGAGCTCCTTTGTTCTGTTTCCAGAATTCTTCTCCAGCTGGGTGGGGAGGCCTGGCAGCAGCTCCCTCTTCCTCTGCCAGTTCTTTCTAACCCTGAGAGAGTCACAGGAGCCTTGGACTTTGGCACCGTGGGGAGAAGCCTCAACTCATAGGCATGAGTTGGATGTCTGCCAATCCTCTTCATCAACGTCCCCAGCCCTACCACACAGAGCAGGCTCCCAGGAAACTGGCAGACTCAGAGTGGGCACCCAGAGCAGCACTCACCCAGTGTGGGCCAGAGACAAGATTAAGTTCAGAAAACGAGGGTAAGAGTTTTGAGAAGTTAACTTAATAGAGTATTTTTTTATGACTATTGAGTCTAATGATTTTTAAAAAGGGATTAAATGAATTCTCAAGCTATGAAAAGACATGGAGGAAACTTAAAGAGTACATTACTAAGTGAAAAAGCCTCTGAAAAGACTACAGACTATGATCACTAAAGGACATTTTGGAAAGGGTGAAATCATGTGATACTACAATGGGGGATACATGTCATTATACTTTTGTCCCTAGAATACACAACACCAAACGAAGACTCCAATATACTACAGACTTCGGGTGATGATAATGAGTCCAGGTAGGTTCATCAGTTGTGACAAATGTACCTCTCTGGTGGGGGAATGTTGGTAAAGGAGGAGGCTGTGTGTAGTGGGGAGGGGGCATATGGAAAATCTCAACCTTCCATTCCATTTTCCTGTGAGCCTAAAGTTACTCTAAAAAAATAACACCTATTTAAAAAGAGGTGAGTTGTATTTTATGTCTTTTTTTATTACTATTACTTCATTAACCTGTTCGGTCAGTTCAGTACAATTTACAAAAGTTTTTGGTGGATGTGAGATTGAAGGGAAGGAACTACTCTTTCATCCCAAATAGTCCAAGCTGCTCTGCTGGTCCAGGAGCCGGAAGTGCTGGTCTCCTGCCTCTGCTCCACTCTTAGAGCTGCACCTCAGTTGCCTCATCTGCAAATTGCGGGGTTAGAGTGACCGGACCTAGCCAATGAGGCCTTCAGCCAATGTGGTGCTTTGGTTAATGTGAGCAGCCCAGACAAGTGGGGCCCCTAGCCCTCCCCCTATACCTCACCATCCGGTGGGACGATCCCGGGAAAGCCAGCCTTGGGGCAACTCTGCCAGCAAGACAATCATCAGGAGTCTGCAGAAAACAGCATGGAAACTTGGCAAGGTCCTGCTCTCTGGCCTTAGACACATGGACACACAGCAGGCCGGGGAAGGCTGAGGCAGGTGGCGACATTCTGAAGAAGCAACCCAAGTCCTATCTTAGGACCTCATCAAGTGGGGACCAGATTCTTACCCTTTCCCGGAACAGCAGCAAAAACTACATACGTATCTGGAACATCATTTACTTCACCAGTAAAAACTTATTTAGACATCTCTATGCTAATCAATCATCCCTCTGGTGTAGCTCCAACACCACATTTGAGAAAATGCTTCCTTGCCACTTCCCTAAGGTACTCCACACCCAAAACAGCCTTCCCTAGCTACAGTCAGCTGACCTGTGAACAAGTGTATCACATCACTAATGCCTAAGTGTTCGAGACTATTTATTCATCTACCACCCAGACAAACCATTAGGGAGATGAATCATGGACTGCTAAGTTCCCTCCAAGGTAAATATATAAAATATTGCTTGTGTTATATTATATACTCTAATGTTTTGTACACACACACACTACTTTAATAGTCCTAAAAGTCAGGAAAGCAAGACAAAGTCAGTTTTCTGACTTTGCTGATACCTTCAGGTCCTGATTAACACAGAACGTTTCTCAGGCTGCAGGGTCAGTTCTGTGAGGCTGAGACAGGCCACCGCTTCCTCTTGGACTCCATCTAAGTGATGCCCTCAGGCTTTATGTCCTCCTTTCCTCTTCCAGGTGTTGCTGGCCACTTCCCCATCCTCAGGATGACTGAAACCACCTCTGACTATTCCCCCAGGGCCAGAGCCACAAGCTATCCACACGCACAGCACCCACCTGTCCACCCTGAGCCGTCCAGGCACACTGTGAGGGAGGCAGTGGTGGTTGGAGTTGACCAGCAAGGGCTTCTGGAGAGGTGGAGCGAGATGCAGCTAGAAAAACAAAACACCATCCCAGAGGGGCAAAAAAAAAAAAAAGCAGAGATCAACAAAGTGAGAGAGGCCTGGCCACAAGTGAGGTAATGCAGCATGGCCAGGCCCTTCTCTCACCAGCCATGGTGGGGCAATAAGCAGTGCTCACCAGGCTGGGAGAAATGAGCAGCTATGTGGCAGCAAGTAGCCAGACACAGAAAATGGGTAGTATGCAGAGTGTCAGGGAGCAGGGGCAAGGCAACAGCTTATGACACCAGCAGAGACCCCAGGGAAGGCAGGGATTTGCCCCAGAGCAGTGGGCCAGTCCCCAGTGAATAGCCATGGTGCCAACAGCAAGGAGTTAGAAATAGAATAACCACATGCCAGCTTGGGGGTGAGCTGAGTGGGGTAATGACAGAGAAAACATCCTTCTGGGAGGCTCCTATAACTCTCCCCAAAACAGCTCACCCCAAGGTGTGCCAGACTCTGTTCATGGCATGCCGTCTCTTCCCCATTTCCAGATGTCTCCACAGCCCACTTTCCACCCTAGCTCAGCACTTCCCAGTAGTCTTTCCTCTTTTATCTCTGCCTTCAGACCCCACCCAATTCCCACTGGGCCATGGGCTGGTGGAGGCTAGGGAGCCAAGCAGGAAGTCTTAACCACTTTCTCACAGAACCACAAAATGCAAACTACCACTGGGGGAAGCTGAGGCATGGCGTACTGTCTGGAGCTGGGTGGTTTGACAGTAAAATGTCAGCTTCTGCATGACCTTGAGAAAGTCCCGGGAACTCATTTTCTGCATCTGTAAAATGGGGACAATAAAAGGCCCCACCACACAGGCTGTGTTGAGCGCAAAACAAGAACGTAAGTTAAACCCTTAGCACAGTGGTTGGTACACAGACAGCACCCAGCAGAAACAGTATTCCACTTACTATGTAGCCTCTGATCCCCACTTCCTCCTTCCCCACTTCCTCATACACCTGACCTCAACTCTTCCCCCCGCAGCACAGTGGTCTTTTGAAAATACAATTAGAACTGTCACTCTTCTGCAAACTCTTCCATGGTCTCTCACTGTTAGCACAGAACATGGTCTGCGAGTCTCCTGTCCACCTCTTCCCTGACTCAGGTCTGTGCTCCCCTCTAGTACTCTTGGCCTCTCCTTCTCCCTGGGACACTCTTCCCCGACCCTGCAAGACCCATCTCAAATGTTGTTTCCTCAAAGAAGCCTCCCTGAGCATGCCTTCCTTCCTAGCACTAATTCCCAACCTGTAATTGCTTTAGTGTTCATAACTCCACTGGAATGCAGCGCCTTGAAGCCACTTAGCCCAGTGCCAGCCGAGCCCACGAAGGGTGCATTGCTATCCGTGGGTTCAGGTGCTTTGGAGATTAAACTGGTTTGGCGGCCTGCCTGTGAAACTTGACCACCACTGCTCCAAGCTCCAACTCCTCCGTAAGGGAAGGCCTGACCACCTGAGCATACACAAACACTGCACGCCAAGCCCAAAGGTCCAAAGTAAACGTTTTTTATTCTCATTCTGCCTTAGGTGCTCTAGTAATACAAGCATGAATAAATGGAATCAACAATAATTCTCTCCCTAAATGTCTTTCATTAAAAGGTGCCACTTACAGTTTCCTGTTTTTCCTAAAGAGAGTGTGATTTGAGGGTAACCTAAAAAGAGGCTTGAGGATTGCAGTCACATGGGGGTTAATCACTGTGTCTCCTGCCAATTCCTCTCTCACTGAGCAGTGAAAGGCCGCAGGCAGTTATAAATAACAGCCCTGAAGCTCTGTCCTTCCAACGGGGAAAAGAACTTGGCAACCAGGAGAGACATGAGGGGTGAGGTGGGCAAGGAATGCTTGGCCCAGTTTCTGCCCCCGCCGGGACACATGACCCTCAGGAATGCTGCTGTGAGACCCGGCAGAGGAAGGAGACGGCTCGCCGCCTTCCCCTCAAACTCTTGCATCCAAAACCCAACAGGGCCTGGGAAAGCCTGTCTGTTCACCCTGTAGTGCCCTGGCAGCAAAAGGGGAGCCAGGGAGCAGGAACAAAGTGCCTCCCTCTAAGGAGCTCCCAGAGGGGGACCCCAACTCTCAGCCAGCACACAGCACAGAGAACAGGGGGCTCCTTCCCCTTGGAGTGGCCTTCCATCTTCCTCCGGTCACAGGACAGTCTCCCGGATGACACCGATAAGGCTGTGTGGCCGCTCGGCCTCTGCTCTCGGGGGTCTCCTCTCCACTCTTGGCCTCCCTGCCGGGACGAAGGTGCTCAGGTCGCCACAGCTCCGCAGGTGCAGCAGGCCCGGCTGTCTCCGAGAGGGCAGCGCGTGGGCCCTGGAAGTGCTGGGCTGCGGTGGGGCCATTATCTTGGAGAAAATAAGGAGAGGGTGGGAGAGGCTAAGCTTCACCAGATGAGTCCCACTGACCTGAAGTTTGTAACTATCCATGTATTTTTTAAAATTTTCTAATTGGTGCATCGCGATTATACACAATAGTGGGACTCAAGCCATGTTCGTACATGCACATAATTTGATCAATCTCATTCCCTAGCACCTTCCCTTTCCTCCCCCTCCTCCCTCCTCTATCCCCTTCAATTATCTTTTCAATTGGTGCATTATGTTTACATATTTACATTCATTGTGCTATATTCACACATAGACATGGCTTCCCCAGTACTGCCCCCTGCCCTACCCTACTCCCTCCCTCTTAATTCATTCCTCTTCTCTATTGGTCTCCCTCTATTTCTATGAGCTCTCCCTTCTTTTAAAGTTCTCCCTCCCCCGCCCCCCACCAAGGCTTTTAATTGCTTCCAAAAAAATGTTTTAAAAGGGTATTTTCCCAAAGTAGAACCTACTTGGAATTTCAGAGATACTTTTAATATATTGATTCTTTTCTAAAGTTCTTAAGAAATTCTCCAAACTTTCTATTGTTTCAACTGTAGGCCCACCACACTCGACTGGTCAATTGCAATTTCTTGCTTTATAGTTAACATTCTTCTCATCAGTTTTCTCCAACTTCCCTATAGTCTAAGCCAGTGATTCTCACTACTAGAGAGGTGCTAGAGACATGAATATCCACACGCCACCAATTCTGACAGGCTAGAGGGCAGTTCAAGCATGGGTGTTTTTAAGAAGAACACAGGTAAATTTAGTTGCCATTGGTCTGGTCAGACCATGAGTTTAAAAAATGTCATCTAGGACCAATAATGCTTCGGATGTGACAACCCTTCAATAAACAAAATTAAAATGAGGCCAATTTATTCAGAAAAGCTGTTTGAGAATGGTTCTGCCAGATCTGTTTTGCAATGGGTTTAAACATATAATAATATCAGTTACTCTAAAGATGGCAAAATATGGGAAATCCCAATCCAACCGGGATTGAACGAGGAGGGCTGTCCAGTTAATATAATTTTGGAGAATTACACAGACATGTCCATGTGACCTGTGATAATGGCAGCACCTTGGAGAAACTCAGGAGCCTCCACCTCGCATTGCACAATAACCATTCAGAGGACTTTGTTTCAGTGTGCCATTCTGAGCAGGTAAGGTCATTAAAAGGTTAGTTCCCCAAAGATAGAATATTGAATTTCGCTAACACTCTGAAATAATATTATATTTGTCTTTAAGGCCTGTATTTGTCTCTTGATCAAGAAGAAAATTCTAACATTCATTAAATTGACTGTGTTACATGGTAAGTTAGGAGAAATGTTTTTTCAATATTGAGGGGAATTAAAATGAATCTTAACACTCATTCTAGTGAGGCTAAAGAAAGTGAAAGTGCGCAAGGCTGGGTTGAATCAGCATCCCTTTCTGTTGTCCTTGCCTCCTGTCTGGGAGGGGTGTGTGGCATTATGATAACTGATCTCTGGGGATCCAATTCTGGAAGACCCCAGCAGATGGCCCAGAGTCAGTCCCAATAATCTCAGTACTTGAACTTTTAACCAGTCTAGGATTCAAGGATCTAGCAAACATTTGTAACTATAGCACCTGTACAACTGTAAGTGCCTGTTCTTTTTCTTCAGAGCTATTTCTCAGGGAGCAAGACTTTGAAGAAGTCTGAAGGATGCTCCAGCTCTTCCCCAACAGCAGAGTTTGGTGGCCTTCAAAAAGTAGTTCCAAAGACTCCTGTTTATTGGGCTATTAGGGCTGGACTGAATGAAGGGAGCAGAGAATGAGAACTGAAGTAGGTCAGGATTGCCAGGATGTAACTGTCTCCCCTACATAGGCTACTAAATGGATCCTGACCCAGAATTATTGACTGACCATTCTTTTAGAGAGTAAACCACAGCAGGGTCTGAAGTTCAAGTACCTCTTCCTGGAAGTAATCAGATCACTCTTCTCCCCTGGGTCCCTGAGGGACCAGGAGAGAATTTGGCTTCCAGTTTTAATAAGACGTGGAAGAACAGAGGAGAGAGCAAGAAGTGGGTGTACTCAAACTACCTTAAATTTTTACCTACAATCCTGGAAGTGGTAATTACCCTGAAAATCTTCCAAATTCAACTTGAGAGGTATTTGTTTGGTATTTAATGCTCAAAGGCACTGAGCCAGGTCACACCAAGTACCACTGTGCACTGACCCATAGCAACAAAGTAAACGCCTAAAAGTTAACAGGTTCTCAAATGTTGGAGAGTAGGTTCTTACCAGCAGGAAATTCTACTAATTCAGAGGTCTGGGGGTTGAGACCACCTAGCCCAATCCTTTATTCATAGATGAGAAACCTGAGATCCAGAAGGATTAGTTGCATACCCAATTTTACCATTTCCCTGAATTACTGCCATTTAGAAGACTGCCTTAATACTTTTCAATCTATGGAAAGGAAAAGGTGTTTATTCCTTAAAGTCCTATCAGCTCATTTATCTTGCCAAGCAGTTTGTGAGAATGTGAACCACTCCCAGAATCTCACCAACATTAAGATTCACCCAGGTCATCATTTTCGAAGAGTTGAGAAAACAAGCCACATCAAGGGAAACCTTGAATTCAGGAACTCAAATGTTGAAGGATACTATCTGTGTCCTTTGCTTTTTCTAGGCATGCTTCCATGTCCCAGAAAACTGAGTTCTCTTCCCTTTGGCCAAGAGCACCACGGAAAAGTTACCACATCTAGAAGGAAGCCGCTCTGGCTTCCGCTCTCCCCACCCCCTGACCTCCTAGCCCCAGGTGCCCAGAGACCGTGGCCTGAACCTACTCTGCCTTGGATGGGAAATCAGAGAGCTACTCGAGCTGCTGTGGAAACCAGTTATCAGATTCATGCCCAATATCAATAACAAAAGTACCTGTTCCAGGAAACTGGCACTTGTGATGGCTTCCTCCATGTGCTCTTCGTCAGACTTCAAAACAGATTTAATGTTTTCTACAAGTTCATGGATGTCTGGGGTCATGCTGCAGGAGGATTGCTCCAGGAACCTGGCCACCAGCAGTTTGGTATCTATGTAAGACTTATAGTCTATCAAAGACCGTGGTCTGCATCTTGATGATCTTGGTCTCAAGCCTCTTCTTAGAGTCACTGCGGCCAGATCCAGCCTCCTTTCGGTCTGTGTCGCAGCTTCACAGCTGAGCACTGGGGTGGCTGTGGGCAGACAAACAACATACACTTGTTGGCCAAGCCCCTCTGAACACAGGCCACAGAACTCAGTGCGGAAAGCATGTGACAAATGCCAATAGCCATGCACGTCTAGCTTTTCATCTTACAGAAGGAAAAGGGGGTGGGGACAGTGATGGCACACGCCAATTCCCTGAAGTGCATTTCCAAGTGGACATGTCCCAAGACATTCAACTATGTCACATAAAACACAATCCCCAAGATAAAGACAGATAACAGAGAATAGAATCCAGAATGCAACCCATAGAGGAGGAAATTCCATGGGGTATGGCAGATAGATGGGATGGATGAGCCAAGCAGAAAAAACATGGTTGACTAATGAATGAATGTTCCAGGCAGGGAGGATGGAGGAGTCACCGAGAGAGAAGAAGGGACTGAAGAGAAACAAGACTTGTGCAATGAATATAATGCTATGTTCACTTTGACTGTACCTTTGTCCTAAACATCCTCAAGGGCATTGTACTGACTTCTATTACCGATGCTCACACCGTGGCTATGAGGTAGATCTATATGGCTATTACAGAAAATTAGGTGCAGAAAAATTACACATCATTCTGAAAGTCAAAAAAAGGGCCTGGGAAATCCATTAGAGGCTCTAATTTCCATGGCTACCTGAATCATCAGCAAGGATGTAAAGACCAGCCAAATGCTATTGCACCATGAAGCATGTGAGGTGAAACAAAAGTCTGGTCTCCATGTGTCCAAAACCTAGCCAGCAGCCTTCACTGTACATAAAACTGGCGACTTCAGTCTGCGAAGACCTGATATGTATTTGGTATTCAAGGAAGACAGGAAGCAGCAGAAAAGAGGGCAGGTGGAGGAACAGGAGCATTCCCTTTCCTCTAAAGAAAAGTAGACCTAAGGAGCCCTAAACTGGGGCTAGAGGTCATTCTCCCAGGCTGCCGTATGCATGTTACAGAGAGCAAAAGCCTTCCAGAAATACACACTATAGACACTCATGTGTGAGGACAGTCAGAGTCTACACTAGTTTGGGTAAAAGCGACCTGGTGCCTTCCCCAATGAAGCCATCCAATGGGTAATCACATGTCATCTTCACAGGACTGCAGAATGGGAAGGGGTTCCGGAAAAATCTCCCTTAGCCATGCAAACAGCTAAGTTCTCATGGAAGCCTGCAGGTGGCCAGCCTGAGTCCTCAGCTTGCCAGGTACGGTACAGGAGACCCACAGTGGAGGCAGGTCTTGGAATCAGGGGCCAGGCTGCCCAGCCTGCTGGGTTGCAGAGGTACACTCAGGCCCAGGCAACGGGACTTCCTCCCACTCTGAAGCCGCTGCAGAGACAAGAGGAGTGTTTCCTGTGGCTCCCGCATGGTCAGTCCAGAGCTGTGGCAAACAACACGTGCTGTCAGAGGGACAGAACCGAGACTGCAAGGGCTTGGACAGGAGCTGAGAGAGAGTTGTGTCAGAAGGTGTCCAGAATTTAATTTGCACAGAGTTTGAGAAGAGCAAAGACCAACTACTAGAATGGTTCCCCAAAAGAAGTCCCTGCTGATGAAATTACACATTTTAATTTATTTCTTTACCTCTTTACTTTTAATTTTTTTCTACAGTGGTGAGCTATTTGAAGAATGTCTACGTGTTCAGATATTCACAAAAAAGACCCATTTTTTTTAATTTTTAAATTATTCAAATAACATCTCTATACAAGCAAACGTCAAAACAGAGAGGGAGATTAAGTGTGGGAGTATGTTTCACTCTATCCAAAGTTCTTAAAACAAGGTTAGATTTCAACAGTTAAATCTACTCACACATGGTAAAAAAGACAACAAATGTTTAATTTTAGAAGAGGGGGTAAAAACAACATACCCCTATGACTTATTCCCACAGAATTATAAGCAACTAGAACTAGTTGCATAATTTTCTTCCTGTAGGACCAGTGTTATATGCAACAAAATGCCTTTGATGTCAAAGACTTCAAACACAAATTCTTCCAGCCTTAAGAGAAGTGTCAGAAATATATTCCTAGCGTGCATATAGAATCCCTATTTCTTCACAACCTCTTAACCTTCGAGATCCCACTTACACTGCAGGTCCCTGGGCTGGCCAGAATCACCTGCTTCACCTGACATCTTTAGGCAAATAAGCACAGTGGTCTGCAAAGAGCTTGGGGGAGGACATCACCTCTCTCCTCGGAATGGTGAAGGACAGGGTCACTCTTTGATCTTGTCCTTAGAGGTGGGAGGGCTCTCCAGTTTCTTGAGGGATGCTCTGAACGTGAGCTGGGAGTTGCTGTGGGTGTGCTTTCTTCTCCAGGTGTGTTAGAAATATCCCCACCTGATTTTTTTTAATAGAAAAAAAACCCAAATTATTCCACTATCCATAGCCTTGAAAATGTTGGGCAGGAAACACCTGTGAGCCCAAACCCACCAGGGTAACAGTGATATAGTTAATAACATTTACTTAGGCTGCTAGTCCAGTAAGTTTTTATTTCCTAGCTCTATGGGAAACCCGACCTCGCCAAACCACTCTACAAACAAACAAACAAAAAAATGTTAAGCCCAAGAGCAAAATAAAGAATGCATCCCAAAATGTCAGTTTTTTTTTTTCTCTCTCTGAAGGCGCTCAGAATCTTCTCCACTGAAGAATCCTGATGTAGCTCTGAAAAGCTCCAAGAGATTTTATCATTTCTGAATGTTCAGAATGAATTTGCTTCTATGGAAGGAACTACCTGCACAAGTGAGGGGCTGCCCCATGAGCTGCAGACCAAAGCCTGGCAGAGGGAGATCTGCGTAATTCAGAGTTCACCCAGGGCTGTGGAACTCCAGCACGGTCCAGTTAAGAAGCCAGTGGCCACTAAACAAATCAGTAAAACCACTCAAGGTTTGGATGACCTCTGATCAGGAAATAAAAGTACATCATTTGGGAACCTGATCTGCAGTTTGGAAAATATTTTTTAATATAAGAATTACAAACATATTTAGGGTAACCAAATATTAATTCATAATTCTACTTCAGATGGATGGGAGGGCTGAGAGTACAGTTAAAGTGTAGTTAAAGCACATGCCTAACACACACACACAGAGAAGGTAAAGAGAAACCCATTCCAAATGGTACTGTTGAAAAATTACCTCCATCTAAAATAGCTAAAAGTTGATTCATTATTTATTACCATTTGCAATTTTGTCCTAGCAGACAATTCTCTGGGCCATTTAAAACCTCCCCCCAAAGAGAGAAAGCTATAACAATTACATCATTAAATTACAAGGATAAATGTGAACTGACTCTATTCCTTCAAAGGACTCCAGCTTAATAGGAGAAAGAAAATAACAAAAAAGATAGGAAGGCCAAATTAAACTTTAATCTATTTCACAGGTTCCTGGAAATAGTCTTGATTATTCATAAAAGATTCTAAGGATCTTTTTTTTCCCCTTGCACAATTATGTCCCACTTACAAATTCTAATAGTTGATGATATTTTTGCACCTGGAAAGAAGTATATAGGCTGAACCATTTTCTCCAAGAATACCTGACCTCCAATAAAACAAAAGACACACTGTTTTTCTACCATGTTTTAATCTACTAAATCACGACTTTGGGCACTGGGAATGTGTCTATTACCTTGAGTCACTTGTGTGCAAACTGGTTCCAAAGGGCTCGCAGCAGCTTCTGATCCTTCTGTTATTTGGAATGAAGATCCCTGCATCACAGGAAAAGGGAGGGTTATTTTGCTGGTGTTTAATTCACTGCTCATCCCCAGTGAACTCCTTAAAATGATGTGCAGGCGATCTCCCCTGAGACAGCCATGTGGCCTGCTTGCAGTCAATGTACAAAAGGCAGACACTCTGAACAGTACCTGCTCCTGGTCCATCTGGCTCACCACAGCTTCATATGGAGGTGGGGGGTCCAGAGGACAGAACACTTCCACACCTTTGATTCGAGCTCCGTAGATATGTGGCAGTGGAATGATGTCAGGACCAACCATCCTAGGAAGAGCATCTTGGCATTAGGAACCACATTCTGCAGACTGGGCCTCAGACTGCAGTGGCTCCTGGACACTGGCCTCCACCTCTAGACTATGGGGAAAACCACTTGCCCCCCATAGGAGTTTGGGGGAGGGAGCTCACTCTGCACTGCTCCTGATGGAGCTCCCAGAGTTCCTTCGCAAGTGACAACACATCAAAGGCAACACCATCATGCTTTTAAGTCAAAAAGCAAACAATGATCCATAGAGACAGCAAACGGAGGAGTGGTTGCCAGGGACTGAGAGAGGGGAGGAAGGCGTGGCCAGCTGGCAAAAGGTCTTGTGTTCATTTCTGTTATGAACACCAACAATAATGACAACAAAGCCATAACAAACTCAAGATTTCAGGAAAGAATATATTTGAAGGTTCTCACACTCAGCCAAAACAAACAGTGTAGATTTAGAGAAGGTGGACTGCAGAAGACAAATGTACCACATATCCTGTGAAGTTAATTAAAATGGCGGCTGCTGTTCTCTTGGTCTAATTTCTCCCTTGAAGCCCTTCCTTTCCCCAGTCCTGCAGGCCTTCACTGTTGCCTTTCTCTTCTTCCTCATCCTCTCCCACCTCTGCTCTTTAAGTGGGAATGCCTGAAGATTCTTTAGTTGTTAAGTATTTACATTTCCAATATTTACCCATGAAAGTGTTATGATCCCCACACTTAAATCATTTAAAAATTACTGAACTATAGACTCTCTTTCCCAACTGCCTTGTCCCACCCAAATAAAGTTACATGCTTTTTTCCTCTTAAGTGCTGCCTAAATAATGGGTTTTTTTTGTTTGTTTGTTTGTCTTGCCAATTGGTAAGCGATCATCAACAGAAAAAAAAAAAAAAAAAAAAAAAAAAAACACAAAAATCCACGAGATTTCCTGCCCATGTTTGTAGAAAATTCTACCAAAAAAAAAAAAAAAAAGCCCTGATAATGAAGAATATAAATTTAAAATAATTACTATAAAATACACCAAAAGGTTAGAAAACCAATACTCTGGTTATGGAGTATTAGAGAATGAAAAAAAAAAAGATAATAGGCAAAGTTCAATGCCTGCTCTTAAAATACGAAAAGGGGAAAAAAACAAAAGAGATAATGAAAAGATAGATTCTGAGCCAGTTACATGCAGGGGTCTGTTTTGGGAAGAGAAGTGCTCTCTGGATTTAAAATTGTTTCATTTATTCCTTGTGCCCATTTACAAAATGTGATTGGCAAAAGGGGGTGGGGAGTGCCAAAAGATGTGATATTCCTTTTTCCTAACAATAAAACTCATGAACTGGAATTTGGAAGAATGAGAAATGGAAGAACACTCCTTTTTCCTTTATATTTGTCTACCCATAAACAAGGATCTCACTCCCTGCCTGTCCTGAGAGGGGAGACAGTAGACTCACCCTCACCCAGTCTGAACAAAGGGCCAAGCATAAAGGGCCCTGGCCTGGGAGGGATGGGGGCATCCTGGCAATGTCATCCTGAAAGAGATGTTCTCCTTTAAAAAAGGACTTGTGAGCAGGTCTCATGCCAACTTCCCTCTCCAGCTGAAGCTGCATAAGAACCACATAAATGCTGAGCCCCTTCCTGCATCTATGTGACCTATGGACCCCTAGAGGGACAGTCTTCAGTCCTCCTTAGCATAACCCCATGCGCCATCTTGCCAGCCTTTACAAACCTTTGGCTTTCCCCCATCAGCAAATGGCACATGCATAGGGCTACCATGTCCTCTGCCTAGGCTATTACTACCCCCAGCTTTGCTTGCCTATTTGTTAGCTCTGATGGTCTTTCTTTGACATTTCCAACCCAGTGGTACCTACATGTTCAGAGAGGAAGGGGCTTGCTGAAGGTCAAGAGGTCAGAGGAATAGGCTTCCATTTTAGACCCTAAACTATAGCAGAATCTCTTCAGAAGGAAATCTGAAGGGAAGAGAAGATACAGTACACCTAAGTAGAACACAAAATGAATGACTTCCTCAGCGATTACTGCAATGACTACAAAAGCCCCGTTTGATGGGAGATACTCTAGAGTTGATGTAGAAGGGAAGTTCCTTTCCTATCAAGCAACTTTTTATTTCATTTGCCTTGGGTAAATAAGGATTCGTGGAGGCAAAGGGGTCTGCTATACACTGGCAGGTTGTTTTTGCTCTACTCCCTTATGACTCAATCCTAGTGATGGAGTGGAATCAGTTCAGGTTGTAAAACTATCAATGGCCCTGGCCTTGCCTGTAGAAACCCTGCTCTGATGGCCTGTGGTGTGCTCAGGTTCCTGTCTGTGTCCAGTGCTCCTGGGTGATTTCAATGCATGGCCAGGATTAAGCACCACTGCAGAAGGAAATGGACCCGGTGGTTGAGATTAAAGCCCTGCTCTATCTGGGAAAGTTAATCAGATTTTTATTAAGAATGAAGGTCTTTAGAAAACTGCTGCCAGATAAGATTAAGAGCTCAATGTTTCTCAAGAGTAGGACACATACTGAGAACATTTTAAAGCTCACAACTGATAACAGTAGAACATCACTGGTATGGTCTGAATGTGTCCCCCCAAATTCTTGTGTTGGAAACTTAATCCCCAATACAGCAATGTTGGGAGATAGAGCCTCTGGAGAGCTGTTCAGGTCATGAGGACAGAGCCTTCATGAATAGATTAACGCTGCAATAAAAAGAGCTTGCGGGAGTAGGTTCTCTTTTGTTCTTCTGCCATGTGAGAACACAATGTTCCTCCTCTCTGGAGGACACAGTAACAGGGTACCATCTTGGAACCATCTTGGAACCAAACCTGCAAGCACCTTGATCTTGATAAGTTCCTCTATAACTGTAAGAATAAATGTCTATTCTTTATAAATTTCTAGGCTGTGTTACTCTGTTATAGCAGCACACAGAGACTAAGAAAAGTAGTCTAAGCTTTTGTTTTAAGAAAGTTTTTTTAATGTCCATTATCTCTTAACTGCCCTCCCAGCAGCTGTGTGACAATATAGATAAATGAAGAAACTCGGGCTCAGAAATGGCAAGAGACCAGTCCAGGGTCACCTGTGAAGACACTCCAGAGTCAGGGCTCTTTCATGTTCATCACAAAGTCTCTAGGGGAACTGTCACTGGTTTGTGCTCATGGGCCTGAAGTTGAAGAGGTCGCTCCAACAGATCACACGAAACGTGTTCTACTCTAGGCTATAAATAGGCCTTGGCGACTCACCCCTGGTTGATGCTGCAACCAAGGCGCCTTTTACCAAGGGATGGTCTTCAGCTATCCATGGAAACTTGCACCCTGTCACTGGGCACGTGGTGGCAGAACTGCTGCCTTTTTGATTCCTGGCACAAGCCAACTTCTGAGGATGGGAGACAGCTTGGAGTAGTACAGCAGGGGTACACAGCCCCCTCCTCTATTTACAAATCAATTCACAAAGTAGATAGCCATCTTTGGACAGAAGCCCCAACTGCAATCAGACTTCTGTTTATGACAGTAACTTGAGAAGCCCTTTCTCAAGGAGATACCAAAGCCTGAAGTGGTTGTATTTATAGAAGTTAAATAAATAAACCTCTTCTGAGAGGGCTTAATACCTTACAGGAAATGAATGGCCTCTGTGGTACAAAAACTCTTGACATACCTGGCTGTGGAAATATGAACAAAAACATTCCTGCATATCTTTGCCTACCTGCTTATAAGAATCACCAACTGAGGCTGAACAGCTAGTGTCTATAAAGTTGATTTACACTGTGAATCTAGCAAATTCAGTCCAATTTAAAAATACCTTTGACAGAATACATACCTAAATATAAGTAAGTTCAATCATTTTAAAAGGAAAAGTAAAATGCACTCTGATATTGTAGAAATGCAAAAAATGAGGGTGTTTGCCCACTGGTGATTTGATCCAGAACTCCAGGTATATATTCCAGACTGGATGGGTCTTCTTTTTCACAAGGGTATTTTGCTTGAGTCCCCATACCCCCACTGCCCCACCACTTTTCTAGACAGTTCTGAATGGTAAAGCCCTTGGTGAGAAGTATGTCAATCTTCTCCCAACTTGGATTTGACCAGAGGCTGTCTCAAGACTCAGAAGAACAAATATAAAACTGCACCCAGGTCCCCAAAGTGTGTGGAAATCCACACCAACAAGCATCAAGATGGCAGAGCAGAGAAGAGAACGAAAAGAAGAGAAAGCAAGTGCTGGACAGCACGACTCCTGAAGCACATGAGTCATTCTCCCTTTCTGCCACTGCAGGAAATCAAATCTGTTTGTTGCCTCCTCTGAGGTCAACCAAGTGCTCACCCGCAAGCTCAGAGAGCCAGGGTTCTTACTGAAGGCAGCATCTCTCTTCCTAACGATGAAGCAAAAGTGTTTTCACTGTCCTCCAGCATGCCCTCTATAGACATCCTGAAACTGGGCTATGATTTTAGCAAATATGTCCAGTGGCACCCAAAGAATCTGTGTTTTGTTGCTATAGCTCTTCAGCAACTGTATGTCTTGGTTCATTTCCTTCAAGACTATAGAAGCCACCCCGGTCCCTGAAGCTTAAAAATGCCAGTAGGCCACTCCCCAGAGAGAGGCTGAGCTATCCCATGGCTGCCCCAGGCCGTCTGTCCACTCAGCTAACACCCTCTCCAGCTTGTGATCACTGCTGCCTCTGCCTGGGCAGGGCAGGGAGGGGGTTCAGGATTTTCTAGAAGGACAGGTCAGGAATAGCATTAACAGTGCCTAGTGGAACCCATTTCAGCTGCCCTGAACTTTAGAAAATGTTTTTCCAATAACCACAAGCCTGGCACCAAAATGGTTTGTAACTTTACATATACTACAGAGATTCAAAAGTTTAAATGCACGGCCCTCGGGATAACAAGACAAAGACGCTAGTCTTACTGAACAATTCAGAGGTTTTTCTTTGGGGGCTTAAGTATAAGTCTGCTTATTGTTTAAACTCAGCTTAAGGTCACTTCTTCCAGGAAGCCATTCCTGACTAGCTGACCCATCTCACTCCTCCGGGCTGGGCAGACCTCCTCTGCGCGCCCCAACTGTCTCTTTTGATTATACTGTGATGCTTCCAACACACATTCTAATGACCTAGGCATACACTCCTTGACTGGAAGGGAGAAAGCAGGTCTAACTCATTTTGAATTTCAATAACCAACACAGCAATGAGCAAGCAGCCAAGGATTGATTGTATGTTTGCTGAATGAATAAATGCGTCCTTTTAAAAGATTCATTTCTACAAGTCACTAACAACCAAACATGTGGCATTTCATTCTACAAATGATAATTCCAGAGATTTGAAAAAGATGGTCAGATTCTGAGTTGGAATTTGAAAGGAAAATAATAAAGGTGTCTATTTTCCTAAATCAGGATGATGCAATTAATAATTAATCTTTTCTTAATGGCTGGGAAGAATTTCATGATTGTTGGGACCTGCTGATGGTGTTATAATGAAACATCGATTTGGTCTAACTGGGAGCGTTTCCAGGGCAACAGTGACTTTCAATCATGTCAAATTACAGTTGTTATCTCCCTGGGTGTCAGATTTCTCTAGGAAGCTAATTGAAATTGAAAAAGTATATCTTTTAGGTCAAGGTTTGACTTTTCTTCCGATTTATTGGGTTTTTCAGACGAAAAAGAAAAGAGACAATGAGAATTGAGAACTCTGAAAAACAACACAATCCATCTATATTTCCAAGAAAGGTCAGAGTCTTGCTGTGACCTCTGGAGACTCAGTTTTCAAAACAGAGAACCCCACTGAGAACTGCAGCAGGACTTAGGGCTCATACCTGCGGTTCATCCGTGGCGTGCAGGAGTAAAATGTGGCAAAGTAGGAAGGTGGAGGCACAGGCGGGACGAAGTCATCGGGGTCTGGAATGCGTCCATGGTCTTCCACGTCTTCCGCAGACATCTGGGATTCATCCTGATTAAAGGGCACTTTGGTGAGTCAGCACAAGGGTGAGGGGAGAAAAGCAATGGGTCACACAAAAGGGGCTGGCTCCTTGGACCTGGCACCAAAGACGCCTGGCCTAGACTTACGATGCAGGATCTCCGGGTGGCGAAGATCTGCAGGTAGCGCAGGGCGGCGGCCACCAAGCAGACGGTAGTGGTCAGCGCATTCAAGGCACACAAGGCGAAGAGGACTTTCTGGAACAGGAAAACAACGTTGCCACTGAGCACCTGAGTGCAGACGGCCGCAATGCAGTGTTAAAACATATTTCCATATTCTACTAATGTGCTTGTTAGTATTGGGGGATAACTAGATAGTTTTGCCCCTGCCTAGATATTTACACAACCTTTTGCCTTGCCAGTTTCTCAGGAACCATGGTTCCTGAGAAAATAGAACTGAATGAAATGTTTCAGATAGTTTAGTTGTCTACTAGTTTACTTTAAATGATTTTTTAAAAGAAGCAAAGCATGTAAAAAAAAAAAAAAAAAAAAAAAAGACAGGAAAATTTGCTTTCATCTGAATCAGCACTGCAGGTATAATAAGATTATTACATATACATTTGAAAAACCTGCATGGTAAAAAACAGGGTCCTATAATCTCTATTTTCATAATACTTAAAAAACTGGTAAATTGTTCCTTGAATTAATAAGCAAATGATTACTCTCGTCATACTCATATTTTTATTCTGGTCAGAATTTCATAGCTGTATTATTGCAAGATGTAATCTCTTCCACTTTCATAGCTACCTCATTTTTTTCTTCTTTATGCTTGTTTAATGATTAAATCAAGATATGTTGGTCTTCTTTGTTGGAGGAAGTGTAACCTAGGCAACATCTAAAAGCTTCTTCCTAAGTTTCAGATATTCACTTTTGTCAAAATATCTCCTCATTGTGTCTCATAAATTGTTAAGATTTGTCCTTTTTTAAAAAATATTTTTATAAAACTTAAATAAATTTTAATTGATACATAAAAATTATTCATAATGATAAGGTACCTTGTGAAATTTTACTGTAGATACATGTTTAAATCAGGTAATGTTTAAAGCAGGTTAAACATATCTATCTTCTCAAACACTGATCAGTTCACATGGTGAAAACATTCAAAATCCTTTCCTTTAGCTTTTTGAAAGGCATAGTGCATTATTGTTATCTCTCTAAAAATATTCTTAATAAAAAAAATTCTGAAGAGGAAAAAATATATATTTCCATCATAAGCACAACATCCCAGAGAGATGGGTCTGGCTCCGGAAAGTCACCAAAATAAAGGCTGGTTGTTATTATGACCCTCCTGCAAAGAGTGTGTACTTTTTCATCTTTAAAACTCATCTCAGAAGCTCTCTGTGTCAAAAAGACCTGGTGTGATGACACAGTTGGCCTTCTGTATCTTCAGGTTCCACATCTGCAGATTCAACCAACTGAGGATAGGCAATATTCAGGGGTAAAAAAGTACCAATCATGCAGACTTTTTCTTGCCATCATGCCCTTAACAGTACAATAACTATTTATGTAACACTTACATTGTATTAGGTATAGTAAATAATCTAGAGATGATTTGAAGAATACAGGAGGATGTGTGTAAGATGCTATGCAAATGATATGCTGGGTTTTTTATTCATTTTTTAATTCAAAGTTGTGTTTTATAACAGTAGCATGTATTGCAACTCATAATACACATATAGAGCATCTTTTTACATAACACTGTTTGTATACAAAGTATATTCGTACTATTCAAGTCTTCAATCATGCACTTAGGATAATGATATCCATCTTATTCTTCCACCTTCTTGTTTTTTCCCCCCTCCATACCCTCTTTCTCCCCTTTCTTCCCCTCCCTCCCTAATGGTCTTGGACATCACACATTTTGGTGTCCTCAGGGGTCCTGGAGCCAATCCCCCATCAATACCAAAGGATGATGGTATTACTTTTTGCAAGCACTAGAATGCTATCTAGAAACACACACCTTCCATGGGAGTAGCAAAGTTATCTTATGAACCTGGTGTTCCCCAGGATGTGATTCCCAGCCTCCCACCAGGACAGCATGGCTGCTTAATTTGTGGCTACTGATTCTATTTCAGGAGCAATTGGCAATGCTGCTCCAAGCACCCAATTAGGGCACAGCAGGGGCCAAGGCAACCAGAGCACAAACAGGACTTCTTTCCTCTGAGTACAGCAGCAAAGGCAATTCCAAAAGTTTCTTTTGCTACAGTCCTGGCTCCTGAGTGGGGCTTTCCCCAAGTTAAGCCCTGGCTCAGAAAGTTTGGCAGTGACTCAGCCATCAAATATGTAGAAGCCAAAGAAAGCAGGCCATTTTTATATCCACCAAACCCAGGGCTGGCAGCTTCCAATAGTTCTCTTGCTCTGCTTAGAGATTCCTCCTCATAACAAAAATAAAACCAAAACAAAGATCTGCAGTAAACAATCCAAACAACAACAACAACAAATCAGGTCCACAAACTGATTTTGTCACTCACTGAACAGAATTTTTATATCTAATTCCCTAACAACAATTAATTTTGTATTTCTCTTTGATTGGGATAAATTGTTGTTTATTTTTAACTTTTCTTTTTCATATTATAGTTGTTATCTACTAAACGAGATAAAGTACTTGAATTTCTAAACTATTTTCTGGCCTACCTCTCTTCTTAGTCCATGTGTCACAGAATAGCAACATCTGACAAAGCTCCAAAACTCACTCATGCTAACAAATGAGCCTCAGAACAATAAAAATGAGCTTGCAATTTAAAGTCTGCTAAAAGTTATACCATGCATGCACACACACACATATATGGATAGTTAGGCTCCTGTCCATTTTTTGCTAATTTACAATTCTTCAATACACAGAAAGTTGTGTGTTCAAAAATTTTAAGTTCATAATTTAAGAAACAATAATCTGTGGTTCTTTCTGTACTCAATTCTGCCTCTGAGTCACTAATGAAGGGGTTGCTCATATCTACGATCAACAGCTTAATTATTTGAGGATGGTGACAGGATAGGAACATTTCAAGTAACTTTCCCTTCACTGAGTGCTCAATGGTATATATCTTGGTGAGGTTGGGACATGTTCAGCATACCTTAAGGAGAAGGTGAACAGCACTACAAGGCTGAACTGGAAAGAGTTTCAAGGCATTTTCTTTGTCTGTGCATTTGGCTGGTTGAAATTCTTCACAACAGAAGCAAATCTTGCCTTCACCTAAGTCCACCTTAATGGGAAAGAGGTAGAACAATAATTTAATTATGAACTAAAAAAACTCTCTTGCTGCACCACAAAACACTAATCCTACAGAATGAGATATGGCATAATCAGGCCGTACCTGCATCAATCAGAATAAGCGAGGGTACACAAAATAGCCAAAATTTCAGTGGCTTGACCAACAAAGGTTATTTTTCATACATGGTACAAGTTCACAGCTGATCAGCAAGGGAATCTGCTTAACATGTTCCTTTGGGGATTCAGACCAATGGCACATCCACCATCTCAATGGCATGGCATGAATGACACGTTGTACAGATGGAGAGCCCATGATCAACACCACATTGGCACTTCAAGTAGGATCACCAGATAAAATATAGGATGCTAAGTTAAATTTGAATTCAGACAAACAACAATTTTTTAAAGATAAGTATGTCCCAAATGTTGCCTGAGGCATCCTTATGCTAAAAACTTCACATTTTACCCAAAATTCAAATTTAATTGGACAGCCTATATTTTTACTTATTGAATACGGCAACCCTATTTTAATGCTTCCTCTTGTGAATAATACTCATCACTTGAACTCAGAATTTTATTGTCAAAGCAAATCACATGGTCTCATCTAACTCCAAGAAGGTGGGAGTCCAATCCACCACATATGTGAAACAAGAACATAGTATATCAAACTACAGTAGACCAGACAGGCTGGGAGAGAACTCTTTTTCACATCTTCAATGTAGCCATAGTTGTCACTTATTAAATAAGAGATAAAGTTCTTAAATTTCTCCTATATTTCCTGGACAATCAGAAAATGTTATTTCAAGTAGTAATTGATGCATAACCTCATCCACTTTTAGTGAGATGCTTTGCAAACTTTCAGTTACTTTTCAAGTTTTTCTTAAGTCCTTGCTGTGGAATTTGTAAGACCAGATTTTGGCCAATAAGACCCATAATCTGAGGGTGAAGTTTATTCTCACTTGTTCTGCTGCCTGAGCTGTTGAAAGTTGGCTTTATTTTGCCTAAGAGGAAAGGCTCTACCTCTTTCATTAATTGTTAAATTAATTAGGCAGCTCTAATTTCACTAGCTGCAAAATTCTCCAGGAATCCTTAAGAATGACTGAACATTCACACAATTTTAGTTGCTAAATGGAGGAGGTACCTTCTTATTGAAATGAGATTCTTAATCTGTAGTTACAATAAGAAATATCAGTGTTTCACAAAATTAAGAGAAAACTTGATTCCTTATAATCTGAATAGACTAGGAAACTAAGGAAAAACATTGTTATGTAATATTTTGGGGCAGTGGGACTACAGCTTCTTTTTATTTTGAGGTAAAATTTATACAAAAGAATTATATGAATCCTAACTGTACAATTTGAGGAATTTTGTGTAATGCATACACCTATGTGTCCAAGCCCTTCCACTACAGGACATTGCCATCTCCAGAGAAAGCCCCTCCTGCCCTTCTCCATCAATCTCTGCCTCCACCTTCCTAGAGGCCACCCCTGTCCTCATTTTTTTGCCCACATAGATTAGTTTGCCTCTTCCAAAGCTCCACGGATTCTGAAACATTTTTTTTATTCTTTGTCCTGAGATCACATTGAAAGGGATGCATTATTATATCAGATCTTGATTTAAATTCTGCCTCAGGCACAAGGAATGACACCCTCAGTTACCTTGATGGCCTCCATAATCTCTATTAACTCATTCCCTTCTGGTGTGTCTATGAAAACTATTTACCTTAGCCACGTCCCCAAACCTAGATCCATAACCCCCCACACAGAGGCACAGGCTGTTTGTGTTAAAATCTTTCCAGCACTGTCTCACAATTTTTGATGTTATATCCTGTTGGTAATATGGATACTAGCCTTCTAAAGCAAACATTATTGATACTACCCTCTAAAGAAAAACTACTTTGGCCATTCTCACAGGTTTGCTCGAAGCTGCGTCTAGACAGGAAGGAACCCTTCCCTCCTTCCAGGCATCCCTGACTTCTCTTGGCCCCTCTTCCACAGTCAGTAATATCCCTTACACTGGGCTGCAGTCTGCAGGTGGATGTTCATCCCAGTGGGTTTCCTCCTTTGAAGTTTCCAGCAGAGCAGTCCCTGAATTAACACTAAGGACACTGGTTATAACAAATGCCAGTGGAGCCTCCACCCTGCTCTCCTCCCCACCAGGAACCAGAGTCACTTTCTCCAACAGGACTCCACATGATTTCTATTTCTATATTCTTCCTTGGAAAAGCCTCTCCTTCCCCCAGGTAATTCTAGGTGTCATCTTACAAAGCACTTCCTTTCCACAGCATCCATTCTTGAAGCAAGGTGTTCAGTAAGTGAGGAAGCAGGTCTGTGTGCTCCACACAGGTGTCTGCAGGACTCACCTAACACCTGACCTTCAGGTATGCAGACACATCACTCCAAAATATTTAGGGTAAACCAAGATGGATGGCAAAACTTTCCAGATGAGTGAAAGTTGATCCCTTTAAACAAGACCATCTGCAAGTTTAATCATAAAAATGATTATGCATACCAATTAATGAGCCCACAGGATACAAGGAAGCCTGAGGCTCTTTGCAAAATGACTGTAGGCAAGGGTGAACTTGGTGTTCCTTGTCCCTGATTCTAGCCAATCTAATGCTTTCACTTCTCTCTTTAAACCCATCTCTGCCCAATATTTCTTTTTTTTTAACACAACACCTTTATTTTATTTATTTATTTTTATGAGGTGCTGAGGATGGAATGCAGTGCCTCACACATGCTAGGCAACACTCTACCACTGAGCCACAACCTCAGCCCCTCTGTCCAATATTTCTAAAGACTCGTTTTTACTTTTCTTCAGTCTTTTTCATTGCTCTTCAAAGCCCCAAAGACGTCTCCCCAATGCTAAATGATAAACACCCACCTTCAACCTTGATACTATTACCCGCCACTGTCAAATCCTTCTTCCTCCTGTTATCCTCCAACACTGTGGTTTTTCAACCCTAGCTACATATTAGAATATTCCAGAGAGCTTGACCAAAAAAATGATGATGTCATCTTTAGCAATCAGGGAACTGCAAATTAAATTACAGTAACTATGAGGTCTCACTTTGGCTGGCTCAGAATAATTAGAGCTGGGGTGTGGTGGTACATGTATGTAATCCCAGTGACTCAGAAGCCTAAGGCAGGGAGATCTCAAATTCAAAGTCAGCCTTGGCAATTTAGTGAGACTATATCTCAAAATAAAAAAAATAAAATAAAATAAAATGGTTGGGGATATAGCTCAGTGGTAGAGCACTTGCTTAGTATACATGAGGTCCTTTAAACCCTAGCACTACAATAAAAAATAAAATTAGAGAGAAATCTTTTGCTGGCAGAGATGTGGAGAGTTACTGGTGGAAATGTGAGATGCAGCCCTTTAATAAAGGAACTAGCTATCCATTTTAGATAAAAAAAAATACTTATTTCACACAACTATTTTGGACAATTGTTTAGCAGGTTCTTAAAAAGTTAAGCCCGTCTGACATATGATCCAGTAATTCCATGCCCAGGTATCTACTCAAAAGAAATAAAATCAGGTTCCCAAAAAAACTATACAATAATGTCCACAGCTGCTTTGTTCATAACACCGCCAAACTGGCTGCAACCCAAATGATGTCCATCAAAATAGGAAAGTGGATAAAATGAACTGTAGTGTTGCTGCCTGAAGCGATTGCCACTTGGAGCAACAAAGCCACAGGAATAAGTTCAGAGGCAGACTGGAAACGAACAGGCTCTTTATTCTGCCAGCTTCTCTCTCCAGCTCCAACAACACCCCCAACACGCAATCCACGCTCCTCCAACCACCACAAAATGGCACCGACCCGATCCACAATCCCCGGGGCCAAGTCTCGCAAGATCATGCAAATGGCGCCGACCTGATTCACAATGTCCCGGGCCAAGTCTCACGAGACCATGGAAGGTGGTAATGCTTATGGCTCACAGCTAACCGCAATCTTAGCTATCTCCTTAATTAGGGCTCCTGCACTGTAGTAGTTCCATACAACAAAATATTGCTCTGCCAAAAAAGGTACAAGTACATGAGTAAGTATTAGAAATATTATGCTGAGCAAAATAAGTAAGACATAACAAGGTATATATCATATGATTTCATTTATATGAAATTCGAGAAAAGGCAAACCTAGTCTACAGTGAAAGAAATAGGGACTGTGACTGCCTATGAGAGAGCAGACAGTGCCTGAAAGGGACACCAAAGAACTTTCTAGGGTTATGGAAATGTTCTGGAGTCAACATGAATACACAGTCAACTGTGCAATAAGATCTGTGTATTTCACTGTAAATTTTACCTCAATTTTTAAAAAATGGACAGAGTCATAAGATGGTTGAAATTATAATAAATTAGACAAATAAAAGAAAAGATACATTGCTAGAACACTCCCTCATCCTGGAAGCTTATTCCACTCAGGACTAAAAGCCCACATTAGGATATAATATGGTGTTGATGGCAGCATTGTTTCTATTGGTCCAAACCCAAGCCAATAGACAACAACAAAACAGAACTAATTTGATAAAAGAAAAAAAAAAAGGTGTTAGATCTACATCAATCTTTATGTGATAAATCTTTAAGTGAGAAAAGTTGTAACAAAGCATGTGCAATATATCCCATTATTGTGAAAGATCATGATTAACCCTACATATTCACCAAAGGAAATTTCCTAGCCTGTTACCATGTAGGTGAATGATGTTGGGGGAAAGAGAGAAAGGGGAGAGGAAACTATTATTCCCTTTTCCAAAGACTTACTTCATTTATCAATAACCTTCCTATTGAAAAACAACAATTATAATATGATCCCATTGATGGGAAATTATTATATTTTGTGCATAAAGAGATGCATAAAACAAGGCTAAGTGGTTAACTGTGCTAGAATACTAGGATCCCTAGAATACTGGGATTTCTAAGGATTCTTAAGTTCTAGTCTATATTTTCATGGCTTGTTCAAACTTTTACAATTATATAATCAGAAGTAATCACAGAGTTGATTTTATGGAGGCAATTTTTTAAAAAATATTTATTTATTTACATTAGTTGTACACAGTGCAATGCATTTATGTTTACGTGGTGCTGAGGATCGAACCCAGGCCGCGCACGTGCAAGGCGAGCGCTCTGCCACTGATCCACAACCCCAGCCCATTGTGGAGGCAATTTTTAAATTCAAAATATACTTCATACAAAGTATTTCTCTACAAGGAGTAATCTGTAGAATATATAAATAATTCCTACAACTCAACAAAAAAAACAATAATCACCTGCCTGAAAAATGGGCAAAAGACTTAAATAAACATTTCTCCAAAAAGAAACACAAATGACCAACAAACACATGAAAAGATGCTCAATATCACTAATAATCAAAGAAATGCAATCAGTATTACAATTAGATATAATCTCATCATACCCATTAGGATGGCCACCTACTAGAAAAAATAGAAAATGAGTGTCAGTAAGGAAGTGGAGAAATTGGAATCCTTGTGCATTGTTGGTAGGAATGTAAAATGGTGCGGCCACTTTGAAATATAGTATGGAAGCTCCTCGAAAAGTTATAAAGAGAATTACTGCTAAGCATGGTGGTGCACACTTATAATCCCAGCACTCTGGGAGGCTGAGGCAAGAGGATCACAAGTTCAAGGCCAGCCTCAGCAACTCAGCAAGGCCCTAAGCAACTTAACAAGACCCTATCTCAAAACATAAAAAAGGGTTATAGATGTGGCTCAGTGGCTAAGCACCCCTGGGTTCAATTCCTAGTACCAAAAACAAAAAATATATATTTCCAAGAATATTACCATATGATCCAGCAAATCCACTTCTGGGTATAAATCCAAAGGATCCCAAAAATATATTTTTGAGATGAATTTATGTTCATCGCAGCACTATACACAATAGCCAAAAGGCACAATGTTTATTAACAGATTAATGGATAAACAGAATGGGTCATGTACATCTAAAAGAATATTATTCAGGGGGCTGGGGTAGAGCACTTGCCTCGCATGTGTGAGGCACTGGGTTCGATTCTCAGTAATAAGTAAAATAAAGGCATTGTGTCCATCTTCAACTGAAAATATTTTTTTAAAAAGAATATTATTCAGTCTTAAAAGAAAGAAAATTCTGACCCATGCAACAATTTTCCTGAATTGTCCTTCCATATATCATCACTTTTCACTTCGGGTCTGTGTCTTTTCTCTTTGCCCCTTCTCATCTGCTGTGTGGCTAATAATTAGAAAAACAACCTTTGTCCAGAATTTTCTCTGGGAACTATTTGTATGTAAAGGAGTATGTGTGGGGTTACTGGAAACTCCCAAAATAAAAGAGAGCTATACATTGTCCTCCAGGAGATTCTAGCTGAGAAAAAAAAAGAAGACAGGTACATAAATATCTTTAGCACAAAAGAGAAAGGGATAGATAAGCCCCTAAGAAATGTACAGATAGAATATTCTGGAAGATTATTTTCTCTGTGGATCTGGGACTATCTCCTGAAGAAAACAGTCTGTTAATGGGGCTTTAAAAAACTAATAGCATTTGAACAGATGGGGAGGTTAGGGGAAGGGAATCCTTGTGGGAGAGATACCATTGTTAGAAATAAGAAAATAGGGCAAGATCCTAGGAAATAACATGTGGGGTTTGCCTCAATTATAGGGAGTATGAGCTACTCCAGTGCAAGGGCAGAATGAAGGCAATTCACATAGGGTCTTAAAAGTTATACGAATCCATAATTCAAGGTTATTAAGCCACAGAATCTGTGAAGAATTCTAAGAAAGACTATTATTCAACATTAAAAGAGAATAAAATATGGCATTTGCAGGTAAATGGATGGAGATGGAGAATATCATGCTAAGCAAAGTAAGTCAATCCCAAAAAACCAAAGGTGGAATGTTTCTCTGATTAGTGGATGCTGATCTGCGATGGGGGTGGGGGGGTTGGTATGGGAAGAATGGAGGAACTCTGGATTGGGCAAAGGGGAGGGTGGAGATGGGTTATGAGGACAGGAAAGATGGTGGAATGAGACAGACATCATTACCCTAAGTACATGTATAATTGCACAAATGGTGCGTCTCTACACCGTGTACAACCAGAGATTTGAAATGCTGCACTCCATTTGTGTACGATGAACTGAAATGTATTCTGCTATCATGTACAACTAAGTAGAACAAATTATTAAAAAGAAATTTTTTAAAAAATTTAATCTATAATATTTGAATTATTAATGCCTTGAATATTTTTATATAAATGTGCTGAAATATTACCTAGAAATCTGTTATGTATTATGTAAAAACATTTAGCATTTAGGAATAATGACCTAAATAAACATTAATTTAGAAATATATATGTATGCATGCATGTGTGTGCACACGTACATTCACACATGTGCCAGAGTGTGCAGCAGCTCTAAAAGAAGATCATTTACTTTGTATTTTTAATAATTACAATTAGTTGTAGTAATAATTTTATTATTTATGGGAATTTAAAACATTTGACAAACATAACTAATGAATATCTGTCTGTTACTGGGAAGTACTTTTTAAAAGTTCAAAGAGAGGGTTAGGGTTGTGGCTCAGAGGTAGAGCACTCGTCTAGCATGCGTGAGGCACTGGGTTCGATCCTCTGCACCATATAAAAATAAAATAAAGATATTGTGTCCACCTATAAATAAAAAATAAATATTAAAAAATAAATATTAAAAGAAAAGAAGTTCAGAGAGAGCCAGTGGTTCAACTCCTGGGTAATACATTCAAACGAACTGAGAGTAGGATGTAGAAGAGATATGTGTGCACTCGTGGTCATAGAGCACTGTGCACAATAGACAAAAGATGGAAACAACCCAAGGGCCCATCATGGGTGAATGGATAAACAAAATGTGTCACATGTACATACAATGGTGTATTATTCAGCTTTAAAATGCAAGGGAATTCTTATGACACACTGCAACATGGAGACACCTTGAGGGCATTATACTAAGTGAAGTAAATTACTTACAGAAAGATAAATACAGTATGATTCAACTTATATGAGGTACTTAAGAGTACTGGAATTCATGAAAGTGGAAAGTAGAGTGGTGGTTGCCAGGCACTCGGGGAGAGGTGAGAGAGGGAGGCTATTTCAGAGTTGCCCGATGAGTAGTTCTGGAGATGGCTTGCACAGCAGCATAAATGCACACAACGCTACTCACATGTACACTTAAAAACAGTTAACATGGTCAACTTTAGGCTATATGTATTTTGCCACAATTTAAATTTTTTTTTAAATAGAAATGCTACAAGTCCACAACCTTTCATCCACAATTCTGAAATTCCGAAAGCTCTGAAAACCAAGTCTTGATTACAGCCTGCGGTCCCAGACTCCACTGGCATGCTGCATAATAAATGGTGTATGTATGGTTTTTATCCTCTGAACTCAGAAAATCCCTAAATGCTGACACTCACCTGACCACAAACTTTCATATAAAGATCATTGGCCTGGATCCTGGTAATACCCATTTCTCCTCTTTAGACAAAGGCAGACAGATCAGCTGTGGAGACTCCACCCATCCACTCACTAACTAATGATGCACTACATGTCTATGGTTCTGGGGATATAATGGCTGATCACTGTTGTGGCAAAAACTGACAATCAAGTAAAATAAGTAGCAGGAGCTCTTTGCTTTGTTTTCTCACTTTCTTGCACCAATTTCAGGCTTCAGTTCTGCACAGTTGTCAGTCACACATGCTGCTCGTCACACCAGGATAGCAGCTGGGTCAAGGTCTGCCTGATACACAGTGATGTTTAGGGCTGCTTACCAGATCACACCGGGGCACGCTGGACACAAACTGCGCCCCTTGGCAGCCTAGGATGAATCCCGCAAGATTTAGGAGGACACAAACCACGGAGAGCAACACGAAGAGATTTACCTGAAATGGGAGAGGAGGGTCAGTTAGAAAAAGACCACAGCTGAATATAGTCAAGGTTTGGTCAGAAAAAAGAAAAACATTTCTTCCAAGAGAAAACTTTTAAAAAATCCAAACCATGCTTTTATAAGCTTCTCGCCCCGTATTTTAGAATTTTTTAAATTGTACTAAGGAATGCCACTGACATACATCTTCTCAATAATCTCACACTCCTATTTTTTTTCCTCTTTGCAAATAGTTCTTCTTCCTTTATCTTTGATCCAGATGTTGTGTGAAGCCCTGGCTATTTCCTCATTGAGTCATACTGACTTTTCCTGAGTTTTGCTGGATCAATAACAGTAAATAGACAAATGAAAAGCTCTAGATTGTAAGTGGAATACAGGAAAACCAAGGATCTCAAAGTCATTTATGGCGGGATATCACTGGATACAGATGAAAGTAAAAATGGGTCTTTTTACAGTTCATGACAGTTTAGGTACTAAAGAAGTGCACAACAATTTTCTGTGTGCTTTTTTCCAAAGTTAAAAATAATATTACTCCAAAGTGGTGGCACACGCCTGGAATCCCAGTGGCTTGGGAGGCTGAGGCAGGAGGATTGGGGTTCAAAGGCAGCCTCAGCAACAGTGATGTGCTAAGCAACTCAGTGAGACCCTGTCTCTAAATAAAATACAAAGTAGGGCTGGGGATGTGGCCCAGTGGTTGAGTACCCCTGAGTTCAATCCCCAGTGCCCAAAATAAAAATAATATAATAATAATATTACTGCAAATAATTAAGAACTAACAGAAGTCAACCAAGAAGCCAGCATTTACTTGGTGAACATGAGAGGCTACATAGGTCTTTCAGCTTGAGAACTATGATTATTGTGAATATTGAAACTTTGAATAAATACAAAAACAAATATAAAAGGGTAGAGCCAATAATTATCACTGTGAAAACCAAGCATCAATTTAGACAGCTGACATATCAGAGTCGGCTGGCAAGTGAAACTCACAAATAAACACCAATAGAGAAAACTTGGCCTTCGACTATCACGGTCATTCCCAGTTGACCTTCAAAGCATCTCTCCAGACCCATTCTGTGAGTCAATATTTAATACCAAATGATGCCATCTTTCCTAGGGGGAAATCCTGCTTTTCCCAGAGGAGTCTGGCTTCTCTCCTTTTATTGCTAATTTGAAATAGCCTGTCATAAAATCTTTGGGAAAATTCTGGTCCCGGCTATGTTCCAGTTTCCCAGGCTGGATTCCTTGGTGGCCGGAGGACTTGACGTGAGCAGCAGACAGCATGTGTCCCCTCCTGTGCCGTATTGTTTGTGATTATGCCAAAGCTTTCCAGAAAAGGAGGATGGGTTGTTGGCAAATGACAGAGCATAATCTTCCCACACAGATTTCCACAAATTGCCAATTGCTATTCGGAGACAACGCATCTGAAATCTTCATATCCAGCAACACAATCAGTGCTAGTACAGGGAAATCTCGAACTTTCCTTTGGAAATTTTCCATAGCAAAATACAGGATGCTTTGAAAAGACAGTGTAGTTATGGTCCTTAAGGCAAGCAGCCCACTACTACCCTTCATAACTGAAAATTAACACCATCCCGTACAAAACTGAGTGAGGATCCAGCACTCCCAATGCTGGACCCCAAATCTCTTTACTAAAATATTAAACCTGGCTATCAAAAAATACAATAACAAAATCAATAGGCATGCCACACATGAGGAGAAAATATGCTCATGCATACATTGAACAAGGAACCTGTATCCAAGATATATAAATAACCCCTTGTTTACATTGAACAAGGCACCTATATCCAAGATATATAAATAATAACCCCTTGTTTCAATAACAAAAAGATAAACAGCCCAATTCAAAAATGTGGGGCAAAAGACTTAGACACAAAAGAAAGATCCAGGAAGCCAACAGGCACATGAAAAAATGTTCTACATCATCAGTCATCATGAATGGAGACTAAAAACACCATGAGATGCCACTAAACACCAACTAGAATGGCTAAAATTTAAAAGTCAACAATACCAAGTGTTGGTAAGGATGAGGAACCTGAACTCTTGAAACACCGCTTGTGCAAGTATAAAATGTTACAACTGCTTTAAAAAACTGTCAGTACATTGCGTCAAAAACCTGCCCAGTGAAGTGAGCACCATGACTTGTAGTACGTGAATTTTATCGAAGCCAGTTCATACTTGGGATTTGCTCTCAAGAAACAGAAAAGCCCAGGGTTGACAGAGAAATGTCTTCTTAGAACCTGTATTTTAAACCATGTGAAATATTGGGAGCCAAAAGTGGAGGGCTTGCCCACGTGGTCCTGGGGACATCAGAGGGAAGATGCACATCCAAGACCAAAGCAGTGAGTCCTCTCACAAGGACCTGCACCCTGACTTGCCTTTTATGCTTTGGTTTCCTTTGCTACTGACTTGAATCTTACGTATTTTGTGATACTCATACCAAGCACCCTTAATGCAAAAAATACTATGTTTTTCAATTCAGTACTTGGAATTTGCTTTGCTTCTCATCATTGGCATTGTGCCCCAAGTTCATTTTAAGTGTCAATTAAGTGATTAAATAAAAGAAGCTTTGGGAGCCGGGCGCAGTGGCGCACGCCTGTAATCCCAGCACTTTGGGAGGCTGAGGCAGGAGGATCGCGAGTTCAAAGCCAGCCTCAGCAATGGCGAGGCACTTAGCAACTCAGTGAGACCCTGTCTCTAAATAAAATTCAAAAAAGGGCTGAGGATGTGGCCCAGTGGTCGAGTGCCCCTGAGTTCAATCCCCGGTACCACAAAAAAAAAAAAAAAAAAGAAGAAGCTTTGGGGAACCTGAGGCTACCAAGAGGAAGTATCACCTTCTGTTTGCCTGGTCTCACCCAATAAAATTTATTCATAATCCCTATCACATAATACCATTAAATAATCATGGCTATCACAGCTTGGTATTGTTGAGTATGCATTTTGATATAAGATTTCATTCTTGCCGGGCGCGGTGGCGCACGCCTGTAATCCCAGCACTTTGGGAGGCTGAGGCAGGAGGATCGCGAGTTCAAAGCCAGCCTCAGCAATGGCGAGGCACTTAGCAACTCAGTGAGACCCTGTCTCTAAATAAAATACAAAAAAGGGCTGGGGATGTGGCCCAGTGGTCGAGTGCCCCTGAGTTCAATCCCCGGTACCACAAAAAAAAAAAAAAAAAAAAAAAAAAAAAAAAAAAAAATTGTCTGTGTATGTGTATATATACATACAAAATAAAAAAAAAAAAAAAAAAAAAAAAAAAAAAAAAAAAAGATTTCATTCTTTAAATAGACTGACCTTTCCCTGCTGCCTAAGGACTTTTATTTTGTCCCTTACCTCCCTACTGCTCCAAGCTCAAGATGTGACAAACTTACTGTTCATGTTTAAATAAATAAGCAGCTCTAATAATTGTGGGAAGGCACAAGTTTTAAAACTGATTAGGCTTCAAATGGAGAGTTGAAGGGAAGCATTTTGGTCTACTAGTTCCTGGAAACCCACAAAGATGGTAGTAAGATGAGGATTTTTTTTTAAATCTTTATTTTATTTATGTGGTGCTGAGGATCAAATGATTTTAAATGCAGAAATGTAAAGGGACAACAAAAAGAAGAACAGTAAAGTTTCAGAAGGTTGAGTATGAACTGACCCAGTGGTGCTGAGAAAACTGAATCCCACGACAGCCAGAGGAAAGACAAACCCCAGTAGGACCTACTCTTCAGAATCCCCAAATACTGAGCAAGGGTGGCCACCAGACACCTCTGTATATGGAAGTAAGCCTCCAATTAAGACTGATTCAGAATCTACTGAAGAAGCAATTATAAAATGGTAACAATCTGTATGGAAAACTATCATAAGTTTCTAATGGAGTTAAACACGAACCATACTATAACCCAACAATTCCACTCTCAGATGTGTCCCTAAGACAGGTTAATGTAGAGTTTGCAAAAAGCCCAGACAAAGAAACTCACAGCAACTTGTTCATAATCGCCAAAACAGGAAACCCAAATGCCTAAGAACAGGAACATGGATGAACAATTACAATATATCCCTAAGAGGAATAAAACTTAGCAATAAGGTCAGGCATGGTGGAGTACACCTATAATCCCAGCAACTCAGGAGGCTGAGGTAAGAGGATCATGAGTTCAAGGCCAGCCTCAGCAACTCAGCAAGACCTTAAGCAATTTAGTGAGACCCTGTCTCAAAATAAAAATATAAAAAGGACTGAGGGGGCTGGGGTTGTGGCTCAGAGGTAGAGCGCTTGCCTAGCATGCATGAGGCATCGGGTTCCATCCTCAGCACCACATAAAAAAATAAAAAACAAAGACACTGTGTCCACCTATAACTAAAAAATAAATATTAAAAAAAAAAAAGGACTGAGGATATAGCTCAGGTAAGGTGCCCTTGGCTTCAATCCCCAGTACCAAAAAATTTTTGAATATAAAAATTTTTTTAAATAAAATAAACTCCAACAATAAAAAGGAACAAACTACAGATGCATGGAAACACAGACACATTATATTGTGTGAAGAAGCCAGACAGAAAAATGCACATGCTGTGTGATTCCATATAATGTGTAGTTCTAGAACATGTAAAACTAATCTGTAGTGAAAAAATATCAGAACGCTGGGTACCTCTTGTTATGGACATGATTTAAAAGTGTTCCACAAAGTTTCACTATGTTCAAAGTCTAGTCCCTAGTCTGGCCAGGTTAAGAGTTGGTGGGACCTACTGAGAAGGGTGTGCCCTCTCAAGGGACTGTGGGACTCCAGTATCTCTGGCTTGCTGCTTTGATGATGTGATCTCTGGTTCCCAGCACGACCATCTGCCACAAGGTGAGGCAGAGGACCATACAAGAACCTGCACATGCTGTTTGGACTTTCAGACTCCAAAACAGAGAGATAAATAAACCTTTTTTCTTCATAAGTAGCCTACCTCAGTTATTTATTTACAGTAATGAAAAGTAAACCAATATACTCCCATGGGGAGGGAGGAAATCGATTGGGAAGGAGCATAAGGGAACATTATAGAATGCTGGAAATTTTCTAGTTCATGACCTGGATGATTATTACTCAAGTATACACATCTCTAAAAATTCAGCAAGCTACACATTTAAGATGTGCACATTTTACTATGCATACCTTATCCCTTTTTAACAACAACAACAACAAAAAAAAAAATCAGAACTTCTGATTTCTTTTCTTGACCACAGCTATCGACCCAGAAGAAATTTTTCTTCAACCACACATAAGACTGATTTCTCTTTGCAGAGTCCACATTTCATGAAACAATGCCTTTAAATTTCTGAGAGAAAATTCCAACTCAGAATTCTACATTCTGCTAAAAATAACAATCCAGTTTAAGTAGAATAAAAATGTCTTTACAGTTCTGCAATTTATACGTAAGTTTTAAAAATGTGTTTCTCACATATGCTTTTCCCAGAAAGTTCCTAGAGGACGCACTATGAAAATGAGAGGGGAGCTAAGGAAATAAAAAGAGGGCGTGGGAGCTAGGAAACAGGGACCCGACCTCAGAGGGAGGAAATGGGAAAGCCTGGGATAATGGCAAAACGGTGATAAGGGTGACAGTTAGGTGTAGGGCTTAATGGCAGCAGGTCCAGACAGTGAGTCAGAGGCTACAGGGCATCTCCAAGAGGAGGAAAGAAATGGAGAAGTCCATAAACATGCCTGAATGTTTGAGAAAGAGGCTTACGAAGGCAAGTGCTGAAATGGGAATTAGTGATAGAGAAATAGAAAAACTAAGGGGAATGGAAAAGACCACTGTTAACTTGAGGAAAACCTAAGTATTTTACAGGAAAGGGAAAGTTATATAGTGAAAATAAGATAAAGACTGGAGCTGGGGTTGTAGCTCAGTGGTAGAGCGCTTGCCTAGCATGTGTGAGGCACTGGGTTCAATACTCAGCAGTACATAAAAATAAATAGCCAGGTGCAATCCCAGCACTTGGGAGGCTGAGGCAGGAGGATCGCGAGTTCAAAGCCAGCCTCAGCAATGGTGAGGCAGTTAGAAACTCAGTGAGACCCTATCTCTAATAAAATACAAAAAAAGGGCTGGGGATGTGGCCCAGTGGTCAAGTGCCCCTGAGTTCAATCCCCAGTACCAAAAATAAATAAAATAAAGGTATTGTGTCCATCTACAACTCAAAAATATTTTTAGATAAGATAAAGCCTGAATATTGCCCTGACCAAAATTATGATGTAACTATGTAGAAAAGGAAAACATCAAAGGTAGCTACGACAATCAAGATCTCCTAACTGTCTACAATGCCGCATAACACTGCAATATCAGGAAACACGATGCCAATGCTTTCTTTATAAATACAAAGATAAATACCAAAAGAATGATGGAGATGGCCACCCTACGAGAAGAGGGATAAAGAACTTGATACTCTTATTAAAACTAACAACACTATTTGACCCTTTAAACTATGTGCATTTGTAACTTTGGTAAAAATGAGAACTAAATTTAAGACATAAAATTAAATGAACTGGAGTTAGAGAAATGTGTTTTCTGAGGCTGGGGTTGGAGCTCAGCAGTAGAGCACTTGCCTAGCATGTGTGAGGTGCTGGATTCGATCCCCAGCACCACATAAAAATAAATAAATAAAATAAAGGTATTGTGTCCAACTACAGCTATATTTATATCTATCTATATCTATATATAGATATAGATTTTTTTTTTTAATGAATGTGTGTTCTGTTTCCAGATCATTAACTAACTAGCTGAGTGATCTTGGGCAAACTAACTTAATCTCTCTGGGTGTCACTTATTCACCCATAAAATAAAGTAATACCTACCTCAAATACGGTTGAAGGGAACACAAAGGTAAGGCAATGTCCATGACACTCCCCAGGCAAGGCCTGGCACACAGACATGCACGATGCCTCTCCTCCATAACTGCACTTGTCAAACTTTTAACAAATCAGGAACCATGGCCCCCTTTCTTCCTGCCCTCTCTCCAGCTTAGCTTAAGTGCATTTTCACTCCCTGCACCCTTCCACCCCCATCTCTCCTGCAGCTGCCCTTATCGTCCCATTTCCGGGTCCTCACACCCATCCCTCACTCCCACAGGCTCCTCTTGGGGTCCTCCTGCTCACAGGGGGATGTAGGTCCTTATGGCCTTCCCACGCCGGGTTAGCCCCCACTCCATCTGCCTGCACCACAGGCAGGACTCCAATCCAGAAAGGTTTTATTCATGCTTTAAAAAAAAAAAAAAAAAAAAAAAAAGAGTCCCTTAAAAATTAACACATTCATTGAATGTAAGGTTTCCTTTTTGCACTATCAGAAATGATAAATATTTTTCCTAAATGTTAGTGAATTGTATGCGTTATTTTTATCTAAATATCAATAGTTTGCCAAATTCTTTTCTCATGAGAGGAAACTTCTGAAACAGGTTTCTATTGAGACTGCTTCAAAGTAGATTTTAAAAAAATAAAATATAGTTTTCTCCAGTGAGGTACAAAATCTGAACCAAGGACACAAAAACACAGGTAGATGGTAAAAAAAAACAAGTGAGTGAATCACTGAACAAATGGAAAAGAATGGATCTTTTCTGACGGACACTGCTTATAGATATGACGCTTCAGTATTCTAGACCACACGCACACAGGCGCTGAAAGGCAAAGTCCCACTTACTAGCAATGCTAGAATAAAGATAGCCACCTCCAAGCTCCTGGGAAAAGATGGAAGGATTGGGACTCCTGTTCCATTGTTCAGATGAAGAAGAAGTATGGGGGGTGGGTGGGAGGAAGAACAAAGGCCCAGTCCTCAGACTTTAGGTGACGATTTCCCTACTGAAACAATTTCCAATGGCTGGGAATCTAACTGCCATCTTAACCTTTCCTTCCTCAGAGGCATGGAACCAGAGCTGCGAATCTCTGACTGGTCAATGGTGAATAAGGCAACTATGTGTGTACCTCTGAAAAGTTTAAATTTCGATTCAGTGTGAGGAAGCATCTTAAAACGATCTAGAATCATGAGCTCAACACAATAGCACTGGGGAAAAACCTGAAGACAAGACCCCAATCTAAAACCTTTCTTCAGTGGTTTAGCAAAACGAATGTGTAGACCCAGCCCCAAGGTAACCAGCCACACCCCAAAACTCAGGGCACTCAACGCCCACACTCCAGCCACTTAACCCCACTTCAGGAGCTCCACGTGCAATGACTGCAGGGTTTTGGTCCTTGACCCCTTCTCCCAGAAGCTTGGCAGATACACTGTCATTGTCCTGACCAGTTCTCCTGCCAACAAGGCAAATGCAGGCTGCTGCTGGGAGCAGAAGCAGCTGTCTCCCTCTCCTCCCAAAGGCAGTGAAGTGCCAGGTTTACGCATATTACGCTGTCTCCTGATTTTCTTTTTATAAAGTGTTTAAAATATAATGATAACATTTCTTTCCCATTCCTCTTTCAACATGAGTGAAAACCCTCCTGCTTTCCCCACTAGAGTGAGACACAAATGTTTGTCCATTTGGGACACAGATTTGAGGAGTTAAAAGCACTCAGAACCTGGAGCTGCTGATTCCTGGGTGAAGACACGCAAATGTGAAAATGTCAGGGGCATTTTCAAGCCTCCTTACTTGTGAAAAGCAAAGTGTGCCCTAGGGGGTTCCTGTCCCAGCTCTATTTCAGGTCCCTCAGGAACCCCCTCAGCACTGACCTTCGTTCTCAGGAAAGTGACTTTTCTCAGCAGCTAAGCAATCAGGCTTGGTGAGAAGTGTTTGCCTCCATAGCTCCTCCACCTGGACAGTTCTATCCTCCCTCAGTTAGCATGTTCTCATCAAGAATGTATGTGTCCAAGGACCTGAGGAAGGATCTCTTGAGTGTCTCAGAGAAACAGTGGACCATGTGACACATGTGACTTGCCATTCTGACCAGGGGAACTGGTCAGGAGCCTAATATGCAACATCCTTTGGGAATAAGGTGGCAGAAATTAATTTGGATTTGAAGATAAAAGAAGCAATGGAAAGTTAAAGATCTCTAGTTCTTAATATTCCATGTTTCTTTCTCACTTATTCTTCTGTCCTTTCCTCTGTACTTCTCTAATTTTCTTTCTTTCCCTGCTTCTGGTCCCTGCAGTACTGCTCTTAGTGTCTCAAGGTTCAGCAAGTACAAAGTCAGGTCTTATGACCCTTGTGCCCCTCCCCATCATGAAAATACAGCTCCTGAGACCATGCTAATGAGTCAGAAGTCTTAAGATGGCACCATCAGGACCTTTCCTCTCTGTACTAATGCTATTCCTCACTTCAAGAAGTGTATCCAATATATACTATGGAATACCATTCAGCCATAAAAAGGGATGAAGTTCTAACAAATGCTACAACATGGGGTAAATCTTGAAAACATTTTTCTAAGTAAGCCAGACAGAGAAACACAAGTATTATACAACCCTGCCTAAATGAGGTGCCTAAAAATGGGCAAATTCACAAAGACAGAGAATAATATGTGTTTTTAGGGACTTGGAGAGGGAAATTGTTCTTTAAGGTGTATAAGAGTTTCTGTTTGAAATAATGAAAAAATTCTGCAAACAGTGTTGGTGATCGTACAATATTGTGAAGATGTTTAATGCCACTGAATGTAAACTTAAAAGTGGTAAATAATGGCAATTTTAATTTAGTATTTTATCACAATATAAAATATGAAAAATAGAGTCCAACTCTCATCTCCTTGATTCTACACAGGCCTTAGGAATTTGTGGAAGTACATTGTGGGACATACGAAGAGAGATCATAAGAAACTGCAGCTCCCACCTCGGCCTCCTGGGGTGCTCACTGGGATACTCCCTCTGAGAACCCAGTCACCAGGTTATGTGGCTGTTACATGGGAGGTCATGTGTTCACACTGTAGCCAGCCCTAGCTGACCTCCCAGCTGACAGCCAGCACCAACCACCAGTCATGCAAAAGAGCCACCTTAGAGGCCCAGCCCAGTCAAGCCTTCCGACAATTCCACGCCCAGCAGCCAGCCATCTGACTGCAAACACATGAGAGACAACTGAGCACAAATCCTAGCCCGGTGCGGTAATGCATGCCTGTAATCCCAATGACTCAGGAGGGTGAGGTAGGAGGATCTCAAGTTCAAGGCCAGCCTCAGCAACTTAGTGTAACTTAGCAAGACCCTGTATCAAAATAAAAAGGGCTAGGGATATAGCTCAACAGTAAAATGCCACTGGGTTCAATTCCAGGGGCAAAAAAAAAAAAAAGAATCCCATCAGTCTACCACCCAAACAAGCAACAATAAACTGCAGTTTTAAACCATTAACCATTAGGGTTAGGAGTGGTTTGTTAAGTGTCAGTGATAGGGCATTAGAACAGCCACCACCTTTTCCCCCCTTTCGACTTCCTATGGAACAGCAGATGTAAACCTGGCCACATGACTCAGTCAGCAAGGGCAGTGCACATCTCAAGATACTCTATGCCCCAGTGAACAGATCATTACAATTAGCCAGTCCTGTATTTCATGTGATGTCTGAAATACTCCAATATGATACAAGTAAAGGACCAATAAAGTTTAGGGAATCCACTTCTCTAGATATGCCTAATACAAGGTCGGAATGAATAATCACTGAGTGACTAAATAGATTATTGGTCACTGAACTCCTAGGAGGGTTAATAGGTAGTCTGTGGAAAAAGAGGTATTAAGTAAATTTGAGTGAAACAAAGTTAAACAATTAGCATTTCCAAGAACTACTTAAAGTTTTAAGGTAAACTATGAATTACTAAGAAATCATGGTACATGGCTTTACTCAAATTTGTATGTCCTTTCCCAAAGGCACCTGCTTAATAACTCAAAGGACAGAACAGCTTATGGATACAATACAGGGATCAATGGTCTAAGGATCCTGCTTGTAACTGTAATTTATTGACATTTTTAAACATAAAAAACTCAATTTATTCCAGTGATCCAAAGATGATCAATGGCTGCCAAAATTATAAAAAGAGAGACACTGGACAATGAATGCTTTCTAGCGGAAATACACATTACCACTGATGAAGTAGGTCAAACCTCAAGATATAACCATCATCTACAGGAAAAAGAGAGGACAGACAAACGTATTAAGCCCACCACATTATGCAATATTACTCAACTGGACAAAGGACACAGTTTCTTTAACAATCAATTTCAATGGTGAAAACAAGACTTAATGTTTGCAAGAAACTTAAGAGATTTATCAGTCAAACACAATGTGAGGATTTTGCTTGTTTGGCTCCAGTTAAAACAAACCAACTATAAAAAACATACATGAGGGGCTCGGGTTGTGGCTCAGTGGTAGAGCACTCACCTAGTACGTGTGCGGTACTACGTTCAATCCTCCACGCCACGTAAAAATTAATAAATAAAATAAAGGTATTGTGTCTAATTATAACTAAAAAAAATTTTTAAATATATATCATGAAACAAATTAGACACGTGACATATACATAGTAAAATATTTAGTGATGAAATATTGTAAAGTTTGGGCTTTGTTTCAAAACAATCCAATGTGAAGGAGCAGGGAAATGATGAGGAGGTGCGGACATGGGTTGATTACTGTGGCTGGGCAATGGGTACAGGGGGGTCTGTTATGTTCTTTACAACTTTAGGGTATATTTGAAATCTTTCATATCAAAGAAGAAGAACAACAACAAGATCATCTAAGCCAACTGGAGTCATCTCTTCACAAAGTCAATTCCTAGTACAAAAAAAAAAAAAAAACAGAAGCATAAGAGTATTCTAGAGTACCTAAATATGGAAGAAACAGAATAACAAAATCTAGTAAGTAAACCTTGACTGTATTCTGTTTTTTTAAAAAAGTTATATTTTACAGGAGTATTCACTCTTTGATAATTCATGAAGTTATACACTTATATATATAGCAATATTCATACTTCAATTGCAAAGATGTGTGTGTGTGTGTGTGTGTGTGTGTGTGTGTGTGTGTCTTTTGCTTTTGTAAAGCTCAGGAGTAAATCCAGGGCCTTGTACATGCTAAGCAAGCACTGTACCACTGAGCTACAACCCCAGCCCACAAAGATTTTTGATTAAGAAAAGTTCTAAAAAATATTTTGTGACAATGGGGAAATGTGCATATATGTTGACTTTCAGATAACATCAGGAGATTACTACTAATTTTCTGAGGCATGAAAATGTTATAATGGTGATGTAAAATGTTTTTAGTGGATGCTTCCTTAAGTATTAGAGGTGAAGTAACATGTAATCTGCAATTAAAAAATCTACTTATATAGCTACATAACACATATGGCAAAATGTTAACAGCTACTAAATCCAAGTGGAGGACATATGAGAATCCATTGTCATTTGTTCAACTTTCCTATAAATTTGAGAATTTTCATAATAAAACATTGAAAAATATTGAAGAGACTTCTGCAGATCCAAAAGTAATAAGAAGTACAAGAATTTTTCTAAGAGCTAATACCAGTGAACTTTTTCCTAACAGAACTGGGGAACAGGGGTCCTGGTGAGATGTCCTCTTTTGGAAAGGCACCATCATACAAGCAAGATAGTGATTAAGAACACAGACTCTTAGAGACAGACCAGCTGGGGATGCAACTCAGCTCTGCCACTTTTAGCTATGTGACATTGGGCAAATTATTTAACCCCTCTGTGCCTTGGTTTTCTCAGAATGAGGATACCAATTACAACTCATGGGATTAGTTGGTTTTAAAAAATATAAATTTATAACTCTCAGGCAAATATAAAACAAATATGCCATTAATGAGGATTAATACATGCATCTCATTTATGTTATTATTAAGATACTGCTATTAGAAATATTACATATATTACTAACCTAGTTCTTTGGTCATGAGTATAAAGAACAATATGGAATAAACAGACATTCAAAAATCTCACAGCACAACAAAGGATCAAGGTATCAACCAGCACCATCAATCTCAGGAAGAAAACAAATTACTCAGGGGATGGAAACAAAAATGTTAAATGTATCTAATATGTATTTTCAGAGAAAAAGAGAGAGGAGAAAATGTAGCATACACAAAACAAGAATGTTTTCTATGAAAAAGGATAAGTTGGAGATCAGAAGAATATTTCTCGTCATTAAAAATATAATTTTCAAAATAAACACTACAATATCATGACAGGGGCAAAAATGCCTAGAATATAAATTAGAAAGACAAAGAAATAGAAAATAAAAGACTTTGAAAAGCTAAAAAACAAAAGGTTTTCAGTCCAAGAGATGCAATATCTTATTAGATATTCTAGAAAGAGAAGAGAGAGCAAAGGGAAGACAGGAAATAATCAAGAAAACAGCAAAGAAAATTTCTCAGTGTTGAAGACACATGTCTTTGAATAAAAAGAGTTCACTGAATATTTAAAAGGATGTAGGAAAAAGCACCCACACCTGGACATATCCTTATATAAATTCAGAAGAACAGCAGGAAAATTATCTACAGCTTGGAAATAGGCAAAAGTGTTTTGGGGGTATTATGTTAAATTATTTATTTATTTAATACTCTTTTACAACTCTTTGAGGGGCAAAGTTTATGTTGTAGATTTTATTTCAGTAGAGATGAAAATAAATTCTGTCTGATGGAATAGAAAACCTCAAACATTAAAGTTTATGGCCTTGCTATACACTAACTAGTTTTGCATCTGTCCCAGCAATCTTCTAACATTACATATAAAAACTTAGCTTCTCAAATGCTCTTTGAATGAGTAGTATTTCCTCATTATTGGCATGTTTGTTTTATATTTGCCTGTGAGTCATAATTTTATATTTTTTAAAACCAAATTATTTATTTTTTAGATTTTGAATAATTTTTGTTAAAATTTTTGAAAACCAATTTTTTAAAAGTCACGTCTACTACAGACCTGCAAATTATTCGTACAATATTACTGTATCCTAAAAATTCAACAGTCTAGTCAAATTGATGTGTACAAAAATGTTAAGAACGTAGAAATAACAAACTAATTCTTCCTTCTCTGGGTTCTTCACTGATAATCCACAGGTCCTTTATTAAATGTTCTTCTCATTGGTCCCCCGGGTATTTTTATGTTAAAAACTTGTTATAGTGTAAAACCAAATTATTAATATCGAGGTAAAGAAAAATTCCTATAAGCTTCCCTATAGAATAAAAGAGTCTGTCTACTAGGGAGCAAGAATCAGGTCAGCATCAAGCTTCTCAACCATGACAAAAGGCATCACACAGTGACTTCAAGTTTTTGAAGGAAAACTGTTTTGAACCCAGGATTCCATATCCAGCCAAACAATCATTCAGGTGGAGGACAAAAACAAAGGTACATCAAGATGTCCAAAGTCCCCTTCCCTCAATACTTTCTAAAATTTGTTATTTGAGAACATTCCCTGGAAAAATGAAAAAGGAATTCAAGGAAAAATAATGCATACGATTTTTTTAAAAGGATCTAATCCAAGAAAAGAAATATTCCAGTGACATCTGTGCAAAAGACCTGGAAAATAATTAAGTCTGAACCAGGACAGGAAATTAGTGACCTCAGCAAAAAAAAAAAAAAAAAAAAAAAAGTCCAAAGGGGAAATGTACAACTAGCAGAAAGAGTATGCTTGAGGGGGCTGGGGTTGTGGCTCAGCGGTAGAGTGCTCGCCTAGCACGTGCACGGCCCGGGTTCGATCCTCAGCACCATGTAAAAACAAATGCATTGTGTACAACTAAAACAAACAAATAAATATTTTAAAAAAACAAAACAGTATGCTTGAGAAACTCACGCTTAGTCAACAGACTGTCAACAAAGGTGCCAACATCATTAAATGAGAAAAGAAGAATCTTTTTAGTAAATGGTGCTGGGCTATCTGAAAACCCTCATGGAAAAGAATGAATTTATATTATTCATACCATATGTAAAAATATTGTCTCGAGTGGATCACAGACCTAAGGATAAATACTACAACAAAACTCTCAGAAAAAAAAAAAATAAGAATAAATCTTCATGACCTTGGTTTATACAAAGACTTCTTACATATGACAGTACAAGCAATGAAATTAAAAGTGGATAAACTGAACTTCGTTAAAATTATAAATTTTTTTTGTTTCCTAAATATCTACTGCATTGGGTGCATTATGGTTATACATAATATTGGGGTTCATTTCGGACATAATCATACAAACAGGGAATATAATTTGCTCCAATTCCATCCCCAATAGTTTCCCTTTGTACTTGAAAGGTCACCATCAAGAAAGTGAAAAGACAACCCACAGAATGGGAAAAGTTATCTGCAGATCACATATCTGATGAAGGACTTGTAATAAAAAGATAATTCAATTTTAAAATGGGCAATTAAGCACACAAAAAGATGCTCAACATGGAAATAAAACTGTGAGATATGACTTTATACCCAAAAGGAAGGCTGTAATCAAAACCAGACAGTAAGTGTTTGCAAAAACTGGACAAATGAGAACTTTCCTACACTGCTGTTAGGAAAGTAAAATGATGTGATCACTTTGTAAACAATTTATCAGTTTCTCAAAATGTTACACATGCAGTTACTACATGACTCAGCAATTCCACTTCTAGGAATATGCCCAAGCAAAATGAAAACATGTCTAACAAAAAAACTTATACACTAATGTTCATAGCAGCATTTTTCATAATATCTAAAAGTGGAAATGCTGTCAACTGGTGAACAGATAAATAAAATATGATATTTCATACAATGGAATATTATTCAGTGATAAAAGGAACAAGTATAGATATATGTTACAACATGGATGAACCTTTCAAAGACTACACTAAATAGCATGCTAAGTCAAAGAAGCCAGTCAGAAAGGATCACATATCATGTAATCTCATTTATCTGAAATATCCAGCATAGCCAAATCTATAGAGGCAGAAAGTACATTAGTGTCTTCCCAAGGCATATTCTGGGGAAATGGGAAGTAAATGCTAATGGTGATAGATGGGCTAACCCCCGCCCCCCAGAGTTTTCCACATCCTGAGAGAAGCAACCTTGTTTCATTCTCTGGGCAGGATGTTTCTTTTCCCCCGGGCAAGAGCCAATAGGCTTAAAGGTCGCCCTGTTCTATGGGCAAAGAGCCAATGGCGTTGGGGTTGCTCTGGTGCACCTCCCACCAGAAATCCCTATATAGGGCCCTGTTCCAGAGACTCAAGACACACACACACACACACACACACACAGATGCACACGTCAGCTCGTCGCTGCTGAGAGGAGGAAGCCACTCAGACACATCAGCTCGACCCTGTGGAGAGGAGGAAGCCACTGTGACAGCTCCAGACCCATCACCTTCAGCCTGACGGCCGCTCCCAACTGACAGCTCCATCCTCCAGCCAGACAGCAGCTGCTTTAGCTGATAGCTCCAGAGATCCTAGCTGGTGCGACCAAGCACGCACCTTCTGTTCAGAGCTTGCACACTCCCCTCTCCCTGACTCCCCTCTCCCACCAGAGCTTGCACATTCCCTTCTTCCTGACTCCCCTTTCCCAGCACCTCTTCGACCTTCGACCAGAGCACCTCTTCTCTGGTTTTGCTACCAGCCACGAAGACTGTTGAATAAATCTCTTGGCTGCACGACTGTCCCCGGTGTGATGTTTTGCCCTTCAAATGGGGACAGGGTTTTGGGGGGAGTGATGAAATGATCCTCAACTGATGGCAACATTTGCACTTACCTATGAATATACTAAACACCATTGAATTGTATGTTTTAAATAGGTGAATTTTATGCTACATCAATTATAGCTTAGTTAAGGTTTATTTTTTAAAAAGCAGCCAGATGATCTTTTGTCCATAAAAGAAAGAAAAAGATCATTGAGAACCTCCACGAAAAATATGGAACTATACATATTTTGTGGTCTGTTATAGTTTGGATCTGGAATGTCCCCAAAGGCTCATGTGTTGAAAACTCAGCGTCTCCTAGCTGTTGGTACCATTGGGAGGAAACAGAAACTAGAATGTAGAGCCTGGTTGGAAGAGGCAGGTCACAGGGGGAGGAAGTATGTGCAAAGGGTGTCTTCTGTCCCTGGACTTTTTCTCTAATTCCTGGATGCCATGAAATAAGCAGTCTTGCCCCACCCTGTGCTTCCACCACAGGTCCATAATCAATGGAGCCATGATTATGACCATAGACTGATACCTCTGAAACTGTGAGCCAAAGAAATCTTTACTCCTCTCAGTTTGGTTTTTCAGGTATTTTGTCACAATGTCTGAAAGCTGACTAATACACGGTTCAAAAATGAAGCAAACGAAAATGTGATGATAGCCAAGCGAATCATAGAGAATGAGAAAGAATGATGCATTTAGCTTGGCTGCTTAAAATAGTCCTCCTTTGACATAGGATTACATTTTCCTTTCTTTAGAATTAATCATTTCTTCCTGGTGTTGCAGTAAATAACATAACTGGTCCCTTAAACAGGTGGGAGTCATGGGGGCAACAGAAAACTACCTTGCTCTTTTCCCCAATGTAGTTCAAGGCTGCCTTGTAGCTCTAGTTATTCCTGATCCTTTATGATGACACTTGAGGCCAGGACCTTGATTCCTCTGGTCAATATAAGAGACAAAACAGTCTTCCAATCACTTGAAGTCAAAAAAATCAAAACTCAGTCATGAAAATGTCCAGATCTGTGCTCCCATCAAAATCTGGAACTTTATTTGAATTTTAGCTTCCCACCCCAGCATCAGGCAGGCAGCAAGCCAGCTGCAGAGGGAAAGGCATGGAGGGACTGAAACCTTCTCTATTTCCCTATTTTTGTGTCTACTTATCCTGCAGCCTGCTAACTACAGTTCTGACATTTGGATGACAAAGAGTAACGGGGAGGCCAGGGCTGTGACTGTGAATGTATGACTACTAGTCACCTGACTATTAAAGTCTGATCTTGACAAGAGTGTACAGGGGACTCTCCTCAATGGGTTTCCCACTGGCTCCCCAGAGACAGCTACTGCTTGACTCAGACATCCAGCCCAGCATCCTTCTGCTATGGTCTCCTCACCCCTGGGAAGGATGTAAGTTCACCCCAGCCTGTGCTCTCTCACCAGGTCCTTAGACCAGTTGGAAGCATGAACCTTGGGCTTGGTTTGTAAATGTTCAGTTACTTTCCAACTGCAGTCTTGACCTCTGAGGCCACCAGCCCTTTCAATCCCCTAGGCATGTGCCTGACACCAAGCCAGTCAACATCAGGGGACTCGTATCAGGTTCTCCAGTGCTTAACAGTCTAACACACACGCTGGAACATGGGAGCCACTGCAGCTCGGCTCAAGGCCTCAGGTGAACCTAAATAAAGAGTCCAATTCTAACATCCTAATACAATACACTCATTCACAAAACAAACATACTATAAATGCTATTACTTGTTTTTGTTATTTGAGAAACCATAGATAGACAAGTATAAATGACATAGCATAGTTTAAAAGCAAAATGTAAATGCTAAAACACTGACAGCATAAAGGTAGTGGTGTTGTTATCAAAAATGGGGAGGTGGAATGAGAAAGAAGTAGAGGAAAGTGCTACTTTCTTTATCTTCTAAAAGACAGAGTCAAAAGATGCTATCCAAAATTGAAGAACTAAGAAAAAGAAGCTTATAATATCATTAAAATTATAAACTCATCAATAGGGAAAATAAAGATATTTTTTAGGAAGTGGGAGAGGAGGGAAGGTAGGTTAGCATAAGTGTGACGAGTATCTCACTTTGGGCAAGATGGGACCACCCTCAGGGCGACTAAAACCAGAAAGAGTATAAAATGGCTAACTCCAGGGAGTGTATAAACTTTCAGTGCTGGAAGAAATGTTACAGAGGTATAATTTTTAATTTTTATGGAGTAAGAATGTTAGTGAGCTCTTCCTTTATTAGACAAAAAAGATTTTTTCCCCTTTTAAAAGACAATTTATGGCTAGGCAGGGTGGCATACACCTGTAATCCCAGTGGCTCAGGAGCCTGAGGCAGGAGGATAATGAGTTCAAAGGCAGCCTCAGCAAAAGCCAGGCACTAAGCAACTCAGTGAAACCTTGTCTAAAAATAAAAAAAATAAAAAGGGGTGGGAATGTAGCTCAGTGGTAAAGTACCCCTGGGTTCAATCCATAGTGCCAAAAATAAGATAAAAAGCATTTACTAATTTATAAAATGTCATAGTGGTGTGTTTGAAATATAGATAAATAAAAGATTTTTATGTTATGTATGTAACACATATACGTTTGCATACCTCATTGCACAGAGTTGAATTATATCCCAAGTTACATGGCTCATTAGGGGACCCAGGACAGATCAGGTTCTTTCCCTCCATCAGTGTGCTGAATACCTACTAACACAGGTTGTCCGTTTAGAAATCATTCTTTTCTCTCACTAAAGAGCTCTACCAGGCAACTCTTTTTGGAATTCTTGGTGTGACTGGAGGAGAGGGGATACTGAGGGTGTACCCTTAGAAGGGTGCATCTTCTCTGCAGCCCTCCACCCTTCCCTCCCTCTGCTTCCTGGTGGCCATGAATGGAGCAGCACTCCTCCACCACATCCTTCCACCATGATGTGCTGCCTCACCTTGGGCCCGGAACAACGGACTCAGCTGACCATGGACTAAATCTCTGGAACCATGAGCCAAAATAAACTTTTCCTCCCCTAAGTGTTTTTTGTTTTTTGTTTTTTGTTTTTTTGGTACCAGGGATTGAACTCAGGGGCACTCGTCCACTGGGCCACATCCCAGCCCCTTTTTTGTATTTTTATTAGAGACAGGGTCTCACTGAGTTGCTAAGTGCCTCGCCATTGCTGAGGCTGGCTTTGAACTCTCGATCCTCCTGCCTCAGCCTCCCAAGTGCTGGGATTACAGGCGTGCGCCACCGCGCCCCGCCCCTAAGTGTTCTTGTTGGGTATTTTGGTCACAGTATTGCAAACCTAACACAATGAGTTAAATGATTCTGGGATAGGCCATACATTTATGGTGTTATCTTAAACAATACTGAGAACAAGCAAAAACTAATCTAGCTACTCGCTCCAGGAAATACTGGCTCCTCAAGGGTAAGACTGCATATCAACTAACAAAGTTATCCACTTCATGCATCAGGCTCTACTTCCAGACCATTCTCTTGCTGCATTCCCAGTCTACTCTGCTGATCCCAACCAGGTGCCTATATTGCCAGGCTCACCTTAAAACCACCCAACCAGAGTCCTAAAACCCTATAAACATCCTCTCTTTGACTCCTGCTTTCTGGGAACCACTGACAAGGAGATTTTCTTCCTTACTGAAGTAGGTCTAAGAAGCTTTAGTTTTGCTTGAATGACAGGCTTTCAGGGAATCAATCATAGTGATTTAAGACAAGTAGATGCAAAAACATGGTCTACACACTGTTCCACAGGCATGATACAAATCTTAGCTTTCTATCCTTTCAACTTCAGAAAGGAATGAACAATTGGGGGAGGGGGGCTTCTCATGGCTAATAAGTATTTGTATGTATAACAGAATCTGCTCTGGGGCTGGCTTTCATTACAACAAGTAACTTGGCAGAAAGCTATTATTTCTAAGTTTTAGCAATTACTGTTACTACCAAACTAAACCTGATGATTAAAACATACCCACATTGGCTTAGGCCACTTTGCAAAACAAGGGACTGCAATGGGTCTGGATTCTGCCAGGAGATAGACCACCGAAAAGTGCTTTCCTTTTCTGAGAATCCTAGATTCTTACCCAATGCAAGTTTCAGAGGTGATCAGAGGAGAGAAATTAAAGCTCTGTTGTCAAGAGACTAGGTTACACTAGGCAGCCCACAGTGCCTTCACAATGCCTAAATGTACTTTCTGCTGTCATTGGTTACTCAGTGACACAACAGAGCAAGAGACTGGATCTCCTCTTGGAGGTTTTCTCAATGAATGATAAAAGTAATTCGTAATGTGCTTGCCTGGCATTAGACCCCATTTTACATTTTATAGTTTCAACATGCATGAAAGCTGTCTTGTGTTCCTCAGTACATCCCTGAGGGATAGGTGTATTCTCATTGAACACATTAGGGAACCGATTAGTTCATTTTCTTGGCCACTCGCCCTTTAAAGGTGCCAGGACTGAGACACAAAACTGGACCACTTGTACTGTCTTAAGTTATTTGTGCCTCTGGGTCTTCTGAATGAAGGATAAAGTTCCCAAAACTTTGGCCAGTTTGGATCATGAAAAAGAACTGGATGGTCACAAATATGAAAATAATTTATTCCACTTACATGTCACACTCAAAATAAGCATTGTCAGACCCAGCAAGGTCTACCAGTTTGCTAATGAAGGAGGTGGTAAAATGGTACAATGCTCCAGGGAAGCACTGGAATAGGACCAAAACCCCAGAGTGCTTTCTAATAATAGTTTATCTGATTGTGAACTGGACAAGCCAGTTAATTCCTGAGCTACTGATCCCTTATCTATAAAACAGGAATAATACCTACATACAAATCCCATGAGAAGGCGTTTATGAAAGAACCTGGGCATTATACACATGCAACAATTTATTATTAACCATTTTAAAGAAAAAAAAACAACCATCCATCTTTATGCCTTAAAGAACAGAATGAAACAATGATAACACTTGAGTTTATACACAGAGAACTTACAATGGCCTGTTGAAATGCCCAGCTGAAACTAAAATTCCATGAAGGTTACGAAAGAGGATACTGGAAATCTATAATATGAAAGCTGGAACAACTCTTAAAATATTCCTGTGATCTAAGCCACACATTTTATAGACACAGAAATCAAGATATTTCCTAAGGTCTCTTGATAATTATCATATTATGTAAGCATTAAAATTCAGATTTCATGAACTATTGAAATAAGGGATCATTCCAAATTATTAACAGCCATGAAACATCCTTGAAAGAACTAGACTGCATCAGGCCAAAGAGCTTCTGAGCTCGTATTACAAATACATGGATTCCTCAATTGCACATGAGATTTATGACCTCTACAGTTCTTTGTATCTTTGGAAAGAAAGGACCACCATCTATTTTGCAGCATAGCCAAACTATAACTATTTCTAGCTAACTGGTAAGGGCAACTGCTCAATCTCTTTGGACAAAGTGTCTAGGTGTCCCACGACTCTCCCTTTAAGACAAAGTAAGATGAAAAAACATCTGGGTCCCCAAGTGACTTTTGGGAAACCTACATTATCAGCCTAGCTTACCTGGACTAAATAAGGAAGAAAATAAATACCCTAAGCCATTTTTAATCTCTTTGGATAATGAGGTTTTATCCTAAATATCTTGAAGTTAGGAGAAAAACCAAAAGATCCTTTTAAAAACAGCCGATGCATTTACCCTCTTCTGTCCTTAATCTGGGATACAACTCAGTGAGACCCACAGTTCATAATAAACCACATATAACCCAAAAACATCAACTGAGGAAGAACTTTCATTCTTGATGCTAAAGTACAGAGCTGTCCTTTTACCAGTTTTAAGGTTTTATTTACCCCCATGTGCTCCAAACTGACAAGAAAAACAACAATAGCTCAAATTACCACTTCATAACAACCAAAATTATAGGCAGAGATCTGGCTGGACTTTCACAGTGGCAATTCTTACTAAATGTACCACCAGAGAGAAACATCTCATTAAGACAATTTCAATTTTTCACTGAGGTGCACAGACAAGACAATCTTTGAGGTCATTTCCAGCTCTGAATCTGTGACTTCTAAATACTTAAAAAAACATTTTATTGGAATGAAAAAGGAATAATGCCTAGAAGAAATAAGAACATTCTTTAAAAGTAGAATATGTTAAGTCTTTTATGGAAAATACACAACCTAGAATACTAGACCCACAGCTATGTACAAATGCACACACTCCTAGCTTAATCCTATTCATAGTTACAAACTCTATTCCAATACTATTGCTTTTGTTTTAACATAGGAGTATTTATCCAAACAAGGAAGAGAACTCAATGAATGAAGTTTCCAGCTCTGAGTTTCCATGAAAGGTTGAGTCTGAAGGAAATAGGTCAAACTGATCTGCCTTTCTTCAAACCAGCAAAAATCCTGATGTAATCGCTGCATCAATCACAGAGGGAGCCCAAGAGAGAGTGCTTCTCAAAGGGGAATGCTCACGTTTCTGATGGCTCAAAATGAGGACAGTACCTCTCAAAGGGCCTAGGGTGTGATCCAACTTTGCCCCTCCCAACCTCCACCACCAAAATACTCCGGACAACCCTGAAGTTAAAAGGGGCAAATTCAAAGATTTTATTTTATTTTATTATTTATTTAGTATTTTATTAGAGACAGGGTCTCACTGAGTTGCTTAGTGCCTTGCCATTGCTGAGGCTGGCTTTGAACTCATGATCCTCCTGTCTCAGCCTCCCAAAGTGCTGGGATTACAGGCGTGCACCACTGCACCCGGCTGAAAATACAAAGTTTTAAAGAATGAGAAATTTTTAAGACAAAAGTAAAGGAGGAACTTTGAGAACTCACCAGGACCTAAATATCTTAGTGGCTGCCAAATTAACTCCGCCGACAACAATGAGTGTGTATTGAGCACATTGGCTCTAGAGATAGAGGATGAAAAACACCCTCATAGATCACAGTTTGGGGAGACAAACAACACATAATAAACAGTTAACTACAGAAGCTAGTCACACTGAGGAGCCAATAGGTCCAGAGCTGGGATAATAAAAAAATCAGTTCCTGGGACGAGGAATCACCAGGGGGGTCAGTGAAGGCCTCCCTTAGGTAGTGAGTACTAAGCTGAAAGCCATTCAAGAAGGAGCCAGCCAAGCTCCCAGCCCTTACTGGCCAAGCCCAGGTCTGCAGAACACATGGCCTCCCACCAAAAATCAGCCACTGGCACATTCCCTAGATTCAGGAAGCTAAGGAAGAGGACTCTGGGCAACAAAGAAGTAAAGAAATGAAGGAAGGAGTAAACATCTACCAAGGGAAGGGTATGGTAGAGCCACCCTTAGTATCACTAAGCTGTCCCCTCTGCAAAAAAGAAAACTAGGTTTAGGAAAGGTTAGTGGTTCACACAGAGTCACATACCTCTCAGGGGGATGAACTAGGAGCATCTGACAGGCACATTCAGTTTCTTTCATTTTATTGCAATTTTTTTCATTTTTGAACAAAACAAGAATTTTGCACAGATTATAATGGTATACTACTCATATGAACTAAAAATTTTTCATGTATGCTATCAACTAAGGCTCAAATGATCTATTGTTAAACTCAAAAAGTTTCTCCTAGTACAGCTCCTAAAAATTAATTTCTCTTCTTCATAAAGTGACACTGATTAACATTTTAACCATCTCTATGTGATCTTCTAAATATGTACTTCAGTGGGGCACAGTGGTGCACACCTGTAATCCCAGCGACTCAGGAAGCTAAGGTAGGAGGATCACAAGTTCAGGTCAGCCTCAGAGACTTAGGCCCTAAACAACTTAGACCCTGTCTCAAAATAAAAAATAAAAAGGGCTGGGGATGTGACTCCATGGCAAAGCACCCCTGGGTTCAATCCCCAGTACCAATAAATAAGCAAATAAATAATTTATCAGCAAAAATATAAAGCTCAAATGTCCAACAATACAATAATAACTGATGATACAGAAATATAATAGAAGATTACTTAGCAATTTTAAATGATAAGCATGTAGATTCCTCATACATGGAAACATAGTATTAACTGATATTAGTCTAATTAGCCTAATTAATTTAATATTAAAAGCATAATATAGAATTATACACTGACTACAACTTTGTGATAAACAGACTTTTTTTTTTTTTTTTTTTTTTTGTACCAGGAATTGAATCCAGGGTTGCTTAACCACCAAGCCAAATCCCCAGTTCTTTTTATATTTTATTTAGAGACAGGGTCTTGCTAAAATGCTAAGGGCCTCACTAAATTGCTGAGACTGGCTTTGAATTTTCGATCCTCCTGCTTCAAGCCTCCCGAGTCACTGGGATTACAGGTGTGTACCCCCACATCCTATAAAAGCACACATTTTTTTTCAACACAGATGATAAATAAACAAAGAAAGTTTGTTGCTACACTGGCAATTCATTCCTTTCAAATACTAATGTATTTGATTTTCACATTTTTATTAGGATTATTTTGCTTAAGTTCACATCATAAAATATAAGGCACCTTTACAAAAGAAAACAATAATAAAGAAATAAATGTCTTTAAATGTGGACTTTCTTAACATCTATCCAGAGCATGGGCTCATGTTCTCTTTATCACTTGGAATTTTCAAAGCATAAATATCAGGAGAGATTTTTCTTATTTTAACTCAATTCAAGTACTTAAGCATCTTAATATTGACCCAATAGAAAAAGACAGTGCAAAGGTGAGTCTATAGTGAAATACTAATATAAACACTGAACACCCTGCAAAATTTTTCTGTAGAGACTAGAGTTGTGGACAATTGTTGCAAAACACATCTGGGTCACCCACACAGAGGTTTACCCAAAAGCTCTGATTTGTGAAGTTCACCCAAAGCTCTGATATCTTCTGTGCGGCTACCTAATGTGTTAAAATGCTACACTGGCAATTCATTCCTTTCAAATACTAATGTATTTGATTTTCACTAAAGGCAATAATTGATGGAGCTGTAAAATGTTGCCTGTGTCACCTCGTGGCACTGAAAACACATTACTTTAGTATTTCAAGACCATCAGCACAGCATTGAAATCCATGAGTCAGGGCATACAAAGATTCTGCAAGGCACTTCTGCTTGTATTTAAGAATTTAAGTGGTTTTATTTATTACCTATTGCCTAACAAACTTAAGTCTATTTAATGTGAACTATTAAATATATACACACAATGAAAATAACACTTAGGAAATATTTAACCTCATTTTGAGATAAATAAGAGAAAGATTAAAAAAAAAAAAAAAACAGAGACGTAGGGCTGGGGTTGTGAGTCAGCAGTAGAGTGCAAGCCTAGCATGTGTGCGGCCTGGGTTCAATCCTCAGCACCACATAAAAATAAATAAATAAAATAAAGGTATTGTGTCCAACTACAAATAAAAAATAAATATTAAAAAAAGAGATGTTACACAGAAAAAAAATTTTTTAACTAGTCTTCAATCCAAACTGAATATTTTATTTTATTTTATTTACTTTCATTTTATCTTGAAAGTTAGATAAAATCCAGTGGCCACTGTCTATTTTTTACAGTATTCTCTGAATCAAAGCGGCAGAGCAAATAAAAACAAAGCATGGATACTGAAAATGTTCTAAATGCCACTTTAAAATGGTTCATTTTGTAATACAAATTTTAGTTCAGTAACAACAAAAGGATGGTCACAGTGTATGTCTCTATTACCAAGAAAATACAATATTTATGTGACAAAGAGACAGTCTAACAAATCTAAGCAACAAAATTCTGAGGCTGTCCAACAAGAACATTCCAACGATAAAAAGTCATATATTCATGATTAGTGTATGAGATTTTCTTCAAAAGAACAAAGAAGAAAAAAGAATGTGCAGGGTGGGGGAATGGTTGAGAGTGTAGCGAAGCGAGACTGGCTGTAAGAAAATAATTTCTGAAGCTGGGCGATGGCTACAGACAGATCATGACATTGTTCCCTCCACTTGTTGTCTGTTTAAAACTGTCCACAGTAAACAGGTTTTTTAAATAATTACGTGTTTAGAACGAGCTTTAATCCTGGAACTAGGAACACACGGACAGCACTGGGTCTGTGAGAAGCTTAACGTGAGTCAGAAAACCAGCAAAAGTATCATCTTTATTGTTCTAAGAATATCTGACTTTTAATATTATGCATTGTCAACTTCTTTTCCTAATGAACAAGGAAGCTTAAGCAGCAATGGTTTATTTAAACAGACTTCATGCCAGAACACTTTATAAAGGGTACAGAGTTATAATATCTGCACATACCAGGAGTATCATAGGCCTTTTCCAAGTTGTTAATCCGATGATTCCAGAGAGTATTCACCTGCAAGGATAAACAGCCTCATCAGCCTAGGAAATGGACCAATGCCAGTAGACTATCCCCAGTCTCAACAGTAGTTTTTGGTCTTGGTTTTAATACTGAAATTTCAAAGCATTCTAAATCAAACATTTAATACTCCCACTGGTTTTGTGAATCCTGGTCAATCACTCCAGACTACCTTTCACTTCCAAGCCCACAAAGCATTTTTTTTTATTGACTGTGTATATTTTTCCTTAATGTCAATTAAGAACAGATAGAAATTAGTCTCTCCTTTTGGTCACTGAAGGAATCAATCAGTATTTCCAGTCGAGCTCCCCACTTCCAGTAGTGCCCAATCTGCTGCCAGAGTCAGCCTAATAAGGTACACATCAGGCCACCTCCTTGCATTAGGGACAGGCCAACTCTTCACAATGGGAGAAGCCTCGAGCCTGGTTTCCATATACCCTTTCATCTCCACCACACACCTGCCCTCCCTCACACCAGCCATGCTCTGGACATTCCTGGGCAATGTGCTTCTTTGTCTTTGCTGCAGTGCCCTTTCCTCCCAACACCCCTCAGCTGCCTGAAAAACTCTTACCCATCCTACAAAATCCCAATTAAGTCACCTCCTCTGACAAGCCTTTACTGATCTCACCACCCCATATTGCTGGAAATTCTCTGCACTACACTTTTTCTTCTTCAAAAATTCTCTACTATAATTTTAGGGGTGCATCTCTGTGTATTGTCTATCATGAACTCCAGGCATATCTCTGAATCCCTACCTCCAAGCACAGTACCTGTCACATGGTTGACAACTAATGAGTGTTCCTCAGCATTTATACCACAAACAAGAAGGAATATATACCGTGAGAAAGAGTTCATGTTGCAAAATGACATTATAATAAACAAGCTAAGATTCTCCACACAGAACAAGTATGTTGTCAAAACATGAACTAGAAACCAGGTTGGCCTTCTGGATAACACAGTTCGCTAAGCAATGGGGAAAGAATAAACAAGGTAGTTACTTATTCAGTCCAGAGACACCCTGATGCCACTTGAGCACACTTACCTTTGTGAAATAATTTGCATTTACAGTTACAAGGGCTTTCCATCATGTGTATGTTTTATTTGCCAAAATCCCTAAAATGCACCAGCTCACAATTACTGTTTATTAACCACGAATCAATAAGGATTTTACAGTGTCACTTCAAACTCAGAGCATAAAGGCCCGTTTGAAATTGCCCCATTTTCACAAGTTCAAAGTGAACCAAGCTGCAGCACCAAACCAGCAGAGGACAAGTCTGCCCGCTGACACCAAAGACCAAAACCCACGTGTGGGTAGATAGGTAGGCAGCTATTTCTTTGTATCCCATCCATGTTTCAATATCTGCCTGCCCAACAAGCACTATATCCTTCCAATCCCCTTAAATCCAACAGGATATTGCCTTCCCCTCGGCCACGTGTGCCTAGAGATGCCGAAGGCTTGTGACTCACCCCGAGCGTTTGGGTTACATCTACTTTACAAATCAGAACTGCAATCCAGGAGACCCATGGCTCCAAGCTCCCACTCGGCTTCCAAAGACTTAATGCTGTGACTTTGACCAAGTCATGTCCCTTCTCTGCCCCTCACTCTGACTTCCTGAGAAATGCGTAAGTGAGGGAAACCACCTCTGGGTCTCTTCTGACTCAGTGACCACAGCAGTTCCTCAGAAACCCTGACATCCAGTATGCATGTGTCGGTGTGTGTGTCCACGTGTGCATGTGCGAAGCCTGCCTGAGGGACTCTGCTGAGGAAATGAGAGCTGTTTTTGTGAAAACATAACTGAAAATTGGACTGCCCCCGAGGGAAACACAAACCACCCACTCCAGTAAAAAGTAACTGGACTGTGAATTATCCATTGGTGTTTGCTATTTATGTCACTGGTCTCTCCTATTACAGACCCCTGTGGTTCAGCTTTTGAACATGATAATTTTTTTTAAGAATTCAACCTTTATTTTATTTTGTTTGTTGTTGTTTATGTTTCCATGTGGTGCTGAGGATCAAACGCAGCTCCTTAACCGTCCTGAGCCATAGCCCTAGCCCCTCGAACATTATATTTTCCATTAAAACCATATTGTTAAAGTAACATGTTCAGCTCAGACCACAAAAGTCCATACAACAGTGACATGACTAAGCTACACTTTCCACCTCCTCCCAGCTACCTCATCCTACTCCTCCATGTTAATCTAGTATGTTTACATGTTTCATGCATGACAGATTTCTCTCTCAATTCCTATCACTATACACATAGGTGTATGTATTTGTGTATGTGCAGGTATGTGATTTTTATAAAAATGGGTCATAAAAGATACACCTTTCCTGCTCTTTTTCTCTCTCAGTAAATACTTCATGGAAAACTCTTCATTCCACAGGACTAGCTACGATTCATTTCAGTTTAATGGCGACACAATATCCATCGTGTGCCTGGACCTAACTTATTCTATCATTTCCATACTTGTGGACATTCATTCTCATTTCCAATTTTTGGTCTTACCAAACGATGGCATAGTAAACATTAATGAACATATATCTTTAAATATAAGGCCTTTCGTGTCTGTTGGATAAAGTCTCAAGAATGGAGTTGTTAGTTGTTATTTGTATTTTTTATTTTAATAAATCATGACAGATGTAAGTGTCATTTCTTTCTTGGCAGGGGAGTGGTGTTTGCTATTTATGTCACTGGTCTCTCCTATTACAGACCTCTGTGGTTCAGCTTTTGAACATGATTGAACCCAGGGCCTCATGCATGCCAGTCAAGTGCTCTACCACTGAACTGCATCCCCAGCCCAAAAGGCCTATTTTATTTTTATTTTTTATTAGAGCTTTATAGTCATACATAGTAATTGGGTTCACCTCAACAAACTCACACATGCATGGAAATGGATTTCAGTTCATGATCCTCCCCTCCCCTATTCCCACTTGTCTCCCTTCCCCCACAATTCTCCTTCCTCTGCTCTACTTCCTTTTGCTCATCTATTAATTTATACTTGATTGGTTCTTTATGTTATTGATACAAGTGTCATTTCAAATAAAGGGTTCTGAGACCAAAAAATAAATAAATAACAAAAAGCCTATGCTATCTTTATTTCTTCCTTTGGAGTGGTATTTTGTTAACATGCACTAGCAACAATCTATGGAAAACCTACTTTTAAAATATATTCAAAATGTAGATGATAGATAAGAAATAGCAATAATCTCAAAATAGATTTGACAAAGATACTTAAGACCTTGGAGAGGAGAAATATAAAACTTGTAGAGCAATATTAGATGAAGACCCAAATAAGGCATGTATCAAGTTCGTGTATTGGAAGACAAACTATTTAAAGCCATCATTTCCTTTTTTTTTTTTTTTTTTTTTTTTTTTTTTTGTACCAGGGATTGAACTCAGGGCCACTCAACCACTGGGCCACATCCCCAGCCCTTTTTTGTATTTTATTAGAGACAGGGTCTCACTGAGTTGCTAAGTGCCTCGCTATTGCTAAGGCTGGCTTTGAACTCGTGATCTTCCTGCCTCAGCCTCCCAAGTGCTGGGATTACAGACATGCGCCAACGTGCCCAGCTTAAAGCCATCATTTCTATCTGAATGGTTTTATGGACTCACACACACCCAGGCTGAATCCCAGTAGGATCTGTGTAAACCACCCTTCTTTAGAAGGTGCTTTAGGAAACTACATTACAGTCCCAGGCAGGAGCTGTAGGTGCCTCCTTCTCAGTCCTGACCTCTACAGCAAACACCCAGCACACTTACTTTTACCATTCCCTCCTTCTTTTCAAATCCAAGGAGTCCCTAAGGCACTTGGGGAATGCTGTGAGTGGGTGTGTTGGGGGGGCAGACAGAGGAAGGAAGAGTTGTATGGTGAGAAGCTTCTGGGATGGTGGCAGCAACAACTGCTGCAGTTGGGGATGGATCTTTCAAGAGTGGAGATTAGGGAATAGATGCTCCCATTTCATCTAAAGGAAGGATGGAAGTCACAAACAGGGAAGTGTTGAGGAAGGAGAAAAAAAAGAGGCAGTGTATTCAGTGCCTCTACCTTCTTAGTGGCAGCAGTGACAGGAACTCTACCAGAGGGGAGTCAAGAAGTTCCCTTACCAATGGGTTTTCATGGTTCTCAATGCACCATGATGCTACTACTGTGTGTTTTGTGAGGGCTTGGACCTATGCATCCTCACTCAAGTACTGCTACAGTACCCTAGAAGGCACTTAGTGAGAGATGGCAAAAGCCAATGAATGAATGAATAGAGACCAGAAATAGGAGCTGAGCTTGCTCAAAAATGACCATGTAACTCTAACCACACGTTTGCCCTCTGTGCTTCCTGAAAGGGTGTACCAGCAGCAAGAAGCAATGCCATCAGCATCCTTCACACCCAGCACAAGATGCAACTTGCCCTGAATGAACAAGCAAGAACCTATTTTCTAACACCAAACTATCTCTATATTATTATAATGAAGTTCATTAAATTTTTTAAGTTCATTTGCAACCCACTTGTAGCATACAGAAAAAGGAGAACCCTTTCTTTTTTTCTGATAATGCCAAGAAGGCCTCTGAGATACTCCAGGCAGGAGTCACTGTCACCCACCACGTATGGCTAATGTGCTTTAATTTTCCAGCTTAAAAATCAAATCATTAACATCAAAAGCTTATAATTCCACTGCCCTATTTTCCTTTGTTAATCCACTAACATGCTTTAGGACAAAAATGTTCTGGATCATTTGTCAAAAGCTGCTGTGTCTAAACATAGAGATTAAAAAAAAAAAAGCCATGTTGTAAATGTGCCATGTTTACCTTGTAAATAAGCACAGAATAATTTATCAAACCTCTCAAAAATCTATCTTGCCCTATAGTCTTTACGCCGGCAACTAGAAAAAGTATGTTGAGGGATGTAGGGAGGTTCTTCCCTTTCTGTCTAGTATGACTCGTTACAAAAACTAAGTAAATGGGCAACTGGCCATTTCTATTGCACATATGATTGTTACCAAAATGCCCTGCATAAAACACGTCTATTCCCTTTACTGTGATTACAAACTGCATTGATATTTTTAAAACATTGATAGGGTTCTAGCATGGCCCAGGCTTGGTGCTAGGGTCTCAGGCTTGGTGCTAGGGTCTGGTGACCAAGAACACTGCAATATGTTCTTAGGTTCTTTTTTTTTTTTTTTTTTTTTGGTTGTAGATGGACACAATACCTTTATTTTATTTATTTACTTTTATATGATGCTGAAGATCAAACCCAGTGCTTCACACATGCCAAGAGAGTGCCCCACCACTGAACCACAACCCCAGCCCCACACTGCAATGTTCCTTAATTACACTCTCACAAGATCAATCCTGAAGCAAAACCATCCTACCCAGTTTACAGATGAACAACTCATACCAAGGAGCTCAATGATGTACATGAGGCACAGAATTTATACATGTGCTGTCATGTAAATTAAGAGATTGAAGAAAATCAACAAAATTACATTTAAAATACTAAGCCAGTATTTGACCAGTATGATAGAAAACATGTTGTTTACTGAAGGAGGCTTCAGAACGTTTATATTCGTTGTTTTCCTTGGGCCATTCATTCCTTTTTATGTTTAGTCACTGCATTTTTTTTTTTTTTTGAAAATAGGTTTACCTTAGGGTTCACCAATGTCTGCCCCTTTATAAGAAAGTGGAATATTGCCAGAGAACCATGGACTTAGGAAAGGCATTATCAGAATTCAGATCATTGACTTGAACAAGAGAGAAATGAATGGATGCAGGTGACAAAAGATATTAGGGCTAACAGAGAAAAATGAAAGAAATAACCAATTCTCTACCACTTTCCTGAAATATATCCAAAGAATCATACATGTCAGCAAAGTAAGAAATTTTTTTTTCTGAGATAGGAGAAACAAACCAATGCAACTCTCTCTATTCCTTAATTAAATCTAACTCAGTGTGGTAGGCTGGACCTCCCATAATCTCAGTGGGATCTAATTAATATTAACTAGACACACCCCAAATTGAGAGCTAGCACTGCATGGCTTGAACACAGACATGGAGTCCTCTTATCACCACCCACCAACTTCAGGTTGTTTTGAATGGTGGCTAATCTCTTAGCATCATGAACTTCAGGAATAATAATATATCGAGTCATTAACCAAGGATACCAGGAAGAAAATAAATGATCATGAAGTGCTCAAAAATAAAGAGTACATTAAAAATGTCCCCTTCAACTTGCTGAAAATATAAATGTCAAGTATAGAAAAGATTCTCTGAGGACTTTTTCTTTTTTGAGACATGGCCTTGCTAAGTTGTCGAGGCTAATCTCAAACTTGAGATCCTTGTGCCTCAGCCTTCAGAGTCACTGGGATTACAGGCATGCACCACTGCACCCAGCTTGGGACTTGTTAATTCTTTTTTTCTTTTTTTGGTACCAGGGATTGAACTCAGAGGCACTAGACCACTGAGCCACATCCCCAGCCCTGCTTTGTATTTTATTTAGAGACAGGGTCTCATTGAGTTGATTAATGCCTCACTTTTTGCTGAGGCTGGTTTTGAACTCGCAATCCTCCTGTCTCAGCCTCCCGAGCCACTAGGATCACAGACATGCACCACCGCACCCAGCTTAGGACTTGTTAATTCTTTTTTTTTTTTTTTTTTTTTTTTTTTTGTGGTACCGGGGATTGAACTCAGGGGCACTTGACCACTGGGCCACATCCCCAGCCCTTTTTTGTGTTTTTATTAGAGATAGGGTCTCACTGAGTTGCTAAGTGCCTCGCCATTGCTGAGGCTGGCTTTGAACTCGCGATCCTCCTGCCTCAGCCTCCCAAAGTGCTGGGATTACAGGCGTGCGCCACCCGCACCCGGCTAGGACTTGTTAATTCTTAAATGTAATTTTAAATAGGTAACATATCCCCTCAGGATTCAGACAAGTAATGGAAGCCTAAAAGTTTCAGGCTCAGAGTGAGAAAAAATAACCCTGTATTATGCCATGTTCAACAAAACAGTATTTTCAAGTGAATGTATTTGTCCCTTGAACCTAATTTTGTATCAAATACATAACCAAAATTTTTACTAAAACCAAAAGATTTGCCAGTTTAGCTGATATAGCAGGCTATAAAGTATGTAATATTCCTGCAAAGCTTGAAATATGAGGATATTCTTTTACTGTGTTCCCATGTGGGTTTGAAGTAACCTTAGACCTAAGTTGGCACTTCAACTCAACTACCTAGTTTCATTTGTCAATAGAACTTCTGAATGGGGTTGAGGGTGTAGTCAGTGATAGAGCACTTGCCTAACATGCTAAGGGCCCTAGGGTTCCAACCCCAGCACTGGGAAGAAGCGGGTGGGAGAGGGGAGGTAAAATAAGGAAATGAAAAGAAAGGAAGAAAGTAATTTCAGTGGACAAATAAACATGGAATGAAATATACAATGACATACCATTTCACAATAAAGAGAAATGAAATAATAACAAATGCCACACCTGTATGACTCTTGAAAACATGTTAAGTGGAAGAAGTCAATCATAAAAGACCACATAATGTATGGTCTCATTTATATGAAATGTCTAGAAGAGATGAATCTAGAGGGACAAGTAGGTTAACCAGTGTGAACCTGGATAGAGGGCTGGCACACGGAAGAAAAATGGGGGTTAACAGCTAATAATATTTGGAGGTAATGAACAATTTCTAAAACTGGCGGGGTGCAGTGGCACACGCCTGTAATCCCAGCACTTGGGAGACTGAGGCAGGAGGATTATGAGTTCAAAGCCAGCCTCAGCAATGGTGAGGCACTTAGCAACTCAATGAGACCCTGTCTCTAATAAAATACAAAAAAAGGGGGGGGGCTGAGGATGTGGCCCAGTGGTTGAGTGCCCCTGAGTTCAATCCCCAGTACAAAAAAAAAAAAAAAAAAATCTGATTGTAGTGATATTGGCTCACAAAACTCTGAACTTACTGAAAACTGCTGAATGGTACCCTTTAAATGAGTGAATTGCATAGGAATTTAATAATACTTCAAGAAAGCTGGGTTTTTTTTTTATTTCTGCAGTCCTCAAATCATAATTTTGCTGTTTCCATAAAAACCTTAGTTTACCTATCTCTAAATCAGTTTCAGTGTGCTATTAAGCCCCTTCTTGCAGAAATACACACTGAAATAATGGCTGCAGTTACAATATCTAGAATTCCTCTTGAAATAATCCAGCAAGTCTTAAAAAGAGGCAGTGGTGTCTGGTATACGGCAAACAGATGTTGACAATAACTGAAGCTGGTGATGGGTAAATGGGACTGGGGGGCTGACACAATATAGTCATTATACTCTTCTTTCTATATTTGATGAGATTTAAAAATTTTTATAATGAAATGTTCAAAGAAGAAGGACAGTCTTAAGACTTCCTTGTCACTTCTATGCTCTGTCTCTATTCTGGTTACATTTTTTAAAATATATTGAAATATTTACACTGAAATATTTACACATGAAAAGATGTGATGCCTGAGATTTGCTTTGAAATAAGGGAACTTAATCTGACAAATGGACTAGGAGCATGAAGGATCTAATTCTTGCCCTCCTCGCAATACCCACGTTTATAGAGTCTCGGAACCCACAAGGCCAGCAGCAGAGCCCAGGGAAGAAACCTCTGTTGAAGTGGGGTGGTGAAGGGTATCTGTGGACTCATTGTACAGTGTTCATGTAAATCTAAAATCTTCCATAATACAGGTTTTTTCAAAAACAATCTGTCTCATCTATATGAGTTCAAAACTTAGGACAAAATTGAAAAATTTTCCCCCTAATATACCAAAGGATCATGATGCCTAATGCCACCCTCTTAAAGTCATACTTAGTTGTTCTACAGATGTAGTATTCACTGATTCTGTTGTCACTGTACACATTATGGGGTCAACCTCAGGAACAGATCACAAAAAAATAATAATAATAACCTACAGTTACAGGGTTGCATACAACCTGGAGGGCTAGGGGAAGGGGAACATGTGAAAAGAACTTCTCAATTCCAAATCTCTTATTCCTTCTGTGCTCTGGTTGCTCTGGCCTTGCAACAATATGCCCACCTGGTAAGCCCAGGATATTGGCCTTCATCTTCTGGTTGAGGACCTCTGTTTTATACTTTATCAAATCCAGTTGTGGCTTGACTGACATTTAAGTGCATTTACTTATCTCTGAAATAACTCACAATTGCAAATTGATTTGGGAACCTTAATTTTCAAAGGAAAAACATTTTAATAATTCAAAACTAGTTATTTTTGAGAAAAAAATTGATTTTGATTATACAAAGAGCAAATCCCCCCCCATAAAAAAGAGTATACAAGATTCTGAAGTATGGTGTTTAGAGGAAGGAAGCAAGAGCCACCATTTGGTTGAAGGTAGACTGAGAAGTGGAGTAGGAAGCATAATGGAACTAATTCTTATCCTCCTGGAATTCCCATGCTTTGGGATTTCCCAGAACTCTCATAGAGTACAATGGCAGAATCCAGGAGCAGGGTGGGATTTTGTCTATATGATGCACAAATTGTGAACTTCAGTCACCACAGCATGGGATGTCCCTCAATAGGATCATCCAATATCAAAGGATTTCAAAAGAAGAGCAGATTGGCACCCATTGAAGTATAAAATTTCAAGTTAGGCTCAAGGAACCGAATGTTCTTAATGTTCTTATTCAAACAATTATTCTGTGTTCAATTAGTTCTCTCTACATTCTTAAAATCTGGTCTCGAATCTGGATATGTGTGGACCTACAAAAGCACAGTTCCTACAAATTCAAGATAAATAGTCATTACAGATCTTAGTAAAAAGTATAGGCATTGCCAGACTTTTAGATTTAGTTAGTTCATAGAAAGGTCATTTACTTTACTCATCTTCCACAAGCATTTCACAAAGACCAGTTTCCGACAAGCCTCAAGGAGTTGGATGCCTTGGAAGTTGTGAAATTGTTAGGAGATAGGGGTGAGTGTCCACGGATGCTTGCTCACTTGTAGCAACCTTTCTTAGTAGCCAAGCTTCCCTTGTCTTCCTGACTGGAGGAGAAGACAGAACTGGGTCCTGCTACAGCACAGACATCTCCAGCTAGCTGCCTCATCCGTCTGGAGCTCTGGCAAGCTCATCCATAATGACAGGTTTTGTTCCAATCAAATTCTCCACAGCAGCCTGCATGGCTCCAGGTACACATCGGGGCTAGGGCCCTCCTCTAATGACCAGGTACAAACAGGCAGTTACACACACCCTCTCATTATCTTCCCAACCCATCCCCAAATAGAGAAGAGCCGTCCAACACCAGATATATTCCATATTTATGTGTGTCTTGATGAGAAAAACAAATGACATGCCATGAAAAACAAATGCACTATGTCATCCTGTCACTTCATCCATCCCACCAATACACTATGTGCCAGGCACTGTGGATACATCAGTGGACAAAATAGATCAAAATTCCTGCCCTCTGGGAGCTATCAATGCAGTAAGCACCAATGGCCAAAAAACAGTTTCTCGTTTTCCTACCACTTTCCTGTCTTCTACCCCCATCCTTCCAATCTCTCAAAGGGCTGGATATCTTTGTTTTATGATTTTAGCTTGTTGGGAACAGTACAACCCTTTGGTCTGTGAGAAAGACACTGTCCAGGTGTAACCCAATTCACCCTTGAAGTTGACTGTCTCCGAACTATTTTTCCTCCGTCTCTCAACATCTCAAAAAACTTCCAAGTGGCCTCAGGGTCTGTGCTCCCCAACTTCATCTCTGTGGGCCAAGCGAGTGGTAGTGGAGGGTACTAGTAGCCATTGACCCTGGACCTGGACCGGCCCCGCAGAGTAAGAGGGGTGTGTGCGTGTGGTACTCACCGAGGAGCCAGCCCAGAATGGGCATGAGTTCTTCACCTGCGGGGAGCTGCTCAGGGACAGCGCCCCGAAGCTGAGCGCCACCATGCAACAGCCCAGTATCAGCTGCAGCAGCCCGAGCGACAGCAGCGGGCGGGCGGGCAGCAGCGCCGAGCCAGGGGCGGCGGCGGCGGCAGCCGCAGCAGCAGCCCGGCGGGAGGAGAGCGCGGGCGGCGCGGTCAGCACCCCGCCGGCGGCGGCGGTGGCCGCGCAGCGAGGCCGCGCCGGGGGCTGGAGAGCGCCCCGGGGCCAGCGCGGCCGCAGCGGCGGCAGCGGCGTGTCTTGGGCAGCGGCGGCCGCGGCGCCGGGGCCCCCGGCCTGAGGTCCGCCCGAAAGCCCAGCCACTGGGCAGCAGGAGCCCGGGAGCACCACCGGCAGAGACATGGACGGGCGGGAAAGGGAGCGGCCGCCGGCGGCGGGGAGGAGACCCGGAGCGGAGCGGAGGGCGCCACGCACTGGGCACCGCGGGCGGGCTTCTAGGCGGAGGGGGAGGGAAGGAAATGCGCACGGCCCAACCACTTGCTGCCGCCGCTGCCCCGGCTCCGGCCGGCCGCACCCACCTGCCGCCCCGGCGGGTCCGCCTCCGGCCGGCCCCGAACACACCCTCACTCTCACCCACGCGCGCCCTCAGCTACCCCGCGGCCCGCAAGTGCGCCACAGCCTTGCAGTCCTCGCCGAACCCGGGCGGCTTCCTGGCGTCCAGGAAGGGTGCCCTGCCCAAAATCTTTAAACAAGTCTCTAGGGCTGGGAGGAACCCCGCAGCCAGAAGCTGGCCACCGGCAGTCAAAGAGTGTGTCCCCACCCGCTAAACTGGGACAATAGGGAAGCGCGTAGACCCTCGCCCCTCTGTGGTCATCCTAGAGAGGGTCTCAGCGACCTTTAATGCGAAGAGTCCAGCTTTATACTCCCCCAGCCCCGAGATGGGATGCTAAGAGGAGGGACTATAGGGGACTCGATGGGAAGAGGTTTAAGCCAAGGACTTCGGGAAGGACGAGGCCGCACGAAGTTACCGCTCCGGGGCGCCTACACTACAAAGATTCCCGGCGCTGACAATGCGTGGCCCCAGGCGCTCTGAAGGTGGCGAGCTGCGGGGGCGTTGGGGAGGTGGTGGTGCGGAGGTGGGCAGAGTGGCCGGGAGTGGGGAGGGTGTCCTTCCCGGCACCAGGGTAGAAGCTGGAGTGAGAAGGCGAGGTTACCTTGAAAGTATCCCGCATCTAAAAAAAAAAAAAAAAAAAAAAAAAAAAAAAAACCTGGTAGAACATAGAATCCCAGACTTCTGAGGAAATAGCCTAATAAAAATCATGATCTACTTAGGTAATTTATGAGACATCCTAAGAGCTTTTTTTAAAAATCGCCTTTGTAACATGATTTCCCCTAATACTATACCTTTTCCCTCCAAAGAATTCTAATGCGTACAACGTGTCATACATAAGGTGGTTATAATGGATTTTTTCCAGATAACAACCAGAGCAGTTTCAATTTGCAGTCAGTCCCTGTATTAGAAAGCTTGTCATATTGGCAGTGTGGGAGTATTTGATATCCTCCTGCTCAATAAACCAAGGGGAATGTGTATCAGTTTTTATGCCCTGCTTGTGAAGGCTGTATTCATTTTGGGCATTACTTACTTCAACCCACAATGTGATGTATTGCCAATGTGCGTGTGTTTACATAGACACTTTTTAAATTATTAAAGCACCTGTGATTAATAGTTCCTATGACTTCCTTTACAGATTGCTCTCAGGAATAAACTTCGGGTCCTGAAGGAGAAAGGAAATGTGTTTAAATGAAATATTTAAAGTCTGTTGTTTCTTTTCATTTAAAAACACACACACACACACACACACACACACACACACACATATGCTGTAGGTACCTACCTACAGCATATGCTCTTAAATTGCAGGTGATGATAAATTAAGTTTCTTAGGTGCCAAGGTTATGCCCTTTATTTTATACACAAGCTGAAAAGTATTTAATTTTTAAGAATGTATTACACCATGCAGTATAGTAAGTCTGCCCAAGTCTTAAGGTGTTCTCTCACTAAACATGTCTATTCTATTGGCCAGTCCTTGACACCTAAAACGCCCTATTAAAAATGCATTCCATGTGTCTAAGAATGTTAGAACTTCCCTTGCGGATAGCAATGACTGGAAAAGGGGTTTTGTGAGGAGGTGCTGGTGACCCTCCGTTTCTCAATGTAGGTGCTGATTACATAGATGAGATTCATTGTGAACATTCATAGAGTTACACTCATCATAGAGAAATGAGTTAAAACTATATAAAATACATCTCTATATTATACTTAAATACTTTAAAGTCTTTCTAAATACTCAAAAGGTTTTTTTAAGTTTTCTCTATACATAATCAGATAATAGCAGAGATCATTGAAACCCATACGTGGCTTTACACATTTTCTAAGGCTGCTACACCTTTTCCATAGCTACTATGGGTTGCTGTACTACTATTTTTTCTTTTTGTTATTGGCTACATTTATAGCTGTGAGTCTTCTGACGGTTATCATGAACACAAATCTCTCTAATATTGCCCCAACCTTTAAGCTTATGCCTAGTAACACCCTCAAGTATTTGGGTTTGGGATTCTGGTAACCCAAGCTTGATTCTTTGCATCCATCCCCCAAACACTTGCTAACAATAAATCTTTAGTCATAGTTCATCAGGCTACATGTCACCAAGCTCTATAGGATGATTCAGAACCACTGATTCCAGGTTGGCTTAAAAAAAATAATCAAGTGAGAACTTAGGAACACAGTCTAAAAGTTTAAGTTAAGCATGGAGTTATCATTTGACCTAGTCATTCCAATTTGAGGTATTACCCAGAAGAAATGAAAACACACATACACACAAAAACTCATATACAAATAGCAACATTATTCATAATAACCAAAAGATAGAAGCAACCCAGGTGTCAATCAACTGGATGAATGCATAAATAAAATGTGGAATATCCATCCAATTGAGTATTTTTGACAGTAATAAAGGAATAAAATACTCATACATGCTTCAGCATGGATGAACTTTGAAAAAGTGAAAGAAGCCAGCAGGAAAGATCATGTATTATATAATTCTATTTATATGAAATGTCCAGAACAAACAAATCCATAGAGACAAAAAGTAGCTTGGTGGTTGTAGAGGACTGGGGAAATGGGGAGTTTGAGGAGAAGGGTGAAAACTAAAGAGAATGGGGTTTCTTTTTAAGGTGACAAAAGTGTTTTTAAATTAGTTGTGGTGATGACTGTATACTTCTGTGAATATACAAAAAAAAAAACCACTGAATTGTATACTCTAACTGGGTGTATTATATATGTGTGATATGTGAATTTTATCTCAATAAAGCTATTACCAAAAAACAGTGAGGAAGAACTTGTGCAAAACTTGACCCAGATGCTTCATTAATGTAGGGGAAAGTTCATGTTAATAATAGTTGTACTGTATTGTTTGATGGAACTCAGCTGCCAGTTCTCATCAAGATCAAAGCTAAATTCCAAGAAGGTTCCATGTACCTCCCACCAACTCTTCCCTAGCTGGACATGGTTTCCCACTCTCAAAGCCTGCTCCATTGAGGGGGTTAGGCTCTCTGCTCAGGTTCCTCCAGATACTTTAAGACAAACTTCTCAGTTCCTTCCACACTTCTCAGCAGAGCCACCTTGCCAGCTAATTAAAGGAGGTTATTCCTGTCAGAGTGGGAGCTGCTAAAGAAACTCTTTCCTCAGAACACATTCTCTGGCAAGCTGCCCCCAGCTTTTCTGTTTCTCAGAAAAATATCAGAGGAGCTGCTTTGACTTGAGGCCCTGTGAACTCTCAAAGCCTCTGTTAATAGGGCGGCCCTGGAGCAGCTTCTCAAGGGTGCTCAGCAGACCACAGAACCATGGTAAGGCATGTCAAAACACAGGTTCAAAGTGATGTGAGGAAAACTGGAAATCCACATGTAGAAGAATGAAATTAGATCCATACCTTTCACCCCGCACAAAAGTCAAATCAAAATGCATCAAAGAGTTAGGAATTAGACCAAAAACAAGGCACCTGCTAGAAGAAAACACTCCATCATATAGGTCCAGGCACCGACTTCCTCAAGAAGACCCCTAAAGCTCAAGAAATAAAATCAAGAATCTATGAGTGGGATTCCACTAAATTAAAAAGCTTCTGCACAGCAAAGGAAACAAGAGAGTGAAGAGAGAGCCTACAGAATGGGAAAGAAATATATTTGCCAGCAACTCATCTGACAGGGGATTAATATCCAGAATATATAACTCAAAAAAACTCAATACCAAAAAAAACAAACAACCCAATCAATAAATGGGCAAAATAACTAAACAGAAATTTCTCAAAAGAAGAAATACAAATGGCCAACAAATATATGAAAAAATATGAAGCATCTCTAGCAATCAGGGAAAAGCAAGTCAAAACTACACTAATATTTCACCTCACTATAGTCAGAATGGCCGTTATCAAGAATACAAATAACAGTAAATGGTGGCAAGAATGTGGAGAAAAAGGTACATTCATACATTGCTGGTGGATATTAGTATTATCACTATGGAAAGCAGTGTGGAGATTCCTCAAAAAAATAGGAATGGAAGCACCATATAACCCAGCTATCCAACTCCTCAGTACTTACCCCAAAAGAACTAAAATCAGCATACTATAGCAATATAACCACTTCAATGTTTATAGCAGCACAATTCACAATAGCCAAATAATGGAATCAACCCAGATGCCTGTCAATAGATGAATGGATCAAAATGTGGTATATATACACTATGGAGTTTTACTTAGCCATAGAGAAGAATGGAATAATGGCATTTGCCAGTACATGGACAAAAATGGAGAACATCATGCTCAGAACCCAGACTCAGAAAAGCAAAAGTCAAATGTTTTCTCTCATATGTAGAAGCTAGAGTAAAATAAGGGAAAGAAGGCAGTGGGCACAGAGATCAGATATCATAGAGACACAAGGAAGATCAGTAGAGTAGAAGAAGAATGGGAGGAATATGTAATGAAGTTAATGATAATCCTGTTACATATAAATGTGCTGAAGGGAATTCCACCTTTATGTATGTGTAGAAAATACCAATCAAAAATAAATAAATAGGGGCTGGGGCTGGGGCTCAGTTGCAGAGCACTTGCCTAGCACATGTGAGGCACTAGGTTAGATCCTCAGCACCATCTAAAAATGAATAAGCAAAATAAAAGTATTATGTTCATCTACAACATGAATAATAAATAAAGGAGTGAAAGGAAGATCAGGAGAGTAGAGGTAGGAAAACAGGGAAGGGAAGAGGGGAAGAAAAGTGGGGAGGGATAGAGTGTTATGGGAATTGAAATCAAATTCCTTGCATGTATGATTTTGTCAAAATTAACCCAAATAGTATGTATAATTATAATGCTCTAAAAATAAATAAATCCCCTAAAATGCAGGTTCACAGGCTTCCCACATACCCATGGAATTAGACCCCCTGGAATGAAAGACTAGGAACCTGTATTTTAACAAATTTAGAAAAATATTTGTATATGGTAATATTCAAACTCCAGAATTTTAGTATGGGGATTTTTATATGGGAGGAAACTAGGTACAGCATTTTGTTAGAAGGGAATTTGGTTTAAAAACAACCCACATGTAAATATGTTAAGGGGGAGGATTTTGCTGGTCCCTTCTTATAATGTAAACCCCACAAAAGATAATTCAAGCCAACTGTCCTAAAAAATTATTTATGGTTCATGAATTTCTAGGGGAAATAATCTATACCTATGTGTGTGTATGTAACAGAGAATGTGAATATGTGTGTGTATGTGTGTGAAAGAGAAAGAAAAAAAAAAAAAAAACTTCAGAGCTTCCTGCAGTTTCAAGTTTCTGTAGAAGTCAAAGCTGTAATTCACCTTTGATTGGAGACTGTTCCTTTGTTCTCAAGAAATTTCTTGAATAAATCTTTTAATTAAGCAAATGTGAAGCTCAGACCTTTCTGAAACATTTGTTCAGGAAACAGTTGTATAACAAGAGAGGTCATCTTGGAATGGTGTGAGCAGACTTTCCTATCCCAAAGGAGCTCTTTGAAGTGCTGGTCAGATTTACCAGGGGAACTTTTAAAAATATATATGATCTGCTGGGTGTGGTGGCACATGCCTGTAGTCCCAGCAGCTCAGGGAGGCTGACACAAGAGGATCAGGAGTTCAAAGCCAGCCTCAGCAACCATGAGGCACTAAGCAACTCAGTGAGACCCTGTCTCTAATAAAATACGAAATTGGGCTGGGGTTGTGGCTCAGTGGTTGAGTGCCTCTAAGTTCAGTCCCTGGTACACCCCAAATATATATATATATGATCGCTAAAGTCCTGTCTCTATGCAGAGATACTGATGTATGAGGTCTGCCATAGGAGTGAAGCCTATGCAGATATATTTCGTGGAAACTCTCCTGAAATGCCAGATGCAGACACTATCCTTTAAAGCCATGTCTGACACAAATACATCTTTCCCAGGTAGGGATTTAGAGAAAAAGAGAGCTTCTCTCCAGCAACTGTTCAGGACATGAGGACCTTAGGCCCCCACCTCTAATCTGGGTAGAGGGTTGGACATCCCTGACAGTGAAGCTGGAGGAAAGACAGTCAGAGGGACTTGGCCTGCAGTTGGCACAGCCCGGTAGACTGAGCTGTGGGTTTTTTAAGAGTGACAAACTCCAGGGGAAGGAACCCCTGTGCAGACGTGTGTGCAAATCCTCATCAAGCTATGTTAAGAGATTTGTGCACATCTCTTTATGTCAGTCAAACAACCACAATGAAAAAGTCAGGATATGTGTGAGAACAAATTCTGTGCCTCCGTGGGCATGTAGTGACTTCAGGGCTCTTACATTATCCTCAAACCTGGACACTGTTTGTGATACAGAGCCCCTTGGGACTCCCCTAGTTACTCAGAGCAGGTTTGATGTGATAAAAGAGCTCTGTGGGGCAAACCCAGACTTCTGGGTCAGCTGGCCTCCCCCAGGCACCAGGCCCTTTGCACTTGCTGTTCTCTGATTCTGCAACAATTTTTTCCTCCAAATATGTTTCCCTGCCGTACTTTATTGACTTCACAGAGAAACCTCTATTGATTGCCTATCTAACATGTCACTTCCCCTCCTCCTTTACTCCCCATCCTCTTATTCTAGGTTTCTTCCTAGTACTTATCACCACCTGATTTTCCATTGATTGTTTTTTATAGTCTCCATGACAACATGGCAAATATAAGCTCCATGAGGTCTTTCCAACTCTAATATATATTTATAAAATGCCAGCAACATATAGATATTGGCTGTCTTCTTGATGTCATAAAATAGTTCCATGGTCTCCTTTAAATAGCAATATCCTAATTATGAATCATTCCCATGAGAAAATGTAAATAAAGTTGTGTGTGTGTTTTGTGTGTGTGTGTGTGTGTGTGTGTGTGTGTGTGTGTGTTAGAGAGAGAGAGAGTCAGTATGTGAAATGAAGCTGAAAGAGAACCCAGAGCCCCAAAGCCCTGGTATCAGGCTACCTGTGACTGGAATATCAGGTGTCCCATTTACAGAGGCTGTGTGATCTGTGAGCCTCAGAACCCCAGCCCCAGAGAGCAGGAACGATGTCTCCTCCTCAAACAAGCCACTTTGATGCTTAGGATATGAAGGACATGAAAAAGGATGAACTTGACTATATAAGACCTCTGAGGATACTAAGGTAACTACAACCAAACCATCTTGGTTGAGATCAGGTGGGTGAGTGCAGACCTAAGGTAGGTGGGGGAAGGGTTGGGGGTGCTGCATAGTTTTCTGTATTCATGGAAGTGGTATGTGAATGCAGTCTGGGAAAAACCTCTGAAACCCCTGGAAACTGAGATTTTAAAATAAAGCCACCAACCATAGAGACCCCAGTGGCAGCACAAAGCAGAGAGTAGAAATGCTGAGTATACTCAACTGAAAGTTAAACCTGAAACTGCTCCAGAAAGCAGTGGCCTGTGAAGTACCTATGCAGGGCATCTAGAATTAGAGAGCGAGAAGATAGACCAGACACTTAGGTCTCCTAATGTTTGTAAGACTCCAGGCACATTCTCTCATATAATACCACCAGCAACAACACCAAGCAGCCGATTTTTACCTATTTAAAAATGAAGACCCTGAGCTTCAGAGATAGCCAAGCACAGTAGCATGTCACTATAGTCCCAACTACTTAGAGGCAAAAAGATCATTTGAGCCCATGAGTTCAAGACCAGCCTGGGCAATATGGTGAGACCCTGTTTCAAAAAAGCAAAAACAAATGAAAAAGAGGTTCAGAGATATATGTAGAATGGCTTCCTTATACTCAAGCTTCAAAGCCAAAGCAAAACCCTAGGCCTCCTGACTCTAATTCAGTTTCTTTTCTAACACACCACAGCAATATTTTCTGTCCAACTTCATTCATGATTCAGGAAAGCATGAGGAGCCAAGGAAAATTTGAATGGCTTAAAGAAGACATTCAAATTCTGTCTGTCCCATACCCAAAGACTACTCGTGCCCTATCCCAACCATGTACTGGTCAGGGCTACCATGTTCTTGTGTGACTCTGCCTCCCTGTCTAGAATGGAGTCTGGGGCAGGCACCTGGCCTGGGGTGCCCATTATCAAGTGTCTTGTGGCCACACTTGGTTGTTTACTATGACAAGGCAAATCCACATAAGATGTTCAGATCAAAAAGTAGACTATCCCCTTAATATTCCCTAAAAAGGTTTTAAACCAAATTCAATATCCAATTCTTCTAAGTGAAAGAAGCCAGTCACAAAAGACCACATTATGATGACTCCATTCATGTGAAATGCCCAGAAAAGGCAAATTTATAGAGACATAAAATAAACTAGTGATTGCTTAGGGCTGGGGGGAATGGGATATTGCTAAAGACTTTAGGGTATTGTTTTGTTTTGTTTGAGGTGATAAAAATGTTCTAGTGATGCACATACCTATGAATATACTGGGTCAATTGCATAGTATGTGAATTATATCTCAGTACAACTGTTCAAAATCCGTTTCTGATTTTTAAAATATCTTCCTAAAATACATTACACAAATTCTTAGTTATATCAACCTCAAATCATTGTCAATAACATACAAAATAATCAGTAAATTTAGGAAAAAGCTTAGAACATAAGTTATCTCACTTTAGATGTTTTTCTAGGCTCTTTAAGCAATGTCACACATTTGAAAGGAGAATATCACAATTTCAGAAAAATGACATACATCTGAACAAAAAATAGGATAACACTCTCCACAACATGAAAGAATAGAAGAATCTATCAAATGCAAATGTCTTTAAAATTAAATTAAAAAGGTGTATTTAAATACCATAGGCTCCTACAGGTTTTAAAGTTGGAAAGAAAAAATAAATTTGTGTACTCTAAAAGTCACACAAGTACAAGTTCATCAAGTGATCAGTTAAGATGGGAATTGCAGATTTTGTAAGCAAAGGTTCATGTGTACAAACAAACTGAATCCAGCCAGTCATACACACAAGCCACATTTCTTTGATAACTTTTGAAGCCATGCCACAGAAGCCAAAGTAGATAAGGTCCACAGGACAGTGGTGTAGGCGAGAAGAGATGCCTGATGTCCGCAGCTCCAGGTCTTGCACCCAGCCTTAGTTTCCAGATTTAAATAACCTTAGATGGTGCCACATCTCATTTATGACAGCATTATTTTATTTCTAAGGAAGACTAACTGCTGCCAATTACTGGTAAGGCGCCACTGAGAATAAGACACATCCCAATTTCAGAGATGAAAAACTGTGGGGGAAAAAATAGTTCATTTAGGACAGATAAAATTTCATTAGGGGATAAACACCTCTTAGTCTTGGGAAAGTTTAGAATTTAGTGAATACAGGTTTTAATTTGGGGAGGATTTAAAATTAAGGACGTATACAAGTTTAAAGGGATTAAAAGCATGATATTAATATCTTAGTGTTTAGAAAGTTTGTGTATATTTGATATCCTATGTATTTGCAATGTTGAAGAACATTTGACTTTGAAGAGTGACACCCTCATAACTGGGATTTAAAACAAAATTGAAGGGCTGGGGGTGTGGCTCAGAGGTAGAACACTCGTCTCGCATGTGTGAGGCCCTGGGTTCGATCCTCAGCACCACATAAATAAAATAAAGGTATTGCATCTGCCTACAACTAAAAAAAATATTTTAAAAATAATAAAATAAAACACAATTGAGTAACTAATACTTAATGATGTTATGCTGAAAATTTTCCAAGTTCATGCATAATACTGGAACTTTAGGTCCATCTCATTTATAAGGTTAATTTATTGTCTTCAGACTAGTTACTTACATGCTCAGGAAGACTTGTTTGTTTGGTCAAGTAATTCAAATAAAAATAAAATAAAATATATTAAATTGATTATATGAACCAAAAGTAAACTTCAAAAGAGTCTTTTCTGCAAATATAAATCTTCTCTCAATGTAACCAGAAAGCTCGCATAAACAATCCTGAATAGCACATGATCCCACACCAATCAGAGTCTTTTAAATGGGCTCTGGGGGAAGAGTGGGTTTTCCTTGAAGGTGAGAGCTTGTAGATCAGGGTCTTGCTGGCCTTGTCTTAGGCTATGTGGAGGAATGCAGCTTGCATGGAGAGTGGAGTTGATGGGCAGATAAAAATAGAGGTAAGACCCAGAGAAAGAGATAGAGAGCCCTGGTTCCTGATGCTCCTGAGGTCCAGTTGTTTGCCACACTTCCCATATTCGGGTTCTTCAACTCACCCTGCAATTGCATGGGATATCTCTGTATCTTTCCAGTAAAATTCCCCCTTTCTGTCTACTTTGGTATGGATTTCTTCTTCTGGCCACACAAACGTATCAATGTTCCCAGATACCTGAATAAATTCATGTCTGAACCATACAATAGGAAGACCCCATCTCACAGAGGAAGAGGTATGTCATAGTCAACACTTACACATCATTAATAATGGATACCCTTGGGAAATTCTGCATTTAAGGAAAATTGTTAACAGTCACAGGTGAGAGTGGCAAATATACTGGGGTCTACTCAGGATCTAGAAAGGTCTGTTAGAAATGGTTGCACAGAGCCGGGCGTGGTGGCGCACGCCTGTAATCCCAGCACTGCACAACTCAGCAAGAAGTAAAACAGCAAGAAGTAAAATCAAGAATCAACGAATGGGACAATATTAAACTAACAAGCAGCTTCTTCACAGCAAGGAAACAACCAAGAATGTGAACAGAGAGCCTACAGAATAGGAGAAAATCTTTGCTACGTGCACCTCAGATAGAACATTAATCGTCAGGATATATAAAGAACTCAAAAAACTTAACACTGAAAAAACAAATAACTCAATTATTAAATGGGCAAAGGAACTGAACAGACACTTCACAAAAGAAGAAATACAGTCAATCAACAAAAATATGAAAAAATGTTCAACATCTGTTGCTGCCTGAAGCGCTTGGAGCAACGGAGCCGGGGAAAAACTTCAGAAGCAAACTGGAGACAAACAATTCTGATAACTTTTCTCTCTGGTTCTAATAACGACTAACACACGCCAAAAACACACCCTAAAATGGCGCTGACCCGATCAGCAATTTCGGCCAAGTCACTCGAGATCCCGCAACAATCCCGTGAGACTACGGGTGGCAACAAAGGCCAAATCTCTACGGCTCATAGTCAACCGCAATTCAAGCCAATCCCCAAACAGGGCTCCTGCAAACATCTCTAGCAATTAGAGAAATGCAAATTAAAACTACATGGAGATTCCATCTTACTCCAGTCAGAATAGCAATCATCAAGAATACAAGTAACAATAAATGTTGGCTTAGGATATGGGGGGAAAGGTACACTCATACACTGCTGGTGGGACTGAAAATTGGTGCAACCACTCTGGAAAGCAGTATGGAGATTATTCAGAAAACTTGGAATGGAACCACCAGTTATCCCACTCCTTGGTTTATACCCAAAGGACTTAAAATCAGCATTCTACAGTGACACAGCCACATCAATGTTTATAGCAGCTCAACTCACAAGAGCTAAGGTATGGAACCAAACTAGGTGCCCTACAACAGATGAATGGATTAAATAAATAAATAAATAAACGTGGTATATATACACAATGGAACATTACTCAGCCTTAAAGAAGAATGAAATTACAGAATTTGCAGGCAAATGGATGGCACTGGAGACTATCATGCTAAATGAAATAAGCCAATCCCAAAAAAAACAAAGGCCAAATGTTCTCTCTGATATGTGAATGCTAACCCACAACAAGGGAGGATAGGGAGGAGAATAGAAGTCCATTGGATTCGATAAAGGGGAATGAAGGGAAGGAAGGGAGGATGGGAATAGGAAAGACAGAAGAATAAATAAGACATAATTTTCCTATCCTTATATATGAATACATGAACAAAGCAATTCCACATCATATAAAAATCACAAGAATGGGATCCTAATTAGAATAAGTTATATTCCCTGTATGTATAATATGTAAAAATACACCCTACTGTTGTGTATATCTAGAAAGAACAAATTTTAAAAGAAAGAAATTAAAATAGAAAAAAAAGAGAAGTGTTTGCAGAAAGAGGTGTAAGAGCTTATAGACATATTTCTCTCCTTTTTTGTTTTTCTTTTTGGTACCAGGGATTGAACCCAGGGGCACTTAACCACTGAGTCACATCCCCACCCATTTTTTTTTCTATTTTATTTTAGAAACAGGGTCTTGATTAGTTGCTTAGGGCCTCTCTAAATTGCTGAGGCTGACTTTGAACTCTCAATCTTCCTGCCTCAGCCTTCCGAGCCTCTAGGATTGCAGACATGCATCACCGCACCTGGCTTATGGACCTACTTCAAGAAGGATAGATTCCTACGTTAATCTGTGAATTTGTCTCTTACATCAGCCAGGAAAGAAAAGACAAAGTGAATGTGGGAAAGTTATTTAAATTATGTAAGCCCCATATTCCTTATATTTAAAACTGAAATGATAATTCATACTTCACAAATTTGTCAGAATTAAATAAAATCTAGGATACATCACTACCATAGGACATGGTTAAGGCAAGGGCCTCAAAAATGTATGGCCAAGAAAATATAAACTTATTAAACATCTGCAGTAATCACTACAGTGTGGCCCTAGCAGAAGTATAGATGTATAGATCAATGGAATAGAATTGAGAGAACAGAAATAAACATACTTATGGTTGGTTAATTTTCAACAAGGGTGCCAAGACAATTCTATGGCAGAAAGAATAGTCTTTTCAATAAATGGGGGAAGAATAACTTTTGAACAAATAGTGCTAGGATATCTACATGCCAAAAAATGAAGTTGGACCCCTACCTCACACCATACACAGATATTAACTCAAAGATGTTTCAGTTGCACAACATATGCAAAAATAACAACATATGTAAAAATAACAACATATGCAAAAATAACAGCATATGCAAAAGTAACTTGATGTAAGAGCTAAAACTATAAAATTCCTAGGAGAAAACAAAGGAGTAATCTTCAAGACCTTGGGTTAGGCAATGATTTCTTAGATATGATACTAAAGGTACAAGAAACTTTTTATAAAAGAAAGAAGTGGATGAATTGATGTTGTCAAAGGACAACATCAAGAAAATGAGAAGAGAGTTCTCAAAACGGGAGACATTTCTACAAACCATATATCTGATAAAGGACTTGTATGCTAAAGAACTCTTAGAACTCACCATAAAGAGTCAAATAACCCAATTTTAAAATGGGCAAAGAATCTGACTATACATTTCCAAAGAAGATATACAAATAATCAACAATAATGTAAAAAGATGCTCAACATAGTCATTCAAGGAAAAATCCACAATGAGATACTAATTCACACCCACTAGGATGGCAAGAATCAATAAAATAGACAATAACAAGTGTTAGAGATGATGTGAAAAATTAGAACTCTCATATATCACTGATGGGGATTTAAAGTAGGCTATTTAGGAAAACAGTTTGGTGGTTCCTTAAAATGTTAAGTATTTGAGTTACCATGTGACTCAGAAATTCCATTCCTAGTTATATTCTCAAGAAAAATGAAAATCTATGTCTACATAAGAACTTGTACACAAATACTATAATAGTGATATTCATAATAGCCCAAAAGTAGAAAAAACCCAAATGGTCATCAACAGATGAAAAGATAAACAAAATATGTTATATCCATACAGAGGAATATTATTCAGCCATAAAAAGAAGGAGTGTTGGTACATGCTGCAGCATGGAGGAAACTTCAAAATATTATGCTAAGTGAAAGAAATCAGTCACAAAGGACAGCATATTGTATTTTTCCATTTATGCAAAATTTCCAGAATAGGCAGATCTATAGAAACAGAAAATAGATTAATGGCTGCCAAGAGTGTTGAGAATGGAGTGAGGGGTTAGAACAGAACATGACTATTAATGTGTACTGGGTTGTTTTTTGGGGTGATGGAAATGTTTTGAAATTACATTGTGGTAATGGTTACCCAACTCTGTAAATACACTAAAAAAAATCACTGAACATAAACTTTAAATAAGTGAATTGTGTGCTGTACAAATTATATTCCAATAAAGCTATTCTAAAACAAAGAAAACAGCAATTCTCCTTGAGTTTTGTGCATTTAACACCTAGAAATATTGCAGGTCCCAAAGCAAACCCTCTTTAACCAGGATTAAGGTTTTAGGAAGACAAATGTCTGTCCTTCTCTCTTGATGGTTGAAAGTGCTTAGAATGAATACATGAGGAACAGCTAAAAATTGTGCTGAGAAAGACAGTGTCCTGATGTTATACTGGAGAACTTCCCTCAGCAATAAACTTTCTTTTTCCCTACAGAAGTAAAGCCAGGATTTGAGTTCATTTCTCCCCAACACCTTGGAACTGTTGGTGTAGACTGGAACCGTGGGTAGAGACATGAAAGCTTCCTAGAAGTTTTTCAAATCTTTATATTGCCATAACTCAGTCTTCAAGCCCAACCTTGACTCAGTTGTGAAGGCAATCATTCCCAGAGCAGGAGACCAAGGTCAGACAAGTCAGTGTCGAAGGAAGGGAAGCTGGTGACACATTATTCATGAGCTGGGTTTGCAGACAGAATCACACCCAACATCCACAACTGTTGTGAACAGTATCCTCTGTTGGCACAGCATTTCAGCTAGCCAACATTCTCTTTTATTTATTTTTGAACAGATAATATGTTTGCAAAGCTCAAAGGTTACAGTTCTTCAGAATATTAAAAATAGAATTACCTATAATCTGCAATTCCACCTATAAGTATATTCCCAAAAGATGAAAGCACAGTCTCAAACAGGTACCTGTGCACCCATGTGAACAGCAACATTACTCATAATAGCCAGAAAAGAAGCAGCCTCGGTGCCCATTGATGAATGAATGGATTTTAAAAAGTGTGGTGGGGCTGAGGTTGTGGCTCAGTTGTAGAGCACTTGCCTAGTACTGGGTTCGTCCTATGCGCTGGTTTGATCCTCAACACCACATAAAAATAAATAAATAAAATAAAGGTAGTGTATCCAACTACAACTAAAACATAAATATTAAAAAAAAAAAAAATGGGGGCTGGGGTCGTGGCTCAGTGGCAGAGCGCTTGCCTAGCATGTGCGTGGCCTGAGTTTGATCCTCAGCACCATGTAAAAACGAGGGCATTGTATACAACTAAAACAAAAACAAACAAACAAACAAAAAAAATGTGGTATAGTCTGAGCACCACTAATCTGAAATCTGAAATGATCTAAAATACAAAACTTTTTTTTTTTTTTTTTTTTTTTTTTTTTTTTTGGTTCTAGGGATTGAACACAGAGGCACTCAACCACTGAACCACATCTCCATCTCTTTGTTGTATTTTATTTAGTGACAGGGTCTCACTGAGTTGCTTAGGGCCTCACTAAGTTGCTGAGGCTGGCTTTGAACTTGATTCCTCCTGCCTCAGCCTCCTGAGCTGCTGGGATTACAGATGTGTGCTACCACGCCCAGCAATCCAAAACTTTTTGATGCCACAAGTGGAAAATTCCACATCATGAAGCGTCATTTCTTGCACAAAATTATTTAAAATATTGTATAAAATTACCCTCAGGCTGTGTATATAAGGTGTATATGAAAACATGAATTTCTTATTTAGAATTGGGTCCCATCCACAGGATATCCTATGCAAATCTTTCAAATTAAAAAAAAAAAACTGAAATCTGAAATACTTCAGATAAGGGCTCAATCTGTATACACATGCAATTCAGAATTATTCATCCTTAAAAAAGAGAGAACACTCTTGGTCGGTGCATGAGATATATATGTATCATAATGAACCCCGTTAATATGTATAATTAATATGTGTTAATCTAAAAAATTAAAAAGAAAATTCGGACACATGCCATGATATGGATGAAACTTGAATACATTATGTCAAATTAAATAAGCCAGTGACATAAAAGACAAAGAGTGTATGCTCCCACTTATCCAAGGTGCCTAGTATAGCGAAATCTGTAGAAACAGAAAGTAGAATGTTGGTCATTAGGGGTTGGGGAATAGGAGGAATAGAAGTTATAAATAAATGGGTTTTGCAAGATGAAAGAGTTCTGGAGATTGGTTGCATAATAAGATGAATGTGCTTAATATTTCTGAACTATACACTTAAATGGTTTGGAAGGTAAATTTTATATTTTACTACAATAAAAAAGTAAATAATCCTTAGTCTATGCCCAAAGGACTTAGCATCAGCATACTGCAGTGACATAGCCACATCAATTTTATAGAAGCTCAACTCAAAATAGCCAAGCTATGGAAACAACCTAGGTGTCCCTCAACAGATGAATGGATAAAGAGAATGTGGTATATATATACACAATGGAATATTACTCAGCCTTAAAGAAGAATGAAAAAATTATGGCATTTGCAGGCAAATGGATGGAACTGGAGACTATTATGCTAAATGAAATAAGCCAATCCCAAGAAACCAAAGGCCAAATGTTCTCTCTGATATGTGGATGCTAACTCACAATCAGGGAGGGTGGGGAGAAGAAGAATAGAAATCCATTGGATTAGACAAAGGGGAATGAAGGGAAGTGGGGAGGGGGATAGAAGGGACAGTAGAATTAATCAGATATAACTTTCCTAGCCTCATATTTGAATACATGACCAGGGTAACTCCACATCATGTACAACCAGTAGAAAGGAATCCTAAATAGAATGTTATACTCTATGTATGTATAATTTGCCAAAATACATTCTACTGTCATGTATAACTAAAAAGAACAGATAAAATTTTTTTAAAGTAAATAAATATTCAAAAGTCACCGGGCGTGGTGGCGCACACCTATAATCTTAGCACTTGGGAGGCTGAGGCATGAGGATTGCGAGTTCAAAGCCAGCCTCAGCAATGGCGAGGCAATTAGCAACTCAGTAAGACCCTGTCTCTAATAAAATACAAAAGAGGGCTGGGGATGTGGCCCAGTGGTCAAGTGCTCCTGAGTTCAATCCCCGGTACCAAAAAAAAAAAAAAAAAATGAAACAAGAACAACAAAAATTCAAAGATCATAAAAAGAGAAATAATAAAAATATTCTTCTCATCCCTTCTCCCAGTTACTTTCCCAAAAGGCAAGCAATATTAAGTCTTTCTTAAAATTCATTTTAAAGGTCAATTTTCTACTCACCAAAATAACTTTTCAATGGGTATTTTCCATGTACCTGCACAGCCCCACCCTTTTGAAGTTGGAAATTTATTATGTGACTTGATTTGGCTGGTGAAACATCACTTTAGAACAGATGCTTTGAAAAGCAGAGAATGAGTCACGCTGGGCTTTCATCCTGCCTTTACAATTGTGGAAGCATGAAGTTGAAGCCTCCCTCAGCCTGGGTCCCTAAGTGACAACAAGGTTAAAGCCAAGTCCTTCCCAGACAACCATGACAAACAGGTGACACAAGTGAGAGATAAACCTTTCATGCTTGAGACCACAGACAGCTGTGGTCGGTGGTTACCAGGATGTGTGACCGTGCCTATCTGACCAGTGCATGAGTTGTGGCTGCTATTATTCTTGATGGCCCAGATTTTTACCCTCATCCTTTCATTTGATGACGTAGTGTAGTAGTTGATTTAGGCTACCAATGGCAATGTAAACCCTCCATCATACGGACTCAGATTCATCAGAAGTTTATTTCTTGTTCACACAACAGTAGAGGGCTGATGAAGGTCAACGGGTGACTTCCTTCCATACAGTCATTCATTTGGTGACTGTCAACTGGTGGGGTCACTGTCATACTCAATATGAGCTTTTTGAGGTTGCCCTGGGGTTGTCTCCCTTCCACCCAACCAGAAGGGAAATGAAACACACAGGAGCACATGGAGGAGATTTTGACGGGCCAGTCCTGAAGTGGGTCACCTCCCTTTATTCTCATTCCATTACTGGATTGTGGTCGTCTAACTGTGCCTGTCTCTGAGGGAGGCTGGAAGCTTCTCTAGCTGAGTGCCCTGGAGTAAGGAAAGAACACAGACTTGTGGGGAGCAGTTGGAAGCCTCTACCACACAGACCCTACCCTTAGCACCCCACCAGAGGGTTGGACACGTGACCGGAACTAGGCCAATCGGAATTTTTCCCCGGGGTCTTTCCTGTGGATCTGACAGGAGGCAGTTTCTCAGCGTGGGGAACTTGAGGTGGGAAGGATATGAATTTGAGATGGCAGCAGCATACCCACCACTAGAGAGAATGAGGGAAGACACAAAGAACTCCATGGCTGAGAGAGCGAGAACTGAGAGATGGCAAGACAGTCCTGGTGACATTTCTTGGGATCACTTCAGTGCCTGATACCAAACCCACCCTCCTCCTTTCCAGTTATGTGATCCAATGACTCCTTTAGTGTTTAGGGTAAGTTATGAGAAAAACAATTTATTCTCTCAAGCCTCTGTAGGCCAAAGGTGTGAAATGAAGATGTCAGCGGGGCCACACTACCTCTGACAGCTCTAGGGGAGAAAACTTTCTTGCCTCTTTCAGCTTCTGGTAGCTCCACGTGTTCCATGGCTCACGGCCGCGTCATTCTCATCTCTGCCTCCATCTTTACCCCAAGTGAAGGTGTGTCTGTCTTCTCCCTTCAGTCTTTTATAAAAACACTTTGTGTTGGACTTATGGACCACCCAAATAATCCAGAGTGATCTCAAGATTCTTAATTTAATTACACCTGCAAAGACTCTTTTCCAAAAAAGATCACACTTGGCGGGGTTTGGGTGTCGGGATTCAGGCATACACTTTGGGAAGCCACCATTCAGCTCACACTACAGTATTGTTCAGAAAAGCTATAAAAGAAGCACATAGCTGGATATGTGTTAAAGGTGTCACCAATACAGAGAAGACAGAGAATAACCATCACCAACTAGATATTCCCATCCTCCACTCCGTTAATAGCTCGCCTGAGAAAAATCTCAGAGCCACAAGCTAACCACGGGGCTTTTTGGGTTTCTTTTCTAACAAAAGATCACAAAGTAGGGTCTTATCATCATCTCATTGTTTGCTTCTTCCAATATAAGCATCCATGTGTTTGATTATAGTCTTCTCTAGATTCCACAACAATCACTAACAAGGTGCACACAGAGAATTAACTTCAAAAACAGTCCTTGCCTACAGGCCTCGTTCTACTTGAATGTGAAATGCCTGTTGAAGGGAAGCAGGAACAATCACCTTGTCTTCCCAAGAAGCCATATCAGGTTTGGTTTTTCCATTCCAAAAATAACTTAGAAATTTTTGGAGATAGTCACAGGGCAGGGAAACAAGAAGTGGAATGCAAGGCCTTCGTGTTGCTTGTGCGGCCTCTCGAGCACTCAAGTAGTTACATTCCAGCAGCTGAAGAGCAGCAAGTTCTGGGCGCAGCCTGAGAGGCAGGCTGCCTGGGGTTCCTCCTGGAGGAGACACCCCACTGAGTCAGACCCTAGAAAAGCTAAAGTGCCCTGCAACCTAACCTCTTACCACCACTGTAGTCTGGGAGGCTCTCTGGAGGAAATCTGTGGCTGCCCCAAGTTGTGCACGACCTCCCCAAGCCCACCTAGACACATTTCCCTCCTCACCCCACTGAATGACACCAGCCCAGTGATGTTAATTTGCCTGGTGGAAAGTACGAAGATGGATTTGTTCTATTCTCTTTCCCATGGTAATCTTTCTCCACCTTGACGATGGATAATGCATCAATCAAATGCCTTCCTGTTCTCCTCTGAGTTGCTCTTTGGGCCCCCTTTCTTTCCTAACTAATCAACATTTGGGGGGGATGGGGTACCAGGGATTGAACTCAGGGGCACTCGACAACTGAGCCACATCCCCAGCCCTATTTTGTATTTTATTTAGAGACAGGGTCTCACTGAGTTGCTTAGGACCTCACCGTCCTCCTGCCTCAGCCTCTCGGGCCTCTGCACCACTGTACCCAGCCCTAATGAACATTTTTTTATCCCAGAATTCCATTTCTCCTACTGTATGGTTTTGATTATGTCATTAAAACCTGTTTTATTCTCTCTCTCTCTTCCATTTGTGAATGATAAATAAATAGATAGATAGATAGATAGATAAAGGCCCTTTCAGCAGTGCTGGAGGAATTTAATATCTATGGACAAGGAAAAAACATTGATCTAAATTGACCCAACATCTTATACAAAAATTAATTCAAAGTATATCAAAGGCTTATAAAACTATAATTCTTAGGAAAAAATCTTTGGGATTTAAAGCTAGGCAAACAATAATTAATTTTTACATTAACAGCACATCTATAAAAGGAAAAAATGAAAAATCAGAACTCATCAAAATAAAAAAACTTTTACTCTACAAAGGACATTGTTAATAGGATGAAAAGACAAGGGACAGACTGGGAAAAGACATATCTGACAGAGAACTATTATCTACATATGAAAATGCTCAAAACTCAACAATAAAAGGCAAACAATCTAATTAGAAAAATCAATAGAAAGATGAAGATTAGTTCACTGAAGAAAATATACAGATATCAATAAATGCGCTAAGAGATGTTCAACTTTATTAGCTGTTGGTGGAATGAAAATCAAAACCATAAGTAAAAGAATGTTAACATTAAAAGCAGTGTCAACACCAAATGCAGACAAGGATACAGTTAAGCACACCATTTATATATTGCTGATAGAAATGTAAAATGGTACAGCCATTCCGGGAAATATCTTGAGAGTTTCTAGAAAAACTACACATGCAACTATCATATGACAGCAATTGCACTCTTGGGCATTTATCCCACAGAAGTGAAAACATCGTCACGCAAAAACCTACACCAAATGTTTGTAGCAGCTTAATTTATACCCCCAAAGTGGAAACAATCCAGATTTCCTTCAATGAACGAATAGTTAAGCAAACTGAGACACATCAATACCATAGCATATTACTCAGCAATAAAAAGGAAGACACTATTGATAGATGCAACTTGGATGGATCTCCAGGGAACCCCACTGAGTAAAAAAAAAGTCAATCTCAAAAGATTTTGTACTGATTCCATTTATGTGACTTTTATTTATTTATTTATTTATTTTTTAGTGCCAGGATTCAACCCAGGGCCTCCTATATGCTTAGCACAAACTCTACCACTGAGTTACTTGTCCAGCCCCCCAGTAACATTCTTTTTTATTATTATTATTTCTTATTTGTAGGTGGACACAATACCTTTATTTTATTTATGTGGTGCTGAGGATCAAACGCAGGGCCTTACACATGAGAGACGAGCGCTCTACTGCTGAGCCATAGCCCCAGCCCCCCCATTAACATTCTTAAAAATGACAACATTATAAAAATAAGAGGAAAGACTAGTGGTTGACCAGGGTTATACATGAAGGGAAGATGTGAGAGGGATCTTTGTTGCAATTAAACTCTTTTGTATCTTGACTGTTGCGGTGGTCACCTGAATCTACATACTGTGATAAAACTGCATAGAATAAATACACACACACACACACACACACACACACACACACACACACACAAATGCATATAAAACTAACCTGCAAAATCTAAATAAGGTGGATCAACTGTATTATTGTTAATTTTCTGGTCAGGATACTGTACTACAATTAATGTAAGATGTTACCATTGGGAGAAACTAAGGGAAAAGTAAATGGGATTTCTGAGAACTCCATGTGAATCTCAATCATCTCAAAACATCAAGTGTTTTAAAAGGCAAGCCAAGTCACAGTTGGTGTGCATAGGATTAAAAATGAAAGGCTAGGACGCATCTGAGGTCAAGCTGGTCTCATTAGCTAGAAGCAGCATGAGAAGAATGTCCAGAAAAATCTTTGCCCCATGGAGTAGAGTGGGGAGTCACCTCATCTGGAAGTCCCTAGATTTAGGGACGTGAGACCAGTCAGCCTGCACTAGAAGGTCCACAACCTGGACAGTTAGCCCCATGTGGTTGTCTCTGCCTCTGCATCATGCACCCTAAAAGAGCCGGTATCTAGCACTGATTTGAAATCTGGCGCATCCCTTAGTCAGGCAAGCACACATACCCAGAACCTCAAAGAATGTGCTGTCAGCTCTTCCATTCAGGCTCTGCCATGTAATCCAACCAAGTCTACAAGGTAGCTTCTCTCTATCTTTCATCCTTGCGGGGTGCCAGACTAAAGAAATGGGAAGAAGAGCAGCATGGAGAAGGACAGAAAAGAGCAGCCACAACATGCATCACCAGAGGTGCTTCAGAGCCAGGAAATGGGTTGGTTGGACAGTGAGTGTCAAGATTCCTTAGGAAATTAAAGTCACGGATCAAAAGTAAACTTTTTTTTTCATCAAGCAAGTTAATCAGAGTTATAAACAGTTTAAGTGTATTGAAGATTGTGACTATGGACAGATTGTTTTTTAATGTTCCAGAATTTTCATTTTCTCAAATATTTTTGTTTTTACTTTGATGTCACAACAAAAATATCTATATGATGGGACCACACTCAGATTTGAGTTGTGAACAAACCTCTCCTGACCACCTGAAGGACAGAGGGACCATCCCCATGAACAAGGGCTGCAGGAATGGGTGGGGAGGAGACAAACACGGCCGGCCACGCTCCCTTCAAGGGGCTGGCTGGAAACTGATCACATTTGCTGGTGGTCTGTGATATGCTCTTTCAATAGACCTGTGGCAGGACAGGCAAAGCTGCCTATGAAACTTGAAATAGAAACTCGGGGCTGGGGTTGTGGCTCAGTGGTAGAGCGCTCACCTCGCACGTGCGCAGCCCTGGTTCGATCCTCAGCACCACGTAAAAATAAAGGGATTGTGTACAACTGAAGCAAATAAATATTTAAAAAAAAAGAAAGAAAGAAATAGAAACTCACAACAAATCTAGTTTTGTAGACCTTAATTGGCTTTGGATTCTAGAATTGGGCAGCAGTACAGAGCAAGAATGGTTCAGAATGCTCCATCCTACCAAATGGGCAAGCTGTCTTTACAGGCTAAGAAAAGGAAGTGACATATAGAAAACCAAAGTGAGGTGCAGAGGCAGCCCTATCGGCTGTAGCTCTCATCTGTCCTATTTGAATATGTTTGAACAGTTGTCCCTTATGATTGCCTGAGACACATTTACCTGTTGTAAGCAGAGGTCACAGTTTACCCATCAGGCTCAGTGACAATTCACTATGTATAGAGAAACCTTGGGGCCAAACTTTCAGGCTGCTATAGACCAAACTTACTCAGTTGAACAAGACCCTCACTTCAACTCTTAGAATGCACAAAGACAAGTTAATGCCTCTTGACTAGTCTCTTTTGGGTTGGGCTATTTATGGTCAGGGTCTAAGATGTTTCAGCTTAGTTGTGCCTGGCATCCAGAGAACCGTGTGCTTCAGGTAATGATTGGTGTGTGGTCATCGCCACTCCACAGAGCCCCCGTGGGAGACACAGGATCAGGCCCATCATAACAGAATATATGCAGAGCAGAAAAAGAAACCCCATGACTGCTGACCTGTAAAACACAATCAGACCAAATTAGAAAATAAAAAACTGCATTCTGAATTTTGCATGAAAACATTTTTGTTTAAGTCAACGAAAGTGGCAGGAGAAAAAAAATGCTTGTGTTTTACTCCCAGAAACTTATCTGTTTTAGTTCCAGATCTGAATGCTTTTCTCTTATCACTTCCACTGCTGGGAAGATAACAAAGCAATTTAGGGCCTGGTAGAGGAAGTATATTTGACCTTGGGGTAAATTTTTTTTTTTTTTTTTTGCCAAGAGATATGGAGGCTTGCTATCTAGTCAACGGTAAGATCAGAGTGTTGCAAGAGCATCTAGTTTCGGGGCAACCACAGGGACAAGACTTTGGGTCACCCTGTGGGCTGAGCCTAGACCAACACAGTGTGTGAGAAAGTGAACTGGATCACAAAAATCTGAATTGAAGTCTAAGCAAGGAGTAGGCAGCTACACAGACAAGTCCCTGAGGCAAAGTCAAATGGATCTCTGCTGTCTGATTTTTGTCAAAAGTATTGAGATAGGAAATAACAGTCAGGGACTGAGACACTAATTGCAGTCCACTTGGGGGTCTAAAACACAGCCCTTGAACTATGCTTGGTCATCTAAGAGCCACACACCTGGACTGTACCCCCAGCCATTTCTGGAACGTCCAAAATGACTTTAACTTCTGGGTTACCCTTTTCCCACACTGAGTCACACATTCGGAGAGAGCCCCTGGAAACGGCCCGTTGTTTTCAGGTAGGAGTGATGTTGAGGCCTCTGTCCCTTCTATCTCACAAAGGCCTCCTAAGAGCGATTGCAATGGAAGTTCCCGGAGTTCTGCTTCTCCTGAAGAGCTGGTTTATTTTTGTCTTAATGATCATTGTGGACAGTGTTTCGCACTTTGTTCTGATTGCCAAGAAGCTCAGCGTTAACCCTGGACCATGCCACCAGAGCAAGGGATCCTACCATGTGCACTGTGAACACCCTCATCTCCCTGGTGACTCCTGATTTTCCCACACCAGGATTTCTTCACTGTGACAACATCTTTTTCAAAGTTCTGGTTTACGCTCCCCATCTCTGCCACCTTAAATAGTCTTTGTGGCGAGGGGGACGTACTAGAGAAAAAATAAACAACCAAAGGAATAAATTGGATGGGTAGTTGGCATAAACAATGTGTTTTAAAATACTTTCATCCAACTTTTTGTTATTTTGCTTCGCCTGTCTTTAAATGGCTGTGTTTACAAACTAACATCTGCTGTGTTGAGTGAAGAATGTGTTTTTAAATGACCCCTGATATTTTTAACTTCTGATGGATTTATTACCACTTGTGAACTCCTTCCAAATGATGCGCTTTTAAGAGCTTCTACTGAGCCCTGCAAGAGCATTCTGGGAGCGTTTCCCAAGACCAAACAGACTTTGAGGTAGTTCTGGGGACACCCGCAAACCTTGGCAGATGAAAGTCACATGGTGGAGAGGCAGAAGCCCGAGGCCTGAAGAATGTGCAGCGTCTGTCCCGCCTCACTGTCTCCTTCCCCTGGTCACAGGAACGGCCTCCTTCTCCTCTGGGCCTCAGTCTTCTCAGAGAAACAAGAACAGGGGCTCAGGAGCTCAGCGGTTGGGTCTGGGGCGGAGAGGAGGTGGGATGAGCTCTGACCTCTCCTTGAGACCGCTGCAGGTGCTGGGAGAGGCCAGGGAAGGGCATCCCTTCCTGCTCCTCTGCTCTGCCTGAGGCTGGCTCTGAGGCACGGTGAGCTTTGAGGACAAAGGTGAGGGCAGAAGAGGAAAGCTGTCTGGCCAACAGTGTGTACGTGTGAGGATGCAGGTGATGATCACCACATGTTTTAGAGTTCAGGCTATACCTATCCCTTTCATGCATTAGTTTAGTTTTTCTTTCTTACTTCTCTCTTGCTTGTGTCATTTTTAAAGCTAGATATCTTTTACAATTGTTTTATTGAGGGAGAATACACATAACACAAAGCTTGCCATTTTAGTTGTGCAGTTCAGTGGTTTTAAATTTGACCACACTGTTGTGTACGCATCCCTCTTCCAAACCTTTATCATCTTGCAAAGCTCAATTCTGTACCCACTAAACAGTACTCTCCATTTCCTACCATTTCCACCCCCTGTCAATCACCGTTCTGCTTTCCCTTTTAAATTTCTTGTTGTTGTTGTTTTGTTTTGTTTTTTTAGTCAGGGATTGAACCCAGAGGTGCTTTGCCACTGAGCTACAGCCCCAGCCCTTTTTATTTTTTATTTTGAGACAGTATCTCACTAAGTTGCTGAGACTGGCCTTGAACTTGTGATCCTTCTGCCTCAGTTTGCAAATTGCTGGGATTACAGGTGTGCACCACCACACCTGGGACTGTTCTGCTTTTTGCCTCTATGAATTTGACTACTCCAGGTGCCTCGCGTATGTGGAATCATACAGTATTTGTTCTTTTGTGACCAGCTTACTTCACTTAGCTTAATGTCTTCCAAGTTCATCTATGTTGTAGTTCGCGTCAGAATTCCCTTCCCTTTTAGGGTTAATATTCCACTGTATGTACATGACACAGTTTGTTTATCTGTTCATCTGTTGATGGACATTTGGTTGTTTCCACCTTTGGGCTACTGTGAATAATACTGCTAGAACAATGGTATACAAATATCTGTTTGAAGGCTGGGAATATAGTTCAGTTGGTAGAGCGCTTGCTTCACATATCCAAGGCCCTGGGTTCAATCCCCAGCACCACACATACAAAAAAAGAAATACCAAATATCTGTTTGCGGTCTTGCTTTCAATTTGGTGGCATATACTGTGGAATTGCTAGAATACAGACACATCTTTTTATGGTGTTTTTTAAAATATTTATTTATTCATTTTAGTTGTACACAATGCCTTTATTTTTACGTGGTGCTGAGGATCGAACCTGGGCCGCACACATGCTAGGCGAGCATTCTACTGCTGAGCCACAACCCCAGGCCTTTATGGTGTTTTTTTTTTTTTTTTTTATTTATTTACTTTAGTTGTACACAATGCAATGCTTTTTTTTTTTTTTTTAATGTTTACATGGTGCTGAGGATCGAACCCGGGCCACGCACGTGCGAGGCGAGCACTCTGCTGCTGAGCCACAACCCCAGCCCTATGGTGTTTTTATTAGTGAAAATTTCTTATATCCACAAAAGTACAGAGGTACCATGTACCTGATACTGACCATGGCCAGTCTTGTTACATCCATATTTTACTTCATGCACCAGTGAAGTACTTTAAAACAAACTGTAAACACCATATGACTTCATCCATATGTATTCCAGAGTCTACTTCTAGAAGAAATGATCTAGACATTTCTTAGGGAGTAATGTACATTGTGAGTATCCAATTATCAAACACCAATATAAATCAATATTCACTGAATAACCAATATTTATTGTTTGGAATTTTATTTAAAGTGTCAACTTTTCAAAGAACTGATTTATTATAAAAAATTTCAAGCGTGCTACAAACTAGAGATGATTCAACAAGGAACCCTCACATGCCCACATCCGATTTCAACAGCTATTGATAACAAAATGATACTCTCCTTAAAAATGGAGCCCTCTGAACTGAAAGCGTAAGTATTTGCCTGTAATCCCAGCAACTCAGAAGGCTAAGGCAGGAGGATCACAATTTTGAGGCCAGCCTTTGCAATTTAGCAAGGCCTTAAGCCATTTTATGAGACACTATCTCAAAATTAAAGATAGTGCTGGGGGTACAGCTCAGTGATTAAGTGCCCCTGGGTTCAATCTCCAGTAAATAATAATAATAGAGCCCGTAGATTGCTCAAATGAAATTCTGACACTTTGTTCCTCTAGAGGAGAACACAGGAACTAGAAAGGAAGCAAGGACAGGGAGAAACCTTTCAGTTCCAGAAAGGTGTGTTACTCGTCACCCAAAGCACACATTTTGAAATGACTGACTCCTTGCTGTAAATGCTCCTAACGATCCGTCTGAGTTTGCAGCCACGGATGTGATTTGCGGTTTCTCTGCGCTCCTTGTGTTTCCTCTCTGGCCTGAGTGACTTTCAGCTTTCCCAGCCCAGATGGTTATTCTCCGAAAGAACAAGCTGACGTTACAATAAAGGCAGTGGCTCAGGCATGATTTCTTCTTTTATCAGAAACAGAGAAAATGTGGAGTCAGGAATAGATGTGGTACAAATGTCCCTCTTTTTATTTAATAAGGAATTTGGATGATTTTAGAAACAGACACATTTCCCCATTGATTTTGCAATGGTTTCATCATCTTGGCTCAAAACAAATCACCCCCAAAATTTAGAGGTTTAAACAACTATGACTATAAAGCTCTTAAAAAAAAAGAAAAAACATGAAAGTGGAAGAGCTTTTCCTATCTGATATCAGAATGTATCATCTGTCATTGACTCTAAGCTTTTTTATTGTCTTTGAACCAGGCTGTGTCTAACAATCCATGACAGCGTGTACCTTGCTCTTGTACAGCAGCAGCTATACATATTTGTTGCTGCCCCTACAAAACTGACCTTGGGAGCTGGGGATATAGCTCAGTTGGTAGAGTGCTTGCCTCACATGCACAAGGCCCTGGGTTTAATCCCCAGCACCACACACACACACACACACACACACACACACACACAAATACTGACTTTGGCTGTGGATGTCCACACTATGACCACTTCAGCTGAGTTGTGTGCATTGTTGTAGGCCTGTGTGGAGTGATCTGCAAAAAGATGGCACTGTGAAAAGAAGAAGAAGAAAGAAGAAGAAGAAGAAGACGTGTACAAAAAAGAGGGAGAGAGAGAGATTGTGCTATAATTGACATGGGAATGAGAAGTTAATGTCTCTAGAAAGGTGTTGAAAATAGACTGGTTGGGTAGAGAATCGATATTAGTGAAATAAACTTTTTCATTTTTGGAGAAGTGGCCTGGATCAGATAGACATTTCCTTGCGGATCTGTGCTTTGTGAAACTTAAGAAAGGACGAGATGACACTGTTACATTTTGTAACTGAGATGCATGCACAAGATTGCTCATGATATACCAGGAAATTTCTCAAAAAGTCAGGTGCAGAGACACACACCTATAAGCTCCGGAGGCTGAGGTAGGAGGATGGCAAGGTGCTAAGCTGCTCAGTGAGACCCTGTCTCTAAACAAAAATATAAAATAGGGCTGGGGATGTGGCTTAGTGGTTAAGTGCCCCTGAATTCAATCTACAGTACCCACTCCAGAAAAAAAAAAAAAAAAAAAAAAAAAACCTTCTCAAAATGGGTGTCAGAAGCTGACCCCTTGACCTCCCTTCCCCTCCCCCCCCAAAAAAAACACAACTTTAATCAATAGTTAAGTACTCCTTTACAAAGTTTTACTTCTCCAATTCACCTGATGATTGCAAGTAACAGGGGGGAAAAAAATGGCCTAACAAGCTATAAGTTTATTCCTCTGAGACATAAAAGAACTCCAGAGGAAGCCTATACTGGAATCCTGGATATCTTCAAAAAGTTATCATGAATTTAGGTTTGTTTTATCTTGCAGCTCAGCCAACCTCTGTACATTCCACCTCATGATATAATACAACTGCTTCAGATCCAGACATCATGTCCATATTCCAGCTATCTAACTGGAAAAAGGAATGAAGAACCAAAGGGTATGTGCCAGTCAAATTTTTAGAATCTCCCAGAAGTGGCCATGCAACCTCTACTCTATTTCATTGATGTACATATTCACAGAGATGCTCCTATTTGCAAAGAATGCTAGTAAATGTCATCTTTATTTAGGCAGTCATATACTCAACTAAAAATCAGAGGTCCTATAACTGAGGAAAAAGAAAAATGGATTTGGAAAACTGACAGTCTTAACCACATCAAAGTTTTCAAATTTATTGCTCTGAAACTATCTGTAGAATTCTCTTTTTAAAATCTCAGTTGCATAACTAATTACTTCACTGCTTTGGTCCCAGTATTTGATATTTGTGTGTCCTCCATTTTTTTTTTTCTTGATCAGTCAGGCTAGCAATTAGTTTCATATTTTTTGTCAACCTACTCCCTTACTGATATTTTCTATTGATTCATTTTCTAATTTTTATATTTCTTTCTTTTCCTTTATTATTTCATTTGCTTACTTCAGGTTACTCTGTTGTTCTTTTTCTAACTTCTTAGAGTCTATATGTAATCTAAGAATACATACAATTATATATGTAAGATTCTTCTTAGAGTCCATATGTAGCTCATTTACTTTTTTCTTTTTCTTTTGTTCCAGGGATTAAACCCAGGGGGCGCTTAACCACTGAGCCACATCCCCGGCTTTTTAAAAAATTTTTTTATTTAGAGGCAGGATCTCACTAAGTTGTTTAGGACCTTGTTAAATTTTTGAGGCTGACTTTGAATCTGCAATCCTTCTGCCTCAGCCTCCTGAGCTGCTGGGATTATAGGTGTGTGCCATGGCGCCTGGCTCATTTACTTTTAAACTTGCTTTGTTTTGCAAAAATAACAAATTAGGCAAGTGGAGGACATATGTAATCCCAGCTACTTGGGAGGCAGGAGGATGAAGAGTTCCAAGCAAGCCTGGGAAACTTAGCAAGACCCCATCATAAAAAAAAAAAGAAGGAGGAGGGGCTGGGGTTGTGGCTCAGCGGTAGAGTGCTCGCCCAGCATATGCAAGGCCCTGGGCCCTGGGTTTGATCCTCAGCACCACATAAAAATAAATAAATAAAGGTATTGTGTCCAACTACAACTAAAAAATAAATATTAAAAAAAATAAAGGTATTGAGTCCATACACAACTAAAAAAATATTTAAAAAAAAAAAAGAAAGAAAGAAAGAAGGAGGAGGAGAAGAAGGAGAAAAAGAGGAGGAGGGGAAAAGGAAAGAAATACATTTTACTACTATGATTCTATGAAATGATGGAAAATTATATATTTGCTCTCTGCCCCTGATTCCTGCCACTGAGCTCCCAATCCCTTGGAACTCGCTGGGTGACAGGAGCATCTTTTGTTCTAATGAAGTGACTCTTGTGGGGTTCCTGATGGGAGCTGGTTGCCAGAAAAGCCAAGCCATGACTGGAGCTTGGAGCTTTCTGCCCCTCTGTTCATCCTCCAAGAAGGGGAGGGAGAGTAAAGGCTGAGTTAACATGTAACCATGCCTCTGTCTCCAGGCCTTCCTAAGCATCCCTGAATGGTACTGGAGGGACCCCCAGGTTGTGGAACACGTAGAGATCCCCAGAGGGTGGCACACCTGAGAAGGCACGGAGGCTCCTCACCTTTTTCCTTATGCAAATCTTCCATATGGCTACTCACCCGCATCCTTTGTATTATCCTTTATAATAAGTGAGTGATCCTAAGTGGTATTTCTCTGAGATCTGAAAGCTGCTCTAATGAATTAACTGAACCCAACGAGGGGGTCATGGTAACCCCCATTTACAGGTAGTTGGTCAGAGCACAGGTCTGGGACTTGTGACTGGCACCTGAAGTGGAGGCAATCTTGTAGTGCTGAATTGGGGACTGAACTGCGGGACACGCATTGGTATCCAGTAGAGAACTGATTGTCAGGGAGGAGAAATCGCCACATGTTTTGGTGACCAGCGGTGAAGCATTCTGTATTGTGTGTTATATTAACAGTAGGAGTAGGAAAAATAGTTTGATTTTTCCTCTCAAACAACTCCATATACTGCTTTCAAAGAAATAAGGTTATAGGTACTGCTTTCATAGTCATTTAATTCTAAATATTATGTAATTTCCAGTGATCGCCTCTTAAACTCATATATTTTCAAGAGATTATTTTTAAAGCTTATAATAATGCATATGTGGTTTAAAAATATATATTTCTAATTAATTTCAGCATGATTAGTAAAATGTTGCCTGACCTTAAATCTCAGTTCTTAGAAATGTGTGGAGACTTCTTTGAAAATAGTGTTAAGGCAATCTTTTATAAATATCCCATGTTATCTCAAAAAATATCTAGATCAAGTTCATTTATTAATTTAATTGCTCAATCTTCTAAAAGTTTAACCTTTTTTGCTTTTTTTTTTGTAAATATACCTCTATTAGAAATATGTCAGCCAGGGGGCTGGGGCTGTAGCTCAGTGGCAGAGTGCTTGCCCAGTACATGTGAGGCACTGGGTTCAATCCTTAGCACTGCATAAAAATAAATAAATAATAATTTTATAAAAAGAAAGAAATATTTCAGCCGGGCATGGTGGTTCACACCTGTAATCCTAGTGACTCCTGAAGCTGAGGCAGGAGGATCACAAGTTTGAGGCCAATCTCAGCAAGTTAGTGAGGCCTTGAGCAACTTAGCAAGACCCTGTCTCAACAAAGAAAGTGATGGGGATGTGACTTAGTGGTAAAGACCCTCTGGGTTCAATCCCAGTATGAGGGGGTAGGGGGAAGAAATATGTCAGTCTGGCCCTGGGGCACACATCTGTAATTCCACTGACTCAGAGGCTGAGGCAGAAAGATTGCAAATTTAAGGCCAGTCTCGGCAACTTAGTGAGAACTCATCTCAATAAAAGGAGAGTCTGAGGATGTATCTCAGTGGTAGAGCACTCCTGGGTTAAATTGCCAGTACTGCAAAAAAGAAAAAAAAAAAATCGTGGCTAGCAATGCAGTTCAGTGGAAGCATGTTCTTAGAACTTATGAGGCCCTAGGTTGGATCCCAATACTATCACCAAAAAGAAAGAAAGAAGGAAAGAAAGAAAGGAAGAAAGAAAGAAACCCTTACATGTTTGTGGATTTGTTTGTGCTTTCTCATAATTCTTTCAGCTTCATAATTTGTAATTAAGTTGTTAGGTACAGTTCCTCTTTACCCCTAATAACACTGGGTTTATGATGTGGATTTTACATGCATGCAAAAATAATAGCACAGAGTGGGTATGGAGCTATATTGGAGCAATGTTGTTATATTTTAGCAGAATTAAGTCAGTATTCAACTGAATAGATTATTAGATCCCTAGAATGAACACACACACACACACACACACACACACACACACACACACACACCTCTCAAAAAATGTACCTAAGCCGGGCGCGGTGGCGCACGCCTGTAATCCCAGTACTTGGGAGGCTGAGGCAGGAGGATCGTGAGTTCAAAGCCAGCCTCAGCAATGGTGAGGCACTTAGCAACTCAGTGAGACCCTGTCTCTAATAAAATACAAAAAAGGGCTGGGGATGTGGCCCAGTGGTCGAGTGCCCCTGAGTTCAATCCCTGGTACCAAAAAAAAAAAAAAAAAAAAAAAAAATGTACCTAAAAGTCAACAGAGGATGGATACCAAAAAACAACAGCAACAAAAGAAAAAATGAATAATATGAACTTTATCAAAATAAAACATATATATTTCAAAGAGCATCATCAAGAACATGAAAAGAGGGTGTGGTGGCTCACACCTGTGATCCCAGAGACTTAGGAGGCTGAGGCAGGAGGATTGCAAATTCAAACTAGTCTCAGAAACTTAGTGAGGCCCTAAGCAACTCAGTGAGGCCTTGTTTCAAAATTTTTTTTAAAAAAATTTTTTAAAGGTCTAGGGTTATGTTAAGCATCCCTATGTTCAATCCGTGATACTGAAAAAGAAAAAAAAAAAAAGAAAGAAAGTGAAAAGACAACCTACAGAATTAGAGAAATCTTTTTCAAATCATAAACCTTATGAGGGATTTCTATCTGGAATATATGAGAACTCTTACAACTCAATAATAAAAAGACAGCCTAATTGCCAGGCATGGTGGTGCATGCCTGTAATCCCAGTACTTGGGAGGCTGAGACAGGAAGATCACAAATTCAAAGCCAGCCTCAGCAATGGCAAGGCACTTAGCAACTCAGTGAGACCCTGTCTCTAATAAAATACAAAAAAGGGTTGGGGTGTGGCCCTGTGGTTGAGTGCCCCTGAGTTCAATCCCCGGTAACAAAAAAAAAAAAAAAAAAAAAAAAGGACAGCCTAATTTTTATAAGAGCAAAGAATCTGAATAGATGTTTCTCCAAAAATACACAAATAGTCAACAAGCTCGTGAAGATACTCAGCATCGTTGTCACCAGGGAAATGCGAATCAAAACCACAACAAGATGCCACCTCATACCCACTGGATAAGTATAATTTTTTTTTTTTTTTTTTTTGGTACCGGGGATTGAACTCAGGGCCACTCGACCACTGGGCCACATCCCCAGCCCTTTTTTGTATTTTATTAGAGACAGGGTCTCACTGAGTTGCTAAGTGCCTCGCCATTGCTGAGGCTGGCTTTGAACTCGCGATCCTCCTGCCTCAGCCTCCCAAGTACTGGGATTACAGGCGTGCGCCACCGTGCCCGGCTGGATAAGTATAATTTTTAAAAAGACAGATAATAAATAATCAGAAATAGCAATACTGTGACTAACTTGGAACCTTCACACATTGCTGGTAAGGATGTAAAATGGTGAAGCCACTTTGGAAAACAGTCTGGCAGTTCCTCAAATGAGTAAACACACAGAGAATTGGCCCCTTACTTCTACTTAGGTACATATTCAAAAAAAGTGAAAACATACTTCCACACAAAGACTTGTACATGAAATGTCCATAGAAGTGTCATTTACAATAGACAAAATATGGAATGTCCACCAACTGATGAATGGACTTTTAAAAAGTGACATAGCCATCAATGTGATATAATTTAGCCATAAAAAGAAATAAAAACACTTTATTTTTATTATTTATTACATTTATTTATTTACTTACTTAATCACAGTGCTGGGGATAGAACCCAGGGCCTCATTGACACCAAACAGTCATTTTTACCACTGGGCTATTTCAGTTCCCTGAAATATTGTGCAGGAACTGTGTGCTATGTTAACTATATCTCAATAGAGCTCCTTGAAAATCAACAGAAGCATTTTAACCATACGCTAGACATTCAGTGCAAATAAAATTGTGATGCTCATACTAACAGACAAACCTTCAAATATTATGGTTAATGAAGGAAGCCCACAGAGAAAGACCACATCGACGTACATAAAATTTCTAGAAAGGGTAAAGCTGTAGAAACAATGAGCAGATCAGTGCTTTCTGTGGCTTAGAATGCGAGCAGGTATCACTGCAAACAGCCATGAGGGAAATTTTATGGTGCTGAGAAGCTCTAAAACTAGAGTGTGGGACCATTGTACAACTACACAGATTTACTAAAACTCACTGAACTGTGGATGAGTTTTATGATGTGTAAATTATACCTCAATAAAATCATTTTGAGGAAGAAATAAAATGTTTTCTGATTTTTATGGTCAATAACTATTATATCTACTGACATGTTCTTTCCAAGTCTATGCTTATCATTGTATTTGTCATTTTTAGATTTTTTTTACCTCCAGCTAAACACATCTTTTAATAATTCTTTTGGTGAAAGCCTGGGAGTATTAAACTTAGTTTTTGTATGTCTAAATAATCTTCATGTTGCTTTTACTTTTTTGTTTGTTTGTTGAACAGAATATAAAAATTATAAATTCATTTATGTAAAACATTTTGTCTTACCTCACTCCTCAGAGTCAAACTTGTAGATGGCTGTAGCCACTTCCAGAACAAAGTCCTACAAACCTATAAATTCAATATTCTTTTCATTTTGCATTTCTGTTTCTTTTTTTTTTTTTCCTTCAGCATATCTTCGCTCTTCCATGGGCTTCCTATCTTCCTTCATTGGGTTTCATTCTCAAATATGAATGGGTGCCAGAGGTTACCAGATGTCAGAGGAAAGCCTCTAGTAAACAAGAGAGATCATGGAAGCAAAAGAAAACAAGGAACTCAGAGGAAACAGAGACAATAAAGGAAACAGGAAATTTATAGCAAAACTAAACACTATTATCAATGTTGTCAGTGAGACACTAGACAACAGTACATCCATTAAATTTGAATAAGATTTTTTTCAATGAATAGTCAAAGAACAAGAATGAGATGTTGGGAGCTGGGGTTGTGGCTCAGTGGTAGAGCACTTGCCTAGCATGTGTGAGGCACTGCGTTCTATCCTCAGCACCACATAAAAATAAATAAATAAATAAAGGTATTGTGTCCATCTACAACTAAAAAAAAAAGAGAGAATGAGGTGTTGGAAATTAAACATGTAATAACAGTAATAAAAATTTAACAGAAATGTTAGAAGATAAAACTGAAAACATGTCACACAAAAAAAACTCGATGATGTTAAAGAGATAGATAATAATAAGATAGTAGAAAGATTAGAGAAAAAATCAGGAGATCCAATATTTTACATGAGCAGGAGGTTCGGAAAGAAAAAAAATGGAGAAAAAAAAAGAAGAAAGTTAACAAAGAATTTTTTTTTTTTTAAATTCTCTGAGTTGAAGACAGATTGTAAGACCCACTGCCTGCTAAGGAGAATGAACGAAAAAATTTCTCTCCAACACATATCTCTGGGAAATGTTAGAATATGAGGCATAAAGAACGTGTCAAAAAGCACCCCATAATCACAAATAAATAACTAAATTGCTCACACGTGCGTGCACGGGTACACACACACACACACACACACACACACACAGAGGAATCAGAATGGCACAGGTCTCTTAATCACCCTTGGGTGCTCTCTTTTCAACTTTATTCTAAGTTCACCTACACTAAAAATGAAGTGTAAAGACAGAATATGATTATTTTGAGATCGGCAAAGTCTTTTAAAATGCATCTGGTTTGCATTCTTTTTCAGGAAGCTACTAGAAGATGACATTCTCACAAAAGTAATTCAAAAACAGACAAATCACCAAGAATGAAAGAAATGGGAGAATTAAAAGGTAATCAGGTGACACCTGTGCACCAGGCTAGGAAGCAGGCAGTCCAGGAACAGTAAAGGACCATGGGAGAGAGGTCAGGTGGGGTGGGGGAGCAAGACGGAGGGTGTTTGAGTATGTGGGCCAGTGACAGATGGGCCCATAAGAGAGCTACTAGAGAATTAGGAAAAACAGAACAAGTGAAATAAAAAATGAATTACTAATTAAGTATAGGGGGGAAATGAATTATTAAAGACAAAGGATAAACAATGTGAATGCTACTTCAGTCAACAATAAAAATGACATGTTCATAATGTAAACACAGGTTTAACTCAAAACTGTGATAAAGTTTTGGCAGAAATTATTAGTTGCCTACCAAACATATAATCTACTTCTATAGTGCTTGAATCCCAATTTTATTTAGGCAGACTGCACCATGTTCAAAATACATGTTCCAGCCTCCCTGGTATTTAAGTAGAGCAAATTCTACCAAAAAGTTGTAAGTACGTTGTGTAGGATTAATGAGAAGGCTCCACATAGAGGCTAATTTTGCTGGAAGATGAGCTGTTTCTTCCCTTCCCTCCTGTTCCAGATGATAAGATCATTCACAAGTATTTACTGGCTCTCCAGAGGAGAAAATTATCATTCCCTATCTGATTGACTCATTGCCATGTGACTCATTTTGTATAATAAAGTGTAAGTAGAAATGACAAAAGTCACTGTCAAGAAGAAGCATCAAGAGCTAGTGCATGATTTATTTTACTTGCTTTGTGTATCTGCCTTGGAGGTCCACAATGCCCCAGACAGAAATTACACAATAAACCTGGGTTGCCAAGGAAGGTCAAAGAAAGAGAGCAGCAGCCAATAATGGGTATGCTATATGAGAGAGGATAGAAGTAACTCTTGTCATTAGCTAGAAATTGGTGGCTGTTCATTACTGCAGCACAACCTAGTTTATCCTAGCTAATTCAGCACCTTTCTTCTTACTTCTTCAAGATGGAAGTCAGAGCCAGGAAGGATGAGAAAGCATCCTTTCAGATGCCTGATGATCCACCATATCAGCCTACTCCCCAAATTCTTTTACATAAGAGAGAAGAAAAAAAACTCTATTTAAAACAGTTATTTTGAGTTCTGCTATATGCAAGAGAACCTTATCTTCACTGATAAAATAACTGCTGAGGAGATGGTAGGAGGGAATTTATATAGAGATGAGATTAAGAGAGACACATCCTCTGTAACAGTAAGTCATCAGATAGATAGTATCAAAAATAGTAGCATTGGCATACTACTTAGAATTTGGTGGTGGGGAGGGTATAAAATAAGAAAAAAACCAGCTAGATGAGTCTGAAAGAAATTGGGTCAGAACAGAACTGAGGAATGGCAACATGTGAAGCAAGGGCTGCTTCATTTTGTTTTAGGTGGTTTACAAAATATTTTTTAACTAAAGAAATGTATTACTTTGACAACAATTGAAATTAAATTATTGGACCGAGGGTGCAGCTCAGTGATAGAGCACTTGCCTAGAATGTGCAAGGCCCTGGATCCAATTCCCAGAACCATAAAAGGAACAAAAAAAGAAAGGAAGAAAGAAAGAAAGATTGAAATAAAGCCCTTTAAAGGAATGGAGTATCAAACACAAACATTTTCTTTAGGAATGTACCTCCAGGAATCTCAGCATTCAACATCTAAGTGAGAAAGTCTGAGCCTGATGCAGTCACCTTGGGGCCAATCCTCATTGCTTCTCTCCATGCTATTTCATGACAGAGGAACACACAGAATGACTGTTCACTACTTAAGGACCCACTTCCTGTTCTCAGAACCTCAATATCTCAAACTTGGAAGACTACCTCAGCTTAGCTCTGTCTCACTATAGTATAATACAGTATATACAGTAGCCCCAACATTGGTGCAAATATGAGAAACAAACACCTCAGAGGTTGTCCTTCCCTTGAAGTTCCTAGCTTTTCTCCTCATTTCTCTTGTGCCCTAAAATGTCAAAAGGGAAGAAGATGAGTTGATGTATCTTTTCCTGTTATGAATCTAACACCTACTTATTGAACATCCTCTAGATGCCTGTGAAGTTAAAATGGAGGAAAAAGGAGAAGGAGCAGTTGCTTCTCTCAGAGCTTAGGACCTAGAGGAGGACAAAGGCCATTCAAGGGGCAGGAGGCAGCATTTTTTACAATATTGTCAGTTATTTGTCAGGGAGAGAGGCACAAGCCACTGTGGGACCTTTGGAAGATTTCCAGGAGTAAGTGACATTTAAGGGCACACTTAAGTGGAAGAGAACAGCATGAGCAAAGTAGTGAATAGAACTAGTGAACTCTTGAGGAGAAATAGTTCTATCAAAAGAAGAAGGTATCTGAGTGCTTCTACAAGTCATTGAGGTTGAGAAATGAGAGACAGAGAGAAGAACACTGAAGAAGTTGCTTGTGGCTGGCTTACAAAGTGGTCTGAACCCCTCTCCCTGGAGTGTTCTAAGCCCCTCCCCTTTCAAGTTTCCCTTCCAAAGCCCTGGAGTCTTCCATTCCACCATTGCCCGCAGATGCTTACCTGCAATATTAGAAGGAGATTCTGTCTGGGTTTGGGCATGCCAAGATGAGTGTGAGCAAGATGTCAGATCCAAGCCTGGTCTTTCAGAAGACAAGCAGGGCTTTCTGTAGATATCTCTCCCCAGCCCTGCTTGCGTCTGGCACTTTCTCCCTTTTGTTAGCATTCCCCCCATCGGACTCTGGTGGACTGTCAGGGATATGGGGTCAGGAAGACACAATCTTACCCCTACCCAGCATCCGGTGTCCAATGATCACTTAATAAATATATGTGCATTCATGCAGTCAATAATGTTTCCTCTCAGTAGGGAGTTGAATTTCAAACGGCATTATCTGCAACTTTCAGGCCCCTTCCTGAGGAAATGGGATAAAAATTGGGTCAAAAGCACATTCAAGTCTCAAGGGTCCTCTTCATACAGTTTCTGAGTGGTTTGTAATTTTTGTGATACCTTTGGAATGTCGATATGTGACAGCACAAGCCCTCATGTAGGGTTAGGAATGTGACCCTACCAGTCAAGCCAGGGACATAATCTTTATTCTCAGATCCATGCCACCAGCCAGCCTTCCTTGTGGTCCTTCCAACCCTACCCACAGGCTGCTAGAACAGGATATGTGAAACTCTTTAAACATATCTTTGATGGAGGCAGGCTTGCTCCTGGACTTCACAAGGCTCTGCACATCATATTTGCCAGAAGATTCACAACTTAAACTTAAGAACTCTCAGTCAGGCATGGTGGTGCACACCTGTAGTCCCAGTACTCTGGATGCTGAGGCAGGAGTGAAACAGTCTTGAAAATCAGGATTGGGTCTCATTCCCCTCGTGTTGAACATTGAACACCCAAGAAACACCAAGACAAGAGCAAAAAGTTTTATTTAAAGGATAGAATAGAGAGAAAGAGATTCCTCGGGAGAGTCCAAAGCTTATGCCCAAGAGAGCGGGGGTGTCCTGCCCCTTTTATAGATTTCAGATTTCTTTCTTCTCATGTCCCCTCCTCCTCTTATCTAACCAAAAGCCAGGAGAGGAGCTGCCCAGAAAAGCAGAAAGGGAGCCACCCAGGAGATACTCATTAACAACCCATTTTTGAGAGGAATAACTCCCTGGTGGCAAGTGACCTTGGTAACAGGTAAGGAGGGGAAGTGCTCTAGAGGTATTAGCATTTTATTTCCTTTGAATCAGCCCCCATCTTCCTGACCCAATCATTCATTAACTACACTGACTGTCCTTTTGCCTCTGTCTCAGGAGGATCACTTATGTCCCAGAGTTAGAGGCCAGCCTGGGCAACATAGTGAGATCCTTATCAAACAAAGAAGTGAAATAAGTGTCTGGCATGGTGGCACATGCCTGCAATCCCAGTGACTCCGGAGGTGGAGGCAAGAGGATCACAAGTTCAAGGCCAGCCTAGGCAACTTAAAGAGCCCCTATCTCAAAACACAAAATTTTAAAAAGGCTGAGACTGTAGCTCAATAGTAGAGTGCCCCTGGATTCAATCCCTAGTATCAAAAATAAAATAATAAAATAAGTAAACTTAAGTACCTTGTCATGGGGCAGAGATTTTCAATCTACTAATTGAATAATTGACTATTTTTACCTAGAATCCTTCTGTGACCTATCTTTCTTTCTCCTGGACATTCTCTCAAGGATCTTTTTTTTATTTTTTATTTATTTATTTATTTTTTTTTGTGGTACTGGGGATTGAACTCAGGGGCCCTCGACCACTGGGCCATGTCCCCAGCCCTTTTTTGTATTTTATTAGAGACAGGGTCTCACTGAGTAGCTAAGTGCCTCACCATTACTGAGGCTAGCTTTGAACTTGAGATCCTCCTGCCTCAGCCTCCCCAGTGCTGGGATTACAGGCGGGTGCCACCCCGCCCGGCTTCTCTCAAGGATCTTGCAGAGAACAAGTCCAGGCACCTATCCTTGCCAGGCATCGCTCTTTTTTTTTTTTTTTTTTTTTTTTTTTTTTTTTTTTTGTACCAGGGATTGAAACCAGGGGCACTTTACCACTAAGCTACATTCCCCGGTCCTTTTTTATATTTTATTTACAGATAGGGTTTTGCTAAATTGCTGAGGCTGGCTTTGAACTCGAGATCCTCCTGCCTCAGCCTCCCAAGTCACTGGGATTACAGGCGAGCACCACTGTGCCCAGGTTGCCATTGCTCCCTTCTAACACCATCACCTTTTCTTTATTTCAAAAATTATTATCCAGATTCTTGGAAGTACTAGTGCACATTTCCTTAGGGGCCTGCATGCAAATGTGGCTGACTATAGTTTTCAAGAATGGTGACATCAATGTTTCCTGTCCTACAATCTTCTAGAACCTTCCCTCACTCTATCAAGAGGCAGATCTCATTTACTTTCCCCTTGAACATGGATGGGTCTCAATAACTGCTTCAATGAATAGAAGTTTATGAAAATAATGATGCATGACTTGTGAGACCAGGTCAAAGGAGATGATTCCTTCTGGCTCCCTCTCTTGGAAGACTCCATGCTGTGAAGGAGCCCATACCAACCTTCACAGAGAAATCACATGAAAAAGTCCACATGGAAAACAGAGACCCTAGTCAAGAGCCAGCATCAACCACTAGACGTGGGAGTCAACTACATGATGATTCCAGCCCCCAGTCTTGGAGTCTTTCAGCTGAGGCCCCAGACATCAGGGTGCAACAGGATAAGCTATGCCTACTGCACTGGTCCAAACTCCAACCCATGGAATCCATGAGCATGATGAATGGCCAGTTTTATCACTCAGTTTGGAGGTAATTTGCAGACAGCCATAGTAACTAGAGCAGTGAACCAAGCATACAATGTTCATGAACCTTCAAACATCCCTTCAGTACCTCAGCATCTGTGGACTTGCTGTGGCCCTGTAGCCGCATGTGAATGCTGTATGGTAATCATGAGGGTGGTTTTGCTGCCATAACCCTCTCAGCCATGATGGATACAAAGAGAGAAAATACGCAGAGTTAAACAGAAGCATTAAAAAAAAAAAAAACTGGAAATGAGTGTATACCATGGATAAAATAAAAGTGGCCCAACACTGACCATCTCTAACCCTGATGATGAACTTTCTAGAACTCTGCTCCTGGCATTGGTGATTTATAGTCCCTTCTTCCTCCTCTTTTGCGAAGCTGCAGATTGAACCCAGATCCCTACATATGCTAGGCAAGCACTCTACATACCTAGCCCTTTTTATTTTGAGACAGGGCTAAATTACCCAGGCTGGCCTCAAACTTGCAATTGTAGTGGGTATTACATGCTTGGCTCCTCTCCCCACCTTTTTTTAAAAGAAACAAGAACAAGTACATGAGGAATGCAGGTCTGAATCAGTCTACACCCCTTGGCCTTATCACCTCCAGTTTTATAGGTTCCTTTAAGTCATAGGCATCCAGTTTTTAGATAGTACTCCAATTCATAGACATCCAGTCCTTATGGCTTAATTTGCTAAAAATAAAATTTGCCGATATTGATGAGCCAAATACCCCATAGTAGTGGCACCATCAGCAACTCCCCTCCCAATAATCCCAAATCATCACAATCATTATGAACATTGCTGTGGTCATAGTCTTTCATACAACCAAATGTAATCCTATGAAAGTATTACTACAAACAACTTCAGAATGCTCTGATGTTTTTGTCTATCTGTGGCCATTTCACACTGGGTACACCAAGGCAGAGGTCAAAAGAAGGATCTATGCCAGAGGTCCTAAGGAGCCAGGTTGAAGGAGGGAGGAGAATGAGACCCAGAAGCGGGAAGAACCAATATCAGAGTGCATTTTCTGAGACTTCCTGAGAAAACATGGAATTTCCTCACCATAGGAGAATATCACCTGATTTGTTGGGCACTTATTGGGTACTTAGTGTACTTTGTAAACACTCCCTTAGTCATCACAACAACATTGAGAGGTAGGTTTTAATAATCCCAATTTCCCCCATCCCACACCCAGGGTTCAAACCCAGGGTCTCATACATTCTAGATAAGTGCTCCAAAACTATGCTTGAAGGCCACCCACATTTTATAGATGAGAAAACTGCGATTTGAAAAGCTTAAGCTGCTCAAGTCATGAAGTGAGGTCACAGGGATCCTACCCCCTAACTTCAAAATCCTTTTCCATTTTACAACAGGGTCTGCTGTGAAGAGTGGGCAGTTCCACTGGGTTCTCTCAGAAGCTCTTAGCAAATGCAAAAATATCCTTTGGCCTCAAATCAAACTGCCTCTGAGGCAAGAGTCTTAAATGGACAATAGAGAATTGTCTGGCAAACTTAGCCCCACTGCTCCCAGTTAGAAGGAACATTCCCTGGAACCCTGATAAGCTTCTTTGGCCTGTATTATGTGTGTGATTATGTAGCTGACAAGAGTTCACAGAAATATTTGAAGTAGCAAAAGCACAGGCCAATGGCCACACCGAAGAGCAAAGAATAAAATTGAGTGTTAGGTCTTTTAAAGAACCCCTGGCAGGGAAAAGAGTCTCTCCCAGCCCATGGTTGTCACCTTCCTTCATCAGTCAGAGTCCTATTCTTAGTTTGAGGTATCTCAGTTGTCACCGAAGAGAACTCTCCACCAGCAGAATAATTACAGTGGCTCAGAATAGCACATTTGAGGCGTGCAAGAAGAGTGAGCGGGCAGGCGCTGCTGGACTGGAAAGGGAGACAAGGTATTTCTGTGAGTACTGAGGATCCTGAGTCCACCTGCAAGAGGGTCTTCATTTTTACTTACAGAAAAGGCCAGAATAACTAGAGCTGTTGCCAGGACAATGCTGTGGGAGAGGAGAGGCAAGTTCGAAGCCAAAGGTTTGAATTTCTTCAGATTCCTTTTGCTGGATTTGAAAAGTGCAAGTTCCTATGTGATCTTGTAGTTATAAAATAAATATATTTCTCATTGTTAAAAATTCAGAGCAGGGTGCGGTGGCACACGCCTGTAATCCCAGCACTTAGGAGGCTGAGGCAGGAGGATCGCGAGTTCAAAGGCAGCCTCAGCAATGGCAAGGCACTTAGCAACTTTGTGAGACCCTATCTCTAATAAAAATACAAAAAAAAAAAAAAAGGGCTGGGGATGTGGCCCAGTGGTCAGGTGCCCCTGAGTTCAATCCCTGGTACCAAAGAAAAAAATTCAGGAATGTGGCAAATATAGAAAAAAAAGCAAAAATCACTAGTGAATCCATGATCCAAAGCTCAGAGATACATGCATAATTTGCTTTTTGGTGTTTTTCTGAGTTCAACAACCCCTATTTGCTATCCAATTCTTCACCCTGCCCTTCCTTTAGGAAAAGTCCCCCCAACTTCTTTTGGGAAATGTTCTTTTCCCTCAGTTCTCAGGCTAGTGGTTTAGGGATTGTTGGGTCCTCAGCCAAGGAATTTGTTCAGACATGGTCACGTGACACAAGCCAGTGCAACCAGAGTAGAGTGTGTCTTTCTCTGGGATAATGAAACAAAGACACCGTCTACTTCCCACTGTATGGGAATGAGGACACAGCCCAGGCAGGGTTCGCCACATATTAGGATCCTGACAGATAAAGAAACTCCACAGAATGCAGAAAAAAGAGACAGAAAGAAACCAGTTTCTCCAGGACATTACCGAGTCCCTGGAAGTCCTACCCAATTTCATGATCAGTTACTTAATTTAATATTCAATCAGATTTTAGATAGGTTTTTAATTACAAGCCACTGGAAAAGCATTTTGAATAGTATTGGTTCCTTCAGACATGTTTCTGTCTTTTACCCCCACCCCACTCAACTTACACCCACCCATATAGTTTTAGGAAAAACAGGTTTTGTAATATCTTTTTATGCCAAGAAATACAGGCCTACTTAACTAATGATTTTTTTTTTTTTCAGTACTGGGGATTGAACCCAGAGCCTCTGATGCTAGGCAAGTGCCCTACCACTGAGCTACAACCCAGCCCTTTTCTTTTTTTTCCTTTTTTTTTTTTTTTTTTTTTTTTTTTTTGAGACAGGGTCTCACTAAGTTGCCCAGGCTGACCTGGAACTTGTGATCCTCCTGCCTCAGCATCCCAAGTAGCTGGGATTACAGGCCTATGCCACTGCACCCAGCAACCTAATGATTTCTAACATCCTTCTTGTCACCTGTATCTCTACTTAAATGTCTCCTCCTATATCTGGCTTTTTCTCACTTAAAATTTAAGTAGCTCTACCTCCAGTCACCCTTTATCATATGAAGGTGATATATGAATGATGTTTTGCAGTTTTGTTGTATTCTTATATCTTTAATTTTTTTGTGTGTATTCTTCCTCTCACCTGTCTATTTTCCTAGATTTTCTTTTCACCTTTTCTCCAACCAACAGCCAATCTATGTCAGTTCCTTTTCCACTCTTCCTGTGAACTTGCGCTTCTAGCTTCTCTCTTCCTCCCTCATGAACATCATGTACTATGTATGCTATTTCGGTTCTCTCAACCACCATTTGAAATTTTAAACCATTTTAGCAAATTTTCTGTTTATACTGTAGACAGCTATTGAAATCATCAATTTGGTTTATTGTGAGAAAGCAGTAGATGCCCTTAGTGGGAGCTATTAAGCTAAAGCTATGTATTGCTTATACTGGGTGCAGTTGATATTGGTCTCATCCTTAAAGCTAAGGCACTGGATACCTTCAGGGACACTTTAGGTCTGTAGGGTATAATTTGTGCTGACTTAGATCCATATTGCTCAATGGGAAAACACACGAACAACATGAAAAAACAAGGGAATAAAGCACCCCAAACAAACCAATTGCTCCAATGACAGAACCCACTGACAACACAGTAGAAGCAATGTCCAAGAAGGAGTTCAGATTGTACATAGTTAAATTGATCTGTGAAGTAAAGGATAGTATAAGGAATGAAATCAAAGAAAAAGTACAGGAAATGAAAGATCACTTCAATGAAGAGTTAGAGATCATGACAAAAAAAAAAAAAAAAAAAAAAAAAAAAAAAAACAAGCAGAAATCCTCCAAATGAAGGAATCAAAAACCAAAAACCAAATTATAAATTCAATAGAAAACATCACCAACAGACTATACCACTCAGAAGGTAGAACCTCGGGCAATGAAGACAAAATATATTATCTTGAAAATAGAGTTGACCATGCAGAGAAGATGGTAAGAAACCATGAACAGAACATCCAAGAATTATGGGATAACATGAAAAGACCAAATTTAAGAGTTATAAGAATAGATGAAGTAGCAAAGATACAAACCAAAGGTATGCACAATCTTCTCAAAGATATAATGTCAGAAAATTTCCCAAACCTAAAAAATGGAATGGAAAATCAAATACAAGAGGCTCACATAACCCCAAATGTACAAAATTACAGCAGACCCATACCAAGACACATTATAATGAGAATGACTTACACAGAGAATAAAGATAAAATCTTAAAGGCTGTGAAAGATAAAAATCAAATTACATATAGGAGGAAGCCAATTCGAATTTCAATTGATTTCTCAACCCAGACCCTCAAAGCTAGGAGGTCCTGGAATAATAATATACTTCAAGCTCTGAAAGAAAATGGATGCCAACCAAGAATTTTATATCCAGCAAAATTAATTTTCAGATTTGAAGACGAAATTAAAACCTACCATGATAAACAAAAGAATTCACAACTAAATCTGACTTTCTCTGACCTACAATTTGAAGTAGCTCCACCCCCAATCAACATTTATCATATGCCCCTTTTAATCTTCATAACAGCACAGTATAAATAATACAAATGACCCAACTTTAAAATTTTTACTTATCTATTTATTCTGTGGCTTCAACTTCTAAAATGCAACTTCTGTAGAAAAAGACATGATATACAGCTCTGGATTTTTTTAAATATTTATTTTTTAGTTGTAGTTGGACACAATACCTTTATTTTATTTATTTATTTTTTTATGTGGTGCTGAGGATCAAACCCAGGGCCTCGTGCATGCTAGGCAAGAACTCTACCACTGAGTCACAACCCCAGCCCTGTAGCTCTGGATTTTACATCATTATTGAATATTGTAGTGAATACAAAGTAGGTTCTCAATAAATTCTTGGTGGATAAATGATTATTTCATGCAGGAGCCCTGTTTGGGGATTGGCTTGAATTGCGGTTGACTATGAGCCATGGAGATTTGGCCTTTGTCGCCACCCGTAGTCTCACGGGATTGTTGCGGGATCTCGAGTGACTTGGCCGAAATTGCTGATCGAGTCAGCGCCATTTTAGGGTGTGTTTTTGGCGTGTGTTAGTCGTTATTAGAACCAGAGAGAAAAGTTATCAGAATAAAAAGCTGTTTGTCTCCAGTTTGCTTCTGAAGTTTTTCCCGCGGCTCGTTGCTCCAAGCGCTTCAGGCAGCAACAGGTGGCGGCCCGTACGGGGAACTTCGGAGCGGACAGGTAAGAACTGAAAGGTCTCTAAAGATGGGTTCGAATATAACTGAATCCCAAGTGATAGAGGCTATGCAAAGACTCCTTGATATACCTGACTCTGTTCTCAGTGAGGAGTATATAGACAAAAGTGAAAGTGATCAAAAAAGTGTAGATTCCACTGGGCCAACTGAGACCAGTAAAGAGAGTATTAGAAGAGACCCAAAAATGACAAAAATCCAAGCTATTAAAGCTATTCGGAAGTTATTGGCGAAAGCTGAAGGATACTTGCTCTCACTGGAACCTGGGCCTCAGGATATTGCTGTCAGTGAAATTAGCAGTGGTGAGGAATCTAGTAAAAGTGATCCTGAGAAAATGAGGAAAAAGAAATTAAAAAAGACCGAGAAAAAGGTCCGTCAGGCAGAGGAGTCACTTGTGGAAGTGACTACTCCCCCATGGGTGGAATCCATTACAGAAAATATGAAGGGTATTACTAGGCATTTGCATACCCTAGAAACAGAAATAAAAAGTCTTTCTGATCGCTTATGCGCCCTCGAGGACAACTCACAGATACATTGGGAACCGCCAGCATTTGAAAAGAAAAATGGACAGAGTGTCCATCAGTCAGTAGATTTCAAAACTATAAAAAATCTCAAAGAGGCAGTAATGACTTATGGGCCCCAAGCTCCTTTCACGTTGAGTATGCTGGAGTCCCTTAACACCTTTAGCTTAACCCCCTCAGACTGGAAAAGTCTATGTAAAGCAACATTAAGCGGGGGGCAATTCTTGGTTTGGCGATTGCAATTCCAAGAACTTTGTATAGAAACGGCTAAAAGAAACGCGGCTGCAGGGTTTGAAAACTATAATATAGACATGCTCACAGGAGAAGGGCAATTCGCAGACTTACAGGCTCAAACAGATTATGACTCAGATATATATGCTCAGATAAATGCAGCTGCCTTAGAGGCATGGAAAACTGTACAAGGACCTGGGGATCTACAAGGTAGCTTGTCAAAAGTGATTCAAGGACCTAATGAGCCGTATGCCGACTTTGCTGATCGACTTTTGAGAACTGCAGGTAGTGTGTTTGCAGATGTTGACCAAGCTATGCCTTTAGTTGTTCAATTAGCTTATGAAAATGCAAATAAATGGTGCCAAGCAGCCATCAGGCCATGGAGAACTAAAAAGGATCTTTCCGTATATATACAACTATGTAAAGATATAAATGGCGCCTTTGTCACAGGAAATGTGATTGCAGCCTCAATGAGAGGTACTTCCTCTCGAAATTTCACAAAGGCTAAACGTAGTAATCAATCAGGATATTCCAGGCAAAATTATCATAATCAATCAGGCAATTCTAGGCAAAATCCCAAAAGAGAAATAAGATCAAGCTCATACCGTGCCCCAGGCCGCTGCCCCAGGTGTAAAAAGGGAAATCATTGGGCCAATAAATGCTATTCAAAATTTGACATCCATGGAAATCCTTTGTTCAGGAATTCAAAAAATGGGGCACGGGGCCCAGTACCCCGGGGCCCACAAATGTACGGGGCATTGCAGAAGGAGTATCCTCAAGCATCCACTCAGATGCTTCCCCGACACAATCCCTACTACCCATCCACTCCCTCGCCAGAGGAACAAGAGGAAATGCAGGATTAGACCTCTGTTCCACCGCCCGAATAGTGTTAACACCTGAAATGGGGGTTCAACTGATTCCCACAGGAGTCAGGGGACCTCTTCCCTCAGGGACTGTAGGACTTATTATCGGGCGTAGTCCTAAAAGCTTATTAGGTTTGCAAGTGACCCCAGGTGTAATAAACTCAGACTACAAAGGGGAAATAAAAATAATGCTTAGCTCACCCCAAAGTGTAAGTTCTGTTAATCAAGGAGATAGAATTGCTCAGTTGCTTCTCCTTCCCAATTTACATAATTCATTTAAAATGGGTATGCCTCAAGAAGGGAACAATAGAGGATTTTGTTCCACTGACTCAAGTCCCATGGCTTGCTGGGTTCGAGACTGTTCAAGGAGGCCTATGTGTAAAATAAAAATCCAAGGAATAGAAATGGAGGGATTAATAGATACTGGAGCTGACTCTTCCATTATTAATTTATGCCAATGGCCCAAGCACTGGCCTCTGCAAAAAGCTTCAACCAGTTTAAGAGGCTTGGGATATAATAACCTCCCAGATAAAAGTGCAGTAATTTTAAAATGGGAGGATGATGAAGGCCATAAAGGAACATTTCAGCCTTATGTTTTACCTAATCTACCGGTTACTTTATGGGGAAGAGATATTTTACAACAAATGGGAGTACACCTTGCAACCAAGCCTGCAGATGTTAAATGTGAAAACCTACAGGGTAATCTTAACCATAAAAGAACTCATTATCAAAAAGTACAGAGTAATCTTAACCCTAAAAGTAATCATTGTCATAAAGGAAAAAGATATTTTTTTTCGGGGCCACTGAGAAAATAATTTTGAAAATACCATGGCTTTCTGATAAGCCAGTGTGGGTCCCTCAGTGGCCCCTATCTAAAGAGAAATTACAAGCGGCCCACCAATTAGTTCAGGAACAATTAGAAGCAGGTCATATAGAACCTTCCACCTCTCCCTGGAATTCCCCCATATTTGTGATCAAGAAAAAGTCAGGAAAATGGCGATTGTTACATGATCTTAGACAAATCAATAAAACCATGCAAGTTATGGGGCCTACTCAACCTGGACTTCCTAGTCCCGTAGCTATTCCAAAAAATTTCCATCTTATTACTCTTGATATAAAGGATTGCTTCTTTTCTATTCCCCTACATCCTCTGGATGCCCCCAGGTTTGCTTTTTCCGTTCCTTCTATGAACAATAATGGCCCTGATCAGAGATATCAATGGAAGGTTTTACCACAGGGAATGGCTAATAGCCCCACCATATGCCAAATATATGTGGACAAGGCTATCCAACCCATTAAAAATAAATATCCAAACCTCATGTGTCTACATTACATGGATGATATTTTATTGGCCCACCCTAATCAAAAAATCTTATTTAATATATTCAGTGATGTGGTAGAAAATTTAAAAAAATATGGATTATATATAGCAGAAGAAAAAGTTCAAACCAGATCTCCCATATTATATTTAGGATTTAAAATCATGGATACTTTTGTTAGACCCCAAAAAATTTTAATAAATAAAGAACATCTGACCACCCTCAATGATTTCCAAAAACTACTGGGAGACATTAATTGGCTTCGCCCTACACTAAATCTCACTACTGGCCAACTAAAACCTTTATTTGACATCCTTCGTGGAGATCCTGATCCATCTTCACCACGAACATTGACTCCTGATGCTAGGAAAGCTTTAAAATTAGTAGAAAAAGCCATCGAAGGAGCTCATTGTGATAGATTTGATTTAACTCAACCGCTGATGTTGATTATTATTTCTTCACAATATACACCCACAGGAGTATTTTGGCAACAAGGGCCTTTATTATGGATATATTTGCCCGTCTCTCCTAAAAGTATAATTGAATCTTATACCTCCATGGTGGCTAAACTTATTCTTCAAGGACTTAAGACTTCTACTAAAATATTTGGCATTCACCCTGCTACTATTATTACTCCCTATTCATCATCACAGATTGAATACTTATGCTTCAATGATAATGATTGGGCTATAGCTAAATGCTCTACTTCTGCAAATTTTGATAATCATCTTCCTAAGTCCCCTATATTATCTTTTTGTATTAATCATCCTATTATATTTCCACAGGTAATAAAAAATCAACCTATTCCTAAGGCATTTAATGTCTTTACAGATGGGTCCTCAAATGGTACTGCTACAGTAGTCACTAAAAAAGAAAATATGACTTACATAACTGCACACAAATCAGCTCAACTAGTGGAACTGGAAGCTGTGGTAAGAGCTCTGGAAAATTTTAGGGACCAGCCCGTAAACATTTTTTCAGATAGCCACTATATTGTACAAGCCGTCCCAAAATTAGAGTTAACAGGACCAATAGCACCTCATACTCCAGCCTTTAAATTGTTTTATCAAATACAAAAACTTTTGTGGGCAAGAAAAGAACCTCTATTCGTAGGCCATATTAGAGCACATACTAATTTGCCTGGTCCCCTCCATGAAGGTAATCAAAAGGCTGATGAACTTACAAAAACAGTATTTATACTTTCAGCGCTACAACAAGCTACTTTATTTCATTCCCAGTTTCATGTCAACAGCACCACCTTGCAACGTAGGTTTAAAATCACAAAGGAGCAAGCCAGAACAATTGTAAAAGATTGTAAATCTTGTATGACACATTTGCCCAATCCTCATTTCGGAGTTAACCCTAGAGGATTAATGCCCAATCATTTGTGGCAGATGGATGTTACTCATGAGCCAAGTTTTGGAAAATTGCGATTTATTCATGTGACTATAGATACATGCTCAGGCATGATTTTTGCTTCCTTACATTCTGGAGAAAAAGTTAAAGATGTTACATCTCATTGTTTGCAAGCTTTTGCTGCATTGGGCATCCCCAAAATGCTTAAAACAGATAATGGCCCCGCATATACGTCCTCATCTTTCAAGCAGTTTTGCGCAAAATTCAATATATCCCATAAAACAGGCATCCCATACAATCCTCAGGGTCAGGGCATTATTGAAAGAGCAAACCGAACACTGAAAATTATGTTATTAAAACAAAAAGAAGGAAATTGGAAAAGTCCTAAGGACAGATTGGCAGTTGCCCTGTTTACCTTAAATTTTCTAACTTTAGACTCTAATGGTTATTCTGCTGGAGACAGACATTGGAATCCACACCAACAACATAAACCTTTGGTTTACTGGAAGGATGTTCTTTCAGGTACATGGAAGGGTCCAGATCCAGTATTAATTTGGGGAAGAGGATCTGTTTGTGTTTTTCCAAAAGACGAATCCTCTCCAATATGGATACCATCTAGATTAATAAAACAGGTACCACATCAAAATGATCAAGATGAAGTTATTGAAGAATCAAGATTAATAAAAAAGGTACAAAATCAAGAGGACCAAGATGAAGGTACAGAATGATTCCCTCAAAAGAGTCTTTCAAAATATTTCACAACTTAAGTGTCATTTCTCCCGGCCGGGACAAGGAGATCTCTCTTTAGTGTGCACACAATTGTTTTTTTTTTTTTTTTTTTCTTTTTATACATGTCTTTATGTCTGTACATTTGTCTACATTTCATGTTAATGTGATGTCACAAATATATGTTTGTATGCTTGTTCGTCTGTCCAGTGTGACGTCACAAAGAACAAAGCGCTTATGAAAAAGAAAATATATATATATATGGATCCAAATAACTTTAATTCATTTTAGGTTAAGAGTATTCATTTTAGGTAAATAATTTTATAAATGAAGGTACTTTCAATTTTGATTTATAGGTGTCCCTGGGACTTCTCTTTAGCAAACAAATATGACTAGTGCTATATAACCTGATATTTTGGTGTTTTGACTTAAGATTGTTTATTTGTTATTAACTTCATTTGTTTAATAGCTCATTAATTTCAATTATCTCAACAGGTAAAAAATTGCTCTGTATACAGAGACTCAAGGGTTCCAGCTAACAAATTATTTCTCTCAAGTGCCTTTACCTTTTCTTTAATCTATCTTTAATGCAGTAATTACCCTCAGTCTTTCTTTGTTTTGTTCTAAATATGACATTTTTCCAACTTATGTTTGTAAAAGCTCAACCAGCGATGTATGTGAACAAAAATCAACTTTAATTTTCTAATCTAATTATTCTATTTTGTAGTTTGACAACTCGCCTCTTGACTCAGTGCTGCAATAGCACTGCCTTTCCTTTAATAATTGATGCTTGAGTTTCTAGGTAGCGGGCCCTGAAGATTTGCCGGTGGCATTGTCTAAACATAAAAAAGACGTCTGCTGCTCAAACATCAAACAACCTCACCAACAGTGTGGCCTCTGCTCTACATGCATGGGGCCTCCTACATCAACATGTTATAACAAATGGACATTTTGATCTTTCATTGTTTGGGACTTTACGGAACAATGCCTTGCGGGTATTTGTCTAGAGAATTCAGTGTGTTACTTGATGGAACTTAGGGCAGCTGATTTGTTTAAACAATTTGATATGCTATGCAATTTGGCTCATCACCAAAAGGCTTGTTGCCTTAAAGCCGCAACATCTCCTCACAATTTGGACGGCTGTTAGTCATCATATATAGTCGATCCTAAAGGGCTCCATTGGATGGCTGGTTAGCCAATGACGGGTAAGATCCCCAGAGGGGGACAACCTAAGACAGGCACAGTCGCACGGGACAGTCTCATGTGGCCGACATATCAACCTAAGACAGGAGTCAAGGGCACAGCCTTGATTATCCGATGACGGGTAAGAATGTTGGTTGCACATAGACATCCTAGAGCATTACCTCTTTTAAAACAAAAAGGGGGAAATGCAGGAGCCCTGTTTGGGGATTGGCTTGAATTGCGGTTGACTATGAGCCGTGGAGATTTGGCCTTTGTCGCCACCCGTAGTCTCACGGGATTGTTGCGGGATCTCGAGTGACTTGGCCGAAATTGCTGATCGAGTCAGCACCATTTTAGGGTGTGTTTTTGGCGTGTGTTAGTCGTTATTAGAACCAGAGAGAAAAGTTATCAGAATAAAAAGCTGTTTGTCTCCAGTTTGCTTCTGAAGTTTTTCCCGCGGGCTCGTTGCTCCAAGCGCTTCAGGCAGCAACAATTTCATGGATTGACCATAATTTATTCAAAACAAATCCCTATTGTGGAACATTTAGGTTGCTTCCAAGTTTTGGTGCAGAAAAATAGTTCTGTGACATCTGTATACATTTAGTTACCATTTCATTAGGACAAATTCTTTACATGAAACTGTGGATCAAAGGTAAAAATATTTTTTGTGTATATTACTAAGTTGTCCAGCAGCAAATTTGTGCCAATTTATACTTTCTTTTTTTTTAAATTTTTATTTATAGTAGTAGTATGTATTACAATTCATACTACACATATAGAACATCTTTTTACACAAAACAGTTTGTATACAAAGTGTATTCGTAGCATTCAAGTCTTCAATCATGCATTTAGAATAATGATATCCATCTTATTCAACCACTTTTTCTTTTTCTTCCCCCCCTTCCCCCCTTGCTCCCTCCCTTCCCCTCCCTTCCCTTTGACCATTATAGTGTTCCTCTAATCCTCCTAGGTATACCAACCCAACAATACTGTGAACCAGCCTCTTTATATCAGAGGAAACATTCGGTATTTGGATTTTTTTTATTTATAGTAGTAGTATGTATTACAATTCATAATGCACATATACAGCATCTTTTTACATACAACTATTTGTATACAAAGTATATAAGTACCATTCAGATCTTCAATCATGCATTTAGGATAATGATATCAATCTCATTCAACCACCAATTTTTTTTTCCTTTTTTCCCCCCTCCCTCCCCCTTGCTCCCTCCCTCCCTTCCCCTCTCTTTCCTTTGACCATTCTAGTGTTCCTCTAATCCTCCTATGTACCTCCATCCAACAACACTGTGAACTAGCCTCCTTATATCAGAGAAGACATTCGGTATTTGGATTTTGGGGATTGGCTAACTTCACTTAGCATTATATTCTCCAACTTCATCCATTTACCGGCAAATGCCATTATTTTATTCTCTTTTATTGCTGAGTAAAATTCTATTGTGTATATATACCACATTTTATTTATCCACTCATCTACTGAGGGACATCTAGGTTGGTTCCACAACCTAGCTATTGTGAATTGTGCTGCTATAAACATTGAAGTGTCTGTGTCACTGTAATATGCTGTTTTTAAGTCCTTTGGGAATAGACCCAGGAGTGGGATGGCTGGGTCATAGGGTGGTTCCATTTCCATTTTCCCAAGAAATCTCCATACTGGTTTCCATAATGGTTGCGCCATTTTGCAGTCCCACCAGCAATGTATGAGTGTGCCTTTTTCCCCACATCCTTTCCAATTTATACTTTCAACTGCAAAGCATGAAGACTCTAGAGTTCTTTCTCCATATTCTTTCCCATATATAAAAAAAACCCTCATTTTATTATTTTCTTGTTGTTATTAGTGGATTTGAATCTTTTCATTATTAGCTTTTCATTATTTCATTAAAGCTAAGTTGCCCAAGCAGGCTTCAGATTTATAATCCTCCTGCCTCAGTCTACCTAGTAGCTGGGATTATAGTCAGACACTGCCATGGTGCCTGGCGCTTGCCTATTTTTCTATTTGGCTTTCAGTTTTTCTTATTGATTTTGTCTTGGTCTATTGTCTGTTATATAACTGAATACCAGAGACTGGGTAATTTATGCATAATTAAAGTTTATTCAACCCACAATTTTGGAATCTGAGAAATCGAAGGTTATGGGGCTACATCCGGTGAGGGCCTTCTTGATCCTGGGAATTCTCTGCAGAATCTTGAGGGCACAAGGCATCACGTGGCCAGAGGGGTGCATAAAAGAGACAGAACCAAAGAGGTTTTTATAACAGATCCACTCTGGAGATAACCCATTAATCCATGAAATAAGATCCACTCTGGAGATAACCCACTAATCCCTTCATGGGGCAGAGCCCTCATGACCTAATCATCTGTTAAAAGTCCCCTTTCTGGGCTGGGGTTGTGGCTCAGCGGCAGAGCACTCGCCTCGCACGTGTGCGGCCTGGGTTCGATTCTCAGCACCACGTAAACATAAAATGCATTGCATTGTGTACAACTAAAGTAAATAAATAAATATTAAAAAAAAGTCCCCTTTCTTACAATGCAGACTAAGTTTCAACATGAGTTTTGATGGCGACATTCAAACCATAGCAGATTTGAACAGAGGATTTTTTTGCCTTTCTTAAAAAATAGAACAAGTTGAGATTTTTTTAAATATTTATTTATTTGCTTTAGTTGTACACAATGAGTTTATTTTTACATGGTGCTGAGGATCAAACCCAGGCCACGCACATGCTAGGCTAGCGCTCTACTGCTGAGCCACAACCCCAGCCCCAAGTTGAGATTATTAATCAGACATTTCTATTATCTCAATATTCAGAAATCTAGATCAGAACTTTCAGACATTCATTTGAAGTTTAAAATCCAGCTGATTGCTGGTCCTTTTCTTGCTGGTAAGCTTCTCAGAGGGGGAAACTAGGGGGCCCTGGGGTGGCAGGGGCTGAGTGGCTGCACTTGATGGCCAGTGACATGGTAGAGATGATCACAGAGTCAGGCAGCAGAGTGGATGGTGCTCAACAGTTGGACTTTGTGGAGATGTTGGCATGGGCTAGCTGGTCATGCAGGCCCCATAACTGGTACAATAGATAGCCTTCTAAAATTATTGGATTCTTACAAGCCAAAAAGTTCTAGATTTGGTGAAGAAAAGTCTTACTGGAATCATCAAAATGGAGTGACAGGCCCCCATCAGTTTTTAATCGACTTGAGCTGATTCAGGCTCAGAGCCCCTTACGGGAGGGGAAGGCTAGGCCCCTGGAAGAAAGAACTTCCTCACCACCAGAAATTACCTCCCACCCTCCCCATTGGGACCATTTACTAGGTGACTGTGGACTGGACAAAAGAACAACCAGACTTGGGGGATTACTGATCACTGGACACTACCTTGTAGAGCCACAAAATGCTACTGTTGGCTACCAGTTACTGAGGGCCTGTAAAGGTCAGGAGATCACTGGGGTTCAGGTCTACATCACCTTAGCTCTTTAGGTTCCTGAACCCACCTGTGATTATTTCCTCATTTTGGAAATGAATAATTGGAACAGAACAACACAGCAACTGACAGAATCCCCACTTCCCCCATAGTACGACATCTATCTTTATCTATATATCTGTCTATCCATCCATCCATTCATCCATCTTCTGTCTTTCTACTTCAAGTACTACTACAACTGTAATTAATGATCAGAAAATAGTCACCCAAGGCACTCTGGTGACAGGAATAATAGTAACAGTTAACACCTATTGAGCTCTAGGTACCAGACACTGGTCTGAGCTCTTTTTTTTTTTTTTTTTTTTTTCAATATTTATTTATTTGCTTTAGTTGTACACAATGAGTTTATTTGTACGTGGTGCTGAGGATCAAACCCGGGCTGCGCACGTGCTAGGTGAGCGCTCTACCGCTGAGCCACAATCCCAGCCCGGTCTGAGCTCTTTATATGGATTTATTCACTTGCTCCTCATGACAAAAATATCCTCAGTGACCTCTGTTTACTCATTTCTGTGGCCCTGCTAGCCAGGCCCTCAATAAGTGCATGCTATAGGAAGGGCCTATGATTGGTGTGTCCGGTGGATGACATTCTTTTTAAAGGGACTTTCCCCAGGCAAGAGCTTTGGGCTTCCTTCCCTGGAATTTCTCTCCCCTTCTAAGCTAATGCATTGTTTGTTGACCCTCTCAGCCTATTAATTCAAAGTGCCTGATGGCTAATTACAGGGAGAAATCTGTTTGGACACAGTTCTTCAGGGTGGTCCTCAGCATTTTGGGTTTTTTTTTTTTTTTTTGTAAATATTAAAATTTTTAAAATTATTTTTTATTCTAAGATGTTATAAATGACAGCCGAATACATTACATTTCATATTACACATATATAGAGCACTTTTTTTACAAATCTCTGGTTGTATGCAAAGTATATTCACACCATTCGTGACTTCATACATGCACTTAGGGTAATGATATCCATCTCATTCTACCATCTTTTTTTTTTTCCTTCACCCTTTTGCCCCCTCCCTTCCCCTCCCTCCCCATTGGCCATTCTAGTATTCCTCTAATCCTCCTATGCTCCCCATCCCAACCCGACTATGAATTGGCCTCCTTATATCAGAGAAAACATTTGGCATTTGGCTTTTGGGGATTGGCTAACTTCACTTAGCATTATATTCTCTAACTCCATCCATTTTCCTGCAAATGCCATGATTTTATTCTCTCTTATTGCTGAGTAATATTCCATTGTGTGTATATACCACATTTTCTTTATACATTCATCTACTGAAGGGCATCTAGGTTGGTTCCACAGTTTAGCTATTGTGAATTGTGCTGCTATAAACATTGATGTGGCTGTGTCCCTGTAGTATGCTGTTTTCAGGTCTTTTGGGTAAAGACCAAGGAGTGGAATAGCTGGGTCATAAAGCTATATTCTCACTAGCTTCATAAATAGCAGCTCTGGGTAAGAGGCAACCAGCCCCATCTTGTCCCTCTGGGACTTCCCACCAGCATACACCCTGTCACTTGTGCCACCTCAGGGCCACAGTGATCCAGAAGCAGCTTTGCTTTCCACTGACCCCTAAATGCCTGACACTCAAACATGCAGAGAAAGGTGCTCCAATTTATCCTAAAAGAGCATTTTAACCATTAACTTGTTTGGTTGTTATTTGTGTTTTGAATCTTCCCTCCCCTGAAATGATTCTAGAATGTTCAAAGGATTCAGAAGATAGTAATAGTGAAAATAATGTGTTTCAAGCCTTGAAATATTATGCTAAGTGACAGTAGCCAGACATGAAAGATACACACTGTATACTTCCTATACTTCCATTTTCTTGAAACACCCAGAATAGGCAAATCTGTAGGGACATAAGATGGATTAGTGGTTGACAGGAACTGGGGGGAAGGAGGTCTGGGGAGGAACTGGGTACAGTTCCTAACTTAATGGGTACAGGGCTTCCTTTTGAGGTAATGAAAATGTCACAGAACTACGCACAGGTGACAGTTGCCTAATATTTGTAAATGTACTGAATATCATTGAATTGTATATTTTAAAATAAGTATTGGCTAACTTTATATTATGTGATTTTTTCCCTTCTTTTTTTATTTATAATAGTAGTATGTATTACAATTCATAATGCACATATATAGCATCTTTTTACATACAACTGTTTGTATACAAAGTATATAAGTACCATTCAGATCTTCAATCATGCATTTAGGATAATGATATCAATCTCATTCAACCACCAATTTTTTTTTCCTTTCCCCCCTCCCTCCCCCTTGCTCCCTCCCTTCCCCCCCCTTTCCTTTGACCATTCTAGTGTTCCTCTAATCCTCCTATGTACCCCCATCCAACAACACTGTGAATTAGCCTCCTTATATCAGAGAAAACATTCAGTATTTGGATTTTTGGGATTGGCTAACTTGACCAAGGAGTGGAATAGCTGGGTCATAAAGCTATATTCTCACTAGCTTCATAAATAGCAGCTCTGGGTAAGAGGCAACCAGCCCCATCTTGTCCCTCTGGGACTTCCCACCAGCATACACCCTGTCACTTGTGCCACCTCAGGGCCACAGTGATCCAGAAGCAGCTTTGCTTTCCACTGACCCCTAAATGCCTGACACTCAAAACATGCAGAGAAAGGTGCTCCAATTTATCCTAAAAGAGCATTTTAACCATTAACTTGTTTGGTTGTTATTTGTGTTTTGAATCTTCCCTCCCCTGAAATGATTCTAGAATGTTCAAAGGATTCAGAAGATAGTAATAGTGAAAATAATGTGTTTCAAGCCTTGAAATATTATGCTAAGTGACAGTAGCCAGACATGAAAGATACACACTGTATACTTCCTATACTTCCATTTTCTTGAAACACCCAGAATAGGCAAATCTGTAGGGACATAAGATGGATTAGTGGTTGACAGGAACTGGGGAAGGAGGTCTGGGGAGGAACTGGGTACAGTTCCTAACTTAATGGGTACAGGGCTTCCTTTTGAGGTAATGAAAATGTCACAGAACTACGCACAGGTGACAGTTGCCTAATATTGTAAATGTACTGAATATCATTGAATTGTATATTTTAAAATAAGTATTGGCTAACTTTATATTATGTGATTTTTTCCCTTCTTTTTTTATTTATAATAGTAGTATGTATTACAATTCATAATGCACATATATAGCATCTTTTTACATACAACTGTTTGTATACAAAGTATATAAGTACCATTCAGATCTTCAATCATGCATTTAGGATAATGATATCAATCTCATTCAACCACCAATTTTTTTTCCTTTCCCCCCTCCCTCCCCCTTGCTCCCTCCCTTCCCCCCCCTTTCCTTTGACCATTCTAGTGTTCCTCTAATCCTCCTATGTACCCCCATCCAACAACACTGTGAATTAGCCTCCTTATATCAGAGAAAAACATTCAGTATTTGGATTTTTGGGATTGGCTAACTTTATTATGTGATTTTTTACCTCAATTTTTTAAAATAAGAAATAAGCTTTTGTATCTAGTTTTTTTTTTTTTCTTAAGTCTTGTTTGTTGAGTATCTTCTACATGCCTGTGCTATGCTAAGCCTGCACTGTCACATGTAATCCTCACAATCAACCCTTTGAGCTAGGTGCAGTTTGTATACATAGTTTACAAATGAGGAAACTGAGCTGGGTGTGGTGGTGCATGCCTGTGATACCAGCAGCCAAGAGGATCATGAGTTCAAAGCCAGCCTCAGCAACTTAGCAAGGCCTTTAGCAACTTAGCAAGACCCTGTCTCAGAAAAAAATATAAAAAGGGATGGGGGTGTGGCTCAGTGGATAAGCACCCTGGGATCAATTCCTGGTACCAAAAAAAGAAAGAAAGAAAGAACTGAGGCACAGTTAGACTATATAATTAGGCCCAGGTCACATCAGCAACAGTTTTCAGAGAAGGATTCATGAATGGGCAGTCTGTGATGGAGCCAGCTTTCTGTATCACTGGTCATTTGCTCTGTTATGAGGGATTCTGCTCCCTCAGCATCCTCAGAGGAGAAAGGAAGCCAGCATATATTGGTGACAGGGCCAGGGCCAATATTTTTATTATTCTGGGCCAGCTTCTCACTTAGAGTCCTCATTTAATTCTCACTACTACCCCTTGTGGAGAGACCTACTGCTATTCCTATTTTGCAGATGAAGAGCCTAAGACCCAGAAAGTTGGGTCAACTTACCCCAGGTCATAGCACCCTTGAAGAACTGAAATCAGACCTGCTGAGATGACAGCCCTGATCGGAACAAGAATAAAGCTTTTTCCTAACTTCTCTCACAAGACTTTTTCTTCTTGTCCATCAACCATCTGTGCAGATAATGAGAAAGTGATGAACAGGACAAGGCTCTCCCCTCCCCTCCTATCCCACAGAATGAGCACTGCCATAAGACATGACCCCTTTGCAGGCCTATTAGTCCAAATGCAGAAGACCATAGATTGGCTTCCTTCCGCCTCTGTCACTCGCATATCTATTAACAAAGAAGTATGGATTGATTTATGCATGTTAATGAACTGAGGTCTAAAGGGGATTACAGGTACGGGAACAAGTCTGACAGCTGAGCCTAAAACTATTATCTAATCTCCTGTTACTGTATACTGCATTATATTTCTTTAGAGAATTTTCAGAATGCATTTCCTTAGACCAAGTCTATAAATCTAACCTCTGCTAATAAAGGTGGACAACAAGACCTCAGAAACCCCATTTGGCAAGGTCCAATTCCCCAACATTGGATGGGGGGAACTTCTTTGGCCTTTATTTAGCACAGCTTTGGGAAACAATTTTCAAAACCACAAAAATATACACTGGTCCCTTGGCATCTCTGGGAGATTGGTTCCAGGACCCCCTGCAGGTACGCAAATGTGCAGATACTCAGGACCCTTGTGTAAAATTGCATAACAATTGCATAGAAGCTATGCACATCCTCTCATGCTTATGATATGTAATATATGTAAATGCTATGGAAATAGTTGTTACATTGCATTGGGTTTTTAATTGGTATTGGATTTTTTTTCCCTAAATATCTTCCATTATGGTTGGTTGAATCTGAGGATGTAGGACCTATGGATACAGAATGATCTGTATCTGCCACCCTCCCCCAAATTTCTTTTTCTTTTTTTTTTGGGGGGGGGCAGTACCAGGGATTGAACTCAGGGGCACTTGACCACTGAGCCACATCCCCAGTCCTATTTTGTATTTTATTTAGGGACAGGGTCTCACTAAGTTGCTTAGCACCTCACTTTTGCTGAGGCTGGCTTTGAATTCGCGATCCTCCTGCCTCAGCCTTCTGAGTCACTGGGATTTACAGGTGTGTACCACTGTACCCGGCCTAAATTTCTATTTCTTATTCTACCCCATTTAAACTTCAGTAGCCAGAGAAAACAAGACCTGAAAAGATATAGTCATTGGTTCCCATGAGAGCCACATGCAAGTTCTGACCCATCTTGTAGAGTTAGCTGCAAACCTATCCAGGGAGCTGCATGAGTCTTCCAAAGGCTGACTGCCTGTGTGCATAGACAGAGCATGGTGCTTGGGACTGCACAGGGAAAGAGGAAGCAAGGAAGAGATGAGCAAGGTTGCAAACCCACCACCCTCACACATCTACAAAGGTTTAGTAAGTGAGGCTGGGCAGGTTATCTTTACAGGGCAACACCCTTCCAGCTTCAGCTTATGGTTGTCATACGAAGACTTATGCCCAGCACCATCAAATCTGTCATTACAAAACAAAAAACAAAAATCCCCCAGAAGCTGGACTTGATATAAAATCTACTGATTTTTAAATAAAAATTTTATTGTCCCCTGTAGGCCAAATAGTACATGTTTGTAAGCTAGATAAGTTCCAGGGGTTTTGCCAGTTTGCAAACTCAGCTCTTAAAAGGTGTTTTAAGAATGTTTTAAGCAGCTGGATGCAGTGGCACATGCCTGTAATCCCAGAGAATAGGGAGGCTGAGGCAAGAGGTTTGTGAGTCCGAAGCCAGCCTCAGCAACTTAATGAGGCCCTAAGCAACTCAGAAGACCCTGTCTCTAAAAATACAAAAAAAGAGCTGGGGATGTGGCTTAGTGGTTAAGCACCCCTGGGTCCAATCCCTGGTACCAAAAAATAAAAAATGTTTTAAGCATAAAACCATATAATGTGATCAACAAACTACTTCAGAAGATACTCTGGAAGGGAACTGTAGATGAAGAGAAGGAACACTGAACCCAGAAGCAAGAAACTTTGTTTTGAGCTCAAACTGTCTCTGTGATTATTAGCTGAAGGGCCCTGAGCAAGCTACAGAACAAAACTGTGGATGACTTATAGAATGGTTATAGTTTCACCAGCCACATGCACTGTGCAGGGCTGCTTCAAAGAACAAATCAATCAATTCAGGAAATCTCATATTCTCCAAAGAATCTTGTAAATAGAAGAATTTGCAGTGTAAACTCCTTGAGGCAGAGAGTAAATCACAATCAGAGCATTAGTGCCTATTTGCACACAGAGGCACTCAATAAATATTTTTAATTGACTTAATATGCCTTCCTGTTATAATCCAAATTTAGAGAATTAATGTTTTTTATGACCTACAAAATAGTTTATGAGATTATTAAGCATTCTGACTCACATAATGACTAATTAGTGCTAAAATTATGTATCGAAGTTCCCAGACTAAGTGAAATTACATGTTAATGTATAGATTTTTTTTGAAGTTTTTTTCTTTATTAAATTATTTATTTTAATATGTAGATTTTTGTCTGAGCGAGAAGCAAATCATTTCTCTCTGGTGGAAAAGATATCTACAAAGATTATCATTTATTATTTTGTAGGATATTAGCCCAATTTTATATTTAAATCAGAATTCTTATCCTAATGTTCCTTAATCAGATTACTTTTATTACCCAGTTCCTTAAACATTCTTTAAATCCATCTTAACATCTTACTAATTCCCTCATTCAGTAATAGGCTGAATAAGTCTTTTACATGCGTTCATTTTATAGTTGCATGAGAATCATAATTCCATAGTTTTGAAGATTCCTGAATGCTACTGTATTTTCCTCATCAAACATGTAAATACAGATACCCCCCTTCTTTGATGGAATGTAGAAAGGAGTGGGGAGATGATTTGATCACTGATAACTAGAATACTAGAGAACATAGGTGAGAGGCTATGAGAAATTAAGGAAGGACTTGGTGTTAAATTGGGGAATCAGAGAAGGCATCAGAAAATGTGGCATACTAGCTGCACCTGTAAGGAAAAGTAAGGTGTTGGTAGATGGTGAAGACAAGGGAAGGCTACTCCCCACAGACAGAAAAACAGAATTCTAGGAATGTGTTGGGATCAAGTACTTTCATATAATTTTACATGGGTTTTTCAGGAGAAAGTTTCCTGATGCATTAGTCAGCTTTTTATCTCTGGGACCAAAATTCTTGACAATAACAACTTAGAGAAGGAAGCATTTATTTTGGGTTCATGGTTTCAGAGGTTTTAGTCCCTGGTTGGTTGATTCCATTGCTCTGGGCTTGAGGTGAGGCAGAATATCAGGGTGGAAGGGTGTGGTGGAGGAAAGCTGCTGAGTTCATGGTGGCCAGGAAGCAAAGAGAGGGGAAAGCCAGGGGCAAGATACAAGGCACCCTCCCCAGTGACCTACCTCCTCTAACCATGCCCACCTACCTATAGTCGCCACCCAAGTAGTCCATTCACATTATGCATCAAATGGATTAATCCACCAATGAAGTTACAGCTCTCATAATCCAATCTTTTTAGTTCTGACTAGTGCTGCATGGCCTAATACATGAGCCTTTCAGGAAACATTCTTAGATCCAAAACATAGCACCTGGAAAAGAATTTGAGTGTCTTTGGGCCCATGATTATAATAAAACTACCCCAAAACTCAGTGACTTAAAATGACATTAATTATTTCTCAAACATCTGTGAGTAGGCTGATGTAGGCTGGACTTAACTACAGTGTTTCTGCTTTACATCTGCCTGATCCTACTCTGGTACCCCAGGTTTGTCTGGGAAATTTTTCTCATGAAATGCCACAGGTGCAAGAGAACAAGTCACAGGGTGCTATAGTTTGGATCTTGAATATCCCCTAAAGGCCCATGAGCAAAAGGCTTGGTCCACTGGCTGGCGCTATTGGGAGGGGTAGAAATTACAAGATGAGGCCTAGTGAGAGGTCTTTGGGTCACTGGGGGTGTGCCCTGGAAGCAGGTTACAGGACCCCTGCCCACTTCCCACTTTCTTTTGCTCCCAGGCTGAGGTGAGCAGTTTTCCTCTGCCATGTGCTCCCGCCATAATAATGGGTGACTTCCCACTGGCCCAAAAGCAACAGGGCCAAAGGATCATGAACTAGAAAAACAAGAGCCAAAACAAACCTTTCCTCTTTTTAAGATAATATCTCAGCCGGGCGCGGTGGCGCACGCCTGTAATCCCAGCACTTTGGGAGGTTGAGGCAGGAGGATTGCGAGTTCAAAGGCAGCCTCAGCAATGGCGAGGCACCTAGCAACTCAGTAAGACCCTGTCTCTAAATAAAATACAAAAAAAAAAAAAAAAAAAAAGGGGGCTGGGGATGTGACCCAGTGGTCAAGTGCCCCTGAGTTCAATCCCTGGTACCACACAAAAAAAATAATAATAATAATATCTCAGATATTTATTACAGCAGTAGAAAGCTGATTAACACACATGGCCAATCCAAAGGCAAGTGATGGGGAAATATATTCTGACCTTTTAGTGGGAAAAACTGTAAAGTCACATGGCAAAGGACATAGCACAAAGAGGGGTGAAGAATTAGAGCCGATGATGCAATCTACTTAGGGACAGACAGCAGAAGCCTTACTACTATAGTAAAGAATTAGGGGGCTGGGATTGTGGCTCAGCAGTAGAGCGCTCACCTAGCACGTGCGTGGCCTGGGTTCAATCCTCAGCACCACATAAAAATAAACACATTGTGTACAACTAAAGCAAATAAATAAATATTAAAAAAAATAATTAGACTTGGTTCTAGGCAAGGGGAAGGCATCAATGCTTTTAAGCAGAAGGAAAGCATTCTCAGATCTCTGTTAGAAAGATGACTCTGTCTGCTACCTGGGTGGAGGATTAGGGAGTTTACAACCACCTGAACTAGGGTAGTGGTTGTGGGAAAAAGGACCGAGGGACAAATTTTAAGTAGTTATTAAATAGAATAAAGTAGGCCATCATTTGGAGAAAGAGTAAGAAAATCAAAGACACCACTCAGGTTTCTAAATTGATATGGTGAAATCATTGACAGTGATAATAACACTAGCTGCTTTTACTGAGCATTTATTTTGAGTCCTCTACTATTGCAAACTTTTGTTTTTACAGTTTCTTTCTTTTTTTTTTAATTACACATGGAAAGTAAAACCAAGTTGTTTTTGTCTCTTTTTTAGGGGAGGGGGATGGGGCAGACAAGGGTGGAAGAGACAGGACAGTACATAGGGAGGAAAAAAATGCTGGTATTGATAGGTCATGGGATTGTAGTAAGTCAGCTTAATGTAACATGTAAGAGGAAAACTAAAATGCTCAAATAAATGAGGCATCCAAGAATTAAAATGAATTTTCTTTGGTTCCCAGGGACTTGTCCCTGAGCTCTCACTCCAAGGTTGAGTTCCAAAGCTATTCTTTTGGCTTACAGGGCTCTCTCTGTCACACAAAGACTCTCAATGATTTAAATTCTCAAGCCATCTGTGCCCGCCAAATGGATAGGTACTAGTTCACATAGACATGTAAAATTAATTCTATCCAAATCTCTAGGCTCAAGGTCAAGATCTGTATACGAAAGTCCCTCCACCCTGATAAAGCCACCTACTCCACTCAATCCAGGTTGTCCCAGACTAGCTCAGAAAATGACCAAGTCTTCTCTTCTTCTCCCCTTAAAAAGGTTGTTGGTGGATGCAGGCCTCAGAGGAAGTGCCTGGCCTCAGTAGAAGATGCCCAGAGACTGCAACAGGTGCAAGGTGGCCCCCTAGGCTTAGCCCGTCTCTATGTTGGTCACTTTATTGGTGAGCTGTAAGAAGGTGCTATCTACAACGTCAAAGCCTTCTTTTAGCAGGGCAGTGATGTGGCTGATATCCATGCACAGGAAAGGGCTGCCTGAGGTGAAGTTCTCCAAGTTACATACTTCCCTGGCTTTTTTTTTTTTTTTTTTTTTTTTTTCAGTCTTCAGCTTTTAAAACAACCCCCTTTTCATAGTCAGTCATGTGTGTTTCAACGGCTCAGTCATAATAGTAAGAGAAAACACAGAAGGAGCTTCCTCGGATCTCCTCTGGCTGGTGAAGCTTTCCTTGCACCACCATCAACACTTCATTGTAGCAGGGCTCAAAGCCCATCTCCCCTTCTTGGTGGCCACCAAACTCATATTTCACACCCCCAAAGATCCATTCTGCTTTCAACCATCTTGGTAGACAGGCACTTCAGAAAGTGTGTCCATCATTCCCTTTTGTCTGCAGGGGTCCCAGGGTTGCTAGTTTTGCAGCTTTCAATACAAATCCCAAGTAACTATGTGTATGGAGCTTATAAGTGCTGTTGAACATCTCAAAGGAAGTGAGGTAGCCCTTAGGGTTTTTTTCCCAGGGCTTTCTCAAACTGGGGCAGGAACATAATTTTGGGTGGAGCTTCCCCTGCCAACCCCCCCACCCCCACCCAAGTCCAGAGTCCCCACAGTCTCCTTCTGTGACCATGTAGCTGACCTGTTAGGAAATTCATAGTAACTCAAGCCAATATGCCTTCATAGGATCCATCCATTATGCTAACACTGTCATCTGGGAGCAGGAAAGGTGACTTCTTGAACATCTCCACTTCTGTTCTGGCAGTAAGAGCAGTGCTGCTGTTGCCTTCAGGACCACTGGGGTCCTTTTCTAGTGACTTCGGGAATTGAGTCTTTGGCCACCTCTAAGAGTTCTTCAACACTTTCAGCACATGCTTAGGTTGGTCTACAAAAGCAGAAAGTCCTGGCTTCACAGAATTAAAGACCTTCCCTTCCAGAACTAGAAGCTGTCCTGGTATTTTCTGCACGAAGGTGTAAACATGAATTTGAGTTCCAGAGCTTCCTGCATCAAACATAATTCCATACAAGGTGCTGGCACTGACATTTATAGGACACATGGAAGACAGGAAGACATCCTTAAACCAGGTCTGCTGGTCTCTGTGGAAGGTAGTGCTACAAACACAGGATACCAGCAGCATGAAAAAAGACTGTGCCCCCAGGAAGTGGCCACACTCTAAGGTGTGGTGACCTGAAGTTTTGTTGTGGGCGGAGTGCTGCTCACAATCCTGTAGTGGCTTATGTCCAGATACCTGGTCTACCTACCAGGACCATAACGATCTTGTCTGCATGAGGATTCAGCCAATATACTCCACATATCTACACTGACCAGGAATATGCGCAACGCCCTTGGTGCGATCTCCGCCCTATTCAAACTTTTCGTGCATACCACGAAAGAGTTACAAAAAACCTATAACTAAAACTGTGCCAATTTTATATCTATAGCCGGTTCTCCATTTCTGAGTTTTAGTTATAGTTTTCTATCTCTGTTTATGAACAAGAAAACCAAGGCTTAAAACATTGAGTAATTTGTCCAAGGTTTTACAACTCGTAACTGACAGAGCTGAAGTTTGAACTCAAAGAGTTGGAGCTCACAATCTCTATGGGCAGCCTTGAAGGACAAGGATCAGATGGACACAAATCAGCTTTAGGGAGGAATTAACATCGTATTTGGAGTAGTGTCTGCCTATGTGACTTTTATATCCTGGCCCACAAGTCTATTTTTTTAAGCAATAAAATAATAGTGTATTTATTGGTGTAAAACATCACTTTGTGATTTTTAGGTACCTGAAATTTGAATCATTTACATATTAGATTTGCCCAGAGAATCATATACTTCATTTTGACTCAAAGTTACATTCATTTGAAAACCAATCAAAGCCCTCCCAAACTGGCTGTGGTTCCCATTTCTCATCCTTAGATAAGTATATCCATCATTTCTATTGCCCACAGATCCTTGGGTAGACTTTACTTCCTATAGTCTCTAACATAACAGATTTAGAATGGCAAGAGGCTGGAGAGCAGGTAATTAAAGCAGGAAATAAAGATCCTGTGCAAGTGATGAATTAGGGAAGGGATGGGGAAGAAGGGAAGTTCGTATTAGCTCCAGCCCCTCCACTTCCCTTCTTCCAGGTCCTGATTCTCTCCTTTCCTCTTTTTCCTTATCCTCCCAGACAGATCTACTCTGAAAGCTCAATACATCTCTCCCAGGATCATTTATTTCACCTGGGATCTTCCTTCCCAGTTATCCACCCTGGAGAAACTCAAGCAGAAGGACCGAGGGACCTGGACTCCGGCCTCCTAAGGGGGAGCAGCATCTGAGGACAGTGCAGAAAAATGACACCACTGCTGACTTTTAACAATTAGTGCATGAAATCAATATCAAAAAACTATTATTGGGCTGGGTTGTGGCTCAGTGGTAGAGCGCTCGCCTAGTATGTGTGCGGCCCAGGTTCGATCCTCAGCACCATGTACAAATAAAAAACCCATTGTGTACAACTAAAGCAAATAAATAAATATTAAAAAAAAAAACTATTATTGCCAAAGCAGCCACTAGTTTGGGAAATGTAAACTGTGCTGATTTTATATCTATAGCTGGTTCTCCATTTCTTAAGGTTTCTTCATCTTCAGATTTAACCAAGGATGGAAAATAGAAAAGAAACAAAACAACACACACCTGTATTGAACATGACAGACTTCTTTTTCTTGTTGTTGCCCCCTAAATGATACAGGCAAACAACTATTTGCATGGCATTTACAATGTAGTAGGTATTGTAATCTAGAGATGATTTAAAGTATTTGGGAGGATGTGTGGGTTGATATGAAAACACACCACTTAATACAAGGATTTGCACATCTGCAGACTTTGCCCTCTGAGGGGGAACCTGGAACCACACCCCGAGACACAGCGTGTGACCAATGACTGCATATAAATGAGATGTAAAATAAAAGGAGAGCTGGAAATAAGATGTTTTATTTCTCTTTCTACATGTACACAAACATTTATTATGTGCCACTCAGCCATTTATTTTACATCTCATTAATTTTGCTGAATATTTTTAAATGTCAATTTTTTTCTTGGGATTTCAACCATTATTTGAATCTCATTCATTTTTATCTCTTTAAAGCCTCCTTACTCATTAAAATTAATTTTGCTCTTCTCTAAACAAAATATAAATATGTAATGTATGCCTATGTAGGACATATAAATAAGTCATAAAATCTATCCACTTGTGAAGACATTTATAAATAATTCTCCGTTCTTCTGGCTCATTTCTTCATTCACACTTTATCACTGAACAAGAAGTAAGGCTACGGGGGTGGCCCCCATGCCACCAGGGATGGTGTGTTATGATGATTTATTTTAGGTGCCAACTTGGCTGAACCCACAGTACCTAACATATGGTCAAACTTTATTCTGCATGTTTTCTGTGAAGGTGCCCCTGCCCCCTGTTAAATGAGATTAAGGTGTTTTGTTTTGTGAGATTAACATTTAAATTGGTGAGCTTTGAGTGAAAAAGATTGCCCTCATGATGTGGCTTCTCTCATCTAAGCAGTTGAAGGCCTGAATAGAATAGCAGACCTGGAGCTGGGGTTGTATATAGCTCAGTGGTAGAATGCTTGCCTAACATGTGTGAGGCACTGTGTTCTATTCTCAGCACCACATATAAGTCAAAATCCATTAACAACAGCAACAAAAAAAAGACTAGCAGACCTGCCCCTCACTAGCAGGAATTCTGCCCGCAGACTGCCTTTGGACTCACAAACCTTCCCCTGGGTCTCTGGCCTGCTGGGCTATCTGTGGATGTTGGACTTAGCAAACTTCCACAATTTTGGACATCCATGCTTTAAAATAAATCTCTTTCTCTCTGTACATCACAACCTGTTTGTTCTGTTTCTCTGGAAAACCCCAACCTGGACAGGTACGAAAGCTTTTCCTTCTTTACTCTCTGTAGAAACATTTCTTCTTTTTTAAAAAATATTTATTTATTTGCTTTAGTTGTACATAATGCAATGTGTTTATGTTTACATGGTGCTGAGGATAGAACCCGGGCCGCACACATGCTAGGCGAGCGCTCTACCTCTGAGCCACAACCCCAGCCCCAGAAACATTTCTTCTAATGTCTCTCCCAGCCCATCCAAAGACGTTGTACAGAAAAGAAAAAAAAAATCCTCTAGCCTTGGAGGACTCAGTAGATTTACAGCCCAGTCATATCTGGGTCCTCTTTTTCCTTGCTGTGGGCACCCTGGCTTCCAGTAATTCTTCCAGATTGGTAAACCACCCAGGCCTTAGTCAAGAGCCTCAATGCTCTTTAGTTCAAGGTCTTCAGTGAACATAGCTATTGTATTTTGGGGCCATAACAGTATGAACCAATCCAGGCTGTGGGATGCCATCCCTGGGAAAGTGCCCTCTTGCTTCACTATTGGGCTGATCCTGTTAGGAGACTGGGCAATGTGTAACCTCCTGCCAGGGGCCATTGCAGGCTTCTGTCACTGCTGGGTACTCCAGCCTGTCTCCCATCTACTTGTGGTTTAAGATGGGTCCCCTTCCCTCCCAAAAAGCCACAATCGTTTTTGGTGACTGACTCCCTTTCTGCCTGTAGAGTTGACAATGAGAAGGTAGCCCTTCTAGGAAGCTCTTGTACCCAAGAACTCTTGGTTTCTCCCTAGGAAACCTCTCAGGTTGTGAGGAGGCAGCTGAGGGAGAGTGCCTCAGCTCCTTGGCCTGCACAGACTGTATCTCTCGTGTCTCCTGTGGAACTGGACCTTCCCTTCACTCTCAGCCTCTGCAGGATGTTGCTGTCTCTGATGATGGTTTGCAGCTGACTCTCCAGTGAGCCCAACCTAATCCCTAAGGTCTAAAGCCCCCTCTGGTCAATTGAGATGGGCCTTGGACAAAATGTGACTGGTTTAGCAGATCTCCAACCACAACTGTGGCTTTGGTTGCTTGCATATCTTTCACCCAAGAACCTTCCTTGGAATGGGACCCTAGGCAATTAAGTTTGTCTCCCTAGAACACAACCAGCAGGGCCCTAAAGAGAAGCTGGATGTGTGTGCTGGCATTTCTGGGGGGTTTAATGAAAAGTTTAAACTTTTAACTCATATCTTAAAGCTGCCAGGGCTGAGACTTAGAAGCAAAGGAAGATGGGCACCCTCCTATGAACTAGTTATAAAATATTCCTCCCCGAATGCATTATTCATTTGGGTGCAGGGCTCTCTCTCTGAGGATCCTCCATCTCCAGTATTCTCTGTATCCTGCAGCAGTTAACCCACCTTTAAGGGATCAGAATTTTATTGGATCAAAATGTTAAAACCAATAAAATGACCCCAGCTGAAGAGAAGGGGCAGAGCATGTTTTCCCTCTCTCTCTAGACAGAGGTAATTGCTTGAAGGGACTGTTCCTAAAGAACTTTATTTTTTAACATTTATTTGTTCTAGTTGTACCTAATGCCTTTATTTTTACATGGTGCTGAGAATTGAACCTGGGCCACGCATGTGCTAGGCGAGCACTCTACCACAGAGCCACAACCCCAGCCCCTAAAGAACTCTTTTTCAGAATGTTAGTGCTAAATGGTGGAACCTGATGTCATTCCGGAATAGCTGTCACCCATCTACTACTACCTGGCTAGGAGCAAAATTTATTTTATTTTATTTGGTACCAGGGATTGAACCCAGGGGCACTTAACCACTAAGCCACTTGCCTAGTCGCCGCCCCCCCTTTTTTTTTAAATGTTGAGAGACAGGGTCTCCCTCAATTGCTTAGTGCCTCACTAAATTGCTGAGGCTGGCTTTGAACTTGTGATCCTCCTGCTTCAGCCTTGCAAGCTGCTGTGATTACAGGCATGCACCACCACGACCAACTTAGGAGCGTGTTTTAATCAGCTTTTTTTCGCTTCTGTGACTGAAAGACTCGACCAGAACAATTGTAGAGGAGGAAAAGTTTACTGGAGGGCTCATAGTTTCACATACCTTAGTCCATAGAAGGCCAGCTCCATTCCTCAGGGCTCAAGGTGAGGCAAAACATCGTGGCAGAGAGAAGCAGCTCACATGATGATCAAGAAGCAGAAAGAGAGGTCTCCACTTGCCAGATACAAATATATACCCCAAAGCTATGCTCCAATTCCCACCTCCTCCAGCCACACCCCACCTGCCTCCAGTTACCACCCAGTTAATCCCATCAGGGGATTAATTCACTGATTGGGTTAAGGCTCTCACAACCCAATCATTTCCCCTCTGAATCCTCACATTGTCTCACATGTGAGTTTTGGGTGACACCTCACATCGAAACCATAACAGAGCACAATTCTATCACAAACCTCCACGAGGTCTGTAGCCCGATCCTCAGAAGCCCCACCCTTTCACATGCCAGTCTCTGCACTTCTTTGCCGGGGGAGGAGTTTGGGGACATCCTGTTCCCCATCCTGTCTCCCAGATGGGTTACACACACACACACACACACACACACACACACAGTAGCCCTCAGACAAGGTTGGAGGCTATTGATAAAATAGCCTAGTCTACCCACTTTGTGTGTAGGAAAACTCAGGCATTCATTTTATACCACCACCAGCATTGCTTGATGAGATTAAGTTCCAGTCTCCTGCTGCAGTTTTCTGCACTTCCACAAAAATCACTTATATGCTAAGTCTGGTCTTGGGGTTAGTGACACAAATAACCATCTCTCCCAAACCTCTTCACCCCCATCACTGCTGTGCATTCACCAAACCAAGTCATAGTTGAAAGAACCAGTAAGTTCAGAGATGGACCAAAAGCCATGCAGCATGTCTCTTTGGCAGAGGAAGCTGAGCATACTCCTTATGAGGTATGACAGCTATCTGGAGGGTAGGGACAAACTGGAGGATGTGACCCAAAGACCAGCTGAGAGTGCAAAATTTCAATTAAGTCTTGTGCTTTATTCCTACAAATACATTTTAGTTTTGCATTCTCCTACATGATCTGTGAATGTAAAATGCCCTTCCCCCAACGGCAAATGCATTTCCCCAAAAGATGAACATATTTACCTTGGAGCATGATGCCTGTCACATTCCTATTCTGGAGTCATCGGCCCTAGATACTCCAGAATGCATGTCTGCATAAAGCCAGATGGAAAAGTGATGCTTTTTACTCTGTGTTTTCTGGTCCTCTCTCCAGAATTTTTACTGTGTGACCCTTGGAATTGTGCTACTGCCCTATATAAAAGAACATGGTAAGAAACAGACATCCAAAATTGTCCTTGCAAGTATGCTGTTGCCACAGGAGATGCCACAATATAAAAATGGAGGGCATAAAATTCCTGAAACCCTCCCCTGACACAGTTCCGTCTCACGTTCCAAAGAGCTGCAGACCTGAGAGCGCACACAGTGCTGACCCCTTGCTCATGGCTTTCTCTTCCCTATTGTAATATTCTTTCCTCCTTGTTTGCCTAGCACCTTTTTTTCCATTTTACTCCAGCATATTGTAGGCAGCTTTGAATCCTTCCCAGAACAAAGCAAGATATGAATCTTTAAAAAAGGCAGGGAGCCGGGCGCGGTGGCGCACGCCTGTAATCCCAGCACTTTGCGAGGCTGAGGCAGGAGGATCGCGAGTTCAAAGCCAGCCTCAGCAATGGTGAGGCACTTAGCAGCTCAGTGAGACCCTGTCTCTAAATAAAATACAAAAAAGGGCTGGGGATGTGGCCCAGTGGTCGAGTGCCCCTGAGTTCAATCCCTGGTACCACAAAAAAAAAAAAAAAAAAGGGAGGGGGAGGCACTCGTGGTCATTGGGCACACTACTGGATGTTATCAGGAACAGAGGCCCTGCCTGTCTGCAACTTTGAACACATCACAAAATTGCTGAAAATGACAGCAGCTTCTGAGAAGTCCCTATCCACCCTTCCTGTGTTTGCAAAGGGCTCATTTCTGCATTTACAGGACATAAGTAACCTAGATCATTATATATTTAACCAGTGTGCATTTTTTCTATTCACAAGTGGAATTTTATTTGTGGAATATGTTAAATTTTTAGGCAATGCTTTAAGTACTGCTCAGAAATTCAAGATACAGCAGAAATGGTTTAGGAGTTATAGCACCCAGATTGACAGAGACCCATGAGTCAACTAAATTTCTAACTCTACCAAAACACAGGATTAAGGCTTCTGCATCCATTCATATCCTAAAAGTCCTTAGTAGACAAGGCTTTTTTCTCAAATTCAATCTACTTTTGATTCATATAAGCCTAAATTCCTAAACTGTCTTGTGTAACTTTTAAACTTATTTTAGTATTTCAAGAATGAATGTAGAAAATGAATGATGTAACTTTTTTTTTTTTTTTTTTTGTGGTACCAGGGATTGAACTCAGGGGCACTTGTCCACTGGGTCACATCCCCAGCCCTTTTTTGTATTTTATTTAGAGACAGGGTCTCACTGAGTTGTTAAGTGCCTCGCCACTGCTGAGGCTGGCTTTGAACTCGCGATCCTCCTGCCTCAGCCTCCCAAAGTGCTGGGATTACAGGCGCGAGCCACCGCGCCCGGCTATGAATGATGTAACTTTTTTGAGGAAGCAATTTGGCAATAAAATTCAAGAGCCCTAAGCCTGAGCTGGGATTTGGCTCAGTGGTAGAGAGCTTGCGTAGCTAGCATGTGCAAAGCCCTGGGTTCAATTCCCAGTACTGCAAAACATAAAAAATATAAGCCTTAAAAATGTTCCTATGTTTTCGTTCAGTAATTGTACTTTTGAGAATGTACTTGCAGAAAAGGACTAAAACTCTGATCACTGAATACAAAAATAGGGATTATATACAAAGAGGAACATTACATGTAAAAGAGACAAAAAAATGGAAATAATCCAAATAGTCAACAATAGGGGAACTGTTAACTTATGAAGTGGTCATAGGATATATCATTCTGCAGTTATTAATTATGTTCACATGGAATTTTAAGTATCTGAGAAACATTCTCAGAGAGAATGTTAAACCGAAAAAGTAGGAAACAACTGCAAATATAGTACATGCTCAGGTGTCACACACAGACATCCACAAACATGGAGGGAAGGCATCAAAAGACCCAGGGGGTGGGATTATGGGTAATTTTTGCTTTTTCGTAAGTGTCTTCATGCCTCAATACTAGTAAGGAACACATTCTCACGTGTATGATAAGTAATTAAAATTAAATTTGCCGGGCGTAGTGGCACACACCTGTAATCCCAGCACTTTGGGAGGCTGAGGCAGGAGGATCGCGATTCAAAGCCAGCCTCAGCAATGGTGAAGACACTAAGCAACTCAGTGAGACCCTGTCTCTAAATAAAAATACAAAAAAGGGCTGGGGATGTGGCCCAGTGGTCGAGTGCCCCTGAGGTTCAATCCCTGGTACCACAAAAAAAAAAAAAAAAAAAGGGAGGGGGAGGCACTCGTGGTCATTGGGCACACTACTGGATGTTATCAGGAACAGAGGCCCTGCCTGTCTGCAACTTTGAACACATCACAAAATTGCTGAAAATGACAGCAGCTTCTGAGAAGTCCCTATCCACCCCCTTCCTGTGTTTGCAAAGGGCTCATTTCTGCATTTACAGGACATAAGTAACCTAGATCATTATATATTTAACCAGTGTGCATTTTTTCTATTCACAAGTGGAATTTTATTTGTGGAATATGTTAAATTTTTAGGCAATGCTTTAAGTACTGCTCAGAAATTCAAGATACAGCAGAAATGGTTTAGGAGTTATAGCACCCAGATTGACAGAGACCCATGAGTCAACTAAATTTCTAACTCTACCAAAACACAGGATTAAGGCTTCTGCATCCATTCATATCCTAAAAGTCCTTAGTAGACAAGGCTTTTTTTCTCAAATTCAATCTACTTTTGATTCATATAAGCCTAAATTCCTAAACTGTCTTGTGTAACTTTTAAACTTATTTTAGTATTTCAAGAATGAATGTAGAAAATGAATGATGTAACTTTTTTTTTTTTTTTTTTTTGTGGTACCAGGGATTGAATCAGGGGCACTGTCCACTGGGTTCCCCCAGCCCTTTTTTGTATTTTATTTAGAGAAGGGTCTCAAGTTGTTAAGTGCCTCGCCACTGCTGAGGCTGGCTTTGAACTCGCGATCCTCCTGCCTCAGCCTCCCAAAGTGCTGGGATTACAGGCGCGAGCCCTATGAGATGTAACTTTTTGAGGAAGCAATTTGGCAATAAAATTGAGCCCTAAGCCTGAGCTGGGATTTGGCTCAGTGGTAGAGAGCTTGCGTAGCTAGCATGTGCAAAGCCCTGGGTTCAATTCCCAGTACTGCAAAACATAAAAATATAAGCCTTAAAAATGTTCCTATGTTTTCGTTCAGTAATTGTACTTTTGAGAATGTACTTGCAGAAAAGGACTAAAACTCTGATCACTGAATACAAAAAATAGGGATTATATACAAAGAGGAACATTACATGTAAAAGAGACAAAAAAATGGAAATAATCCAAATAGTCAACAATAGGGGAACTGTTAACTTATGAAGTGGTCATAGGATATATCATTCTGCAGTTATTAATTATGTTCACATGGAATTTTAAGTATCTGAGAAACATTCTCAGAGAGAATGTTAAACCGAAAAAGTAGGAAACAACTGCAAATATAGTACATGCTCAGGTGTCACACACAGACATCCACAAACATGGAGGGAAGGCATCAAAAGACCCAGGGGGTGGGATTATGGGTAATTTTTGCTTTTTCGTAAGTGTCTTCATGCCTCAATACTAGTAAGGAACACATTCTCACGTGTATGATAAGTAATTAAAATTAAATTTGCCGGGCGTAGTGGCACACACCTGTAATCCCAGCAGCTTGGGAGGCTGAGAAAGGAGATCTCTATTTCAAAGCCAGCCTCAGCAACAGCAAGACACTAAGCAACTCAATGAGACTCTGTCTCTAAATAAAAATACAAAATAGGGCTGGGGATGTGGCTCTGTGGTTGACTGCCCCTGGGTTCAATCTCCAGTACCGACAGATAGATAAATAGATAGATAGATAGATAGATAGAGAGAGAGAGAGAGAGAGAGAGAATAAAAGTTATACTTAAAAATAGGAAGACTGGGGGTATAGGTCAGTGGTAGAGTATGTGCTTAGCATGTGCAAAGCCCTGGGTTGGATTCCCAGAGCTGTAAAAAGAATGAAAGAGAGTAAAACTTCACCACAAAGCAAATTATTGATTGTAATGTATTCCTTTTTATTAAATTACAAAACTGCTGCCAATACACACTTGTGGAAATAAAAATAAATTTTTCTCAAGTATCTGCTTTTGTGGAACACATGGTTTGAAACAAAATATTTCCATACCAACTTCTTGGTCTTCAAGCTAGTTAGCACTTACAGCCAAACTACAAAGTACAACTATTATATGTACAGTGAGAATTTATAGAAAGTATTATAAAGATGAATGCCTTGAAAAGATGACCCAGCACAGCAAAAACCGGCTATTAAACTGGTACAAAAATTTAGTGAAAATATAGTTTTAGTTCATTATGGCTTTGCATAAAGCTTCAAAAGAGGAAAGTTTAAGACACTTCTCATCAAAGGCACTTAGAGAGTTGTAATAAAATACTTCTTTGAAAGTAGTTTGAGTCCAACAGTATTTTTTATTCCTTTCTCCAGTTCTGCCTCACAGTGAAGCAGTCCTTAAAGGCAGCTACAAATGAGAAAAAATAATTATTGCTTCTTAATATACATATTAAAAATACATAAGACAGCATTAATACAGATGTTGGTCCACTGAAGCAAGTAACGGTATCGTACTGTAATGTTCCTCTTAATTCTGAGCAAAAAGCCATAAAAAACTCCTCTACCCCGACCGTTCCCACAAATAGCGAATCTGGGTTCGCATGGGAAGCAGGAGCTCCATTACCACCACACCTCCACGGTGCGTTTTAACTGGAAAAGAAAAGATTCATCCTGGTGGCCTCGCAGGCGCGTGTGTCGGAGGTGGCTGCAAGCCCAGAAGAGTCCCTGCTCCGACAGACACCTACAATTCCGTGTCCCGGTACCGGGCAGGCTGGCTATAGTAACCGCGCTTGGAGTGCTCCGCCAGCTGTTGGCGATACTCCTCCTCCTCCTCCACGTCACTGCCGTAACTTCCTCTGGCATCCTGATAGAGTCTGGAGGGACCCTTCTGCGGCTCAGGGGGTCTGGAACTGACAAAGTAAGGGTGTTACACACCTCTCAGGGCACGTCCATGCCCTCTGGCTGCTGGCAGAGGTGAAGCTTGAGTGCAACAGCAAGCATCCAAGGCAGATCACTTACTGGCCTCTGACCACTCTGCCCATCAACCGGGGCACTTATGGCTCCACTCCAGGTCCACAGAGTGGTGGGGGCAGAGAAAGAAACAGATCAAGGTCAAGGCCATGGGCAGCTTGGACAGTGAATGAGGAAACTTGCTAGGAGCCCCTGACCTAAGGTTGCCCCACTGGATAAAGAAAGGGTACTTTCCCCACCCAGGCACCAAGTCCCCTCAGTTACCAGAAGCCACCTGGCCATGTTGCCATCTAATTGCTAAAGAAGAAATTTCCCTCCAGCTTTCTATTGCCACAAAACCATAAAACTAGACTCTAGCTTCCCGTCAAAGTGGCCACGAAAAATGCGATATATTTTTTTCCCTATCCTTGGAAGCAGGAAATGATCCAGTGTAAAACCTCAACAGGAAGACTCTGTGGTAATCACTAGTGCCTGTGAGCATTTTGAATAGGAAGCATCTTAGCAACATTGGTCAATTGCTAGTCACAGTCCCTTCAGACCCAGTTTGGCACAAGTGGCAAACTGATTTTGCTGCGTGATGCAAAGGAGTTAAGGAGCTTCGCTAAGAGGCACAAAACAGTTAAGTGACAGAAAAGGGCTAAGCCATAGGAATTTTGCTCCTGTGCTATCCTGACACAGTTTAACAAAAAATGTGCTCCAATGTGACAAAGGGTACCAAGCACCCAAGGAAAATTACCATGAATTCTTTTTTTTTTAATATTTATTTATTTGCTTTAGTTGTACACGATGCGTTTATTTGTATGTGGTGCTGAGGATCGAACCCGGGCCGCTCATGTGCTAGGCGATTGCTCTACGGCTGAGCCACAACCCCAGCCCCATGAATTCTTGACTATAATCTTTACAATTACAATTGATGGTCAATTACAGGCGCAGGCCTATAATCCCAGAAGCTCAGGAGGCTGAGGCAGGGAGGATCGCAAGTTCAAAGCCAGCCTCAGCAACTTAGTGAGGCCCCGAGCAACTTAGCAATAACCTGTCTCAAAATAAAACATAAAAATGGCTGGGGATAGCCGGACACTATGGCACAAGCCTGTAATCCCAGCAGCTCAGGAGGCTGAAACAGGAGGATCACGAGTTCAAAGCCAGCCTCAGCAATGGTGAGGCACTAAGCAACTTAGTGAGACCCTGTCTCTAAATAAAATACAAAATAGGGCTGGGGGCCGGGTGCAGTGGCACACGCCTGTAATCCCAGAACTTGTGAGGCTGAGGCAGAAGGATCATGAATTCAAAGCCAGCCTCAGCAATGGCAAGGCACTTAGCAACTCAGTGAGACCCTGTCTCTAATAAAATACAAAAAAAGGGCTGGGTATGTGGCCCAATGGTCTAGTGCCCCTGAGTTCAATCCCTCGTACCAAAAAGAAAAAAGAAAAAAGAAAGTACCCCTGGGTTCAATCCTTGATACAAAAAAAAAAAAAAAAAAAAAAAAAAAAATTCATGGACAAGATAAACAGTTGGACAGGGGTTGAAAGGAATCCTCTTGTTATGAAATCTGGGTAAAGAAAATTCTTCCTTCAAATCCAAGGGCTAAGAAGCTCCCTCCTTAAGACCTTCACTTGCTGAACAAGTGACTCTTACCTTATGTGCTGGGGCAGGCTGGCATCTGGTTTGTGTGTTTTTAATTGGAACTGCATAGATATCAGGATGCTTCTGAGCAATTTCAATCTGTGGCAATTAGGAAAAAAGAGTAAGAATGAAAAAATGAACCACTGGGCAATTCACCTGCTGGTTTCCTGCTGGCCCCACTGTTGCCCCATATCCTATTTCTTCACCCATAAAACTGGAGTTTCTATAGTTATGTGTGCATGTCAAATAAAAAAAACATTTAAGAGGAATGAAACCCTGACACATGCAACATCATGGAGGAAACTTGAGGGCGTTAAGTGAAATAAGCCAATCACAAATATTTATGATCCACTTATATGAGGTTCCTAAATTATAAAATTCAGAGACAGAAAGGAGAATGGTGGTTGTCAAGGGTTGGAGGGAAGAGAGAATGGGGAGTGGTTACTGCTTGATAGGTACAGTTTTACTTGGGGAGAATGAACATATTTTGGAGATGGATGGTGGTAATGGTTGTACAGCAATGAATATACTTAATGCCAATAAACTATATGCTTTAAAAGAGTAGAAATGATAAATTTTATGTCAAGTATATTTTATCACAATAAAGAAAATAATATGAAAAATGCTTAGATCCTCTTGTGACAGACTTCAATGATGAAAACTTCATCTGCTGGGCAGATTACACATTGTGGACCTTACTTAAGTCTTTTTTTTTTTTTTTTTCCTTTGGAGACAGTGTCTCACTGTTGCCCAGGCTGGTCTCAAACTCCCGAGCTCAAGTGATGCCTCGGCCTCCTGAGTGGCTGGAACTACAGGTATGCAACACCACCCCTGGCTTCACTGAAATTCTTCTTTGACATTGAAAGGTTATGTATGCAGACAGTACAAAAGTTCAAATGGCTCACAAAGTATAACAGGCCATTTCATTTTAGCACCCAACGTAGGGTAGGACTGATTCTTTGGCAAATCTGGGAGCAAATGCAGACTCCAATAAACACCACAAATATTCTAATTAAAGTTACTTCTGGGGCTGTGGTTGTAGCTCAGTGGTAGAGTGCTTGCCTTGCATGCAGGAGGCCCTGGGTTCGATTCTCAGCACCAGACAAAAATAAATAAAGATAAAGATAGTTTAAAATAAATAAATAAAGTTACTTCTGGGAGGTCCTGATTCTCTTATCGTACTCCCCCATTCCAGAACCCAATACAAGGCATGAAGAACAGAAGTATGAAGTTTGGACAGCAGAATCTTATTCACCTGGACTATCAGGCTTCTTGACTGGAAGAAGAAAAAAGGATGTGCCAGTAGCTGGCAATCCAGAAGCAACACACATAGCACTGAACATCCCTGTCATGTTCGTGGCAGTGGAAAAAGATCTGTGCACTGTTATACTGAAATCAAACCTATCAAAACTTATTGTTGACGTACCCAGATCCTCTGGTGGTTTAAAAACTATTAGCTGCATCCCCCCCCGCCCCCCCAAAAAAATTACCCTTGCATTCTGTGCTTCTTGGAGCTCTTGCATTCTCTGTAATCTTGCCTTGTGGTCCATCTTCTCAAATATTTTGACTTTGCCCAGGACTGATCTGGGAGTGTTGTCTTGCTCCTCACTGCTCTCCCCCACCTCCTCACCTTCAGGGAGAGGGACGGGAGTGGAGGGCTTCAGGATAGACCTTCCAAAGGCAGGTTTTGCTGCAACAGGGGGAGGACAACCTTTGGTAGATGCCCCTGGAATTTCATTACCAGCCATGGCAGAGGGGTTTAACTTGTATTCCTGGGTTTTGGAGAAGTCGTAGGATTCTTCCCTGTTCTGGGTTTTGGCCTGCAAAGAGTAATGACATGTTTTTACCTTGGACTTTCAGTTTATTTTCAAATCTATATTAGTGATTTAATACACTCCATTTCCTGATCAGTTTCCAAAGGTGGTCAACAAATACCATTCCAATGAGAGATCAATATGGCAGGGCAAACAGCTGCTGGTTGGGCATCCTGAGCCCTACCTAAGGTTGCCAGGAAGTGCCAGGAGGACACCCACTGCTACATACAGAATAAACCTTAAATAATTTTGTACCAGAGGATACCAGAATCTTGGAGAAGACCTCAAAACAAGTCAACTTTGGAGTGGGTTTCTGAGGTCCATTTGCACTGTGTGTGCATGCCCTGGCTGGAAGGAGAGACCTGTGCCAGCCAGAGGGGAAAGAGACTGGGGTGCGGAGCCAGGAGGCAGCACATCGTGCTGACAGCCACTTCTCCTTCATCCTTTGCTTCTAGTCCTCCTTGCCAATGTCTGCTGGTATACTGTATAAGGTCACTAATTACTCCTCTCGGCTCACACAATCAATTTTCTTCTCATCTATATTTTTGAGTTAAATAGGGAAATTTTTATTGCAGTGTAAGGAAAAGCTTTGATTCTAACCAGGGGTAAAGAATCCCATGACATACGCCTCTGTGCCTCTAGGTTGATTCTGTTCTTGATGACAATTTATTAAACAAATAAATTAAGTTGCTCTCATAGTGAGAAGCATTCTAAACAATGCTAATGAAAACATGTATAACAAATTAGAATTAAAAAAAAAGAAAAAAAAAAAAAAAAAAAACAATGGTAATGATTGTTTTAGCAAATCACCAGTAAGGATTTTCTGGTGCATCCAAATCAGATTGTGGGCAGAGAAACTTAAATTGGACAGAAAAAAGAAAAAAACAGAGATTCTGAGACTGGTGATTCTGGGCATGCAGCATTTGTCAAATTTATTCTTCCTACATAAACAAGAACAAAAACCTCAAGAATTCTAGAATTGCATACTCTCTTTTTTTTTTTTTTTTTTCTTTTATTGTACCAGGGATTGAACTCAGGGGCACTCGACCACTGGGCCACATCCCCAGCCCTTTTTTTATTTTATTTAGAGACAGGGCCTCACTGAGTTGCTAAGTGCCTCACCATTGCTGAGGCTGGCTTTGAACTTGCTATCCTCCTACCTCAGCCTCCCAAGTGCTGGGATTACAGGCATGCACCACCATGCCTGGCCGAACTGCATACTCTCTTAATGCTGTTTTTTTTTCCCCCTCCTATCTTTTTGCCCTTCCATAATTTTGGGGTTCACCCAACAGCCCAAAGTACAGTCTCTCTAATAGATAACACAGTGAGTCAAAACCGTAATCCAACACCATCTCATTTTGTGTGCTCCCCGCTGGCTATCCAGGGGGTCTGGGAACACCTGCTTCCTCTTGGTTCCCAGCCTGGGCTTCCCAGCCACGTACCTTGGGCGGCTCAGGCTTGAATGCCGGGGGCGGGCTATTGTCCCTAAGTTGATCTCTGCTAGCAGCCCTCCTCGTCTGAGCTCGTGGCTCTGGGCTGGGTTTCCTTATGCTCTACAAAACATAAACGTTCATTCACAACAAGAACATCCAAGCACAGAGCAGAGAGCACTGTCTGCTTTGTTGGAGTTCAGAAATAAAAGTGTAAGGCAGAGCTCCTTTACTGAAAAGGCAGATAGATACTGCGTACCTTCCCATGAGCTTAAGACACATTTATGATGCTGGCTGCATCCAGTGTAGTAAACTCTGCCTTTAAAGTACAATTACAAAAAACAAAAAAAAACTCCTAACATCTAGTGTGTCATCAATAACTATTAACATTATTAAGAATTAGTTCATTTATATATGTAGATGTTCAGAAGTTATCCTCTTTTTTTTTTTTTTTTTTGTAAACTTATTAATTTTTTGTTTTGAGACAGGATCTTGCTGACTTGCTTAGGGCCTCACTAAGTTGCTGAGGCTTTTTTGTGATCCTCCTGCCAGAGCCTCCAAAGCCGCTAAGCTTACAGATGAGCGCAATTGCACCCAGCCAGAAGTTACTCGTTACAACTTCTTTAGCAATATATACTAATTTTTTATTGTGGTGGTGGTGGTGGTGGTGGGTTTTTCTCCTCCTTCAAGTTATATTTTTTTATAATTCTATTTCATAAAGAAAAGTATCATTCATTAGAAGGAGTTAAATTGCTAAAGGGAAGTCTATAGTAATAATTATCCAAATATATTTCGGTAACCTTGTCTACAAAGATCATTATTCTGATATTCTCTAAGGTGCAACTAATAATTGCTCTGGTCCTAAATTAGTGCATATGTAATTTCTAGGACCACGTAAGCTGTCAAATCACTGGATAACTGGGTGCATGGTACATAATAATTAGATGTATAACTGATTATAATTGCAATTAAAAATTGAAACAGAAGAGAGAAGGAAACTGATGTGGAAACACTCAGGAGCTCTGACAAGATTAGAAGGTTAGAGGCAGAGTGGAGAAGAAAAGCAAGGGCTCCTAAGATTACAAAGAGAGAGAGAGACCTAATCAAAGGTTACAAGTATTTACAGCAATACCTTATTTAAAAAAGAATGTTCCACTTGTAATTTGCACAGCTGGCACATAAAGCCATTCCATTTATCCATCACACCCGAGGGCAGGGGTGTGACGAGCACTGAACACTCAACCTCTGCTGATGGCACTGCGGGGTCCCACTTTCCCAGGGATCGCAGCCACAATGATGCAGGCACTGACTCTGAGTGAGACTCTCTGGCAGTCTGCTCCAACCCTTAGGAATACCTTCCACAGCACCTGAGTTAACAGGTGTCCAGAATTCAAGTGAGACAATGCAAGACTCTCCTTTCCTGCCCATGGCCTTGGAGCCCGGTGCCAGCCTCGCCTCACCTCCTCGTGCTGCACCGGCTCGGAGGAGCGGGTGATAGAAGACACCAGCGGCTCCTCAGCTGGCTCATCCAGCTCATTGTCAGTGTAGGCACCTCCTTCGCCGTCCGTGTCTTCAAAGTCACTGATGAGGCGGCTGTCGCAACTCAGATAATCCGCGCCCATGGCGGTTAAGTAGGACATGCGGTCTTCAGGGTCATCATCCATCCCTTCCATCTAGAGGAATTTGTTTCGGAGGGTCAGTGGGGTCTGACATGGCTCTTGGGAGTGTACGCTCAAGAAAACTCCCAGGCACATGGCCATGTGTCTGAAACCTTGACACACACTAGATGGGGAGGGTTCCTGTATTTTCCTGAAATCACTTGGCTTTGACTCAATGTTACTATGTTAAGGGTTGTGCGGGGGCTCCACTCAGGAACCCTCCAGCCTATCCTTGCTACTATCCATCCACAACTGAGCCACACTTCCTGTGGTGGTTGTGCTTTTCTTCCATAATCCAGCTTCAGTCCAGCCTTTTCTCCTGGTACCTGTCCCTTAGTAATAAATGTGTGCTGCCCTGTGCTACACACATCTCCACTCACCTACAAGATTCTCAGATCCTCGTGGGCAGAAGCTATGTCCTATGCAACTTGTCCTCCCCAGGGAGCCTTGCAGACTATAAGCACTGGACGATGCTAGATACCTAGACTAACCATCCAGTTTCCAAAGTGCAAGACTTAATCAATTCTGCAAGAAAATCATCACTAGAAAGGCTTACAAACTACCTCAATTCAGCTGAAGTACAGGACACTAGCACCAAAGACTCCCAGAATGAAAAGGATCACAGGTTCTATGATCTTTCTCTGTATCACAGCTGTGAGTAAACTCTGTTTATGGATGAGATGCTACTCAATTTTAGTGGCCTAGGCAAGATCCCTAGCACTTTAATATCACCTATTCAGACTCCTAGAACTACGGCCCATTCTCTACCAAACCTCTTTTCTAAGCGAAGAATTCCAACTCCATTAGATTTTCTTTGGGTATTAATTTTTAGTCATATTCTCCATGGTCCTCAACCTTGCCTCTCATCTCCACTCTAAGTGTCCCATGTCCTTAGTAAGCTTTGGAACTTAGCACAAGTTCTTGTAAGCTCTGATTAGTGTACTTGAAATACAATACTAGTTACTACATTAAAAGTAAAAGGGGAGTGAATGTAGGGCCACATACATCACATTCTGCATTTCTTTAAAAACACAAAAAACAAAACACTGTTTGTTACTCTGTTGGAGAGTTTATAAAATTTCAGACTTAAGGAAAACACATATTGAAATCACTTTGGCCATGGTTTTACTACATTCACTGCCCTCTTGAGGAAGATTCAGAACACAGACTCTCACCTCACAGCAGCATATCTAGGCCACATACCTTTCCTTCAGAGACCCAAACTGCTTCTCCTTGCTGATTTTGAATGGTGTCCTTCAAGCTGCCAAACCAGCTATCATTGGCTGAATTGAGGTTGATTGTAGCTATATAAATGTAAACAAAAAATTTATATCAATTTCCAGAGTAATGTTTTTTTCAAGAAGCTCTCAAACATAATTCATACGTCTTTCTATCATATTTGAATATAAAACTCTGGTAAATTTTAAAAGTCTATGGATATTTGAACACTAAATTTTTTTAGTTAAATGTAATTTAAGCTATTAACCACCTAGTTGTTACAACTTACATTACAGGCAGGTGTTATAAAACTAATAATGGGTTTCTTTCCAGAACATCTACTCTTTAGAAAAGCTACCTTTTAAAATTCTATTTTTTTTTATTCAAAGTTGTTGTATTTGTAATATTAGTCTGCATTACAATTCATAATACACATACAGAGCCTCTTTTTACATAACACTGTTTGTATATAAAGTATATTCGTACTATTCAAGTCTTCAATCATGCATTTAGGAAGGTGGTAGAATAAGATGGATATCATTATCCTAAAAATTCTATTTTTAAAACAATATGTTTTCAGCAGCATAGCAAATCTAAAACAAATAAAAATATTATATTTTTAAGATCACTGTGGGACACAGTGTCACAAGCCTGTAATCACAGTTATGGGCAGACTGAGGCTGGTGGATTCCAAGTTCGAGGCTAACCTCAGCAACTTAGCAAACCTGGACTCAAAAATAAAAAAATAAAAAAATAAAAAAATACATAGGTAAACACTAATATACTACTGTCTACCTCTAATAAAATACTTAATGGAACAGTTTATCTCAATTTTGAGAGTCATTAACATTTTAGAGTATATGAACAGATAAACCAAGCTTGGCTGGTATATATTCAAAGAATATCTTCTTCTATTCAAAACAAAATGTGCCTCACATAATAGCACTCACTCTGGGTCAGTCAGAAACCATTCTAAGTACATAAACTCTGTGAGGGAGGTATTGCTGTCAAACCCATATTACTGAGGAGAAACCAAGGCACAGTTGTGAAATTAACTCACCCAAGGTTTCACATCAAATAAGAAAGAAGCCTGGACACAGACTAAGAAGTTTGTCCTTGAGCCTATGGCCTTAGCCACCACACCACACAGCCCATCTAAAGACACTCATAAAATGCCCATTTAGAGCACACATAAAATGCTAACAAAGTGCAATATATGCAGTTGCTCTTTACCAGTCCATATTGGAGATAAATCAGACAAGTTAAAGTGGTCCAAAATAATAGATGATCAGACTGCAGGTAAATTAAAAAAAAAAAAAAAAAAAAAAACTGCCATGTTTTTTTATTAGAGGACATAGCGATATATATCACTTCTAAAGCCCAAAAGAACCATTAAGCAACTATGTGAGCAACTTTAAGTTTCCTTCAGAATAACAGATAGTTTTCTTTCATTTAAGAAGTTTCAACACTGACCTTGGAAAATCCTGAATGAGCTTACAATTTCCTTGGTTATTAATTATTTACAATGTTAGAACAAACTGATACATCAGGCAACCCAATGAAAATTAACCTTGATGCCATGGATTTTTGTGTCCTTATCATGGTACTTCACAAAGATTATTGTGCTTATAGCTAAAACATGATGCAATGCACTTAAAGACGGAAGTGAAGACTATGCACCCCAGAGACAACATAAGTGACTTGCACTCAGTGTATAAAGAATGTTAAGCTCTCTGTTGGAGTGATCTGGTTACAAGTGCAGTGTGTAGTCATCATAAAGAAAGAAAATCTAAAGTTGAAAAAGCCATTTAAGAAATGCAGAAAATATCTTCATGCCTCTTGATAAAATGAATGAAGCCTCTTACTGAGTTCATATTAATAGTCAAGTGTACAGAACAAAAAAGAGCTTCCCAATAACTAATTTCCTGGGCCCCATACAAAGGTAATACCCAACCAAGTTGGTAATATCCACCTCATACACTTGACCTGTTATAGGCCTATGCGGCTTTGAAATTAAGAAAGTGAAATTCTGAAAGCATCCTTAGCCGCTTCCTGGGCTGGAAGCACTGGGACTCCAAAAGCATCCATGCCTGCTATGTGTGTGGTCCATGCTGCCCCAACCCCAGCCAAGGAGACTGAAAGCACAAAGAACAGCAGCAAAAGGTAATGATGCAATGCTGGGTTGAGGAGAAATTGGGTGTGATTGCTTATGGGCACAAATGTTCTAGACTTCGAGGTAATGAAAACACTCTTATCATTCATAATAGTCAGTAGTATTTGTTCGGCACCTCCCAAGTCCCAGGACTAAACTATTCAAATTCCACATTATTGAAGCCTGGAAAGCTGACAAAACAGCTAGAATATCCCACAGTGCTTTACAAGGCCACAACTTAACATGGAAGGTAGGTTTCTAAGTCCATAATTCCACTTCAGTGGTCTTTAAACTATGAACTCAGACCTTTGAAGACCTTAAGAACACATGTAAGTAAAACTTCATTTTTTAAAAAACAATTTTATGACATGTACGTGTAAATGCATTTTATCATACACACACACACACACACACACACACACACACACACACACTTTTTTTTTTTTTTTAAATTGAGAAGGGGAGGCAAGTGTAACAACTTACTATGATAAGTCAACTTGCTTTTGGGCAAATCTCAGAACAAAGTATCTATTGTTTAACTGGGAATATCTCAAAATTATAAGGAAAGACATTTAATATTGTCTTTAGCCACATCCCCATTCCTGTTTTCCTTATAATATAATAAATATTATAAGGAAAGACATTTAATATTTAATTTTCTACAGATGACTAATAAATAGTCATCTGTAGAAAACAGGGTTTTCTTGTTATTATGTAAAACAGAGAAAAATATTGATATTGATATTGAGCCTAATGAGACTACATGGAACATAAAGCTTGACTTCAAATGGCTGGGTTCCTCATAGCAAACTCTATTATTCTTACTTATTTATTTATTTATTTGGTACAGGGGATTGAACTCAGGGGCACTCCACCACTGGGCCACATCCCCAGCCCTTTTTTTAAATTTTTATTAGAGACAGGGTCTCACTGAGTTGCTAAGTGCCTTACCATTGCTGAGGCTGGCTTTGAACTCACGATCCTCCTGCCTCAGCCTCCCAAGTGCTGGGATTACAGGCATGCGCCACCGCGCCCGGCTATTCTCATTTATTAATTCATAAAAATACCCTAAATTTAAAATCATTACAAAAAGAAAACCCAAAGTATTAATTCTGCCTAAAGGTTCTGCTATTTAGGTTTGAAAACCAGTGTTTTTGGCCATGGCACATACCAAGATGTCAGACTGATTAGGGGGTAGGGTAGGAACACAGGGCTTGGTGAGGCCATTGTGCAGCTTTGAGGAGTCAAACTTGGAAGTCTGGAAGAATATTACAAAAGACCACTGGGCAGAAAATGTGGGCTTGCTGGTCCAAGTTGTGTAGCATGCTGCAGCACTTAAGATGATTCTATATAATAGATTGGTAATTTATGCTGAGATTAGGTCCTTTCAAAGTTCCAGGTGAAACTCAATGGTCAGTAAGTGTTTACACTCCAACCTCTGGCTGTCAACTTGCTGACTAGCTTATACAAGAAATGGCCTGCTGTGCCAGAAGGGGTTCTTTGTTTTGGGTTTTTTTTTTTTTTTTTTTTTGGCAGGGGGTGGAGGTTACCAGGGATTGAACTCAGGGGCACTCAACCACTGAGCCACATCCCCATTCCTGTTTTGTATTTTATTTAGAGACAGGGTCTCACAGAGTTGCTTAGCACCTCACCATTGCTGAGGCTGTCTTTGAACTCACAATCCTCCTGCCTCAGCCTCTGGAGCCACTGGGATTACAGGCGTGCTCCACCGAACCGGATCCAGAAAGGGTTCTAACCTATGTTACACACATTTGTACCCTGCCTGTTTTCTAGGCCTGACGCTGGTCTCAGACACATGGAACTGGATAATGTACATTCTCTGCCTTTAAACATCTTGTAGTAGAGCTAAATGAGGGGTTGCTAAACGCTTCTACCCATGGAGGCCCCCCCACCATCCTCAACCAGAAGTTGATTGTGGCCTGTGCTTCAAAGAGAAAACAAGGCTGACCCCAAGCTGAGAAAACAGAGTGCCTACATACAGTCACTGGCTACTTCCTTCTGCCTGCTCTCCTTTTCATCCAGCCTTCATCAACCTGGTTCTTCTTCTATAACCCATTATTACCTTCCTCATTTCTCAGATCCTCACATGAACCCAGAATTAGACCGTCTGAGGAAAGCTCCTAGCCATTCAGTGGACTTAAAGGCAGGGCTAAAAATGAAGTGGGAGCAGGTTTAATCACTCACTAACACACAGGCTTCAGTTTTCTTATCTGTTTAAAGGAAGAGTTGCATTACTGGCTGTTCTAAACATCAAAAACCTGAAAAGCTCCAAAATCTGAAACTTTTAGAAAGCCCAAATCATGTCACAAGTGGAAAACTCTTCACCATGAAATTCTGTTGCATGGAAAAAGTATTTAAAATATTGTATAAAATTACCTTCAGACTATATAACTACAGTATACATAAAACATAAATTAATTCTGTGTTTAGACTTGGGTCTCATCCCTAAGATACCTCATATGTATAAGAAAATACTCCAAAATCCCAAATCCAAAACACTTCTGGTCGTAAACATTTTAGGTAAGGAATAATCAACCTGTATATGATCCTTTTTTGCATTAGAATTGTATGTGTGTGCTATAAGGGATATGTGATATTGACACAACATCACAGATACTATAGAGTACAGTTTTTGAGACAGGATCTCTCTAGGTTGTCCAGGCTGTCCTTGAATACAGGATTGCATGACCAAAAAAAAAAAAAAAAAAAAAATTACGTAACTCTTTTAAACTCTTAATTGCTAAGCAAGTCTCCTGCCTCAGTCTCCTGAATAGCTGGGACTACATGCATGTGTCACTGTGCTTGGCTTCTATACTAGGATCTTTGTGCAGACATCACTGGGCCTTTCTTCTGGTCTAAAAAGAGCACGCAGGAAAGGCTGAACCACTGTTCCTTGCTGCTATGGCAACAGTAATAATGATAACTACTACTACTAGTGGTAAAAATGACAGATAAGATATGCATACTTATGCTAAAGGCACGACTTCATAAGACTACAATTCACAGAATCTAGTTTGTGATGGATCACTTCCTCCTGTGCACTTCATTGAACTGTCAGTTTTCACCAGAGTGAAAGTAATGCATCTTTAACAAGCAGCCAAGTGACAATAAGAGTCTTATGTGCACGCACACACTCATTCACAAATGCACTTCCTCCTCCGTATCAGAGAAATGCCAAATATGACAAAGGTTGATGATGACTGGCACTGAACTCTAAAAGAGCTATCATTGTTGTATGGAGATTACATCTGCGTAGTATCGTCATGACACTCCCACAAAATACAGCATTGCGTGACCAAAAATTTCATATAACTCACTGAAACTCTTAATTATACCATATTCACAGAACTAGTCATTTATATAGGCAGACATATATTCAATTACTAAAATATGCCATATTTTAGACCATTTTACTATCATGAGTAATAGTTGCAATGGGTTTTTATTTCAGGGACTTTTTAAAAAAATCCTATTACAGAAAATTCTAAACATGCACAAAAGCAGAGAACAGTTTAATGGACTTTCATGTAAACAACAATCAGCTTCAACAACTACCAATTCCTAGCAAATCTGGTCTTACCTATGCCCCATCTTCTCACCTCCCTGAAGATTACATAAGCAAATTCTAGACATCCTACTACATCATCCATAAGTATTTTGTTTAGTATGTATCTCTAAAAGATAGGCATTCTTTTATTTTTTTTTAAATACAATCATGACATTATCATCACACATTAAAAAAAAAAGAGAGAGCGAGAAATAATAAATCCTTAAAGTCATCCAATATCCAGATTGTTCAAGTTTCTATTTGGGGGGGGACATTTTTAAATAATAATTAAGACAAGTTCCTTTCACTTTGTAACTTAATGCATGGTAAGCAGAGAACAACAACACAAAATCTAGAGATGTGGGTGCTGGGCAGTGAGGTAGGTTCTATAACTAGCCTTACAGTCCCCCATGAAAGTGTGAACCTCTTCAAAATGACCACTGATAACTACGTCATGGATCATTTTGATCATTTCCAAGTAGTCAAAATTATAAGGTTCAATATATGAATGTCATGGCCTGATATACCCTATACTATTAATTACTTTTGAAGGAATCACAAACACAATTTCAAACTCTACATTCAGATTATTTTCTTACTTCTTCCATTTTTTTCAATTATTTTTCTCACTTCTGAACATAGATGAGTTTAAATTTCACTTACCTGTAAAAAGATGGGCACAAGTTTTCTTGAGCTTATTGGCTTGATCAAATAACTTCCGAGAACTTTTGTTGGATGCTGGACTCAACCTCTGTCTCATGGCTTTGACACCCTGTCTGGAGTCTGGGTTGAAGAAAATCACAATTGGGAACCACTGGGTATAATTCAACAGGTCCACAGCTTTAGGAGTCACATCCAGCAGTGCGTGCTTATCCTGTTACAGGCAGGGGAAGTCACAAGAGTGGTTATGTTAAGTAACATGCATCATTTACTTGTTTTAATAAGTAAAGGCTATTTCAGGCAAAAACGTGTAAATTGGAATCAAAAGGCAGAAAATTCTTTCATATTATGTCCATTTTAATATTATCAATTGTTTATAACTCCTAATAAAATAAATCACAGTAGTCCTCCTACCCCTTATTTGTGGTTTCACTTTCTGCAGTTTCAGTTACCCCAGGTCAAGAGCAAGTAAAAAACAAGGGTGAGTACAGTATAATAAGGCATTGAGAGACAGACAGATAGAGAGACACTCCACATTCAGGTAACTTTATTACAGTATATTGTTAAAATTGTTCAAATTTTTTTGTTAGTTATTGTTATCAATCCCTTACTGTGCCTTTTCTTTTTTCTTTTGGTGGTACTGGGGAATGAACTAAGGGGTACTCTACCACTGAGCTATATCCCTGGTCCTTTTTATTTTGAGACAGAGTCTTGGTAAATTGCCCGGGCTGGCTTTGAACTTCTGAACCTCCTGCCTCAAGCTCCCAAGTAGCTAGGATTACAGGTATGTGACAGCTCACCAGATCTGTGTTCTATCTATCTATCTATCTATCTATCTATCTATCTATCTATCTAATATCAAGGATTGAACCCAGGGGTGCTTAACCACTGAGCGACATTTCCAGTCCTTTATTTTTCACTTTGAGACAGGGTCTCACTAAGTTGCTGAGGCTGACTTTGAACTAGTGATCCTCTTGCCTCAGTCTTCTGAGCCACTGGGATTACAGATGTGCACCACCACACCCAGCATGTGCCTGATTTATAAATTAAATTTATTATAGTTATGTATGTATAAAAAGAAACAAAGTATATATAAAGTTTGGCACCATCCATGGTTTCAAGTGCCCACAAGGGGCCCTGGAAGGCATCTCCCTTGGATAAATGGGGACTACTATTCACGGGTTATTTGATATAATGCCGAGAAGTCTGAAAAGACAAATCATCATTGCCACAGAACAGTGACTGGTTTCCCCACAGTGAAACAGCTTGCATTTACATTAACTTTTACCATTAATGTTTAATAATTATTAAACTAGATTTTATCCTAAAATAGACTGCAGCAACTCATGATCCCATTCTTAATCATAACATGCCCTTCCAGTGAATTTTCTCACCTGCTCAATAATTTGCCTCACAGTATTTAACCGAACTACTCCACTGGATTTCTCAGATCCTGCGTCTTTAGGTTCTGTTTCTGCAAAAGCAAAATGGAGCTAAGTAATATTTTAGAAATAAGTGACAATCAATGTTCCAATCTAGCACTGGCAACGATGGAATGCCTGACATTGTCTCTCCTCATGAGATGCCATGGGAAGGATCCTAACACTTGTTTATCAGAAATATAACCATGTGGAAACATCGAGGCCAGTGTAACAGGGAATGCTCTAGGAGACAACTGGCTGGGACGCTTCAAACTGTCAATGTCCCAAGTAAGGTTAAAAAAAAGAACTACATAAAAAAAACACAAAAACAAAACATTAAAATCAAATGTAATGCATGATCCTTGGTTGCATTTTTAATCCTAGATTAAAAAAAAAAAAGCTAAATGGGACATAATTGGGACAACTGAGAAAATCTGAAAAATAGACTATATATAAAGACAGGTTGAGTTCTGTTGTCAGAAATGGGAACCAGAAGTGTTTCGGTTTTTAAATATTTGCATATACATAATAAAAATATATAGGAAATGGAATACAGGTCTAAAACCAAAGTTCATTTGTTTCATATTTATCTTTTACACATAAACTGAAGATAATTTTGTGCAGTATTTTTAGTAATTTGTCACAGGAGGTCAGATGTGAGATCTTCAACTCGTGATATCACGTTGGTGCTCAATAAGCTGCAGATTTTGGAGCATTTGGGATCTTAGACTTTCAGACTAGGGATTCTCAACCTGTAATGTCACCGTATCAGTGTTCAATTTCTTGGCCACTGAGATGGTAATCGTATTGTGACTGCGTAAGAGAATGTGCTTATTCTTAGGAGATTCATGCATATAATTTAGGGATAAAGTGTTATGATGTTCTCAACTTAAACTTCTAAATGGTTCATAAAAATGAGTATAGGAGTGAGTGAGTGAGTGTGTGTGTGTGTGTGTGTGTATGTGTGTTTCCATGGACAGGTTGTAGAGGAAAGAAAGTGTATGTGGCAAAATGTGAATAAGAATCATGGTCAGGTGAAGGATATGAGAATGTTCATTATTCTTGACTTTAATGTATGTTAGAAATCTTTCAAAATAAAAATTATGGAAGAAAACATCACTGACAGACTTACTAGCAGTTTGGAACAAGTCAGGTAACTCGTTGGCCAATTTTTCCATTGCTATATCTGCTATGGGGCCGAATAAGACCACAGGTCTCTTGAAACCAGCTGAAACGAGACAAGACAGGCCATTAAAACAACACATGTGCTTCACTGTTCAGATAAGAAGCAAAAGGATTACACAGGCTTTTGAAAATAACCCAATTAAATGAGAGAAATTGTGTTCTCCCACCTATAATTAAAACCCAGTTCTTTTCCAAAGGAACATGCCTTCACTACCACCACCATTTTTAAAGATAAACCTTGCCATGGGTAATATATTAAAAAATCTTTGGAGTGGTGATATTAAAAATTTTTTTTTTTTTTTTGGTCGTGCAAACTTGCCTCCACTGAGAAATCTGAACAGTAACATTTTGGAAGTCGGGCTCCATGTTAGTGTATGATTCCACTCTACACCCTGCCTTTGGTTTTGCTCTAAGTTAGAACTTCACCACTGCAGCCTGGACATGGAGGAGAGCAGGTGCAGTGCCCAGGTGGATCGCTTCTAGGCCCCACGGAGCCTCCTCACCTTCTCGCAGCAAGACCCTCTCGTAAGCTGGGAACTTGGTGCTCACAGACACAGCAGCTGTTAAGTCTTCCCGACTCTTCCTTAGGTTCTTCTTCACCCCAGATCTCTGGCCACGCATTCTCCAAAAATCTGCCCTGTCCCCAGCATTGTCTCTCTGGGCATTCTGGACACTGGCCATCTGTTCAGCTCTGAGAGAAGAAAGATTGGGAAATGAATCTCTAGAGCCAGGACATATGGCACGTGTGCACATCATTAACCAGATCGAGTCAGTTTTGCTTAATAACTTGGATTAGAGAAGATTCAGCTTGACAATGGAGATGTTTCCAAGGGGGAGGAGAGGACATGGGGACCTTCACTTCCCCATGGAGGCCTAAAAAAGGCAGGGTATCAGTGAAACCCACCAGAAGGAACTCAGTGATAAATACACTAAATTTGGTTCACCTGGTATGTAGGTAAATGCATAGTAAATGCAACTGGAACTCCTGCTAAAATACAGGTATCTTTCCTAGACCCCTGCACTGTCACCAGCCAATAGGCATTCACTGGCGTGCATAAGCCTCTCCCAAGGAAGGAAACCAGAGATGCTACAACCACTCAGTACCTCCTCTGTACACTGTGCAAAGCGGTGGACATTCCTCTGAAAACTGTCAAACATAGTCGAGCGCAACAACAAACCACGTGATTCAAGACACTCACCGCAAACTGGCTGGTGGCTATTTACAGTTTCAGACCACGTTCTCAAAACAAGTAGATGACGATAAATACTGAGGTCATGAGGGAGAGGTCATTTGAGGGGTTTATAGTTTGAACCTGGAAAGTACCCCCACCACAGGCTCAGGTGCTGAAGGGTTGGTCCCAAGCTGATGGCACTACCGGGAAATGGTGAAAACTTTAGGAAGTAAGGCCTAGTTGGAGGAAGTAGGTCACTGGGGCATGTTCTTAAAGGATGTATCTTGTCCCTGATCCCTTCCTGTTTCCCAGCTGCCAGGAGGTGAACAGCTTCACTCCACCACATGCTCCCCACCATGATGTTCTGCCTCACTTCGAGGCCACAGTAATGGGGTCAACTGAATGACTGAAACTTTTAAAAACCATGAGCCAAAATAAATCTTTCCTCCTTTAAGTTGTTTTTCTCAGGTATTTTGTCATAGTGATAGAAAGCTGACTAACGCAGGAAGGGAGGGATTCTGTTGGCTTGGGGAAGGGACATTAAAGGGGTGTGTGGAAATGTGCAATCTGAGGTACCTGCTTCTGTTGGGGATCAAGCCTTTCTCCAGTTCATTTCCGATCCTCACGGCCAGCCAGTGGCCCAGCTTGCCGTCATACAGAGTATCTACCACTCGAAAGACCTCCCCTCTGGTAAAGGCCAGGCTCTGTGGAGTTTCCTTCTCACATTCAAAGTGGCTTCTTATAAAAAACGAGTCCCCTCTGCCACAAGCCAGGATGTCTCTATAGACTGAAAGGCAAAAGCATGGTTTGCTGCATTTGGTTTAAAGAGCTTTCCTGAGTTCTGGCTTCTCACATCTCTGATCACCCACTTCACCTTCTCTCCATTCACTGACCTCGGTGTGTGGGCCTTACAGGAATCACAGCTCTAACAGGAAGAAGGATGAATAACTAACTACATGAGCTGCTGAGATGGTTAATGTTATGTCTCAAAATAGCCTGGGCTATGGATGCCCAGACATTTGGTCAAACATTATTCTAAATGTTTCTAGAGGGTGTTTCCACATGTTTCTAGAGGGAAGGTGTTTGGGATGAGATTAATTATTTAAATGGACAGACTGAGTAAAGCAGATTGTCCTCACAAATGTGGGTGGGCCGCATCCAATCAGCTGAAGGCCTGAATAGAGCAAAAAACAAGACCCACCCTCTCAAGTTAAGAGGGCACTGCTCTTCCCTCCTGGTGGCCTTCAAACTGGGACATCAGCTTTCCCTTGCCTCTGTAATGGAACCATACTGTCCTGGTTAAGCCTTCCAACTGGCTTTGCTGGGTCTCTACCTTCAATTCACCCTGCAGATCTTGGGATATGCCAGCCTTCATCATCCTATGAGCCAATTTCTTATAATAAATCCAACGTCTCCTGTGGGTTGTTTCTCTAGAAAACCCTAATACAGTTGTCAATCAACCCTGTGAAACGGACAGGGAAGAGACTATGATGGCTCCAATGAGAACAAGGCCCAAGAAGACAAAGCAACTTGTCACACTGGTCAAGGCAGGAGCCAACAGCTGGTGTGGCTCTGGTTACCTGTCATATGGAAACTCAGTAATAACTCCAGGCAAAACTTAGTGGTTTATCACTGTTCAGAAAAGCAGCTTAATTCCAAACTGACAGGGCAGTGAAATTATTTCAGTAGATGGGGAGGAAACATTTTTGTACAAAGTTAAGCAGCACTCAAATTTTCTCCATATATCCCTGTCACTCAGGGATTAGGTGTCACGATCCATTTCAGTTTTTTTAATTCCTGAATTTTCCTATTCTGGTCCCAAGACACCTCTTTCATCCTTCCCACCTCTTCCAAGTAAACGAAATGACCAAACATGCTCACCATCAGCTCGGCTCTGAGCTAAAATGACCACCATTTCACCTTTGGGGATTTCTAACAGGTAGAGTACAGCGTCCTCCCGGACCAGCCCTCTGAAGTCCTGTGTGTTCACCTGATAGAAAGGAAAATCAGGGGGAGAGAGAGTTCACAGTTAGGCATCAAGTGAACTAAGTCTGTCTGTTTTTGTCAGAGTCTTCCAGAGCAAAACAAGGATGTACCAAGGTCCTTAGTGTCTCTACTCATGCCCTCCCCAGCACCTCCACATGGGCCTGAGCTGTGTGGGTACCACTACACCTTCCTGCCTCCCCACACTGCCAACCCCATTAGGAATAAACCACTAAATCAAGGATTTGTCACTGGATCAGACAGGACCATCTTGTGGTTGTGTCTGTCTCCTCCTCCTCTTTGAGTCTCACATAGATGTGGCCAGGAAGATAATGTGTAAGCATAAAAAGGAGGTATAATGCAATAGAGCACAGTGGGGTCTGTGGTGAAGGAGCTTGGTGATCCATGTTTAAATTAATTCAAATAAAATCCACAAGTAAGGATTCTGATCAAATCCATCCTTTTCCTATAGCTCCTATCACCTAAAAGACATCTAACCTGTGTTTATGCAATCAAAGGGTGTTTATGAAGTTGAAGAGCATCAGCCTTATGACAGACCATTAGTCTTAATACATGGCCTTATAAGCTTCTGGCTCACACCTATTTCTGGCAAAGAGCCCATATTTATTCCACAGTGATTGAATAGGGGTCACTAGAAATGGCGTTTGGAAAATAAATTAAAGAGGAAGTAAAGTTGAAATGTAACAACAAGAAAAAATATTTTGAAACCATAATTCTGTAACCTTGAAATTATCTTAAAGTACTTGATGTTTTGATAATATTTTATAGAAGTGAAAAGATACAGAATTCCTACGAAATATTTTCTTTAGTCATTGAGAGCTACAAAATCCTTTCAATCATAAAAGAAATGCTTTATAACTGGGGAAAAAACTATCATTGATTTAGGGCCTCAATTAAGGCCAAATGTGTGATTAAGTGAAAGTAGGCATTAGACTGAAATTAATTTGGTGCTTTTAAAAAATATAACATGATTTGCTAGAGCAATCAAGCTAACTTTTCCTTTGAAACAATATTTATTATTTAAAATACTGTCATTCCTACCTCTCTGTTCCCAAATAGGGATCACTGAACTTTGATGCTAATCTTTCCTTATGTAGTTTCTGTATTTCTGTATGGCCACATGATTTTATATGAGCTGTAAATGCTTATATTTATTTACTTAAATAAACCAGTGTCAAGGGGTGAGGGGGAGGACATCAGAAGTCCCTCTGCCCATCCCTATGGCCACATGAGGCTAAACATCAATAAGTTCCAAAACCACAAAGGTCAAAATAAAACCATGCAAGGTAGTTTCATTGGTTTACAATGAAACAAACAAACAAACAAAATTTCCCCCTCTCTTCCATCCCATAAAGGTTTCTGAAAGAGAAATGACAACCATAACAGATAAATAATAAGCAATGAGATGGGTCAAGCTAAACAGGGAAAAATAACCATATTTACATTTCTGTTTTGGGCAAGACTTTACACGGGTAGCCCACTCTTGCTTTCCACACATCAGCCTGTCACCTTTACAAAACAGAGAGCCACACTTAGAAACCCTACAACTGAAAAATGTGATCAGTCTATGGACACAGTTCACCTCACAGATTCAGTTTGGGCATGAAAAGCAGCACTGAAACAAATGAAAGTGAAAAGAGCCAGGACAGCAATTTTGCGCTCTGAGGGTTAGACTGCACGGTCCTTTCTGATAAATATCCCCTTTCATGAGCTATTTAGTAGTCTACAGGGTCCAGTCGGGTTTGCTGTGAGCCTAGAGGATCCTGTATCAGCTACAGCTCACCATTGTGCAGCAGCTTCTCCGCCCTGATAGGCAAACACAATCTTTTTCACCCTTTTGTAGAGCTCAGGGCTCCTTTTGTAGTCCACAGAAAATTTATTCCCACGCACAAAAGAGGACCACATAACCACCTGACCTCCCCATACAGGATTACAGCAAAAGAAGCCAGTTCCCACAGTCTCTTCCTTGTCACCAGGGGGAGATCAGGGAACAAACATTTCTTAAGCATAAATGCTGAGTAATATGACTTTTTACCCATTAAGTGATGCTCCGTCTTTCATAATGACAAACAGGGAGGTGGGACTGTCAAGTCCCTAGATGAATTCACTAGGAAATTTAGAAAACACTGCCCCCCCAAAGCCCCCAACAAAAACAGGACAGATTTATTTTATCCTTGAACTTTGAAGAGCAAAAGCTCCAAATCTCCAGCTGATACTCTATGGCTTCACAGCAGTTAGGAAATATGCTCATTAGCATATTTACTGAGAGTAAAGTGGTATGCGCTGGCACCTGGACAAGATTTTAATCAGCAGCATTTGGTGGCGCGTGTTTCCTAGGATCATGGGCTACACTCAAGTAGCAAGTTCACTCAAGTAGCGGGTCTTCTAGGAGCCCAACTGGAGCCAAGAGGATCTCGAGTTTCACTGGAAAGCTTTAGCAAAGCTCATGATCAAGGTCTGCCCTTCCCCTACTCCAGAAATGAAATCTGAACTACTGCCACGGAGCCAAGTGCTGAGAAGGAAGCAGCCATCTGCTTTTGTACTTTGCTGTCTGCTTTCTCCAGGGGTCTGTGAATTTCTCTTTCCTCTCCTTTGAGCCTAGAAGCACTTATTAGAACCTCAGTAAATGACATATGGGCCTTCCACTAAAATTAACAAGGAAAAAGCAAACAAAAAAACAGAAATGGAAAGAAATTCCAAAATTTCAATGAAGACAGTTCCCTAGCATGCTGTCTGTCTACAGCAATGAGGTACTTGGCATAAAATATCAAAATTGAGTTATTTTTTAATTGTTTATAACACCAACAGATTAGATAAACATACAGCAATTTTAACAAAACTACCAATATGATGGGCTGGGGATATAGCTTCAGGGGTAGAGTGCTTGGCTAGCATGCACAAGGCTCTGGGTTTAATCCCTAGTACTGCAAAAAGAATAAAGAGAAATAGAAAAACTACAAATATGTGATGAACCAGGAATTCTTTTCCTGGATGGTTTTAGAAGTGAACAACATACTGAGTGGCAGCTGTGTGTTGTCTGCCAGGAACTGTGCTCTGGGCCTTGAAGTGCTCTCTTATAATCTTGCCAGGGTTCCTGAGAGGTAGGTATTCTCATCCCCATTCAAGAGACCTGGAAACCATATCTCTGGCTGAGCCAGGGTCACAGAATTACTGCTGGACTAAGGTTCAGATAACAGGGTCTGATGTTAATATTCATGCCTACTCAATTAGGTCACAAGACCCACTGAAATTTCTTTCTTGCAGGTTCTTAATTAGACTTTCCACTTTTTTCATTAATCAAACTACTAAATTCATAGTGTCTTAAACACCATAAATTCCTTCAAATCCAGGAATAAATTTTGGATTCTAGGGCAGATGAGGCAGGGCCCATCTGAGACAAGACCTCAGCTGGACATCAACACACTTGCCACTGACCATTTTCACAAGATGACCACCTCTCCCCTCCTTGTGGAAGGACACCCAGAAAAGCCCACTCAGCAAGAGACTTCTGGAAACAGGGCTGTGCCTCCCTCACCTTCAGAATCTGGTCTCCCTCCTGAAGGCCTTCTTGCTCTGCAGATGTGCCTTCTTGAATGCCAGCAACAAATATCCCAACGTCGTTGCCACCAGCCAACCGGAGGCCCACACTGTCTCCCTTCTTGAACTTCACCATTTTGGTGTTAGGGCTGCAACAAGTTTGGTTCCAGAAAGAAAAGATGAGAGGTCATTTTTTAAAGGGGAGGGGAGAGGGCACACTAGCAGATGAGAGATTTAATTTTGTCTATCTATAGAGCAATGTATAGGTGACATTCGTCTCATTTTTCTCATCTATTCTATGATTTTATCCTCCTTGGGACAGAGAGGTGAATATCAGCAGGCCCACACTACTGAAGAAGGTGAAATATAAAATGTTTGCATCAGCTCATTCAAGATGAGAAAGCAAACAAAGGGGAGGATTAGGACTAAAATTAAACTATCCCACACTCAGTTTAGGATTCTTCTAAAAGAAAACCTGTAGGCACCCACAGCTTTTGTCAAATCAAGACACAGCCTGCGTCCATGGAAGCTGGTCCTAATCCAGCTGCTCTTCCTGACACCACTGAACCAGAGGCTCATTATCAAATGCAGAGCCTTGGTCACCTCTGCTCCCCTTCCCCACACTGGGATCATCATGCCACTGCAGCCACTACTGAGGCACCACAGTTTTATAATGCTTCACCTGTTTGGAGCTATGGCTTTGCCAAAAGCAAATATTCAAAATAACATTCTGGAGAAGTAGGTAGGCAAGCAGGCAACATTATCACCACCAAGTTTATCTACTTCCACAGGTTGTTTTTTGTACAAATGATTACACTCTCATAAATACCAGCAGTACAGGTTGGTTAAAGGTGGCTGGTTATATGCAAAATCACCATCTGTAGGTAAAGAAACGCTCTTCTTCTGAATTTCACTTAAGGAGATGAGCAGTGAGGAAAAGAAAACAGGAGAAAAAGGAGAGAGAAAGAGGAGCTGGGGTTGTAGCTCAGCGGTGGAGCACTTGCCTAGCATGTGTGAGGCACTGGGTTGGATCCTTAGCACTACACAAAAATAAATAAATAATATAAAGGTATTTGCCCATCCACAACTTAGAGAGAGAGAGAAAGAGATTGAGAGAGAGAGAGAGAGAGAGAGAGAGAGAGAGAGAGAGAGAGAGAGAGATGGAATATATACCCATATATTGCTTCATCTTCGGGACTAGGACGAAGAAAAGTTCTCGGGGCTGCTTTGGGTTGAGGAACTGTGGATTATAAAACATCCATTGTTACTGACCTGGATGAGCAAGAGACGGTTTCTAAATTTCAACTGTGCAAACATAACAAATATTCAAATATTATTTCAAAGTTACCGTAAGTGGTATTTTTGCTGCTTACGTTTTTATAGGTACCCACATCTGGAATGGTGGGACATAATGGGTTATGGTGAAGCTTAATTTTGAAGCATTAGCAGGTACCAATAGTTTCTCAAAACAGTAAGAAGAGAAACAAACCACCAAAATGCAACGTATACATGCACAAGATGACAATATTTCCTAGAACTAAAATATCATATAAGAGGCTCTGTATTTCCCATGTATAAATATTTATGCACATAAAACAGGATGATAACTGCAGGGTGGTAGAGTTAGGGTGCTGAGTTTGGGATCATGGATGGGAGCAAGAGGACTATAACCCATCAAATATGTCAAATATGATCAATTCTGATGGCACAAAGAGAGGATGGTTATGTTAATATTTTTTCAATGAGGAGGGACTCAACCATTTTAAGAATGAGTTTTTATAATTTCTCTCTCTCTTTCAAATCACTCTCTGAATCACATAATTCTAAACTCAAGTGTTGACAATGGATGTCTTGGGTTGGGGGTGTAGCTCAGTGGTGCAGTATGTACTTTCCATGTACAATGTCCTGGATTCAAACCCCAGGCCCCCCAAAATGAGTGGTCTTAAAGCTTCACCTGGTTCCTCTTGGTATTTGGGTTCCTTGTTGGTTTCTGTGACAACTGTAGCTGCAATGTCCCCTGTGGACTTGAACGGAGTGGGTGTGGCACCCATCCTGGACAATCTGTTGGGGGTGTCCTCCCTTGAACTAAAGCATATGTTACGTTAATGTCTCAGAGGTAACAGGTTCACAAACACGCATGTGTGTATATTCACAGTGTGCAAGGCAAATACATGTCATCTTACCTTGGCCTTTCCTTCAGCTTCTCATTGGAGGAATGATAATCGTAATCAGAATACTGCTGGCGTCTCTCTTCTGGAGAAAATGATCGGTTTGACTCTATTTCTGAGATATCTGGTTTCAAAAAATAAAGACTTTTATAGTAAAATATTTAAGATATGTATCAGAAATTATGCTATTTCCTCAGTCAGTAGGAGATATGGGAAATGTAAGAGAGGCAGGAAAAAAAAAAAGTTAACCTTAAGGGAATTAATTAATAAAAAGGAAGTCAGATTCAGAACTGTACATTTCTCTTTCATCCCACGTTCCTTCAAAACTGCCTCTGAGCCGGGCGCGGTGGCGCACGCCTGTAATCCCAGCACTTTGGGAGGCTGAGGCAGGAGGATCACGAGTTCAAAGCCAGCCTCAGCAATGGCGAGGCACTTAGCAACTCAGTGAGACCCTGTCTCTAAATAAAAATACAAAAAAGGGCTGGGGATGTGACCCAGTGGTCGAGTGCCCCTGAGTTCAATCCCTGGCACCACAAAAAAAAAAAAAAAAAAAAAAAAAAAAAAAAAAACAACTGCCTCTGAAGGATGAGAATTCAGTTACAGTCAATCCTCAACATCTGCAGGACAACACTTTCAGGCTCACTATAGCCAAAATCTGCAGATGCTTAAGTCATTTATATAAAATGGCATAGTATTCGCAAGTAACCTACATACATCCTCCTGTATACTCTAAATCATCTGTAGATGACTTATAATGCCTGATGCAATATAAACACTAGGTAAATAGTTGAAATAACAAGAAAAAAATTAAACAATAAGTACTAAGAGATTGAGTATGTGAAATAGCAACAGGCTTTGGCAGAGTGTGCCCACGTATTACTTCATCAGTGTAGATTCAGCACAGTGCTCAGTATGCGACAGATTCAAGATTTGTTTCTTGGAACTTGATGGAATTGTTTTTTCCACATATATTCAATCTGTGGTTGACTGAATCTGAGGATATAGAACCCAAGCACCTGAAAGGCCAGCTATACTGGATCACGTATTTACTCATTCCTACCAGATAGATCAGTGCTTCTCAAACCTTAATGTGTATTCAGATCACCTAGGGATCTTACTGAGGCACAGCTGTTCTGGGGGTAGGGCTTGAGATTCTGCAGTTTTATCAAAATCCCTTGAGACATGAATGCTGCTGAGGTGCTGGGGACCACACTTGGAATAGCATGGAAATAAACTGCAAACTCCTAGGATACATTCCTGAACTGCACTCTTGGCAGCAACCACATGATCAGACTTTAGCTATGCTGGAGATCATATTAAGTTTTGAGTTTTAAATTATTTTTTACATATATTTTTGTTGTTGATGTACCTTTATTTTATTCATTTATTTCTATGTGGTGCTGAGAATCGAACTCAGTGCCTCACACATGCTAGGCAAATGCTCTACCACTGAGCCACAACCCCAGCCCCAAGTTTTAAGTTTTAAAAAGAAATTCTTTTTTAAAAACCAAAAGCTTATTTGAAACCTTAGAAACAATATTTTCTCAACTTTTCTGCACAAAAATAATAGTGAACAGTCAAGCAGGATAGAATATGACTCCTTATTGGTAATTTTTTACAAGGTGAACATGTTAGTGTATGTACAATTCATACCCAAGAAATGAATACAACTTAAAAAGAGAAGAGCTGACCTGGATTGAACATCACAATATGAAACTATTTGGACTGATTCTTTATTATAGTATGTACATATTTTATCTACACTCCAGATTGCCTTCTCTATTAGAAATACTAGCCGGGCGCGGTGGCGCACGCCTGTAATCCCAGCACTTTGGGAGGCTGAGGCAGGAGGATCGTGAGTTCAAAGCCAGCCTCAGCAATGGCGAGGCACTTAGCAACTCAGTGAGACCCTGTCTCTAATAAAATACAAAAAAAGGGCTGGGGATGTGGCCCAGGGGATGTGGCCCAGTGGTCAAGTGCCGCTGAGTTCAATCCCCAGTACCAAAAAAAAAAAATACTAATAGCCACTTTAAAAAAACAACACAAGCAAATGCAGGAAAAGGGCAATAAGCAAATGGAGCAGTTCTCAGACCTGCTCAGATATGTGTTTCTTTTCTTGAATCAGGGTGTATGTTGCCCAGGCTAACCTGTACCTCCTGGGCTCAAGTGATCCTCCTGCCTCACACTCCAAGGTAGCTGGGATTACAGGTGCATGCCACCCTTCCCACTGGCTTACATACATTTTTTACTAACAGGTTTTGATTTCAGTGGCTTAATTAAGAGTCTTCTGGGAGTTCACAAGTGCACCAGAATTTCATACTGGAAACCTAATTTCAATAGACACTTTAATAAATAAATAACAACTGAACACTCAGCACCTTCTGGAATTAAAGTTTAAAAAAGAGGCCTTCACTGGAAATTCAACTTCTGGCTGGCTGGCTGTGCTAACCAGATGAGAATGCAAGACCAATGGTCTTCCTGACTTCTGGCTAAGCTCACCACCATTCCTCTTTCCTTACCTTCTATTTCAGAGTCACTGTCATTTAGTGAGGGGATGTTGATGAGGGTCTGCTTGCTATCTCTCAACACCACGAGCTGGAGTTTTCCTCTGGACTTCTCTATCAATTTTCGCGCATCCATTAAAGACATGTTCTCAGTGACAGTTCCATTGATCTGTAATTATGAAGAATAATAATTATATATGATATAATTTTCATAGCTAACAATAAAATTCATACTTTTCCCTTCTACAAACATGAAGGCTTTTCTCAGATGCTCAGACAGACTTGGATTTAGGATCACTGAATAAAAAGAATTATCTTTTTTTTTAAACCTCAGGCAATGATTATCCTTATTTATCATGTGGCAGACATACTATGCATAAAAGAGTTAATCTGCATGTCCTGTGTAGAGAAGCCACAGTTCTTACCCTCTAGAACTTCACATTCCATTACAGACATAGCAAAGTTAAAAACTAAAGAAAATAACACTTTTTAAAAAGAAACTAGTGCACTAGTTATACATAATAATGGGGTTCATTCTGACATATTCATAAATGCATATAGTATAGTTTTCTCCATTTCAATACCCAGTACTATTTCTTTCTCCTTCCCTTCTTCCTCCCCTGATCCCCTTCCTCTATTCTATTGGTCTTCCACAATGCATTCCAATTTTATATATAATTGCAATGCATTGATTAAAAATAAATAAGGCAGGCATGGTGGTGCATACCTATAATCCCAGCACTTGGGAAGCTGAGACAGGAGGATCACAAGTTCAAAGCCAGCCTCAGCAATGGTGAGGCACTTAGCAACTCAGTGAGACCCTGTCTCTAAATAAAAATACAAAAAAGGGCTGGGATGTGGCCCAGTGGTCGAGTGCCCCTGAGTTCAATCCCTGGTACAAAAAATAAATAAATAAACAAGCTGGGGAAATAGCTCAGTTGGTAGAATGCTTGCCTTGCATGCACAAGGCCTTGGGTTCAATCCCCAGCACCACCAAAAATAAACAAACAAATAACAATTATCTTTTAAATTAAACATAATCCTGAATACCTGGCTCCCAAATGTAGTCACATTAAGAGCTGTAGTATATTCTCCTAATTTATTTGACTTGCAAGCTTAAGACAATGGTTTGGTTTACTACTGGAACATGTTTCCTGACTGGAGAGGTTTACAATAACTATTAAATCTAACCAACATTCATATACTACCATTCTCCCTTTCATGTTCCTTATTTTAAGGAGTAAGAACCTCAACTTTAAATCAACAGGAAAAGAGAAAGTACTTTTACAGGTTTCTTTTAAAAAGTGACACTAAAACAGTACAAATCTCTAAGTCTGGTTTTTCTTCTTTTTTCTTTTTTTTCCCCCCAGTGCTAGGGATGGGACCCAGGGTCTGGCATGTGCTCCACCATAGTGCTAAACCCTCCAGCCCTAAGTCTGGTCTTTCTGATAAAAATCATCTTGCTGTGCTGCTCTTCCAACACAGCTCAGTTTTTCTTCATTGGCACCTGAACATGGAGATGCAGACTAGGAATGCATGTAGGAACACAGTTGTTCTCTGTTCTCATCCACCCACCTTGAGAATTATGTCCCCTTCATGAAGGTTGCCATCTTTAGTTGCCAGACCTGTTCTGGTCATTTCCTTGATAAAGATCTGACTCCCCAGCCGGAGACCATATTCTAGAAACAAAAATATAAATATACACATAGGTCAATCTAGCTATCAGGACTGTTTTAAAATTTTACAAAAATTTAATGTCATATGTGGAATGTTCTATTGTCATGAGCCTGAACTCTTTAAAAAAAAAAAAAGAGAGAGAGAGAGACATAAAAGCCAAATTCAGTACATGATCTCCATAGATCCTTGATCCAACACAGGGGAGGGGATGAGTCACAATATTTTGGACCAATCCCAAAATGAGCTATATTATAATATATGACAGGCTACTAATGTTTATTTCCTTAAGTGTGACAGTGGCATTGTGATGTAGAAGAATGTTCTTTTCCTTGAGAGACTGCACCTGCTGGAATATTTACTGGTAATGAGTGAAGCTGCCTATATAACTTACTTTCAAGTGGGTTCAAAGAAAAGGAAAAAAGGGAGGAAATGGACACAGAAACCAAATGTAGCAAAATGTTAATAATTGGTAGAACTGGGAGAAAGCTTAAGCTACAAAATTAATACTTTTTTAAATAAAATGTTGGGGACAAAAAAAGCAACTCAGCACATCTTAATAGGACATTCTGCTGACAGTGAGGCTGCCATTGAAGGAATGGCCAGCAATACTCCCTCTGTAACATTGTAGACTGTATGGGGTCAGGCGCTGAAAAACCTTCAGTGTGTGAAGAAAAGCAGTAAGACAGGCAAGGCAATTCCCAAAGCATCTAACTAAAGCCAGCAGAGCTCTGGGTGTTCGTGTACTTGGCATTACCATCAAAGGGGGAAAAAAAAAAAACATTAAGGATGTGTATTTTAAAATATTTTAAATGTTCTTCAAACTATTCTGACTTTCCTTATTAAGCCTGTAAAAATTGCATTTTAAGGATGAATTTTGGTTACTGTAAGAAGCTATCACAATCTAGAAGTTTGAAAACACACATTCATTTTTTTAATTATCACTACTGTTCTGACTAAAAATCTTATTATAAAACAGTAACTTTCTCTAATTCAGAGAAGTTAGAAAGTAAATTTTAAAATAAGTTTTTGATGGTTTACAGTAAACCTGAATCTCCCATGTACTTAGAGAGCTGATGAGAATACCAAACAGGAAGGTGAGGATTCCTCTACCTTCAAGGGTGATGACCCTCTACTGGTCAAATAGGGTCAAAGCCCCCCAACACAAGCCTGACAAGTCTGACTGAGTAATTTCTTTCTTATATATCAATACCCCCCCCTTCTATCCTCTTAAAAACTGTACTCCTATTATACTTTGCAAATAGTTTTGTTAATGTGTGCGTGGGCACTTCTTCAATGAAGAAATCAGCTGACCAGCTTCTAGGACTTCAACATTCAAGGTGATTTGGTGCCCAATGAAATTAGCCTATGAATCAATAGTATTTTTTTCTTAATCAAATGTAGATCTGACCTATTGTTGGACTTCTTTAAAGATTCATTCTTACATACACTAGCCAGTGATAGCTAAGTTTCTGTGTAATCTTAGCAAAGGGAGCAAAAAAATTCTTTTAAAGGGAGGGCTGGGGCTGTAGTTCAATGGGAGAGCACTTTCCTAGCACATGTGAGGCCTTGGGTTCAGTCCCCAGCAAATGCCCCCCCCCCCCCCCCACACACACACATGGAATTGTTTGTTTAGTGACTTTCTGGTTTGGGGAACAAAATGGCCAAGCAAAAGCAAAACACTGTATGAACACAGAGGCATAACCCCCATTTTTCCTTGATTTACTGACTGGTCATGACGGGGCAGCCTCTTAGGATAATGTCTTTCTAAATTGTGGGTTTTGAGATCAATTTAGTGGGCTGCAACCAGTATTTTAAAAATTTAATGTAATGGAACCTCTCAGAGTGCATCACACTGAAAATGTAATGTTCCACCAAACTTCTGTTCAAGTCTTTGATATGGAGGTGCTTCTATGATCATCTACAAGAAGCAGTTATCTTCGTGGCAGGAGCTGGGGAAAGAGGGAAGAAAGGGGAGAAAGGAAAAGGAGAAAGACAGAAGTTTGAAAAGCGGTGCCTTCAGGAACTCAAGATCCTGGGTGCACACCCCAAAGCATGGGGTCAGACTCTGTCTCTTATCAAATTCTCTCAAAACTTCTCTACATTCCACCTGCTTTAGTTGTACACAATCAATCTGAGCCACACCCAGGGGTGGTTCTTTCAGGGTTCATGGATGATCACCTCCTCACAAGAGTTATATAAAGATTCTGTGAAAGGAGGATGCGAGTTCAAAGCCAGCCTCAGCAATGTTAGCAACTCAGTGAGACCCTGTCTCTAAATAAAATACAAAAAAGATGCACCTTCCTACGGAATGATGCATTCCTCAGCTTTCAGCTTTCAGCTTTATTTTCTTAGCCTGGACTCCACTCAGCCCTTCAAATTATTCTTCAGTTATTTCAATAGCAACCTACTTATATAACTCAACCCTTTATGAAAAATTAAGAGAAAACAAGCCCTCTCATCTTACAGGCTATTTATAAGCAAATCCCCAAACTATAAAGGAAGGGGTCTTTCCCTTTGCATTTTGGGGGGCTGTTCGTCTTTTCTTCTCTAGAAAGAACCATTAGAGAACAAAAGGAGATCATATATGTTAGAAGAAATTTTAAGTCAGAAGACAAGTATTGATGCTAGCACTAGCTCAAAAATAGGCTCTCAAGTCCTGTTCACTTACCTACTGACTTCCGATCATCTATTCCCAAGGGATGGAGTTTGAGTTCTAGCTCCATCATCTATATACTGGCTTCGGCCGGGCGTGGTGGCGCACGCCTGTAATCCCAGCACTTGGGAGGCTGAGGCAGGAAGATCACGAGTTCAAAGCCAGCCTCAGCAATGGCGAGGCACTTAGCAACTCAGTGAGACCCTGTCTCTAATAAAATACAAAAAAGGGCTGGGGATGTGGCCCAGTGGTCGAGTGCCCCTGAGTTCAATCCCCAGTAACCCACCCCCCGCCAAAAAAAAAAAAAAAAAAATCTACATACTGGCTTCAAGACAGGGGCAAGTTGCTTCCCATCTGAATCTCAGAATCTTCACCTATGAACTACAGGTGCTAACTGCTTCTCCAGCTGCAATTCAGGGCTTTCATGCCTCTGGGATGTGATTAAGTGGGTGCAGCAGAGACCACAGATCTACCCCACCACCTCTCTTTATCATGGTATTCCTGACCTATAGCACTAGAATAAAGCCTCCTACCACACAGGATCCTTATGAGGATTAAAAAGAGAATATTTACCCAGTATAGCTCCTGGCATAGAGCAGAAATTCAAGAAGAGCTGGAGTACTGTCTTCTATCTTGCTTTCTCCAGCTTGAGATGCATCCAGCCTACTACCTGCAGGCCCCAGGGCCACTCTATGGTTTCTGATTCCGTGGGGCTGGGCTGGGCTGGGGCCTAAGGATCTGCATTGTAACAAGTGTCCAGTGATATGCTACTTAGAGAACCACTGGCCTGGTAATGCAAAGCCAAAGTTTGAGAGCTTGGTTTTGCCATGGTGAAACTATTGTACAGGGCAATGGACTCTTCTGTCCCTGTTTCCTTGTCTATAAAATAATGATACAGGTGATGCTCTCTCAGGATGTAGTTTTGTAAGAATTAAATGAGGGACTGGGGTTGTAGCTCAGTGGCTGAGCGCTTGCCTCGCATGCATGAGGCACTGGGTTCGATCCTCAGCACCATATAAAAAATAAATATATATATAAAACAAAGATACTGTGTCCATCTATAACTAAAAAAGATTAAAAAAAAAAAAAAAAAAGAATTAGATGAGCCAACAGGTGATGGGCATTGAGGTCAAAGCTGGGCACCTAGGAGGTGCTATGGAAGAGCTGGCTATCCTAGTAGAACAGTGCTTTTTTCCACCTACCTTCGTTAGGTTTGCTTTTCATCAGAAGGACCCCAATGGGCCTGTCCGAGTCTGGCTGGCCAGTGTGCTCTGGCCGGGCCCTGGGCTCGGGGCTGGGGCTGCGGGAACGCAGGTGCTCTCGGCTGCGGCTCCCCGCGCCCTCGTAGCGGGCATCCCTGCGGCGGTGCTCAGTGGACGGGCTGTAGGTGCCATCTTCGGGCTCATAGGCCTGGTGATAGGCCCGCTCGTAGTCCCGGTCAATGCTCCGGCCACGGCTGTGGTCCCGGGGCGGTCCAAAGTCATGGTCCAGGCCACGCTCCAGGCTCCGGCCACGACTGCGGTCCCGGGCGCGTCCATAGTCCTGGTCCAGGCCGCGCTCCAGGCTCCGGCCGCGGCTGCGGTCCCGGCTGCGGTCCTGCTCCCGGCTGTATGGCCGCTGGTAAGGACGGCCCCTGTCGTCCTCCCAGCTGTGGCTCAGCCCGTCGTGGCTGCTCTGTCGGCTCCTCTCGCTGTACCCGCTGCGGAAACTTCTGCCATCAAAGTCGTCCATCACCTCAAAAGCCCGGTCATCCTGACTGAGGGGTGGGCTGCCCTGCAGTGGGGCCACCTGGACCTTCCGGGGCCTCTTGACTACCTGTCAACAAAACAAACACTGTTGGACACAGGACAGCCACAATTAAACAGAGAGAAGGAAGTGGTCAGGGGGCTGGTTCTAGTTTCAATAAAACTGGTCCCTTCTTCATCCACAGCATCAGAAAACAAAGAAAAACAAAGCCCCCTAACAAACAAACAAACAAACAAACAAACACAACCCTCTGTCTCTTAAACAAACAAACAGCTATGACCCCTCCAACGCAGTAAGCCTTGGGTTCCTCATCAAGATCCAGGATCAGCCGGGCGCGGTGGCGCACGCCTGTAATCCCAGCACTTTGGGAGGCTGAGACAGGAGGATCGCGAGTTCAAAGCCAGCCTCAGCAATGGCGAGGCACTTAGTAACTCAGTGAGACCCTGTCTCTAAATAAAATACAAAAAAGGGCTGGGGATGTGGCCCAGTGGTCGAGTGCCCCTGAGTTCAATCCCCGGTACCACAAAAAAAAAAAAAAAAAAAAAAGATCCAGGATCAATTAAAACCTCAGGGAGTTAGAATAAAATAAGACAATAACTGTGAAGGCTCTGCATACCCTGCCTCAAACTGAGAATAATAAGGGTACCTACTTCCATCAAGTGCAAAAAGCCTCAGAGGCCGAACTCTTTACATTATAAAAAAATCAAATGAAAACTCAGAAAGTTAGACATTCTATATTTAACTGCCTAGACTCTTCCAAAAGTTAATACCATTAAAAAAGAGGGGTACCAGGCACATGCCTAGAATCCCAGTGACTCGTGAGGCTGAGGCAAGAGGATAACAACTTTGCAACTAGCCTGGGCAACTTAGTGAGACTCTGTCTCGCTAAGCTCAATGGTAGTTCAATTCCCAGTCACATGCATGCACATACACACACACACACACACACACACACACACACACACACACACAGTGGAGGGAGGGAGAGAGGCAAGGGAAAAGAGGTACCCTTCTAGATTAAAAGAGACTAAAGAGGGACTAGAGTTGTGGCTCAGCGGTAGAGCGCTTGCCTAGCACGTGCATGGCCCAGGTTTGATCCTCAGCACCACGTAAAACTAAATGGCATTGTGTACAACTAAAACAAATAAAAAAATATTTTTAAAAAGAGAGAGAGAGACTAAAGAAATAATTGGATGATTAAACGTGGATCCTGGAAGAAAAAAAGACTATAAAAGACATCTTGAGATATGGACTGAATATCAGATGGGACTGCAGAAATACTAATTTTCTTAACTACATTAATAGCATTATGGTATATAAAAGAATGTCCTTATTCTTAGATTCATGCTGAAATAAGAATTGTCGTGACATCCACAATGCTGCCTAGATAGGAAAACTGCTGGCCTTAGGAGAAGGACGAGGAGAAGGCCAGAAGGACCTGGCTTATACACATTCTTCACATCACCCATAACATCACCCTCCAAAAGCACTAGGATGCAAGAAGTTAGTGGGCCCTAGGTTACGTACTTCTGTCAAATGCTCAGAAGCAAGCAGTAATTTTCTTCTGGGCATAAAAACAAAATGCTGTTGAGGCAAGCCGAAAGCCAAGCCAGTACTTACAATAGCAGCGATCTTCCCACTTTTTCTCAGCTGCTGAACTGCAAATGAATGGAGCACATCCTCCATGGGGGTGCCATTAACCATGACCACCCTGTCATTTTCTCTGTCAACGAGAAATAAAAACAGGTCATGAAAAACTCCCATGTACTCAATGTAAATCATTTATTTAGATAGAACATAATCTAAATAAATTTTGACCCAAGATGCTCATTAAAGGGGTCTGTGTCTGATGGCTCCCAAGGATCAGTTAACTTGGTCTGAGCTCTTCTGAGGAAAGAAATTAAGCCACAGAGCTCAATTTTGAGTGTCTACTGAAACCACCTAGGAAGAAAGAGGACTGTCCTCCCCAGACCACTGGGCCACCCCAGCAGGCATCCAGTACTGGTGAGATCTGCACTCAAAAGAAATTTCTATATCTGTCTTCTGTTAGTGAGGTGCATGGAGGGCTTCAGAAAATCTACAAACACTTTCCCAAAATAAGTGTATACCCATTGGTGCTTGTTTGGAAGGAAGCAGGTCAAGAGCCTGCACCAGATTCTTAAAAGAAATTTTAAATGTTGGGCATATAGTTCAGTGGTAGAGCACTTGCCTAGCAGGCAAAAAGGCCCCAAGTTCAATCCCTAGCACTGCCCAAAAAAAAAAAAAAAAAAAAAAAAAAAAAAAAAAGAATACAGAATTCTATTCATTCAACTGATCCAAAAAATTATTTTAAAATTTCATATTGCTCACATCAAAGACTACAAACTCTGACAGGACCATACAGACTTTAAACAGAAACTCAATATTTGAACTACCTGGCCAATGCAGCCATCTAGCTAACTTTAGATTCTGCCCTGAGAAGTTATCCTGAGAGAATTTAGGCATGTATCTTTTATAACGGCATTATCTCTTCAGGCCACAAGGCTGGCAGTTGGAAAACTTGTGCTTTCTTATAGCAAAATTTCCCAATTTCCGCATCCTTCTTATAAATAAAGGTCTACCCAAGTCTACTCAGTGATTTTTTTTCCTTTCCTTTTTTTTTTTTTTTGGCAATACTGGAAATCGAACCCAGGGGAACAAACCCAGAGCCTCAGAATAGGAATGTAGCCCAGGGGTGGAATGCTTGCCTAGTATGTACCAGGCCCTGGGTTCAATCACCAGGACTGCAAAAGGAAAACCAAAACCAAAACCAAAACCAAAACAAAACAAACAAAACCAAAAACCAGGAACTCACACATGCTAGACATAAGCTCAACCACTGAGGTCCCTCCCCAGCCATCCTCATTAAAAACTTAAAAAAAATATTTTTAGTTGTAGATGGACACACTACCTTTATTTTATTTGTTTATTTTTATGTGGTGCTGAAGATCAAATGCAGTACCTCACACATGCTAGGCAAGTGCTCTACCACTGAGCCACAACCCCAGCCCCCCCTCATTAAAAAATTTTAAATAATACAAAATAAAACAAATGTAAACAGCCTGTGGTAGGTATTAAAATTGTGGTGGGGAGAAGCATGCCAACTTTAGACTCCACATTCAGAAATGATTCCTAAAGCGAAGAGTAATGTTTGTAACTATCTTCCTATGGGGGGTGGTGGGGGGGATTGCTGTCCTCTCTACAGAGTTTAGATGTCCCCCAAGGTTTGGGGACTGTTAAAACACAATGTACTAGTTATGGCCTCGATTACTACTTGAAGACTCTTCAAATGTTATATAAAACTGTTTTTATTTATTTTCTAAGAAGTGCACACCAACCAAAGCACCCCGCCTAGTGACAACTGGCTCAGCTGGCAGGAGCCAGGGGTGGGGTGGGGGCGGGAGGAGACTCACTGAAGCAGGCCATCAGCTGGTCCTCCTGGGAGCACATCAGAAATAACGATGGATGTTTCTCCGTTTTCGAAGTGGGGGTTGTCTCTGCCTCCAGACACTGCAATTCCAAATCCTCTTTTGGAATCCTGTTCATTAGAGTTAGGAGAAAAATGTTAAAATCCTTCTACAAGTGGCTTTCAGGATTTATTACAATCACTTAATGAAATAAAGGTCAAATCAATGACCAGAGATAGCTCAGAGAAGATGGGCTTACAGAAATAAATGAAAAATAAAATAAAGCATCATTGTAATGAACTGACAGGTTTATAAAGGGAAATTCCTTATCTAAAAGAAACAGCTTTGTGGAAACTGGAAAAGATTGATAAGTACAGACTAGAGTTATCCCGAGAAGCTGGCAGGGGAAAGAAATAATGCCTTCTGTCCAAATAGGCATGTGCTGTTCAAAGCACCAATCACACCTGCTTGCATCATGCTGACCCAAGCTGGCACAAATTCAACTTCAGTAAAAGCTGAGTTTGTGCTTATTTAAAAAAAAAAAAAAAAAAAAAAATTAAGTCTGGGACTGAACCCTTGGGTGCTCTACCACTGAGCCATATCCACCCCTAGCCCTTTTTATTTTTATTCTGCAATCCTTCTGCCTCAGCCTCCTGAGTTGCTGGGATTATAGGTATGCACCATTACACTTGACTCTTACACTGCACTTTCTAAAAGTATATCTTTAACTCCAAGTTAGATGAGCTGCTGGTTTCATTTTTAATATAGGGTGAAAAGTACATGGATTTTAAAGAGCAAATCCAAACATAAAATTAGTGTTGAGATCTTCTTATGAGCGAGCAAAGCATTAAACTCTTTTTCTACATGCACAGAAGATGGGAAATTAAGATTTATTACATCCAAGGGTAGTCCAGCAATGCATACCAGTGAACCCAGGTAATAAATAATCCTAACTCTTTTCAGTGTTTAAAAAAGCTAAGCCCAGTTTCTAAACATGAGATGTGGCAGTATAACTCTAAATCTGGGTTAGTGATTTAAAAGAAATATATATATATATATATATATATATATATATATATATATTTTTTTTTTTTTTTTTTTTTTTCCAGAGAATAAAAGAAAATCTCTAGCCCCAAGGAAAAGTTCTGGTTTGGGGCCCATTATGCTGACTGATTACAAACATTTCAAACCCAAAACAGGCTGGGTCATTGTCTATTAAATATATGGCAGCACCAGACACCTGGTTTTAGATAGAGGTAGTACCATCCTCTATACCAATCCTCACTTCAGCCAATTTAGGGCCTACGACTGAAAGGGCATATGAAATTCTGGTGGAATGGGCACAGAAAATAGTCAAGATGACTAAAACTGAAAATAAAGACCTGACTGAGCAAAATTCCCCAACTAAAGAATTTGCAATGACTGATACAGAAGTTTGGGCACCTGGGCACTGACCCAGTGACAACTTTTTCTACCTGGATTCTCACTGAACATTTAATATGGGAATGAAATTTTCACGGAAGACAGGGCTCTAATGGTGGTGCTAAGGGTCAAAGGAAATCTTTAACTTTGAGGAATTCACAATCCCCCTGTAGGAGGTGACAGAGCCAGAGGGAAGATTCATGGTGGGATCAACTGCTGGGCTCAGGAAAAATCACAGTGGTGCTGCCAGGAAAGCAGCTTGATGGAATGAGAACCAGGGACAGTGGGCTGGGGATGTGGGACGGCCCCGTGCCTACCAGGTGTGAGGCTTTGGGTGTAGTACAAAAACATAAATAAATAAAAAATAATTGGGGATCACACAGGTAGTTCTAGACCAGCTCAGTCTCACACAAAAGATTTGTAGACTTTTAGTTGCTATGCTTGCCTAGAGCAGGGCTAATATGTCTACCTAAAACTTTGCTATCAAATAAAAAGGGAGCTAACATGTACTTATGGAGTGCCAATCTCCATGGATTGGAAGCTCTATGAATCACCTCATTCAATGAAGAAGGGTAATACCTGTGAGATGACTTTAAAATTAAGTAAAATATACTAATATATAGTATTAATTCTTTCAATACCATGGGGAGGTGGGTTTTTTAAACTTGATTAACTCAACCATTCTTAACATAATCAGGAGAGCAAGAAGGAATAGAACCTGTCTCCTGATTCCTAAGTCAACCTTTTCTAATTTAGTTTGTATTTAAAAAACTCACTTGAGGGTGTTACCTATGTGTTATAGTGAAAAATATCCATCCTTAAACAATACATGGGTTATATTCATTCTTCCCTTACTTTTCTCTTTCTTTCACAACCTGTTCTGTCTAGAAATAAGTGACTGCACTTAATATTCTACGAAAGGTTCGACAGTATACAGAACTTAGCCACAAAACATACCAGCAGGCAAATCTTTGTTAACGCTGTGGTTACTGCCAGCTAGTATGGATGATGCATGATCCATCTCAAGGACAGAAACACAGGTGTGTGGACAAAAATAAATAAGATCAGACCTTGACTATAGAACCAGGACATGTGCAGAACTCACCTTCTGTAGGGTCACAGTGTACTGTTCCCATATCAGCTCCTCCATGCCTGGGGCCTGTTTTAAAATAAGCAAAACCAACTTGATTAAAGCCGAAAACATCTCAATGCCAGAAATAAAGGTGTAATTCATAAAGTCTCAATATAAAGTCCAACTCCCAATTTCTATGTATCAGAAAGTCAAAATGTGCTCAGAATGTCATGCTACCTATTTTCATACTAACTCTTCTGCATGAAATGGTTTCCTTAACACAATACTAGAAAAATTAGAGAAATACACAGTGAGAGCCCCTAAAAAGGATAAAATTTTAAGGGCTGAGCCCTTTTATCGTCACCACTCATACTGTCAACTTAAAAACCTTAAAAAAAAAAAAAAAAAAAAAAAAAAAAGTAGTTTAGACTGGGACAGTAGCCCACCCCTGTAATCCTAGCTATCAGAAGTGTCTCAAATTCAAGGTCAGCCTGGGCAAATTTAGCAAGACCCTGCCTTAAGGAAAAAGAAGAAAAAAAAAGTTTTCAAAAGATTTTCCCCCATTTTTTAAAGCATTCTCGCACAAACTCCTCTCAAAGGCAAGTTTTCTGCATGTTTAAATCAAAAGAAATTCTCGACCTTATTGACAACAGGTTTCTTAAAGGTAATCTGTGGGATCCTTTTGGCTTTTTCTCTATCAGAGACACTGGATGCAAGATGACAATGCTTGTATAAATAGATCACAGGGGCTTCCATTTCTAACAGTACTCCAAAATAGATGTCTAGAAGACCTTAAAAATAGTGGTGTCATTTTAAGAACAATAATAATCCATTAAAGCCAGGCTGCCTTTGAAAAGGACAGAAATGCCAAGACAGCTTAATGCCAGGATAAGATAGTACTGAAGCAGGAATTTAAACAAGAGGGTGTAGAAAAAGGGTGGGAGATAAGATCAGATATATTACAGGGAAAAAACAGCTCCATGCAAATGGAGACGATACTAAAAATATCTCCTAGAGCATTCCTATCAACAGACCTATATTCAGGTTTGGAACTCAACGTCATATTATGGATGTGACCATACCGCCCCCCAAGAAATATGCCCAAAGTGGTTCTGCATTTGGTAGTGCCATCAATTTTCTTGTGCCATGCAAATCCTCTCCAAGGAACATTTTTATTAAACACAAACTTTGAAGATAAGTATCTAAGGAATATGAGCTCACAATTTAAATGCACACACACATAAACTAAAGAATCAGAGACTGTAAATATTGGAAACGTCCATCACAGATCAAAAAAGTATATATAGGGGCTGGAGTTGTGGCTCAGCGGTAGAGCGCTCGCCTAGCACGTGAGTGGCCCGGGTTCAATCCTCAGCACCATGTAAAAATAAAAAGGCATTGTGTACAACTAGAAATGAATAAGTAAATGTTTTTAAAAAGTATATATAATATGAATTGCACGTTTTAAGATTCAAAAGGGTGGGAAGTATGAATGAGAAGTTAAGAGTCACAGGTTCTAGGAGGAGATAAGAGTAAAGGAGAAATACAGTATCCAAGGAGGTGATGACTTCTCCAGAATTGAAGGTTTCTTTTCTTCAGGAAGCTCAATACATCATAAGCAAGGTAAATTAAAAAAATGAAAAGAAGGAAGAGAACCACACTTAAATGCATTGCAGTCTCATTGCACTTAAGGACAAATATACCTTCAGAGGAGCTAGGCAGAAGAAAGATCATAAAAGAAAAACAAGAGGACAGACGAGAAGAAGACAATAATGGAAGGCAGTAGAAAAGTATATTTAATACAATGTGTCAATTTAGAAGATAGAAAAGACATTTAAAAAAAAAAGGTCAGATTATTATCAGAGGCCAACAATAAAATAATTGTCAAAGGAAAAATTTAAGAAAGGAAAATAACCAGGCGTGGTGGCACACACCCATAATCCCAGTGACTTGGGAGGCTGAAGTAGGAGGACTGTGAGTTCAAGACCAGGCTCAGCCTCTTAGTGAGGCCCTAAGCAACTTAGGGCTGGGGATGGAGCTCAGTGGTTAAACACCTCTGGTTCAATCTCTAGTACCAAAAAAAAAAAAAAAAGGAAAATAATCCCACAAGGAAGACCTAAAGTTCAAGGAGTACAAGTGAACCTACCTGCACAGTGACTACATGCAGTTACAGTAACAGTGTGTGATTTGTGAAAGTTAAAAAAAATAAGGCAGAACCAGAGTACTGGGCAACAATGGGTAAACCAAGAGGAGCAGGTCATGACAAAATTATTCTAACTTACTCGGGGGGCAGTGTAAAGTTACTGATTGATTTTGAACTTCATTAAGTTAAACCTACAAGTTAAATTTTCTAGAGTAGCCTCTATGGGAATAATTAGGTTACATAACTTCCAAAATAACAGAGGGAAAATTAAATGAAAAAACAACACTTAAAAAGAAAGCAAAGGAGGACAAGGGGGGAAATGGAGAAAAATCATGGCAAATATAAAACTCCAACTCCAATTGCAGAAAGGAATTAAAGAGACTATAGACAATCACAGTAAGCATACAAAAAAGCAGGTTGTCAGACTGGACTAAAGACAAGAAGAGCCAGTTACATGGTTTTTGATAGACATAGGACACACAATAATCTCATCACATGAATACAAAGTCTTGCTGCATTTATATACAAATTAACATAATTTATGAAAAAGTATCTGGTTCCACATTTAGAACAAATTTTTAAAATCAAATGGACCAGTCCTGCACTGATACTAATAGGAAAGAGATGGCCAAGAGCTGAAACATAGCCAATGTGCTTTTTATTCCCCCAGTTAACAAACTCAGTATAAGAGGCAACTATATCAACTGATATATTTGAGCAGATAATCTATTCCCCTCGGTAGGAAAAGGCAATTTTGTTTGCACAGAAGAAAAATAAACTAGCCTCCTCCTGAATGACTATAACTGATTACTCATATTGAGAGGAATTTATAATCCTCTCTTTCCTCCTCCCTCCAGGTACTCACTTCTAGGGCATTCTCGGGGCTAATACCATCTGGCCCCAAGATCAGAATTCCCAGAGATTAAAAAATATAATCAAATCACTTCTAAGGTTAAAAAGGAAATGAACAGAATTGGGGGAGGGGAAGTAAGACACTGCTGTCACGTTGCCTGGGACAGAGTGACGAACAGAAAGGGGGACACGACAACCCAAAAGGGCAGACAGATGTTGAGGTTGAAGGAATGCAATATGCACACGACCAGATGATCACTGTCTGTGTTATGTAAGACTCCCCGGTTATTTAAGTTTGTCCACTATGACCAGTTTTTCGGTTTTACAAAATGACAGTGTCCCCACAATTTAGATGACAGTGGATTTTCAGGTGAGATTTTTGTATCTCACTCACCTCTGTCCCATTGTGTCCTAGAAGACGGTGTCTGGCATACAGAGTAGGCCAAGGTTTTGTTTTTGTTCCTTCTTCAGTACCAGTGATTGAACCTAGGGGTGCTTTAACCGTGGCGCCACTACCCCAGCCCTTTTCAGTATTTTATTTAGAGACAGGGTTGCTGAAGCTGACTTTGAACTACAATCCTCCTGCCTCAGCCTCCGGAACTGCTGGGATTACAGGTGTTCGCCACTGGGCCTGGCAGGCCAAGTTTTTTCTGTTCAATAAATCAAGAGGTGGATACACTAGGGGCTGAGGTTGTGGCTCAGCGGTAGAGTGCTCGCCTAGCACGTGTGCGGCCCGGGTTCAATACTCAGCACCACGTACAAATAAACGCATTGTGTATAACTAAAGCAAATAAATAAATATTTTTTTAAAAAGAGGTGGATATACATTTATTCACCATTCAATTAACCAAGGCACTGATTTCTACTATCTGTTTAAATTTTCTTAGAGGAAATTTCTATTAAATTCAGCAGCTCTGCTTTTTGTGGTCCTTGTTTGCGTGGTACTGGGGATAATCTCAGGAAAGTGCTCATTTCCCTAGCCCTCTAGCTTCTTAAACAGCACTTAAGGAGGTTCAACTGGGAACTTAACTGCCTACCGTCCAGTTTTCTAGAGGTGCTTTACAGTCACTCCTCTCTGGAATTTTATTCTGTCTACAACAGCACTTTCCAACATGTGTTAGTATAACACAGTTTCCCAGATTTTAATAGTGTTTTGTATCATAAAGTTTTTTTAAAAGAAAAACTGAAAACAGAAACCCAATACAACTCCTGTAGTAAATCAGAATTAGTCATCCCTTTCCATAGAACACCTTCTAGCTTTGTTAGATGTGACCTTCGTAAAACAAATCCAAAGGCCCTAGGAGTATCTATGCTCTTCCAAGCTCATCTCCTCAGTACCTTCCTATATCCTGTGAATGGCAAATTTCAACAAAGGAAAGCAATCTGGAAGTAGTGGTTTAAATAATAAAACAAAATATGGCTTGATGGGTGCGGTGGCGCACACCTGTAATCCCAGCACTTGGGAGGCTGAGGCAGGAGGATCGCAAGTTCAAAGCCAACCTCAGCAATGGCAAGGCACTTAGCAACTCAGTGAGACCCTGTCTCTAATAAAATACAAAAAAGGGCTGGGGATGTGGCCCAGTGGTCGAGTGCCCCTGAGTTCAATCCCTGGTACCAAAAAAAAAAAAGGGGGGGGGGGCTGAGGAAGTGGCTGAGAGATAGATACAGCACTTGCCTAGCATGCACAAGGCACCAAGTTCCATCCTGGCAAGACACACACACACACACACACACACACACACACACACACACACAAATACAGCTGTCAACTATTCTTGGAATATAGTTATATCCCACACATTAAGAAAAAACATCAGCCAGGTACTGTGTAGCTATATATAGAGTTCCAGCTACATGGAAGGCTAAGCTAGCAAGATGGTTTGAGCCCAAGAGTTCAAGGCCAACCTGGAGAGCTGGTCTTAAACAAATAAATAGGGTGAAAAAAGCATATAGCACCTTCCCTCTTGAAATTTCAAAATTCTAAAATCCTTAGGAAAAAAATTAACCATACCAGAGCTGGGGGTGGAAATCACTGGTAGAATCCATTCTTAGCACAGCACCCACCCATTTAAAAAAAAATTTTTTTTAACCAATGCCATGACAATCATTCTTAGGCACATGCCCATGTACCTTATCCACATGCAGTTGCGTGCGCGAGAGCACATGCACATGCACACACACACACACACACACACACACACACACACACACAATTAAGCAATACAAGGGCAATGTTAGGGGTTAGAGGGGAGCACAGGCATCTTAAAAATAAGTGATAATTTGAGTTGAATAAAAGCTATAAAGGCATTAAAAATAATTGTTTAACTTCCACTAATCTTTTACTAGGAGTTTTACCATGATAACTGTTTTTAATTAAAAAGGGACAAATGGAAATACTATAGAGAAAAACCGAAGAACAGGTATCAAAAAAATATTATATTTCCCAAGGAGCTATTATATTACAAGACGGTACTTTCATACTCTCTTAAGTTTTCAAATGAAATTTTTTTGGGGGGATGGGGTACTGGGGATTGAACTCAGGGGCATTCAACCACTGAGCCACATCCCCAGCCCTATTTTGTATTTTATTTAGAAACAGGGTCTCACTGAGTTACTTAGCACCTCACTGTTGCTGAGGCTAGCTCTGAATCTGCAATCCTCTATCTCAGCTTCCTTATCATGTAGTCAAATAAATGAGTTGCAGGGCTGAGGTTGTGGCTCAGCGGTAGAGCGCTCGCCTAGCACGTGCGCGGCCCAGGTTCGATCCTCAGCACCACGTAAACATAAATGCATTGCATTGTGTACAACTAAAGCAAATAAACAAATATTTAAAAAATAAAAATAAATGAGTTGCTACAAAGTTTTATTTTTAAAATATTGCTCAACTAGAATGAACCTGGCTTTTGAAATTAACCGTCCTTCCACAAAGAGATGATTCTGTCTTTTAAGAATTTTCTTGCTAGCCGGGCGTGGTGGCGCACGCCTGTAATCCCAGCACTTTGGGAGGCTGAGACAGGAGGATCGCGAGTTCAAAGCCAGCCTCAGCAATGGCGAGGCACTTAGCAACTCAGTGAGACCCTGTCTCTAAATAAAATACAAAAAAGGGCTGGGGATGTGGCCCAGTGGTTAAGTGCCCCTGAGTTCAATCACTGGTACCAAAAAAAAAAAAAAAAAAAAGAATTTTCTTGCTATCCTAATGACTCATGGGCCAAGAATCTTTCAGAAGCATTAAAATAAAAAAATAGGTAAAGCACATCACTTCTCACATGTTAAGATTCAATTGACTGTCCCTTGGTTTTTTATTTATTCCATAATTATGTTTGTGCTTTTTGTTTTGTAAATAGTAATGGAACATACATTTTTATGTGTTTTCAAAAAAAAAAAAAACTTTGATTCAAACACTCAAGAACTGTTCCATTTTTAGTTTTTTCTTGGGGGGGGGGGGGGGCGTGCCAGTTGATTGTTTTGAGGTATTTAGGCATTCTTATAAAATTGTTATAAAATTTGTAGAAGTTGTAAACATTTATAAAAGTTATCAAATTGTGATGTCGGGTTTTGTAGGTGAAACAGTCGCGTGTGAAAATTGATTCTACTAGTTATCCACTTAAGCAGAATAAAGTGTGTATGTGCACAGAAAATGCTAAGTAATCTTAACTCCAGTGTGCTGGGCCTTTGGGATGTTTCCCCTTCAAATTTTTGCATGCATATTATATATGTGATGTAACATTATGGAAATATATGTATAATGTACATATTTTTCCAGGGGTATCTGATAGCTGTATATTTTGTTATGGAAGTTGACAGAAAAAAGTACTTAACCTCAGAAGTTAAATTTTTTTTAAAAAGTACTTTAATGTTAAAAGAAGGAGGAGGAGGAGGAGAAGAATTTCTGTGCTAATCTGCAAGGGAAGATCAAATTAAATTTTGTGAGTGATAGGATTTATCTCCTACCACTACCTCCATCGATAGGGCTCAATCAATTTTTAATCAATAGCACCTTGCCGTGAACTTGCTTGAAGCCTGAAGACCTCATCAACTTTGTATGAAACTGATCAGACTTCAAGAGGCTGCTTTTTATCTACAGTTAACTACCAAACACAATACTAAAGGCATACATGTTCTGCTACACTAAGTGATAAATACAAACTCTTAATTTTAAAGGTGGGGAAATCAGAGTAAAAATATGTTTTAAGAGGCTGGGGGTGGTGGCTGGGATTGTGGCACAGTGGCAGAGCACTTGCCTAGCATGTGTGAGGCACTGGGTTCGATCCTCTGCACCACATATAAAATAAGTAAAAAAAAAAAAAAAAAAAAAAAAAAAAAGAAGCTAGGGGTATCCCCCCAAAAGATGTTAAAGTCGTAGTTCCCAGACCCTGTAAGTGTGACCTTATTTGGAAATAGGGTCTTGGCAGATGATGGAGTTAAGGTTAAGAGTCATTAGGGAGAGCCCTAATCCAATTTGACTGGTGTCCTTATAAAGGGGGGAAATTTGGACACGGACATTTACAGAAGGCAGACAGAGTGAAGACACAGAGAACACTGACTCTATGCCAAGAAATTCCTGAGGCTACTAGAAGAGAGGCAAGAGACATGGAACAGATCCTTCCTTCACAGCCCTAGGAAGGAACCAACCCTGCCCCTGATAATACCTTGATTTCAGACTTCTATCCTCCAGAACCATGAGGCAATAAATTTCTGGTATCTAAAAAAGAGGCTGGGGGTATAGCTCAGTGATAGAGCACATGCTTTGTTTGCACAAGATCCTGGGTTCAATCCCCAGCAACAAAAATAAAATTTAAAAGCAAATTTTAATAGCTCCATACAGAAAAAAAGTACTTAACCTCAGAAGTTAAAATTTTTTTTTTTAAAAGTACGTTAATGTTGAAAGAAAAAGAAGAAGAATATACCATAATTATGCTCATTTAACTCACAGAGCTGTGACTTTTTGCAAGTGTCAGAGCAAAGCATGTAATGTTATAGAAATATATGTATAATATACATATTTTTCCAGGGATATCTGATAGCTGTATATTTTGTTATGGAAGTTGACAGGAAAAAAATACTTTACCTCAGAAATTAAATTTTTGTAAAAAGTACTTTAAAGTTAGCCGGGCGCGGTGGCGCACGCCTGTAATCCCAGCACTTTGGGAGGCTGAGGCAGGAGGATTGCGAGTTCAAAGCCAGCCTCAGCAATGGCGAGGCACTTAGCAACTCAGTGAGACCCTGTCTCTAATAAAATACAAAAAAAGGGCTGGGGATGTGGCCCAGTGGTCGAGTGCCCCTGAGTTCAATCCCCGGTACCACAAAAAAAAAAAAAAAAAAAAAAAAAAAAAAAAAAAGTACTTTAAAGTTAAAAGAAGAAGAAGAAGAAGAATTATTTCTGTGCTAACAACCTGCAAGGGAAGATGATAAAATGAAATTTTGTGAGTGATAGCCTTATATCATTCATTCAAGAATATCTACTGAACATCCACTATGTGCTCACATGTTGTTTTGGGGCACCTGACATACATCAGTGAATAACACAGCTAAAGCCATTGAGTTTTAACAGCTACCCACGGGTGCATCCCACAAGCAAACCACTGAGTGCCTTCCCACCTCATCTGTACATTATCTCTTGAGAAACACAGAGCACCCCACATAATCACATTTATTTCTCAGAGTATCAGCTCTGGGTACATCCCCAGGGACAAGCTGTCAGCACGCACCGGCTTAGCAGAGACAGCTCACGCAGTTCAAACGGGGCCACCAGGCTCTGGCCCCACACAACCTGCTCAGCTATGTGCAGATAAGACTGGCTGTCACTACTGGGTCTTTCTTTGCTGGGATGCCAGAAGGCAGCTGCTTAGCACTGAGGAGCTTCCATGCAGGGCCACAGGAAGAGCACACATGCATCAGTGTTAAAGGTACAGATATTCCACAAAGGAGTGATTCCTTTCCTGGGTGGAGGCCCTAGAGAAAGGCATGAATATGTGCATGGGGGCAGACAGATAAGGATATTCACAGCAGCAATGTCCTCATCAGCTAAACCCTGGAAACAACCCAAGTGTCTATCAAGAGCAGAACAGAAAAACACACTGTGACATATTTCTAAAATGCAATGTTGTACTACAAGACGAGCAAACAAACCTCAATCACACACACCACCACAGCACAGGCACATCCCAGACACCATGCAGAGTAGGAAACACCCCTGAAGGATGTGTAGAGGAAGGCATTATTTCTAGGTGTTTAAAACAAAAAAGGCAACAAAACTAATTTTTTGTTTAGGAACATATGTGTATGTGTGTATGCATGCATGTAATCAAAAGATAAAGAAAAGGCCAGGGAATGAAATATACAAAATTCAGGATGAAGCAGTCTGGAAAGGAGGCATTAGGTGAGGTGGGAAGGGACACAAGGACCTTGTGTTTCATCCTGGTGAGGGTTTATGGATCTGTGTGATGGGTTCAATGTATTTCATTTTGTTTTGGTTTGGTTTGTGTTTTGGGAAAAAGTTTAATTGCTTTGCTAGCAAAGGAGAAGCACAGGAGATTCCTGCCCCAGAGGTTGTGATTCTGCCCATCGAGGGGAGCAGGGGCTTATAAAGAGGTGATTCAAAGGCTACATTCCAAGTGTTCTCTGTTGGCGTTGTAATTCAATTGTCAATTTGGGAGATAGTCATTTCTGAGACCTCTGGTGCCATCCCCCAAGTATGAATTATTTCCTTCCTGTGGTGGGTGTGTACTCAGGGACAGATAACTCTGCCTAGGATGGGGAAAAACAGCAATCCTGTTTCCCCTGAGATTAGGGAGGGGAAGAGATTAGGGAGGAGCAGGGAGAGAGGAAGAGAAACATGTCCTTTTAAAAATAAGTTCGCAGTGGCAGAGCAGCAAGGGCTACATTCAAAGCATAAAGTGGACCACTGTGACATTTCCCCACCGTCAATTTTTGCATTCCATTTATATGGAAAATGGACGATGACATGTCCAAGTGGCTTCCTGCTGAAAGAGGGTAAGATGGGGGAAGTGACCCCAAGTCCCTGTTCTCTGTCAGGTGGGACACGGACAGTTAAGCGTACTCAGCATCGGGGCACTCTGGAAGTCCAGTGGTGCAGATGGCAAGTGACTGGAGAAGGCATACGCAGGGTAGGGACCATGCTAAGATCATCACTCTCTTGTTTTAAAAAATGATCACAAAAGCAATTAGTATTTCAGCCAGTCTCTGGACATCATGAAGACAGTAACTCATAAATGTATCAATGAAAAACAGATCTATGTAGGAGGTTGGGAAGATTTGTAGGTCTAGGAGATCAGGTTCAAACTGACTCAGGACAAACTTTTGACTCTAGAATCCTTTGTGATTATTATTAGGCACTCCCACACAAGAAATATTCTCTGATGGTTTCCAACTTTACTTACTTTGGGGAGGGCTGACACAAGCACATATCCTAAGTTATATTTTTAAAATAAACATTATTTTTCCTCTTAAACGTCCATGTCAGACTGTGCTTTGGCTATACTCTCCTGCCAAGTATTTAAGACCAAGTTGGTCAAAACTGAACTCGGTCCTATTTATGTTAAGAGTCAGCTGGGCAAGGTGGCACACTCCTGTAATCCCAGTGGCTTGGGAGGCTGAGACGGGAGGATTGTGAGTTCAAAGCCAGCCTCAGCAACTGTGAGGCACTTAGCAACTCAGTGAGACCCTCTCTAATAAAATACAAAATAGGGCTGGGATGTGGCTCAGTGGTCAACTACCCCCGAGTTCAATCCTGGTACAAAAACTAAAAAAACGGTCAGCTGAGATTTCCTTGGAGATCACTCTTGGGAACATGTAAGAAGGCTTTTGGCTCCTTTAGCTTTCCTCTACCAGTGGTGCCATTTGTCAGGATGGGTCAGGGTCTTTCTGAACATACGTGGCTTCTCTTGGGAGCATCATGGTATTTAATTTTTATGCGTTATACTAAAGATACTTAATTCTTTTCCAGTTACCAATCATTTCAGAAATTTTAAAAAATAGGTGAATTAACATCAAGGGGTTCCTGATTCCTATCCAATGACATACCTAATACCAAATTTTTAATGAAGTCCCAATTTTGCAAAGTGAATGAGCAGAAGAGAGCGCAGTCATTTCTACTGGAGGCAGGGCAGGTAGGCAAGGCTCTGGGCATGGGTGCAGATGCAGGTCCAGCCCGGGGAACCGCAGGGAGCAAGACTGTCCACGTCACCTCTTCAACTTAGGGGCCACGATTACGATTCCATCCAGCAGGAGGATCTCCAAAGTGTTTTTTTATCACTTCTCCTGAACACTTTTACTTTCTCCGCAACTAGTGTTAACAACAACCTCTTCCATTTATAACAAGTCATTCCTAGATGCCAGGGGAAGATAAAAGTGGGCTAATTTTCTACCATAAATAAAAAGCTTTGTGTTAACAGTAAGGTATTCGTGCAAAGAAGGAACAGAAAGGAAACTAAAGCAAAAAGATATTTGATCTGTTGTTTTATTTTTTTAAGTCCTCTACTTTTTATAAAGCTTATTTCCTTTGGAAACTTTGGCCAAAGAGAGAAAAACATCATACATGTTGCATGAAGAATTAAGAAACATTTTAAAAAATAATCACAAAGCCAACACCAAAGTTTCACGAAATCCCTCTAACCAGGCAACTTTTAGACTCTATGTCTACAAACTGCTCTTTCCTACTGAGAAAGACCATAGCAAAAAGCAAAGACTAATCAAAGCTGCTCTTCAGGGACATGGTTAACAAAAGTCCCACACCATAAAATAAATACACATGTGACAGCACTACATATACCCAAACCTATATAAAAGGAAAAAACATGTGGACAACATTTTTCCTATATGTCTAGATGTAAGACTAGACATAAGAATAGAGATTTCTGCAGTATAAGAAAACAAAATGTTTTATCTTAAAACAAGAAATTCTCTCTCTCTCTCTCTCTCTCTCTCACACACACACACACACACACACACACACACACACACAAAAAACAGTATGTTAATCTATACCTAGGAAGCAAATCCATGCTAAGAGATTCCCAGCACATAGAAAACAGCAGCCTTTGATTCATAAATCCAGAAAGAAGCTATCAATTTCACTTTAGGTCCGCTAAAAATAAGACAAGTATTTAAAAACCCACCATTGACTACAGTCCACAATGTGCAATCTTACAATTTGTTACTGAAGGCTGCCAAGGCACAAATAAATCCGAGGATAAAGGAAACACTGTGAGATGGGGTTTGCTCCCCCTCCCTTCCCGCAAAGAAAGGTTGGGAAAGAAAGGGGGAGAGCTTATAGGGGGACTCACATGGCCTTTCAATCTCCCCAACTTTTTAACAGCCTGGATCCACATCTTCTGGAGGACTTGAGCAGTCTTCATGCCTCTGGAGATTAAGGGGCCCGGCCACTGCCTACCTCCCAGGCTGTTCGCCCATTTCCATCACTCCACGTGGTTACGTAAGGCAGACACAATAGTGGCCCACATTCCCAGCAATCCCGTTGTCATCTCGCACAGTGACACATCCATACAGCAGGGATGCCAAACACTTTGAAAAGCACCACTTGTGAGGCAAAAAGAAAGCAGTCTGGAATTGGGCCACTTTAACAGCTTTCTTTTTTCCTCCCTCTCTCCTGCGTGAGGGAACTGGGGCACTGGAGTAGATATTTCTTTTAGGCATATAAAAATGATTTGGAACTTAAAAGGAACTTATTAAATACAGTCAGCCCTCCACATCCACTGGTCCTGCATTCAACCAAGTATAGATCAGAAATACTTCAAAAATTTTGTCTCTACTAAACACGTAGCAACTTTGTCAGTGTTCCCTGAATGACAGTGTATAAAAACTACTTACACAGTATTTACATTATTTTAACTATTATAAGTAACCTAGAGCTGACTTAAAAGATATGGGAGGATACATGCAGGTGATATGCAAAAACTACACCACTTTATATAAAAGACTTGCACATCTGTGAATTTTGGTGTCCATGGGCATCCTAGAACCAACCCCCCTAGGATAGTGACTGACTATAAACAGGGCATTTTAAGGCAACACTATAAAGAAGAAAATGTAGAGATTTATTTTCATAGATCTGTATATAACATAAAAAGTCCAAAACAGCTAGAAATAAACTAGTAATGTTTCAAATAAACTGAACCAGTGGTGATACACAGAAATTAAAAGGCACAAGAAAAAAATGTTTCACAATCTTAGAGATAACTAGGAGAAGATACGGGAAGTCCAGGCAAGTTCAGAGCCCACTCAGGAGACAGAGCGCTTGCTCAGCAAAGTTCTTTCCTCTTGCTACACTTTCTCAAAGCTTAGCAGATAAAAAAGAGTAACAAGGAGTGCAAGTGGAGGACAGGGAGGAGCAGAAGTACAAAGTTTCAGATTCTGAACAGCTAGCTAAGGCTTCATGGGATGCCCAGGACTTGAGAGCTGAGCCTAGGATTTCAGCAGAAGCAAGGTCCCAGGGAGCCCCAGGCATTCCTGCCCCCCATAACATGAGTGACATTCCCCTGGGGCTGGACCAAATGGTGTGCAGATGAAGAGCGCATCTTCTGATTTGAGACTGGTATGTACATCAACTTGGAGCATGAGGTAGAAACTATATAGAAAACAACTTGAAGCAGTGGCAGGAAAGTGAGTTTTTTTTTTTTTTTTTTTAATATATATTTATTTGTTTTAGTTGCATACAATGCCTTTATTCTTACATGGTGCTGAGGATCGAACCTGGGCCACGCACGTGCTAGGCAAGCACTCTACTGCTGAGCCACAACCCCAGCCCAGGAAAGTGAGTTTTAAAAGGACAAGACCTCGGATGCAATCCTTGTTGCTTAGGTGTGGGGTCTTGGATATACTGTATCCTTTATAAAACCCAGAGAAAACCATCTATACCTCACAGGGTCACCAAGAAAGGAGGCAATCTACACAGCACTTGTGCTAAACAGGCACCTGGAAATGTTCACGCTCTTCCCAGGATTCTACCATGATGTTTCTGACACAGTTCTTCATTTGTGTTGTAACAGCTAAACAGGACAGAAAGGGAAGGGACGTCTACATTTCAAATCTTACAAGAAAGAGGGTGGGAGGTACAAAGGGGGACCCTCGGAAGCCAGGACAGTCATGGGCTTGTTCACTGGGCCTCAGAGACAGAGAAGTTCAAGGATCCAAGCATCTGTGGGAGGCTCAGGCCAGCTCACTCCTTCACTCACAGTCCTTAGGAAGGCTCCTGACCTCACCCTGAGGAAGAAACAGAATTCTTTCCAACAAAAGTTCACGTATACTGTTCAGAAGTCAGGTATCCTAGAATATAAGATTCTTTTACACTGGTTTCCCAAAGTCAGTAATGGCTATACTGACATTTTAATTGTACTAAAAAACACAAAATAAAATTTATATTGGAGCCATTTCTAAGTATAGAGTTCGGCAGCTGGTTTGAATGCATGTGTCCCCCTAAAATTCATATGCTGGACCAAAGGCCCAGGATGAACGCATTAAGAGGTGAGTCCTTTGGGAATAGACCAAGGAGTGGGATAGCTGTGTCATAAGGTGGCTCCATTCCCAATTTTCCAAGGAATCTCCATACTGCTTTCCATATTGGCTGCACCATTTTGCAGTCCCACCAGCAATGTATGAGTGTGCCTTTTCCCCCACATCCTCTCCAACATTTATTGTTGTTTGTGTTCTTAGTATCTGCCATTCTGACTGGAGTGAGATGGGATCTTAGAGTAGTTTTGATTTGCATTTCTCTAATTGTCAGTGATGTCGAAAAATTTTTCATGTATTTGTTGACTGATTGTATATCACCTTCTGAGAAGTATCTGTTCAGTTCTTAGCCCATTTATTGATTGGGTTATCTTGGTCTATTCCCAAAGGACTTAAAAACAGCACACTACAGGGACACAGCCACATCTATGTTTATAGCAGCACAATTCACAATAGCTAGACTGTGGAACCAACCTAGATACCCTGCAGTATGAATAGATAAAGAAAATGTGGTGTATATATACACAATGGAATATTACTCAGCAATGAAAGAGAATAAAATAATAGCATTCGCAGGTAAATGGATAAAGTTGAAGAATATAATGCTAAGTGAAGTTAACCAATCCCAAAAATCCAAATGCCGAATGCTTTCTCTGATATAAGGAGGCTGATTCACAGTGGGGTTGGGACAGGAGCATAGGAGGATTAGAGAACCACTAGAAAGGTCAATGGGGAGGGAGAGGGAAGGAGGAGGCAAGGGGGCAAAAAAAAAAGGGGGGGGGAAAGGTAGTAGAATGAGATGGATATCATTACCCTAAGTGCATGTATGAAGACACGAATGGTGTGAATATACTTTGTATACAACCAGAGATATGTAAAAATGTGCTCTATATGTGTAATATGAATTGTAATGCATTCTGCTGTCATATACAACAACTTCGAATTAAAAAAAAAGAGGTGAGTCCTTCAGGAGGCGACTAAATCAAGGTGGATCCAAAGAACTAGCTGGGCTCTTCTAAAGCCCATCTGCCTTCTATTATGTGAAGATGCAACATTCGTCTCTTGCATCTTCTCAGTCATGTGAGGATCCAGCAACAAGGTGCTGTCTCAGAAATAGAAAGCAGCCCTAATCGGACACTGCTGGCACCTTGATCTTGGGCTTCCCAGCCTCCAAATCTATAAGGAAATATATATCTGTTCTTCATAACCTGTTTAGTCTCAGGTATTTTGTTATAGCAGCAGATATGGACTAAGACAGTCATGTATTCACACTTTTGTGCAATGAATCTTTTGAAAAACTTTCTATCTTGCAAAACTGAAATTCTGTGCCCATTCAAACACTCCTAGCAACTACGATTCTACTTTTTGATTCTGTGAATATACTACATTAGATACCTCACATAAGTGGAATCACACAGTATTTGTCTTTCTGTAACTGGCTTACTTCACTTAGTATAACAATCTCAAGATTCATCCAAGTTGAAGCATGTGTCAGAATTTCCTTCCTTTTAAAGGCTGGATAATATTCCACTGTATACGTATGACACATCTTGTTTATTCATTCACCCAACAATGAAACTTGGGTTGTTTCCACCCCTTGGCTACCATGAATAATGCTGCCATGAACATAGGTTTGCAAATATGCCATCACTAATTCTTTACTCATTCAGTCAACCAATGTTTACCAAATGCAATGTGTTACAAGATCAAATGAAAATCAAAACATACAATACTGCCCTCAGGAAGCTCCCTAAGAGGCAGCTCCTAATATAGTCAGGTGGGCAAGGGAGGCTTTTGGTGAGGAAGGGGCATTGAGATGAGGTCCAAAGTAATAAATAGGATCGTGTGGGAGTGTTCAGGGTCCACAAAACAGCACATTGCAAAGACCCTGTGGTAGGAAACAAATTTAGTACATTCATGAAAGACAACAGGCCGTGTAGGGCTGGGACAGGCTGAGTGATGGGTGACTAGTAAGTACATAAAACATCGCAACCGCAAGGGCGTGAGTTATTAACTGGGCATGGGAGGTCTGGGGAGGAGGGAGGTGTCTTCTCCCACGTGTCCTATGGGAGGTTCCATGCTGAGGACGTTTAATGTGAAGGTGGGTGGACACTGAGCATGGAGAGAAAGGCACTCTCAAAGCCAGGAGCAACAACCTACAAGGTGCATGTAGATACTGCCAGTCCCTGGTGAGGCTGGGGGGTGAGCCATTTAGAAACACAAGCCACATTCTCAGTGTGGCTGCACATGCTGACACACCTTGGTCCACAGCTTGGGAGCACGAAAACACATGTCCACCCAGGTCACAGCAACGCGATGGTTACGTGATGAGAAGGGAAGGAAGTCAGTTTCATTCAGCAGGGCACCACACCTGAGTGGCACCTGTGATTTTACAGTGAGTGACACACCCCTGTGGTTAGCTGTGATTGTCCGCATTTTACAGACAGGAAATTTACACAACTCACCATGTCAGAATACGGCATGTGCTTTCCCCGCACTAAGCACTTAACAAATGTTCAAGGAAGGAAGGAAATGGAGAAAAAGAAGGAGGGAGGAGAAAGGCAAGAATGACAGAAGATGGCTGGAGGTATGGTTCAGTGGCACAAGGCCCTGGGTTCCATTCTAGCACAAAAACAAAAAAGTCTAGCACAACTGCACACACCTGTAATCCCACAACAAAGGAGGCTGAGACAGGAGGATTGTACAGTCAAGGCTAGCCTCAACAACTTAGCAAGGCCTTGTCTCAAAATAAAATGAAAACAAGGACCAGGAATGTAGCTTAGTGGTAGGTAGAGAGCTTGCCTAACATGTGCAAGGCCCTGTGCTTGATCCCAAATACTGAAAAAAAAAAAAAAGAAAGAAAGAAAGACAGAGAGAGGAGCATTAATTGAAATCACCGAGATTCCCAGCAGGCTCCAAACTGCAGAGGGGAATCCTTGGGAGGACATCATCCAACAAGTGGCCAGTGGTTTTCTGTATGAAGTTTCACTCTGGTATTTTTCTGTATGTCTGGTTTATCATTTTAGAAACCAACTCAAATCCTTAGAAGAGTGTAAATAAACAGCAAGCCCAGGGTGGGTGGGCAAGCCACAGTCCACCTGCCTCTAGCTGGAAATGGGACTTTTCTGGTTCCCTCCCTTCCTCCCCAAGAAATCCGTCTTGTTTTAACTATTGTCAAGAATTTAGTAAAAAATCTGCTCACTGGGCAGGAGTTGTGGCTCAGTGGTAGAGCGCTTGCTTAATATGGCCCTGGGTTTAATCCTCAGCACCACATATAAATAAATAAATAAATAATCCATTGACAACTAAAAAAACAAATATTTTTTTAAAAATCTGCTCACTGGGCACAACTTTGAACTATATGTCAAACAAATAAGCAGGAACTCTTTTTCCCCACAGAAGGCAGAAAATGAGCTCTACTATTTTTCTTCCTAAAATGCCTCATTTTAACATTATAAAAACAAATCCTTGGCTTCAGGTCACTTACCTGGTCTCTGCAAAGTTGAACCCTTTCCTAAAAGCAATAAATTTGTTGCCAGAGAACTAAACAACCACTTATGCAATGTTTGGTTTAGAAATAAAACCCTGTCGAGGTTCACTCCACAGTCCACAAGTGCTTCATCTCCAAATGTGATCAGGAGGGCGGGGCGCAGTGGCGCACGCCTGTAATCCTAGCACTTTGGGAGACTGAGCCAGGAGGATTGTGAGTTCAAAGCCAGCCTCAGCAAAGGCGAGGCACTTAGCAACTCAGTGAGACCCTGTCTCTAATAAAATACAAAAAAAGGGCTGGGGATGTGGCTCAGTGGTCGAGTGACCCTGAGTTCAATCCCTGGTACCACAAATGTGATCAGAAGGTTGTCAGGGATCCTTACGCTGCTATCACAACCCAGCACACGCCTCACAATGGACACAGTCTGGGCACAACCAAAATTAAAGAAAAAAGATACATATAGAAGTTTACAGAGGGGTTTCTGACAGGTGACCAGTGTGAGGCTAGAACCCTGACAGAGGGCTGAAGAGTGCCAGAATCACTTAGTTTTTGTTTTTTGGATCCCGTTGCCCTCTATTTACCTCAGGTAAATTTTCAGCATCCATTTAAGCAAATAATAAATTGAGAGAGGATGACAATAGACTGGTGGGGGGGGCGCAATGTGTAATTTTGAAAGCAAATGTGCTAAAATAAAATGCAAAGAACAAGAGGCTCCAAGAACAAACTTCCAGCCAAGACTGTTCCTTATTGTATGCATGCACAAATATGTAACGACAAATCCCACTACTATCCATAATTATAATGTACCAATTTTTAAAAAGACTCTGCCCCTCAACCCCACTGTCAGTTTAATGCCCGCTCAATTCCATTGCCACAGGTAATCAAGAATATTGGCAGTCATTTCACAAAGTGAAATGAGGGCATTACCATGAAAGCATTTTCTTAAATCCAGCCTGGTATACCTTCAAGTGGGTGGTGGGGAGTCATAAATCCCCCCACAATGCTATGAGCTTTTAGGCCAGCACACATCCCTGGCTCTAAGCTTAGATCCCTACATGCTCTCCAAGCTCTGAGACCTAGAGCAGTTCACCTGATGAGGCTCAGCTGCCTCCTATGTCAAATGGGGCTCGAGCTCCCTGCCCTATCAGAAAGGTGACGACAGAATAAAGAGCTGATTACACCAAGCCCAGCTCTACACCCACCACAGGAGGAGTCTTGATAAAGGTTTCTGTCATGAATACTGCAGCAGCCGGGTAAGGTCCACTCCCAAATAAGAACTGTCTGTTTGATCTCTCAGAAGAGCACTAAGAAGACATTGTGGAAAATATATGTTCACACAAAGATTTGTACACAAATGACACTCTTGATGACATTATTTATAATAACAAAACAGTGGAAACAGCCCAAATGTTCATCAACTGATGACAGGGTAAACAAAATGTGAATTATCCACAACAGACTATTATTCAACCACAAAAAAAAAAAAAAGAATGAAGTACTGGGGCTGGGGTTGTGGCTCAGTGGTAGAGCGCTTGCCTAGCACATGTGAGGCACTGGGTTCGATCCTCAGCAACTCATGAAAATAAAAAAATAAAATAAAGGTATTGTGTCCATCTATGACTAAGAAAAATATTTTTTAAAAAATGAAATACTAATACACTCTACAGCATAGTTGAATTCCGAATTGTAAATAAAACAAAGTCATATGCAAAAGGATAAACATAGCATGATTTGATTGATGTGAAATGTCCAGAAAAGACAAATCCAAACAGACTGAAAACAGTGGTTGCCCAGAGCTGCAGAGACTTGTAGGGGAATAGGGAATGTCTGATGGGTGTGGGCTTCCTTGTGTGGGATGGCTGAGCAACTAAGTAGGAAATCAATGAAACCACTGATTGGGGCTGGGGCTAGCTCAGTTGAGTTGGTAGAGTGCTTGCCTCACATGCACAAGGCCATGGGTTCATTTCCCAGTACCAACACCAAAAAAAAAAAAAAAAAAAAAACTGCACACTTGATGTGAATTACATCTTGATAAGTCTACTTTTTAAAAAATATTGTTTTAGTTGTTATTGGACCTTTACTTTATGTGTTTATTCATACACAGTGCTAAGAATTGAACCCAGAGCCTCACACATGCTAGGCAAGTGCTCTACCACTGAGCTACAACCCCAGCCCCTAAAGCCACTTTAAAAAAAAAAGTGTCATAGATGCTATAGTCAAAAAGTAGGGATTCAAATCTGTGCTCTACCATTTACTTTGAGCAGATTGTTTAACTTCTCCTTGCCTCAGTTTTCCCCTATCCATAAAGCATGGGCAGTAATAAGGGTTTTATGAGAATTTAATCATATTAATGCATGCACAGAATTCGAGGTTGTGCCTGGCACATAGTAAATGCTCGATCAATTTTGGCCTTTAAAGCTGGGCGCGGTGGCGCACGCCTATAATCCCAGCACTTGGGAGGCTGAGGCAGGAGGATCATGAGTTCAAAGCCAGCCTCAGCAATGGCAAGGCACTTAGCAACTCAATGAGACCCTGTCTCTAATAAAATACAAAAAAGGGCTGGGGATGTGGCCCAGTGGTTGAGTGCCCCTGAGTTCAATTCCTGGTACCAAAAAAAAAAAAAAAAAAAAAGTTTGGCCTTTATCAATATCATAATTATTAATTTATTTTACAGAAAAGAGACTTAAGTCAGAGAAGTAAAGGGACTTAATAGAAGTCATGCAAGTAAAAGGAAGCCGAGGACACATTCTAACCCAGGAGCTTCTTTCCTTTCCTTTGAACTTGGCTCTTCCACTACACACTGACTATGCCCTTTGATATCCAGTGGTGACAGGTCACTGGCCTTCAAACCAAAAAATCCCATGGTTGTTGGTGCTTATGGACAAGAGCAGCCATGGATTCAATCACTCTGACAACTCAGAACTTCTTAACCAGGTTGATGGCTATTTCTAAGCAGCCAGTCTGGGTCCAATAACCCAGCTCAGTAATTCTTATGCAGTTGCTTGGTAAGGAGAGGATACAGGGAGTCAGGCCAGATTTTATTTCTGTCTGTTTCAATAGCCAGTTTTAGGTACACAGTCCCAAGTTCCCCAATTGATGGGCCTTTGTAAACATACACGTAAAACAAGAAGGCCTGAAACACATCACTTACTTTAGCAACATGCCGGACGCTGTGCCAAGGTGTTTTATGGTTACTGCCTGCTAATCTTCTAAAATCCCTGTCAGATTCCTCCCTTTTTCACATATAAAAATATAAGGCTTGGGGCTAGGGATGTAGCTCAGTGGTAGAACACAGACCTAGCACGCACTTGGGTTGGACCCACAGCTCACAGGGGACTGGTCACAATTTGGATTCAGATGGGTTTGAATTTGATTTCAGTAAGACGTGAGGCACATAAACATAATCAGCCCATTCACAGTCCAGGCACGCTAAGCTCTAGGTATAATTTAAACAGACCATTCTTATTTGTAATTATAAAGAAGCCATTAATAAAGCCAAAAAGGAAGGTGCTAATTTGGCAACAAAGACAGAGCCCTGTTTACCCTATGATTTTATATCTGACTCAGCCCACTAAAACATAGCTTCACTTGTGGGGGGGGGGGGGGAACAACAACCATATATACAAACCATCACCCAATAATTGGTACCAAGATAAAGAAAATTATAAACTGCTTTGTCAAAAGGCAGGTTAGAAAACCAATTATTAGCAGGGCGTGGTGGTGTATGCCTGTAATCCCAGCAACTCTGGAGGCTGAGGCAGGAGAATGGCAAGTTCAAAGCCAGCCTCAGCAACTTAGCAAGGCTCTAAGCAACTTAGCAAGACCCTGTCTCAAAATATAAATAAAAAGGGCCAGGGATGCGGCTCAGTGGTAAAGTGCCCACGGGTTCAATCCCCAATACCAAAAAAGAAAAGAAAAACAATTATTAGAGTTGCTCAGTTGAATGCTGCGAGCATGTGACATACACAAAGTCAACTGTGACCTCCCAGACTTATGACTCTATCAGAGGATGCTCACACAGAAAAGAGACGGATGCTTCTGCTGTATCCCAGTGAGCCCAGTTAATCCCACAAAGCCACTGAGACTAAGCACAGAGGCCTGAGCCCCAAAGACAGGCCATTCCTTTTGGAACTGAGGAGGAAATGCTGGAACCAAAAGAAATTCCCCCTTAGGTACCTCATCACCTGGGCGCCGTGGTGCATGCCTGTAATCCCAGCACTTGGGAGGCTGAGGCAGGAGGATCGCAAGTTCAAAGCCAGCCTCAGCAATGGTGAGGCACTTAGCAACTCAGTGAGACCCTGTCTCTAATAAAATACAAAAAAGGGCTGGGGATGTGGCTCAGTGGTCGAGTGCCCCTGAGTTCAATCCCCAGTACAAAAAAAAAAAAAAAAAAAAGAACAGGTACCACATCACCCACAGCTGGAAGCCTGTTAGAACTACAGACTCTCAAGCCCTACCTTGGACCTGTTGATAGGAATAGGCATTTGAACTAGAGCCCATGTGAAGAATATGCACATTAAAGTTTGAGGAGCACCTGCCTAGCAGTCCTCTCCCATGAAACTTCTGCCCCAACAATGTCCTATAATTGTGTTGTCCAACACACAAACCAAATATGACCACTGAGCATTTGACATGTGAGTACTGCAACTGAAGAATCAAATGTTTGACTTCATTTAATTTTAATTACTTAAATTTGCAAATAGGCATATTTAATATATAACTTATTAGCCATATCCCTATCAGTTATTTAAGCAGTTCCTAATTTTTTAAAATATATTTAGTTGTAGACGGACATAATACCTTTATTTTATCTATTTATTTTTATATGGCACTGAGGATCGAATCCAGTGCCTCACACATGCCAGGCAAGTGCTCTACCACTGAGCCACGACCCCAGCCCAGCAATTCCTAATTTTTTGCTAATACAATGCAAACTACGGCAAACACTGCTGGCATATAGCTCCCCACCCCACCCCCATATTTAGTTAAATCTGGATTAAAGAGTATAAACATTTCTTTACATCTTTTATACCCTTTATATCTTCTAAAAGATGTCCTGTTTTTTTTTTTTTGGGGGGGGGTAGAGGGAGGGTTACTGGGGATTGAGCCCAGGAGCACTTTACCACTGAGCTACATCCCAGCCCTATTTATTTTGAGACAGGGTCTTGCTAAGTTTTCCAGGCTTGCCTGAACTTTCAATCATCCTGTCTCAGCCTCCTGGGTTGCTGGGATTTCAGGCATATGTGCTACCATGCCTAGTAAGACATCCCTACTTTTAAGAGAGGTTCTAGCAATTTAGATCATGGCAGCCATAAGCCAAATGCCACGTTTCATGCTATTTTGAAAATGAAAAAGGACTACTTATTTACAGAAACAGTACTTATTTTTATACTTTAAGAATCCTTTGAGTAATCCTAAAGTTCTGCTGCAAGAAAAAAATAAACTGTAAATTTCTCATGTAGGAATGTTAATAACACTTAGTAAATGATGCTTTGAAAATATGAATTTAACCAGTTTTAAGTAAAAGAAAATAATTTTATTATAAAGCATTAATCTGGCCAGGTAATCCTGCATGCCTGTAATCCCAGTGGCTTGGGAGGCTGAGACAGGAGTATCACAAGTTTAAGGCCCACCTCAGCAACTTGCAAGGCCCCAAGCAACTTAGCAAGGCCCAAAGCAACTTAGCAAAATGCTGTCAAAAAACAAAATATAAAAACTGGGGAGGCTGGAGGTGTAACTCAGTGGTTAAGTGCCCCTGGGTTCAATCTCTGGTACCAAAATCAACAACAACCATTTATCTATGGGTAAGATTTAGAGAGAGAGAGAGAGAGAGAGAGACAGAGAGGGAGGGAGGGAGAAAGAGAAAGCGCACTTCTGATTTCAACTGTGTAAGTATTTCTTAAATATTTAAACTATCGTAAAACTTGAAAAATGAGTGTGTTCTTCTGTGGGATGCTCTGCACAAGGACGAGAGCCTACTAACTCCTATTAGAAAATCAAGAGAGAAAAACAAAGAACCACTGGTCATTCTGGAACACACTCCAATAAAGGGAGAGGGCAGCAAAGACCAGAGACAGGAAGGGGAAAGGTGAGGTTTCCTGTCAACCTTTCCTACGGATGAAACGTGGGAGCCAGAGCCAAGCTACTCAAAGTAACAAAAATGCAAGTCAACAAGCCTTGCTAATGATTACAGACTTAAGAAAACACAGTAGACGAAATTGAAGCAAGTTATATAAAGTTAGGCTTCTCTTAATTTTTTTCTTCTCATGACAAAATTTAAAGAAATAAAAAGTTCAGATGTTTGAAACAGTCTTGTTTAGAAAAAGACCTCATTCTCTGATCTGGTCTCATGCATACCATTATTACATAAACTGAGTTAAATTGATAGTCTGCATTACTCTCCAACGTGGGAAATTTCAGATGGGGCAGACTTTAATAAAAATGTTGGGGCTGGGATTGTGGCTCAGTGGTGGAGCACTCGCCTGGCACATGCGCGGCCCAGGTTCGATCCTCAGCACCACATACAAATAAACGCATTGTGTACAACTAAAGCAAATAAATAAATATTTTTAAAAAATGTTGAATTACATAGTATTGAGCTCCTCTCAAAAACTTCATACTTGCCTAGTAAGAAAAATCACCTACAGAAAGAGTACACGAAGCTGGGCACGGTGGTACACATGCCTGTAATCCCAGTGACTCAGGAGGCTAAGACAGGAGGAGTGCAAGTTCAAAGCCAGCCTCAGCAACTTAGTGAGACCACTCTCAAAATAAAAAAGGCTGGGGTACCAAAAAGAGAGAGAGAGGAAGAGAGAAAAAAAGAATGAAGAGAGCTCATGATCTTAAAGCATAAAAAGGCTTTTCTCCCTTTTGCAGAATTTGTGGTTATCAGGAAATCAGCAGACCAACGGTTATAATAAGTATAATCCACTAGATGGCGCAGTGGTGCAGAAATTAAAAGTGAGAGATGCCACTTGCCCTCAAATTTAAAAAATTTCAAAATGTAATTTAGAGCAAATTAAAAATGGACTTTAATAACTACAATAAAACCCTCCACTGTAGAGGAGTAAATGAAAGCTGAAAATTATACTTTTTAAGTTTTTGTTATTAACATAAACACAAAATGCTCATTAACATAACAGAAACCATATTACAATCAATCAGCACCGTAGGAAACTTCTGACCCTGCTCTCATTGGAGTATTAGATGGTCCCCAACTGAAGGATCTTTCAACTTTGATACGGGAAAATCTGAGCAAACCCTTGAGCTTCACTTGATGCCAGTTACCTGCTTTCATCACTAATTTTAGAAATTGATTATTAAACAATAAATAGAGTCCTTTAGCTTTCTCACAGATAATACCTCTGAGGTATGTATGGTCATTATGGTTTAAGTTGTTTTGCAGGAGTCTAGAGAGAGCCTTGCCTAGCTCAAACCAGACGAAGCCACTCACCCTTCACTTGGGCCTGTTCAGTGTCTGACCTCTTGACATCAGAGGACCAAAACTACACCCTCAAGTCACGCTGATGCTGCCCTTTTCTGGACACACATCCTGCAAGGAGCCATGTAGTTTGTTCCAGTTACTTCACTTTTGCTTTACTCTACTCACCTCTTCCACACTTCAGGCAATCTTGCTTCTTTACCCGATACAGTCCCCTCAACCCTATCACCAGGGAGGCAGATTTGAGAAGTCTCTCTTAACAACCCGTGCCTTGTGAATAAGCTTTTCTTTTCTTCTTCTTCTTCTTTTTTTTTTTTTTTCCTCAAAACTCATGGCTTTAGTGATCGGCACACCAGGTGGAAGGCAAAACAGGGCTGGTTCAATAACAACTTTTTGATGATGCAAAAGAAACAAGCATTCACAGAAACCACACTTGTGATCTTTCCCCAGGACATCCATGTGTGGGACAGTAACTCCCAGTCAGCTAGGCGATCTCAAGGGTCCACATGCGTACTCTACAGTATGTTGTGTTGGTAAGCTATGATGCTCAGGAGATTACGAGTATAATATGTATTTTTTTATTTAGGGCATTTTCAACTTAGAATGAGTTTATGCAGACATGACCCCTGCCAGCTGAGGAACATCTGTAACATGGTCCCTACCTTCATAGAGCTCACAGGCCAATGGGGATCAATGGTAAAATAAGGAGTCAACCAATCAGCAACTGACAAACTAAAACTTTGATATGGTTCTGAAGGGAAAAGACAGAACAATCTAAAATAAGAGGAACTGGCCTCACCAGGGAGATCAGGGATGTTTTCACATTTAGGGCCCCTGTGGAAGCAGAGAATGTGGCCCCTGAGGTAAGACAGGCAAAGACAGCCCTAGCTGGGCACAGAGAAAGGCAGATGTGGTGCCGTAGAAGACTGAGGTAGGGCTGGATCTCAGGAAGGATCCTGGTCTCCATCTGTGAGCAAAATTAATTGGAGTTAGATCAATGGCACAAGAGGATTTGTTGTTTTTATATTTTTGAGTCAGAATTCCTCATCCTGCTGAAAACCAGGGGAAAAAGGCGTTATTCTAGTATTCCGTAAGTCTAGGTTGACAGCAAGTTACTGGACACAGGAGGTAGGAAAGGTGTAAAAGGAGGCCCTGGCCTGGAATCACATGGGCAGTGATGGCTTTCTCAAGGCCACTGAGGCCACCAGGCCCGTCCACCAGTTTAAGCAGTAGCCAAGATCCCCTAGTTACTGTGGGGAAAGGCTAATGTGAGCTACAATTTCTGTACCAGGTTCCCTTGCAGTATGTTATTGAGGAGTGAATAAGAAAGTATATCAGACTGTGCAAGAGAAATGTCTACTAGCTATTCTGAGATACAGATGCACATGCCTGAGTAAGACAAAGTACTGAGGGAATGAACTGCATTATCAAGGGCTGCTCGGTGGAGGAGGCACCAACCACCAACACCTCTCCACTGAAAGCAAACTCAGGTAAGGACTTCTGCACTTGCCATGATGGCAGGCTTCTGCTTCCCCTTGGGTGTAGGCGCGGGCAAAGGATGGATAACAAAATACGTCAAGCTTTCTCCAGCTGCTCATTGGAAAGCAGTTCTAGTCCATAGTTTGACACTAACTGCTGTCTGATCAAGAAGTTCTCTGACCTGGCATGGTGTCACATGCCTAAAATCCCAGCAGCTCGGGAGGCTAAGGCAGGAGGATAGTGAGTTCAAAGCCAGCCTCAGCAAAAGTGAGATGCTAAGCAACTCAGTGAGATCCTGTCTTTGTCTCTAAATAAAATATAAAATAGGGCTGGGGATATGGCTCGTGGTCAAGTGTCCTTGAATTTGATCCCTGCTACAAAAAAAAAAAAAAAAAAAAAGAAGTTCTCTGGGCATTCCGGTGACAATACCTATCTCACAGGATTCTTTTTTTTTTTTTTTTTTTTTTTTTTTTTAATATAGGTGGACACAATATCTTTATTTTATTTATGTGGTGCTGAGGATTGAACCCAGTGCCTCACACATATGAGATGAGCGCTCTACTGCTGAGCCCCAGCCCCAGCCCCTCATGGTATTCTTTTTTTTTTTTTTTAATATTTATTTATTTGCTTTAGTTGTACACAATGCATTGGTCTTTACGTAGTGCTGAGGATCGAACCTGGAGCACGCACATGCTAGGCAAGCGCTCTACCGCTGAGCCACAACCCCAGCCCCCTCATGGTATTCTTATGAGGATCAAGCAAGAATCTTACATGGAGCTTTTATAAACTATTAGGATGAAAGGTGTTTCCACTATTTATATAAGCCTCACTCTAAAAATGACAATCAATAGTGACACACGTTTAATGTAGGATTTTAAAAACAAACTGCCTGCATTGCCAGCATTTAATGTTTACCTACTACTAGGCAACGGGCTTTGAAAACAAAGACCCAATGACATGACAAAGGCCCTACCTTCAAAATGAGGTTTGCTGTTAGGATGTACAGAGAATCATGACAGTTCGCAGGGCTGGGGTACCTGCCCCTGAGATGTGTCAGCCCAAAGCCCTCCCCCATCTGCTGAGCAGGAGGAACATCACCAACTCCTCCTCTCCTCCTCTGCCCTACATTTCTTTAAGATGATGAACCCACCCCAGTGCTTTACTGTTACTCTGAAGTTTCCTCTGACAGGAAATAAAGAAATGTTTAGAAATGAAAGAGCCAACAACTTAGAAACACAACACAGCATATGTCCCAAAGCTGAAATCCAGAGAAACAAGAACATCCAATACCTAACAATCATCAGGGGACATTTCAATTTTAAGGCTTTTCTATATCCTAAAAACAAAATGTGCTATGCCATAGACTTTCACCACATTTTCTAATATAATGAGGACTCTATGCTGCTCTCAAGGAGCCCCTGTTATCCGGTCACTCTTCTGCCCCAAAACACATGAGCCATAGCACTCAGGCCCAACACCTCTCCACAGCCAAGAGGGGCCGTGGACAGGAGTGTCCACATGCAGCCGGCATCTCCCCTCAGCCAGCATCCTGGCCCACTCTGCCCAGGTCACAAAAGAGCAGGAGAGAAACCAAGCACCCTGCAGCTGGAAGACTCTGTCAGGGGCCAGCCAACACCACCTTAAGGCACCAGAGGGTGAAGATTCTAGGCTATGTGAGCCAACAGGGAAAACTGAGGATAATTGTTTACAGTAGTCCCTCCTAACCCTCAGGAAAAACATTTCAAGACACCCAGTGGATGCCTGAAACCACAGGTAATATCAAACCCCATATACACTATGATTTTTCCTATACATATATACCTATGATAAAGTTTGATTTATAAATTAGGCATGGTAAGAAATAAAACATGATAACTAATAAAACAGAACAACTTTAACAATATACAATAACAATTGTAACAGTATACTGTAATAAATGTTATTTAAAACTTATGAATTGTGGGCTGGGGTTGTGGCTCAGCAGTAGAGCGCTCGCCTAGCATGTGCGCGGCCCGGGTTCGATCCTCAGCACCACATACAAATAAAGGCATTGTGTAAAATTAAAGCAAATAATATTTAAAAATAAAAAACTTATGAATTGTTTAAAACCAGAATTTTTCATTTAATATTTTTAGACTTCACTTGACAGGTAGCTGAAACCCACAGAAGGCAAAATGTGGATAAGGGAAGCCTAACATAGGTATTTATAAAACCATTAAAATGTTACTATTAGCCGGACGTGGTGGCGCACGCCTGTAATCCCAGCACTTGGGAGGCTGAGGCAGGAGGATCGCGAGTTCAAAGCCAGCCTCAGCAATGGCGAGGCACTTAGCAACTCAGTGAGACCCTGTCTCTAATAAAATACAAAAAAGGGCTGGGGATGTGGCCCGGTGGACGAGTGCCCCTGAGTTCAATCCCTGGTACCAAAAAAAAAAAAAAAAAAATGTTACTATTTAACCAGGTATGGAGGCATATGCCTGTAATCCCAGCAACTAAGGAGGCTGAGGCAGGAGGATTGCAAGTCTGAGGCCAGACTCAACAACTTAGCAAGACCCTAGAGCTCAGAATAAAAAAAAAAAAAGGGGCACTGAAAGAGACATGCCCTTCTTCATTCCTGATTTCCTTTGCCTCACTTCCATTTCTATCCTCAAGAAGTATAACATCTGTCTTTGGCATCCAGTCATTATTTGGGGATAATCCTGTTGTGTTTTCATTTGCCTGTTTGTCTTTGATTTAATTAATAAGGGATAAAATCTTGGTGCATAATCCAAAAGTTAGGTCAACTCAAATCAAAGTGAACTACACTTGGTTTTGGTAGCAATGAGACTTCTCTGGTTACATTTTTATCTAAACTAAAATCTGAACATGTTCACAGTTCCTGATCTCATGCTGCATGGGAAGCCAGACTGAGACCAAAATCTTGCTTCCAGTAATCCTCAAAGTAGATAAATAACAACATTTGTTAGTGGTATCAACACAGGTATTAGGAAAGACCTGGTATATAAGAAAAATATGTCAGACCCGGAGAACTAAAACATTGACTGAGCAATTATTCCAAGCCTAGCCTAGGAATGCAAACCACCAGATGTGTCCTTGGGAGGTCACAGTCTAATGCCCCCATGTTAAAAAGCCGTCCCTCACCTAACACTAGGCAGAACTCTGAACCTGCAGGTTTAGACCCTCTCTGAAAACACCCTGCTCTTCCCAAAGTTTAAACACGTGCACTGAAATTCCCATCTAACTGAGGGCATTTTTTTAAATATTTTTATTTTTCAGTTGTAGTTGGACACGATACCTTTTATTTTATTTATTTATTTTTTTTATGTGGTGCTGAGGATCAAACCCAGGGCCTACCACATGCTAGGCAAGCGCTCTACCGCTGAGCCACAACCCCAGCCCACTGATGTCATTTTTGCAGTTCACTCTTTCCAAGCATCCATTAGGATTAAACTCTTCCCAATCGAAACACTTACGCTGCTTATACCGTTCAAAGACAATACAGCAGATTCCACTTGTGTCGCCAATATATTCAAGTTGAAACAGATGAGACCAAGAGACAAAAATGACAGTAACCCAGTTTCTGTGACACTTTACTGCATAAATCATTATCCTAATCGTAAATCATTATCCCAAAGAGTAAGTCTGGTAACTGTTTGGGGTGATAGGTACGTGCTGGGGTTTTTGTTTGTCTTGTTTTTTGGAGAGTTCAGTGCTGGGATATAATCCAGTCAGATCACCATTTATATTTAATCATCCAATCACACTCAAATACGATTCAGAACAACCAATGCGATTGTTACTCAGGGCTTACTGGTAAGCCAGACGCAATTTGCCCCTCATAGTCGTGTGTATGCGCCTTTGCTCATGTTCTATTAACAGGCAAGAAGGACTCTTCCAGGCAGAGCACACTGACCACAGATATCCTCTCCGTAGTTAACAACAAAGGGCAAATGCACTACCAATTTATTTTCTGGACAAAGTAAACCACAAACACGATATTTTGAAATTTACCAATGCCTGTACCAATTCCTTTTGCTTTTATTCTTTTTTTTTTTTTTTTTTTTATATGTTTTTTTAAAATATTTATTTATTTGCTTTAGTTATACACAATGCAATGCATTTATGTTTATGTGGTGCTGAGGATCGAACCCAGGCAGCGCACGTGCGAGGCGAGCGCTCTGCCGCTGAGCCACAACCCCAGCCCTTTAGTTTATATTTTTGAATGTTTAAAATTTGTTCTAATTAGTCATACATGACAGTAGCATGCATTTTGACACACTGTACAAAAATGGAGCACAACTTCTCATTCCTCTGGCTGTACATGGTGCAGAGTCACACCAGTAGTGTAATCATCCATGTATATAGGGCAATAGTGTCTGTCTAATTCTACCATCAGTTTCTATATATATGTTTTGAGATGGGGAGTCTCACTATGTTGCCCAGGCAGCTCTCTTGGGTTCAAGGGGTCCTTCTTCCTCAGCCTCCCAAAGACTGAGGCCAACACTAACATGCACCCGACCTGATTTTATTTTTAACCCAATTCTGTTTCTCCACATTTTTCAGGAGAAAGCCCACACAGAAATTTATCTTTAAAAAGTGGGTAATTAACCAATTCCCAAAACTGGAGAATTTCCAGGGACCCAGGAGGAAAAGGATGCAATTTCAGCTGCCTTAAGTCCCCAGACAAACTTTTTTTTTTTTAATTTAAAGGTTATTATCAAAAGTAAAATACCTTTCACTTTGCTGGGCGTGGTGGCGCATGTCTGTAATCCCAGCACTTGGGAGGCAGAGGCAGGAGGATCGCGTGTTCAAAGCCAGCCTCAGCAATGACGAGGTACTTAGCAACTCAGTGAAACCCTGTCTCTAATAAAATACAAAAAAGGGCTGGGGATGTGGCCCATTGCCCCTGAGTTCAATACCCAGTACCAAAAAAAAAAAAAAAAGTAAAGTTTGTACTGTTTATAAAATATACACAAAACAACATCACGAGGCTTCCTCAAGCCACAACATTACTAGCAGAAATATTTATAGACACCTGGGTCAGAAATATAGATATTATAGTTAGGGCTGGGAGTGTAGCTCACTGGTAGAACCCTTGCCTAGCAAGCACAGGGCCCTGAGTTTAATCCCCAGCATACACACTCACACAAATATATATAAACTGCTGTTATATATATATACTTAAGACCAAGGATTTTTGCTGAGGAAGTGAATTAGGTCACTACCCAGAAGAAGCTCCCTCCAGCTCTATTTTCTACTCGCCAAACACTGAAACCCTTTGTCCATTGTATCAGACACTGTAAACTGTTTGGACACCCATTGTTAGCCCTGGCAGACTCTAAGTCTGGAGAAAACGAGATAAAAAAGAATTCTGTCAATATATTTCTAGCACATTCAAAATCTAAGCAAGCTCTGCCAATAGCCACTAGCCACTAACTCAATGGCTGAAATAAAGTCTCTGGTCAGACTTATCTTTGCACTTAGAAATCTGCTCTCCTTATCAATTCAAATTTCCATGCAAGAAGTCTTCAGAAGTAGTACTGTACATGTCTACAGTGTTAATCTATGAATCACATGGCCAGTTTCCCACTCACTCTAAAGCAGTTACAAACACAAGATCAAGGGAGGTCAGAGTTATAGATAAAATTAGAGAGAAGATTTGCTGTTTGTTTGTTTGTTTCCAACACTGGGATCACTGATACTTTAAAGTAAAGAAAAGCTGAGTTCTTTCCACATGTAACAAGACAATGCCAAAACCAATTAAAGATTTTTAAATGTCTTTAAAAGATTACATTATAGCTCATCCTTTTAAAACAAGCTCAAAATATTTAGGACACTACTGATAAATGTTTCGGTGGACCAGAGCATTCTGTCAGCATGAGATCTGAGGCACAAACTAGGATAAGTACTTAATCTCTTTCCATTTCATTTGTCAAAGACAAAAGAAGTTAAAGATATGGGGAGTTATCAACCAAATTTACACACTACCTTTCATTTTATAAAAACTACCAAATTAGAATAACTTCAAAAAGAAAGAATTCATTAGGTTCCATAAAGTCATCCATCAAAGCATTTCTTACAATTAAGTTGCCTTTCATTTTTTACATTAAATTGTAGGCTTGAAAATTGTGATTTCCTTTTTTCTTCTCTCTCTCTCTCTCTCTCCCTCCCTCCCCCTCCTCTCTTTTTCCCCCAGTGCTGGGTGATCAAACCCAGGGCCTCCTTGCAGGCTAGACAAGTGCTCTACCTCTGAGACACAATCCCAGCCCACTATTATGTGTATTTTACCAGTGAAGGAAATGCAGACATACGAAACCGTCAGGGAAAAAGGGAGCTCAGGAATCTGACCTGTTGCAATCTCCCTGATCTGCCAAAATCCTCCTGCCCACTCAAAGTAAGCCTACCAAAAGTAACTGACCAACTCCTCCCATGACCTGACCCTGCTAAACCCTATAAAACTCAGACCCTTCTTGTAGCCTGTCATCATTTTCCCTTTGAAAATGTGCCCCTCCCCTGTTTCATAAAGCATCGATGAACAGTTGAGGTCTGTCTCCATTTCTTTTTCTTTTTGTATTCACTTTCATTTGGTGTCAAAACCCTGGACAGGGCTGGGGCTCTCTACCCTTCCCTGTCCTAACAAACCTCTACTGTCCTTTCTCTTCTCATTTCCCATTACTTTCCTTCTTTCCTCCTGATAGAAGGAGGCTCTTCACACTCTCCAAGCCCACCATAGTTCATGGGTGGCCAGTATGTAACCTGAAATCAATCCCAATTCTGGGCTAGATTTTTGCTGCCTTTCCGCCACGTGGATGGAGCAAGGACCTGTACTGGGTCCTTGTTGGAGGCATCCTCCTTCTATAACCCTATGCTCTCTGATTCCTTCCTTCTCTTATGTATTCAGACCTGCAGATCAGAGGCCACTTTCTGCCATTTTGATCCCACATGCAATATCGGCCTTCTCATTCTTCAGAGAGTTAAGAGCCTTTCCAGTCTCTCACAGAGCCGCCCTGCCTGAGACCCTTGCCTTTTGGCTCATCCGGACCCTGGGGGTCCTCCACCATTGGGACTGCAGAAGGGGAAGCCCTCTCATTCTCTGGTGGAACATCAAGGGATGCTCTGATCTCGACCACCACCCCAATCAAATCTCTCCAACATGGGGGCTAACCAGTCCACCTCACGGGACTACCCCCTTAGGTTGTCTCATTAAAAATTTCAAAATTTGGGCTGGGGATGGGGCTCAGTGGTAGAGTGCTCGCCTAGCATGTGTGCGGCCCGGGTTCGATCCTCAGCACCACGTAAAAATAAAATGCATGGTAGCCAGGCGCGGTGGCGCACGCATGTAATCCCAGCACTTTGGGAGGCTGAGGCAGGAGGATCGCGAGTTCAAAGCCAGCCTCAGCAATGGCGAGGCACTTAGCAACTCAGTGAGACCCTGTCTCTAAATAATACAAAAAAGGTCTGGGGATGTGACCCAGTGGTCGAGTGCCCCTGAGTTCAATCCCCGGTACCACAAAAAAAAAAAAAAAAAAAAAAGCATGTACAACTAAAAGCAAATAAATAAATGTTAAAAAAAATTTTTTCAAAAATTTTCCACCTCAAATCTGACCTCAAACCAAACCCCTTATTAGGCTGAGTACAAAGATCTGGCCACAATCTAAACCTACGTCAGTGGCCCAAATTCAGAATTCAGGAACTTTTACCCAAAAATCCTCCAACAATTAGACAATTTCCTCCAATGAAATGGTAAATGGCCTGAGGTTCCTTACCTCCCAACTTTCTCTTACCTCTGCTCAAGGCCCTCATTATGTCAACCTTGCTCTACTCTACAATTAATTTTCACTGATTCACTACCCCATAAGCCCCTTCGATCAGGTCCTGACCCCCAGCCCTCTTCTTCATTCACTGCCCTCAAAATAGCAGATGAACCCCCACCAAAAGTAAGTAAAGCTGGAGGCTATAAAAGAAAGTTTCACAGACAGGAATGCCTGATAACTATCAAAAGAGACTGTCAGAGTCACAAGCTTTTTCCTGAGTCATTTTGAGACCTACAAATCTTCCTAACTTCCCACACATGCAGGCTTGATCTGTGTTTCTGTGTTTGCTAGTATGATTACCTAGCCCCAATATTTATCCCTCATGTTGGTCTAAAAGATGTAATGTTGGGGGGCTGGGATTGTGGGTCAGCGGTAGAGCGCTCGCCTCGCACGTGCGCGGCCCAGGTTCAATCCTCAGCACCACGTAAAATAAATACACTGCGTACAACTAAAGCAAATAAATAAATATTTTTTTAAAAAAGATGTAATGGGGCTGGGGTTGTGGCTCAGCGGCAGAGCGCCCGCCTCGCACGTGTGTGGCCCGGGTTCAATCCTCAGCACCACGTAAACATAAATGCATTGCATTGTGTACAACTAAAGTAAATAAATAAATATTTAAAAAAAAAAAAAGATGTGATGTTGGGGCTGGATTTGTAGCTTGGTGGTAGAGTACTTGCCTTGCATGTGTGAGACACTGGGTTAGAGTCTCAGCACCGCATAAATAAAGGTCCATTAACAACTTTTTTTTTTAAAAGATGTAATGTTACACACCAAAGTCCTAACTTTACCAAGAAAGTCCTAACTGACACAGATAAAGGGATCTCTACTAAACACAGAGGTAATGCCAAAAGAAAGGTATTTCACAAAAATCAAATGGCATTAGACTTTTTAACTACATTTCATGAGGACATCTGTGACATTATAAAAAACTAAATGTTGTGTACAATAATTCTATCACATGGGCAACCTGTGCTGACCCCCATATATGCTTCCTTTTCCAAGAAGCCATTTACCTGCAGCCCTGCCAGGCCTCTGTGGACAGGATATGTCACATTCCTTAGCAAGCTACCTGTTCACTGCGGGAGAAATGCAGGCCCAAAATAATGTTGATAAGAGAAACACAATTTTCCCTGAAGGAGGAGACTTTTGTGACAGATCCTGAAACTCTGGGAGATAAGGGTAGTTCCTCCTAGTCATAAAAATCTGTAAGAATGTATGGTTAGGAATCCAGTTAGAACTGGACAGCATGGGCCAAGGTAACATAGAGTTGCCATGACAGTGGGGACTTGATGTCACCCTAATGCCAGTCAAAAGTCAAGAGGTAGGTGGGTTAGATCCTCTTTTACCCAGGTGTTGAGAATGTCAGTCCTGATTTGCTCAGTTTTTTTTCTGTGGGAGAAATTTGGTGCATAGGACAGAGGAAGTCTTGAGACAACTGAAGGCAGCTGGCCAGGGACCACTCCCTGGTGCTGCATGAAGGTCTCAGGGGTACCAAATATCAACCACTATCTGTCTCTCTGTTTCTGACTGAATTGGCCCAATAGTGGAGGGCATCCTTGCCTAATGAATCTTGGATCCTGAGATGAAATCTAGGTCTGACCTGAGGTCTTTAGGAAAGAGGTGACTCATTAATCCCCAGAGCGAGAGCCAGGCAATCTCTCCCTCTTCAGAAATGCTTCTACTCCAGTTCTGTCCACACTGTCTGCCTCTGAAACAGGGACCCATTATGAGAGCTCCCCTCGCTTAAAAATTAGACTACCTTCTCTAGACTCTCATAAGACATACTTTCTTCTGTACTCCCCTCATCTGGCAGGAAAAAGACCAGAAAATCTGTCTCACTTAAATAGAGTAAAACTACCCCTCATCTATCCTAGTTCAGGAATCCAAATTATTTATTTTCTCTAGTGGAGATGCCACCCAGAGCACCAAAAAGCCTGCTTCCCACTTCAAATTGAGGAGCATAATATGAAATCATGGTCCTGTGAGTATGAGGATCCAAAAGGCAAAGGGAATGTGTAAGAAATTTATTTCAAGGGCACAACTAGCTGGCGAATGTCCTCTCTTAAATTAAAACAGTTATCAAGAAGTTAGTATCCTCCATTCTGAGTGAGGTCCCAGCCAGAGGTCATGAAAGGAAAGGCAGAAATTGCTGACCCCTAGAGCCTCCAGGATTGGGGAGATATTCCCTAGTCAAAGAAACACTTTTCTCAACACAGACGACCATGTTATATTATCCTTCATTTGGATTGTTGTTATTGTTGTTGTTCAGAGGGGAGCCTCATCCTCAAAAGTAGGGGATGACCAGGGGCTGGGGTTGTGGCTCAGCGGTAGTGCGCTCGCCTAGAACGTGCGCGGCCCGGGTTCGATCCTCAGCACCACGTATGAACAAACGAATTGTGTACAACTAAAGCAAATAAATAAATATTAAAAGAAAAATAACTTTCTTAAAAAAAAAAAAAAAAAGTAGGGGATGACCAAATCACAGCTGAGATAAAAGAGAGGCCTAATAATTTTCCACATGCAACCTAACCTGATTACCAACTGGGGAAATGAAAAGAGGTCTCAGGAAAAAACATAAACTATAGGAACACACCTTAAGAGACTGATTTTACAAAAGATAAAATGGTTAAAATGCCCTATATATGTGGTTTTGCCTCTCAAGCTCAAAACAGAGCTTCCCTTACTTCTTAGTTTGTGCCAAATCTCTATGTCCAAGGCTTGCAGAGTTTGCAAGACTTAATAAGGCTTACAGAGGTGATTGCCCCAAACTGGTATGAAACCAAAAGGAAAAATAAAGTGACACTTTTAAATCCAAGCGCTTGTGAGACCTAAATGGCTGGCTATCTTATCTCCTCTTAGTAGTCTACATTGCTGCTTTCTTAACAAGGTCCTCCCTAAACACTACAGCACAGAGAGGGAAGATGGAATGATCTCACATATACAAGTCTTCTTTACCTTGAGAATCTTTACCTAAGGATTTCAGGGCTCTCTCATTCTTTTAATATCCAAACTGACTCTAATCTGAGCCAAAAGTGCACTCTGATCTGATAAAGATGTTCTACATGCTCCTTTAATTATGGCCATGTCATTTCTTTTAGAACTCCATTTTTCTTTTTTGTTTTTAACCTATTTTTGAGCTTATGGTTTTATGGTGAATTCACATTTGATCCTGTGTGCCTAAATTAAAATATTTTCCCAATCAGTCTATTTTATCTAACTATAGAGGTTTTTATACTCTGTCATTATTCGGAGGCCTTTTTTTTTTTTTTTTTTTTAAGGTGGACACGATATCTTTAGTTTACATTTATGTGGTGCTGAGGATTGAACCCAGTGCCTCATGCATGCTAGGCAAGCACTCTACCACTGAGCCACAACCCCAGCCCCCAGAGGCCAAAGTTTTAAGGGTTAGCTCTCAAATACATTGGAGAATCTCCTTTTACAAAAAAAAAAAAGAAAAAGAAAAAAAGGACATAGACACAGTGACATTGGGAATAAATCTGATAACCAATGAGGACAAGTGGCCACTTGAATCTCAGTGTCTACAACGGCTGTTAAACTTTACACCTACCATTTCCAACTGCACAAGCCTCTTTATATGTCATAATGTGAAAGTCTGATAAACTCTATTTTAATTTCTAACAGTTTAAATCTAATAGAGGCTTTAATAAACATCTGTAGCATTGCCTCCTACCTGTGGAGATTTAACTACAAACAGCTACAAGATCCCTGTTTTATGTATGAGTACACACCGGTATATTGTGTTTTTGTGTCTACATATGTGCTTGTGTCCAGATATTGTGTACATGATATCAAAATTTGCATATGGATAAATGAGCACTCACAAATTAAAATTTAAAAGAGAAATGGAACCATATACCTTTTAGCCCATGTTACTTAAAAAGATCGATTTAAATTAAGTAAACAGATAAGAGTAAAGATGTGGGGACTGGGGTTGTGGCTCAGCGGTAGAGCGCTCGCCTAGCACTTGCACGGTCCAGGTTTGATCCTCAGCACCACGTAAGAATAAAGGCATTGTGTACAACTAAAGCAAATAAATAAATATTTAAAAAAAAAAAAAAAAAAGAGTAAAGATGCCTTGAAAATTACTAACTCACAAGGTTTTCTAGGTGATCAGACAATTAACAGAGTGTTGGTTTCTACAAAGTGTCTAGAATGTAATATCAATTGTTTCGAGGATTTTCCTTCAACAGGAAACTTGTGATATCTTGGATTTTACAGTTAAAAATTAGTAAATTAGATTTAACACATCAAATTTATTGTATCTATTAAGTTTTACTATTTAGAGAAACTAGTCTTAAAGAAATTAGGGTTTGTACAATTCTAGTTAAAAAAATAACTGTTGTTTTAAAGTATTACACTACATTACAGATTGTGAACTTTGAAAGCTTAAGTTGGTTAATATAAGAACATCAGTATAATCATGGAACTGTTACTGGCTTCTCTGTCATATCTTCCAAGTATATGTCTTTATAAAGTTTAAAAGAACATTTTACCAAGCTGGTTTTCTTCAAACTAAAGTTTAAAGTAAAGGTTTGGGATTATAAAATTATGTTTCTTGGTTAATAGTTATTTTATACAAACTAAATGTTTTTAATCTTGTTAATTTCATTTTGTATTTTTCCCTGTAAACCTTAACTGTTATCTGTTAGTGTCTTACAGAAGTATAACTTCTATAACAACCTAAGTTAATTTGAGATAACAGGCCATCACCTACAGGACAGACAGGATGATGTAAGGCTAACTTCCAGTACTAATACTGACCCCAATTAAATAGAAAGGGTAAATAACTATAAAGTTATAGACTTTAAAGGTAAAACACAGTACTCTTAAACTTTAAGACTGGTGAAACTGGCTTGCTGGATATTTAAGACCAAAGCTTACAGACTAATGTTAGGAAATAAAAGGGCCAAAAAAGAAAAAATAGCCAATATTTGGCTCTTGCCCTCTGAGTCAGCTTGAATCCAGGGAACCTCTGAGGGCCTTGCAAATCTGGGCCACATGACCTCTCAATCAGGGACATCAATGAGGCACTGGAGAACAGAAAGTCAACTAGTGCACATACTGCAAAGAGGAGGGTCATTAGGGAAGGAGACATCCCTGATGCTTCCAAGAGAAGCCACACAGTCAAGGAAACCCTGATCCACCCTGGCAGATGGCACTAAAGGAGCTAAGAGGCTGTTCTCAAGTTCCCAAGAGTGACCCCCTGAGGGAACAAGGTCAATTCGACCAGCTTAGTCTTAAACACCTAGCAAAAACAGTTATAACCAAAGTACAGCCATACCTGGGCATGTAAAAGACAAGACAATAGTTCTTTCAACGAAACTTAAGATGTACACTTGTGTCAGCCCCACAGCCCTGGTGCCCCCACCCCCCAATTCTGAGGCATTTTTCCTTTTCAGGGCTCAGATTTACTCCTACCTACCAAAAATTAGACTGGCATCTGTACCTTGGTCTTCTTTACTCCTCAAATTGATGTTTTACCAAAGTTTGCCTATTCTGACAACAGTGCACACCAGACACAAGAAAGCCCTTAGTTTATTCCCTTGCCTTTAGGGCTAAAGATATCCACTGGGATTGGCACAGGAACAGTGAGATTAGGAACCTCTATTCACTACCATAAAAAAGTTGTTAGAACCGGCTATTGAAGATATCCAACAGGTTGCCGATTCAGTACTGGCTTTACAAAATCAGTTGGATTCCCTGGCATCTGTCACCCCACAAAATCATTGGGGCCTAGATTTCCTTAGTACAAACTGAGGTGGCCTCTGTCTCTTCCTCGGGGAAGAAGGTTGATACTATGTTAATAAGTCAGGAATAGTAAGGGATAAGATGAGAAAGCTAAAGGAACAAGCTGCTAACCTAGCAAATATCTCCTCCACCCTGGGTGGTGGGGAGGACTCCCGACATGGATTTGGCCCATTATGACGCTCATTCCCCTGATTATTGTATTTCTCTCCCTTCTTTCACGTTTTATTAATCTTTTCCAGAGGTTTCTAACAGAATGTGTCTCTACCATCACCAGGGCCACCACCCAAGAATACGTGAAAGCTATGTTCCTCCTTCAGACTCTAGAAGATGTCTTGGTGATGACTCTTCTCAGCAGGAAATACCCAGATATGATGATGTCACCCCAATTCGCTATACCATTTTTTATTTTTTTTTTTTTTGAGTCTGGAATGAAGATAATTAAGACTTACAAAACCCTCAGAAAAAAGGGGAGCTAAGGAATCTGATCTACTGCAATCTCCCTGATCTGCCAAAATCCCCTTGCCCGCCAAAAGTGAGCCTGCCAAAAGTAACTGACCAACTCCTCCCATGGCCTGGCCCTACCAAACCCTATAAAACTCAGACACATGACCTGGCCCTGCTAAACCCTATAAAACTCAGATTCTTCTTGTAGCCTGTTGCTATTTTCCCCTTGAATATGTATCCCTCCAACAGATCAGTGTTGCTGATCTGCTGAGGTCTGTCTCTGTTTCCTTTCTTTATGTATTCACTTTCATTTGCTTTCAAACACACACACACACACACACACACACACACACACACACACACACACACACACGGGCTGGGAATGTGGCTCAGCGGTAGAGCGCTCCCCTAGCACATGTGCGGCCCGGGTTCAGTCCTCAGCACCATGTAAAAATAAACGCATTGCCAGCCGGGCGCAGTGGCCCACGCCTGCAATCCCAGCACTTTGGGAGGCTGAGGCAGGAGGATCAAGAGTTCAAAGCCAGCCTCAGCAATGGTGAGGCACTTAGCAACTTAGTGAGACCCTGTCTCTAAATAAAATACAAAAAAGGTCTGGGGATGTGACCCAGTGGTCAAATGCCCCTGAGTTCAATCCCTGGTACCACACAAAAAAATAAATAAATAAATAAATGCATTGTGTACAACTAAAGCAAATAAATATTTTTTAAAACACACACACACACAAAATTCTTGAGTTTTGGCACCAAAAGAGCAGAATGCAAAACAAATTTAAATAAATTTGTATTTAAACTAGATTTCAATAAAATACCATAAAACTGATAACAGAAAATGTGTCACTCTGTAAAGATGGTCTGGAAGACAGACCCTGGATGCTACTGTTTCTCTGAAAAAAAAACTCTCAATGGAAACATTTCAGATGCATTTTTTTTAACTCAAGCTGTTGGTGAATTCTGTCTACTTCTTCTGCTCTTTCCTGACCCTCCACTTCCCTGAGTCATCTGCCAAACTGTGCATTTAACTAGTGTAAGTAGACTGAATATATCTCCTGAACCTTTGGTTAAAATTTGCATTTAGGCCTACGCATGTTAACTCAGTGGCAGAGCCGGTGCCTAGGATGTATAAGGCCCTGGGTTTCCATCCCCAACACAAAAAAATAAGTAAATAAACAAGCAAGACAAGGTGATTCATGCCTGTAATTCCAGCTACTTGGGAGGCTAAGGCAAATGAATTGAAAGTTGGGGGCCACACTGGGCAACTTAGCCTCTGTCTCAAGATAAAGTTTAATCCAGTACTGGGCGCAGTGGTGTATACCTGAAATTCCAGCAATTTGGGAGGCTGAGGTAGGAGGATCATGAGTTCAAAGCCAGACTCAGCAACCTAGCGCGGCTCTGAGAAACTTATCGAGGCCCTGTCTCAAAATAAAAAATAAAAAGAGGGCTGGGGTTGTGGCTCAGCAGTAGAGCGCTCACCTAGCACATGCATGACCCGGGTTCAATTCTCAGCACCACGTATAAATAAAAAGGCATTATGTACAACTAAAAAACAAATAAATATTTAAAAACATAAATTAAAAAAAATAAAAAGGGCTGGGATGTGACTCAGTGGTTATGTGCTCCTGGGTTCAATCCCTAATACAAATAAATAAAGAAAAGAAAAGACACCAGTCAGAATGGCAGTCCTCAACAATACAAATAACAGCCAGGTATGGTGGCACAAGTCTGTAATCCCAGCAATTTGGGAGGCTGAGGCAAGAGGATCATGAGTTCAAAGCCAGCCTCGCCAACTTGGCAAGGCCCTAAGCAACTCAGTGAGAACCTGTCTCTAAATAAAATATAAAAAGGACTGGAGATGTGGCTCAGTGGTTAAGCACTCCTGGATTCAATTCTCAGTACCAAAAAATAATAATACAAATAATAATCAATGCTGGAGAGGATATGGATAAAAAGGAACACTTTTACACTGTTGGTAGGATTGTAAATCAGTACAAGCACTATGGAAATCAGTATAGAGGGTCCTCAAAAGACTAGGCATGTGGGCTGGGATTGTGGCTCAGCGGTAGAGCGCTCGCCTAGCACGTGCGCGGCCCGGGTTCGATCCTCAGCACCACGTACAAATAAACCCATTGTGTACAACTAAAGCAAATAAATAAATAAATAAATAAATAAAAAAGACTAGGCATGGAATCACCATACAACCCAGCTACACCACTTCTCTGTATTTATCCTGAAGAATAAAAGTCATCTTACTACAGTGATATGTGCATACCTATGTTTATAGCAACACAATTCACAATAGCCAAACTATGGAACCAGCCTAGGAGTCCATCAATGGATAAATGGATAAGGAAAATCTGACACATATACACAATGGAGTTCTATTCAGCCACAAAGAAAATGAAATCATATAATTTGCAGGAAAATGGATGGAACTAGAGGCCATTCTGTTAAGCAAAATAAGTCAAACTCAGCGTTGTGATTTTCTCTCAAATTCAGTAGCTAGAGAGGAAAAAGGAGAATAAAGGTATATGGGGGTGGGGGATTTCTCATGAAAATCAAGGGAGCAAAGAGACCAAGAGGTGAGAGGTAGAGAGGGAGCAAGGAAGTGCTGGGGAAACTCTCTTGTTATGTCGTATGCATATATGAATATGTAACAACAAACTCCTCTATTATGTACAACTATAATGAACCAATTAAAACGTGAAAAAAAATAAAGAGGTGGGTATTGAGAATGTAACTTGGAGATAGAGGACTTGGCTGGCATGTGAAGCCCTGGGTTTAATCCCCAGTCCTACAAAAAAATTTAAAAAAAAATTTTTTTTTTTTAAATTTGCATTTAGGCTCTGTTAGGAAGGTTGCCATTAAAGTGTTCAGAAGGAACTCGGGGCCTCTTCATTTCAATATGTCACCACTTGCTTTTAGACTCTAACAATAACACCAGAAGAAAAAGCACAAATGTTTTCAGTTCCATTTCTGGAAAATTTCAACGGGTGTCTGAGATGCCACAAATCTCTCTCCCCTCTTAAAACTCACCCTGACACTACACAGAGCAGCCCAAGAAGGCAAAGTGCTCAGCCTGAAGTTACACTGAAAAACTCGCATGTGCCTGATAAGTAAGGCTGAAACTCAGTGACAGCAAGGGCTTTCACAGGAGTTTGAGGATGGTGAACAGAAAGCTGAACTTCGGACTGTTGGTGAAGATCCTGAAAGAGTTCCCAATTCCAGGCCTGCCTTCCCTTCCATGCTAATGCTGCAGAAAATGTGGTCCCTGGGGAGAACTGTGGGCAAAAGAAAGGGCTGTGGGAGGCCCCCAGGATGCAGCTTTTACTGGGAAGAATAGAGAGGAAGAAAATGAAAAAAATTTCTCAAGAAGCTGTGCAAGATGGTAGTGGTGCTGGCCCCCAGGATGCAGCTTTTACTGGGAAGAATAGAGAGGAAGAAAATGAAAAAAATTTCTCAAGAAGCTGTGCAAGATGGTAGTGGTGCTGGTCTGGCCTGCACAGTAAGGAAGATAATCCAGCTGAGCTGTGATAATACATTATTTAAGCTGCAACTAAATAATAGATCTTTCCATCGCTTTTTTTTTTTAAATACTGGTTCTTTTTAGTTATACATGATAGTAGAGTCCATTCTGATGTAATTATACAAGCATGAAATATATCTTATTCTAATTAGGATCCAGTCTTGTGGATGTACACAATGGTGAGATTGACTGTGTTGTATTCCATCACTTCTTGAGCTAAACAAATATTAGCCACTTTGGGGTTCCTAGTTTTTGGGTTTTTTTTTTTTTTTTTTTTTTTTAATGCCTTTCAGAAGGAATCCACTGGACCTCTTTTTTAAAGAAAAAATATTAAAAGGAAACAAACATAAAAATACTTGAAGGAGCAAGGAAGCATCTAAGAACCAACAGAAAATTTGCAGAATGTTCTCTAAGCTTTACACTAAGCACTCAGAATGCTCAGAATCTTAAGCATCACAAAAGAATTTAGAGACCATCACCAACTGGGCTGGGTGGTGCACACCTGTAATTCCAGCTACTGGGGAGGCTGAGGCAGGAAGATCACAAGTTTGAGGCCAGCCTCAGCAACTTAGTGAGGCTCTAAGCAACTTAGTGAGACTCTGTCTCAAAATAAAAAAATAAAAGGAACTGGGTATGTGGCTCAGTGATTAAGTACCCCTAAGTTCAATCCCTAGCACCTAAATAAATTAAAACTAAATTAAAAATAGAACGGGCTAGGGATGTGGCTTAGTGGTTAAGCGCCCCTAGTTCAATTCCCAGGATCCAATAAAATAAAATAAAATAAAAACCATCAAATATAACTAAGAAACTGAAGGTTAGAGTTTAAGCAGAGACTTTGCTAAAGTCACCCAGCTAATTAATGGTGTAGCTGATACTGTTTCTACACCATTACAAAAATGTTCTCTAAGTAAACATTTTTTGGTAGGAGTTTTGCTCACAAACTATCATCTACTCACTATATAAATGTAAGGAATTCCCTCTTCTAAACTCTCAATTAGTCTTTGACTCATACTACTTCATGCTACAAGCTTTCCCAAATCAAGTCAAGGTCCTTAAGTACTTAGTGGATTTGTTTGGGCTCTGACAGCCTCTGGGCTTACCAAGATGACTCAGACCTGGGAGGGGCTCACCATTAATGGGAAGTGACTGATGGCATGAAGCAGACTTGATAAGGGCTAGAATAAACACTGGGAGGTGCACATTAACCAATCCCTGGCAGGAAAGCAACTGACTCTGCCTGACTGAAGAAGGGTAAGGGAGGAAGCAGCCTCCTGAAACTCAGCTTACCAGGGAGTTCCTTCTCCATGATTCATTATTTTCAAAACCAGAAATGCTAGTTTTGCTCATTCATTCCCTCAAATAATTTTATTCTGCCTTGCAGATATATTTAGAAACAGTCTTACAAGGTTTGAGAGAGGGGCAGTTGCCAGGAAGCACATGTTATTGACTCTTCCTTTCCCCAGGTGAAACTCCACCCACCCAAGTTCTCAGGTACAGATATCCATGTAAGGTAAAAGGTCAGACACTTAACCTGCAGAACTCCGCAGCACTTCCTTTACTAATTTGACAATGAATGGCTCTCAGCAAGTGGAAACAAATAGCTACATCTGCAACATTATTTCCTCCTGGGAAGAACAATGCTCCTAAAAGGCACCCATTCTGCAAGGATTCACTAATTCCTATTGATGACTAGAAAGCATTATTTCCCTGTTCACCTTCAACTCAGGAACAAACTTAAAGTACCCACAATGTTCTCTAATTCTATCAAAGCTTTTCTGTACCATATGGCAAAAATGTACATGGTTTTTAATCATTATTTTTACCAAAGGAACAACTATCTCAATAATTCTCTCCCACAAGGCATTATAAACATTCCCTCCAAAGGCACTGACTTGTCACTAACTCATAAATTTAGTTCCATAGGAATATAGGGTGTCCATGAAATGAGGCATAGAAAATTAAAATTTCCACAGTTAATGCCATTTTTTCCCCATGAGCATAGTGCATATATTTTGTATGGTTGATCAAAGTCTACAATAGAAATAATAATTACCATATTAATTCTGAAGTCTGTATTCACCTAATGAGTAAAATTTAGAAAACATTATATTCGCGGCTGGGATTGTGGCTCAGCGGTGGAGCGCTCACCTAGCGCGCTGGCTCGCGACCCAGGTTCGATCCTCAGCACCACATAAAAATAAACGCATTGTGTATAACTAAAGCAAATAAATAAATATTAAAAAAAGAAAAAGAAAACATTATATTCAAGGATGTGACTTAAGGCCTTGGCCATGATTAATGGTATGATTTGAAATAGTTTAGTCAGTCAGTCCAGCTTCCAAAACCACAAATATTTTATTCACATGGCTAGGAGTGTAGCTCAGTAGTAGGGCCCATGCTTAGCACACTCCCAGCACTGGCTTCAACCCCAGCACTGCCCTTGCCAAAAAAAGAAAATTTATTCACAGAGGATCTATCAGGACTATTTTTACCACTGCTACCATTACTACTGCCCCCACCCAATACAATATAGGAGGAGAGACACCTAAGTAGAAACTATATCCATAAATATTCTAGTTAAACTAAATGCTCTTTAGGAAGTTAAAATATACATTCATTATTATTCAGTGCACCTTCTGCGGCCAGCAAGTCTGTAATACACAATGGCATACAAGTGTTGAGGACAGCTTCATTATGGTTTTTTTTTTTTTTTTTTTTTTTTAGATTTTTTTTAAGATGGTCACAATATCTTTAATTTATTTCATTTGTTTATACGTGGTGCTGAGGATCAAACCCAGTGCACATGTGCAAGGCAGGCACTCTAACGCTGAGCTGCAACCCGAGCCCCTTCATTATGTTTTTAAGGTTAAACATCTGATAAAGCTTTAACCATCCCACAGGAGCACTGAACAAATATCTGTATTGATTTAAAATGACTCAAAGCCGGGCGCGGTGGCGCACGCCTGTAATCCCAGCACTTTGGGAGGCTGAGGCAGGAGGATCGCAAGTTCAAAGCCAGCCTCAGCAATGGTGAGGCACTTAGTAACTCAGTGAGACCCTGTCTCAAATAAAATACAAAAAAGGGCTGGGGATGTGGCCCAGTGGTCAAGTGCCCCTGAGTTCAATCCCCAGTACCAAAAAAAAAAAAAAAAAAAAAAAAAAAAATAGACTCAAACTGGATGTGTTTGCACACACCTGTAATCCCAGCAGCTCCCAAGGCTGAGGCAGGAGGATCACAAGTTTAAAGCCAGCCTCAGCAATTTAGCAAGGCCCTAAGCAACTTAGGGAGACCCTGTCTCTAAATAAAATATAAAAAGGGATGGAGATATGGCTCAGTGGTAAGTACCCCTGGGTCCAAGCCCCAGTATCAAAATAAATAAATACATACATACATACATACATAAAATGACTCAAGTACAAGTTACCAGCTGGAGGCTCAGAATTTCTCACAAAGGGCGTGTGCAGGCATACCATTAGAGATTTTAGTGATTAAAATAGTGTTGTCTTGTTTTATGCACCTAACATCAGTGTGCATATCAACTGGTCTTTTTTTTTTTTTTTTTTTTCCTTTTCTTTTTTTTTTTTTTTTTTTTTTTTTTTTTTAAGGTCAAATCAGAATCATTTTCTACCTCAGGATTTCCAGTTCTAGAACAATCTTTGCTAAAAGCCTCTTTTATAGATCAACATTAGCTCCATCAAAAAATAAAAACTAGCTGGGCACAGTGGCACACGCCTGTAATCCCAGCACTTGGGAGGCTGAGTCAGAAGGATTTCGAGAAAGCCAGCCTCAGCAATGGCAAGGCACTTGGCAACTCAGCGAGACCCTGCTAATAAAGTACAAAAAAGAGCTGAGATGTGGCTCAGCGGTAGGGCGCTCGCCTAGCACGTGCGCGACCTGGGTTCAATCCTCAGCACCACGTAAAAATACATGCATGTGTACAACTAAAGCAAATAAATAAATATTTTTAAAGGGGGGGGGGTGTCTGGGGATGTGGCCAGTGGTCGAGTGCCCCTGAGTTCAATCCCCAGTACCAAAACACAAAATAAATAAATAAAACTAACTCAGGCATGGTGGTACACACTTATAATCTCAGCTACTCAGGAAGTAGGAGGATTGCAGGTTCAAGATCAGCCTAACCAATTTAGCAAGATCTTGTCTCAAAATGAGAAACAGAAGGATTAGGGATATAGCTCAGTGGTACAGCACCCCTGGGTTTAATCCCCAGCACCCCAGAAAATAAACAAAAATTGGCTGGGTGTGTCTCCTGGTGGTAAAGCATTCAGCTAGCATGAATCAATAATAATAATAATAATAATAATAATAAAAGAAAAGAAATAGGGGCTGGGGTTGTAGCTCAGTGATAGAGTGCTTGCCTTGCATGCGTGAGGCACCAGATTTGATCCTCAGCACCACATAAAATAAATATATTGTGTCCATCTACAACTAAAAAAATTTTTTTAATAAATTTTAAAAAAAGAAATAAAAATTCCTGAAATCAGCACACCTTTTAATATACACATGCTTAAGACTAAGTCCATCACCTTCAAATTTCCTGGCTTTTCTGGACCACTATGTCTGACATTACTGAAGGTATGGTCAGGTATACTTAGAACTCTCCAGAAATAAATGCCACACCCCTATCTTAATCAGCATTACCCAAATTGCAAATGTCAAGCATCATCTTCACATTTTGTTTTATACTTCATACCATTCATCCCCACATTCTTAAAACAGACTCACTGTTTTACTTAATACTTATTTTTAGCTCATTCTAAGCAACCCAGGAATCTAGCCATAAAATGGATGGGTTTGGTGCTTGGCTTCATGTTTTCACTCCTGACATAAAATAGCCATGCCTAAGAATTGAAAAATAGAATATGTCCCCACAGTGCCAACTGCAAGCCTGTGTATACCAGACTTCATAAACCACTGCTTAGAGGACAGCAAAAAAGGGAGAGAAAATGTGTAATTAAATGGTCAGGTATTTGGGGAGGTTAACAGTCTTTAGTCTCTCTTCTGAGTCCACAGGTTATCCATGATGATGAGGTTTAGGTACAATAGTCAGGATGCTGGAGCCCCTAGTAGCTTTAAAAAACAAAATAGGGGGCTGCAGATGTGGCTTAGTCAATAATCCCAATGCAACAAGGAGTTCGGCCTGGGTTCAATCCCCAGCACTACAAAAACAAACTGTCCCCAGTAAGGGCTGCCATTCATTGCCTAAGTCTAGGCATGACCTCCTAGGGCTCCTAGGCATTGTGCATCCTTAATCAAGTAGAAAAAAATGGAAGCAGGCACTTTCCAACTCAGAACTCTGCCACAACAATGCAGGCAGCCTATAAGCTCAAGTGACTGCTTTCCAAGGTACCATGCAAAACTGGAACTAGCTATTGCAATATTAGAAAATGGGATTATGTGCCTGAAAACTTCTTTCCACTGCTATTATATAGTCTTATTTAAAAGTTAAATGGTAATACCACCTTAGACTCCTATAAATGTGTTACCTATATGGGCTTCTACTAAAAACATGTTATCACAAAAATTTCTGTGGGGCTGAAATGGGCTCTAAATAGTTTTTATAACCTTAACAAAGCTCATGCAAACATTGCTGTGTTTAGTCCACCAAACTGGGGTTAAATATGACCTCTGAGTCTGTTTCTGGCCTTGATTCTTGGATTTAGGATTGACAGACTAACTCAGTGAATTCTCAGGATAATTTTGCTTCCCTCCACTCATGTCTTGTGTGATACACTCAAACATTACCATACTCCAAACCACCTTAGCCTCCCAACACTAAAGCTGGCTGGTTCCAGGCCATCATGGCTAGCAGTTTTCGGATCGCTGACTCTTGCTTTTAACCAATGATGCATTTTACTGAGAGTCAGCTCTCAATCTAAATAAATTAATCTGTAGCCACAACTGCTTAATGGGATTTGTTTTCAGCATCAGGAAAGGAATTCCCTAATGGCTTATATTCTTGGTAGAAGTATGTGGAAAGTTTGGTGATTACTAACCCTACCTAACTCTTCACTGTGCACCACCCACATCTCATGCCACTCCCCAATCAAATCTGCATGGACTCTTCAAACTACAGAACTACTATTGTATGCAGGACTAAAGTACATACTAAAGTGCACAAATTAGGCCCCACCTAATTTCAGAATATCTGTCTCCTAAAAATACAACCTTTTAAGGAGAGAAATCCTTGCTAAGCTCAAAAGCTAATGGTAGGGATTTCATTGGCTCCCTTGCATTCAGATATATTCAAAAAGTTCTCACACTCACACTGAAGATAAATGATTGGCTGTGGCCTTGTCAATGTACAAAAAAACTGACCAAAAGTTAAATAAATATTGGCAGAAGTCACTGCAAATGGAATTCCCCAGAGGATGATGTAAAACTTAATTTGGTCTTAAGCCTATGCATCCCTTAAAATTAGTAATATTTACTAGTAGGGGTGGGGTGGAATGTTTACTGGGAAACTAACTCGATCATTTGTTTGTGGGGAAAGTCAAGCCATTAGGAATTTCTATGACAACGCCTCCCAAAATTCTGTTACTGGCATTCGAAGCCTTTCAAAACAGTGTGAAACCCCTTCTTTTTTTCATTTTGGCAACTACTCCTATACTTCTAGGTCTCATCTCCATTATCAGCCCAAAACCCTACACTTAACACCCACACTTAAAAGGTTTTTAGCACCTGTTTTGGTTCCTATGACTGGCAACCCTTTACTTAGCACCCACTCCGTGCCAACACATACTGCGTCATTTCATTCAGTCCTTACTCAGCCTGAAGTGAAGGCATTACTAACTCCATTTTCTACAGTGGCTCACTCACATTGGGAGGTGTCTGTTCCAATGCCCTTTCCTCCCAGCAAGAATCCCTGAAGGGTGTGCACAGGGGACAATCCCACTCTTTGTTGTATTTCCGAACTGCAGAGTATGCATGTGTATCTTACAGATTCCCTCCCTCAGCCTCAGGAATCCTAACAGAGAGAAAGAGAGAGATCAGAGTTTAAAACAAGTCTAAAATGTTCAGGTCCACAGACCTTGAAGGTGAAAATCAAGTCTCATTCAACTTCGTATCCCCTTACAGTAACAAACAGTTAAGTAGATACTCATTAAGAATTAGCAGAATGAAGCCGGGCGCGGTGGCGCACGCCTGTAATCCCAGCACTTTGGGAGGCTGAGGCAGGAGGATCGCGAGTTCAAAGCCAGCCTCAGCAATGGCGAGGCACTTAGCAACTCAGTGAGACCCTGTCTCTAATAAAATACAAAAAAGGGCTGGGGATGTGACCCAGTGGTCGAGTGCTGCTGAGTTCAACCCCCGGTACCAAAAAAAAAAAAAAAAAAAAAAAAGAATTAGCAGAATGGGCTGGATGTGGTGGCGCATGCCTGGGAGGCTGAGGCAGGAGGATCGCAAGTTCAAAGCCAGCCTCAGCAATGGTGAGGCACTTAGCAACTCAATGAGATCTTGTCTCTAATAAAATACCTAAAAGGGTTGGGGATGTGGCCCAGTGGTCAAGTGCCCCTGAGTTCAATCCCCAGTACCAAAAAAATTTAAAAAATTAAAAAAAAAAAAAAAAGAATTAGCAGAATGGTATTGAAAAAGTTGCTGCATTTGGGTGGGGATGTAGCTCAAAAGTGTATTCAAAGCTGGGTGCATTTGTGTTCACCTATAATCTCAGCTACTGTGGAGACTGAGGCAGGAGAATTCCAAGTTCACAGCCAATCTGGGGAAGTTAGGGAGACCCTATCTCAGAATAAAAGTTAAAAAGGACTGGGGATGTAGCTCAGTGGTGAAGTACCTCTGGATTCAATTCCCAGTACCAGAAAAAAAAAAAAAGAAAAAGAAAAAAGAAAAAAGTCGCAGCAGCATTTCAGGGGTAAAAAAAAATGTTCAGGTGTGGTGGCACACACATGCCAGCCTCAGCAACTGAGTGAGGCCCTAAGCAACTCTGTGAGCCCCTGTCTCTAAATAAAATATAAAAAGAGCTGGTGATGTGGCTCAGTGGTTGAGCGCTCCTGAGTTCAATATCTGGTACAAAAGGAAAAAAAAAAAAAAAAAAACCTGCTCAATCTTTACCAGTAGCTCTGAAAAATCTCAAGAAACATCTGCAAAGCTACTTTTGCCTTGGTAAAGGACACTCACTTTCTCCTGTCTCCCCTACAAAGGCGACCACAGCTCCATGTCCATATTTCTAAATGGCACTCACTGGACTCTTCACTATCTGCAGGTATCCCCAACAAATCTGTGTGGTACAGGCCTGGGCCTCTGCCCCATTTTGTATTCACCACACTGAAGTGGAGCAGAGTGTGAAAAGTTAGTGAATAAGCTAATGTTATTCTTAGGCAGTATACTAATAACACTTTGCTATGAATGCTATTATTACTATTAATTTCTCACCTTCAACTATATCCTTCCCAGGTGTTCTTGACATACCTTACCTACTGTCTACCCCAGGAATAACTTGGACCTCGGGGGACCAGTTCTCCCTAAGTGATTGGCAGCACCCTCAGCACAGACCACCTAGAGAGCTGAAGAACCGAGCCTTTCTCCTCCCACTGGGATTCCCTGGCTGAGGGAAGGAGTGTACAGTGCAGTTTCTATGAGGGAATGACTCTCTACTGGGAACTTCAGGGAAACCACAACCATATTACTCAGACAGCTGCCAGGGAAGAAGCTCTGCCTGAGAACTGAAGCGAAAATAGAGGTGGGGAGGTTGTATTCCATTACTAAGCGCCGGAGTATTCACTTCCAAGTTCGTCCACATTTCACAAATGTTAAATCCCATAGTTGAAATCCCTGATTATTTATAACTTAAAATAAATTACTGTGTGAAAGCGGAAACTTGACAAATGAAGACATAAAATAAAGGAACTGGTGACAGGTAAGATAAAACAAGAGTACAAAGCATTCATCACTCCCTTGTTGTGGCTTCTTCCAAAACCCCATCTTCATTTCCTACTGAAAGTAACTTTTATTTGTAATGCGCAGGCAGCTGGTTAAAAAGGAAAATGAGGAGTTTGGTCCCCAGCGAGTTGTCAGTTCCTCTCTTGTACCCATACTTGCAACTTTGCATTAAGTACAGTGTGCCTTGAAACAGAGAAGAAACACAGGAAAAGAGCAGGAGACGACAGGAACCAGTTGCCGAAACCCAGAACACTGGGTTCAAGCCATTTCCTCTAGCTGCGACTTAATCTCAAACCCAAGTGACTTTAGAGAAAAGGATCCCGGGTTCCAGGAGACCACGAGTCACAACTCGGTCCGGCAAAATCTACCCTTCCCAGCGCTCCTCGTCCGGGTGGGAGAATTCCAGCTTTCTCCAGCGCAAAGGGAACAACTTCAGTGAAACCCTTGAGTAGAGCCCACCACGCGCTCCCCGGCTCACGCTCATGACCCCTCTCCCGACCGCGCAGCTCAAGAGAGGACTTACCCGCAGCCAACCTGACAGCTCCCGCCGGGGTGGAAACCCGCGGTCTCCTCGCACCGGCATCTCGGCGCAGGTCCAGCGTGGGCGCAGTTCTGGGTCCCCCTTCTCCTCCCGGCCGCGGGTCAGTTCTCCGACCTGCAGCCCTGGCCGCCTGGGTGCCGAACGCGGGGACCCACCCCTTTGTCCCTCCTCCCGCGGCGGCCCGCCCCCAGCCAGAGCGCCTTTGCGCCTGCAGCCGGCCCGGGAAACCCTCAAATGGGCCGCTACCACCCCCGCAGCGGGCAGGGGGAGAGCTCTCCTACGCAGCGTCCCCAAGGTCCCTGCGGCAGGCCTGGTCACTCATAACGCCTGGCTGGGGTCGGGAGGGACCGGCAGCGACAGCTAAGAGTTCCGACGCCTGAGCATCCCGCCGCAGCTCCGCTTGCACCCCCTCGGGGCTGGCCAGATGGTTCGCTCCGCGGCGAGCACTGGAGCCGGCAGGTCCGGTCCGAGCGCGCGCCCGGGAAGCGCTACAAGTTTGGCGTGATTGGGATGAGCCTGCGGCGCTGGCCTATGTGTCCGCAGGTTTTTCCCGGTGAGGTCGCACGGACGTCCTGTAGGAACCCTTTTGGGGGCGGATTGGCCTCACAAAGGCAGCGATTCGGATCTCTTCCGATAGGAAGAGGTGGAAAACCCCGAAAGTTCTCCGTCTTGTCTCTAGGCCTGCCAGGCCAGCAATACCTAGTCTCGTTCCCCAAATTTGTCAGCTCAACAACTGCTTACCCAGATCCTGAGGGTATGCGAAGCTCATATTAAATATTAAAACAGGACTCTTCGGGACAATGTACGCCAGGTTACTGGTTTGGAACATCGCCAACAACTCGAATAAAGAGATTGAAATCTCTCCCCCGTCGTCATCAGCTTTTTTAAAACTACAGTAGTAAGTCACAAAGCCTTATCTGGCAGAATTCCTCGAATTCAACATGGTATGTTTATACGTTTCAGAGTCCCCTATGTGCAAAGAATTGTGCAATTTAAATAAAAGTATTTTAGGAGCATATAAATGATTTGGAAATCAAATCTACACAAATTAAATACATATAATCGTGTGTGTGTGTGTGTGTGTGTGTAAAATTTGGGGTTTGAAAGCTAAAAGAACAAGTTGGAAATGTGCTGCCTATACTGCTCTTCCTTTAAACTGGAAAGCAAAATACAACTCAAACTCACAAGTAGAAGGTAGAAGGTAAAAGGTTTGGTTGGATCCCCAGCCCCCTGACGAGATCCAGATGCTGGGCTCCCTCTCTGAAAAGTTGCTTCACTTCCTGTCTAATCAAAACAAGTTTGGCAGTTTATGCGGAAAAACAAGTCCAGCAGATGCCTCTGAAAGTGTTATGCTTCTGGCCTCCTTTGTAGTAGTAGCGAAGATAAAATGCACCGTGAGTAACATTTCCCACTTTAACTCATCTCCCTACTGAGACATTTTGGTTGTATTCCTGATGTGAGATGTTACTCTCCTGATCTAAGTGTGTGTGTGTGTGTGTGTGTGTGTATTTTTTTTAAATGGTTCCCAAATTAGGTGGTGCTGACTTACTAAAATAATAATACCACTTGTGAGCTGGTCACACCTTAAGTGATGTGAGTTTTTACCACTGGCATTTAAAACAGTAGACAAGATCCAGAATGTAGCAATTATATCTGCTGAATGAGCCCCTTTTTCTCTCTAGAGTTGGATTGTCCATTATGATGACACTTGCCACCTGCCAGTATTTACATTTCAGTTTAAATTAACTAAAATTAAAGGAAATGAAAAATTCAGCTTCTGAGTCACATCAATCATATTTCAAGTGCTCAATAGCCCATGTGGGGTGGGGATGTAGCTCAGTGGTAGAGCACTTGCCTAGCACGCTCAAGGCCCTGGGTTTGGTCCACAGCACTGGGGGGAAAAGAAATTAATAGCCACAATGTGGTCAATGGGTACATATTGGACACTGCAGATTCAGAATATTTCCATCACCACAGACAATACTACTGCAAATGATGACATATTTATATGCTTGAATACCATTCTTCTGGTATATCACATGACAGTAAGCATTCAAAAAAACAGTTGGAAAACTTGTTTGAATTGATAACACTGATTTTGCCTATGGCAGTATGAACCTATGCAGCTCTTTGGAAAAGCATATTATTAATTAATTATTAATCCATAGTAGTACAATGTGTGATTACACATTTTAAAACCCACTCCTGTAATTTGTCAATCCAGAGAACTTCTACCCACCAAGGACCTACTGAGCACTACTGTCAACCCCCTGCCTCAGGAGGTCTATTGCAGTAGACAATCAGCAAGTGAATAAGTGCTGAGACTCCTAGTAGGCTCCAGGTGGTCTAAAGGCTCTCAGGAGGGGCTCCTCACCCCTACTGAGATGGGAAAATGGGGTTGAAGGAAGGCTTTCAAGAGACAGGGTTGCTTATAATTCTAAAGGAGAAGTGGGAATGTGTTTGTGAGAGAATAATGGATACAGCTTTCCAAGTGAGAGCAATAAACAACATGTGGAGAAATGAGAATGAAGATGCTTTCTCTTGAGATGCCAGGAGGTAAGGTCGCCCAGGCAAGCAGAGGCTGAGTTCCCATCAAAGCAGGATTAAATTGGCATTTTATACTGAGCTGTCTGTCAGCTTCTTGGAAGATGGATTTGGCAGTTGGGGGTGAAGGGTGTCAGTAAGAATGCTGATCAACAAAAACTGCATTTTTGTGGGAATGCACATAAGAGATGATGTGGCTATGAGGTTAGGCAGCAATAGACAAAAGCCAGCCAGAATCAAGAGAAACTAAGGAAGTGGATCAGCAGGCTGGATGCCTACCTGATTAGATACTGGGAGACAGGAGGGAAGTGAGCCTAGGGTGACTCTCGGGTTTCTACTGGCTTTCTTAAGTAAGTAGATGACGGTGCCTTTGACCAAAATAGAGAACACAGAGTGGGAAGAGATCTTGGGAGGGGCTTAAGAAAGGGCTATAAGTAATCCAGGTGGAGGTGTTTAGTGATTTAAAAAATATTTATAAAGTGTCTACTACATGAGGTATTAATGAGTATTTGAGTAGAGAAATATGGGACTCATGATGTACCAGCAAGGTGATGTCATGAGAAGGGATGTCGTGGGAGGGGATGAGCCTATTCAGAGAACAAATATAGTTTGAGGCATGAGAGGACCAGGACAGGTCCTATCCATGGATGACAACATTCAGGGTGTAATTCAGGGAGTATCCAGAACAGAGCCAAAAAGGCACTGCTAAAAGGTCAGAAAAAAAATCTTCTCTATTGAAGTGTTCAAAAAGCCCAGGGAAGAACACATTTCAGGAAGAGGAGAATAGCCAAAAACATGAAACTCTGAGGAAGTCGATTAAGATAAGAAATGAAAATATTCATTAAGTAGAGGACCATTGCTTATCTTGGCCAGGGCCCTTTCAATGGAAAGATGGGACTGGAGGTTAGATTACTGTGGGTGACCCGTATCAGGCAACACGGTCCACTGTGTGCCATTTCTAGTAATGAAAGACACGAATCATCAATGTTCAATGACAGAGGGCTATTAAGTTGTAGTTAATTGACTTAACTGGCATAACAAATCACCATTTAAAATTATAATAGTCTATATACAACAAGGAGAATTATAATGATATGATCACCAATGAAAAAGAATACAAATCTTATCTAACCTATGATAATAAAGATGAAATTATTAAAGTTTTAGAAAGTATATGGAAAAAATGATTTGATGGTGAAATTGTGCATATATTTTTCCTTTTTTTATGTTTATCTTCCCCCCCTTCCTTTATTATTATTATTTTTTAATTTATCCCCCCTTTCTTTTTTTCTTCTTTGGTGCTGGGGATGGAGCCCAGGGGCTTGCATATACTAGGCACTGACAAGTTAGTGCTGCCTCTGAGCTATATCCCCATATCCCCAACCCCATATTTTTCTTTTTAAGTTATAGTTGCTGTTTTTGCAGTAGACAATTTTTTTCAATGCTTTTCAGTGTATATTACAATATATAAGTTCTCTAAAGCAGGTTGGTCTAAAGATCTCAAATATATGTGATAAACTATGCATTTTAGTCAGTTAAGATTTGGAGTATGCATGTATGGGCTATGTGTTTGCAAAATGGTTATGTGGTCTTATCAGCTGAGAGCAATAGAAACTAACATAGAAAAATGTACAGGCTGAGTCACTGAGTTGCTTTGCACACTAAAGGCCAGACTGGAATCATAAAGATATGCCCCTTCAACAAACATTTCTTAAATGCCTACACTGTTCCCTGGGGTAGGTGTAGAGAGATAAGGAGTATATAACAGGAAGCCCACTCACAGTGATGAAGACAAAGATGTGGAAATAAACACTGACCGGTCAGGAGAATTGCTCGGTTCCAGGGATGTAGAAAGAGCTGATGCAACCATTAAAATCCTCCCTCCCTGAGGACATGGCACTGGAGGAGGAAAAACCTGCTCCCCACCTTCCAAGGGGCCACAACCTCTCCCTGGGCCCTCCCCTCTTCCTTACTCCACATCAGTACCAATAGCGCCCACTCCACAGCCCCTCAAGTTACACCCAGGAGGTGGCATCTCCAATTCTGCTTTACCCCTCCTACCTTCACTTTTATTATTTTTTTATTCTAATTTGTAATACATGTTTGCAGAGTACATTTCATATTACATACAAAGAGCACAATTACTCAAGTTGCTGGTTTTATATAAAGTATTTTTTACAACAATTGTGTCTTCATACATGTATTTAGGGTAATCATGAAAACTCAGTCTGCCATTATTCCTATCCCCTTGCCCCCACTCCCCTCCCCCCTCTTTGTTTTGTTTAAAGTTCTTTCATTCCTTTCATCCCCACTCCCTTGCCTTTATAAGTTAGTATCTTCATATCAAAGAGATCATTCAACCTTTGGTTTTTTGGGATTGGCTAACTTCACTTAGCATTATTTTCTCCAACTCCATCCATTTACCTGCAAATGCCATTATTTTATTCTCTTTTAGTGCTGAGTAGTGTTCCATTGTGTATGTATACCAAAGTTTCCCTATCCATTCATCTGCTGATGGGCATTGGGGTTGTTTCCACAATCTAGCTATTGTGAATTGTGCTGCTATAAACCCTGATGTAGCTGTGTCCCTGTAGTAAGCTGTTTTTAAGTCCTTTGGGAATAGAAGAAGGAGTGGGATAGCTGGGTCAAATGGTGGTTCCATTCCAAGTTTTCCTAGGAATCTCCATACTGCTTTCCAGATTGGCTTCACCACTACCTTCACTTTTAATTCTTACACATTATTCCCCTCACTTTCAAAGTTTGTTAAAGTATTCTTCGTTCATTCTTTTTTTTGGGAGTGGGGGAGTGGTGACTAAGGCTACCTAGACCAAACTGCTAATTGGAAGATTATTTATTTGAATATGGAAGTTCTAGTACCACACTTTCCTGCCTAACTCCCACCCACGTAAAGTAATATGCTTTCTTTTTCTCAGTACTGGGGCTCAAACCACTGAACATGTGTTCTCCCACTGAGATAAGTCCCCAGCCCCTAATAATAGACTTCTGAATTGAGATGCTTCTCATTCAAATCTAGGATGGTTCTAGAAATATGATACAATGGAACATTTAATTGTAACAGTCAGAGGTTTGTAAAGATTGCAAACAGACCGATTTATGTTCAGTCTATCCTCTAGCACTTAGAAGCATATAAATTAAAAAATGAACACTTTATAAACCTCTAGCAAAGCTCTCAGGCCTGCTTCCATTTTGGGAGCAACTACGTATTCTTGCTTTAACTTTGGAAGCTTTACCTCTGCAGTTCACTGAAAAACAATTTGCATCTGTCTGCCTTCAAGATTGTTCCTATATTTTAATATTATGTGTAAAGAGCAGAAAGTTGGTCTAGGTTTCCTCCTTTCAAATATGTCCTAATTCAATATCTCAAAGAACAGTGCCAATTTTCACTTAGACATTCTTCTATTAGGTAAAGTAGATAACCTAAGACTCTTTACTTTATTCCTAAAGTTACTAAAGACTGTTTCCATTTTTTGTTAAGTTTTTAGACCAGTTAGATTTGCATGAATGATAATGTGCTCATCATAAAGCATTTGCATTTAGGCCAGCCATTTAGAAAAGCACAAAGAAGTTTTTAAATTATCTAAAATCCGAATAAGCAAATTCAATCAGGCAAACAGTCCAGACATATCAGGCAAACAGTCCAGCAATCCCAGTTATGCATATACACAAGTTACAGACAGAAAAGAATGAGTTAACAAAGTCTCAGTGAGTTTTTTTACTTTTGCTGAACATGGTGGTGGATACCTGCAATCCCAGTTACTCAAGAGGCTGAGACAGGTGGACCACAAGTTACAGACCAGCCTCAGCAACTTAGCAAGACCTTTACTCAAAAAAAAATAAAAAGCTGGGATGTAGCTCAGTGGTAAAATACTCCTGCATTCAGTCTCAGTGCTTTAAAAAAAACAAAAAAAAAAAAAAAAGTTTTTTTACTTTCAAAAATAGTAAATAAAGGGCTGGGATTGTGGCTCAGCGGTAGAGCACTTGCCTAGCACACGCGCGGCCCAGGTTCGATTCTCAGCACCACGTAAAACTAAAAACACATTGTATACAACTAAAGCAAATAAATAAATATAAAAAAATAATAAATAAAATTCTTTTGTTTCACAGAGGGGAGAAAAAAACTTGTTAGGGCTATGAGTGTAGCTCAGTGGTTTAAAAAAAAAAAAAAGTTGACTAGCTTGCACAAGGTCCTGGATTCCACCCCTGGCACCACAAAAAATGACAGCAAAGGGGGCTGGGGTTGTGGCTCAGCAGTAGAGTGCTTGCCTAGCATGTAGAGGTGCTGGGTTCATTCCTCAGCACCACATAAAAATAAATAAATGAAATAAAGGTATTGTGTCCAACTACAGCTAAGAAAAAAAAATTTTTTTAATGACAACAAAAATTTGAAACAGAAGAAATTCATAAATTCAAGATAAATATTTCTTCAACACATTTGTCCCCAAAAGATTATCTAAGGGGAAAGAAAGACCAAAAAGTTTAAATAGTGAGTTTTCAAAGATATTTCTAAAGAAAACCAAATGTGAAAAACATTAAGAGATTAGATTGGTTTAAATTACATGTTTTTTTTTTTCCTATTTAATAAAAATATCTAATGCTGCCAAAAAGTATAAAAATACAGTAGGAATGGCAGTACAATACAAAGTAGTCTCTCCTAATTTATTTCTTTTACATCTTTCTACATTTCATACACGCATTAAAAACACATAACAATACATCAGATTAAAGGGTCTGCCAAATCTTCTGCTGGTGGGTGCTCTTCATTCCCTGGGTGTAAAGTTTACTTTGTAAACAGACAACCATGAGGCCATCTACAGGCTTAGCAAGCCTCACTTAGTTTCCGGAGTGGGCTTCAGGTCTTGCTTTGCACATCAATGGTTCAAAATTTATAGCTGCAGAATATTCTCAAGGCATGAATATTTAGGTGTCTGTCAATATTGGCCTTTTTCTTTTTCGTTCAGTCTCATTTAGCCTCTGTTTCATCTGCTGCACCTTCTGAGCAGTGGTGGCTTCTCTGCCCTCTCGAATCCGTTCCTGTAGAATACTGCTGCTGTTCTCTTCCGCTGCATCCTGCAGTTTAGAGGAGAGCCCTGTGCATCGGTCACTGGTTGGTTTCTCTTCTTCTGGGCCTATTCTGCTCCCGTTGTACTTTCCAGTCATTATTTTGTTTGATGAATGGTCAAAAGCTGGAGATAAGTCTTCTTTAAAGAGTTCTTTCCACCGTTTCTGTATATTTGATTCTCCCTTTATACACTTTGCTCCTTCTATTATGGCCATGTAAGAGAATCTGAGTTGATCTGGTGTCTGAATAAGTCCCATTCGATATTTTCTCATATTCAGTAACACTCGTTTAATGTTAATATCATCTCCTTTTTCCATCAGAACAAGACAGGTGTCCACCAGAGAGAAGGTGCCAGAGCGCCCAATACCTGCACTACAGTGTATCACTGCAGGACCATGGTCAGGGTTCAAGGAGCCAGATTCTCTCACTTTAAATAAGAAATTGAGAAACGAAGCTGGTGACTCAGGGACTCCAAAGTCTGGCCAGGTAGTATAATGGAAGTGAGAGATTGTCCTGGTCTCACCACTATTGATATTTTCTTTTCTTTTTTTTAATATTTATTTATTACTTTAGTTGTACACAATGCAATATGCATTTATATTTACGTGGTGCTGAGGATCGAACCCGGGCCGCGCACGTGCAAGGCGAGTGCTCTGCCGCTGAGCCACAATCCCAGCCCCATATTGATATTTTCTAATTGTAGCAGATGTACTGTATAATAAGACTTCACATCTTCAGACAAAAGCTTCACACTGAATCCTGTTTCTTTAAACATCATCTCTCGGTCATCTGTTGGCCAGTACTGTGCACATTTAACCGATTCTTTCTCCACAATTCGGTTCAGCATGACAACTGCTTTGGACTTCTGCTGCCAAACCATGAGCCAGAAGTGGCAGCATGTGTTGGGAAGTGGACCCTGTGTCAGGACGTAGCTCCTCCGTGCCTCTCCCATGTCAACCAAGCTGGCGTTGATGTAATCATTCTCTGCATTCTGCAGTTTAACACGACTGTGATCATATGGGCTTACATCTCTGTATCTGTTTCGATTTCTGTTTTCTGGAAACTTGGCCACTCTATGAAGATAGTCATGGGACTCATTTCGAATTTCCTGGAGCTTCGGACGTCAGCGCGCCGATTGGGCGCCAGAGCGGCGCGCGGGCCCTACGTCCTACATGGTTTTAATTTTAGAAAATTTCTCCTCTCCTGGATCTAGCCTCACCATCTCTTTCCCTCACATCCAGCTACCCAGATGTTTTTACAAGGTAAATCAGATATTGTCCCTTTTTATGCTTAAACCCTTAAAAGCTCACTGATTGCTTCAAAAGGTCATCAATCCAAAAATAAAAAGGCACTAATCCACCCTTCTTGCATGGTCTCTATTATGGGCTGAAAGTCAGTGTCCTCCCATTCACCCCCAGATTCTTAGGTCAAAGCCTTAATCCCCAATGCAATGGTATTTGGAGGAATTGGAAGGTAATAAAATTTCAGTTAGAACTAAAGGGTGGGCCCCTCAAGATGGGATCTCTATATCATTTTTCATGATTAGATAGATAGATAGATAGATAGAATATATCCCTAGGAAAGGCCACACACTAAGAAGTCAGGCACCTAAAAGCCAGCAAGGGGGAACAGAACCAGCCAGCACCTTGATCTTGGACTTGCCAGGCTTCAGAACTGTGAGAAACAAAGGGCTGTGGTTTAAGTGCCCCATAAGCCTATTGTATTTTGCCACAGAAGCCTGAAGTGACTAAGACGGCCTGAGAGGCCTGCAGAGCTGCACTGCCTGTCAATACACTGGCCTTTCTTTGTGGAGGTGGCTCCTGAGACCCTGTCTAGCTCATTCCTGCCCCAGAGCCTTCTTTGGACCTTCTCCGCCTGAATCACAGAGCCAACTCCTGCTTGGATTTCTCTTTCTGCTTAAGCAGGTAGCATCCCCTTGAAGGCTACCAGGAAGCAATGCAAGGAGGTGGAATCCAGTTGGGTGTTCTGTTACCCATGAACCAAACCTTTTAAAGGTATAACATAGAGGTTCAAAAATGTGAGGGGCAGGAATGGAATGGGAAGCCCAGAGAAGCATTACAGTAGGAAAAGAAAGTAGATGAAGAAAGCAGAGAAGGCTATTATCCACTTATCTTTTTAACTTCATTACTATTATCATTGGTAATTGACTGCCATGGATGTTATTACTACAATGAAAAGATGTTATTATAAGTGCCAAAGTAGTCAGATGCAGGAGCCCTGTTTGGGGAGATAGCTAAGATTGCGGTTGACTATTGGGCCATAGACATTTTTGGGCATTTCCGCCTTCCGTAGTCTCATGGGACTTGGTCTGGGATCTCGTGGGACTTGGTCGAGGATCTCGAGAGATTTGAACGGTGACTCAGCAGATCGAGCTAGCGCCATTGCTGCTCGGGCGCATGGGAAGAGACCAGAGAGAGAAAAGACAGGGTTATCGCTATTGTATGATATATTGTAGTTTCTTGTAAGATTAAAGAATATTTTTGTCTCCATCCTGTCTCCGGACTCCTTCCCGCGGCGCTGCCATTCCAGGCTGCAATCCCTTTCCGGCGGCAACAGTGTTGGTGGCCTGTACGGGGAATTCAGCACGGCAGGTAAGAACTGAGAAACCTCGCAGGAGTCTCTAGTCAGAGCGGTTAAAATGGGTTCGAAAATAACTAAGACCCAAGTGTACGAGGCTCTTGATGAATTCTTTGATATAGATGAGTCTGTCGTTAGCGAGGAGGATTTAGAAAACAGTGAAGGCGATCATGAAAGCGTAGATTCCGCTGAGTCAACTAAGACCAGTAAGGAGAGTATTAGAAGTGTCCCCAAAATGACAAAGATCCGAGCTGCTAAAGCTATTCAAGATTTATTAGAGATACTTCAAGGATACATGGTCTCAATTGAACCTGGGACTCAGGATGTTACTGAGTCAGTTAGGACCAATGAGAGTAGTAGTAGTGAGGAGGAATTAACTAAAGGTGATTTTGAGAAAATGAACAAAAGGAAATTAAGGAAGACCAAGATAAGGGATCATCAAGTGGAGGAACTTGTGTCCTCTACTCCCCCATGGGTGAAATTAATTACAGAAAATATGAAGGGTATCACTAGGCGTTTGCATACCCTAGAAACAGAAATAAAAAGTCTTTCTGAGCGCTTATGTGCTCTCGAGGGTAACTGACAGATACGTTGGGAACTGCCAGTATTTGAATATGAAAATGGACGGAGGGACCACCAGCCAGTAGATTTCAAAACAATAAAAAATCTCAAAGAGGCAGTAATGACTTATGGACCCCAAGCTCCTTTCACGTTGAGTATACTGGAGTCCCTTAACACCTTTAGCTTAACCCCCGCAGACTGGAAACATCTATGTAAAGCAACATTAAGTGGGGGACAATACTTGGTTTGGCGATCGCAATTTCAAGAACTTTGTATAGAAACAGCTAAAAGAAATGCAGATGCGGGGTTTGGAGACCATAATATAGAAATGCTCACAGAGAAGGGCAATTTGCAGACGTACAGGATCAAAAATATTATACCCCAGGAGTATATGCTCAGATAAACGCAGCTGCCTTAAAGGCATGGAAAACTGTACAAGGACCTGGGGATCTACAAGGTAGCTTGTCCAAAGTAATTCAAGGACCTAATGAACCATATGCTGAATTTGCTGATCGACTTTTGAGAACTGCAGGTAGAGTTTTTGGAGACATTGATCAAGTTATGCCATTAGTTGTCCAATTAGCGTACGAAAATGCTAATAAGTATTGCCAGGAAGCCATCAGGCCATGGAAAAATAAAAAGGATCTTTCCATATATATACAATTATGTAAAGATATAAATGATGCCTTTGTCACAGGGAATATGATTGCAGCAGCTGTGAGAGATGCTGCCCCTCAAAATTTTACAAGAGCTCAACATAGACATTATAATCAATCAGGATATTCTAGGCAAAATTATCATAATCAATCAGGCTATTCTAGGCAAAATCCTAAAAGAGAAATAAGACCAAATTCATACCGTGCTCCAGGTTGCTGCCCCAGGTGTAAGAAAGGAAATCATTGGGCCAATAAATGCTATTCAAAATTTGACATCCATGGAAATCCTTTGTTCAGGAATTCAAAAAATGGGGCAAGGGGCCCAATGCCCCGGGGCCCACAAATGTACGAGGCATTGGAGGAGGAGTATCCTCAAGCATCCACTCAGATGCTTCCCCGACACAATCCCTATTACCCATCCACTCCCTCGCCAGAGGAACAGGAGGAAATGCAGGATTAGACCTCTGTTCCACCGCCCGAATAGTGTTAACACCTGAAATGGGGGTTCAACTGATTCCCACAGGAGTCAGGGGACCTCTTCCCTCAGGGACTGTAGGACTTATTATCGGGAGAAGTCCTGAGAGCTTATTAGGTTTGCAAGTGACCCCAGGCGTAATAAACTCAGACTATAAAGGGGAAATAAAAATAATGCTTAGCTCACCCCAAAGTATAAGTTCTATTAATCAGGGAGATAGAATTGCTCAGCTGCTCCTCCTTCCAAATTTACATAAGTCATTTAAAATGAATATGCCTCTAAATAGGAACAATAGAGGATTTTGTTCCACTGATTCGAAACCCATGGTTTGCTGGGTTCGGGACTGTACAAGGAGGCCTATGTGTAAAATAAGAATCCAAGGAATAGAAATGGAGGGTCTTATAGATACTGGAGCTGATTCTTCCATCATTAATTTATGTCAATGGCCCAAACACTGGCCTCTGCAAAAAGCTTCAACCAGTTTAAGAGGCTTGGGATATAATAACCTCCCAGAAAAAAGTGCAGTAATTTTAAAATGGGAGGATGATGAAGGACATAAAGGCACGTTTCAGCCTTATGTTTTACCTAATCTACCGGTTACTTTATGGGGAAGAGATATTTTACAACAAATGGGAGTACACCTTGCAACCAAACCTGCAGGTGTTAAATGTAAAAATCTACAGAGTAATCTTAACCCTATAAGAAATCATCAAAAAGTACAGGGTAAGCTTAACCCTAAACGAAATCATTATCATATAGGAAAAAGACATTTTTCTTCGGGGCCACTGAGAAAAACTAATTTTGAAAATACCATGGCTTTCTGATAAGCCAGTGTGGGTCCCTCAGTGGCCCCTATCTAAAGAATTCAGGAACAACTAGAAGCAGGACATATAGAACCTTCCACCTCTCCCTGGAATTCCCCCATATTTGTGATCAAGAAAAAATCAGGAAAATGGCAATTATTACATGATCTTAGACAAATTTGAAAATATGGCCGGAGATCTCGAGGGACTTGAGCGAGATTGCGGAGGAGGTCTGCGCCATTTTGGAGGTTAGAGGAGCGTGGACGGCGTGTCGGGGTGTAGTTAGAGAGCCAGGGAGAAAAGTTGCCAGAATAAAGAGCTGTTTGTTTCCAGTTCGTTTCAAAACTTCTTCCCGCGGCTTCTTTGCTCCAAGCGGCCATCGCTTCAGGCGACTACAGGTGGTGGCCCGGACGGGGAATCGACACGGCAGGTAAGAACTGAGGAACCTCGCAGGAGTCTCTAGTCAGAGCGGTTAAAATGGGTTCAAAAATAACTAAGACCCAAGTGTACAAGGGCTCTTGATGGATTCTTTGATATAGCCAGTTATTAGTGAGGAGAATTTGGAAAAAAGTGAAAGTGATCATGAAAGCTTGGCCTCGGCTGAGTCAGTTAGGGCCAGTAAGGATAGTATCAGTGCGGGCTCAAAAATGACAAAGATCCGAGCTGCTAAAGCTATTCAAGATTTATTAGAGATAGTTCAAGGATACATGCTCTCAATTGAATCCGGGACTCAAGATGTTACTGAGTCAGTTAGGACCATTATGAGAGTATAGTAGTGAGGAGGAATTAAGTAAAAGTGATTCTGAAAAAATGAACAAAAGGAAATTAAGGAAGACCAAGATAAGGGACCATCAAGTGGAGGAACCTATGTCCCTCCACTCCCCCATGGGTGGAATCTATTACAGAAAATATGAAGGGTATCACTAGGCGTTTGCATACCCTAGAAATAGAAATAAAAAGTCTTTCTGAGCGCTTATGTGCTCTCGAGGGGTAACTCACAGATACGTTGGGAACTGCCAGTATTTGAATATGAAAATGGAGAGAGGGGCCACCAGTCAGTAGATTTCAAAACAATAAAAATTCTCAAAGAGGCAGTAATGACATATGGACCCCAAGCTCCTTTCACGTTGAGTATACTGGAGTCCCTTAACACCTTTAGCTTAACCCCCTCAGACTGGAAACGTCTATGTAAAGCAACATTAAGTGGGGGACAATACTTGGTTTGGCGATCACAATTTCAAGAACTTTGTATAGAAACAGCTAAAATAAATGCAGATGCAGGGTTTGGAGACCATAATATAGAAATGCTCACAGGAGAAGGGCCATTCGCAGACGTACAGGTTCAAAAATATTATACCCCAGGAGTATATGCTCAGATAAACGCAGCTGCTTTAAAGGCATGGAAAACTGTACAAGGACCTGGGGATCTACAAGGTAGCTTGTCCAAAGTAATTCAAGGACAATAAGCCAGTGTGGGTCCCCCAGTGGCCCCTATCTAAAGAGAAATTACAAGCGGCCCACCTACTAGTTCAGGAACAACTAGAAGCAGGACATATAGAACCTTTCATCCACCTCTCCCTGGAATTCCCCCATATTTGTGATCAAGAAAAAAAAAAATTGCTGTCAGGAAAAATGGCAATTATTACATGATCTTAGACAAATTAATAAAACCATGCAAGTCATGGGCCCTACTCAACCTGGACTTCCGAATCCTATAGCTATTCCAAAAAATTTCCATGTTATTAGTCTTGATATAAAGGATTGCTTCTTTTCTATTCCCCTACATCCTCTGGATGCCCCCAGGTTTGCCTTTTCAGTTCCTTCTATTAACAATAATGGCCCTGATCAGAGATATCAATGGAAGGTTTTGCCACAGGGAATGGCTAATAGCCCCACCATATGCCAAATATATGTGGACAAGGCCATCCAACCCATTAAAAATAAATATCCAAACCTCATGTGTCTACATTACATGGATGATATTTTACTGGCCCACCCTAATCAAAAAATCTTATTTAATATATTCAGTGACGTGGTAGAAAATTTAAAAAAATACGGATTATATATAGCAGAAGATAAAGTTCAAACCAGATCTCCCATATTATATTTAGGATTTAAAATCATGGATACTTTTGTTAGACCCCAAAAAATTTTAATAAATAAAGAACATTTAACCACCCTCAATGATTTCCAAAAACTACTGGGAGACATTAATTGGCTTCGCCCTACACTAAACCTCACTACTGGCCAATTAAAACCTTTATTTGACATCCTTCGAGGGGACCCTGATCCATCCTCACCGCGAACATTGACTCCTGATGCTAGGAAAGCTTTAAAGGTAGTAGAAAAAGCCATCGAAGGAGCTCATTGTGACAGATTTGATTTAACTCAACCGCTGATGTTGATTATTATTTCTTCACAATATACACCCACAGGAGTATTTTGGCAACAAGGGCCTTTATTATGGATACATTTGCCTGTCTCTCCTAAAAGCATAATTGAGTCTTATACCTCCATGGTGGCTAAACTTATTCTTCAAGGACTTAAAACTTCTACTAAAATATTTGGCATTCACCCTGCTACTATTATTACTCCCTATTCATCGTCACAGATTGAATATTTATGCTTCAACGATAATGACTGGGCTATAGCTAGATGCTCTCTACCTCTGCAAATTTTGATAATCACCTTCCTAAGTCTCCTATATTATCTTTTTGTATTAATCATCCTATTATATTTCCACAGGTAATAAAAAATCAACCTATTCCTAAGGCATTTAATGTATTTACAGATGGGTCCTCAAATGGTACTGCTGCAGTAGTCACTACAAAAGAAAATATGACTTACATAACTGCACACAAATCAGCTCAACTAGTGGAATTGGAAGTTGTGGTAAGAGCTCTGGAAAATTTTAGAGACCAGCCCATAAACATTTTTTCAGATAGCCACTATATTGTACAAGCCGTCCCAAAATTAGAGTTAGCAGGACCAATAGCACCTCATACTCCAGCTTTTAAATTGTTTTATCAAATACAAAAACTTTTGTGGGCAAGAAAAGAACCTCTAATTCATAGGCCATATTAGAGCACATACTAATTTGCCTGGCCCCCTCCATGAAAGTAATCAAAAGGCTGATGAACTTACAAAAACAATATTTATACTTTCAGCGCTACAACAAGCTACTTTATTTCATTCCCAGTTTCACGTCAACAGTACCACCTTGCAACGTAGGTTTAAAATCACAAAGGAGCAAGCCAGAACAATTGTAAAAGATTGTAAATCTTGTATGACACATTTGCCCAATCCTCATTTTGGTGTTAACCCTAGAGGATTAATGCCCAATCATTTGTGGCAGATGGATGTTACTCATGAGCCAAGTTTTGGAAAATTGCGATTTATTCATGTAACCATAGATACATGCTCAGGCATGATTTTTGCTTCCTTACATTCCGGAGAAAAAGTTAAAGATGTCACATCTCATTGTTTACAAGCTTTTGCTGCATTGGGCATCCCTAAAATGCTTAAAACAGATAATGGCCCCGCATATACGTCCTCATCTTTCAAAGAGTTTTGCGCAAAATTCAACATATCCCATAAAACAGGCATCCCATACAATCCTCAGGGTCAGGGCATTATTGAAAGAGCAAACCGCACACTAAAAGTTATGTTGTTAAAACAGAAAGAAGGAAACTGGAAAAATCCTAAGGACAGATTGGCAGTTGCCCTGTTTACCTTAAATTTTTTAACTTTAGACTCTGATGGTTATTCTGCTGGAGACAGACATTGGAACCCACATCAACAACATAAACCTTTGGTTTACTGGAAGGATGTTCTTTCAGGTACATGGAAAGGTCCAGATCCAGTGTTAATTTGGGGGAGAGGATCTGTTTGTGTTTTTCCAAAGCATGAATCCTCTCCAATATGGATACCATCTAGATTAATAAAGCAAGTACCAAATCAAAAGGATCAAGATGAAGTTGTTGAGGAATCAAGATTAATAAAAAAGGTACAAAATCAAGAGGACCATGATGAAGATATGGAATGATTCCCTTAAAAGAGTCCTTCAAAATACGTCACAACTTAAGTGTCATTCCTCCCGGCTGGGACGAAGAGATCTCTCTTTAGTGTGCACACAATTGTATTTTTTTTTTCTTTTTATATATGTGTTTATGTCTGTGTATTTGTCTAAATTTCATGTTAATGTGATGTCACAAATATATGTTTGTATGTGCGTCTGTCTGTCCAGTCTGACATCAAAAATAACAAAGCGCTTGTGAATATAATATATATATATATATATATATATATATATATATATGGATCCAAATAACTCTAATTCATTTAAGTTTAAGAGTATTCTAATTGGGTAAATAATTTAATAAGTGAAGGTACCTTCAATTTTGTTTTATAGGTGTCCCAGGGATTTCTCTTAAGCGAAAAATATGACTAGGGCTGTATAACCTGATATTTTGGTGTTTTGACATAAGGTTGCTTATTTGTTATTAACTTCATTTGTTTAATAAATGATTAATTTCAATCATTTCAACAGATAAAGGACTGCTGTGTATGCAGAAACTCGAGAGTTCCAGCTAACAAATTATTTCTCCAAAGTGCTTTTAGTTTTTCTTTAATCTATCTTTAATACAGTAAATACCCTCAGTCTTTCTTTGTTTTGTTCTAAATATGATGTTTTGCCAGCTTATGTTTGTGGGAGCTCAGGCTGCAATGTGTGTGAGCAGAAATCAACTTTAATTTTCTAATCTAATAATTCTATTTTTTAGTTTGACAAGTCGCCTCTTGACTCAGTGCTGGAATAGCACTCCCTTTCCTTTAATAATTGATGCTTGAGTCTCTAGGGAGAGGGCCCTGAAGATTTGCCGGTGGCATTGTCTAGACATAAAAAAAAAAACGGCTGCTGCTACAGATGCAGGGATCGCGGTCGCTGCAAGCATCCCTGCTGCTCAAATGTCAAACAACCTCACCAGCAGTGTGGCCTCTGCTCTGCATGCATGGGGCCTCCTAGATCTACGTGTTATAACAAGTGGACATTTTGATCTTTCATTGTTTGGGACTTCATGGGACAGTACCTTGGGGGTATTTGTTTAGACAACTCAGTGTGTTACTTGATAGAACTTAGGGCAGCTGATTTGTTTAAAGAATTTGATATGCTATGCAATTTGGCTCGTCACCAAAAGGCTTGTTGCCTTAAAGCCGCAGCATCTCCCCACAATTGGACGGCTGTTAGTCATCTTACACAGTCGATCCTAAAGGGCTCCATTGGATGGCTGGTTAGCCAATGACGGGTAAGATCCCCAGAGGGGGACAACCTAAGACAGGCACAGTCGCACGGGATAGTCTCATGTGGCCGACATATCAACCTAAGACAGGAGTCAAGGGCACAGCCTTGATTATCCGATGACGGGTAAGAATGTTGGTTGCACATAGACGTCCTAGAGCATCCCCTCTTTTAAAACAAAAGGGGGAAATGCAGGAGCCCTGTTTGGGGAGATAGCTAAGATTGCGGTTGACTATTGGGCCATAGACATTTTTGGGCATTTCCGCCTTCCGTAGTCTCATGGGACTTGGTCTGGGATCTTGCGGGACTTGGTCGAGGATCTCGAGAGATTTGAACGGTGACTCAGCAGATCGAGCTAGCGCCATTGCTGCTCGGGCGTATGGGAAGAGACCAGAGAGAGAAAAGACAGGGTTATCGCTATTGTATAGATATATTGTAGTTTCTTGTAAGATTAAAGAATATTTTTGTCTCCATCCTGTCTCCGGACTCCTTCCCGCGGCGCTGCCATTCCAGGCTGCAATCCCTTTCCGGCGGCAACAGTCAGACTTATGGGGACAATAAGTTCTTAGTGGATGGTGCCTTTCTATTCACCTCTCCTTCACCTGCTGATGGCACAAATCCCAGACCCCAGCATCCTCTCCCTGGTGTAGGAACTCAGCAGTGTTTCAGAGCATAAGGGGTTTAGCTGGCCTCAAAGTTGACAAAGCATTAGCTGGGCAATTCAGGGTCAGCTGTGGCCTGGATGGATTAAGAGTGAGGAGGCCCTAGACAAATGTTCCTGGAGAGCTCTGGGTTGCCAGAAGGTGGTTAGAGTCTAGGCTGACCATGTGCAGGTTTTTAGGTCACTTTCAGGGCTGGTTTTGGTGTGCTCAGGCTGGATACCCAAAGTGGTACTCAGCCCTATCAACAGGGGGTATGGCAGAGTATAATTCAGCTCTAGTCCTGGGGAGCCAGGAAGCACTTCTTGAAGCATGGTTTGGATTACACAGGCCCTGAAAGACAGCATGCTCTGCAACGTGGAGGAACTTTTCCTCCCTAGTAGGATGCCCTGGATCCTCCTCAGAGGCATTGTATTGTGCCTTACCACAGGTTTTATTATCTTACTAGTTTACACTGAAGAATATATGAAAGCCACATTTTCTTTTCAGAATAGATGCCAGCTATAAACCTCCATTTAAAACAACAATAACAATAACTTGGTGTGGTGGTGCATGCCTATAATCCCAGCAGCTTGGGATGCTGAGGCAGGAGGATTACAAGTTCAAAGCCAGCCTCAGCAACTTAGTGAGACCCTGTCTCAAAATAAAATAATAAAAAAGGCTGGGGATGTGGCTCAGTGGTTAAAGGCTCCCGGGTTGAAGTCCTGGTACCAAAAAAAAAGGGGGGAGGGGCTGGGGATGCAGTTCAGTGGTAAAACACCCTGAGTTCAATTTCTAGTTGGGGGGGTGGGGGCTGGGGGACAACAGCAACCAAAAAAAGAAACACACACACTCACACACAGACACACAGATACCCTGATAAACAATGATTGATTAAATGCTCATTATCTATCTACCAGGAACCTTTCATGCATTATATTAACTTAGTAAGTCCTCAGTGACCTTCTATATTAGGTATCATTACCTCTGCTTTAAGGTAAAGAAGCAGCTTCAGGGAGGGAAAGCAGCTTGTCAAGATCATCCTCAAGTACACAGATGGCACAGACAGAATCCAAACCCAGGTCTGTCAGGTTCAAAGCCCTTTCTTTAAATGGCTCTAAGGGCCCTCAGTCACTGTACTCATTGCCTCTACTGCAATTAGTGCATGGAAGGAGAGGAGAGGTATGATTTTGTGGTCACTAATATTGTTATTTTTCTCCTACCTCCTTTTCATAGAACTCAAGAAGTTTTTCTTTTTTTTCCAATAATAAACAAATTGAGTTTTATCCAAACAACATTGGAAAATCAAGTTTGTGAAACTTTTCCTATGTGATATTTTAAAAAGGCAAAAATACCACAAATGCAATTAGATTCCAGCCAATGAGCTAGTTAATTAGAAGGCCTAGATTTGAATGTGATTCTGGTGTCTAAATCAAGTTCAGAGCTCGCTTTTGTTGGATTCCGGGCAGGGAGGGCCTCCCAGGTAGAAGGCCACATCTCCCAGGTACTTTGTAAAAAGACTACATTTCCCAGGTGCCTCAGCCTGGCCAGGGAACCTGGCTAGCAGGTGCCCTGGCCACTACCTCCTGACCTCCGGCAACTTATAGGGCAAAGACCCACTCCAGGGGGGGGGTCTCTGACCACCACTTTGCTATTAAAGCCTCCCCTGGACTGAAATCGCTCTCTGTTCGCGCCTGTCCCTGTTCCCGTCCGTCCCTGTTTTCCCTTCTTGCCCCCCTTCCACGCATAGCCCCTAATAAACTTCCCTTTTATTAAAATAGCATTCCCAGCGTAAGAAACCTTGCCTAAATTCTAACAGCTTTCCCTAAAAAACACTTTAAGGAAGACACTTTAGTAAGTAAAAAATTTCACTAGTTTTAAAGGTCCTCCTCTCCCTAACAAGGAAGGGAATCTAAGGTGAGAAGGGCCCAGGGGACTGTCCTCTCCAGAGAAACAAGGAAACCTGAGGAGCCTGAATTTCTTTTTATAAAAATTATCACGAGAATCCACTAGCCCTAAGAATTCAATATCCCTGATTGACACAGATAAAAGTTGTTGAAGAGTCTTCTCAAATAATCTTCAGACCTGAAGGTGACCTTAGAGTTGCAGATAAATAGCTTTCCAGGACAGCTGTGCAAATGAGCACAAAGGAAGCTGGGGCTGGGAAAGGTGCTTCCAGGACACATTTAATCAAATGAAAAATGTGACTTGTAACATTTATGTTCTATAGGACAGTGTCCTAAATTTCTTGGATGACAGTGATCACCTGAGGCACTTGTTAAAAATACCAGCCTCCCCACCCAAACCAACCAAAACAACACCAACAAAACAGTAACCTAGGCTCCTCCCAAAGATTGGGTAGGTCCAAGAGGTTTAGGGAGTTGATATTTTTAAGCATGCACCCCCAGGTGATTCTTTTCATCCTTGCCAAGGTTTGGTGAATTCTGCTAAAAGGACATTGTTACAATTCTCTGCCACAATATTCCTGTCAGAAGATTGCAACTTTGAAGGCAGGTAAAACTTGTTTGCTTTTTGGTTTTGTTCTGAGACAGTGGTCTCACTAAATCCTCCAGGCTGTTCTGGAATTCCTACACCCAAGTGATCTTCCAGCCTCAGCCTCCAGGGTTACTGGGATTATAGGTGCACACCACCACCAGTTGTTGAGTAAAACATTTTCAAGGTTAGAAAAAAAAAAAAACAACAAAAAAAAAAACTATTTGCAAAATGTTGTGTCTGGCTTATAAAAGAAAGAGTCTGGTTTTATAATCCTTCCTATTTTTTTTTTACACATATGTTTGTATACACATACATTTGGACTTCTACTATTATTGTTGTTGTTATTTTGGTACTGGAGATTGTACCACTGAGCTACAGAGCCACATCCCCAGTCCTTTTTGTTTTTTTACTTTGAGACAAGTTCTCACTAAGTTGTCAAGACTGGCCTTGAACTTGCAACCCTTCTGCCTCAGCCTCCCAAGAACTGGGATTATAGGTGTGTACCACTATGCCCAGCTAAAGTCATATTTAAAACTGCTACAGAGAACAAGAAAATTGAGATGGATGAAACTCCTATGATTTATTTTTGTATAGATAATATGGAAGCAAGTAGCCAGTAAGACTCGGGCAGAAGCTGGGCACATACCTATAATCTCAGCAACTCAGGAGGCAGGAGGATTGCAGGAGGATGGCAAGTTTAAGGCCAGCCTCAGCAATTTAGCTGGGCTGTTGACAATTTAGTGAGACCCTGTCTCAAAGTAAAAAATAAAAAGGACTGGGGATGTGGCTCAGTGGTAAAGCACCCCTGAGTTCAATTCCCAGTACCAAAAAAAGGAGGGAAAAAGAGGCAGAATTCATAAAATGTATTAAGTACAGATAATAAGTTAATAATATGGGATACATTAAACAGAATAAATAGAATATAGATTAAGCCGGGCGTGGTGGCGCACGCCTGTAATCCCAGCACTTGGGAGGCTGAGGCAGGAGGATCACGAGTTAAAAGCCAGCCTCAGCAATGGCGAGGCACTTAGCAACTCCATGAGACCCTGTCTCTAATAAAATACAAAAAGGGCTGGGGCCAGGCGCGGTGGCACACGCCTGTTATCCCAGCACTTTGGGAGGCTGAGGCAGGAGGACCACGAGTTCAAAGCCAGCCTCAGCAATGGCGAGGCACTTAGCAACTCAGTGAGACCCTGTCTCTAAATAAAATACAAAAAAGGGCTGGGGATGTGGCCCAGTGGTCGAGTGCCCCTGAGTTCAATCCCTGGTACCACAAAAAAAAAAAAAAAAAAAAAAGGGCTGGGGATGTGGCCCAGTGGTCTCAATCCCTGGTACCAAAAAAAGAAAAAAAAAAAAAAAAAGATTAAAAGAATGAAACAAATGAGCTTTTCTTTAAATAGAAGTAATTGGGACAATTAAGTAAATATTAAATCATTTATTTATCTAATAAAATATAAAAAATGAATATTTAATTCACAATCATACTTACAGAATGTATTTCACAATTTACAATTTATATTGTTAATAACATTTTATAAATGTTAATTCTATAATAAAGCCTAGCTCAGGTTACCTCCTGATTGATAGTTCCTACATTGATCGTTCCTACATTGATCGTTCCTACATTGATCGCCCAATGGTGGGGCCCATTATATCCCAACCTAGCCCACAGACTGCCCCAAACTGCAGATAAAATACAGATCCTTGGTGAGCTACAGTTTAACCAAGCCTGTCGTCCTACATCCCTTCATAGAGCAGCATGCGCTGACGTGGAGACACCTTCCCTCTGCTGAGCCCACTTCAACTTCCACTCTGGTCTTTGTGCCCACCAGCAGCAGGGAAAGCAAGCACTGCAGAATAGGCCCTGTGAACACTGCAAGCATGGGGAGGGGGGTAGAAGTGTGGCTCCTTCACCCATTTGCATACTAAATTAATAATATTAGCAGGTCCTATCTCCTTCTCCTTGTTTCCAAGTGGAATAAATGGTATGATTGGAATGTCTCGTTTTGGGGTCTCTGAGTCTCTCTGTCCCAGAATCTCCAGAACAGCTTATCTGGCAGCATCCTTGGAGGGAGGCTAAGACTAGTACCCAGCTAGTTTTGCATGCTCTTAGAGTAATGGAGAGAAGCAAGCAGGGTGGGGAGCCATAGGAATGCAATTGGGTTTACAGAAGATAGAACAAAATCTTTGCTAATCCAGGATGTGAGGGCAGGTTAAACAGAGGAATGAATTCTTTCGTTTGGTCTCAGAAATGTATGTAGCTTTTCCTGCTTCCAAAGTTATACTCTAAGTTTTTAAACAAATCAACCAAGGTTTATTTCCAAGAGATTCAAGAGCTCCTTGAGAGTTACATTCTAAACACTAAATCACAGACAGTATTTTTCTTTTTTTTTCTTTTTTCCCAAACCAATCCTAGCTATTATTCCCAATGATACAATTTTACATAGCTTCTCTCTTCCTGATCTCGTTCTGCCTCTGCTGGAACCATTCTTCAGTTGCTAAATCTTGGTGTTTGTTTGTTTGTTTGTTTTTTACCAGGGATTGAACCCAGAAGCGCTTAAGCATTGAGACACACCCCCAGCCCTTTTTATATTTTATTTAGAGAGAGGGTCTCGCTAAGTTGCTGAGGCTGGCTTTGAACTCATGATCCTCCTGCCTCCACTTCCTGAGCTGCTGGGATTACAGGCGTGTGCCACCGTGCCCAGCCTCCAGTTGCTAAATCTTAAAAGTCTACTTCTAAGTCTTAGGAAAGCATTCCTCTTTCTTGCCATAATTATTTGGCTGAGCAAAAGCCATCAGAAGCCTCTCTGAAAGTATGTTAACAGAATTAAATATCTGAGTAATCAGACTTAAGATCCAAAGTAAACTGGGTACAGTGATATACTCCTATAATCACAGCAGCTTGAGAGACTGAGGCAGGAGGATCATAAGTTCAAGGCCAGTCTCAGCAACTTAGCAAGACCCTTTCAAAAAAAAAAAAGGGGTGTGGGGAGCCAAGGGATGCACCTCAGTGGTAAAATACATCTGGGTTAAATTCCAAGTGCTAAAACTGTGTGTGTGTGTGCATGTATGATGTATGTGGTGTGTGAACAAATACATATATTTACATGTATAATGTGTATATATATTGTATGTATGTACATCTATACATATATATGTATATATGCCTATACATACACATTTTTTTTTTGGCAGTACTAGGGATTGAACCTAGGGCCTCACACAAGATAGGCAACCACTGAGCTACATCCTCAGCCCTTTTCTGCCCAGGCTAGCCTTTAACTTGCAGTCCTCCTGCCTTAGCTTCCTGAGTAGCTGGGATTACAGGCACATGCCACCATGCCCAGCAAAATTAATTTTACAAATGTGCAACTACTTTGGTTTGTTAATATCAATAAGTATATTTCAATATCAAGTAGCAATGATTATAATCAAATAATTGTGTTTTTTTTCTCAAAATTGATAATATTTTCAAATACCAAATAATTATGATTATGTGTAGGAAAGGATCCTGTCCAGGGTCTTTTCTGATCTCACTACACAACCAGATTACCTCTAAGTGAATCCAAGTCTTGGCTGTCACCAACCACTCGATTCATACAAGTAAAATTCATACAAGGGTTCTCCAGTGGTGACCTCCCCCTCAGCCAGAAGTTAGATGCAAATTTTTCATCTCAGTTTCATCAGGTTAAGTGGGAATCATAAAATAAGCTTCCTCACACAGCCATGGTAGCGGGACCCAACATGGGCAGTCACACACAGCAAGGTGACCACAGATTTCTGCTAGTCTGCAGCTCTCCCTAAGGAAGTCTGCATCTAAATTTTCCCAGGCAGTGCCTTGCCTGTATGGCAGAGAGAGGAATGGGAAGGAAAAGGGATCAGAAGCACAGAGAATCCTTTTAAGAAATTTGGCCTTAGCCGAGTGTAGTGGTGCACGCCTGTAATCCCAGCACTTGGGAGGCTGAGGCAGGAAGATCGTGAGTTAAAAGCCTGAGGCAGGAAGATTGTGAGTTAAAAGCCAGCCTCAGCAATGGCGAGGCACTTAGCAACTCAGTGAGACCCTGTCTCTAATAAAATACAAAAAAGGGCTGGGGATGTGGCCCAGTGGTCAAGTGGCTCTGAGTACAATCCCCGGTACCAAAAAGAAAAAAAGAAAAAGAAATTTGGCCTAGGAAAAGTAAGAGAGGTGGGGCTCTGGGTCATCTCTTAATGCTTAGGTTCTGAATTCTCCTGAACATGCAGGAGTATAATTAAATTGGTGTTTCAGATCCTCTTGAGCATTACTCACCTGTGTGTGCTATATTTAAAAAGTCCAGACATCGCAGATTTCCAGGGATAAGCAGGAAGGCCAACACTCTGTCTTGTGGATTTCATGAATATAGCATGCACTCTAATTTTTGTTTGAAAATATAATTGACTCTAACACATTAGAAAGTTACTAAGAATAAAACCTTCTTATTTTTATTTTCTCCCACTTACACGGTATACTAACTCCTCTTAATGATAAAAGTTTGCTTGAATTGCTGAAATGACAAACTCTTTGTAGCTTAGTATTTGGAGTGCTGCTCTAAGATATTGGTATTACTGTGTGAGTTTTGACAAAACTACTTGTCTGGAATCTCATTGGCTGGGTAATTGTTAACTTGCTTAAATCCCTGAATGCAGAAACAATTCCAAGTAAATTCACACACAAAAAAAGAAAAGAAAATCACAAGAAAATGCAAGTAAGCCAGGCGCGGTGGCACACGCCTGTAATCCCAGCACTTGGGAGGCTAAGGCAGGAGGATTGAGAGTTCAAAGCCAGCCTCAGCAATGGTGAGGCACTTAGCAACTCAGTGAAACCCTATCTCTAATAAAATACAAAAAAGGGCTGGGGGTGTGGCCCAGTGGTCAAGTGCCCCTGAGTTCAATCCCTGGACCAAAACAAAAGAAAATGCAAGTAAACACAAATTTAAGAGCTAACACATTGTTAGGCTACACATTTACAAATAGGGTGGTGGCTTAGGAAGGAAATTAAGGACACAAGACAGCTATACTCAAATAAGCAGTGTGTTTACAGAGTCCAATGTATTTAAAAATATCAAAAAGAACATCATCATCTAGAAAAACAAAGCCCCTTTTCTTTATGAATTTCAAGTGCTTCATATACTCTTCATATACAACATTGGGGAACCAAAAAGAAACATGGCAGAAACAAAGGAAATTCTAGAAGCCAGTGGAGCACTGGTTGAAAGAGCACAGATGCAGGTTTCAACGAGCCCCAGTTCTGTTACTTCTTAGGTTGAATTGACGACTTTGCCCACTATCCATTTTGACCTACAAAAATGGCAGGTTTGTGTGGCTCGACCTAGTATGATATGGGCAGGTGACCTACACTCTCTAAGCTTCCATAAATGGGTGTGATGAGTTCAATTGTCCCCTCAAAATTCATATATTGAAGTCCTACCTGCCCTCCACACTCGACACCTCAGAATGTGACTTTATTTGGAGACAGGGTAGTTACAGAGGTAATTAAGCCAAAGAGACTTCTTTAAAGTGGGCCCTAAACCAAAATGACGGAAATTTTCAACACAGAGCCACACATTGAGGGAAAATAATGTAAGGAGACAGAGAAAAAAGACACCCATCCATAATCCAGCAAGAAATCCCTGGAATACATCTTCCCTCACAGTCCTCCAAGGGAACTAATCCAGCCAACACATTGATTTTGAACATGTAGCCTCCCAAACTGTGAGACAATAAATTCCTATTGTTTCAGTCACCCAGTGCTTTGCCCCTCTAGCACCTCTAGCTAAAGGGACTCCCAGGGCTGGTGATAGAGCTCAGTGGTAGAGTTCCTGCTTTGCATATGCCAAGGCCCTCAGTTTACTTCCCAGCATTGCAAAAAACCCACAGTGGGTATTATAGCTGGACCTGCACCTCATAGGATGGTATGAGAATTAGATGAGACAATATATGTATTTAGCACAATTCCAACTGAATCAGAGCTGAACTTCCTCACAACGAGAATTTTTTAATTCCTCATGCTCCAATAGGCACTGAGGAAATTAAGACTAAGATATTCTTTGGCTAACTAAATCTGCACACGTATATTTCCTGCCTTTCATCCCACTTTGCCTCCTCTTATAAACACTTTCCATTGTACCTGAGCCCCCCAAAAGGGAGATTTGAGACAGAAAGTTCTATCTTCCTCAACACTGGTTTTGAATAAACTTATTTTCCTGCCAACCTGACTCCTGAGTATTTGTGGAGCATAAGTGGTAAAGCCATTCCCATAGTTAGTAACACAACCACACAATATGCACCCCAATGTTGTCATTATTATAATAGGTTGACCCTTCATTTCATATCAGAATCTCAATGACATTCTCAGGACAATCACAAATCTTTCTTCTAGCCTGGTGCAGCATCTCCAGGCCCTGTGATGGACAGTCACTTCTTCCTGAGTTTCTTTTCCCCTCTCTGCACACTGAGCCAACAATTTTTTATCCTTGGGTTTCCTCTCAAACATCATCTCCCCCAGGAGGCCTGCCCTGACCGAGTCACTGCTTAAGGCCTTCTGTCATAGCCACAGAAGAACAGCAGCGCAGTCCTTTTCTCACAGCAGTGCAATTACTAATCCCAAACCAGAGTCCTAAGTGCCCCAGGGGAGAGCTTTTAGATTCCTCTAAATGTCCCTTAGGCAGTAATGTATGAGATGCTCCTTAAATATTTGAGGAAAGAGCCCCTTAGCCACAGGTGGGGTCACTGGCAACAAAACACACACCAGCCCACCAGCTACAAACAAACCCATGCGCTAAAATTCCCCTTTAAGGTACAGTCCAGGTTAGGGGTTCTCAATGTGTTTTCAAGGATAGGCCTGTCTGAGAACTTGTTAGAAATGCCAATTCCTGGGCCTCACCCACACTGCCTGAAGCAGAAATTCTTGTGGGTGGAGCCCAAGACTCTGTTTTCACAAGACCTCCAGCTGATGCTGATGTGGGCAAAGTTTGAGAACTATTGTTCTAAGTCTGTCCAATTCAACACGAGCATCAGGTGTGGCTGCTTACTGTGACCTTCCTGAGACTCCTACAGATTGAGGAGCCCTTAGGGAAAAGGAACTCTACCACTGAGCTACATCCCCATCCCATTTTCTCTCTTGAGACAGGGTCTCACTAAGTTTCCCAGGCTTGCCTGAAACTTGAGCTCCTCCTGCCTCAGCCTCCCAAGTATTTGAGATTCCAGGTGTGCACCATTGCACCTGGCTCAAGCTTTCGCTTTCAACTCCTTTTCTAAGCCCCTATGATGAGGTGACTCAGTGATAACCTCTAAGGTATCTAAACAATGAGATTCCATGCCTAGGAAGTGAGGCTCTGTCCTGGACCCTTAGCATCCTTCCTAAAGGCAGAGGCCAAGATGATGTTGCCAACTCAGAAAAGGTGATCATTTAAGGCCCCTTAAAGTAGCAAGAAACAAACCTCAGGCAACTAATGCTCATCAGAGCAGACTCCAAAATGGTCAAGGACATCAGAATGGCAAGAGGCTGATGATCATTCCTCAGGTCAAGAGCAGACTCTACAGACACCCTCTCACTCCCATACCAGACATTGCTAATGGATCACAACATGCTCAACTAGCTCAGGCAGCACCCAGAAATCCTTAACTAGAGGTAACCACATCAATTGATCAGAGCTCACCTATAAGAAAAACCTGTTTACTGGCCTGCATTTAGGAGTTAAGTCTTCATACTCAGTAGTTAGTTTAAAAATCTTGTGACTATAGAAATCTCACTGGGAGTCAAGAGCTATGCACCCTTGGGGAAATCATTTACATCTTTTGAATCTCAGTTTCTTTATCTGCAAAAGGGCTGGAGGGTCACAGCTCAGTGGTAGAGTGCTTGCCTAGCATGCATGAGGCACTGGGTTCAATTCTCAGCATCGCATATAAATAAATAAAGGTCCACCAACAACTAAAAAAAGATTTTCTTAAAAAAAGGTGGGGGGAGTTGATAGTAACCTCCTGTGGAATTGTTTTCAGGAGAAAGCACCTTATACAGCACCTGGCAAACAAGAGGCTCTTAATGAATGTTTTCTGGATCTGAAACTAGGACAATGTGGGATGCCCTGGAAAATATCCTCAGCACCGGAACCTTCCTAAGGCTAATTCATCCCAGATGCTCAGCTTAAATGTTTACACAGGAAAGACTCTGGAGTAGGCCCAGACTTGGAAACTAAACTCATGTTGGAAAGGCGTGGCAGTAGTACAGGTACAGGGAATCACAAGGCAGGTATTTATCAGGTGGGTCTTACTTGAGTCAGAAGAAGCCTTACTTTCAACAAATAAATGCCAGTTCCAATCCCTCTAGGATGGTCCGTTTGTGTCCCCTCAAAACTCATACAGTGAAACCTACGCACCAATGTCATGGCATTAGGAGGTAAGGCCTTTGGAGGTGATTAGGTTAAGAGGCCTCCACCCTGGTTAGCACCTTATAAAAGAGGCCACAGAGAGCTAGCCAGCCCCTTCCACTGTGTGAGAACACAGAACATAGCATGTATGAAGAAGCAGGCCCTCAGCAGACACCAAGTCAACCAAATATTACGAAACAAAGTTCAGTCTGGGCGTCATGGCACCCATCTGTAATCCCAGCAGCTCAGGAGGCTGAGGCAGGAGGATCACAAGTTCAAAGCCAGTCTCAGGAAAAGTGAGGCACTAAGTAACTCAGTGAGACCCTGTCTCTAAATAAAATGCAGAATAGGGCTGGGAATGTGGCTGAGTGGTTGAGTGCCAATGAGTTCAATCCCAGGTAGCCCCAAAAAATAAAAAGAAAGAAAGAAAGTTTGATGGAGGGCACACTGGGGATGTGGCTCAGTGGTAGAGTATTTATCTAGAAAGCATGAGACCCTGAGCCCCGCACTACAAAAGAAAAAGAAAAAAGAAAGTTCTGTTGTTTTTAAGTTACCTAGTCTAAGGTATCTTGTTATAGCAGACCAAAAAGACTGAAATATACTTTTTTTAGATTTATTTTTAGTTGTAGTAGGACACAATACCTTTATTTTATTTATTTATTTATTTATTTGTTTTTGTGGTACCGGGGATTGAACTCAGGGGCACTCCACCACTGGGTCACATCCCCAGCCCTTTTTTGTATTTTATTTAGAGACAGGGTCTCACTGAGTTGCTAAGTGCTTCACCATTGCTGAGGCTGGCTTTGAACTTGCGATCCTCCTGCCTCAGCCTCCCAAAGTGCTGGGATTACAGGCGTGCGCCACTGCGCCCAGCTTATTTATTTATTTTTACATGGTGCTGAGGATCGAACCCAGGGCCATGCACACGCTAGGTGAGTGCACTACTGCTGAGCCACAACCCCAGCCCAAGACTGAGATATACTCTTCTACATTCCATACTATCCTTCCAACTTATTAGATTTTATCAACAGATTCCACCTAGAAATCTAGTTTCAGGAATATCACTTCTGGAGTCTGAGTAAACATCTATAGTCCCACATTCGCAACCTTTAAAAGCACCATAGAGAATATCTCCACACACGAAACCACTCCCAGCCCTGTTGACTCAACGGAAACTGAAGACTTTCCTACTCACTCGTCCCCATTCAGACAAGCAGACTCTGAGAAAGAACTTGCTATTCTTTCATTCATTTAGCTTCATGTTGACATGCCCGCTGCTCTGAGGCTCAGAAACACGGAGACCTGTGCCCAACATCACATGTTAGAAGGCAGAGCACTGGAATTTGAACAGCTATCTGCTGATCTGGAGTGTGCAGTTCACATACCACTGAAATCCAGCTCTCACATGTGGCCAGGAGCTACCCAGGGAGGGGCTGCCAGCTTAAACAGACAGGAATTATAAACCAAGCACAGGAAAAAAAATCCAACTCTGTTCCAGGCAGCCATGGACTGACCTATAATCAGAGGTTAAAGTCTAACTAAGAACAAATACATCTGTCAAAACAAAATGTAATACCTTGTAAATATTATGTAATTCATACTTAAAATTGAATCCATAAATAGATAATACTCACTCTTAGCTCTTTCACTAAAAGCTTGTACATAATTAATCTTTAGAAGCCAGCATGTGGACTGTCTTTTATATCTTCAGCAAAGTGCTTACATGGTTCTAGAACCTTACTCCCCTCAATGACAATGAAAACAAGTGACCTACCAAAATGACCTCCAACCCCAGACAGTATAAACACCAAATGCCACTCCCACCATCTAGGCATTTATTCTATTTTTTTTTTTTTTTTTTGCAATACTAAGGATTGAACCCAGGACCTCATGCATACTGAGTTCTACCACTGAGCTACTTCTTCAGCACTTCATTTTTGTTTTGAGACGGAGTCTTACTATATTGCCCAGGATGGCCTCGAACTTGGAATCCTCCTGCCTCAGCCTCCAAAGTAAGTGGGATTACAGGTGTGTACAATTGTCTTGGGCAGTAGGCATTTATTACGAACCCCAAGAGTTGTACTTAACATGCTTTAGCCAGGAAAACACATTCACACACACATACACCTTGGCAAAGTTAAAAACTATCAATTCAGACATAAATGCAGGTAAGATATTTCTGTTTGTTGACAGGGCGTGGTGGTACATGCCTGTAACCCCAGCAACTCCAGAGGCTGAGGCAGAAGGATGGCAAATTCAAAGCCAGCCTCAGTAGCTTAGCAAGGCTCTAAGCAACTTAGTGAGACCCTGTCTCAAAAGAAAATAGAGCCGGGTGCGGTGGTGCATGCCTGTAATCCCAGCACCTGGGAGGCTGAGGCAGGAGGATCGTGAGTTCATAAGCCAGCCTCAGCAATGGCAAGACACTTGGCAACTCAGTGAGACCCTGTCTCTAATAAAATACAAAAAAAAAAAAAAAGGGCTGGGGATGTGGCCCAGTGGTCAAGTGCCTCTGAATTCAATCCCTGGTACCAAAAAAAAAAAAAAAAAAAAAAGGAAAGAAAGAAAATAGAAAAGGAGGGGAGGGTGCTGAGATTGTGGCTCAGTGCCCCCAGGAAAAAAGATATTCCGTTTGTTAATAAATAGGACATTACCATTAAGTTTTTTTATTATGAAAATTTATGTCAGCGCAGTGGCGCATGCCTGTAATCCCAGCACTTGAGAGACTGAGGCAGGAGGAACATGAGTTCAAAGCCAGTCTCAGCAATGGCAAGGCACTTAGCAACTCAGTGACACCCTGTCTCTAATAAAATACAAAAAAGGGCTGGGGATATGGCCCAGTGGTCAAGTGCCTCTGAGCTCAATCCCTGGCACAAAAAAAAAAAAAAAAGAAAGAAAGAAAATTTATGTCAGCAACATAGAAAATGATAATCTAAACAACATCTAGGATATGAAGCAACTTACACTAAACTTTTGGTAGAGAAGACCCAGGAACTAGGTTGCTAAGGGACAAATAAGTAAATACCTGGGAAAGCAGGCTGCTGGCCAGCAGGAGTCTGTGCTTCGTACAATACTTGTGCCTTGATCTGGAGCCCGGGTGCCAGTCCCACTCGCAGGGAGAGGATAACAACGTGGTATTCCGAACCCTGGAAAGATAGTATGGTTAACAATCCAACCCCGTCATTCCCAGGATGGTGATTTGCGGAAATGTACCAAAGCTCACATATATCCAACTCACTGCTAGAGCATTAATTTTAGTGTACTCACAGACTTAAGCAACCATCCCCATGATCCATGTTAGAACATTCTCATTTTCCCCAAAAGAAACCCTACACCCTTTAGCCTTCACCCTCAATCCCCTCATTCCCTCCCTGTTCCCGGCCCTAAGCAAACACCAATCTCATTTTTGTTTCAGTAGATTAACCTATTTTGCATATTTCATATAAATGGCCACACATAGCATGTGACCTTTGCCTTTTTTTTTTAACTTAGCATAATGTTTTACAAGGTTTATTCATGTTATAGCATGAATCAGAACTTCTTCTTTTTTTTTTTTTTTTTATACCAGGGATTGAACTCAGGGACACTAGACCACTGGGCCACATCCCCAGCCCTTTTTTGTATTTTATTAGAGACAGGGTCTCACTGAGTTGCTAAGTGCCTTGCCATTGCTGAGGCTGGCTTTGAACTCGCGATCCTCCAGCCTCAGCCTCCCAAGTTGCTGGGATTACAGGCGTGCGCCACCGAGCCCGGCTCAGAACTTCATTTTTTATGGACAAACAATATTCTATTGTGAGGATCCACCATATTTTATTTATTTATTCATCAGTTGATGGACATTTGGGTTGTTTCTATTATGTCTATTATGAATATTCATGCACAAATGTTTATGTGTTTGTCATATAATGGAATTATTGCCCCTAAAGTTTTCATTAAAAAAAAAAAAAAAAAGTAAATGAGTGAACATGCAAAGTTTGACATTGTCAATCCCCCTGAAGTTCATTCTTTTTTTTTTTTTTTTGGCAGATATCAAACCCAGAGCCTCATGCATGCACAGCAAGCACTCTACCATTGAGCTATATCCCCAACCACTGAGGGTCATCCTAAAGAACAAGCTTTTTTTTTATTTTTTATTTTTTTGTACTGGGGATTGAACCCAGTGAAGCCTTACCACCAAGCTACATCCTAGCCCCCTTTTTATTTTTTACTTTGACACAGGTCTCACAATAACTTACTGAGAATGGCCTTAAACTTGTAATCCTCTTGCCTTAGCCTCCCTGAGTCACTGGAATTACAGGTGTGAGCCACCATGCCTTGCAAGAACAAGATGTTTTAAAAATTTACCTTTCCGGTAAAAAAAAAAAAAAAAAAATACTCAATAGGTGAGAAAATAGCAGGAAAAAAAAACTTGTTAAAAAAAGTGTGGTAAAATATACATAAAACTATTTTAAAGTGTAGAATAGAGAAAACATTTTAAACTAAAAAGGGAATTTGTTTTTCAACTTTTATAATACTGGCTTATGGTTTATGGGTGTCCACCATCAGAAAGGATGGTAAATACTTTCTCTTTTCACCCCTCAGTGCAAGAAAATCCAATAAATACCACCGGGGAGCAAGGTGCCATGGTGCACACCTGTAATCCCAGCAACTCAAGACACCGAGGAAGGATAAGTGCAAATTCAAGACCAGCCTTGGGAATTTAGTGAGACCCTGTCTCAAAATAAAATGTAAAAAAGGGCTGAGGGTTTGGCTCAGTGCTACAGGGCTTCTGATTTAATCACCAGCACAAAAAGAGAGAGATAGAGAGAGAGACCGAGATGGACATACCCCTTTACTGCACATTCTTATGGATTCTGCATGTGTCTTTCCAACACCACCAGGAGGCAAGCTCATCTCTGGCTTGTGCCTGGATTCTGGCAGCTTCCCTTGGGCAGTCACAGGAAGAACATGCAGTGGGAGAAAGAATGTGGCTTCTCACCAGCTCTGGACATGCTCTTCTGTTTGCTACACACAGTGATACTGTGGCATCTGTATAAAGCAATCTACTAGCTGTATGTATTGGCATATATCTGTGATCTCAGCCTTGATGGGGAGGAAAGGCAGGAGAATCACAAGTTCAAGGACAACCTGAATAATTTAGCAAGACCCTCTCTCAAAAAAAAAAGGTAGAGCCAGGCGCGGTGGCACACGCCTGTAATCCCAGCTCTTTGGGAGGCTGAGGCAGGAGGATCGCGAGTTCAAAGCCAGCCTCAGCAATGGCGAGGCACTTAGCAACTCAGTGAGACCCTGTCTCTAATAAAATACAAAAATGGGCTGGGGACTTGGCCCAGTGGTCAAGTGCCCCTGAGTTCAATCCCCAGTACCACACACACAAAAAAAAGGTGGGTGGGGTCTGGGGTTGTGGCTCAGCGGTAGAGCGTTCGTTAGCCTAGCACGTGGCGGCGCGGTTCGATCCTCAGCACCACGTAAATACAAATGCATTGCATTGTGTACAACTAAGGCAAATAAACAAATATTAAAAAAAAAAAAAAGGTGGGTGGGAGGGGCTAGGGATGTGGCTCAGAAGTAGAGCATCCCTGAGTTCAATCCCCAGTACCCAAAAACAAAACAAAACAAAAAAAACACTCAACTCCCTACATCCCTACATGATGAAACAGAAGTAGAGGACGGCGTCTGATTTTATTTGTACAGGCGGGAGGCCCATTTCCCTTCTGAAGGATCAGCAGGAAATGTAGGCAAAAGCTAAACCGAGGCCATCTGGACATCCTACAAAGCAAGCAGTGGGATTAGAGCCCAGCCCATGCGTGGTTTCTATTATTACTCCCAGAGATAAATAAATGGCTAGCGAATCAAGATGCGTTTGGTTATGCTTTGGGCCTGAATATGGGATTTTTCTACAGGTAACAGCTCCAAAGAGAACTTGTTTCTTTTAGTGAAACAGATTGCTTCTTAATTCACTCAGCCTTTTGCATGTCTAAGATATCCTGGCTTCGACTTTCTTTTTATGATATTCTAAGGGTTTTTGACATGTGTAAAAACTGCCAATAACATTCAGTCATTTCTAAAGTACTGTATTATTGACTGGGGCCTATAAACTAAGAAAAACTTAACGGAAGCAAGTAAAATGTATTCTTGGTTTTCAATAGTCTGGGCATAAATATAAGCTATTGCCAGATAATGTTAGAACTGAAAAACTACACAAATTTTAAAAGGAATGCCTCAGTATGTTTGTGTTAGGTGTGGATTCCTCCCCCTCCTCCCCCCTTGCATGCATGACTATATGGAGACTAAGTAAGCACTGGCAGACATTTGCTGAGCACCTACTATGCCCTGGGCAATAAGGGAAATGTGCACCTGTAAATCTCCTCATCTCTGCTTCAATGAACTTAAAACACTCAGGGACTTGTTGGTTGGTAACTGTTTTACAATCAGGTGAATGTACGGTTTGCAGAATAGAAGCCCCAGATCAGTCCTCCCTCCAGACAGAAAGAAAAAGACTAAAGGGGAAGGGGAAGGGAAAAGAATGAATTCCTTGAGGTTTTAAACACAGATTATTCCTGACTTCAATTATGTTTTTTTTTTTTAAATATCTATTTATTTGCTTTAGTTGTACACAATACATTTATTTGTACGTGGTGCTGAGGATCGAACCCGGGCCGCGCACGTGCTAGGCGAGCGCTCTGCCGCTGAGCCACAATCCCAGCCCTTCAATTATGTTTTAATACACAAAATCAACTTCTCCTAAAAAACTATGCAGTATTGCTGTATAATGAGGAATCAGGCTACTACTTTTTATTACTATTTATTTTTTATTTTTAAATTTTTTCAGTACTGGGGATTGAACTTATGGGTATTTAGCCACTGAGCTACAACTCCAGCCCTTTTTATTTATTTGTTTTTTATTTTGATACAGGATCTTGCAAAATTGCTTAGAGCCTCACTAAATTGCTGAGACTGGTCTTGAATTGGAGATCCTTCAGTTTCAGCATCCCGAGTTGCTGGTATTACAGGTGTGGACCACCACACCCAGCATACTACTTCTTGAGAAGAATAGAAGGGACAGAATTGGGCTGGAGCTATAGCTCAGTTGGTAGAATGCTTGCCTCACATGCACAAGGCCCTAGGTTCAATCCCCAGCACCACAAAAAAGAGGAAAAAAAAAAAAAAGGGACAGAATTATTTGAAGAAAAATCAACCTCACTGGTTATTCAGCCAGCCCAATAGAAATCTCTGATCACAATGTATACAGGAAGATTTCCCTCCATAGAAGCACAGCCAACAATCTTACCTCCTTAACACCATGATCATTAGCAACTGCTGGGAGGGGAAGTATTGAGCCTAAAATCCATCAGGAAGATCAGAAGGTGCAAGTTCAAGGATAGCAAGTGGGCTATAAGGGAAAGTGTAATGGAAAGATCCTTGTTTCTCACAGTATGGTCCATGGATTAAAGGGTCAGCATCACAGGGGCCAACAGCATTACCCTGGAGGCTCATTAGACACAGTCACTACCACTGAGCTACATCCCAGCCCTTTTCATTTTGAGACATATTCTTGCTAAATTGCCTGGGCTGGCCTCAAACTTGCACTCCTCCTACCTCAGTTTCCTTAAAACTGGGATTACAGGTGTGCACCACCATGCCCAACAGAAATGCAAAATATTATGCTCTACCATAACCTACACAATCAGAATCCTCATTATAAGAGAGTAATCCACATGCCCATGAAAGTTTAAGAAATAAAGTATCTCTGAAAGATGCAGAAAATCGACACATGTCAGCAGGAGATAAACCCTCCTAGGATACCCAGAAAGGGGTGTTTACCCTTAGTGATGGATGTGAATATGTTCCAAGAAGGGCTTTATCAGGTAATAAGGGTGTCAGCAAGCAAAAAATGGGAATCAGTGAAACAAAGATTTGTCCATATGTATTCAAAGAATGCAAAGAATTATAGACACAAGGAAAACCTCATTTTTCCTCTGATGCTGTGCTATGTCATCAGACTTAAAGGAATGTTTCCCCCACCTCCCTCCCTCTCTCTTTCTCTCTCTCTCTCTCTCTCACTCTCGCTCTTTCTCATGCTATTTAAGGGTTGGAGGTGTAGGTCAGTGGTAGAGCGCTTGTCTAGCATGCAGGAAGCCCCGGATTAAATCTCCAGTATCACAAAAAAGAAAAAAAACAATAAAGTAACACTTAACTTTCCTTATTAAGGATCACTTTGTAATAAATAATTTGACTTGTGTTTGACTTGATTTGGAGAAAGGAGGAGAGACAGAAGTGGTTCTGCTTAGGGTACTTACTCATTCCAATTGCTGGGAAAAGCTTTCTCCAAACAAAATTTAATAATCTGGCTATCCATTTACATATCTGAATCATGTGAGCTTGTTTAGGGTGCATTCCTTCATAAATGGCCCTGAGCCACAAACTAAGAACCTCCACTTTCTGTCTGAGGGCCAAGTCCTCCATCATGATGACTCAAAGGAGGCCAAGTTTCCCACTTGTCAAATGGGAAGACTAAGCTAGAGTTCAGAAATGGTAATATATGGACCATGTGTCACAACCCCCCAGTTCTCTAATTACAAGGTCAGAACAAACATCCCTAATGAACTGCCATGCTCCTTTCCTGCTAAGCCTAAGCCTAAGCCTAAGCCTAACCCTAACCCCAGGGTCCTCCCATCACCTGGCACCTGCATGCCACATGAAACCCATTTGCCATCCCTGGCAAAAGATTCTCCCAGCTCTAAACTTCTGTCACACCCAAACCAAAGTCCAGGATTTAGCATGCTCACTATTCATATGCTCCTTCCAAAATCACAATTTGGTCATTTAAGCATGATTTCCATAGCCCTCCCCAAACACCATTAACTCACATAAGCTTATAGTCACTACCTGCTCTTTGGCACCTGCACACATACACACACTTCCTTTGACTTGCAAGAGAATTACAATAAAATAATAATAATGTTGTCTAGGAATTCCATTGCATCTCTAAAACTTCCCAAGTATCTATTTTTTTTTTTCTAACAAAGAGTACTTTTTACAGATGGAAAGAAAATCTAAATCAAATTTCTTACCAAAAGTACTATTGCCATTATGGGCTAGATAATTGTTGTTGGGGACTGTCCTGTGAGTGGCAGGATGCTGGGCAGTCTCCCTGGCCTCCACCCACAGATGCCAGTAGCAGCCCTGCATTGTTACAACCAAATCTACTCCCCCCCAAGGCATTGATTGCCAAATGTCCCCCTGGGGCAAAATTCCCCACCCCCACCTCCATTGAGAACCACCGACCTTAATGATTATAGTAATTCTCTAAGGCAGATAGATGGAACTATGGGTGATTTTTGCACCTTATTTTTCTGTATTTTCTAAATCTTCTGTAATGAATGGGTACTGTTTCTATGATAAAAATGAGCTAGAAATATTCTAATTTTTTTAAAAGAAATTTCATTTGCTACACAGACACCTCAGGTTGACTGACTGCCATTTAAAAATTAAACTCAAACCCTAAAAATGCTGTTTACGACCCAGGCACCTTAAATCCAACTATTCTTTAATGTGTAAAAGACATAAAAGAAGACTTAAAAAAGAGTTCAAACTGAGGTCTACAGCCACGTAGAAAAGGACTTCTAAGCCCTCTGTGAGCACAGTAAATTGGTGGGGCTTTACAAAGAGTTATGACATGAAAACTACTGTTTCAAGAAGTTTTTCACTGAAACGTAGTCTGCGTATACATTTCATCCACTGTTTCTGCAATGCTGGGAATGGAACCCAGGGTCTCATGAATGCTAGGTCAGCGTTCCCACTAAGCTGCACCCAACCGCTGCCCATCCACTTTAACGGGAAAAACACTTGCATTGATAAGGAAAAAGAAAAAAAAAAAATAGTAAGGCACATTTTTCTTCATCTGTTAGCATTGCTACATTTCTAGACCATGCAAAAAATTTTTCAAAATTAGCAAATTAAATGTCTAGATTATAAAAATGGGCTCTTGACTATTACTTTGTCTCTATGGGGGTTAAAAGTGTTATCCAAGAATGTCATCATTATTTTAAAATCATTCTAGGAGCACCACATCCACCAAGAAGCAATCTGTTATCTGCATGAAAAAGATGCCTCTTTTCTCTCTGTGGCCCCCCCAAAGCCAAGAAAATATTAATATTTATAGGGAGAAGCTTCCATGCTCCTCTGCTTACCCAGGATGCTGCCAAAGGTTCACATGCCTTCTGCTCTCAGGGAAAAGTTCTCTCTTGTTAAATGGGGTGATCCCAACTGCTGCTTCCAGAATAGCTATGTACTTCTTGTACCTCATCTTGTCTCCCCCAGTGCAAGGTCCTGTAAATATCAGTCACTGTACAGATGAAGCAACGGAACTAATCTTGGCTGTACTGGAATCTACTGCTCCTTTCTGATGCTCTGTGTATCCCTGGCTAAACCTGTCAAATATAGCAGTGGGGGCAAGAAGGGAGAAGGAGGCCAAACCACGAAGGATGAAAAGGTCTTTCAGATCTCCCTGCAAAGTCGCTGTTATAGAAGGCTGAAAAATGCTGAATGAAGCACTAAAGAAAATGATTTGCAGGAATGACAGTAGTTTTAAATACAGCAATCTAATGTACACTCCCCAATTAATCCGCACATAAATCTTTGAAGCCACTAATCCTTCACGTACTAATGGCGCACAAGGTGATTTATCTCAAGGTCTAGTAATAATTGATCCAAAAAGCCTGCTTGCCACTGGATGCTCTGAAATCAGAAACAGATTTGCTGTTTCTACAAACATGTTTGTGCTTTGATGAATGTGAAGGGAATTCCAGTTGTTGTTTTATAGCAATACATTTCTAAGGGCTATAAACTCTTTGCTCAGGTCAATAGCAAAGCAAAGATTGATTAATTCATGAAGAAACAATTTCAGGCTGGGCATGGTGATACAGGGCTGTAATCTCAGCAACTCAGAGGCTGAGGAAGGAGGATGGCAAGTTCAAGGCCAGCCTCAACAACTTAGTGAGACCCTGTCTCAAAATAAAAAATTTTAAAAAGGGGCTGGAGATGTGGCTCAGTTGTTAAGCACCTCTGGGTTAAATCCCTAGCATATATATATATATATATGAATATGTGAATATATATACATATATGAACATATATATATGTGTATATATATATATATATATATATATGTGTGATCTTAGGTTTTTAAAAAATATATATTTTTCAATACTTCTAGAACCCAACATGGATGAACCCTGTTGGCATGCAAACACATTGGACATATTCAGAATCTACCATCCCTCTATTTTTTTTTAATATTTTTTATTTTTATTTTTATTTTTATTTTTGGTAAGACTCTTCATTTGGCTTCAAGGAGCTTTCTTACCCTCTGGCCATGAAGAAAATGTGGCCAACCCATCACAATGGCCCATCTCAGGGCTATGATACACATGACCCAAACCAGATCTTCCCTGGGATGAAATATGACATTAGGGGAGACATTTTCTCTGTCCATTGGTGCTAGCAACAGGAGTTGGGACTGTTGGCAGTCATGTGCCCCACCACCCAGAGAGGGCTCTTCACTAGTAGTTGACACACAGCACCAGGAGAAATGTCATGACATCTTTGAGTTTCTGGATCCAGCTATGCCTAGCCACTGTTGTCCCAGGAGATTCCAGTAATATCTCCCCGCCCACTACCACCAGTACTGGGCATTGAACCCAGGGCCTCCCACATGATAGCCAAGTGCTCTACCACTGAGCTACATCCCTAGTCTTTTTTTTTTTTTTTTTAATATTTATTTATTTGTTTTAGTTGTTCACAATGGCTTTATTTTTACGTGGTACTGAGGCTCGAACCCTGGTCGCTAGGCAAGTGTTCCACTGCTGAGCCACAACCCCAGTCTATCCCTAGTCTTTTAATGTTTTATTTTCAAACAGCAACTGGCTAAACTGCAGAGGCTAGTCTCCAACATGCCATCCTCCTGCCTCAGTCTCCCAAGTAGCTGCAATTACAGGGGGATACTACCACATCCAGCTCACCTATACTTTTATTAAAGCTTATTATGTAGCCGGGCGCGGTGGCGCACGCCTGTAATCCCAGCACTTTGGGAGGCTGAGGCAGGAGGATCGCGAGTTCAAAGCCAGCCTCAGCAATGGCGAGGCACTTAGCAACTCAGTGAGACCCTGTCTCTAAATAAAATACAAAAAAGGGCTGGGGATGTGACCCAGTGGTCAAGTGCCCCTGAGTTCAATCCCCGGTACCACAAAAAAAAAAAAAAAAAAGCTTATTATGTAAAAACTTTGGTGAATTTTAATTTTATTTGTATTTCTGTCAGTCTGAAAGAGGTCTAACTAATATACCTTCTTCCTTACTAACCTCTTTGGGCTGGTTTTTTTTTTTTTTTCTTTTTGATATGTTATGACAACATATAGGAATTATGATGGTCCTTGTCCAAACTCATGTATAAATGGGAAGTCAAATAGAAGAGGGAGACTAGAATGGTGGAGGCACCTGTAATCCAAGCTACTCCAGAGGCTAAGACAAGGAGGATTGTCAGTTCAGGCCAGCCTCCGCAATGTAGCAAGACCCTGTCTCAATTTTTTTTTTTTTTTTTTTTTTGTGGTACCGGGGATTGAACTCAGGGGCACTCGACCACTGGGTCACATCCCCAGCCCTTTCTTGTATTTTATTAGAGACAGGGTCTCACTGAGTTGCTAAGTGCCTCGCCATTGCTGAGGCTGGCTTTGAATTCGTGATCCTCCTGCCTCAGCCTCCCAAAGTGCTGGGATTACAGGCGTGCGCCACCACGCCCGGCTTCAATTTTTTTAAAAAAGGTGGGAGCACAGCAGGCTGGAGTTTCTTTTTTGTTTTTGTTGTTTTTGTTGTTGTTTGTTTGTTTTGGTACTGGGGATTGAACTCAGGGGCACTCGACCACTGGGCCACATCCCCAGCCCTTTTTTGTATTTTATTAGAGACAGGTTGCTAAGTGCCTCGCCATTGCTGAGGCTGGTTTTGAACTCGCGATCCTCCTGCTTCAGCCTCCCAAGTGCTGGGATTACAGGCGTGCACCACCGCGCCCGGCTCAGGCTGGAGTTTTAACTCAGTGACAGACCACCCCTGGGCTCCGTATCAAATAAATTTTAATAAGGGCTAGAGACACAGTTCAGAGTTAGAGCACCCCTGGGTTGAATCCCCAGTACCAAAAAAGAAGGAGAAGGGGGGGGGGAGAGAAGAAGGAGGAGAAGGAGAAGGAGAAGGAGAAGAAGAAGAAGAAGAAGAAGAAGAAGAAGAAGACGACGACGACTGAGGAGGAGGAACTGGGCACAGTGGCACATGCCTATAATCCCAGCAACTAGGGAGATTAAGGCAGGAAGACTGCAAATTTGAGGCCAACCTCAGCTAATTAGTGCGAACTTTCCTGAAAACAAAAAATAAATAGGGCTGGGGATGTGGTTCAGTGGTTAAGTGACCCTGGGTTCAATCCCTGGTAACAAAAAAAAAAAAAAAAAAAAAAAAACACTTGATTGGTAATAAATTACACATTCTGCCTAATAAGAATTTATTCTGCTCTTCTTAGTCTTTATATATAAGTTTCTAATTTAGAAATGATGGGGAGTATACCAGTGTCTACCAGAACATTGTACTATTAATTCTAACATAAACCTCTAATTGTTGAAGGATTGAATGGGAGCCACTGAGAATTAAGGAGACTTTTGGAGTTGTCTTCCTATTCTATAGTGAAGAATTATTACACTTGCCTGATACATTAGAACATATGAGTAAGTCAGTAAGAAGACAAGTGACCTGCAGAAACTTATGAAGTATAGATCACAGATAATATTATGGACAGTGGCCCAGCTAAAATTGTTTCTATATGTTCTTTTTAGTTATATATGACAATAGAATCTATTTTGATATATTTATACAGCATGGAATATATCTCATTCTAATTAGGATCCCAGTCTTGTGAATGTACACGATGATGAGAGTAACTGTGGTATATTCATATATGTATGGAGGAAAGTTATGTCAGCTTGGGCAATTTAGTGAGGCTCTAAGCAATTTAGTGAGACCTGTCTCAAAATAAAAAATAAAAAAGACTGGGGATGTGACTCAGTGGTTAAGCACCATTGGGTTCAATCTCCTGCACCCCCCAAAAAATTGAGTGTTTATTCTTTTAAACATTCATAGTATTTACCTTCAGAACTAATATATTTTAAGTTTTACTAAAATATATTATTTACAAATTAATATACTCATATATATGAGAAGAAATGCTTACAAATCTGATAGGGGTACATGAGCAAAAGGTCTGAAGTTGGGTGATTTAAATATCCCCTCATCTACTCCCTTAGCCTCAATTTCTCCTTTTATAAAATAGGAGAACTCAACAGATGACAACAAACACCAAAAGGCTAAGACCTCCCACTTCACTTTGCCTACTTATACAATTAATCTGACCACAATAAAGTGGTGAAAAACAAGGGATAACCATTTGGTCTGAGCATAGTTCATTTCCATAGTATTCATGAATTTCACTCCCACTGGTGTTCTGCAAACAATTTGTACCAGTTAGTCACAAGAATTCTTTTATGGGCTAAACTTGAACTTGGCCGGCTACAGCTGCCACCACTGAAAAAAGCTCCAATACAGCCTTCATTTCATCATAGATGTAATTACACTCACACAACAGCCTTTGTTCTCACAAATTGTGTTTCTAATGACGGGTGATAAAATTACTGTATGACCCTTCATTTCTCAAATAAGAAATGAAGCCTCAGCCAACCACAATAAAAAATCAAGTTAAACTTGTTACCCAAAGAAAGCTGTTTTACTGCATTGAAAGTGACAATATTTTATGAGTGGCATGCTTAAAGTTTCGTTTTCTATTGGAATTGCTTATTCTAACATTTAACATACAGCTATTATAAGTGATTCTTATCTATGATGATCTCATTCAAAATTTAAAGTGGGTCTTTCATTAGGAAAATAATTGTGCTTTAGCAAATATTACAAAGAATTTGCTTTTCTGAGCATTTGACAAAATACAGCATTCATTCATGTTCAAAATGCTAGAAAAACTTGGGATGGTAGGAAAATACCTCAAAACTGTAAAAGCTATATATGTTAAACCCAAGGCCAGCATCATTCTAAATGAAGAAAAACTGAAAGCATTCCCTCTAAAAATTGGAGAAGACTGGGATGCCCTCTTTCACTACTTTTATTCAACATAGTCCTTGAAACTCTAGCCAGAGCAAATAGGCAAAAGAAAAAAATTAAAGGGATACAAATAGGAAAAGAATTATCCCTATTTGTAACAACATGATCCTATATTTAGAAGACCCAAAAAACTCCACCAGAAAACTTCTAGAATGCATAAATGAATTCAGCAAAGTAGCCTAACCCATAAATAAATTGTGTTCCTATATACCAATGATGAATCCTCTGAAAGAAAAATCAGGAAAACTATCCCATTCACAATAGCCTTGGGGGCAGGGGAGCCCTGGGAATCAATCTAAAGAAAGAGGTGAAAGAACTCTATAATGAAAACTACAGAATACTAAAGAAAAAAATTAGACGATGGAAAGATCTTCCATATTCTTGGATAGCAGAATTAATATCAAAATGGCCATACTACCAAAAGCACTATACAGATTTAATGCAATTCCTATTGAAATTCCAATGACATTCTTCATAGAAATAGAAATTTCAATCATGAAACTCTTTTGGAAAAACAAGAAGCCCAGAATAGACAAAGCAATCATTAGTGAGAAAAACGGTGCAGGAGGCTCACAATACCAGACCTTAAATTATACTACAGAGCTATAGTAACAAAAACAGCATGGTATTGGCACCAAAACAGACATGAAGACCAATGGAACAAAACAGAAGAAGACACAGAGACAAACCTACATAACTACAGTTATCTCATACTAGACAAAGGTGCCAAAAACATACATTGGAGAAGAGATAGCATCTTCAACAAATGGTGCTGGGAAAACTGGAAATCCTTTTGTAGCAGGACGAAATTTAACCCCTATTTCTCACCCTGCACAAAACTCAACTCAGTAGATCAAAGACCTAGGCATTAGATTAGAAACCCTATACCTACTAGAAGTAAACATAGGCCCAACTCTTCATCATGTTGGCTTAGGAAATGAATTCCTTAACAAGACTTCTAAAGTGCAAGAAGTAAAATCAAGAATCAATAAATAGGATGGCATCAAGCCAAAAAGCTTCTTCACAGTAAAGGAAGCAATCAAGAGTGTGAACAGAGAGAACCTAAAGAATGGGAGAAAATCTTTGCCACCTGCACCTCAGAGCATTAATCTGCAAGATATATAAAGAACTCAAAACCAAAAAAAAGAAGAAGAAGAAAAGAAAAAAAAAAAAAAACAATAAATGGGCAAAGGAACTGAATAGACACTTCACAGAATAAGAAATAAGAATGGTCAACAAATATATGAAGAAAGTGTTCAACATCCCTAGCAATTAGAGAAATGCAAACCAAAACTACACTGAGATTTCATCTCACTCCAGACAGAATGTCAACAATCCAGAATACAAGTAGCCAGGCACAGTGACGCACACCTGAATCCCAGCAGCTCAGGAGGCTGAGGCAGGAAGATCATGAGTTCAAAGCCAGCCTCAGCAAATGCGAAGCGCTAAGCAACTCAGCAAGACCCTGTCTCTAAATTAAATACAAAACAAAATAGGGCTGGGGATGTGGCTCAGTGCTCGATTGTACCTGAGTTCAATCCCTAGGACCCCCCCAAAAACAAAAATTAAAAAAAAAAAAAAAAACCAGCTGGGGATGTGGCTCAATAGTTAAGTGGCTCTGGGTTCAATCCCTGGCACCAAAAAAAAAGAATACAAGTAACAATCAGTAATGTAATAAAATACCATAAATTTTTTTAAAAAGTAACAATAAATGTTGACAAGGATGCGGGGAAAATGATACACTCATATGTTGTTAATGGGACTGCAAATTGGTGCAACCACTCTGGAAAGCAGTATGGAGATTCCTCAGAAAACCTGGAATGTAATCACCATTTGACCCAGTTATCCCACTCCTTGGTATATACCCAAAGGACTTAAAAATCAGCATACAACAACAACACAGCCACATCAATGTTTATAGCAGCTCAATTCACAATAGCTAAGCTATGGAACCAACCTACGTGCCCTTAAACAGATGAATTGATAAAGAAAATGTGGTAGATATACACAATGGAATATTACTCAGCATTAAAAGAGAATAAAATTATGGCATTTGCAGCTAAATGGATGGAGAATATCATACTAAGTGAAATAAGCCAATCTCAAAAATCAGGGGCCAAATGTTTTCTTTGATAAGTGAACGCTAATCCATATGGGGGGGGGGGCGGCATGGGATAAGTGGAGGAACTTTGGATGGGGCAAAGGGTAGGAAAGATGGTGGAATGAGACAGACATCATTACCCTAGGTACGCATATGATTGCACAAATGATGTGACTTTACTTCATGCACAACCAGAGAAGTGAAACATTCTGCTCCATTTGTGTACAGTGAATCAAAGAGTTTTCTATTGTCATGTATAACTGATTCGAATAAATAAATTTTAAAAAAGAAAATGTGAGCCGGGTGCAGTGGCACACACCTGTAATCCTAGCACTTGGGAGGCTGAGGCAGCCTCAGCAATGAAGAGACACTTGACCACTCAGTGAGACCCCGTCTCTAATAAAATACAAAAAGGGGCTGGGGATGTGGCCCAGTGGTTGAGTGCCCCTGAATTCAATCCCCAGCACCAAAAACAACAACAAAAAGAAGTGGTATATATATATATATATGTATATATATATATATATATATATATGAAAGATTTGCCAGAAAATTGATGGATCTGAAAAACAATCCCACTAAGTGAAATAAGCCAATCCCAAAAAAACAAAAGTCAAATGTTCTCTCTGATATGCGGATGCTAACACACATCAAAGTGGGGAGGAGGGGGCTGGGGTTGTGGCTCAGCAGCAGAGCGCTCGCCTCACATGTGTGTGGCCCGGGGTTCGATCCTCAGCACCACATAAACATAAATGCATTGCATTGTGTACAACTAAAGTAAATAAATAAATATTAAAAAAAAAAAAGTGGGGAGGAGAAGAATAGAAGTTTGGTAGATTAGACAAAGGAGAATGAAAGGAAGGGATGTGAAGCAGGAAAAGGAAAGAAAGTGGAATGAATCTGACTTAACTTTCATATGTATGTATACATCACAGTGAATCTCCACATCACGTACAACCACAAAACTGATCCTACTTAGAATAAAATGTACTCAATGTTTATATAAATATGTAAAGATATATTCTACTGTCATGTATAACTATAAAAAATTTTAAAAGTATATTAAAAATGAATTTGCTGCCAGGCACCATGGCGCACGCCTGTAATACCAGCACTTGGGAAGCTAAGGCAGGAGGATCAAGAGTTCAAAGCCAGCTTCAGCAAAAAGCTAGGTGGTAAGCAATAACTCAGTGAGACCCTGTCTCTAATAAAATACAAAAAAGGGCTGGGGATATGGCCCAGTGGCTGAGTGCCCCTGAGTTCAATCCCCAGTACCAAAAATAAATAAATAAATAAAAATGAATTTGCTTTGCTGCCATAAATTAGGTTGTCCGGGCTGGGGTTGTGGCTCAGGGGTAGAGCGCTCGCCTAGCACGTGCGCAGCCCGGGTTCGATCCTTAGCACCACGTAAACATAAATGCATTGCATTGTGTACAACTAAAGCAAATAAATAAATATTTAAAAAATAAAAATAAAAAAATTAATTAGGTTGTCCATTTCTAATTTATTTCTCAATTATTATCCATTTTTTCAATTGTCATCTTTTATGAATTCCTTTATAACACATAAGGACAATAACAGAAAAGTTTTTTATAGACAAAATACCCCTTCCAGATAAGAATTTCTGACATTTTCTTTATAACTCTAGATGTTCTTTAGAAACATGCATTTATTTAGCTAATTCCCTTAGAGTTCTTTAAAAAAAGAAAGAATGAAAAGGTTTTGAGTCCAGATACTTCTCTTTCCAGAAGATTAAAATTTAACATAAAAAAAAAAAAATCACAGTTCACAGATTAGACTGAAGTTCCTTACTGCCCTCCATCCCCTCCCCCCACACTGAGGATTGAATCCAGAGGTGCCCTACCACTCAGCTACATCTCTAGTCCTTTTTTATTATTTTGAGACAGGGACTCATTAAGTTGCCTGGGCTGGTCTTGAACTTGAGATCCTCCTGCCTCAGCCTCGGCAGTTGCTAGGATTATAGGCACATGCCACCACACCCAGCCTGAAGTTCTCTTTGAACTGTTTAATTGTTTCTACTCTATTTCTTCTGGAGGAAAGGAGTGGATATCCTTCTTCCCAGGGTGTTTTAACCATTAGTGTACTTTAGAAGCATAAAAATGGAAATGACCTAATACCCCAAACAGGTCCTTACCTAGGGTGTGGTCTGCTTCTGGGAGCTGGAAGATTTAAAAAAAAAAGCCGGGCGTGGTGGCGCACGCCTGTAATCTCAGCACTTTGGGAGGCTGAGACAGGAGGATTGCGAGTTCAAAGCCAGCCTCAGCAATGGCGAGGCACTTAGCAACTCAGTGAGACCGAGACCCTGTCTCTAAATAAAAAATACAAAAAAGGGCTGGGGATGTGGCCCAGTGGTCGAGTGCCCCTGAGTTCAATCCCTGGTACCAAAAAAAAAAAAAAAAAAAAGGCTAAAAGTAGAATAGTTTCTGATCTCTAGCACCACCCAAAATAAAAAAAAAAAGTACAAGAGTACAGGGAAACGGCTATTTTTCATTTTTCATCTCTACTACAAATAACCATTTCTCCTTTCTTAACATTATCCATATATAATATGGATTTACATATTTGCTACTCAGAGGCCCCACTGTAAGACATACCATTAAAAAAGAAAAAGCATACTATACAATGGAAAAGAATTATCGAAGCATTCACAAAAAAATCAGAGCCAGGGCCTGGGAACACAGGCCTGAAATCCTAGCAACTCAGGAGGTTGATGAAGGAGGATCCCAAGTTTAAAGCCAGCCTGGGCAACTTAGAAGACCATCTCAAAATAAAAAGGGCTGGGGATGTAGCTCAGTGGTAGAGCACCCTTGGGTTCTACCCCTAGGTTCAATCTCTGGCACTGCAAAAGGAAAAAGAGGGAGCAAGAGAGAGAGGGGGTTCTTTTTTTTTTAATATTTATTTATTTATTTGCTTTAGTTGTACGCAATGCAATGCATTTATGTTTACGTGGTGCTGAGGATCGAACCCAGGCTGCACATGTGCTAGGCGAGCGCTCTACCACTGAGCCACAACCCCAGCCCAAGAGAGAGGGTTCTTAAAACACCAGAAGACCTTTAAGTAATTTTGTTTTGTTTTGTTTTCCTACAAAACATTTCCAAATTATCTACACTAATGTTTAGTTTAAGAAACTCTTTGGAGCCGGGCGTGGTGGCGTACGCCTGTAATCCCAGCACTTTGGGAGGCTGAGACAGGAGGATCGCGAGTTCAAAGCCAGCCTCAGCAATGGCGAGGCACTTAGCAACTCAGTGAGACCCTGTCTCTAAATAAAATACAAAAAAGGGCTGGGGATGTGGCCCAGTGGTTAAGTGCCCCTGAGTTCAATCCCCGGTACCACAAAAAAAAAAAAAAAAAGAAACTCTTTGGGGAGCTAGGGGTTTAGTTTAGTGGTAGAGTGTTTGCCTAGCATGTATGAGGCTCTGGATATAATTCCCAGCACCACAAAAACAACTAAGCCGGGCGCGGTGGCACACGCCTGTAATCCCAGCACTTTGGGAGGCTGAGGCAGGAGGATCGCGAGTTCAAAGCCAGCCTCAGCAATGGCAAGGCACTTAGCAACTCAGTGAGACCCTGTCTCTAAAGAAAATACAAAAAAGGGGTGGGGGGTGTGGCTCAGCAGCAGAGCGCTCACTTTGCACATGCGCGGCCTGGGTTCGATCCTTAGCACCACGTAAACCTAAATGCATTGCGTTGTGTACAACTAAAGTAAATAAATAAATATTTTTTTTAAAAAATACAAAAAAGGGCTGGGGATGTGGCCCAGTGGTCAAGTGCCCCTGAGTTCAATCCCTGGTACCACAAAAAAAAAAAAAATTAAATTTAAAAGAAGAAGAAGGAGAGGAGGAAGAGGAAGGAAAAAGAAAAGGAAAAGGAAGAACTCTTTTTTACATAAGTGGTTCTATATTTCCTTAAATTATAATAGTATTATAGGGGAGCTGGGAATATGGCTTAGTGGTAGGGCACTTGCCTAACATGCTCAAAGTCCTGGGTTCAATCCCCAGCACCACGAAATAATAATAATAATAATAATAATAATAATAATATAAACTTTAGGATACCTGTTACCCATCACTTAAGTTACACAGATTATATGCTACTGAAAATAAAATAGTACATTTTAAATTAGATGAGTCAGTTAGCCCGCAATTCCATTTATATATTTTATAGGCAATTCCACCAGCAGACATATTTTTTTTTTTTTTTTTTTTTTTTTTTTTTTTTTGTGGTACCCGGGGATTGAACTCAGGGGCACTCGACCACTGGGCCACATCCCCAGCCCTTTTTTGTATTTTATTTAGAGACAGGGTCTCACTGAGTTGCTAAGTGCCTCGCCACTGCTGAGGCTGGCTTTGAACTCGCGATCCTCCTGCCTCAGCCTCCCAAAGTGCTGGGATTACAGGCGTGCGCCACTGCGCCCGGCTACCAGCAGACATATTTGAAATAACAAAACACTTCCTTCTGACAGTGGTTCTATGCACCACTGTTAGAAAGTTATTTGTTGATCTCAATAAATTTTAATTGATCTTAAAGAAATGGTGTTTGCCGGGCGCGGTGGTGCACGCCTGTAATCCCAGCACTTTGGGAGGCCGAGGCAGGAGGATCGCGAGTTCAAAGCCAGCCTCAGCAATGGCGAGGCAATTAGCAACTCAGTGAGACCCTGTCTCTAACAAAATACAAAAAAAGGGCTGGGGATGTGACCCAGTGGTCGAGTGCCCCTGAGTTCAATCCCTGGTACCACAAAAAAAAAAAAAAATGGAAATGTTTTTAGGGGCTGGGGTTGTGGCTCAGGTAGAGCCACAATGTGCGCAGCCCAAGTTCCTCGATCTTCAGTACCATGTAATAAAGGCATTGTGTACAACTAAAAGCAAATAAATAAATATTAAAAAAAGAAAAAGAAAAGAAATGGTGTTTAACAGGGCACAGTGGTACACTCCTATAAGCCTAGTGACTGAAAAGGATAAGGCAGGAGCATTGCAAGTTCAAGGTCAGGCTCAATAACTTAGTGAGACCCTGTCTCAAAATATAAAAAGTAACTGGGAATGTAACTCAGTGATAGAGTGCTTCAGGGTTCAATCCCCAGAAAAAGAAGAAAGACAGAAAAGTAAAAGAAAATGAGAAATGATGTTTATAGTGGTCTGTCTCCCTGAGCATTCCGAGATGGCCTAAAAACCAGGTATGATGATTTAAAGGTGACCATTCCTTCATCCTTGGATCTTTTTTTTTTTTTTTTTTTTTTTTTTTGGTACTGGGTATTGAACTCAGGGGCACTGGACCACTGGGCCACATCCCCAGCCCTTTTTTGTATTTTATTAGAGACAGGGTCTCACTGAGTTGCTAAGCGCCTCGCCATTGCTGAGGCTGGCTTTGAACTCGCGATCCTCCTGCCTCAGCCTCCCAAGTGCTGGGATTACAGGCGTGCACCACCGTGCCCGGCTCATCCTTGGATCTTTAATATCTCTCACCATTCAGGAACATGGCCCAATAATGTTGGGATTTTCTTCTTAATTAAGAAGCTGCAGGACATAATGGTTAAGATCCTCTACTCTAGAACCAGAAGGCCTGGGTTTGAATCACAGCCTCACTCATAATTTGTGGTGTGACCCTGGCCAATCTCTGGACCTCTGCAGTGCCAGGCTGGGCTTTGCCCTCTGTAAATTGGAGATAATAATAGCTCCTACATGGTAAGATCATTTGAGGGTTATAGTCAATGGATATATGCAAAACACTTAGGTCTGGCCCATCCAAAGAGCTTCTGTCCAAGTGGTAGCCATGATTTTCATTTACTCAGCCAATGTTTATTGGCCTGGACTGTAAAGAACTGAATGTGTCTTGGTAAAATACTGAGCTCTAACCCCCAATGCAATGGTATTTGGGGGTTGGGTTTTTGCAAGGTGATTAGGTTCAGATGAGGTCATGAGGGTGGTACCCTCATCATGGAACTAGCATCCTCTTAAGAGGAGGGAGGAAGAAGGATTGTAATCTTTCTCCACACCAACACATGAGGGAAAGGCCACGTGAGGACACCAGCAAGACCACAGCCATGTCCAAGCTGGGAGGTGAACCCTACCAAGACCTGACTGTGCTGGCTCCCTGTCCAGCCCCCAGAACCATGAGAGATTAAGTGTTCGTTGTTTCTACTAGATATGGAAAATGACAAACCCCAAAATAGTGAGGCCTAGGGGAAGGGAGTAAAAAGAAAGTCATACATTGATAGCATTGATCCTTTCCCAATACATTCTTTCCCAGTGACAAGACAAGTCCTGGGGAGGAAATATCCATCCAAGTCTGGACTGGCAGTCTCTGGGAAGAAGCCAAAGTTTGACTCCTCCCAAAATAAGTCCTTTCACAGTGACAGTTCAGTGACACCCCGGAGGGAAAGAAAATACTGATCACTGGCTCCAGACCCTCCATTAGACATGCTCTGGCAATCATTAGGTTACCTCTTGGTATAAATCTGTATAAACACAAGCTTTCCATTTGGCCAGTGGCTCATTTTCCACCAGGAAAGTAGGTCCAGTGTCATCACCCCGTTCCTGCACACCCCGTTCCTGCACACCCCTTTCTTGCATGAAACTTTGTTCCTGAATAAAAGGCTGAGATGCTCTATGAAGTTTGCTTCCAGCCTGGTCCTTTTGTGCTAACATTTTCACCCCTCAGTTTGTGGCACTTCGTTATAGCAGCCCGAGCAGCGGAAGACCCTCTGGATCCAGCTCAGTGGGCACCACTTCCTTAGTCGCCCAGGGTTCCCTGACACCAGCTTGCCTTGCCAGTTCATTCTTCCAGGTATCAACTTAGATCTCCTCGAAGTCCTGTGCTTCAGGGGATGAGGTGCACGTGATCTTCACTCCACTCGCCTACCTGTATCTGCAGGACTCCTGGCTCCTCCCATGTAGCTCCCTGCCTGACCAGGCCTGCTGCCCTCCCCCACCACCCACACTCCAGGTAATACCCCGCACTGCCCACAGCATCACCATTCTAGATGCCCATTTCTCCCTCTCCCAGGCCCCCGGCACCTGCTGCTACGCTTCACTGTTTTCTTCACATCACTCCAGTCCCTAATTATATCTGTTTACCTGTTGATTATCTCTTCTTCTAGGTCACAAGCCCTGCCCTCAGGACAGAGGCCAATTGTGCTGCCATCATATGCATTTCATGTTGAGTTTCCTAGTGCAACCCCATGCTCATTCATTCATTCACTCCCTCAACAACCACCACTGAGCAGCTCTATCACACTGACATTGTACCTGGTAGAACACACCTGGAATCCCAGTTACTCGGGAGGCTGAGGCAGGAGGATCACAAGTTGGAGGCCAACTTAGCAAGCTCCTGTCTCAAAATGAAAAAAAAAAAAAAAAAAAAAAAAAAAAAAAAAGATGGGGATGTAGCCCAGTGGCACAATCTTTTCTCTTTTTTTAATATTTATTTATTTACTTTAGTTGTACACAATGCAATGCATTTATGTTTACGTGATACTGAGGATCGAACCCGGGCCGCGCACGTGCGAGGCAAGCACTCTGCCACTTAGCCATAACCCCCGCCCAGTGGCACAATCTTTAGTACTGCACAGTAAGTATCATGATGCCTCACTGAGGAACTGCAAGCCAGCATGCTGTAATATGCATATGTGAATGACCGGGCAGAACCACCCTGGTTAACGGGCTTGTCTTGGCTTGGGGAACATCTTCACAGAATACTTAAGATGGTGTTTTTTGGTTTTTTTTTTTTTTTTTTTTTTGGTGCTGGGGATCAAAACCAGTGCCTCAAGAGATGGGTCTTCATAATGTGAGTAGACAGACATTCCTTAGGCTGACAACAAAGTCTGGGACATGGCAGGCAGAAAGGAAAGTATTTTCAAGAGGTAGACAAAACAGCGCTGAGTGAGGTGGCACATGCCTTTAATTCTCAGGAGGCTCAGGCAGGAGGATCATGAGTCCAAAGCCAGCCTCAGCAACTTAGTGAGGCCCTAAGCAACTCAGTGAGACCCTTTTTCTAAATAAAATGCAAAAAAAGGCTGAGGATGTGGCTCAGTGATTCAGTACCCCTGGGTCCAATCCCTGGTACCAAATAAATAAATAAAACAGCAAAGGTTCTGTGGCAGGATGGCAGGCTTGCAGTAGATCTGTGAAGCCAGGGCTGGAGAGAGGCAGGATACCCTGACTGGGCTATGCAGAGTAAGAGCACAGTAGACGCCAGCCCCTCCCACAGACACAATTTCCCCTTGGCTTGACCTCACTAAACTTTTTTTTATTTTTATTTTTTGTGGTGCTAGGGGTTAAACCCCCGGGTGGTCTACCACTACGCTACATCCCCACCACTACGCTACATCCCCACCACTACGCTACATCCCCAGCCTTTTTTTTTTTTTTTTTTTTTTAAGACAGCTATATTGCCAAGGCTAGCCTCCAATTTACCCTCCTGCCTCAGCCTCCCAAGCCACGTGGATTATAGGAGTGCAGTAAACAATTATTTGGTGACTATTTCTACTGTGCCAGTCACTGAGATAAGCACTTTATACACTGTCTTGTTTAATTCTCACAGCAGTCTTTAGAGGTAACTATAAAGTCTCCCTGTTTTTAGATGAAGAGACTTGGGCACCAAGTGACTAAGTAGCTTGCCAAGGGCCCTGCAGGTTAATAAGTAGTGGAAGTGTGATTCCTACCCAGGTTGGTCTGATTACAAAGTTCATGCCTTCTGACACCCACTAAGCCTAGAGGGGTGCCTTGGGGCCCTTGGTGTATTCCCATCACAATCAATTTAATTGCCTCCATACTTACTCATCTCTCCAGAACTTGGGTCTGCTGAGGTCAGAGCCCCTGCCCCATTCACCACTGTATCCCTAGCTGCTGGCACAGGGCCTGGCAGAGTATAGGTACCGATAACTGTGTGAGAATGAATGAACACATGAATGAACAGGGCTTTGAGCTCTTTCCCAAAGAGTACTACCATCCTTCTCTGTTCCTGTAGTGAGGGAACCCTTGGTTACCAAGCCTAGATTGAGGTAGAAAACCCCAGTTCATTTTTGTCCTCTCCTGCAGCACTAGACCCTGAGGTTGTATGAACAGAAACCCCTCTCCAAATTCCACACCAACCAACCTCACCTTCCATTCTCATCCCCATCCATGCACAAAAATATAACATTGCAGGCCTGACTGCTATCCTTTGAAAAGCCTGCTTATGCCATCACAATGGTGCACACCTGTAATTCCAGCAGCTCAGGAGGCTGGGGCAGGAGGATTGAGAGTTCAAAGCTAGCCTAGTCAACAGCAAGGCCCTAAGCAACTCAGCGAGACCCTGTCTCTAAATAAAAATATTTTAAAAGGCTAGGTTGGGGCCCAGCAGAAGAGCGCTCACCTAGCACCTGTGCGGCCCGGGTTCAATCCTCAGCACCACGTAAGAATAAAGGCATTGTGTACAACTAAAACAAATAAATAAATATTAAAAAAAAAAAGGTTGGGGTTGTAGCTCAATGATTAAGCACCCCTGGGTTCAATCCCCAGTACAAAAGAAAAGACAAGGCAACGAAGGAAGGAAGGAAGGAAGGAAGGAAGGAAGAAGAAAGGAAGGAAGGAAGGAAGAATCTGCTTAAAAGAGTGGTACCCAGCTGATTTCTGAGAACCTGGATTTGGGGGAGGATTCCCCATTCCCAGAACTTATGATAAAAGTGGCTCACCGTCCATAAACTACTTGTGCAAATAACGTGGTCTATGTTGACAACCTACTTTCCTCTCGGGAGTTTGAAATTTGGGGTTTGAAACATGATAGGCAGAGGAAACCCACATAAGAATCCCTCAATAAAAGCCCTGGGACTGAGTCTCTAAGATTTCCTGGTTGGTAACATTTCACATGTGTGGTCACAAGAGTGGCTGGGGGAATTAAGGGCATCCTGTGCGGGTCCGCTGAGAGGAACCTTGGAAGCTGGAGTCTGGTTTCTCTGAACTTTGCTCCATGTGGTTTTTCCCTTTGTGGATTGCGCAATCCTTGTACTCTAATAAATCAGTCCCCAGTATCACTATGTGCTGAGTCCCGAGAGTCCTGCTAGCAAATCCCAACACTGGGCATGGTCTTGGGGACTGCAAGACAAGACACTACCTCTCCACTTCAGAAGCAGGGTTGTGAAATACTTCCTGTCTAGTCCTGTCCATTAACCAGGGGACTCACATACCCAGAACCTATAGGAGATGGCATCTCCTACAGATGTGTGCCAACAGCTGAGTGGGACTGAGAGCAAACTGGAAAGCCTGAAGTAGGCACTTGCTCCAGGACCCCCGCCACAGCGAGTCACAGGCAGATCCAGGCAGTGTACAACTAGCGATCTTAAACCACCTCTCTTGGCTAACAAAGGGCACCCAAATGACAAGAGAATACCTGGGGGCAGACTGTGGCCTCTTTCCCAAAAGCAAGAGAATATTTTGCATCTTCAGACACAAGGAGGTTTCTTTTAAAATGAACTGCAGAAGACAATAGGGAATGTTTGCCTCCACATTGTGAAACTGGAAGGCAGGGCAGAACAGGTTTGCTTTCAGCAACGGGGCCACTGCCCTTCTTGGGTTTCTCCTCTGAAGCAAATCTTCTGACCTTCCTGAGGTCAGAAACACTCCCATATGCAAGCGTGTACTCACGGAATCGGCTTATTTCCAGTTCAGGTTACAATAAGAAGGCCAGGTGCATGGTCACACAAATCTTTAAAGCTATTAAGCTGAGCAGGCAAATGCCAGATTTACTGATGACTATCTCTATACATAAAGGAACCTTCTTGTTTGCAGATCCCACTTTGATTCTAGGTTGATTTACAATAGGCAAGAAGAGGGAAAGGATGCAGTCAGTGTGGCCTTAAGGATGGAAGGGGGCCCCTATCTAAAGAAGGAAAGTCAATCCTGGCCTGACACTGTGTCCCCAGTCTGCACAGCCCCTTATCCTGTAATGCCAATCTTTCTAGAAGGCAAGACCTGCACCTACCACCTGGTGGCAGCTCAGTCCCTCCCCTGAAATCAACATCTGCACAGGTCCTCACTCTCCTGAACTCAGGAGCTGGAGGATCCTGGCTGCCCTGGTCTCCTCATTACCCTCTGTCCATTCCCTTCACCATCCTTTAGAGACTCTTGCTTCTCCCAGGACCCTCCCCACAGCATCCCTGAATTCAATCCTCAGCACCTGTCAATGGTCTCTTGCTTAGTTCCTGATCCATGCCTCCAACAAGCACCTGCATGGCTGGAGCCCAGCCATTCCATATATGTATGTCCCCCCTCGCCACATGCTCCAGTCCTCAACTGCCAAATGCCTCCAAGCCACTGGTTCTCAAAGTGGGACCACCAGCAGCAGCAGCACCTGGTGGGTACTTGTTAGAGACAGGGATTTTCAGCCCCCAATCCACACCTACCTATTCAATCCAAAGCTCTAAGAGTGGGGTCCAGCAGTCTATGATTTAACAAGCCCTCCAGGAGGTTCAGGAGGGGTATTTCAACCAGGGACGGAGCAGAGTGTGCTCCCTCAGAAGGAACTGCGTTCCTGTGGTTTCAAGCAGCTATCAAGAACTGTTGTGGAGTTTTACTTCGAGGCCATTTATTTTTTATACTGGGGGTTGAACTCAGGGGTGCTTAAACACCTAGCCACATCCCCAGAATGCTACCCAACTTTTTCACTTTTTTTTTTTTTTTTTTTTTTTTTTTGGTGGTGTTGGGGATTGAACCCAGGGCCTTGTGCATGAGAGGCAAGCACTCTACCAACTGAGCTATATCCCCACCCCACCCCCCACACACACCCTTTTAAAATTATTTTTTATTTTGAGATAGTCTCACTAATTTGCTTAGGGCCTCGGTAAATTGCTGAGGCTAGCCTTAAACTTGTGATTCTCCTGTCTCAGCCTCTGGATTATAGCCCTGCACCACTATGCCCTGCAATGTACACTGATATTTGAGAACCACTGCACTATGCTATTGCACATGCAAGTTCAACTCTTTCTTAAGCGATTTTCAAATGAAAGTTAATTTTCTTTTCTAAATTCAGCTCACTTCCCTGTTTCTCTCAATGCTACCAACATTTTTCCATAACACAATATCAAATCAGTACACCCCAAGTTCAATATAGTAAGTCTCCAAAGTACAACAGGTACCAAAGAAGAGAATTCTTCATATGGCTACAGAGAAAATCACTACCATGTGGTTTGGGAAAGAAAAGAACAAAAACGTACTAACTCATGAAAGATGTCTATCAGTCTACTCTTATTTGTGGAGGGTACTTGAGAATAAAGTAGAGCACCCTAGTAAGATATATAAATAGTGTATTAATGTCACTTTGGGGTCTATTAATTCATATTTTGTCTATTTGTTAATTTTTGGTGCTGGAAATCAAACCCAGGGCTACACACATGCTAAATGCATATTCTTCCATTGAGCTATGCCCCCCAGCCTTCTTGCATATTTTTTTATTTATTTATTTACTTTTAGTTGTACACAATGCAATGCATTTATGTTTACGTGGTGCTGAGGATCGAACCCAGGCCGCGCACATGTGAGGCGAGCGCTCTGCCACTGAGCCACAATCCCAGCCCATTCTTGCATATTTTAATAAGTAGAATTGACAGATGTTAATCAACAAGTATTTTGATTAAAATGTTTTGCTTGCTTTTTTTTTTTTTTTTTTTTTTTTTTTTTTTGGTACCGGTACCGGGGATTGAATTCAGGGGCACTGGACCACTGGGCCACATCCCCAGCCCTTTTTTGTATTTTATTAGAAACAGGTTCTCACTGAGTTGCTAAGTGCCTTGCCATTGCTGAGGCTGGCTTTGAACTCTCAATCCTCCTGCCTCAGCCTCCCAAGTGCTGGGATTACAGGCGTGAACCACCACGCCTGGCTCAATTAAAATGTTTAATCACCATCTGCATCAATCCACTTTTTGGTATGCTTACTAAATCTGAATGATGTATAATTTTTTTCTCATTGGCATTAAATCAGGGTAGAGTAATAAGTCTCTGCCTACTTTCCCTGCCTCAAGGCCAAGAAACTATGTATTCACTATTTCTTCATTCAGCTCTTTCAGGAGATCAGATATTACACTAGGCCCTCAGGCAAACAAAAAGATACCAAAAGAGCAAGGGCTCAATTTACATTTTCAGTATTTCAGTATTCTTCTACAGGGAAACAGGGAATCCATTCAAAACAGATTTTCCTCTTTCTCTACCTAATTTTGTTTTAGAAAAGAATAAAGGAAAAAGTCAAGGGGTTGGTTCAGTGGCAGAGCCCTTACCTAGCAAACTCAAACCCTTGGATAAAAAAGAAAGAAAAAATTAAGAAAGAATGAGCTTGCCTAACATTCGTGGGGCCCTGGGCTCAATCCCCAGCACTAAAAAGAAAAAGAAAGAGAGAGAGAGAGAAAATAAAGTACTGATGTATGCTACAATGTAGATAAACCTTTAAAACGGTATCTAAGTTAAAGAAGCCAGATATAAAAGGCTACCTAATGTATAATTTCATTTATATGAAATGTCCAGAACAGACAAACCTATAGACAGAAAAATCAATGGTTGCCCTGGGAGGGAGGGACCAGGGGCAACTAAGAGAGGTGTCAACTAACCGGTAGAGGAAATTTACAAGAGGACTTTATTTTAGGACAGTGAAAATGTCCTAAAACTATTCATGGTTACACAACTGTGAATATACCAAAAACATTGAACTGTGTGCTTTATTTTTTTTTTAATTGTGTACTTTAAATAAGTAAATTATAGGGGTTCTTTACCACTCAGTCACATCCCCAGCCCTTTCTATTTTTTATTTTTATTTTTTTTATTTTTTAAATATTTATTTATTTGCTTTAGTTGTACACAATGCGATGCATTTATGTTTACGTGGTGCTGAGTTTCAAACCCGGGCCGCGCACGTGCGAGGCGAGTGCTCTGCTGCTGAGCCACAACCCCAGCCCCTCTATTTTTTATTTTTCAGACAGGACCTCACTAAGTTACTAAGGTTGGCCCCAAACTTGAAATCCTCTTGCCTCAGCCTCCTAAGGGATTACAGGCATGTACCACTGCATCTGGATAAAACTGCTTTTTTAAAAATTGGCCTGGGCTGGGGTTGTGGCTCAGCGGCAAAGCGCTCACCTCGCACGTGTGCGGCCCGGGTTCGAACCTCAGCACCACGTAAACATAAAATGCATTACATTGTGTACAAATAAAGTAAATAAATAAATATTTTAAAAAAAAAAATTGGCCTAACGAGAATTACTAACAAACTCAGTTAACTGGAAAATACTAGGTAAACCAAAAAGTTTTAGGTAAATGTGTGACTTTTCCTGTCTCCTTTGCATTATAAATTCCTCCCAAATGGAGATGAGGGATGGCATTTATTTGCATTTTATAGTTTATAATCACTGTTACAAAACGGTGTTTGAGTCCTCATTATGATTCTGGAGAGAGATCATTGTTCTTTTAATTTTATATATACAGGTATGTGGTATATATAAAAGCTCCGAGTTTATGAGATTATTCTGTTCATCCAGCTGGTGGAAGTAGAGGTCAGCTCTGCCACAGCTAACCCTGTGCCCCTTCTTTGACACCGTGCAGCATCTCAGGGAACCAGAAGGGTACTGTCAGGTTGATGTGCAAACATAATACCTCTGACCCATCCCAATAAGAAAAATGCCCAGGACTTGCTTTTTACCAGGAACAGGGCTGGTACACTTAACCCTGCAGTCAAGCTAGGTATAATCTAACTCTCAGAGTTTCCATGGCACCTTTTGCTCTAGTATCTTTGCTTCTCTGGAATTTACCTGAATTTTACACTCTGTGTGTGTGTGTGTGTGTGTGTGTGTGTGTGTGACTAGGGATGAACCCCAGGGCCTCATGCATGCTTGCCAAGTATTCTACCACTGAGCATATTACATCCCCAGCCCTGGTCATTTTTTTATTTGCTTTGGGGACTAATACAGGACCTGATGTCCTGAAAGAATTATATGAAAAATGAAGGGATTTATAGCCTCTTGGTGGTGAGGGAGATTAAGTAGGTAGGGACTTATAATTCTATGTAGAAAGACCATGAAAAGATCCATGGGTTCAAGTAAGTCTTGAACCCACAGTGGCCTCGATTTTCTCTTCTGTAAAGAGTGAAAAAGAAAAAAAACTCTCAAATTGTTGTAAATATGACAATATACCTGAAATCCCTGATTCACAGTAGGCATCCAACAGGTTTTCTTTGATAATAAGATAGTACAGTACCTGGGAACCAGTGATTCTTCTGGACACTTGGGAGTCTAAACTTCAATAATGCTCAACAACAAAAATCATTGATTGGAAGAAGGGGTAAGAGGTACTGATTAGACCTGCCAAACTTGAACTGACTATCTAATTTTAAAGATAAATCTATGGTTAATTTTTTTATGCAAAATTAAAATTATAGGACTGGGGATATGGCTCATTAGTAGAGTACTTGCCTAACATAAACAAGGCCCTCAGTACCACAATAAATTTAAAAAAAAATAGTTTAAAACATTAAGTAAAATAATTAATTAACATAACATTTTCTTGTACTTTCAGATTAATTTTTACAATATCCATGCCCGAGGAGCTGGGGTTGTTGGCTCAATATACTATAACACAAGTCTAGTATCTGCTAGGACTTGGGTTCAATCTCCAGCACAAAACAGAGGAAGAAAAATTACAATATCTTAGTTTGTATGTGTGTTCAAGTGTGCATACATGTTTATGCATGTTTACCCAAATGATTCCCAAACCTAATTTTATATCAGAATCACCCTGGCACTATTAAATCTACAAAGGCTCTGACTTAGTAACTCTGGAATACTTGACAATATTTCCATTTTTACAAAGTTCCCAGGTGATGTCCCAGACATCACTGTTACCATTCATTGGAGGTTGGGGGTGTAGCTCAGTGGCAGAGTGCTTGCCTAGCATGGTTAAGTAAGGCCCTGGGTTTGATACCCAGGATTACACACACACAACAACAACAACAACAAAACCTATTCATTTGAATTTTTCTCTCGCATATGGACTGCAAAATAGCATTTTTTCACTAGATAAAACACTGCATATATCATTATTTCAGAAAAGAACATTTGGCGGGAGTAGAAAATCTTTCTCTTTTGCCTCACTAGAATTAAAAGGAATGAATCGTTCTGAAACTCTGAGAAAGCAAGAATCTTCCATAGAGGGAGCATTTTCTGCCAAATCTTTCCCTTTTGAATTATCTTCAATCACTTCAAAGGCACTTATCAATCACACAAAGCTGTAAATTCCTTTCTAAAAGTTAATAACCTCATTCTGATAAAAGCCTTAACACAATCAAAGTGGAGGGTCTTAAGAAATAGAAGACAGAGCTCAGGAAGAATAGGAAGGATCTCCACTGTTCAGCTATTTATTAAGTTTTCCCAAATCCTTGACCACTCATGTATTATGAACCACATTCTTTTTTGTGGGGGAAGAGTGAGGGTGCCAGGGATTTAACTCAGGGGCACTCGACCATGAGCCACATTCCCAGCCCTATTTTTTTGTATTTTATTTAGAGACAGGGTCTCACTCAACTGTTTAGCACCTTGCTTTTGCTGAGGCTGGCTTTGAACTCCCAATCCTCCTGCCTCAGCTTCCCCAGCTGCTAGGAATACAGGCCTGCACCAGAGGCACCCAGCTCCTGATCCACATTCTTTTTTTTTTTTTTTTTTTTTAATATTTATTTATTTTAGTTACACACAATGTCTTTGTTTTTACGTGGTGCTGAGGATCGAACCCGGGCCGCACATGTGCTAGGCGAGCGCTCTACCGCTGAGCCACAACCCCAGCCTGAACCACATTCTTGATCTGTAACAGTGCCTTAGGTGAAAAATGAAACATTTTATTCACCAATTCAGCTATGCTGTCACTGAAAAGTATGTCCTCAAATCACAAGCTGGATCATTTTAAGAAGATAGAAACAAATGGCTTTCATTATTAAAAGGCTTTCTAAGTTTACGCATACTTTTTTTTACAACTAAGAATGATGTCGCTGGATCATTACTTTCATTTAACATTAAAGCAGAAATAAAAATTTGGGGTATTCTGGAAAATTATCTCAAAACTTTTTTTGTAAAACTCGGGTGCTGTGGTGCACACCTGTAATCCCAGTACTTGGGAGGCTGAGGCAGGAGGATTGCAAGTTCAAAGCCAGCCTCAGCAATGGCGATGGCGAGGCACTTAGCAACTCAGTGAGACCCTGTCTCTAATAAAATTCAAAAAAGGGTTGGGGATGTGGCCCAGTGGTTGAGTGCCCCTGAGTTCAATCCCTAGTACCAAAAAAAAAAAAAAAAAAAAAAAAAAAGCAACTTTTTTTTTTTTAATGTCTTGCTGTAATCTCCTCCAATATTTATGAAGCAAGAACTTTAGTTTATTCCAACTTTTTTTTTTTTTTTTTTTTACTGTGCTGGGATGAAACTCAGGGTCTCACACTCTACCACTGACCTACATCCCTAGTCCCTTATTCTGACACTTTCAAAAATAAGTCTGGCTCAGTGTTGAAACAAACCACACATCAACATGACACATAAGTAATGCCACCTAAAAGAAATGCAGGGTAAGAAATCACCAGGCAACAATGTTTAATTAGTGCAGAGGGAGCCCTGCAAGCCCTGCAAGAAAGTCCATTCCATTCCAGCCAAAACAAAGAGGGAATCCTCAGAGTCTATGGTTGTCTCTATTAAAAGAAAGCACACCCTACTCCAAGAACCAGGAGCTATACATAGTGCATATCCATTCAGGAATCCCCAAATGTTTGTTTATATTCTGCCCACATGATCTTTCTTTCACTTTTATAGGCCTATTCAACCTTTTCTGTTCCCTACAAAAAATATTATTAAAAATATTCAGAATGCCCGGCGTGGTGGCGCACGCCTGTAATCCCAGCACTTTGGGAGGCTGAGACAGGAGGATCGTGAGTTCAAAGCCAGCCTCAGCAATGGCGAGGCACTTAGCAACTCAGTGAGACCCTGTCTCTAATAAAATCCAAAAAAAAAAAAAAAAAAAAAAAGGGTCTGGGGACGTAGCCCAGTGGTCAAGGGCCCCTGAGTTCAATCTCCAGTACCAAAAAAAAAAAAAAAAAAAAAAAAAAAAAAAAAAAAAAAAAAATCCAGAAGCCGGCCGGTGACGCAAGCCTGTAATCCCAATGGCTCGGGAGAAGGATCACAAGTTCAAAGCCAGCCTCAGCAATGACTAGGCACTAAGCAACTCAGTGAGACCCAGTCTCTAAATAAAATACAAAATAGGGTGGGGATGTGGCTCTGTGGTCCGGTGCCCTTGAGTTCAATCTCGGTACTAAAAAAAAAAAAAAAAAGTAACTAGAAGTCGAGGGGGAAAAATGAGTACAGAGTTTCTATTGCACAACACTTAAATATTTCAGTGCCATTGAATCATACACTTAAAAAGGTTAAAATGGTAAATACCATGCTATGTACATATGCCACAATAAAAATATCTTGAAGCAAAAACTGCAGGATAATATGTTACCTGTTATTTCCGAATCTTGATAAAAAGCCAATCACATTGGGGTGGAGGAACTGTGATCCACGCAGCTGTAGTGCATTTGTCCCGGTGGGCAAAATGAAATTCCAAATAAAGCACGGATGGAAATGTGTCATAAATCACTCTTTTTCACTGGACAGAAAACTTCACCCCTAGACACCCTAACCCAGTGCTTCTCAAACGAATACAAAGGAATTCCCTGGGGATCTTGATGCAGGCCTGGGGCGGGGCTGGCATTTCAAAAGGCCCCCAGGCAACGTCCTGAACCAGTGTCTTCTCAACCAGGAAACCCAGAGAATAGATCGTACCTTTCAAATGAATACATTGAGGACTTCACTTACCTACTAACCACTGTTTGTAAAGATGGACTGAGAAACTTTGATAGGGTGCGCCAGAGAGGAGGCCTCCCAGCAGTACCCGCCCACCTGTAGGCCTGAAAGCAGCCACAGATAGAGGCGAGAGAGACTAAGTTGCACCGAAAGCCCTCATGCAAACTTCAAAACAGTCTGGAAAATAACCCTTTTCAAGCTCGAAGAATGCCTGGCATTCGGTGGACTTTTTCCAACTTGTTCTCCAACTTGTTCTGAGAGTTCCCTATAGAAGAAGCTTGCAACACAACCCTTGGAAAACCGACAACGCCCTGCATGTTGACAGTCTCGGCTCCACACTAGTAAATGGGTCAGAAAGTGCAAAAAATAAAAATAAGGTTTATTTTTAAAATGTTTCTCAAGGCTCTGTGGCGCTGGGGACAGAGAACCCGGCTCTACTAGCCGCTCGAGCAGGAGAGTAGATCGTCCAGTCAGGTGGGGTGGAGTGGGCAGTTTTCCAGCCCTGCGGCGAAGATTCGGCGGGTAGACCCAGCAGCCCCCACCTGCTTCCAGCTAGCCCCTCCCTCCGCCCACGTCCATCCCAGGCACAGGCTCCCGCCCCCTCAGATACTGTCGGCTGCTGCCGCAGAAACTCAAAGGCCATTTTAATCTGTTAAAGAGAAGCTCGGCAGAAAGTGGAACGGTTTCCAGCCTTGGGAACAGAAGGGCTAGGCACCTGTAGCTGCCCCAGGTGCGTGCACGCTCTTCTCAGATGACTCCCTAAAAGAACCCCTGTGCTGCGCTGCTGTCCGCCGGGGATGGGGAGGGAGACAAAAGTCAAAGAGAGAAAATAGATGCCCAATAAACTACACCCCAAACTCCACAAGGAGATCTGGAACATCAACTCGCATTTTCCCGCGCTGCCCCTTATTCCTCCAGGCACCACCGATCCAGGGCACCAGCTCAATTTTGCACCCAGCCAATCGCTCCCTACCAAAAGTCCGTAAGGAGGAAATGCACTCTGGCGACGCCCGAACGCAGGTTGCCGCACCCAGGACGGTTCTCTCCGGTCGCTCCGCGGGCAGCGGCAAAAGCCCCGCTGGCTCTGCCGGGACCAGGGAGGGAAAAAGAGGCCAGTACTCGCCTGGAGAAGGGTGGAGTAGGTAGCCAGCGGAGTCCCGCACAGGGCTTAGGAGGCTCTCCCCGGTGCTTGTGACTCGGCGCCGGCGGTTGCACCGGTGTCCCCTGCGCTCCCCGCGCGGGTCGCTGGCAGCGCCTGGCAGAGCGGGAGTACCGGAGGCTGCCCGAGAATGGGCGTGCACGAATGGCCTCGGCGGCCGCTCCTGTGTATTATTGTGACTCAAGCTATTTCCTGTTTGGAGGTTTGGGAGAAAGAAGAGGAAAAAAATCCAGAATGGGGGAAAAGGGAGCTGGGCGGTGGCGAGTACGACAGCCGCGGCCCAGGAGCCGAGAGTGGTCGGCGGCTGTCACCTGCTCCCCAGAGATCAGAAAAATTGCCGGGCGCGGAGACCCGGAAAAAACGGCCCGACTTCTTGAGGGAAGGGCAAAGAGGGAGCCCTCACCCACGCCACCCAGCGGTGGGGTAGGAGTGGCGGCCACGAAGGCGGCCTTGTCACCGAGCCCCTGTGCCCACTCCCCTGCCGCCGCTTCCCTTCTCGGCAAAGTTGGCTGAGCTTCCTCCCCGCACTAGTGCAAAGAGGCATTCGCTGGGCTTCTTTATTCGTGCCCGGGTTTGCTTCTTGAGCCTCTCCTGGGGTGTTAGCCAGGAAGAGAGCAGCGCAGCCACCCTTCAAAGGACAGGGGAGGAATGGTGGAAGGCTATTGTGGATATGGGGCCGTTGTTCTATTAAGGGAAGAAGGGAAACAGTCTATTGATTTAATGAAAAGTTAACATTTTGATGATCAGCTTCCACTCCCCTCCCCCACAAGCCTCGCCCTTAACCAGAATCCCGGAGTCTGAGGCCCCAATCCGGAAATACCGGTTCCTCCCAAGGGACAATAGGTGAGAGGGCGGGAGCGCTAACTAGAAGAGCCTGCTTAGTCACTTTGAGAATCTCTGTTAGGCTGGGAAGGCAGAATTCTCCCAGTGCCCAAGGCTGCACCTGGCAAGCAGGTGCTCCTTTCTTACATTTGACATAGTCTTGTTAAAAATCCTGGAAAGATAATGGGAGTTATTGTTTAATGGCTGCAGAGTTTCAATTTGGTATGATGAAAAGGTTCTGGAGATAGACGGATAGTGGGGACAGTTGCACAGTGTGAATTCACTTAATGTCACTGAATTGTACACTTAAAAATGGCTAAAAAATCAGCCAGGCGCGGTGGCGCACTCCTGTAATCCCAGCACTTTGGGAGGCTGAGGCAGGAGGATCACGAGTTCAAAGCCAGCCTCAGCAATGGCAAGGCACTTAGCAACTCAGTGAAACCCTGTCTCTAAATAAAATACAAAAATGGGCTGGGGATGTGGCCCAGTGTTCGAGTGCCCCTGAGTTCAATCCCTGGTACCAAAAAAAAAAAAAAAAAAAAAAAAAAAAACTGAATTTCATATAACAACATGGATGAATTTCACAGAGGTTTGGTTGAACAAAAAAAGCCAGACATCAAATGCTGATTCAATCCCCGGTACCACAAAACAACAACAACAACAACAACAAAAAAGGCTGAAATAGTAAATTTTATGTTGAATGTATTTCATTTTAATGAAAAATCCTGTGAACAATGCCATCATTCATTAAAGACAGAACTGCTTTCTCCAAACTTTTTTTTTTTTTTTTTTTTTTTGGTACTGGGTATTGAACCCAGGCGTGCCCTTATTACTGAGTTTACATCCCAGACCTTTTCATTTTATTTATCTATTTAGGTACCATGGATTGAACTCAGGGGTCCCCTGACCACTGAGCCACATCCCCAGCCCTATTTTGTATTTTAGTTAGAGACAGGGTCTCACTGAATTGCTTAGGGCCTCCCCCTTGCTGAGGCTGTGTTTGGACTCATGATTCTCCTGTCTCAGTTTCCCAAGCCGCTGCAGAGATTACAGGCCTGCAGCACTGTGCGGGGTCAGACCTTTTAATTCTTTTAATTAATTTTTTTTTTAATAAATGGGGAGGTTGGCCTAGAACTTGCTATCCTTCTGCCTCAGTCTCCTCAGTCCCAAGCGAGCACCACTACACCCACATGAATAACAGTACTTGTTATAAAACTCAAGTTCACTTAGTTTTGCCTTCTGGGGATACTTGTCAAACTATGTCAGGAAGAGAGAAAATTAAGCTCAAAGGATAGTTTAATTTTAAGAAACATTAATAGTAATTTGTTAGAAAAAGAAAATGTTAGCAAGATGAATGAAAGTGTATATAGTAGACAGGCACAATCCCAGACACTTTGGAGGCTGAGGCAGGAGAATAGAAAGTTCAAGGCCAATCTCAACACTTTAGCAAGACCTCATATCAAAATAAGCAATAGAAAGGACTGGAATAGAGCTCAATGGTAAAGCGCCCCTGAATTCAATCCCCAGTATAAGAAAGAGAGAGGGGAAAAAAGAAAAGTACACAGGACGCCACTAAGAAAGGAAGAACACACACATATATGTATTTGCTTATTTTTTAATGGAAAGATGAATTATTAAATAAAATGGTTAATTTGTGAGGGAGGGAACAGGATGGAAGGGACAGGGCAGGAGCTAGATTTCTCTAAATAAAACTTGGTTTAGAAATTTGACTTTGGAGTGATATATATAAATGTTTAACCTAATTATGAAACAAAATGAAATCAGATTTTAAATAATCAAAGGTGAAATGTCAGCCAGACACAATGGCAAATGCCTACAATCCCAGCAACTCAAGAGGCTAGGCAAGTTTAAGGCCAGCCTCAGCAACTTAGTGAGACCTTGTCTCTAAATAAATAAATATAAAGGGCTGGGGATGTAGCAGAGAGGTAGAGCACCCCTGGGTTCCATCCACAGTACCCCCCCCCCCCCTCAAAATGAAACACAGTAAATAAATGTTGGTATCAAGTTAGTGGCTTAATCATATAAAGGGAAATTGTGTCCCTTATTTGATTCTATATTCCTTAGGGATATCCCTAAGGATGCTGAGAATTTAAGAAAAGTAAATTTTTAGCAGGACATGGTGGTACACACACCTACAATCCCAGCTACTCAGGAGGATTGAGGCAGGAGGATTGCAAGTTCAGGGTCAGCCTTAGCCACTTGGCAAGCCTCTCAGCAACTTAGTGAGACCTTGCATCAAATAAAAAATAAAAAAGATCTGGGGATGTAGCTCCATTGTAAAATGGCCCTTGGTTCAATCCTCAATACAAAAAAGAAAAAAAGTCCAAGTTCTACCCAATGAAAACACCACCAGATAATGACTAACCTGACTGGAATAGGCAGTCTTAGACCCTGATTGGCTCTCAAAAGACAGTTTTTCTTTAAAAGGAGCTAGTCCAGGGGGGGCGGGTGGTACAGCCTGTAATCCCAGAGGTTGGGAAGGCTGAGACAGGAGGATCATGAGTTCAAAGCCAACCTCAGCAAGAGGGAGGCATTAAGCAACTCAGTGAGACCCAGTCTTTAAATAAAATACAAAATAGGGTTGGGGATGTGGCCCAGTGGTTGAGTGGCCCTGAGTTCAACCCCCAGCACCCCCCCAAAAAAACAAATAAATGAAAGGAGCTGGTCCTCCTTAGAGAAATGGTTGATTTCAAGTCTAAGGCAAAAAGTATCTAAAATGAGCTTGAAATATTTTTGCCAATTCAGAAAGCACAGAAGTTACCAGAAACAAAAAGGAAACATCCAGTGGAATCCAGAGCCAATCTGTGGAAGCTCCCACTGGCCAAAATGGGATAAATTTAAGAACCATTAAGAAAAATAATTGCAACAAATTGAGACATATTAAATATCTATATACCCATGGGTCATAATGATGCTTTAAAAAATCACTGTAGATGGTTAACTTTGGAAATTCAGTAGAACTCATTTGTTATTTTGAAAGCTGATAATGGTAAATAAAGAAAAAGAATTACACAGTTCTCCTGTGGTTTTGGATTGATTCTAACACTTCTCAGGTACCCTTTCAGACTTTCTCAGCCTTACCTTCTTTTATTTCAGCCACTGCTGCAGCCAGGAGCTCTGGGTGGGCTCTAACCAGCTTCATGCAGGAGCAAACCTAAAAAAAAGCTTCACCTCTAACCTTCCACCTTAGGGTTCCTCAGTGAATGACATTGTGGAGATTAGGGATCCATAGAAACTATCTAGGTATCTGTGCCTAAACACCCTGAAATGTGGGTAAGTTAGTGTTTCGTGATCTGACCTTTGACCAAAGGATAGATACAAGCTTAGACAAAAACTTGTCCCCTCTCCCCCAAGAATGAACTATCCTAACATTCATTCTGTACATCTTCTCTCAAGGTCACACAGGGCCACCAATCAGGTGTCCATAGCAGCAGCAGCCTACTCCTGAGGCTGTCTGGAATTGGCTCTCCTCTCCCCTACCCACCCCAACTTCTTTCCCTAGGACCACACTCCCCAATAAAGCTTTTGCCTCTAGGTCGTGCTTCCTGGGAGAACCAGAACAAGATGTGTACAAAATATATCTCAGGATGACTGAATAGTTGATGAGGAAGTTATTCCAGCTAATAAATAGGGAATAATGGAATTTGAATACCAGTATTTTAAAAACCTTAATAAAATTGGAGGGAAGTGATGATCATCAAGGAATGGCCACTAACATCACAGAAAAGGAGATCACCAGGCATTATTCACCATTTGATAGAAATACACAGCTCCTCGTGTGACAAAATTTTACCCAAAAAGGCAAATCTGAATGTGAACCAGCTTCAATATTCAACTACCAGTTTATAAAAACCACTAGAAGAGGCTAGGCATGATAGTGCACACCTGTAATCCCAGCAACTCTTTTTCTTTTTTAATATTTATTTATTTACTTTAGTTGTACACAATACAATGCATTTATGTTTATGTGGTGCTGAGGATCGAACCCAGGCCGCGCACGTGCGAGGCGAGCGCTCTGCTGCTGAGCCACAACCCCAGCCCATCCCAGCAACTCTTGAAGCTGAGGCAGGACAGTTGCAAGTTTGAGACCAGACTCAGCAACTTAGAAATACTCTCTCTCAAAATAAAATATAGATGTAGCTCAATGGTAAAGCACCCCTGGGTCAAATCCCCATTACCAAAAGATATAGACATAGATATTTGGGGAAATTTTATATTCTCTAAATTGGTGAAGATTTAGGGAAAATTTGAAAAGTGATTTGTTCACATGTCATTGGTTTTAGTATATGGAGTTGATTTTGGTTGGGTTAAACACTGATCTGTGCCTAGGAACACTTGCAGTGAGATAAGAAGGTCTCTAAAAGAAAGTAGTCGGGTGGGGAAGCTGGTCACTTCCCTTCTCTCCAGCCCTTAGGAGAGGATCTGAACAGAGTGATCTTGGTTGTAAACTAAAAGAATATACTCATAAAACATCTGAAGAAAAATACCTGTGCCAGTGGGCATGCAACCTATCCTATATATGTTCCTCCAGCCTTGTAGGCAAGGTGTGACCCTCCATTTTATCCTGGTCTGCCCCTGCCCAGGAGTGAGCAAGTAGTAAAATATCCAGCACCTCTCTGTTGCGACCTCCAGGTTCTCTCTTTGGGACTGGTAAACAGTGTGCTTGGGGCCTTTGCAGTCCTAGAATTTGAATAATATTGCCAGTATGAGTGTGGGGTGGCACATGCGTATGCACTCGCCTATTTAATTTCTTTCTGTATCTGAAAAGAAAAAGACTTGGATTTTGTTGTGCATGCATTCAGGTAGGAAGAAAGGGCCTCTGGCTGGCCTAGGTGGTAACTGATATTTTCTTTGTTTCTCTCACCCACTTTTTCCCGTCTGGGTACATGCTGTATATGTTCCTTTGTCTGTGTTTTCTTGTCATCAGCACAACAGCATTTTTAGTAACTAACAAACGTTTCTACACTGGAGACTAAATATTTTAAATTCTGCTTGGAAAAATAAAATGAGACGATGCCTCCATGGGTCAGAGTGGCAGTGTATGAAAAGTGGGGCGAGAACTCTGGGTTCTGACTCCTTGTTCAATAGGGCTTCCTCCTGCCACCGCACCAGGGCATTTCCATGGAAGCCCGTGTGCCTTTCTGGGAGCAAAAGCCCTATTCTGCAGCCTCTGGTGACAGGGAGCCCTGTTCTGCAGGAGCCCTGTTTGGGGAGATGGCTTAAATTGCGGTTGACTACGGGCTTTGGACATGTTTGGGCATTGGCGCCTTCCGTAGTCTCACGGGACTTGGCCCGGGATCTTGCGAGACTTGGCCGGAGATCTTGAGGGACTTGAGAGAGATTGCGGATGAGGTCTGCGCCATTTTGGAGGTTAGAGGAGCATGGACGGCATGTCGGGGTGTAGTTAGAGCCAGAGAGAAAAGTTATTAGAATAAAGGGCTGTTTGTTTCCAGTTCATCTCTAAACTTCTTCCCACGGCTTTTTTGCTCCAAGCGGCCATCGCTTCAGGCGACTACAGGTGGTGGCCCCGACGGGGAATCAGCACGGCAGGTAAGAACTGAGGAACCTCGCAGGAGTCTCTAGTCAGAGCGGTTAAAATGGGTTCGAAAATAACTAAGACCCAAGTGTACAAGGCTCTTGATGGATTCTTTGATATAGCTGAGTCAGTTATTAGTGAGGAGAATTTGGAAAAAAGTGAAAGTGATCATGAAAGCTTGGCCTCGGCTGAGTCAGTTAGGACCAGTAAGGATAGTATCAGTGCGGGCTCAAAAATGACAAAGATCCGAGCTGCTAAAGTTATTCAAGATTTATTAGAGATAGTTCAAGGATACATGCTCTCAATTGAATCCAGGACTCAGGATGTTACTGAGTCAGTTAGGACCAATGAGAGTAGTAGTAGTGAGGAGGAATTAAGTAAAAGTGATTCTGAGAAAATGAACAAAAGGAAATTAAGGAAGACCAAGATAAGGGACCATCAAGTGGAGGAACCTATGTCCTCCACTCCCCCATGGGTGGAATCTATTACAGAAAATATGAAGGGTATCACTAGGCATTTGCATACCCTAGAAATAGAAATAAGAAGTCTTTCTGAGCGCTTATGCGCTCTCGAGGGTAACTCACAGATACGTTGGGAACTGCCAGTATTTGAATATGAAAATGGAGAGAGGGGCCACCAGTCAGTAGATTTCAAAACAATAAAAAATCTCAAAGAGGCAGTAATGACTTATGGACCCCAAGCTCCTTTCACGTTGAGTATACTGGAGTCCCTTAACACCTTTAGCTTAACCCCCTCAGACTGGAAACGTCTATGTAAAGCAACATTAAGTGAGGGACAATACTTGGTTTGGCGATCGCAATTTCAAGAACTTTGTATAGAAACAGCTAAAAGAAATGCAGATGCGGGGTTTGGAGACCATAATATAGAAATGCTCACAGGAGAAGGGCCATTCGCAGATGTACAGGCTCAAAAATATTATACCCCAGGAGTATATGCTCAGATAAACTCAGCTGCCTTAAAGGCATGGAAAACTGTACAAGGACCTGGGGATCTACAAGGTAGCTTGTCCAAAGTAATTCAAGGACCTAATGAACCATATGCTGAATTTGCTGATCGACTTTTGAGAACTGCAGGTAGAGTTTTTGGAGACATTGATCAAGTTATGCCATTAGTTGTTCAATTAGCATATGAAAATGCTAATAAATATTGCCAGGAAGCCATCAGGCCATGGAGAAATAAAAAGGATCTTTCCATATATATACAATTATGTAAAGATATAAATGATGCCTTTGTCACAGGGAATATGATTGCAGCAGCTGTGAGAGATGCTGCCCCTCAGAATTTCACAAGGACTCAACCTAGACACTATAATCAATCAGTGTTGCCGCCTGAAGCGCTTGGAGAAACAGAGCCGCGGGAAGAAGTTCAGAGGCAAACTGGAGACAAACAGCTTTTTATTCTGATAACTTTTCTCTCTGGTTCTAACAACGACTAACACAGGTCACACACACCACCAAAATGGCGCTGACCTGATCAGCAATTTCGACCAAGTCACTCGAGTTCCCGGAACAAGTCCCGTGAGACTATGGAAGGCGACAATGCCCAAATCTCCACGGCTCATAGTCAACCGCAATTCAAGCCACCTCCCCAAACAGGGCTCCTGCAAATCAGGATATTCCAGGAAAAATTATCATAATCAATCAGGCTATTCTAGGCAAAATCACAAAAGAGAAATAAGACCAAATTCATACCGTGCTCCAGGTTGCTGCCCCAGGTGTAAAAAGGGAAATCATTGGGCCAATAAATGCTATTCAAAATTTGACATCCATGGAAATCCTTTGTTCAGGAATTCAAAAAACGGGGCACGGGGCCCAATGCCCTGGGGCCCACAAATGTACGAGGCATTGGAGGAGGAGTATCCTCAAGCATCCATTCAGATGCTTCCCCGAAACAACCCCTATTACCCATCCACTCCCTCACCAGAGGAACAGGAAGAAATGCAGGATTAGACCTCTGTTCCACCACCCGAATAGTGTTAACACCTGAAATGGGGGTTCAACTGATTCCCACAGGAGTCAGGGGACCTCTTCCCTCAGGGACTATAGGACTTATTATCGGGCGAAGTCCTCAAAGCTTAGTAGGTTTGCAAGTGACCCCAGGTGTAATAAACTCAGACTACAAAGGGGAAATGAAAATAATGCTTAGCTCACCCCAAAGTATAAGTTCTGTTAATCAAGGAGATAAAATTGCTCAGCTGCTTCTCCTTCCAAATTACATAATTCATTTAAAATGAGTATGCCTCAAAAAGGGAACAATACAAGATTTTGTTCCACTGATTTGAGTCCCATGGCTTGCTGGGTTCGAGACTGTACTAGGAGGCCTATGTGTAAAATAAGAATCCAAGGAATAGAAATGGAGGGACTTATAGATACTGGAGCTGATTCCTCCATCATTAATTTACGACAATGGCCCAAACACTGGCCTCTGCAAAAAGCTTCAACCAGTTTAAGAGGCTTGGGATATAATAACCTCCCAGAAAAAAGTGCAGTAATTTTAAAATGGGAGGATGATGAAGGACATAAAGGAACGTTTCAGCCTTATGTTTTACCTAACCTACCAGTTACTTTATGGGGAAGAGATATTTTACAACAAATGGGAGTACACCTTGCAACCAACCCTGCAGGTGTTAAATGTGAAAATCTACAGGGTAATCTTTTTTTTTTTTTTGTTTTTGTGTGTGTGTGTGGTACCGGGGATTGAACTCAGGGGCACTCGTCCACTGGGCCGCATCCCTGTTGCCGCCGGAAAGGGATTGCAGCCTGGAATGGCAGCGCCGCGGGAAGGAGTCCGGAGACAGGATGGAGACGAAAATATTCTTTAATCTTACAAGAAACTACAATATATCTATACAATAGCGATAACCCTGTCTTTTCTCTCTCTGGTCTCTTCCCATGCGCCCGAGCAGCAATGGCGCTAGCTCGATCTGCTGAGTCACCGTTCAAATCTCTCGAGATCCTCGACCAAGTCCCGCGAGATCCCAGACCAAGTCCCATGAGACTACGGAAGGCGGAAATGCCCAAAAATGTCTATGGCCCAATAGTCAACCGCAATCTTAGCTATCTCCCCAAACAGGGCTCCTGCATTTCCCCCTTTTGTTTTAAAAGAGGGGATGCTCTAGGACGTCTATGTGCAACCAACATTCTTACCCGTCATCGGATAATCAAGGCTGTGCCCTTGACTCCTGTCTTAGGTTGATATGTCGGCCACATGAGACTATCCCGTGCGACTGTGCCTGTCTTAGGTTGTCCCCCTCTGGGGATCTTACCTGTCATTGGCTAACCAGCCATCCAATGGAGCCCTTTAGGATCGACTGTGTAAGATGACTAACAGCCGTCCAATTGTGGGGAGATGCTGCGGCTTTAAGGCAACAAGCCTTTTGGTGACGAGCCAAATTGCATAGCATATCAAATTCTTTAAACAAATCAGCTGCCCTAAGTTCTATCAAGTAACACACTGAGTTGTCTAAACAAATACCCCCAAGGTACTGTCCCATGAAGTCCCAAACAATGAAAGATCAAAATGTCCACTTGTTATAACACGAAGATCTAGGAGGCCCCATGCATGCAGAGCAGAGGCCACACTGCTGTGAGGTTGTTTGACATTTGAGCAGCAGGGATGCTTGCAGCGACCGCGATCCCTGCATCTGTAGCAGCAGCCGTTTTTTTTTTTTATGTCTAGACAATGCCACCGGCAAATCTTCAGGGCCCGCTCCCTAGAGACTCAAGCATCAATTATTAAAGGAAAGGGAGTGCTATTCCAGCACTGAGTCAAGAGGCGACTTGTCAAACTAAAAAATAGAATTATTAGATTAGAAAATTAAAGTTGATTTCTGCTCACACACATTGCAGCCTGAGCTCCCACAAACATAAGCTGGCAAAACATCATATTTAGAACAAAACAAAGAAAGACTGAGGGTATTTACTGTATTAAAGATAGATTAAAGAAAAACTAAAAGCACTTTGGAGAAATAATTTGTTAGCTGGAACTCTCGAGTTTCTGCATACACAGCAGTCCTTTACCTGTTGAAATGATTGAAATTAATCATTTATTAAACAAATGAAGTTAATAACAAATAAGCAACCTTATGTCAAAACACCAAAATATCAGGTTATACAGCCCTAGTCATATTTTTCTCTAAAGAGAAATCCTTGGGACACCTATAAAACAAAATTGAAGGTACCTTCACTTATAAAATTATTTACTCAATTTGAATACTCTCAAACTTAAATGAATTAGAGTTATTTGGATCCATATAAATATATATATATATTCACAAGCGCTTTGTTATTTTTGATGTCACACTGGACAGACAGACACACATACAAACATATATTTGTGACGTCACATTAACATGAAATTTAGACAAATACACAGACATAAACACATATATAAAAAAAAAAAAATACAATTGTGTGCACACTAAAGAGAGATCTCTTAGTCCCAGCCGGGAGGAATGATACTTAAGTTGTGACGTATTTTGAAGGACTGTTTTAAGGGAATCATTTCATATCTTCATCATGGTCCTCTTGATTTTGTATTTTTTTATTAATCTTGATTCCTCAACAACTTCATCTTGATCCTTTTGATTTGGTACTTGCTTTATTAATCTAGATGGTATCCATATTGGAGAAGATTCATGCTTTGGAAAAACACAAACAGATCCTCTCCCCCAAATTAACACTGGATCTGGACCCTTCCATGTACCTGAAAGAACATCCTTCCAGTAAACCAAAGGTTTATGTTGTTGATGTGGGTTCCAATGTCTGTCTCCAGCAGAATAACCATCAGAGTCTAAAGTTAAAAAATTTAAGGTAAACAGGGCAACTGCCAATCTGTCCTTAGGATTTTTCCAGTTTCCTTCTTTCTGTTTTAACAACATAACTTTTAGTGTGCGGTTTGCTCTTTCAATAATGCCCTGACCCTGAGGATTGTATGGGATGCCTGTTTTATGGGATATGTTGAATTTTGCACAAAAGTCTTTGAAAGATGAGGACGTATATGTGGGGCCATTATCTGTTTTAAGCATTTTGGGGATGCCCAATGCAGCAAAAGCTTGTAAACAATGAGATGTGACATCTTTAACTTTTTCTCCAGAATGTAAGGAAGCAAAAATCATGCCTGAGCATGTATCTATGGTCACATGAATAAATCGCAATTTTCCAAAACTTGGCTCATGAGTAACATCCATCTGCCACAAATGATTGGGCATTAATCCTCTAGGGTTAACACCAAAATGAGGATTGGGCAAATGTGTCATACAAGATTTACAATCTTTTACAATTGTTCTGGCAAATAAATATTAAAAAAAAAAAAAAAAAAAAAAAAAAAAAAAAAAAAAAAAAAAAAAAAAAAAAAAAAAAAAAAAAAAAGATTTACAATCTTTTACAATTGTGGCTTTTTGTGAAACCTACGTTGCAAGGTGGTGCTGTTGACGTGAAACTGGGAATGAAATAAAGTAGCTTGTTGTAGCGCTGAAAGTATAAATATTGTTTTTGTAAGTTCATCAGCCTTTTGATTACTTTCATGGAGGGGGCCAGGCAAATTAGTATGTGCTCTAATATGGCCTATGAATAGAGGTTCTTTTCTTGCCCACAAAAGTTTTTGTATTTGATAAAACAATTTAAAAGCTGGAGTATGAGGTGCTATTGGTCCTGCTAACTCTAATTTTGGGACGGCTTGTACAATATAGTGGCTATCTGAAAAAATGTTTATGGGCTGGTCTCTAAAATTTTCCAGAGCTCTTACCACAGCTTCCAATTCCACTAGTTGAGCTGATTGTGTGCAGTTATGTAAGTCATGTTTTCTTTTGTAGTGACTACTGCAGCAGTACCATTTGAGGACCCATCTGTAAATACATAAAATGCCTTAGGAATAGGTTGATTTTTTATTACCTGTGGAAATATAATAGGATGATTAATACAAAAAGATAATATAGGAGACTTAGGAAGGTGATTATCAAAATTTGCAGAGGTAGAGCATCTAGCTATAGCCCAGTCATTATCGTTGAAGCATAAATATTCAAACTGTGACGATGAATAGGGAGTAATAATAGTAGCAGGGTGAATGCCAAATATTTTAGTAGAAGTTTTAAGTCCTTGAAGAATAAGTTTAGCCACCATGGAGGTATAAGACTCAATTATGCTTTTAGGAGAGATAGGCAAATGTATCCATAATAAAGGCCCTTGTTGCCAAAATACTCCTGTGGCTGTATATTGTGAAGAAATAATAATCAATATCAGCGGTTGAGTTAAATCAAATCTGTCACAATGAGCTCCTTCGATGGCTTTTTCTACTACCTTTAAAGCTTTCCTAGCATCAGGAGTCAATGTTCGCGGTGAGGATGGATCAGGGTCCCCTCGAAGGATATCAAATAAAGGTTTTAATTGGCCAGTAGTGAGGTTTAGTGTAGGGCGAAGCCAATTAATGTCTCCCAGTAGTTTTTGGAAATCATTGAGCGTGGTTAAATGTTCTTTATTTATTAAAATTTTTTGGGGTCTAACAAAAGTATCCATGATTTTAAATCCTAAATATAATATGGGAGATCTGGTTTGAACGTTTTCTTCTGCTATATATAATCCGTATTTTTTTAAATTTTCTACCACGTCACTGAATATATTAAATAAGATTTTTTGATTAGGGTGGGCCAGTAAAATATCATCCATGTAATGTAGACACATGAGGTTTGGATATTTATTTTTAATGGGTTGGATGGCCTTGTCCACATATATTTGGCATATGGTGGGGCTATTAGCCATTCCCTGTGGCAAAACCTTCCATTGATATCTCTGATCAGGGCCATTATTGTTAATAGAAGGAACTGAAAAGGCAAACCTGGGGGCATCCAGAGGATGTAGGGGAATAGAAAAGAAGCAATCCTTTATATCAAGACTAATAACATGGAAATTTTTTGGAATAGCTATAGGATTCGGAAGTCCAGGTTGAGTAGGGCCCATGACTTGCATGGTTTTATTAATTTGTCTAAGATCATGTAATAATCGCCATTTTCCTGATTTTTTCTTGATCACAAATATGGGGAAATTCCAGGGAGAGGTGGAACGTTCTATATGTCCTGCTTCTAGTTGTTCCTGAACTAGTAGGTGGGCCGCTTGTAATTTCTCTTTAGATAGGGGCCACTGAGGGACCCACACTGGCTTATCAGAAAGCCATGGTATTTTCAAAATTATTTTCTCAGTGGCCCTGAAGAAAAATGTCTTTTTCCTATATGATAATGATTTCTTTTAGGGTTAAGCTTACCCTGTACTTTTTGATGATTTCTTATAGGGTTAAGATTACTCTGTAGATTTTTACATTTAACACCTGCAGGTTTGGTTGCAAGGTGTACTCCCATTTGTTGTAAAATATCTCTTCCCCATAAAGTAACCGGTAGATTAGGTAAAACATAAGGCTGAAACGTTCCTTTATGTCCTTCATCATCCTCCCATTTTAAAATTACTGCACTTTTTTCTGGGAGGTTATTATATCCCAAGCCTCTTAAACTGGTTGAAGCTTTTTGCAGAGGCCAGTGTTTTGGGCCATTGTCGTAAATTAATGATGGAGGAATCAGCTCCAGTATCTATAAGTCCCTCCATTTCTATTCCTTGGATTCTTATTTTACACATAGGCCTCCTTGTACAGTCCGAACCCAGCAAACCATGGGACTCAAATCAGTGGAACAAAATCTTGTATTGTTCCCTTTTTGAGGCATACTCATTTTAAATGAATTATGTAAATTTGGAAGGAGAAGCAGCTGAGCAATTTTATCTCCTTGATTAACAGAACTTATACTTTGGGGTGAGCTAAGCATTATTTTTATTTCCCCTTTGTAGTCTGAGTTTATTACGCCTGGGGTCACTTGCAAACCTACTAAGCTTCAGGACTTCGCCCGATAATAAGTCCTATAGTCCCTGAGGGAAGAGGTCCCCTGACTCCTGTGGGAATCTGTTGAACCCCCATTTCAGGTGTTAACACTATTCGGGCGGTGGAACAGAGGTCTAATCCTGCATTTCTTCCTGTTCCTCTGGTGAGGGAGTGGATGGGTAATAGGGGTTGTGTCGGGGAAGCATCTGAGTGGATGCTTTGAGGATACTCCTCTTCCAATGCCTCGTACATTTGTGGGCCCCAGGGCATTGGGCCCCGTGCCCCGTTTTTTGAATTCCTGAACAAAGGATTTCCATGGATGTCAAATTTTGAATAGCATTTATTGGCCCAATGATTTCCTTTCTTACACCTGGGGCAGCAACCTGGAGCACGGTATGAATTTGGTCTTATTTCTCTTTTAGGATTTTGCCTAGAATAGCCTGATTGATTATGATAATTTTGCCTAGAATATCCTGATTGATTATAATGTCTATGTTGAGCTCTTGTAAAATTTTGAGGGGCAGCATCTCTCACAGCTGCTGCAATCATATTCCCTGTGACAAAGGCATCATTTATATCTTTACATAATTGTATATATATGGAAAGATCCTTTTTATTTTTCCATGGCCTGATGGCTTCCTGGCAATACTTATTAGCATTTTCGTACGCTAATTGGACAACTAATGGCATAACTTGATCATGTCTCCAAAAACTCTACCTGCAGTTCTCAAAAGTCGATCAGCAAATTCAGCATATGGTTCATTAGGTCCTTGAATTACTTTGGACAAGCTACCTTGTAGATCCCCAGGTCCTTGTACAGTTTTCCATGCCTTTAAGGCAGCTGCGTTTATCTGAGCATATACTCCTGGGGTATAATATTTTTGATCCTGTACGTCTGCAAATTGCCCTTCTCCTGTGAGCATTTCTATATTATGGTCTCCAAACCCCGCATCTGCATTTCTTTTAGCTGTTTCTATACAAAGTTCTTGAAATTGCGATCACCAAACCAAGTATTGTCCCCACTTAATGTTGCTTTACATAGACGTTTCCAGTCTGAGGGGGTTAAGCTAAAGGTGTTAAGGGACTCCAGTATACTCAACGTGAAAGGAGCTTGGGGTCCATAATAAGTCATTACTGCCTCTTTGAGATTTTTTATTGTTTTGAAATCTACTGGCTGGTGGTCCCTCCGTCCATTTTCATATTCAAATACTGGCAGTTCCCAACGTATCTGTGAGTTACCCTCAAGAGCACATAAGCGCTCAGAAAGACTTTTTTTTCTGTTTCTAGGGTATGCAAACGCCTAGTGATACCCTTCATATTTTCTGTAATCGATTTCACCCATGGGGGAGTAGAGGACACAAGTTCCTCCACTTGATGATCCCTTATCTTGGTCTTCCTTAATTTCCTTTTGTTCATTTTCTCAAAATCACCTTTAGTTAATTCCTCCTCACTACTACTACTCTCATTGGTCCTAACTGACTCAGTAACATCCTGAGTCCCAGGTTCAATTGAGACCATGTATCCTTGAAGTATCTCTAATAAATCTTGAATAGCTTTAGCAGCTCGGATCTTTGTCATTTTGGGGACGCTTCTAATACTCTCCTTACTGGTCTTAGTTGACTCAGCGGAATCTACGCTTTCATGATCGCCTTCACTGTTTTCTAAATCCTCCTCGCTAACGACAGACTCATCTATATCAAAGAATTCATCAAGAGCCTCGTACACTTGGGTCTTAGTTATTTTCGAACCCATTTTAACCGCTCTGACTAGAGACTCCTGCGAGGTTTCTCAGTTCTTACCTGCCGTGCTGAATTCCCCGTACAGGCCACCAACTGTTGCCGCCGGAAAGGGATTGCAGCCTGGAATGGCAGCGCCGCGGGAAGGAGTCCGGAGATAGGATGGAGACGAAAATATTCTTTAATCTTACAAGAAACTACAATATATCTATACAATAGCGATAACCCTGTCTTTTCTCTCTCTGGTCTTTTCCCATGCGCCCGAGCAGCAATGGCGCTAGCTCGATCTGCTGAGTCACCGTTCAAATCTCTCGAGATCCTCGACCAAGTCCCGCGAGATCCCAGACCAAGTCCCATGAGACTACGGAAGGCGGAAATGCCCAAAAATGTCTATGGCCCAATAGTCAACCGCAATCTTAGCTATCTCCCCAAACAGGGCTCCTGCACATCCCCAGCCCTTTTTTGTATTTTATTTAGAGACAGGGTCTCACTGAGTTGCTAAGTGCCTCGCCATTGCTGAGGCTGGCTTTGAACTCGCGATCCTCCTGCCTCAGCCTCCCAAAGTGCTGGGATTACAGGCGTGCGCCACCGCGCCCGGCTTATACAGGGTAATCTTAACCCTAAAAGAAATCATTATCAAAAAGTACAGGGTAAGCTTAACCCTAAAAGAAATCATTATCATATAGGAAAAAGACATTTTTCTTCGGGGCCACTGAGAAAATAATTTTGAAAATACCATGGCTTTCTGATAAGCCAGTGTGGGTCCCTCAGTGGCCCCTATCTAAAGAGAAATTACAAGCGGCCCACCTACTAGTTCAGGAACAACTAGAAGCAGGACATATAGAACGTTCCACCTCTCCCTGGAATTCCCCCATATTTGTGATCAAGAAAAAAATCAGGAAAATGGCGATTATTACATGATCTTAGACAAATTAATAAAACCATGCAAGTCATGGGCCCTACTCAACCTGGACTTCCGAATCCTGTAGCTATTCCAAAAAGTTTCCATGTTATTAGTCTTGATATAAAGGATTGCTTCTTTTCTATTCCCCTACATCCTCTGGATGCCCCCAGGTTTGCTTTTTCAGTTCCTTCTAGTAACAATAATGGCCCTGATCAGAGATATCAATGGAAGGTTTTGCCGCAGGGAATGGCTAATAGCCCTACCATATGCCAAATATATGTGGACAAGGCTATCCAACCCATTAAAAATAAATATCCAAACCTCATGTGTCTACATTACATGGATGATATTTTACTGGCCCACCCTAATCAAAAAATCTTATTTAATATATTCAGTGACGTGGTAGAAAATTTTAAAAAAATACGGATTATATATAGCAGAAGAAAACGTTCAAACCAGATCTCCCATATTATATTTAGGATTTAAAATCATGGATACTTTTGTTAGACCCCCAAAAATTTTAATAAATAAAGAACATTTAACCACCCTCAATGATTTCCAAAAACTGCTGGGAGACATTAATTGGCTTCGCCCTACACTAAACCTCACTACTGGCCAATTAAAACCTTTATTTGATATCCTTCGAGGGGACCCTGATCCATCCTCACCGCGAACACTGACTCCAGATGCTAGGAAAGCTTTAAAGTTAGTAGAAAAAGCCATTGAAGGAGTTCATTGTGACAGATTTGATTTAACTCAACCGCTGATATTGATTATTATTTCTTCACAATATACACCCACAGGAGTATTTTGGCAACAAGGGCCTTTATTATGGATACATTTGCCTGTCTCTCCTAAAAGCATAATTGAGTCTTATACCTCCATGGTGGCTAAACTTATTCTTCAAGGACTTAAAACTTCTACTATAATATTTGGCATTCATCCTGCTACTATTATTACTCCCTATTCATCGTCACAGTTTGAATATTTATGCTTCAACGATAATGACTGGGCTATAGCTAGATGCTCTACCTCTGCAAATTTTGATAATCACCTTCCTAAGTCTCCTATATTATCTTTTTGTATTAATCATCCTATTATATTTCCACAGGTAATAAAAAATCAACCTATTCCTAAGGCATTTAATGTATTTACAGATGGGTCCTCAAATGGTACTGCTGCAGTAGTCACTACAAAAGAAAATATGACTTACATAACTGCACACAAATCAGCTCAACTAGTGGAATTGGAAGCTGTGGTAAGAGCTCTGGAAAATTTTAGAGACCAGCCCATAAACATTTTTTCAGATAGCCACTATATTGTACAAGCCGTCCCAAAATTAGAGTTAGCAGGACCAATAGCATCTCATACTCCAGCTTTTAAATTGTTTTATCAAATACAAAAACTTTTGTGAGCAAGAAAAGAACCTCTATTCGTAGGCCATATTAGAGCACATACTAATTTGCCTGGCCCCCTTCATGAAGGTAATCAAAAGGCTGATAAACTTACAAAAACAATATTTATACTTTCAGCGCTACAACAAGCTACTTTATTTCATTCCCAGTTTCACGTCAACAGCACCACCTTGCAACGTAGGTTTAAAATCACAAAAGAGCAAGCCAGAACAATTGTAAAAGATTGTAAATCTTGTATGACACATTTGCCCAATCCTCATTTTGGTGTTAACCCTAGAGGATTAATGCCCAATCATTTGTGGCAGATGGATGTTACTTATGAGCCAAGCTTTGGAAAATTGCGATTTATTCATGTAACCATAGATACATGCTCAGGCATGATTTTTGCTTCCTTACATTCCAGAGAAAAAGTTAAAGATGTCACATCTCATTGTTTACAAGCTTTTGCTGCATTGGGCATCCCCAAAATGCTTAAAACAGATAATGGCCCCGCATACACGTCCTCATCTTTCAAAGAGTTTTGCGCAAAATTCAACATATCCCATAAAACAGGCATCCCATACAATCCTCAGGGTCAGGGCATTATTGAAAGAGCAAACTGCACACTGAAAATTATGTTATTAAAACAAAAAGAAGGAAATTGGAAAAGTCCTAAGGACAGATTGGCAGTTGCCCTGTTTACCTTAAATTTTTTAACTTTAGACTCTAATGGTTATTCTGCTGGAGACAGACATTGGAATCCACACCAACAACATAAACCCTTGGTTTACTGGAAGGATGTTCTTTCAGGTACATGGAAGGGTCCAGATCCAGTATTAATTTGGGGGAGAGGATCTGTTTGTGTTTTTCCAAAACACGAATCCTCTCCAATATGGATACCATCTAGATTAATAAAGCAGGTACCACATCAAAATGATCAAGATGTAGTTGTTGAGGAATCAAGATTAATAAAAAAGGTACAAAATCAAGAAGACTAAGATAAAGATATAGAATGATTCCCTCAAAAGTATCCTTCAAAATGTTTCACAACTCAAGAGTCATTCCTCCCGGCCGGGACGAGGAGATCTCTCTTTAGTGTGCACACAATTGTATTTTTTTTTTCTTTTTATACATGTCTTTATGTCTGTACATTTGTCTACATTTCATGTTAATGTGACGTCACAAATATGTTTGTATGTTTGTTCGTCTGTCCAGTGTGACGTCACAAAGAACAAAGCGCTTATGAAAAAGAATATATATATATATGTATGGATCCAAATAACTTTAATTCATTTTAGGTTAAGAGTATTCAATTTAGGTAAATAATTTTATAAATGAAGGTACTTTCAATTTTGATTATAGGTATCCCTGGGACTTCTCTTTAGCAAACAATATGACTAGTGCTATATAACCTAATATTTTGGTGTTTTGACATAAGATTGTTTATTTGTTATTAACTTCATTTGTTTAATAGCTGATTAATTTCAATTATCTCAACAGGTAAAAAATTGCTGTGTATACAGAGACTTGAGGGTTCCGGCTAACAAATTATTTCTCCAAAGTGCCTTTAGCTTTTCTTTAATCTATCTTTAATACAGTAAATACCCTCAGTCTTTCTTTCTTTTGTTCTCAATATGATATTTTGCCAACTTATGTTTGTGTGAGCTCAAACAACAATGTGTGTGAGCAGAAATCAACTTTAATTTTCTAATCTAATAATTCTGTTTTTTAGTTTGACAACTCGACTCTTCACTCAGTGCTGAAATAACACTGCCTTTCCTTTAATAATTGATGCTTGAGTTTCTAGGTAGCGGGCCCTGAAGATTTGCCGGTGGCATTGTCTAGACATAAAAAAGACGCTGCTGCTACAGCTGCAGGGAACGCGGTCACCACAAGCATCCCTGCTGCTCAAGCATCAAACAACCTCACCAACAGTGTGGCCTCTGCTCTACATACATGGGACCTCCTACATCAACATGTTATAACAAATGGACATTTTGATCTTTCATTATTTGGGACTTTACGGGACAATGCCTTGCGGACATTTGTCCAGAGAATTCAGTGTGTTACTTGATGAAACTTAGGGCAGCTAATTTGTTTAAACAATTTGATATGCTATACAATTTGGCTCATCACCAAAAGGCTTGTTGCCTTAAAGCCGCACCATCTCCTCACAATTGGACGACTGTTAGTCATCATACACAGTCGATCCTAAAGGGCTCCATTGGATGGCTGGTTAGCCAATGACGGGTAAGATCCCCAGAGGGGGACAACCTAAGACAGGCACAGTCGCACGGGACAGTTTCATGTGGCCGACATATCAACCTAAGACAGGAGTCAAGGGCACAGCCTTGATTATCCGATGACGGGTAAGAATGTTGGTTGCACATAGACGTCCTAGAGCATTACCTCTTTTAAAACAAAAGGGGGGGGGCTGGGATTGTGGCTCAGCGGTAGAGCGCTCGCCTAGCACGTGCGCGGCCCAGGTTCGATCCTCAGCACCACGTACAAATAAACCCATTGTGTACAACTAAAGCAAATAAATAAATATTAAAAAAAAAAAAAAAAAAAAAAGGGGGGGAAATGCAGGAGCCCTGTTTGGGGAGATGGCTTAAATTGTGGTTGACTACGGGCTTTGGACATGTTTGGGCATTGGCACCTTCCGTAGTCTCACGGGACTTGGCCTGGGATCTTGCGAGACTTGGCCGGAGATCTCGAGGGACTTGAGAGTGATTGCGGATGAGGTCTGTGCCATTTTGGAGGTTAGAGGAGCGTGGACGGCGTGTCGGGATGTAGTTAGAGCCAGAGAGAAAAGTTATCAGAATAAAGGGCTGTTTGTTTCCAGTTCGTCTCTAAACTTCTTCCTGCGGCTTTTTTGCTCCAAGCGGCCATCGCTTCAGGCGACTACACTGTTCTGTGTCCTGAGGTTCTGCAATCAATACTGTGCTTCACCTGCAGGCTGGATGAACAGGAAGGGCAGAGCCAGATCCAGGGTAAAGGGGTCACTTGCTTTGACAGGACTGGGGTTTTCTTTGCTGGCACTGGGGGTACCACAGAGCCTCAGAAAGAACCCTTGCTTCTCTTTGACTTAGCTACCCAGTGCCTGTGCGATCCTCAGTCACGCTGTCTCCTCACCTTTGACCCAGCAGCTCCATCCCTTGTATCTAACTCAAAAAAAAAAAAAAAAAAAAAAAAAAAAAAAAAAAAAGTGCTCACACAAATATTTAGAAGAAGTATATTTAAGAATGCTTATTCTTTTGTGTCTGACATGGCAAAACCTTGAAATTTAAATGCCCATAAAAATAGTACATCCATAAGTTATGTTAAATGTATTTTGGTGACTTTACAGGATGGTCTTTCTTTCTTCCTTTCTTCTTCTCTCCCTCCTTCCCTTCCTCCTTTCCTCCCTTCCTTCCTTCGTACCTTTCTCCCTCCCTTCCTTCCTTCCTTCCTTCCTTCCTTCCTTCCTTCCTTCCTTCCTTCCTTCCTTCCTCTTTCCTTTCAGTACTAGAGATTGAAACCAGGGGCCTTCTACTACTGAGCTACATCCCAGACCATTTTATTTTTTAATTTTCAGACATGGTCTCACTAAGTTGCTGAGGCTGGCCTCAAACTTGAAATCCTTCTACCTCAGCCTCCAAATTGCTGGGATTACAGCATATATCACTGCTCCTGGCTACTGGGTAGTTTTCTATATGGAATATTAAGAGGTTTGCTTTGGTTCCAAAATGAATACTCAGTTAATGTTACAAATCTAAAATTTATTTTTTTCCCTTAAATTTTAACTTTGCAAGTGTTTTGTTTTTTGTTTTTTTTTTTTTTTTTCCCCTGGCACTGGGGATTGAACTCAAGGGCACTTGACCACTGAGCCACATCCCTAACCCTATTTTATATTTTATTTAGAGACAGGGTCTCATTGAGTTGCTTAGCACCTTGCTGTTGCTGAGGCTGGCTTTGAACTTGTGATCCTCCTGCCTAAGCCTCCTGATCCGCTGGGATTACGGTCATGCACCACCACCATGCCTGGCTTTTGCAAATGTTTTATTCTATTTTGTAAAATTAGCATTTTTGTCATTTACAAAATGTTATAGATTTGTCACATACAAAATAACATAAAGAATATCTACGTGTGTTTGGGAGTGTATAGTAAAATGAGCCCATGAACCCACCATACGATTTATGGATAGAACACCACCAATTTTTTTTTTAATATTTATTTTATTTGTTTTAGTTGAACACAATGCCTTTATATTTACATGGTGCTGAGGATCGAACCCAGGCCGCACACGTGCTAGGCGAGCGCTCTACCGCTGAGCCACAACCCCAGCCCACCAAGGGTTTTTGAAGTCACCATATGCCATCCAAATTCTAAACCCCTCTTCTCCATTCATTTCCAATTATCATTACCCTAAAATTTGCCTTTATTTAAAAAAAAGTCTTACTAAACATGTACATTGTGCTAGTCAGCTTTCTGTCACTATAACAAATTTCTGAAATGATTAACTTACAAAGAGAAAAGGCTCATAATTTTAGAGGTACCAGTCATGGTCTGTTGGCCCCATTGCTTCGGGCAAGGTAGCACATTATGACGTGTGGCAGAGCAAAACTGCTTACATCACAGCCAAGACGCAAGGTGGGGGCAATTGCCATAATTCCCCTCAAGGGCTCAACCCCAATAACCTAAATTCCCCCCCCCACACACACTTCTTAAAAGTTTCCATTACCTTCCAATAGAACCACCCGGGGACAAAGCCTTTAATATCTGGGCCTTTGTGGGACATTTAAGATCCAAATAAGCATGTATTTTCCTAAACAATATGTTGTAGAGAGAGAGTCACTTGTTCTGAGTTTTATGAAAACAGAATCATACTGTACCTAGTCTTCATAGTCTTCGGCAACCTGTTCTTTTCAATGCAAATTACATTTCTAAGATTTATTCAGGTTGTTGAATATAGCTGTATTTCAGCCAATTTAACTGCCATGTCATATACATATTTGATTCTAAAATTTCCTTTGGATTAAAAGATGGCACCTTGTAGGCAGACAATCCCTTCCTTTCCCTTCCTTCACTTTCCTCTCCTTCCTTCTCCTCTTCTCTTTCTTTTTGTTGGGGATTGAATCCAGGGCCTCACACATATTAAACAGACACTAACACTGAGCTATACCCCCGCCCTGACAAGTACTTTCTTCATGAACTTTGGAGAAAAAATTTGAAGTGATTGCAAGATCAGATTTTGAAGACAATTGTCATTCTTCTTTTTGCCCACCAAAGAAGTATCTCTATTATGCTATATTATCCCATGACTTTGGGGGTTTTGCTTTCTAAAAGTTTATACAGCTACCAAAAAAAAAAAAAAAAAAAATGCACGTGAAACTCACTAAACCCTATTTATACCTACATTCCCTCCATCATTACAAAGGGAGGGGGGCACATTTAGCCATTAGTAATCCCTGGATTACTAATTTTCCTTCCTTCATAGAAATCTGTACCTTCCCCTGTGGTCAACTGCTTGAGTGTATTTTATATTTCTTTAGCTCTTATGATTTGTTAATGTCTTTCCTTCCTACGTCTTTCAAGACCTTGGGACTTGATGAATTCTGGTTCTTTTTTTTTTTTTTTCTTTCTTTTTTTTGTGGTACCGGGGATTGAACTCAGGGGCACTCGACCACTGGGCCACATCCCCAGCCCTTTTGTGTATTTTATTTGGAGACAGGGTCTCACTGAGTTGCTAAGTGCCTCACCATTGCTGAGGCTGGCTTTGAACTCGCGATCCTCCTGCCTCAGCCTCCCAAAGTGCTGGGATTACAGGCGTGCGCCACCGCGCCCGGCTTGAATTCTGGTTCTTTTGGTCTACTTCTTGTGTTAGTACTACACAACTCTGGCAGATATTAAAATGACAGCCAATGAGAGTGGTAACTATTGTTGAATCTAGATAGCTTTGGTTTTTTTGTTTGTTTGTTTTTTACTGATCACTATATTTACTTTGGCTTCCCCCATTCCCCTGCGCTCAGGGCTGGGGACTGAACCTAGGGGTGCTCTACCTCTCCTCCTGCCTCAGCCTCCCCAGCAGCTGGGATTAAAGGCGTGCACACCAGCTGTGCAGCCTAAAATAGCCATTTCCAGTTTCATCAAGCCAACATGACATGCTGTAACTGCATGCAAACCTCCATTAGACTGTCCCCAAGACCTGGGAAGTCCCAGCATCCAGTGTGCAGGGCTCGGGTGTGCCAGGAGTCCGGAGCTCCCATGGCAGCAAAGGAGCTGGGAGGGTGGCACTGGGGGTCAGCCTCCCCCAGCACAGCACAGCACAGCACAGCAGCATGTCAACTGCGCCTTGTGTCCATGTCCTGCTTCCTCGTGCTACTATGAGCGCTGGCAGCGTGGCCAAGGCCATCTCACTTTCACCTGCTGTCACTGTCAGTGCTCAGTTCAGCCAGGCTGCCCAGGGCTTCCTTTTGTTCTGCGTTGATTGCATAGCTTTGTTTTTTAGATATCTTTGTGTCATTGCAACCAAAAGACCTGACAAGAACAATGTGGAGGAGGAAAAGTTTATTTGGGGCTCATGGTTTCAGAGGATTCAGTCCCTAGATGGCCCACTCCATTGCTCTGTGCCCAAGAGGAGGCAAAACATCATGGCAGAAGGGTGTGGTGAAAGAAAGTGACTTGGAACACAGCAAACTGAAAGCAGAGAGAGCTCCACTCACCAGGGACAAAATATAAAGCCCAAAGGCACACCCGCAGTGACCTGCCTCCTCCATCTACTCCCCATCTACATTCAGTTACCACCCAGTTAATTCATGTGGGTGATTTAATGCACTGATTAGGTTACAGCTATCATAACCCAATCATTTCATCTCTAAACTTTCCTGCACTGTCTTACACCTGAACTTTTGGGGGCAGCTGAGGGAGATGTAGAAGGGGTTAGGCAGTAGAGGCAAGATGGCGAGTGAAGAAGTCAGGGGCAGGGAACAAAGGAACATGGAAAGGGCCTTCTGATGAGGTCAACTTCCTGCTTAACAAAAGTACTTATGGACACAAGCAGGAGACCCAATCAGACAGACACTTCCATACTCAGTGCTCCTAAGCAGGGGATCCAATAGTAAAACTAAAACAGACAAGTGGACAGAGGAGGTGCTAATCAATAATAGTGAGGAGAGCATGGACAGGGGAGGAGATAAGGAAAAGAAATTCCAGGGCTGGGGTTGTGGCTCAGCGTTAGAGTGCTCGCCTAGCACGTGTGTGGCCTGGGTGCGGTCCTCAGCACCACCTAAAAATAAACGCAGGCCGGGCATGGTGGCGCACGCCTGTAATCCCAGCACTTGGGAGGCTGAGGCAGGAGGATCACGAGTTCAAAGCCAGCCTCAGCAATGGCGAGGTACTTAGCAACTCAGTGAGACCCTGTCTCTAATAAAATACAAAAAAGGACTGGGGATGTGGCTCAGTAGTCCAGTGCCCCTGAGTTCAATCCCCTGTACCAAATAAATAAATAAATAAATAAACGCATTGTGTACAACTAAGGCAAATAAATAAATATAAAGAAGAAGAAGAAGAAGAAGAAGAAGAAAGAAGAAGAAGAAGAAGAAGAAGAAGAAATTCCAGAGACCATAAAAAGAATAGGCCAGGGGGCTGGGGCTGTAGCTCAGTGGCAGAGTGCTTGCCTAGTACATGTGAGGTACTGGGTTCAATCCTCAGCAGCACATAAAAATAAATAAATAAATAAAGGCATTCTGTCCATCTACAACTATAAAAAATAAGTAAAAAATAACTAGAAGAGGGCTAGGATTGTGGCTCAGTGGTAGAGCGTTCACCTAGCACATGTGTGGCCCGGGTTCAATCCTCAGCACCACGTAAAAATAAAGGCATTGTGAGCCGGGCGCGGTGGCGCACGCCTGTAATCCCAGCACTTTGGGAGGCTGAGGCAGGAGGATCGCGAGTTCAAAGCCAGCCTCAGCAATGGCGAGGCACTTAGCAACTCAGTGAGACCCTGTCTCTAAATAAAATACAAAAAAGGGCTGGGGATGTGGCCCAGTGGTCGAATGCCCCTGAGTTCAATCCCTGGTAACCACACACACAAAAATAAATAAATAAATAAATAAATAAATAAAGGCATTGTGTACAACTAAAACAAATAAATAAATATTAAAAAAAAAAAAAAAAAAAAAAGAAGAAGAAGAATAGGCCAAAACTTTCCCTTGGGATTCCCAGCTCTGGGGCCCCTTCTCTCCCGAGAAGTCTATCTCTGTTGCTTTTACAATAAACCTACTTCTTGTTTGCTATCTTTGTGTCCTGTTCTTAGATTCTTTGCTGAACCAGGCACCCTTAGATGGTAACAATACCTCATATATAAACCACAACATGAAGAGTACGTGGGTGTTTACTGTTCTAGTCTTCCCACTATTTTGTATGCCTGAATATTTTTCCTATATAAAAATTGGGGGATGGGGCTTGAATTTTGGATGTCTTTCTTGACTTTGCCTGATTTGGGGTTATGATTTTTTTTTAATATTTATTTATTTGTACACAATGCCTTTATTTTTATGTGGTGCTGAGGATCGAACCCAGGCCGCACACGTGCTAGGCAAGCACTCTACCTCTGAGCCACAACCCCAGCTCTGGGGTTATGATTTTTCATCTAGCCAAGTACAGTGGTGCACACCTGTAATCCCAGCGGTTCAGGTGGCTGAGGCAGGAGGATCTCAAATTCAAAGCCAGCCTCAGCAATTTAGCAAAACCCTGTCTCTAAACAAAATACAAGAAGGGGCTGTGGATGTAGCTCAGAGTTTAAGTGCCCCTGAGTTCAATCCCTGGTACAAATATACACATATTTCATCTGTATAATCCAATATGTAAAGTTCTCCAAGACACATTGCTAAGAAAAAAAGGCACGCTGCAGAACATTACATATGGTTAGAACCTCTTTATATAATGAATATGCCCACATATATATTCAAATTAATAGACAAAGAGATGGAAAGATACCCAGCAACTTGGCAACAATGGTTAACTGGAAAGGTGAGAGGTAATTTATGAGGGTGACGGGACAATGGTGAAGACAAACCTGCACTTTCTCAATACTGTTTCCTTTTCTTTCTTTTGGTACTGGGGATTGAACTCAGGGGCACTTGACCACTGGGCCACATCTCCAGCCCCTTTTTGTATTTTATTAGAGACAGGGTCTCACTGAGTTGCTAAGTGCCTCACCATTGCTGAGGCTGGCTTTGAACTCGCGATCCTCCTGCCTCAGCCTCCAAGCGCTGGGATTACAGGCATGCGCCACCACGCTGGGCTTAAAGATGAGTTTGATCCCCTTTAACGCACTTTGCAGCCCACTCTACTTTGTCAGAATGTGTTAAGTCATTCAATTTAACTCTCCATGCAAATAGTTCAGAGCCAGGGGCTACCTCTAGGCTTATCATTTCTATGGCCAAAGCCTTGACAAACGTCTCTGAAATATCAGTTCAAGCCAAGCACAGTGGCTCCAGAGACTGAGGCAGGAGGATCACAACTTCAAAGACAGCCTTAGCAATTTAGCAAGAACCTGTCTCAAAATAAAAAATAAAAAGGTATGGGAATGTGGCTCAGTGGTTAAGTGTCCCTAAGTTCAACTTCTGGTACCAAAAGGGGGTGGGTGGAAGAAATGAAATATCAGTTCAAGTAAGTGGCATGCTGCCTGCTTTACTGCATTCAGAGGTGTTGGTTATTTGAACTTTGGTAAACAGCTCATAAAGAAATACTTTGTGTTGGTTATTTGTTAACAGTCCAAAGATTACTTCAGTTTTAGTTAAGCCTATGATGACTACTAATTTTAAATTCAGAAAGAAACACACACTTTCTCTGGAGCTGGGATTGCCTATGAAATGCCACTAGGAAAGAATATAGATATAAATATAGAGATTTGTTATCAGATGATGCCTTTGCAGAAAACGAGGATATTATTACTGATAGTATCTAATATAAAAATTAGCTTGTTCTTTTTGATGCTTAAAAAGTTATGAACAATGATAGCCGGGCGCGGTGGCGTACGACTGTAATCCCAGCACTTGGGAGGCTGAGGCAGGAGGATCACGAGTTCAAAGCCAGCCTCAGCAATGGTGAGGCACTTAGCAACTCAGTGAGACCCTGTCTCTAATAAAATACAAAAAAGGGCTGGGGATGTGGCCCAGTGATCGAATGCCCCTGAGTTCAATCCCAGGTACCAAAAAAAAGTTATGAACAATGATATAATAATTTTATAATTATTACAACTGGTATTTTCATTTATGGACCAATAAAACAATTAGAGTTTGAGATACAATTGAATTACAACTACAGTTATTATGTATTGGGTAATAGTGGGCATATTAGGAACATGACTAAAATAATGGGCTCACATTTTAATGAGTACTTATTTGACATCATATACCTGTGACACAGAACTGAGGCCAAATAAACATGCTAATTTATTACAAAATTCTCCATTTTAAATCAACAGCAACAATTTAAAAACAAAAGACCCAGGGCAAGTGAGGCTGTGGGGAAAATGGAACTTTGCTATTTTCTCTGTAAACTGCTCCAGCCATTTTAAAAAGCATTCAGTACTGGGAATGAGGCTCAGTGTAGATTGAACTCTGGATGCATGAAGCTCCAGTTTCCATCCCCAGCATTGAAAAAAAAAAATTTTTTTTTCTCCATAAAAGTAAAACTACCTAGTAGAGCACAGTGATGCATGCCTGTAATCACAGAGCTTTAGGAGGCTAAGACAGGAGGATTATAAATTCAAGACCAGCCTCCGCAACATAGGAAGGCCCTAAGCAACTGAGCGGGACCCTGTCCCAAAAGAAAAAATAAAAATGTTGGGGCTGGGTGCGATGGCGCACGCCTGTAATCCCAGCACTTAGGAGGCTGAGGCAGGAAGATCGCGAGTTCAAAGCCAGCCTCAGCAGTGGCGAGGCACTTTACCAACTCAGTGAGATCCGGTCTCTAATAAAATATAAAAAAAAGGGCTGGGGATGTGGCCCAGTGGTCGAGTGCCCCTGAGTTCAATCCTTGGTACCAAAAAAAAAAAAAAGTGCTGGGGATGTGACTCAGTGGTAAAGTACCCCTGGTTTCAATCCCCAGTACCAATAAATAAATAAATATATAAATAAATTGGAAACTGAAATATCCAATAATTAAAGAAAAGTTAAGTAAATTAATGCACATCCACTAAAAATGATATTATGTGTGTGGGTATATATGTTGACTAGAACATATAACAACATTTACTCTGTCAATACTTACTGAACAAACTTTATTATCTGTGCTGAGGACAATGATGGTGAACAAGATGGGAAAAATGTTGTCCCCGGTGGAGCTTGTAGATAACAATGTAATATTCAGTAGAAATGATTTTACACAAAGTTCAGAAACGATGACTGCCAGTATGCAAAAATGAAATGGATAGGCCAAAGGACCAGAACACAGTAAGTGCAGGTGCAAACTGTGTTCCTTTGGGGTAGTGATAGCACTGGTGATTATTCCTCCTTTTCAGCATTTTCCAGTTGTCACTGATGTGTGTTTAAAAATTTTAAATGACATGAAATGCATAGAAACACCAAGAAATAATATTGTTAGATTTTAAAAACCCTAAAACAGTAAGTAGTATGGACCAGCTGCAAGAAACACTGCATTCAGATCATCAGGGATGGAAATCAATCCTTTGTAGAAAAAGGAAAGTATTTTGAGAGATAGTAGGATCTGTTTTCTTTTTTTTTTTTGGGGTGGGGTGGGGGGGTGGTACTGGAGATTTAGCCTAGAGCGCTCAACCCCTGAGCCACATCCCCAGACCTTTTTGTTTTTTATTTTGAGACAGGGTCTCGCTAAATTGCTCAGGTTGGCCTTGAACTTGGGGTGCTCCAGCCTCAGTCCAGTCTGAGTCCTTATTTTTTTTTTTTCTTTTTTCTTTTTTTTTTGGTACTGGGGGTTGAATTCAGGGGCACTCAACCACTGGGCCACATCCCCAGCCCTTTTTTATACTTTATTAGAGACAGGGTCTCACTGAGTTGCTAAGTGCCTCTCCATTGCTGAGGCTGGCTTTGAACCCATGATCTTCCTGCCTCAGCCTCCCAAGTGCTGGGCTTACAGGTGTGCACCACCGTGCCTGGCCAGTCTGAGTACTTTTAATATTTTGGAATCTGTTGGCTGAGTGGGGGAAAGCACTGCACAGGTCTTAGGAGTTGCCCAAGAGCTCCTGAAACTATTCCCTCCTTCACTGAGAGCCACTGGGCTCACGGCTGATTGCATACTGTATTGTATCATTATTGACTTTGCTCATGTCTGTTAATCAATAACCCCAGTGTGCTGTGCACAGTCTTAAAGTAATACAGGCTGTTTCCCTGTAGTGAGCATTGCTGGTTGCTGCCCAGCCTTCCTCCCACACCCTACCTTAATGGAGCTCAGAAGTTTCTCATCCTCCTCTGCAGTCCTGTGTCTCAGGGAAAGTGACCCCACCCCCAGCTCCAAGGACAATGAATCAATGTCCTATCCCTCTGAATAGTGATTGACTCTCTCTTCAGCCTGGGACTTTCCTCTGGTCATAACTGGTTCCAGCTGAGCTTGGGACAAGATTCAGATAGATGAATCTCTGGGGGAAGTTAGCCTTGGACTTCTGGTTGAGACATTTTCTTCCTCCTAGGAGTCACATGCACAGGAGGCTTCTGAGGTGCTGGTATCTTTCTGTTTCTTGGTGGTTACATGAATATTGGCTTTATAAAAAGTAACTGAGCATGGTGGCCCACACATTTAATCTCAGCTACTTGGGAGGCAGAGGCAGGAGGATCTCAAGTTTAAGGCCAGCCTGGGCAACTTAGTCTCAAAATGAAAAGGTGTGAGGATGGAGCTCAGTAGCAGAGCACACCTGGGTTCAATCCCCACTAACAGAGAGAGAGAAAGAGAGACACCACTAGAAAAGATAATCTCTTTCCTTTTCTGGCCTATCCACTACACAGATGTGAGTCCAGCAATTCTACAGCTATTTAAATATTTTGCCACCATGAGAACTGCAGGGAAGCAGAGCCGGAATCCCTGGGGTAAGCTGAGGCTGAAGCCTGCTTTCTTTCTGAACTTGGATTTTCATGAACCAATAAATGCCTATAAATTTTAAACCAGTTTGAGGGGCTGGGGTTGTGGCTCAGCGGTAGAGTGCTCCCCTAGCACGTGCACGGCCCGGGTTCGATCAAAAAAATTTTAAAACCAGTTTGAAATTTTCTGTCCCCCCCACCCCCCAGCAGATAGACATTGACATTGAATCTGATGCTTTTTTTTTTTTTTTTTTTTTTTACACTTTTTTTTGATTGCTGGGAATTGAACTCAGGGTTGCTCTATTGCTGAGCTACATCCCTAACCCTTTCTATTTTTTTTTATTTTGAGATAGAGTGTCACTAAATTGCCCAGGCTGGCTTTGAATTTAAGATCCTTCTGCCTCAGCCTCCCAAATCGCTGGGATTACTGACATGCAGCCTCACCCAGCTACTCTCTGGATACAGTCAGTGGCTGGGTGTAAAGGTTCCGCAGGACCCTTACCACGATTGTCCACCCTTGTTCTCCTTGCCCTCAAACTGTACCTTGTCTGGCTGATTTCCAGAGCCCTCTAACAGCTTCTCAATCTCCAACTGTTCACACATAGCTCTTGAGCTCTGACTGTGTGTCCCTTCCCTGTGTAAATTCCTCTGAAAGACTTCTCCAGGTGAGATCCCTTTCTGTCCTTCTGGAAGAAGGTGAAGCCCTCAGAGTGCATAATAGCTCAGTGCATCTCCTGCTGACATTAATCCATAAATGGTAGATTAATCTGGACCTTTCCCCGGAAGGACTCTTGTATTCTCGTAGGGATAGTTTTCCTAAGATGCCCTCCTGCCACTAATCTATGCACCGACATTTCTTGTCTACCCTTCAAGCCCATCTCTAAACCGCTCGATCTCCTGAAGCTTCTCCTGAGGTCACCAAGTAGCTGATGCCTCCCACATCGTCCTGATTCTCTCCACTGCACCTGAGGTAGCCCCTCTGCTGGCTGTTGTCCGTCCTGTCTGCATGGTACTCCTGCTTGGTCTTCCTTTTCTGTTCCAAAAGTCCCTTTTACACATTTGCCTACATGCCCCCTCTACACATACTCCAGTTCTGAAGTAGGAACGAATATGTCTTTGTTGGGTGTTTTTATCTGATCCCAGAAATAGATAGAACTTACATCTGACTTTCATCTAGCACAGTGACATGCAGTATGTGTTCCATAAACAATATTTGTTGATGTGAAGAACTGAATTGTCTCTCACTAAGGTATGATTTCTTATATGAATAACTCAGAAGTATTATTAATATTAATTTCTTGATATGACTCATATTACTGTTAAGAATGCTTTTTTTTTTTTTTTTTTTCTAGTACTGGGGGTTGAATCCAGGGGTATTTTACCACTGAGCTACATCCTCAGCCCTTTTATTTATTTATTTATTTATTTTTTGTGGTACCAGGGATTGAACTCATGGGCACTCGTCCACTGGGTCACATCCCCAGCCCTTTTTCGTATTTTATTTAGAGACAGGGTCTCACTGAGTTGCTAAGTGCCTCGCCATTGCTGAGGCTGGCTTTGAACTCTTGATCCTCCTGCCTCAGCCTCCCAAAGTGCTGGGTTATTTATTTTTAATATTTATTTATTTGCTTTAGTTGTTCACAATGTGTTTATTTTTACGTGGTGCTGAGAATCGGACCCGGGCTGCACACATGCTAGGCGAGCGCTGTACCACTGAGCCACAATCCCAGCCCCCCTTTTTATTTTATTTTGAGACAGGGTCTCAATATGTTGGCAAAGCTGGTCTTAAACTTGTGATCTTCCTGCCTCAGCCTCCTGAATAGCTAGGATTACAGGTGTGTGCCACCATGCCTGACTTCAAGAAGGCTCTGTATGCACTTCAGTGAGGAAAAAAACCCAAACATTCAAAGGCTACTCACCTGGCTTCCCAGCCATCTTCGGAACCCCACTGTCCGGCTTGCTTTGCATCACACTTGCTAATTGGAATCCCAGGAGACAGAAACCCCAGGTAGTTCAGCACACAGCCTGCTTGGGGAGCGTGGTCCTCACTCCCCCTCTGGATGGACCAGCCACAGGTGCCACACTAACCTGCAGGAGAAGGAGTCCATCTCCAGCGACTTAGGCTACCACGTCTACAAGAAGTTGTCTGGAAAACCGAAGGACGGCTAAAATGAGGAGCTGAGTTAATTATCCTCACCTATGGTTCCCAGGGCAACAACTCCCTCAGGATCCTGGGTAACAAGATCTGTTCAAACCCACATGGGAGATATCAGTTGCCTGTTGCCTGCAGCTGCCTAGCTGGATATGATTCATTGGGAATCTGCCTTTTGGGAACCAAATTAAAGCACCCACCAAAGACATATTAGTTCCTACTTGTGTGTCTTCAGGCCCCAAAGATACCCTAAAAATCCCCCAAGTAAGGACTTCCTGTTACATATGCATCCACTTCATGTGGAAGAATGTGATTTAAGCTGACACCAGAGAGGACTGACTGTGAGCAAACAGGAGGTAAGTAGAGGTTAAATACCCTTATCCAAAATGCTTGGGACTAGGAGAGTTTGGGATTTTTTTTTTTTTTAACCAGGGATTGAACTCAGGGATGCCTAACCACTGAGCCACTTTCCCAGCCCTTCCCAGCCCTTTTTATGTTTCATTTTGAGGCAGAGTCTGGCTAAATTGCTTCTTAGGTCCTCGATAAGTTGCTGAGGCTGGCTTCAAATTTGGGATCGTCCTGCCTCAGCCTCTTGAGACACTAGGATTACAGATGTGTGCTGAAATTTAGAATATTTGCATACACATAATGAAATATCATGGGTATAACACCCAAATCTAAACAAGAAATTAATTTATGTTTCATATACACCTTATATGCATAGCTTGAAGATAATTTTACACAATATTTTTAGTGTGCCTACATTTTGACTGTGACCCCATAGCATGAGGTCAGATGTGGAATTTTCCACTTGTGGCTCAAAAAATTTCAGATTTTGGAGCATTTTGGATTTTGTCTTTTCAGGTTAGGGAGGCTTCATATGTACTCTCCACATGCCTTTGATCACCTATTGGAGATCTCTTTCTTCAGGAAGCCAACACAAAGCAACTGGGAATTAAAGGTGGATATTAAAAGCACATCCATAGTCTTCATCAACTGTTGGTTATTGTTACTCTGATATGTGGCAAAAGACCTCTACTCTACTTGTTGGTGTTAGCAATTTGATCCTGCCCAGATTCAGATTCCTAATTCACAGGATTACAGCCACTCATGAGACTGGTTCACACAATTGCTTGCTTTTTGCTTTTGGAAACTAGAGGATTCTTTATGCTTTGTTTTGTTATTGTTGTTTGTGGTACTGGGGATTGATCCTAGGGGCACTTTACCACCAAGTCACATCCCCAGCCCTTTTTATTTTTTATTTCGAGATAGGGTCTTGCTAAATTGCTGACACTGGCCATGGATTTGCAATCTTCCTGCCTTAGCCTCCCAAACTGCTGGGATGTCAGGCACGAGCAACTGCACCTAGCTAGAGGACATTTTGTATAGGCCCACAGTCCTTTAGTGGCAGTTCTAAAATTTCAGGGTGTTTTGTCTCTGAAACCAAGTTTGATGCCTAAAGCCAGGTGGGGTGGTATACACCCATAATCCTAGTGTATAATACTTGGGAGACTGTGGCAGGAGGATCACAAATTCAAGTCCAGTCTGCATAATATAGCAAGACACTGTCTCCAAATAAAATAAAAAGAGCTGGGGGTGTGGCTCAGTAGTAGAACATCTGCCTAGCATGTATGATGCTCTGGGTTCAATCCCCAGTACTGAAAAAAAAAAAAGAAAAAAAAAAAAAGAAATTATCTTTGATGTCCAGACTAATTTGGCAACAAACTCTGGCTTGAACTTATAAAAGTAAATTTATGATATTTATTCTTTTTAGTATAAATAATAATATAGTTCACTGGGGACATAACTATATGTTTGATTATAGGGTGCCACCCCAGTCTTTCCTGGAGGCGTTATGTAATAATATACAGCACCATATTTCTGAAAACTTCTAAATGCCATAACTCATAACCCTAAATTTTCAAATAAAGGACTATGAACCTGTAAAATCAAACCTGTAGGCAATCAGCAGTTATCAGTTATTCACATGTCAAACTGCAGTTGTAGCACTTTTTTTTTTTTTTTGGTACCAGGGATTGAACTCAGGGGCACTCGACCCACTGGGCCACATCCCCAGCCCTTTTTTGTATTTTATTAGAGACAGGGTCTCACTGAGTTGCTAAGTGCCTCACCATTGCTGAGGCTGGCTTTGAACTCGTGATCCTCCTGCCTCAGCCTCTCAGGTGCTAGGATTACAGGCATGTAACACTGTACCCAGCCAGTTGTAGCACTTTTGTAAAACAGAGTCTGTTTTCCCTGGCTAAACATACAGTATATCTAACCTTAACCCTAATTGCATGTAGGTTTAGCGTTGTAGAAACTTGCAAAACCGCTATACACACCCCAAAATCCTGACACCATGAACTTGCGCTGGTCGGCTTATATTTACAGTGACTGCCCCTCCTTATGGGCAAAACAACTCCATTTCCTCCTACTGTTTTTCATATCAGTAAGAAAATAAGATTTGCCTAGGGCAAATGTCCTCAAGTTTTCTGAAAGTTTCCAGAGAAAACAATTCAGAAGACTGATTAAAAGGCAGACAACCAGCTCAATTTCTTTTGTGTATTTCTTTTAGTTGCTGAGGGCTTTGACTTTGTGACTCTTGCATGGTGTTACAATAGTAAGTTAATCTTTCAAATATCCAGGTCAGTCATAAATCATGATTTGGATCTTTCATTGAGCAAGAATACGTGCAAGATATAAGATGCAGCCAGGCATCCTCGCACGTGCCTGTAATCCCAGAGTTTTAGGGGGGCTGAGGCAGGAGGATTGCAAGTTCAAGACTAGACTGGGCAATTTAGAGAGACCCTACATTAATAAAATAATAAAATCAAATGAGCACAGTAGTGCACGTCTGTAATCCCAGCGACTGGAGAGGCTGAGGTTGGAGGACTACAAATTCAGGCCAGCCTCAGCAACTTAGTGAGGTTCTAAGAGATTTAAAATAAAAAGGTTAAAAAAAAATGGGCTGGGGATATAGCTCAGTGGTGAAGCACCCCTGAGTTCAACCCCTAGTACCAAAATGTAAAAAGATAAATAAAATAATAAAGTAAAAAAGACTGGGAATGTAGCTCAGTGGTAGAGTTGCCCAGGGTTCAACTCCAGTACCACAAAAGATGTGAGATACAGAACACCTGAAGTTTTCATGGAAGACAAATTTTTAGAATTTAATAAATAGTTAAGGTCTAAAGATATTTCTGTTGACCGTGTGGAGGTGTAGACATTTCTCTGTTGCCCTCTGTACCCAGAAAAATGAAATCTACTCAGTAATGTATGACTAATTGCTCACAGGCAAAACATGTATCAACAGGCTAAAGGACATTCCAAAGGAAACACATGACTCCGTGCTCATATCTGATGGAAGAAAAATAGAAAAGGAAATGCAGTAAGGTTCACAGTCTCATAACTTTTCCTCCTCAAACACCACATACTCTTTGATATTGGATCCCAGGACAGATTTGAAAATCCTTGCTTAAAGCACAGTTGTTAAGCTTAGCACTGAATTGTCTGTTTCTTCATGGATCTGGGTTGGCTTCTTTGCTAAATGAATTACAACTGGGAGGAATGTGACCTCTTTCCTGCCAGGGTTGATGTTTCAGCTACGCCAAACCTCCTGTAGCAGCCCCCACCTGGGCTATGGGGATAGACTTACCTGTTTCTGGGGGCTGGAATGTGCTTCCCTAAACCCCACACAAAGCTTGTTCCCACGTCTGGTGTGGTGGTGAATGCAGTAATCCCACACTCAGGAGGATTGAGAGTTCAAAGCCAGCCTCAGCAATTTTGCGAGGTGCTAAGCAACTAAGTGAGACACTAAGTAAGACCCTGTCTCTAAATAAAATACGAAATAGGGCTAGGGATGTGGCTCAGTAGTTAATGGGTCAATCCCCGGTAACAACAACAAAAAGCTTGTTCCCTCACTTCATACAGGCTTCTGCTCAGATGCTACTGTGTGTCAGAGAGGCCACCAACTACTCTACTAAAAAGAGCTCCACTGGAGAAACTTTTGGACATGGGTGGTGGTGGTGATAGTTGTGAGCCTACTTAAAGCTATTGAATTGTACACTGAAAACTGCTCACATAGTAAATTATGTATGTTTTACTACAATAAAAGCCAGAAAGTAAAAGAGCTCTACCCAGCTTGTTTCATCTCACTGGCTTCATCTTCCTACCTAGCACTTCATCAACACCCAACACTGTAGACTGACAGCCACGTCGACTGATCACATCACCCTAGCAGAAAGCAAGCTCGAGGAGACCAAGTGCTGCTTGGTTTTGCTCACTCCTGTATCTGTGATGGCTAGAACCGTGTCTGGAACACTGTAGATACTCCTAAAGATTCCTGAATGAATGGATGAAAACATGAAGGTGTGGTGGCACAAAGGTCTCAAAGTTTTGGTTTAACAGGGACAAGGTCCCTCCCCACCCCCAGACAGTGGTGTGTTGGAGGCACCTCCCTGGCCCAGGCTCAGATCCTGTGCATATCTCTTCCCAATTCCACGTTCAGTAATGTCATACTGAGACAGGGTTAAAGGACAGGTAGTCAGATAGATAGTGAATGGTCGGGTGTGTGTGTGTGTGGGGGTGGGGCTGGTTATCAAAGAAGAAGAAATGGAATGCTCACACCCCCAGAGCAGTTTCCCCTCTCAATCAGTTACCAACCCCTCAGGGGAATCTCTCCTCCCAACACAAGGAGTTGCTAATGAGCATCCCCTGGCGGTTGGTTCTTTTCCTGGCTGTTGGGCATACAGGCCAGATAAGAAGAGGAGGTGGCAGGGAGGAAAGGAAACCTGAGATCTACAAAGGGGCAAGACACCCCCCCCTCCCACGGATACCAATTCTGGGTCCCCTTCTCTCTGGACAAGTATATCTCTGTTCTGTCTCTGGAATAGAACTTGTTTTCTATGCTTGCCTTTGTGTTTCTTGGGTGTTTAATTTTCAACACCAGGGAAATGAGGACCCAATCCTGATTTCCAAGACCGGCATCAATACTGGAACTTGAAATCAGACATCAGGGTGATCAGCCAACCCACTGCCCAGGGAATGAAGGGTGTCCTGGGATTCAGGACTTTGGGGGCTAAAAATGGGAAAGGTCCTGGCACACCAGAACAAGTTGGTCACCCTACCAGATATGGGACAAGCTGGGCGTGGTGGCGCATGCCTGTAATCCCAGCACTTTGGGAGGCTGAGGCAAGGAGGATCACGAGTTCAAAGCCAGTCTCAGCAATGGCGAGGCACTTAGCAACTCAGTGAGACCCTGTCTCTAAATAAAATACAAAAAAGGGGCTGGGGATGTGACCCAGTGGTCGAGTGCCCCTGAGTTCAATCCCTTGTACCACACACACACACACACAAAAAAGAACAGATATGGGACAATTATTTAAACCTGGAAACTGGAGAAGTCTCCCAATTGGGGCTTTCCCCCTTGGAGAACTGGTTAGTACATATTGACCAGCACAGCACTCTGCTCAGGTTTGGTCCTCAGAAGTGCTACACTTTTTTTGTGCTACACTTTATTTTGCATGGGGAATGCAGTTTAGAATACTTAAAGTCATTCCTACAGCTTATCTCAATTTTATGAGAGTGCGCAGCAGATTCTGGCACAGATAAGATACCTGGGAAATTATCATCTCAATTTAAAAAGGATAAGTCGGCTCAATGGTAGAGTGTTTGCCTTGCATGTGCAAAGGTCCTGGTTCAATTCCTAGCACTGGGGGAAAAATAAGTTATGAGCCCAGCATTTACAAAGAACTTTAAAATTTAAATTAAACTGGGCATGGGGGCACATGCCTCTAATCTCAGTTACTTCAGAATCTGAAGGCATGAGGATCCCAAGTTTGAGGCTAGCATGAGCAACTTAGCAAGACCCTGATTCAAAATAAAAAAGGGTTGAAGGTATAAGTCCATGGTAGAGTGCCCCTGGGTTCAATCCCCAGGTCTGAAAAAAAAAAAAAAAAAAAAAGTTAAGAGATATGCTCTCCTAAAACTTTACAAATCAACCGTATTTACTTTTTTATTTAGCATCACCAAAATCAAAGTCAGTTCCAAATGGATATATAAACCTATACTATCTTAGAGTTGAAACTTACTTAGGAAATGCTACAAGTGGCATTTTTTTTTTTTTTTTTTTGAGGAAGAACTCCTGCTTATAACGCTAGAGCCCAAGCTGTGTCTTGCTCCAAATTCTGTGTCCTGTTTCACAGTTTCTCACAACAGTTATGGGCTCTTTTGTGTCAAATTTCGAATCTACATGACTGAAAGTATTCGTAGGGGTTTCTAGTGGGTATGTGTTTACAGAGGCAAAAATGATAAGGGAAACTGGCTCCTTTCACATGCATCCCATCAATCTGTAGATTTAAACACAAGGTTTTTTATTTTTCGAAAGGATAAAATCAGCCAGGCACAGTGGTGCATGCCTGTAATCCCAGTAGCTTGGGAGGCTGAGACAAGAAAATTGCAAGTTCAAAACCAGCCTCAGCAAAAAGCCAGGCAATAAACAACAATTCAGTGAGACCCTGTCTGTAAATAAAATATATAAAAAAAGAATATAAAAAAAAGTCTGGGAGAGCCGGGTGCGGTGGCGCACGCCTGTAATCCCAGCACTTTGGGAGGCTAAGGCAGGAGGATCGCAAGTTCAAAGCCAGCCTCAGCAATGGCGAGGCACTTAGCAGCTCAAAGCCAGCCTCAGCAATGGCAAGGCATTTAGCAACTCAGTGAGACCCTGTCTCTAAATAAAATACAAAAAAGGGCTGGGGATGTGGCCCAGTGGTCCAGTGCTACTGAGTTCAATCCCTAGTACCAAAAAAAAAAAAAAAAAAAAAGTCTGGGGCTGGGCGCGGTGGTGCACGCCTGTAATCCCAGCACTTTGGGAGGCTGAGGCAGGAGGATCAAGAGTTCAAAGCCAGCCTCAGAAATGGCAAGGCACTTAACTCAGTGAGACCCTGTATCTAAATAAAATACAAAAAAAGGCTGGGGATGTGGCCCAGTGGTTGAGTGCCCCTGAGTTCAATCTCTGGTATCAAACACACACACAAAAAACAAACAAACAAACAAAACACAACAAGGATGAAACCAGAATCCTAGATATAGTTTTTTACAATTCAAAAGTTAAAGAACAATTGTTGTTGTTGTTGTTGGTACTGGGGATTGAACTTGACCACTGGGCCACATCCACAGCCCTTTTTTGTATTTTATTAGAGACAGGGTCTCACTGAGTTGCTAAGTGCCTTGCCATTGCTGAGGCTGGCTTTGAACTCGCGATCCTCCTGCCTCAGCCTCCCAAGTGCTGGAATCACAGGCATGCGCTACCATGCTCCGTGAAAGCCATTGTTAATTAGGTTTCTTTAAGAAATGCTGTCAGAGCCAAGGGGAACTGACCCTTTCTCCAGGCATTTGTTTCTAAGGATAATGTTCTTATAATTTTCATTTTACCCCCAGGGCTGTTTTTGCCATCTCATTCCCCTCTTACATGGCCTCTTAACCTTTTTAAGGGGCATCATCTCTTTCCACATCCTCCATGTTATGCCATTCATAACTCTGGAAGACTATTTGAAAACTTATGGCCTCTGGGCAGGAGGAGACATATGTGGCCAGCATGTTAAGAATGCAAGGACCAAACAGGAGTGCCAGGAGGACCATGAGGAGGGGACAGGCCAGTGGTAGGAGCCAGAAACCCCAGCTCCAGATGTTGCTGCAGATGCTCCAAGAGTTAGCTAATTCTTGTCTCCTTTTGCAATTCGTTCTTTCAGTTGTTGAGCCATGTCTCTGACTATCCCTGACTGGTTTACATAAAGCAGCATTCTTCATTTAAGAAGAGGCAAAATCCTCCCTTTTCAGGTGTGATCATATCTAGTCCTGTTTGGTTTTCCAAGACTACTAATGCTAAGGAGGTTAATTGGTCTTGCATGGCCACTATATTTGGCTACTTGATCTATGTCATCAACCCTTTCTCGTGATTGTTGGTCATAGAAACTGGCCAATGAAGCAATGCCATTCCTGTTTCTATTCTAGCCCTAATTCCCAGACCAACTAGCAGCAGGATGAACTGGATGGCTCTTTTTTTTTTTTTTTTTTTTTTTAATATTTATCCATTTGCTTTAGTTGTACACAATGTGTTTATTTTTACGTGGTGCTGAGGATCGAACCCGGGCCGCACACGTGCCAGGCGAGTGCTCCACCGCTGAGCCACAATCCCAGCCCCTGGATGGCTCTTTTAGTTTGGGTATGTACTGCTAGAGGTACAATAAGTGTCTGGTTGTTGGGGACTATGTCTATTTGGGGGGTAAAGAAAGCCAAGACACAGGTTCCTTTCCATCCAGTTGGTAAGCATAAATAGGCATTTACTCCACATACCAAGTGAGGGTGACACCACATTGTGTTGGGCCATTTAAGATCATCAGTCCAGCCGGGTGCTGTGGCGCACGCCTGTAATCCCAGCACTTGGGAGGCTGAGGCAGGAGGATCGCGAGTTCAAAGCCAGCCTCAGCAACGGCGAGGCACTTAGCAACTCAGTGAAACCCTGTCTCTAATAAAATACAAAAAAAGGGCTGGGGATGTGGCCCAGGGGTCGCGTGCCCCTGAGTTCAATCCCTGGTACCAAAAAAAAAAAAAAAAAAAAGATCATCAGTCCATTTGTCTTCAATAGTTTGGAGGCTTCCCACCAGGATTGTTTTAAGTCTTTCCAATATTTACTGGTAATGCATTTGGGAGCCTTTTCAGATAGTACCACTCCTTGCAGAATAGGTCTTGTTAGAGAAGGGTCCAGGAGAGAGCCTTTGCTAGTCAAATTTGTTAGATGCCGGGCAGGGAGGCTGCACCTCCCAGGTAGGCCACACCTCCCCAGGTACTTTGTGAAAAGACTGCATCTCCCAGGTGCCTCAGGCTGGTCAGTGAACCTCGCCACTGCCTCCTGACCTCCGGCAGCCTATGGAAGCATGAACTCGCTCCAGGGGTGCCTCTGACCACCAGTTTGCTATTTAAGCCTGCCCCGGACTGAAACCACCCCTGTTCGCCCCTGTTCTCCCTTGTTCCTTGTTCTTGTTCTTCCCTTGCTCTCCACGTCTCCCTACCCTTCTGCACGGTCCCTAATTAACCCCCTTTTATTGAAATGGCGTTCCGGCCCTAGGTTAACTTTGTCTAACCTCTAACAAAATTGGTTAGGGGTGTTGGTGTGGCCAGGTACCAGGGAGCCTCCAGGGGTAAGCACAGCCAGCAGTCTTTTGCTAAATGGGGGTTTATATCATTGAGAAGGTGGTAAGTTGTGTTTAGGATCTGATATAGCTGAGGGCTTAAATCATGTGCCTTACTTGATTTGAGTCTAGCACTTACTTGGCATTTTAGGGTAAGTAGAGGTACAAAGGCACAGTGGCAAGTCTGTCATCCCTTTTATGTCTGGGGAAGCAGAATCTGGGGGAATAAGAACAAGTGGGGGAACACATTCCTCAGGAGGAAGGGCAGCCGATAAGGCCTGTTGGTCCTGTTGCATAGGTTTGTCCCTCATGGAGGTGAAAACTATGGGGGCCTGATTTGATACATGCATCAAGCTGATTGTTCCAGGAGGGAGAAAGGTATTGCTGACATGAACATAGTAGAAAAGGACTGCGACCCATTCTCCCAGGACTTAATAAGACACAAGTTATTACAAGAAGCAGCAGATGCCCTCTAATAGGCTTACCACACTTAAGTAAAATATGGCTAGAGCAACCCTCTGTATTCGATCCCAGTCGTTTGGAGGTGTTTCAGCTAGAAGTATGGAAAACAGCAAAGTCAGTAATATCACCATTCCAGTGAAACAGGGTTCCATTTGCAACCATAGCTCCCAGGTTCCCTTGTTGACTGACACTGCCTGCCCTCAATACACTTCACGCTTTCTTCTCATTCTGGGTTGGGGGTGAGGGCTGAAAGCACACGTGGCAATCTGGCAATCGCTAAGGCCTTAACATTCTTTTTCCTGATAATTACAAAACAGAAACACAGAATTTTGACACCCTCCTATGGACTTACTTACAACTAGATATAAGGTTTGCAGTAAATCATATTTTCCAAAATAATTACTGGAGATCCAGCAATGAATACTGGCATGTGCTTAGCCTACCATATCTCTGCCAGAAACAAAACAGTTTCTCTGGTGTGCCCTCCAGTAAAACTGTCACAGGAGAAGAGATGTCTCTGGAGAAGGGTCCAAGGAGTTCCCAGAGGAGAGGGGAAACTCATCTCAGCACCAGCAAGATTCTTGGCTTACGTGAGGAGAATTTCAGCATGAGTCAGACACAGGCATAGACAGAGGTTTATTTGGGAAGGTAGATGCACATTCGAGGGAGAATGTGGGCTGTCTCAGCAATGAGAAGCAGCGCTGCCTTGGGCTGGGGGTCCGATATACATGTTAGGGCTGTATCAGGGGCCTAGAGGTGAATCTGGGGTGGAGCTGCACCTTTTCGCACCAGTTTTCCCAGGATTTCCCTCATTTTACAAGGGCATTGACCAAGGGCGTGTTGCTCAGGATTTATACCCGTGTTTTCTACATCTCAGGTGCTTGTGGGTGTTTCTTTTAAGATTCAGTATTTCTCTCTCTTTATCCTAAATCTCTCTCTCAAGACCACCTTTCTCTTCTACTAGAGAAATGCAAGACAGTGAGTGAATCTCTTTTTTTTTTTTTTTTTTTTGTGGTACTGGGGATTGAACTCAGGGGCACTCGACCACTGGGTCACATCCCCAGACCTTTTTTGTATTTTATTAGAGACAGGGTCTCACTGAGTTGCTAAGTGCCTTGCCATTGCTGATGGCTGGCTTTGAACTCGCGATCCTCCTGCCTCAGCCTCCCAAAGTGCTGGGATTACAGGCGTGCGCCACCGCGCCTGGCTGACAGTGAGTGAATCTCGATCCAGCACCAGCCTGGACACCTCTCTCAATCCCAACCAGGCACCAAGCCATGACAATGCTTCTAGAAAGCCGGGCATGGTGGCGCACAACAGCAATCCCAGGATGAAGCAGAGGATCTCAAGTTCCAGGCCAACCTGGGTGGTTAGCAAGACTCAAGACCCAGTTTCAAAATAAAAAAATAGAAAGGGCTGGGGGATATTGCCCAGTGTTAGAGCATCCCTGGGTTCAATTCCCAGTACCAATAAAATAAAATAAAATAAAATAAATAAAAAATAAAAAAAGAAAACAAAGAAAGCAAATGCTTCAAGTGCACCTTTTCCAGCTCTTCTAGCTTACTCACCCTGGCCTGATCTATGCTGAAACAAACTGAATTTGCCCCCTCCCCACTACCCAATTAAAAACAAATTCCTCCTGCTGACAGTGCAGCCTGAAGGAGTCTGCAACCCTCCACCCTGCCAGGAACCAAAGAAGTAGATGAGCAGAGACTGCCCCCTCCCCAGGCCTGTGTGGCACAGGATACTACGTTTGCATATGCACATTTTCTGGCTTTTGTTTCACGATCTCTTCTATAAAAGTTCAGTTCACCTCAGGGATTTTGAAGATGGATAGCTTCCTTCAAAGCTGGCTTGAAGATAAGACCTATTTTCGCAAGCCTGGCCTCTTTCCCCCAAGGAATACTGGTGCTACCTGGTAACAATGCTGCCCTCTTCTCCGTGTAGCCAGAAGACCTATTTAAAACGTCCAGCTACTAATGTTACGAAAAGCTCGGTCTTTGTCCCTGATGCCAATCCAATAACAGGGACACAGCTTTGAGAAAAAGGAAAAAGAAGTTTTATTGCTTTACTATCAAAGAAGAAACACAGGGAACTCTTGTCCCAGAGGTTGTGATTCTGCCCATCAGGGGTGAGGTGGGGGTGGGGGCTAAAGGGGTGATTCAAAGGCTACATTCCAGGTGTGTCCTGATGGGGGTGGGGGAGTGGGGGATGGGAGTAGAATGGGGGAGGGGTGATACGGTGTCAAAATTCACTTGCTAATTTGGGACAGGGAGAGAGGAAAAAACAGGTCCATTTTAAAATAAGCCTCAGTGTCAGAGCAGCAAGGGCTATATTCAAAGAATGAAGTGGGCCATTGTTACACTTGGTGGAATGATCTCCAGAGTATATTCATAACAAAGAAACAAAACAAAAACAAACCCGTGTAGAGTTTTCTTTCCTTTTATTTATTTATTTATTTTGGTACCAGGGATTGAACTTGGGGGCACTTTACCACTGAGACACATCCCTATCCCTATTTTGTATTTTATTTAGAGACAGGGTCTCACTGAGTTGCTTAGTGCCTCGCGGTTGATGAGGCTGGCTTTGAACTCCAGATACTCCTGTCTCAGTCTCTCGAGCTGCTGTGATTACAGGCATGAGACACTGCGCCTGGCTTCCTTTTAAAATTTTTAAAATTCTGCTGGGGATCAAATCCGTGGCCTCTTTTAGGCTAGGCAAGCCTCTCCACTGAGCCACGCCCCAGCCCACCTTCCTGCTTTGAAAAGCAGTCCTCTGTACTGGTATAAAGGCTCTGGTGCTCAGCGGACACTGAGATCACACCTCTTTCCCAGACGTTGTGCTCATTTTCTTTTCCATTTCTTCCATTAGACCACGAACTCCTTGTGGGGAGGGGACATGTTTGTTCACATTCGTATCCTAGCACGTGACTTGGATCAAAATGCTCAATCACTAAGAGCTGGTGGAATAAACTAATTATTATTGTTTTTTTAAATATTTATTTGTTTACTTTAGTTGTACACAATGCAATCCATTTATGTTTATGTGGTGCTGCCGGGCCGCGCACGTGCAAGGCGAGCGCTTTGCCCCTGAGCCACAACCCCAGCCCCTAAACTAATTATTTTAAAAAAGACAAAAACACAGTGCTTGCCCCGTGCGGTGGCGCACGCCTGTAAATACCAGCACTTGGGAGGCTGAGGCAGGAGGATCATGAGTTCAAAGCCAGCCTCAGCAATGGCGAGGCACTTAGCAACTCAGTGAGGCCCTGTCTCTAATAAAACACACACACACACACACACACACACACACACACACACACACGGGATGGGAATGTGGCCCAGTGTTCGAGTGCCCCTGAGTTTAATCCCTGTACCAAAACAATAACAACAACAAACCAGTGCTCAACAGTTTCCTTGTCTTGATTAAAATTACCAAGCCAACTCTTTAACATAAAAACAGATCTGTCAAGGGTGTGGGTCACTTCCTACCATTTTTAAGTAGTTTTTTTTTTTTTTTTTTTTTTAAATCAAGAGGAGCCAGAGGTTAAAAAGTCATGAAATTAACCACACACACCACATAAATATCCACTTTGGAAGACCCAAACAAAACCCATTTACAAGCTCTGGCTCATCATCTTGATAGCTACTTGCGCTAATCCTGTAATTTATGTCTACTAAACACTGTTATTTTCCTTCTTGGGGCATTAGGCAACTTCAGAAAGAATTCCAGAAAAATTTCAACACCACTGACACTCATGATTATTAATATTATTAATGCTTTTTTTTTTTTTTTTATGATTAGTCTTCCACATGCTGTGTCTGATCATAGCAAGGAATGTGTTATAGGATTGCAGCCAAATGCAGCCAGGGGTGCTCTCCGCAGGGAGTCTCCCGCCTTCTTGGTGCAAACCCGCTTCCCAACCCCCTGGGGATTTCCCTCCTTTTCCAGCTGCCTTTGGAATTCCTTCTGTTTTCAGGTGCCTTGTCACTCACTGACAGCACCCCTAGGGCTGGATGAGGGAGGTGTCTGCCTGCCCAGGCTCCCTACAGTCCAGTTTCTTTGATCCCAGTCCCATTCTCTGGGTGGAGCAGTGGATATTAATAACGCCCATCTCCAGCCCAGCCCATTTCCTTCCAACCTCTACTAGCTCCAAGAAATAATTACCCTAGTCAGGCCTGAGAAAGGAAAGGTCTCTATTCTCCCTGGAAAAGGAAGGAATCTCACTACTCTTTTGGTTTTCCAAATATCCTCTTTAGCATCTCTGGGGCTCTTGGCTGCTTCCTGCAGCAGTTCTCAAAGTTTAATCTACGTAAGAATCATCTGTGGATTGGGTCAAAGATGCAGATGTTCCTACAGCCTCACGTTTGTTAGTCCCGACGTTTGCAGGGTTAAACAGCACTCCTGGGACTTCATTGATTTTCTACCTTTTTGTATCACTTGCACTTTTTACCTTGGATCATCAGAATGATACAGAGAAAATTCTCTTAAACGTTATTTAAAACTCTAAGGGTGCCAGGTGTGGTGGTGTCTACCTGTAATCCCAGCAGCTCTGGAGGCTGAGGCAGGAGGATTTCGAGTTTGAGATCAGCCTCAGCAGTTTAGTGAGGCTCTCAGCAATTTAGTAAGACCCTGTCTCAATATAAAAAATAAAAAGGGCTGAGATGTAGCTCAGAGGTAAAGTGTTAGAAAATGCTGAACAAAGTTAACTTAGCCGGGAACACCATGTTAGTGAAATAAAAGGCTTTATTGGGGTGCCACGTGGGCAAGGGTAGGGAAAGGAAGGGAAGGGAAGGTGGATAGGGAAGGGACAAACGAGAACAGGGACAGGCAAGAACAGAGAGCGGTTTCAGTCCGGGGCTGGCTTAAATAGCAGACTGCTGGTCAGGGAGACCCCTGGGGGCGAGTGTCTCCATAGGCTGCCGGAGGTCAGGGGGGCAGCGGTGAGGGCACCTGGGAAAGGTAGTCTTTTACCTGGGAGGTGTGGCCTTCTTCGTCCCTGCCCGGAATCCAACATAAAGTACACCTGGGTTAAATTTCTGGTACCAAAACCAAAGACCCCACTAGGGCTGTTCTTGCTTTCACAAAACTATGAGCATAGTTTGGCAGGGACCCCTCATTGGAAGCATCCTTAGAGCAGATTGCCAGGTAGAGACCCCTGACCCACCCAAGCAGGAGACAGGTGTTCTCCTCCCTCCCCTCTCCCAGGGCTGGGCACACACCTGGTTAGGATTCTACAGTCAGTGCCTCCGAGGGAGCCAAAAGGGCAGAGGGCTGAGAAGTCCATCTCTCTTTCTCTCCTTCCTCCACCTCGTTTCACACGGAATTGTCCCATTGGATATCAAAGTGTTAGGGGACAGACAGATGTGAATGGTGGGAACATGAGGTTAAGAGAATAATTCTATAAAATGGGCCCACTGTGCTGATCCTCACGTGCTTTCTTTTCCAAGAAGCAATTTACCTACCGCCCCACCTGGCCTCAGTGGACAGGATATGTCACATTCCTCAGCAAACTACCTGTTCACTGCAGGAGAAATGCAGACCCAAGGTAAATTCAATGGGAGGAACCTAGGAAATTTTTGTGACCAGAACCTGAAACTCTGGGAGATAAGGACAATTCCTCCCAACCATAAAATCTGTAAGAATATATGGTTAAGAATCCAATTAGGGCCAGGCGTGGTGGCGCACGCCTGTATTCCCAGCACTTGGGAGGCTGAGGCTGGAGGATCGCGAGTTCAAAGCCAGCCTCAGCAATGGCGAGGCACTTAGCATCTCAGTGAGGCCCTGTCTCTAATAAAATACAAAAAAGGGCTGGGGATGTGGCCCAGTGGTCGAGTGCCCCTGAGTTCAATCCCTGGTACCAAAAAAAAAAAAAAAAAAAAAAAAAAAAAAGAATCCAATTAGAGGGGCTGAGGTTGTGGCTCAGCGGTAGAGCGCTTGCCTAGCACGTGCAAGGCCCTGAGTTTGATCCTCAGCACCACATATAAATAAATAAAATAAAGATATTGTGTCCAACTACAACTAAAAAATAAATATTAAAAAAAAAAAAAAAAAAAAAGAATCCATGGGGCTGGGATTGTGGCTCAGCCGTAGAGCACTCGCCTAGCATGTGCGGAGCCCAGGTTCAATCCTCAGCACCATGTAAAAATAAACGCATTGTGTACAACTAAAAGCAAAATAAATAAATATTAAAAAAAAACACATTGTGTACAACTAAAGCAAATAAATAAATATTAAAAAAAAAAAGAATCCAATTAGATAATCCCAGAGGCTCAGGAGGCTGAGGCAGGAGGATTGTGAGTTCAAAACCAGCCTCAGAAAATTAGTGAGGCACTTAGCAACTCAGTGAGACCCTGTCTCTAAATAAAATATTAAAAAGGGCTGGGAATGTGGGTCAGTGGTTAAGCACCATTGGGTTCAATCCCCAGTACCAAAAAAAAAAAAAAAAAAAAAGAATCTCATTAGAACCTGTCAGCATGGGCCAAGGTGACCTAGAGTTGCCATGACAGTGGGGACTGAAAGTGTGATGTCACCCTTCTGTCAGTCAAAAGTCAAGAGGTGGACCTGGGTGGGACTCTGGAAACTTCTGTGGGATCCCCAATAAAACTGGAGTGCAGGAAATGTATGCCATCCCTCTCCTGAGAGGACCTGCTGTCTCCCTTGAGAGTGTTCCCTTCCCTTTTTCCTGTACCTTCAATAAATTCATGCCTGTTGACATGTCTGAAATTTTTCTGACTTGGTTGAAAGAATCAGGATTTGAAGGTGGTGGTGTGTTGTATTGGCATTGCCTCAGTTTCTAGGAAGGTCCCAGCTCCATAACAAAAGGATGGCTATTGGATCTGGAAGAGGCAAACCCCTGCAAGAAGTGCACAAAATTAGGTGGAAAAAAAAAAAAGTTGGAAGCCCAAAGGGAGAGAGGTTCCTTAGCCTATCCCATCCCTGGGATTGCAGGCCTGGATCACCGTCACTGCTTGGTAGGACACTTTAAACTCTTGAGTGCTGGGGGAGCCAGGCGAGGTTGTGCCTGGGGAGGTTGAAGAAGGAGAATCGCAAATTCAAGGACAGCCTCAGCAACTCAGAGCCTGTCTCAAAATAAAATTAAAAAGGGCTGGGGATGTGACTCAGAGGTAGAACACCCCTGGGTTCAATCCCCAATACCAAAAAAAAAAAAAAAAAGAAAAAAAGTTGGGGGGCAATCTCAAAAGAGAGACACCCTTAGGGCAAAGCAAGGAATACACACACATTCAAGGGAGAATGCTGGTGTCTCCAGAGGGAGAGACAGCAACCCATTGTTGTGAGCTGCTGATATTTATATAAGGCAGGTGCTGGGAGCTGGACAAGAGGTGGAGGCAGCGGAGCTATACGATTTTGCTCCAGTTTTCCCTTTTCTTGCACATTTCCCTCAATTAACAATGAATGGGTCAAGGGCATGTTGCTCAAGATTTACAACTGTGAGCTGGGCGAGGTGGCGCATGCCTGTAATCCCAGCAGCTCGGGAGGATGAGGCAGGAGGATCACAAGTTCAAATCCAACCTCAGCAAAAGCGAGGTGCTAAGCAACTCAGTGAGACCGTGTCTCTAAATAAAATACAAAATAGGAGCAGGGCGCAGTGGCGCACGCCTATACTCCCAGCACTTGGGAGGCTGAGGCAGGAGGATCGTGAGTTCAAAGCCATTCAAAGCCAGCCTCAGCAATGGCGAGGCACTTTAACAACTCAGTGAGACCCTGCCTCTGATAAAATACAAAAAAGGGCTGGGAATGTGGCCCAGTGGTCGAGTGCCCCTGAGTTCAACCCCCGTACCAAAAAAAAAAAAAAAAAAGATTTACGACAGAGCTTTATGTATCTCAGTGGCACCTGGGTGTTTCCTGGGTGCACCTATCATTTTTTAAAAAATATTTTTTTATTTGCTTTAGTTGTACACAATGCGTTTATTTTTACGTGGTGCTGAGGATCGAACCTGGGCCGCACACGTGCTAGGCGAGCGCTCTACCGCTGAGCCACAACCCCAGCCCACCTATCATTTTTTTAAAGAAAAAAATTTCCCCACAATACCTTTATTCTATTTATTTATTTATATGTAACACTGGGGATTGAACCCAGGGCTTCACATGTGCTAGGCAAGCACTCTACTGCTGAGCTATATCCTCAGCCCTCTTGCTAACATCTTTGGAGTTGGGTCTATTTGGAGTTTATTTGGATAACACTAGTAAAAAATAATTAGAACCCATTCACTTGATGTTTTGGGAGCTCTAACTGTGTGCAAAGACCTGTGCTAGATGCTGAGGTTTCAGCAGTAAACAAGGGAGACAGCCCTGTCCTCCTGGAGCACTTACCCAACAGAAGGAATGAATGGCTCACTGGTTGATTCCCACTGTGATTGATGATGGGAAGACCAGCTGCCAGGTGCTGAGAATATGGAATAATCAAAGACGTCCAGGTAGATGCTGAGCGTGAAACAGCCTGAATGTGGGCGTACGCCCTGAAATTGAGAGCAACTTCCTTGTGCTGAGAGGGAAGCTGAGGGGCTGGTCCCCCCATAGACTGACAGAGGTCAAGGAAGCTTACCCCCTCCCCAGAACTGTCTGTACATTTCTTTTTCTTTTTTTTTTTTTTTTTTTGTGGTACCAGGGGTTGAACTCAGGGGCACTCGACCACTGGGTCACATCCCCAGCCCTTTTTTGTATTTTATTTAGAGACAGGGTCTCACTGAGTTGCTAAGTGCCTCGCCATTGCTGAGGCTGGCTTTGAACTCGCGATCCTCCTGCCTCAGCCTCCCAAAGTGCTGGGATTACAGGCGTGCGCCACCGCGCCCGGCCTAAGGCTGGCTTTGAACTCGTGATTCTCCTGCCTTAGCCTCCCAAACTGCTGGGATTACAGGTGTGCACCAGGATGCCTGGCATGATAGCTGAATTTAAACTTCCAATGTGCTGTCCCTGAATGCAGAGCTGGGAAGAGATGCACAACAGCTGGATGAGCTGGCTCCACTGAAGGCGTTCTAACAATTATTCTTTATTTTAAATATTTTTATTTGTAGATGGACACAATACCTTTATTTATTTTTATGTGGTGCTGAGGATTGAACCCAGTGCCTCATGCATACCAGGCAAGTTCTCCACCACTGACTGAGCCACAAACCCAGCCTCCAAACACTTTTTTTTTTTTTTTTTTTGGTACCAGGGATTGAACTCAGGGGCACTCGACCACTGGGCCACATCCCCAGCCCTTTTTTGTATTTTATTAGAGACAGGGTCTCACTAAGTTGCTAAGTGCCTTGCCATGGCTGAGGCTGGCTTTGAACTCATGATCCTCCTGCCTCAGCCTCCCAAGTGCTGGGAATACAGGCGTGCGCCACCATGCCCAGCTCACTTACTCTTTAAAGCAAAATTTCAGACACCTGCCAACATTCCTGCAAAACCCAAATCCCAAGAAGATGTAGTTCAAAGGGTAAAGTGTTCAGAAAAAACGAAACCAAACCAACTAGGTTTAGTGAAAATGGAACTTCTGAAACTCTAAGTTTCTTCTAACTTCCTTCAAAGCTGACTTTGAGGGCTGGGGTTGTGGCTCAGCAGCAGAGCGCTCGCCTTGCACGTGTGCGGGCCCGGGTTTGATCCTCAGCACCACGTAAACATGAATGCATTGCATTGTGTACAACTAAAGTAAATAAATAATTTAAAAAAAAGAAAAAAAAAAAAGCTGACTTTGAATAAAACCTATTTTTCTACCAATTTGACTCCAGATATTTCCGGGGCAGTGAGTATTTATAGCTCAGGCTTTTACCCAGGGAAGGATTGGTGCCACCCTGTAACAAGTGGAGCAGGGGCCAGCAAGGCTCTCTGAGAATGTTTTTCAGAGTAAACTAAACATGACACCAGCAGAAAAGTGGGGCATAAGGACCAACATGGAAACAACACTGGCCAAGTCTCAAAGCCACATGAAATAGCCCAGCAATTTAGGGATCTGGGAATATGGGACTGTTGGAGCCAAAGTGCAGAGTATGAGCAGGGAGAAGAGCGTAATTGCACTGCACTGTCTGGGCAGAGTCAAGGCAGAAGAGCTCACTTTTCCTGCTTGGACTTGGTCCCATCTGACCTGTCCCTCTAAGGTTTTGCAGACAACAGAAAATATTTGCCCTTTCGAAAATCTACTCTGGATGATGAGCTGAGGGAAAAGGAAGATGGAGGCAAGAAAGCTTCTGCAGCTGGGTGTGGTGGGGACACTCCCAGTGATTTGGGAGGCTGAAGCAGAAGGATTCCAAGTTTGAGGCCAGACTTAGCAACTTAGCAAGACCCTGTCTTAAGGGCTGGGGATACAGCTCAGTTGGTAGAGTGCTTGCCTCACATGCACAAGGCGCTGGGTTCAATCCCTAGCACCACACACACACACACACACACACACAAGCAAGCTTCTGCAGTAGTATAGATGAGAAATGATGAGGCCCTCCACTGGCAATGGTCAATTTGAGGACAGTTTGGTGAAACATTTGAGGGGATTGCTGAGGAATTGGCAAGAATGGCACGCATGCTAGTCATTCATACATCAATTCATGTGCATACACCCTGGACAGTTTGCATAGCTGTTGGTGGCATCATTCACATCACATCATAGTTATTGTCAGCCTTCTGGATAGTCGCACTTTGAGTTGTGCAGTGCACAGCTTGGGCATCCTTATCTAGAAATCCTGAGTCTAAACTTACCTGTTTCTATTACTTTTTTTTTTTTTTTAAATATTTATTTATTTGCTTTTAGTTGTACACAATGCGTTTTTTACATGGTGCTGAGGTTCGAACCCGGGCCATGCACATGCTAGGCGAGCGCTCTACCGCTGAGCCACAACCCCAGCCCCTGTTTCTATTACTTTTGAAACTTGGAGATTTTGGGGTTTATTTAAGCCACTTCCTTTGGGGAAAAAAATCTCAATAACATTACAGATGGGGGATCCAAGATGGCGGATTAGAGGAAGCTGCACTTCAGGACAGCTCCGTGGAAAGAATCCAACAAAGCAGATAAATTGCCTTTCATCATATATATATGGACTGAAAATACCGATCTCCTGGATGGTTTGATTACCACTACCAGAGAGAGAAAGAGACAAGCTGTCTGTAGCGGCTGGAGCCGCGAGGCTCCTGCAAAACCGCCTGGGTGGTGCACAGGCCGGGCGAAACAAAGTCAGTGTGGGGAGACCGCGCTACTGCTGCAACCCCAGCCAAACTCACGGCACACCAGCGTGAAACCGGCGATAAAGGCGGGATTGGTGCTGGGGAACCACGGGAGACCGCGGGTCCACACACCAGTTCGGAGCCACACTCCACCTGACGCGACCCTCAGTAGTGGGGCCCCGGACAGAGCGGCGCAGAGATCTGCGATCAGCAAACAGGGGCAGAGTGGAGCGGGCTACAGTCTGAAGCAGGGCTGTCTGCACTACAGTCACAGGTGTGGCTTCCCGGTGCGATCGGCAAGGATACGGGAGTCTGCGGAGCTGCTGTTGACTGGAAGGAGAGCACCGCCATCTTTGAAAGCTGCAGGGGCTGGTCCTGACAAAGGGGAGGAGACGGAGAGCGACTGCTGCATCCATCCAGGGACTCTCCAGCTCTCTGAAGACAACGCACAATTGGGTGAGACTTGGGTGGTCAGCAGGGGAAGGCGTTTCTGAGGCTGGCGCAGCGGCCACATGGGGCTGCAACTGTGGGTGGGCTTGGGGAGGGGGTGCCTTCTGGAAGGTCCCCTTCCCGGCGCCATTCATCTGCTGACACACACGGTCCCCCTGGGCCACTCCTTCACTGAACCATGCAGCCGCTGGCCTAGGATGCAGCCTTGATTTCACTGACAGGATCACAGACTGTGATCCAATAGCAATTGGTTTGAACTGGAAAGGAAAAAAAGAGGGGGGCTTCCCAGGGCCCGTTTTGTCTGAGACTTGGGGTTTGACTTTTTTTTTTCCCTTTCTTTTTATTGGTCTGCTTGATTTTTTGGATTGCAGGGAGGGTTTTTTTTTGTTTGTTTGTTTGTATGTTTGTTTGTTTTTGTTTATTTTTCTTTTTCTTTTTTTGGCTTTGTTTTGTTCTGCTTTTTTTTTTTCCTTCCGCATTGATTGTTAGTGTGTTTATTTGCTTCCGCTCCTTTTTTCTTTCATTCTTTTCCTCCTTCTCACCCTTGTATCTTTTCTTCCTCCTTCATCTTTCATGTTTACATCCTGCCAGTGCATACTAAACAGAGGCAAAAACAAGTTATACGCAAAACTTGGGATTTCTAGAACCGGCGCAATTGAACTGGGTAGCAAAGTGGTGTTATATATAGTTTACTCTCTATTTCCTTGATTCTCTCTCTCCTCTCTCTTACACCAATTCCTACTCTTTATCATTTTTTTTTCCTTTTCCAACTTACTATATATATAAATTGATCTTTTTACCTAATTGTCAACCCCATTCTCTTTCTTCCATCGTCTACTGATACTAAACCACTTCCACTAAACCATTTCAATAGATATCTCTTTTCTTACTTTCCAAGAAAGAACAATTCAAGACACTTCCTTCTTCCTAAACATAACACCTCTGTATCCAATACTTGAAGCTATAAAACCCTATCAGAAACGTACAGAGTAAATTGGAAATAATATCTGGGTTAACAAAATCTGTACATTGTGACCAAACTTGGATTTTCTGAATAGAAAGTGTTAGGTTTTAAAAGTATAAAGGAATTATAAGGTGATCTGATAGCATTGTACTACAGGAACAACATAAGGCTTTAAGGTAAAATCGAAACAGTCAAGGTCCCACAGTGCAGGAAGAATAGACACACAAGCAACATGAAAAAACAAGGAAAGAAAATGACACAAACAAATCAAGATACCTCATCGGTAGATGTCATGGCAAGCACAGTTGGTCAAATGCCAGAGATGGAATTTAGAAATTACATATGCCAAATGTTTATGGAACTTAAGAATGAACTAAAAAATGAGATGAGGGAGCAGGTACAGGAGGCAAAAGATCATTTTGACAAAGAACTCCAAAAACAAATACAGGAAGTAAAAGATTACTTCAATAGGGAAATAGAGGCTCTAAAGAGAATCCAAACAGAAATTCCAGAAATGAAAGAAGCAATAAACCAAAATAAAAGCTCAATTGAAAACATCTCCAACGGAATAGACCACCTGGAAGATAGAACCTCAGACAATGAAGACAAAATATATGTCCTAGAGAAGAATTTAAACCATACAGCAAAACTTGTTAGTAATCATGAACATAACATCCAAGAATTATGGGACAGCATAAAAAGACCAAACTTAAGAGTGATCGGCGTAGAGGAAGGGGCAGAGTTTCAAGCCAAAGGAATGAGTAATCTATTTAATGAAATAATTACAGAAAATTTTCCAAGCTTGAGGAATGAAATGGAAAACCAAGTTCAAGAGGCATACCGAACACCAAACAAACAAAATCTCAACAGATCCACACCTAGACACATTATAATGAAAATGCCTAATACACTGAGCAAGGAGAGAATACTAAAAGCCACAAGAGAAAGGAAGCAAATTACATATAGGGGGAAACCAATCAGACTATGTTCAGATTTTTCAACCCAGACCTTAAAAGCAAGAAGATCCTGGAATAGCATATTTCAAGCTCTGAAAGAAAAGGGATGTCAACCAAGAATCTTATATCCAGCAAAACTGAGCTTTAGATTCGAAGATGAAATAAAAACCTTCCACGACAAGCAAAAGTTAAAAGATTTCACAACTCGAAAGCCAGCACTTCTGAGCATCCTGGGCAACATTTTTCATGAAGAAGAAGAGAAAGATGATAACAAAAATCAACAAAGGGAGATATTAAACTAAAGGAAATACCAACCAGAAGAGAAACCAAATCAAGCTAAAGACCATAATTCAAATAAAAATGGATGGGAATAAAAATCACATCTCAATAATAACCCTGAATGTTAATGGCCTAAACTCGCCAATCAAAAGACACAGATTATCAGAATGGATTAAAAGAAATGACCCAACAATTTGCTGTCTCCAAGAAAACACACCTCATAGAAAAAGACATCAACAGACTGAAAGTGAAAGGCTGGGAAAAGTCTTATCACTCACATGGCCGGCGGAAGCAAGCAGGGGTTTCCATTCTCATATCAAATAAGGTAGACTTCAAACCAAAATTAATCAAGAGGGACAAAGATGGATATTTCTTATTACTTAAGGGAACCATCCATCAACAGGATATAACAATCATAAATCTGTATGCCCCAAATAATGGAGCACCTACATTCATCAAACAAACGCTTCTTAAGTTCAAGAGTAAAATAGACCACAACACAGTTATTCTAGGGGACTTCAACACACCTCTCTCACCAATGGATAGATCATCCAAACAAAAGCTAAACAAAGAAACTTTAAGCCTCCTCAAAACAATTAACAATTTAGACCTAACTGACATATATAGAATATTTCATCCCTCAGTAAACGAATACACATTTTTCTCAGCAGCACATGGCTCCTTCTCCAAAATAGACCATATATTATGTCACAAGGCAACTCTCAGCAAATATAAAAAAATAGAGATACTACCCTGCATGCTATTGGACCATAAAGGGATGAAATTGGAAATCAACGACAAAACAAGGAATAAGAAAAACTACTCCATCAACTGGAAGCTAAACAACATGCTACTGAATGAACAAGGGGTTGAAGAAGACATCAAAGAGGAGATCAAAAAATTCCTAGAGGTAAATGAGAACACAGATATATAGAAATCTCTGGGACACTATGAAGGCAGTAGTAAGAGGAAAATTCATTGCACTGAGTTCATTCCTTAAGAGGAAAAAAAACCAAGCCGGGCGCGGTGGCGCACGCCTGTAATCCCAGCACTTTGGGAGGCTGAGGCAGGAGGATCGCGAGTTCAAAGCCAGCCTCAGCAATGGCGAGGCACTTAGCAACTCAGTGAGACCCTGTCTCTAATAAAATACAAAAAATGGGCTGGGGATGTGGCCCAGCGGTCTAGTGCCGCTGAGTTCAATCCCCGGTACCAAAAAAAAAAAAAAAAAAAAAAAAAAAAAAAAGCCAGCCTCAGCAATGGTAAGGCACTTAGCAACTCAGTGAGACCCTGTCTCCAAATAAAATACAAAAAAGGGCTGGGGATATGGCCCAGTGGGTGAGTGCCCCTGAGTTCAATCCCTGGTACCACAAAAAAAAAAAAAAAAAAAAAAAAAAAAGAGGAAAAAAAACCAACAAATAAATGACTTAACATCACACCTCAAAGCATTAGAAAAAGAAGAACAGACCAACATCAAGAGCAGTAGAAGACAGGAAATAATTAAAATCAGAGCAGAAATTAATGAAATCGAGACTAAGGAAACAATTCAAAGAATTGACAAAACTAAAAGTTGGTTCTTTGAAAAAATAAACAAAATTGACAGACCCTTAGCGATGCTAACGAAAAGAAGAAGAGAAAAAACTCAAATTACTAACATTCGTGATGAAAAAGGGAATATCACAACAAACACCTCAGATATACAGAATATAGTTAGAAATTACTTTGAAAACTTGTACTCTAATAAAATAGAAAATACTGAATGCATTGACAGATTTCTAGAGTCATATGATTTGCCTAAACTGGATGTGGAGGCTATACATAATTTAAATAGATCAATTACAAGCGAAGAAATAGAAGATGTCATCAAAAAGCTACCAACAAGGAAAAGTCCAGGACCTGATGGGTTTACAGCCGAGTTCTATAAGACTTTCAAAGAAGAACTAATACCAATGCTCTTCAAACTATTTCAAGAAATAGAAAAAGAGGGAGCTCTTCCAGACTCTTTCTATGAGGCCAATATTACATTAATTCCAAAGCCAGGCAAAGACACATCCAAAAAAGAAAACTTCAGGCCCATATCTTTAATGAACATAGATGCAAAAATCCTCAACAAAATCCTGGCAAATCGGATACAAAAACATATCAAAAAGATAGTGCACCACGATCAAGTGGGGTTTATCCCAGGGATGCAAGGCTGGTTCAATATTCGGAAATCAATAAACATAATACATCACATCAATAGACTTAAAGACAAAAATCATATGATCATCTCAATTGACGCAGAAAAAGCATTTGACAAAATACAACACCCCTTTATGTTCAAAACACTAGAAAAACTAGGAATATCAGGAACATATCTTAACATAATAAAAGCTATTTATGCAAGGCCCCGAGCTAACATTATCTTAAATGGAGAAAAATTGAAAGCATTCCCTCTAAAAACTGGAACAAGACAGGGATGCCCCCTTTCACCACTGCTATTTAACATAGTACTGGAAACTCTGGCCAGAGCAATTAGACAGACGAAAAGAAATTAAAGGGATCCAGATAGGAAAAGAAGAGCTCAAATTAGCACTATTTGCTGATGACATGATAATCTACCTAGAAGACCCAAAAAACTCTACCAGAAAACTTTTACAACTAGTAAACGAATTTGGCAAAGTTGCAGGATACAAAATCAATACACATAAGTCAAAGGCATTTGTGTACATCAGCGACAAAGACTCTGAAAGGGAAATGATGAAAAATACCCCATTTGCAATAGCATCAAAAAAAATAAAATACCTGGGAATCAACCTAACGAAAGAGGTGAAAGACCTCTATAATGAAAATTATAGAACACTAAAGAAAGAAATTATAGATGAACTCAGAAGATGGAAAGACCTACCTGCTCTTGGATAGGTAGAATTAATATTGTCAAAATGTCCATACTACCAAAAGCATTATACAGATTTAATGCAATTCCAATCAAAATCCCAATGTCATTCTTCAAAGAAATAGAAATAGCAGTCATGAAATTCATCTGGAAAAATAAGAGACCCAGAATAGCCAAAGCAATCCTGAGCAAGAAAAGTGAAGCAGGGGGCATCACCATACCAGACTTTAAATTATACTATAGAGCAATAGTAACAAAAACAGCATGGTATTGGCACCAAAACAGACTGGTGGACCAATGGTACAGAATTGAGGATACAGAGACTAATACATTTAATTACAGCTATCTTATATTAGACAAAGGTGCCAAAAATGTACAGTGGAGAAAGGATAGCCTCTTCAACAAATGGTGCTGGGAAAACTGGAAATCCATATGCAACAAAATGAAATTAAACCTTTATCTCTCACCATGCACAAAACTCAATTCAAAGTGGATCAAAGACCTAGGAATTAGACCAGAGACAATACACCTAATAGAAGAAAAAGTAAGCTCCAATTTCCAACATGTTGGATTAGGCCCCAAGTTCCTTAATAAGAATCCTGTAGCGCAAGAATTACTACCAAGAATTAATGAATGGGATAGATTTAAACTAAAAAGCTTCTTTTCAGCAAAAGAAACAATCAGTGAGGTGAATAGAGAGCCAACTAATTGGGAACAAATATTTAATACATGCACATCAGATAGAGCACTAATCTCTAGAATATATAAAGAACTCAAAAAACTTTACACTAAAAAAACAAATAACCCAATCAATAAATGGGCTAAGGAATTGAGAAGACACCTCTCAGAAGAAGATACACGATTAATCAACAAATACATGAAAAAATGTTCAACATCGCTGGCAATTAGAGAAATGCAAATCAAAACTACTCTAAGATTTCACTTCACTCCAGTCAGAATGGCAGCCATCAAGAACACAAGCAACAATAAATGTTGGAGAGGATGTGGAGAAAAAGGCACACTCATACATTGCTGGTGGGACTGCAAAATGGTGCAACCGTTATGGAAAGCAGTATGGAGATTTCTTGGAAAACTGGGAATGGAACCATCCTATGACCCAGCCATCCCACTCTTGGGTCTATTCCCAAAGGACTTAAAAACAGCATATTACAGTGACACAGCTATCTCAATGTTTGTAGCTGCACAATTCACAATAGCTAGGTTGTGGAATCAACCTAGATGTCCCTCAGTAAATGAGTGGATTAAGAAAATGTGGCATATACGCACAATGGAATTTTACTCAGCAATAAAAGAAAATAAATTAATGGCATTTGCAGGTAAATGGATGAAGTTGGAAGACATAATGCTAAGTGAAGTTAGTCAGTCTCAAAAATCCAAGTACCAAATGTTCTCTCTTATATAAGGAGGCTATTTCAAAGTATTGTTGGATGGGGGTACATAGGAGGGTTAGAGGAACACTAGACTGGTCAAGGGAAGGGAGGGTAAGGGAGGGAGCAAGAGGGGAGGGGGGGGAAAAGGTGGTCGAATGAGATGGATATCATTTTCCTTAATGCATGATTGAAGACCTGAATTGTACGAATATACTTTGTATACAAACAGTTGTATGTAAAAAGATACTAAATATATGCACTATGAGTTGTACATATTAAAAATTATAAAAATAAAAAAATTAAAAAATTTAAAAAAATTAAAAAAAAAACATTACAGATGGGGGTAGGAAATGGGAAATGTATGGGAATATGTAAGTATATATATATGTATACATATACATATACATATGTGTATATATATATACATTTTTTTCCTGCCACTTAGGATGGCAGAAATGGAAGCTCAAAACTTTGAGGCGAAGATGGGGAACTTCGGAGCACACTATCCTCTGCAGAGTTGTAATCATACAGCTCTGGCTGGCCCTGAGGACAGGGCCAGAGGGGAAGGTGCCAAAGTCCCTGAGGGCAGTGCCCATTCCACCAGAGAAGCCTGCCTCTTTATGCTCCCCCTCAGCTGGATGGGTCAATGGAAGTTCTGTCACTGCATCTGGTTTCAGTGTCTCAGATGTCCCCCCTCCGCAAAGTGCTTCTCACCTACCCAAAGGAGCTGGAGAGAGACATTGGCGGCTCTGATAGGTTCCTCTGTGAACCAGTTTGCAGCTATCAAGTGGTCTCTGCACTTAGGAGGGTGAAACGCGATCCGCACGTTGCTTGGATGGAAAAAGTAGCCAGCCCTAGAGCTAGAGGCTGGTGATTGGCTGTCGACCCCACCCGTGACTGCTGGGGTTCACATGGTCTTTAGAGTGATGTTTCCTGTATGGACATATGTGGGGCACAGCAAGCGTAGAGCTGGGGAGGGGCAGCCACCCTGAGCTGCCCACTGCATCCATGAACTGTTGATTCACATTGGTATTTGGTTTCTCTATCTGTCCACAGGCAGCAAATACTTAAGGATGTGATCTTGCAGGGAAAATTTTTGTTAATAGTTATGGGTATAAAGGACAAGAAAAAAGAAAAAAAAGATGTCGAATGAGATGAATATCATTACTCTAAGTGCAAGTATGAAGACACTAATGGTGTGAATATACTTTGTATACAACCAGAGAGATGTAAAAATGTGCTCTATATGTGTATTACAAATTGTAATACATTGTACTGTCATATACAACAACTTCGAATAATAACAAAAAATATTGTAAATCAGAATGAGAAAATTGGTTTCTTGAAAATCAGGAGGTTTGGGTTTAAAGGATATTTATTTATTTTAAGGTTTTATTTTTTTTAAATATTTATTTATTTACTTTAGTTGTACACAATGCAATGCATTTATGTTTACGTGGTGCTGAGGATCGAATCCGGGCCGCGCACGTGCGAGGCGAGTGCTCTGCTGCTGAGCCCCAGCCCCAGCCCCTAAAGGATATTTATAAAAATTTCACAAGCCAAGCTGGGTGTGGTGGTGCTCAGCTTTAATCCCAGCTGCTCAAGAGGTTGAGGCAGGAGGATTCTGAGTTCAAAGCCAGACTCAGCAATTTAGCAAGGCCCTAAGCCACTTAGTGAGACCCTGTCTCTAAATAAAATATAAAAGGTCTGGGGATGTGGCTCAGTCATTAAGGGTTCCTGGGTTCAATCCCTGGTACAAAAAAGAAAAGAAAAAGAAAGAGAAAAAAAAAAAAAAAAAAAAAAAGAAAGAAAAAAAAAAAAAGAAAAAAATTCACAAGCCAAGTAGGACATGGGCCAAAATTGGCCAAGTGAATGGCACATATCCTGTCATTCATACAGTGCCTGGAAATATTCACCAATCAAGTTCAAGTTCAGGCCCTTTGTTATAAAGAGAATAGTGTGCATGCAGATAAACGTGATTTCAGCTCAGTACCTGCCCAAATGCGGAATTCAAAATGCTTCTTTCTTTTTTTTTGGGGGGGTGTGGGTACTGGGGATTGAATTCAGGGGTATTCGACCACAGAGCCACTTCCCCAGTCCTATTTTGTATTTTATTTAGAGTCAGGGTCTCAATGAGTTGCTAAGTGCCTCGCCATTGCTGAGGTTGACTTTGAACTTGTGATCCTCCTGCCTCAACCTCCTGACTTGCTGGGATTACAGTCTTGTACCACTGCACCAGGCTCTTTTCCCCTATTTTTAGACATCCAATTCTATAGATTCTTTTTCTAGACATGCCAAAACTGGTAAGAGCAAAACAAAAACAACAAAACCCCTGCTTTTTTAATATTTCAGCTCTTGCAATAATGAAGCAGTGAGCAAAATCTTTTTAAAGATAGAAGTCCTGAGTTCAGCTCCTTGGTGAACTCACACAATTCTGTAGCAAATAAATATTTTGAAAGAAAAAAAATGTGGTGCTGGGCACAGTGGTACACCCCTGTAATCCTAATAAATACGGAGGTTGAGGCAGGAGGATTGCAAGTTTGAGGCCAGCCTTAGTAACGTAGTGAGGGTCTTAGCAATTTAGTAAGACCCTGTCTCAAAATAAAAAATAAAAAGGTTTGGGCACTCCGGTCAGAATTGGCAGTGTTTTAGTTAGCTTTTTCGCTGCTGTGACTAAAAGATCTGACCAAACAGTTGTAGAGGAGACAAAATTTATTTGAGGGCTCATGATTTCAGAGGTCTTAGTCCCTAGAAGGCAGGCTCCACCTCAGTGAGGCAGGACATTATGGTGGAGGAGTATGGCATAGGATAACAGCTCACATTGCCATCAGGAAGCAGAGACTCCACTTGCCAGATACAAATATATGCCCCAAAGCTACACTCCAATGCTCACCTCCTCCGGTCACACTCTACCACTTCAGTTACCACTCTGTTGGTTAATCCCTATCAGGGGATTAATTCACTGATTGGGTTGACTCTTACAACCCAATTATTTCTCCTCTGAACCTTCTTGCATTGTCTAACACATGAGCTTTGGGGGGGGGCATCTCACATCCAACCATAATAGGCAGTTATAAAGAATACAAGTAACAATAAATGTTGGGGAGGATGTAGGGAGGAAGGTGCATTGTTGGTGGGACAGCAATTGGTGCAAACACTATGGAAAGCAGTATGGAGATTCCTTAGAAAACTTGGAGTGGAACCATCATTTGACCCAGTTATCCCACTCCTCAGTCTATACCCAAAGGACTTAAACACAGCATACTACAGTAATATAGCCACATCAATGTTTATAGCAGCTCAACTCACAATAGCAAGCTATGGAAACAACTTAGGTATCCTTCAATAAATGAACGGATAAAGAAAATGTGGCATATATACATAATGGACTATTACTCAGTCATAAAGAAGAATGAAATTATGGCATTTGCCAGTAAATGGATGGAACTGGAGAATATCATGTTAAGTGAAATAATCCAGTCTCCCAAAACCAAAGCCAAATGCTCTCTCTGATTTGTGGATGCTAACGCACAACAAGGGAGGGTGAGGAGGGGCAGAATAGAAGTCCATCGGATTAGACAAAAGGAAACGAAGGGAAGGGAGCAGGGAGAATAGGAAGGACAGTAGAATTAGTTGGTCATAACTTTGTTAGCCTTGTATTTGAATACATGACCAGGGCAATTCCACATGTATGGTCATGTATGACCACAAAAGTGGGAATCTAAATAGAATGTTATACTTTATGTATGTATATTCTGCCCAAATACATTTTACTGTCATGTATAACTAAAAATTTAAAAATAATAATAAAAGAAAAGGTTAGGGATATAGCTTAATGGTAAAGCACCTCTGGGTTCAATCCCTAGTACCCCCCCCCCCCAAAAAAATGTAGCATTACCAGTGTCCCCACAGATCACAGAAACACAATGGCAGCAGAGGCTCATCTTGTGCCCTTGGACGTAGCCTCACAGAGTTTGACTGCTGTTCACAGTAGAAGATCTCCAGGAGTCAATTTTGCTGCTGGTTGCAGGTATTCTCCTTAACAGCTTAAATAAATCTTCAGTTAATAAACAGTCCAATAAATCTCTTCGGGTGTGTTTTGTTTCTTAAACAATTCAGTCAGGGCAGACATAATATTTGAGCTTGGATTCTGTCTCCAATAGACACTGGGGTTTAAGTGAGCTGTTTTACGCATCCCAGAGGGGCTGTTTACTGGAAACTTAGGACGTACTACAAGTATCATGGCTAATTAAGTCAAGTCAAGGATTTGAAGGAGTTTCTTTACTCTATACTCATGCAGTTGTTTATACATGGAGAAAGACAGTCAACTGCAGTTGTTTTTTTTTTTTTTTTTTGGTAGAAAAGCAGGGTAAGTTTTGTACATGGAGTTTCATAACTTTGATCCTCCTTCCCCTTTTTGCTGTCAGTTTGCAAGAAGATGAAAGAGTCCGTGCCAAGAATTCAACTGTACAAGAACCTAAAATTGCTTTTTTTTTTTTTTTTTTTTTTAAGCTAAGGTACTGGGGATTGAACTCAGCGGCTACTAGACCACTGGGCCGTGGCACAGGCAGCATCCCCAGCCTTTTTTTGTATTTTATTAGAGACAGGGTCTCACTGAGTTGCTAAGTGCCTCGCCATTGCTGAGGCTGGCTTTGAACTCGCGATCCTCCTGCCTCAGCCTCCCAAAGTGCTGGGATTACAGGCGTGCGCCACCGCGCCCGGCCCAAAATTGCTTTAATCTTTGTGTGTACCTTGGAAGAGGGAAGCTAGTTTTCTTGGCAAACTTAAATAGTCAATTCACACGAACCTCACCATTATGAACCTGGGTCTTTTGAGACTGCAATGAATTCATCTGAATTTGGGGTAGGTGTAGCTGAAGAAAGCATGTTTAAACTTTTTGCTTAATACAAACTATTGAACTTAAAGTTGGCTAAAATATTTCTAGAGCAGATACAGAAGATGGAATGGAATAAAAGCATAGTGGGACAGAAGAGAAATTGTCTAGGGAATCAGAATCTATCACATGGTAAGCAAAATGAGAATTCTGACCAAGGGCAAGGTTGAGTAGAGAATGACAAAATGGAGGGAGCCCCCAATTTGAGTATGAAATTAGGCTTATGCTGTGCACTTGAGAATAAGAGCTATAATGTATCGAGTACCCTAATGTTGGGACTGTGATTTTCCTGTGGGCCCACATGCAACATGTTGCGTGCCTCCATTTTACAGATAAGAACACTGAGGCTAGTGTTAATAAGCAAGTAAGAGCTAAAGGTAGTAGGGCACACCTATAATCCCAGCTACTCAGGAGGGAGACTGAGGCAGGAGGATCACGCATTCCAGCTCATCTGGGCAACTTAGTGAGACCTTACCTCAAAATAAAAAATCAAAAGCTGGGTGTGGTGGCACATGCCTGTAATCCCAGCAGCTCGGGAGGCTGAGGCAAAAGATCATGAGTTCAAAGCCAGCCTCAGCAATGGCAAGGCACTTAGCAACTCAGTGAGACCCTGTCTCTAAATAAAATACAAAACAGGGGTGGGGATGTGGCTCAGTGGTCGAGTGCCCCTGAGTTCAATCCCTGGTACCAAAAAACAAAACAAAACAAAAAACTCCAAAAAACAAAAACTCAGGTTTGGCTGGGTGTGGTGACATATACCTGTAATCCCAGCAGCTCAGGAGGCCAAGGCAGGAGGATCCCAAGTTCCAAGACAGCCTCAGCAACTTAGTGATATCCTGTCTCTACATGAAAAAATAAAAAGTGCTAGGGATGTGGCTCAATGGTTAAGTATCCTGGGTTCAATCCCCAGTACCAAAAAAAAAAAAAGCATTCTAAAATCATATTATGCATTTCCTGCCTCCTTCAATACATTATACTGAACATTTAGCAACCCTCTCCTGAAACTCCTCCTCATGGTGACTAGACAATACCATTAGTGAGGTGATGTTCTCAGGTCTGTGGTGCAAGGGCCATTGACTCACATTGTGTTCTTTTCCACTTGGCATCTCAGAACATAATTTTGATTCTTCCTTCATCGGCAGCTCATATGCTTCGAGTCCTTTTCCTTCCCAGTTAGCACTGTATGTAAAGTAAGCAGGCCTGATGGGCTGGCCTGCCCCTCCCAGCCCAGGAGAGCAGGTTCCCTAACTTCCACTCCCACATCCTAGCAGCCTCACTGCACACCTAAGTTCATGCTGTGTCCCAGGTGGAGAAACTGCACTGGTCACTGAGTTCTAAGCAGGGGAGGTGCAAGGAAACTTTCATTAGAAGTGAGATAATAGAGCTGGGTGTGGTGGGGTGTGCTTTACTCAGTTCAGGAAGTCAAGGCAGGAGATCACAAGAGGATCACAAGTTCAACTGTCTCAAAAATAAAAAAATAGAAAGGTCTGGGGATATAGCTCAGTGATAGAGCCTCTCTGGGTTCAATCCCCCATATAAATAAATAAATAAATAAATAAATAAATAAATAAATAAATAAATAGATGATAAATATAAACATACACATGCATGCATGGTTTTATTTATTGTCTCACTGGCACTGACCTACTACTCTCAAAAATTTCCAGACTATTTAGGTTGTTTGCAGTTATGCTGTTTTGAATAAAGCTGCTATAAATAATTTGTATAAAAAAATTTCCAGACAAAAAATTTTTATTTCTGAAGAAAGGAAATAAATACCCACTTAGCATTTGTTTATACTGTTCTATTGTTCCGTTTTTCTCCCCATAATAGAATGTGTATTTGGTTTACTCATGCCAAAAACCTTCACTACACATTTGCACAAACTTCTCACTAATACTTTTTTTTTTTTTTTTTTTTTTTTTTGTGGTACCGGGGATTGAACTCAGGGGCACTCAACCACTGGGCCACATCCCCAGCCCTTTTTTATATTTTATTTAGAGACAGGGTCTCACTGAGTTGCTAAGTGCCTCGCCATTGCTGAGGCTGGCTTTGAACTCGCGATCCTCCTGCCTCAGCCTCCCAAAGTGCTGGGATTACAGGCGTAAGCCACCGCGCCCGGCACTAATACATTTTTAAAAAAAATAATGCTTGGGATTGAACCCAGAGCCTTGTGCATATTATGCAAGTGTTCTATCAGGGAGCTACACCCTCAGCCCCTAAACCTTGCCTTAGTAAAAAATATAATAGAACATGAGCATAGCTCTGTGTCAGGGTTTTTTTTCCCCAGTTTGTTTCTGGACACTTTCTTTTGGCTGCTAAAAGGCTCAGAAGTGTGTACACTTAGGCCTGGGGATGTTTATAAACTACTCATTAATTTAATGAGTCTCAATTTTGGATGAAATGGCGTGGAGAGCCAGCTGCTCTTCATGTAGCTTTTGCTGTGAACCCTTCAAAGAATGAAAATTGAGGACAAGTCATTTCTCCTCCAGGGAATTTTTCCTTCTTATTATTTTTCTTTATGTAAAGTCATTATTATATTAAGGTATGGGTATAAGACATTAAAAGAGATAAGGGGTGTCATGTGAAGCAGGAAATCAGACCATTAATCCAAATAAACTGTAGAAATTAAATCAGACCCTGCAGGCAGGGTGGGAGGTGACACATTCTTTTCAGAGCTGTCCTCAAAAGCAGGAATGGAAAACAAACCAAAAAACAAACAGACAACCCCCACTCAGCTGCAGCAGGAGGCTGGGGTCTTGGCCTGATAGCTGTTAATGTCTTTATGAGAGGGCAGCCATTCAAGCGCCTTTTCCGGAATAGACCAAGGAAGATAAGTCCAGTTCAGTTTTTAAGGCTTCAGTCAGCTCTGTGGCCAGCAGCTCGTGGAGGGACACACCATCGTGGGAGTACACCCAGTTTTTCCCAGTCCAGTCGTAGCGCTTGGGTCCACTGAAGACAAAACAAACACACGGTAAGTCCACGGGACGCTCTAGGAGAAGCACTAAGTTTTATTTTGGATTGGAAATGTCCCCTAAAGGCCGGTGTTAAAGGATTGGTGGCCAGCCCATGGTGCCACGGGGAGGCAATGGAACCTGTAGGAGGGGGCCTGAGAGGAAGAGGTAAGGTCCCTGAGGGTGCCCTCCAAGGGGATGCTGAAACCCTGGTCTTCTCTCTTTCTTTGCTTCCAGCCATCATGGGGTGGGCGGCCTCTTCCATCCCGTGCTCTGGAATGGTGTTGGCCTCACCACAGGCCTGATGCGACAGGGCCAAGCAACTGTGGACTGAAACCTCTGAAACTGTGAGCCCAAATAAACCCTCCCTTCTTTCCAGTTGATCATCTTATGTATTTTGCCACAGTGATAAAAAAGCTGACCAGTACACAGATACCAAAAGACTGCCACCAAGACACTGCCCAGAGTATAAAAGTGAGGCACATATTTGATTTCTTTTTTCTTTTCTTTTTTTTCAGTACTATGGATGAAACCCAGGCCTTAGGCATGCTAAATAGGCATTCTACCACTGAACTATATCCCTAGCGCTACATATTTGATTTCTTGACTTAGTGTCTTTCTATTTAAGAATAATTGTAAGTGGGATACAGTGGTGCATGCCTATAAATCTCAGTGACTCAAGAGGCTGAGGCAGGAGGATTTCAACTTTGAGGTCAGCATTAGCAACTTACCAAGATCCTGTTTAAAAACAAACAAACAAACAAACAAACAAACAAACAAACCCAAAAGAACTAGGTAGATGTAGATCAGTGGTAGAACACCCCTGGGCTCAATCCCCAGTACCAAAATAAATAAGTAAAATAAAATAGAAAATTTAAGAATAATCATACAACCCACCTTCTGTAACATTTCACAGAAGGGTTCTCAAGACCTGAAAACATTTGGTTCTTATCTGTCAGTCTCCAGGCATCCCGTTCTGATCTCACTTTGCCTACCTCACTTATGATACTTGCTATCTTACAGCAGGGCTTGTAAAATCATGGCCATTTTATGCCACTGACATGATTTGTGTCTTGCCTGCACTATTATTGATCATTATTATTATAGCTATTTTTTGTGGTGCTGGGACTGAGCCCAGTGTGCCCTACCACTGAGCCACATTTCTAGCCCTTTTGATTTTTTTTGAGGCAGGGTCTTGCCAAGTTGCCCAGGCTGGCCATGAACTTGCAATCCTCCTGCCTTAGCCTCCTGAGTAGCTGGGATAATAGGCATGTGCCACTACATCCAGCTCATTATCATTAATTATTGAGGTGAAATTCACAAAACATAAACTTTAAAATGAACAATTAGTACATTCATGATGTGTAATCACGATACCTCCAAAACATCTGCATCTACCCAAAAGGAGACCCAGCACCCATTAAGCAGTTATTTTCCATTCTCTTTTCTTCCAGCAGCTTGACAACCACCTATACAATTATTTAACTTTTCTTTTCTTTTTTTTTCTTGTGTTGGGGACTGAACCCAGGTTGCTTAATTGCTGAGCCACATCCCCAGCTCTTTTTAAATTTTTTTTAAAATTTTGAGACAGGGTCTCATTAAGTTGTTTAGGGCCTTGCTAAATTGCTGAGGTTGGCTTTGAAACTGTGATCCTTCTGCCTCAGCTTCCCAAATCTCTGGGATTATAGGCATGTGCCACCACACCCAGCAATTTTTTTTTTTTTTTTTTTTGGTACTGAGAATTAAATCCAGAGGCACTCTACCACTGAGCTATATCCCCAGTTCTTGTTCTTATTTATTTATTTGCTTTAGTTGTACACAATGCGTTTGTTTGTATGTGGTGCTGAGAATTGAACCCGGGCTGCGCACGTGCTAGGCAAGCGCTCTACCGCTGAGCCACAACCCTAGCCCCATCTTGTTCTTTTTTTATTTTGAAACAGAGTCTTTCCCTAAGTTGTCCAGGCTGGCTTGGAACTTGCCATCCTCTTCCATCAGCCTTCTACATCACTGAGATTGCAGGTGTGCACTACCACGCCTGGCTATAATAACATTTTTCTTAATTAAATTGTACATCCTTGCAACTGAGAGCTTGACTGGCTAGTTCATCCACCTTGGGTTCATTTAGTAAACAAAAATGGCACATGAACTTCACTTTGGGAAGATCGTATTCTATGGTTTGGATGAGTATTCCTCCAAAACTGTGTATGTGAATGTGTGGTCCCCACAGTGGTGGTATTGGGAGGTGCTGTGGATCTTTAAGAGAAAGAGTCTAGTTGGACATGGTGGTTCATACCTGCAATCCCACCAAATCAGGAGGCTGAGGTCAGAGGATTGCAAGTTCAAGGGCAGCCTCAACAATTTAGCGAGACCCTAAGCAGCTTAGTGAGACCCTGTCTCCAAAAAAAGGGCCTGGGAATATAGCTCAGTGACAATGTGTCCCTGGGTTCAACTCCTAGTACCAAAAAGAGAAAGAGAGAGAGAGAGAGAGGAAGAAGACCCTAGGGAGGGGTCCTTAGGCCATGAGGACATGCCTATTGAAGGGACTGTGGGACTCCCACCCAACCTCTCTGCTTCCTGGCTTGAGATGTGACTGCTCCCACATGTGCTCCCACCATGGTGTATCACCGGCACTGGAGGTCAAACCAAGCTCCTCCCCACCCCCAGCCACCCAATCTTGGCCTTTGTTTTCTTTTCCTTTTTTGGCAGTGCTGATGATTGAACCCAGGACCTCAAGCATGCTAGACAAGCGCTCTACCACTGAGTCATATGGCCAGCCCCCAATCTTGGGCTTTGAATCTCCAAAACCGTGAGCTGAATAACACTCTTCTCTCTACAAGTTGACTAACTTAGGTATTTCTTTGTGGTCATGTGAAGGTGACTAATTCATCGTATTCATGTACACAAAATTGAGCTGTTTTTGCCATGACTTGTTATATCAGACATACACAATGTGTGTCCCAAATTCCACCTCCTCATGGCTGAGTAGATGGGGCCACACAGCAGTGGATAACCAGATGGAAGTAAGTGTAGAGTACTCTGGGAGCCCACGAGCAGTGGCCTCTTAGCCCACCTGGGTCACTAAGGGGAGACTTTCCAAGGACAAGTATGCAGGAGTTGGCCAGGGAAGGAAGTTAATGAGAAGCATCCTTTACGGCTATAACATTTTCAAGAATTCCTGTATTGGGCTGGGTGTGGTGGCACCTACCTATCATCCTAGCAGCATGGGAGGCTGGGGCAAGAGGATCACAAGATCAAAGCCAGCCTCAGAAACTTAGTGAGGCATAAAGCAATTTAGGGAGACTCTATCTCAAAATTAAAAAAGGGCTGGGGGATGTGGCTCAGTGGTTAAGCACCCCTGGGTTCAATCACTGGTACCAAAAAAAAAAAAAAAAAAGTTTCTGTATTGTCAACCAAATAGTGGGGTTTGAGCATGTGCCCAGGAATACAGATAGAGGGGAAGCTGGGGAAGTAGCTCAGAGGTAGTGCAGATGTGCTTATTAGCACGCATGATGCCCTGGGTGCAATCCTCAGCACCATACACAAAAAAGAGACAAATAACATGGACAAGGCACTTGTTTATTCTGCATATACTGCTGAACACAAACCACCTGGGCCATTTAAGAAGAATGGAGTAAAACGGAGACCTCCATTCTGAGTTCGCTAGAAGGTGAGTAATATCCATGCCCGTCCACATCACCCAGGACTCTGAGCTAGCTCAGGTGCTGACACCCAGATGTCCCCCAGACCTTTCCTTTATTCTACCCTATAACCTCCTCAGGGTGGGCAAGGTTGCTAGGAAAGGCTGCTAATTCCACAGGACTGGAAAAGTTGTCAACTGAAAAAAACAGATCAGAAACAGCACTATAAAAGATATTCTGGACTAAACAGAAGAGCTGAAAGGGGAAAAAATTAAAAAAAAAAATTTTTTTTTTTTTTTTGAGGAACTCAGTAGCTGTGACAGTAATGAGGAGTGCTCAGTAGAACCCCTGCCCCAATACCATATGAATTACAGATTTTTAATGAAGTATACTTGGGTGGGGCTGTCGATGTGGCTTAGTGGTAGAGCACTTACCTGGCAGGTGTGAGGGGGTCTAGGTTTGATCCCCAACACAGCAAAAAAAAAAGTCCACTTGGAATTTCTAGGAAGTTATTATTATCCAGTAGTATGTTTCTGAATAGGATTTTTTTTTTTTTTTTTTTTTTTTTAATGTGGTGCTGAGGATTGAAACCAGGGCCTTGTGCAGGCAGGGTAAGCTATCTACTATTGAGCTATACCTCAGTACTTGCTTATAATTTTTTTTTTTTAAGTACTGGGGATTGAACCGTGGGATGTTTTACCACTGAGCTACATCCCCAGCCCTTTTTGTTTTTTATTTTTAGATAGGGTCTTGCTAAGTTGCTGAGGCTTTGGAACTTGTGATTCTCTGGTCTCATCCTCCTGAGTCACTGGAATTACAGGTGTGTACACCACTGTGTGCCTGGCTATAATCTTTTTCTTTTTTTTCTTAATTGCAAATACTATTAGGCTTTCTAAGAATTCCACGCTGGTTAATTTGAGCCTTTCCCAATTTACACTCCATCTGTTCTCTTTGGAAGTGCTAATGAATGACCAGGAAGGTCAGTCCGAGAGCTCTGTGGGTATCTCTCTCTCTTTTTTTCTTACTACCACTTCAGCAGCTGCTGGACTGCGGAGGCTCTGTGTGTTCTCAGGCTTTGAGACGCAGGCTGTCTGCAACACAGTTTTTTATTCCTCTACACTGAAAGCACATCAATGAAGGGATTAAATGCCCTAAAATAGTGACTTAAAACACTGTCCCAGCTCCCCAACTGACCCTTAGCCGAGATGCTCAAAACAGACTAATGATCAAACTTTAACTTGCTTTGAAGACAGAGTACAACTTGTTCAGATGCTGCAATATCAAAAACAGTTTTTTTTTTTTTTTTTCTCTTTTCATGGTGCCAAGGATGGAACTCAGGGCCTCATGCATCTAGGCAAGTGCTCTACCACTGAGTCACACCCCCAACCAATTTAATGGAGGTTCAGGTTCATTCAAGTTCTGAAAAGTTACACACACTTTTTGCTTCAGATCTTGTTAACATCCCAATGCCTGCTGATGGCAGTCAAGTTATCAGCAGGGAGAAGCTATGTCACTAGTGAACTTTGCTGCTGCAGATAAGACAGGCTGTAAACTCCAGGAATGAATCACCTGCAGATATCCCCAAGAGGACCCTTTTTAAATGGTCCACAACAGTGCATTTCAAGCAAGTTAAACCAGCACAGATTTCAACTTCTGAACATACCTGGAGGGAGATGATAACCAGATTTGCTTGTTTGGGGTCTGCTTGTTGATCACATAGGTTCCTAGATCTCCACCCAGTTTAACTGTTAGGACACCACTCTAGGGGTGGTAGAAGAAAGAATGAATAAAACAAGACAAAGTTAGCACTTTGCAATACTTTCTTTATATGTTGTTATATTTCAGTGCTTTCCATATACACAAGTACACCACACACAGCATAAAGAAATCTCTTAGCTGGGCGCGGTGGCGCACGCCTGTAATCCCAGCACTTGGGAGGCTGAGGCAGGAGGATCGCGAGTTCAAAGCCAGCCTCAGCAATGGCGAGGCACTTAGCAACTCAGTGAGACCCTGTCTCTAATAAAGTTCAAAAAAAGGGCTGGGGATGTGGCCCAGTGGTCAAGTGCCCCTGAGTTCAATCCCCGGTACCAAAAAAAAAAAAAAGAAATCTCTTCATGAGGCTGGGGATGGAGCTTAGTGGTACTGCACACCCTTAGCATGCACCAAGGTCTTGGGTTCAATCCTCAGCACACACGCAAGTCTTTTTTTTGCACAAGGAATTGAACCCAGGGGCGCTTAACTACTGAGTCACATCCCCAGCCACCTTTTTTTTTTTTTTAATATTTATTTTTTAGTTGTAGTTGGACACAATACCTTTATTTTATTTATTTATTTTTATGTGGTGCTGAGGATTGAATCCAGGGCCTTGCATGTGCTAGGTGAGCACTCTACGGCTGAGCCACAACCCCAGCCCCCCTCCCACACAAGCCCTTTATTATAATTTATTTTAAGACAGGGTCTTGCTAAATTGCTTAGGGCCTTGCTAAGTTGCTGAGGCTGGCTTTGAACTCAGGATCCTCCTGCCTCAGCCTCCAGAGCCGCTGGGATTACAGGTGTGTGCCACCATGCCTGGCTCACAAAAGTCTTTAGTATTAGGAATAGGTCACATAGAAAGAACACTGCTGTCAGGATCAGAACAGGATTAATCATAGTGTTTATACATCACAGTGCAAGGCAGGAATGGCTGACTTGTCTGGTCTAACATGTAGGATTGCTGGCTTGTTGCCCCCCTCGCCCCCTCCCACCAACCAGAACATACTATAGGATGTTAAAAATGCAGATACCAACTCTATTAGAATACTGTGCTAGCCTGAGTATCAGACATGACAAGTCCATTATGAGAAAAAGAAAGAGAAGGAAAGAAGGAAGCAGTCAATGCCCCATCCTGTTGGTCACAGAAGAGCAATGGTATTAGCTGGGTTGGTAGAAGGCAGCAACTCCAGCTAGGCCTGTTATGTCCAAACCCCTCCCACACATCTAACAAGTATCTCAGACCCTCTACTCCACTCCAGCTCTATTTTTCTCTAAAGAGCCTTCCATTCTCAAAAGACTGGTTGGACCACCTTTGCCCAATAAATGCTCATTTAAATTTGAAAACACTCTTTCAACAAAGGAGTCCTTTACTCCCAAGGCTTTTGGACTCTACAGAGTGGCAAAATATGAAAGAAAGGGAGACAGGGCTAAGTTCCTGCTGTGGGAACTGGTCAGGGGTGGGGTTGGGGGGTGGGGAGCCTCCTGTTCCCCTCCGTGTTCATGACTTCCCCCAACACAAGGCCGGACAGCCTTTCTTTGTGCATGCTAGAACAAAACAGGGGTCCCTGAAGGATTCTCACAAGGCATTTCCACAAATAGAAAGAGCCACTGAAATGCAAGAGGGCGGTAACAACAGTAATAGAACTGACAGAATTGGGACGGGAGGGGGACACCATGGGGTTGTTTGTGTGTACCTGTGGTGATGGGGATGGAAACCAGAGCCTTTTGCATGTTGGGCAAATGCTCTGCCACTGAGCTACATCCCCTCCCCTACCACATTAACTGTTCTTAAGTGTACAGTTCAGTAGTGTTAGGTACCCCCACAGTACTGTGAGCTATGCCCCAGGCCATGGTGGTTTAGCAAGTACTCTATCACTGAGCTGTGTCCCCAGTGACACCCCCTCCATGTTGTTTTTATAATTTTTTTTAATTAAAAAAGGAATCATATAGCTGGACATGGTGGCATATGCCTGTAATCCCAGTGATCTGGGAGATTGAGGTTAGGAGGATCACAAGTTCAAGGCCAGCCTCTCAGCATCTTAGCAAAACCCTGTCTCAAAATAAAAAATAAATAAGGGCTAGGGACTCAGAGACTCTTTGCCAGTCTCTGTTTGGTATTATGTGAAACTGTTGACAGCTAGACCATAAACACGGGAGGTAGGAATCATTATCCCAATTTCAAAGGTGAGGAAACCAGAGGTTTAGAGTGGTAAAGAACACCAATAACTGGCAGAGCTGGCCTTACGTCCAGGTGTGGCTGGGTCCAAAGACACCAGGACACCAGTCTTTCAACAACTTCCCATTAACCTGTGACACAAGCTTCATTCTCAGGTAGCTGCTGCCAGTTTTTGTTTTTTAATTTAATTATTATTGTCAAATTTACCAATATAACCTTCTTTTTTGTGTGTGTGGGTGGTGCTAGAGATTGAAACCAGGGCCTCACACATGCCAGGCAAGCACTCTTCAACTGAGTTACCTCTAGGGCCCTGTTTATTTTGAGACAGTGTCTTGCTAAATTGCCCAGCTGTGCCTTGAACTTGCAATCCTCTTGCCTCAGTCTACCAAGCAGCTGGGTTACGGCATGTATTGCCACATCTGGTTCTATTGTGGCAATTCTAAGTCTGCAGTCACATTTTGCCCAGTCAAGTATAGCAGACTCAGTAGTCACCTAGTGACAGGAGGTGCTTTCAACTCTGGTGGGGCGTACCCTCTAATGATCAGCAAGGGGTGAGGCCTGGACCCAGACATTGACATATACCCATTACCTGATCAGATGATATGCCAGCCAAGAAGCTGCTCCAGTCACCCACCCTACAGACAGGAAACTGAAGAAGAGATGTGTTCTTGGGGAATCCGAATTACTGCTTTGTTCACTTAGCCAGCAGTAAGTTGGCAAAAGACCTATATATGCTGAGTGGCATAATGAAAGCATGTTTTGGAAAAGTATGTGGGCCATATTTCATTTAAAAAGTGAACCAACAGCTGGGCGTGGTGGTGCATGCCTGTAATCCCTGCACTTGGGAGGCTGAGGCAGGAAGATCGAGAGTTCAAAAGCTAGCCTCAGCAATGGCGAGGCACTTAGCAACTCAGTGAGACCCTGTTTCTAATAAAATACAAAAAAGGGCTGGGGATGTGGCTCAATGGTCGAGTGCCACTGAGTTCAATCCCCAGTACCAAAAAAAAAAAAAAAAAAAAAAGTGAACCAACATTTATTAAGCCCCTATTGATTATTCAGTACTGTTCTAGGCATTGGGGTCAAAGAATGGACAGAGTCCTGCTTGCCAAGGTGCTCAGTCTAGTCCTAAGAGCATAGTTGTGCTGGGCATGGTGGCACATGCCTAAAATCCCAACAACTCCAGAGGCTGAGGCAGGAGGACTGCAAGTTCAAAGCCAGCCTCAGCAAGTTAGTGAAGTCCTAACCAACTTAGAGAGACCCTGTCTCAAAATAAAAGATAAAAAAGGGCTAGGGGTCTGGCTCAGTGGTTAAACACCACTGGGTTTAATCCCTGGTACCAAAAAAAAAAAAAAAAAAAAAAAGCATAGCTATAAACAGGCAGTTGTAACAGGGGCACCACAGAGTCATCCTCAGAAAGCCAGGAAGTGAGTGGGGTATGTGTAGGGAGTATCTAGGAGGCTTTCCAAAGCAGGTTAACTTGCTGATGGACCCCAAGGGCAGAAAAAGGATCCATTCCAAAAAGCTCAGGTAATAGTGTTATGGGTGTTTTATGGTCTGCAGTGTAGTTTCAGTTAAGTTACTTAATATGGGAAATATACAAGGTAGCATCTGAAGTACTATAATCAGGAATTCGGACCACAGGGTGGGGAGGGAGCATTTCAACATATTTATAAGTTCAAACTACAGAGGCAGTCACTAAATACCTTTACCTTTCTAAATCTACAGTTGAGGATTTGCTAATGAGTAATTTTTTTTTTTTGGTACCAGGGATTGAACTCAGGGGCACTCAACCACTGGGCCACATCCCCAGCTCTTTTTTGTATTTTTTTTTTTTTTTTTTTTTGTGGTACCAGGGATTGAATTCAGGGGCACTCGTCCACTGGGTCACATCCCCAGCCCTTTTTTGTATTTTATTTAGAGACAGGGTCTCACTGAGTTGCTAAGTTGCTAAGTGCCTCGCCATTGCTGAGGCTGGCTTTGAACTCTCGATCCTCCTGCCTCAGCCTCCCAAAGTGCTGGGATTACAGGCGTGCGCCACCGCGCCCGGCCATCTTTTTTGTATTTTATTAGAGATAGGGTCTCACTGAGTTGCTAAGTGCCTCGCCATTGCTGAGGCTGGCTTTGAATTCTCATGATCCCAGCCTCCCAAGTGCTGGGATTACAGGCTTGCGCCACCGCGCCCAGCTCTGTTTTTTTTTTTTTTTTTTTTTTTTTAAATATTTATTTATTTATTTTGGTGGTACCGGGGATTGAACTCAGGGGCACTCAACCACTGGGCCACATACCCAGCCCTTTTTTGTATTTTATTTGGAGACAGGGTCTCACTGAGTTGCTAAGTGCCTCGCCATTGCTGAGGCTGGCTTTGAACTCGCAATCCTCCTGCCTCAGCCTCCCAAAGTGCTGGGATTACAGGTGTGCACCACCGCGCCCGGCTTTAAATATTTATTTTTTAGTTGTAGTTGGACACAATACCTTTATTTTATTTATGTGGTGCTGAAGATTGAACCCAGGGCCGCACACATGCTAGGTGAGCGCTCTACCGCTGAGCCACAACCCCAGCCCCATGAGTAATTTGTTAGAAATAATTTTTCCCTGGTGAGCAGAGTGATGCGCAAAGTATAAGGATTAGCTAGAAAAATGTAAGGCACCACTCCCTTGCAGGAATGGGTGCCAGAATTTGGCAAGCCCAGCATTCAACACTCTTCAGAGAGACAGAGAGTAGGATTCTTTAAGGTTCTGTGACTCACCACTGAGAAGGTTTTGACACTTGATTCAATAAGGTAAATCTAGTCTAGCCACTACAATGTTGGCACATTTGCTGCTGCTGCTTCCTTTTTTTAAATTTTTTTTTGGTGCCGGGGTTGGAACCCAGGGCCTTGCATGTGCCATTGAGCTAAATCCCCAACCCGTGGCACATTTACTTCTTTTGTTCTTTTTTTTTTTTTTGATACCAGGGATGGAACCCAGGGGCCCTTAACCAAGGAGCCACACCCCCAGCCTTTGTTTATTTTTCATTTTGAGACAGGGTCTCACTGACTTGCTTAGGGGCCCACTATATTGCTGAAGCTGGCTTTGAACTTGCAATCCTCCTGCCTCAGTCTCCTGAGCCAGTGGGATTACAGGCGTGCACCACTGCTTGCTACCATATTTATTTCTGATGAAACATTCATGCAAAATACCTGGGTCAATCTGGGGCTTTGCTAATCCTGTGAGAACAGGTTGCGTGACTGCTTTTGTGGCTTGTTAATCAATGTTTGCACACATGAGCAGAGTGTAGCCTGAGAACTTGTTTCCCTGTAGTTCTAGCCCCTGGTGGGGAGGCTGGGGAAAGGAGGCCTGTAACTTTTCCACCACTAAAATAATTTCCTGGATGGTCAGGTGGTGAGCTAGTCTGTAAGCAGTTCAGCCCTATGGGGGATCTCATCATGAACACTTTTATTTTATTTATTTATTTATTTATTTATTTTTAGCAGTGCTGGGGATTGAGCCCAGAGCCTCATTCATGCTAGGCAAACATTTCACCACTGAGCCACACCCAGAGCTTCATAAGGTCATTTATACCACCTCCTGACACTGCTGAATTTTTTATTGCTGACAGCAATCTCTGAGCCCACCTACAAGGTATCCATCCCTCCTTTGCTGCTGGTTTACTTCTATTTTTACTACCAAGTCTCTTACTACCAGGCTTGGCACCTTCTCCAAAACTTTGCTGCCTGTTCTATCTTATGGAGTTTCTTCTCTATCTAGTGGTCCAATAGCAACATGAACACCATTTCTACCACTTTAATTTGACAGTTGATTGTCCTACATAATCCTGTGATTTAATCCAAAATGTACACTTCATGACATTTCCTGCTATTAATTAATTGCTGTCAAGAGGATTAACCTCTGCCTGTGAGGGAGGGGGCAGGGAGAGGAGGAAGAGGGGAGATTTTTCTCCTACTGGCAAAAAAGAGATTTAAAGGCTAATGATTCTAAACCCAAAAGTAGACTGTTTGTTACCCAAGTCTGCCACCTGGTGGCCAACAAATAAACACCAGCACTTCCTTGACTTCTAGGATCTGGGGCTAAAGTTTCATCCATTTCAGTTTTCAAATCCACTGCACAAGCCGGGCGCGGTGGCGCACGCCTGTAATCCCAGCACTTTGGGAGGCTGAGGCAGGAGGATCGCGAGTTCAAAGCCAGCCTCAGCAATGGCGAGGCACTTACCAACTCAGTGAGACCCTGTCTCTAATAAAAACACAAAAAAGGGCTGGGGATGTGGCCCAGTGGTCAAGTGCCCCTGAGTTCAATCCCCGGTACCACAAAAAAAAAAAAAAAAAAAAAAAAAAAAAATCCACTGCACAATAGAATTACCTGGGAGGTGGGAAAGTAGCACAGTGGTAGAGCTCTTGTCTAGCATGCATGAAGCTCTGGGTTCCATTCCCATCACTGCCAAAAATTATCCCTGCTTAAGGACTAGTGGTCTAGGGTGTACACCTGTAATCCCAGAGGCTGAAGATAGGGGGTAGCAAGTTGGAGGCTGGCCTCTGGAACTCAGGGAGACCATCAACAAACAAACAAACAAACAAACAAGAGCTGGGGGAATAACTCAGTTCTAGAGTACTCCTGGGTTCCATCTCCAGTAATAACAACAACAAAAAAAGAATTAGTGGTCTAGTTCAGTACTGTCCTTGCTGACCAAACACAGGCCCAGGTGTCCTCCCTGATTTACCTTCATGGGTATTAGGTGAAGGTTGGAAATCTACATTAGTATTTTTTTATGGCCTGGGGGATCGAACCCAGGGCTCATACATACTAGGCAAGCACTCTTCCACTGAGCTACACCTCTCAAAATCTGTATTTTTAACCAGAAATGAGGCAGAGTGACTTGCCCAGAGTCAGTGGTAGAGCTGGGTTGTGTCACTGAACCCTATAGAGTCTCTGGGTCCCACCATTACCCTATGCTGCTTGTGCTTTACTCTGTCATAGAGGCATTCTTATTGCCATTAATTAAAATTCTTAGGGAGGAAACAGAAAAATTAAAATAAGCCAAGCTATACCCCAAAGGAGACATCGTAGTCCTCCAGTGTACAGGGCTTGTCTGCAAGGTCTTCAAAAAATTCTGCCAAAGCGTCCAGTGTTTCCTCTGCTAGTCTTTCATAGGCAGTTTCGTCTAGAGAGCTGCAGGGGGAAAAATGAGTTGTCAAAAAGACATGATTACCAGACTGCTCCACTTTGTTAATATCAAAATTTATGCATTTTTTTTAGTTAATTTTTAAAAAATTGATAGGAAATGATTACCATGTACAGAGTGAAAATTTAAATAACATGAAAGGAGTTTTAGAGCAATGCCTTTCTTCCAATAGACAGTCCCCATCCCCAGAGGCAACAACAATTAATAGTCTTTCTGTGTCCCTTCTTTTTTTGTTTTGGAAATTTAACCCAGGGACAATTTGGCAATGAGCTATATCCTCAGCTCTTTTTATTTTTTATTGCGAGACAGGTCTCAATAAATTGTGTAGGACCTTGCTAAGTTGTTGAGGTTGGCCTCAAACTTGTAATCCTCCTGTCTCAGCCTCCCTAGCTTCTGGGATTACAGGTATGCGTCACCATTGGGATTACAGTTGCATGCCATGGTGCCTGGCTAGATGTTCTTTTTAAAAATGTACTTAGATTGGATTTAGTTTTTATTTTATTATTTATTTTTTAAGTGGTGCTGAGGATCAAATCCAGGGCCTCACACATGCTAGGCAATTGCTCTACCACAGAGCCACAGCCCTAGCACCATAGATGTTCTTTTTAATATACAATTGAAGCATGTTGCATTTTTCACTTAGTATTTAGAAATGATTCATATTAGCATATATAGATTTTTATTGTATTTTCTTTTTTTTTAAATATTTATTTATTTACTTTAGTTGTACACAATGCAATGCATTTATGTTTACGTGGTGCTGAGGATCGAACCTGGGCCACGCACGTGCTAGGCAAGCCCTCTACCGCTGAGCCACAATCCCAGCCCCCTATAAGAACAATTTTTTTTTTTTTTTTTTTGGGTACCAGGGATTGAACTCAGGGGCACTCACCCACTGGGCCATATCCCCAGCCCTTTTTTGTATTTTATTTGGAGACAGGGTCTCACTGAGTTGCTAAGTGCCTCACCATTGCTGAGGCTGGCTTTGAACTCGCGATCCTCCTGCCTCAGCCTCCCAAAGTGCTGGGATTACAGGCGTGCGCCACCGCGCCCGGCATATAAGAACAATTTTAACCAGACCCTGTCTCAAAAGTTACAAGGGGCTAGGGTTGTAGTGCTCCTGAATTCAATCCCCAGTATCACTGGAAAAAACAACAACAACAACAACAACAACACAAACATAACATGATGAAAAGAAGTTACACACAAATATATTTATACTTAACAATATAATATACACAAAGTAAAAAAACAGGCAAAACTAATCTATGCTATTACAAATCAGAATGTTAGTTACTCTGAGTAGTTAACTATCAGGAGGAAGCACAGGCTTGGGGCTTTCCTGCAGGGGCTGGTGACATGCTGTTTCTTTCTTTCTTTCTTTTTTTTTTTTTTGTGGTACCGGGGATTGAACTCAGGGGCACTCGACCACTGGGTCACATCCCCAGCCCTTTTTTGTATTTTATTTACAGACAGGGTCTCAGTGAGTTGCTAAGTGCCTCGCCATTGCTGAGGCTGGCTTTGAACTCGCGATCCTCCTGCCCCAGCCTCCCAAAGTGCTGGGATTACAGGCGTGTGCCACCGCGCCCGGCTTCTTTCTATTTTTTTTTAAAATATTTATTTTTTAGTTGTAGTTGGACACAATACCTTTATTTTATTTATTTTTATGTGGTGTTGAGGATCGAACCCAATGCCTCGCACATGCTAGGCGAGTGGTCTACCACTGAGCCATCACCCCAGCCCCCAACATGCTGCTTCTTGAGCTGGGTACTGGTTACACAGGTATGTTCAGGGTTGTTTTTTTGTTTTTGTTTTTGTCCAGCCTTGGAAACATTATCAAGGTGCATACATATGACTTGGAGACATTTCTGTACAGACATTTCTGTACTATTCTTCAATATTAAAACATTGCTATAAATCAAGAGAGAACATAGATTAGTGGTTGCAGGGGAGGGGACAGGGATGAATGGGGTGTGACTGGTAATCGGTACAGGGTTTCTTTCTGGGGTAGTGAAAATGTTCTGGAATTAGTAGTGGTGACAGTTGTACAACCCTGTGAATATACTAGCCCATCCCCGAATTATGTATTTGGTGGGCTCTGAATCATCATACTAAAACTATTGCTACACTGGGGATATAGATCAGTGTAGGCTCAGCCTGAGTGAAGACCTGGGTTCCATTCCTAGAGCACAAAACAAATAGAACATCTATTGTTATAAAAAAGGAGCTTTTGGTCCTATGAGGATGTATCTGTAGGTTGAGCTGTATACCAGACAGCTCCATTATCTGGGAGTCCAACGGGGCTAAGGTAAGACATCAGAGACTGCAGATAATGAATGTGCTGTATGTACTCCTGGCATCCACCCCAAACCTATCCCCCACTTCAAGGACAAGGTGGGATAGGCTGCAGACTGATCAGATACGTGGGGTCTGTTCTATAAAAAGAGTGGTGGTTTGGTCGGGTGTGATGGGCATTTTGAGAGTAAGATGGAGAGAATGGGAGAGGTGGGTTGTACCTGTCTTGAGGACAAAAAAGAGACACATCTCTTTTGGATCAAAAAAGTCAGTCCTATAAAACTCCTGAGTCCAAAGTCAAGAGGATGACAGGTGCCTATAGCAGAGTGGGCCACTGCAGGATGATGGTGTGCTTCCCAGGGGTCATAAGGAGCTCCTGGGAAAAGGAGCTGGAATTGGGGCATTCTGCAAGGGCAGGGCATCCTCTCCACCCTCACAGGACTGCCTGGAGGGGTCAGGGAACAGCTGCAGAAATTCTGTGGGGGAGGAGTGCTAGAAATGGGGCCAGAAATGGGTGCCACCAAAGCAAACTCCTAAAATATACAGCCAACAGTGCTGGCTTGGAAGCTCCGTGGTAGGGGTCACGAATGCAGACACAGCAGGCTGGGAAGCTCTGGGGTGGGTGTGCGGCTCCTCAGGCTTTGTAAGTCATGCAGAGCCTGCAGTCAGTCTGGTGTCTATGGAAACCTTGATGGCCAAGAGTCTGCCTCCTGAGCTTACAGCTCTGGTGATGGAATGTTCCTTTGTATAGGTGGCTCTCTGTTGCTTTTAACAAGTGCAATAAGGTTCTTTGAGCCAGGAAACAACTGACATGTTTCCAAGGAGAGGAAGTGAAAAGGAGCATTTGTGCAAATATGGAAAATCAAAGGAAGAATCTAAGGGTTTAAACACAAAGGCCTATCTAAAAGGGACCCAACCCTGTTGCAAAAACCAAATTGAGGGTATTGCTGGTCCCCAACCTTACAGTTTATATGACCTAAAGGTATCTGTCCCTAGGTTCAGAGAGCTGGGGATGGGGACATGCAAAGAAATAGGCCGCTGGAGGCTTCCAGGAAGGGAAGAGATCTGAATGAGGCCATTGGCATGAGGGACTGGCTGGGAGTACACAGATCAGAAGCAAACTATGATTTGGGGGAAAATACTGTTAGCAAAGAAAAATGAATCTGACCTAACACTGCCTACTGGAGCTTTAAAAAAGCCTTTGGCACTCCTGCCTGTGGTCAGCAGAACTGTGGGCTGTGAAGGCTGCTTGCCCCAAGGAAGGCTCGCTTCCCACTGCTGCCTCCCCTGAGGCGAGGGGGGCAATAGGCAAGGAGGAGGCTCCCGGAGGCTGAGCCAGGGATCTGTAGAGCACCATCCTCCACCCTGGGCTGCAGCAAGACCCCACTGCTGCCACAGGCCAGGAACATGTCTCTTGTCCGAATGGGAGTATTATTGCATCACTGTATGTGTGTCTTAGTCAGAAGAAGCCATTCCTAGACCAGAGAGGGAGAGAATGGCATGTCACTCAGAAATCTTGGATTGAGGTGGATGCAGACCCTATGGCTGTGTGGTCGGCTCTCTTGAGCCTGGGGGTGTATCTGTGCGTGGAAGAAGGGCCCGTAGATACCAGTTAGCAGCACAGATAGACAGGATAGACTGTAACAATGTCCAGCAGCTTTCTACAGGGAATCCACTGCCCATGTCTTCCAGGACACTCACTGGAGCATTTCCCAGGCTTCACTGCAGTCAGCAAGGATCAGTGACTAAGTTCTTCCCACTGGAGTGTGAGTGAGGGACAAGTGCCACTTACAGCCCTTTGGTGATTCCAGCCCTTCCTGTCAAATGGAACTTGGACAGGGGGACCAGGCCTAAACAAGGCAGACAGCACGGCACTGACAGGAAAGGGCAGAACTGGAAGATACTAGCAGCCTAGTCCTACATATTTCATGGAGGAATACCAACCCTGGGCAGTCTGGAGAGTGAGACACAAACCATTACTGGCTCAAGCCATTATATTTTGGGGTCTATTTGTTATAGCAACATATTCTTAACTAGGACACTGAAGAAAATACTAACAAAATCTGGAAACAACCTAAATGTCCAACACATAGGAATGGGTTAAATGAATTATGAAATATCCATATAACTTAATACTATTTCATGAAAAATAATGTGGTGGCTACTTAATGATGTGGAAAGGGACCTGAGGGGGTTGCTGCTCAGGGAGAAAACAGGTTCTAGACGGGAGAGGCAGGGAGGAAAGAGAGAAGCAATCTCTGGGTGGGAGGTGTTTTAATCTTACCCTGGGTTGCCCAAAGTTCCTGAGTTCCTCAAAGGTATCAAACAGACACTCTGCTTTTTGACATTCAGAATCTGGTTGAGGTAGTGGAGGTTCAAACTCTAAAAGAAGAACATAACATTACCATTTTTCAGTCTATTGTAATCCAATAACACGTGGTTCCTATAGTGTCACTTCTACATTTAGAAGCAACTATGTTATAGTTTTTCAGGAATATTTCTTAGGAATTGCTTTCCACTTTTCTATAATGCAATAAAATAGTTCTCTAAGTCTCTCACTAAGATCTTGCTGTTCAGTATGGTGTCCACAAGCCACATGTAGCTATTTAAATTTAAATTTATAGACATGAAAATTTAAAGAGTAGTTCCTCAGCAGCACTGGCCACATTTTATGTGTCCTGAGGCCACATGTGGCCAGTGGTTCATACTGAACATTTTTATCACGGAAGGGGGTGCTACTGGGCAGTGCTGCTGCAGGCTATTCAGGGGATGTGGTAGTGTTTCAATGCTCCTAGAATTTGACTCAGAAAAACATCAAAAAATAGCAAGAGGTGCTGGAGTCCAGAAGAGAGGCTGACTGCCATCTAACAGATCATATCAGCAGGATCTGCAGGGGAGAATGTGACCGGTCGATTTTTTTCCATCCCTAATTGCTGGGTACCGAGTGATGGGGTGTGAGTTGATAACCATTGGTTTTGCTGCAAAGACAGATGAAATTACCAGACAGGAGTGAATTGAAAGCAAGGGAGAACAGTGGTGCAGTCAGAGTGAGGTGGCAGCCTGGGAAGTAGGAGGGAAGAGACAGAGGGAGGTGGAGGTAGCCAGGGGCTCCTGAAGGAGCTCAGGTGGCCTTCATCCAGGAAAGGGACAGAAAGCTTTAAGAGGTTAATGATAAGATTAAACCCTCCAAAGGTCACTCTGGTGGGCAGAGACCTTTAGATATTGATCTTGAGGTAGTAGCACCCTTGGCAAGATCAGAAAGGAGGAGGCTGAGGGCACAGGGCTGGATGTGGGTGGGCAGAGGAGGGAGTTGGAAGGCCGAGTGCAGAGAGTATGTTCAAAGGAGGTGGCTCTGAAGGAGAAGAGGGCAGACATAATAGCCACTGTTAGAGCTATCACACTTTCTTGTTTTGGGGTACCAGAGGGATTGAACCTGGGGTGCTTAACCACTGAGCCACACACCCAGCTGTTTTTATTTTTGAGACAGGGTCTCGCTTTGAACTTGCAATCTTCCTGCCTCAGCTTCCTGAGCTGCTGGGATTATAGGCGTTCGCCACCATGCCCGACTCTATTGCATTTTCTTTCTCTATCTGCCTGGCCCTGCTCTCAGTGTTTATATGTATGAACTCATTTGGTTCTCATCAAAATCCTGTGAGCATAGTACTACTTTATTGTCTTTATTCACAAGAGGTAGGTCCTGTAAAATTGATACAAATGCTCAATTAGTGAATTATTCCTAGGGAATAGATTCCTGCAAACCTCTAATGGCTATATGACTGTTTATGTGCGTTTCTGTTTAAAGACACTTGGTTTGATATATATTGTTGATTCATTAACAATGAACTTGGGACCTCAGCACTATAACTCACAATGATCAAGACGAACCTAACATGCATATTTTCTCTGTAAGGCTTGTCACAGTCTCCTTGTGTTTACATCAGCACTAGTCTCAGGACTGTTTTAAACAGCAACATCATCAACAGAAAGCAAAAAATGTGAAAACATGGCACTGAACAGAGCATGAAGATGACCCTGGCTCACACTGTGGGAGCTGGAACAAGAGAGAGCAAAGTCCTGTTTCACCTCTGCTGGGAACGTGCTCCAAGGGGACTCAAACTTTTTGCCACTCTGCGTGTGCCTGCTAAACAACCATGAGATACTGATTTGGGGCATCAAATTGTAGTAAATAGGCAAATTCAGAAGTATGGGATATGCAAATAATGAGGATGGATTGCATTTGTATTTTAGAGAAAAATAAGGCACCAAAGGGTAACTCCCTCAAAGTCACACTGATACAAAGATACAAAGTGGTGGAGCTGGGATTGAACTAGAGCTGTCTGCCCCAAAGGAAAGAATCACAAGTCTGGGAATCAGAACAGGGTTCAAACATGAGGACAAAGTGTTGGAGCATGATAGGTTCCCCCTCTAGGGAATTTCCCTTCTTTCTCAGATCCTGACCCCTCAAATTCTAGCTGTCTCAGTCTCTCTGATACCTTCCCAACCCCATCTCCCCCAGTATTGGGGATTGAACCCCAGGCCTCATGCATGCTAGGCAAGTGATCTACCACTGGGCTACATCCCCACCCCTTATTTTATTTTTTGAGACAAGGTCAAATTTGCACAGGCTGACCTCAAATTTGTAGTCTTTCTGCCTCTGCCTCTTGAGTAGTTGAGATTATTAGTATGTGTGGTGCTGAGCATTTAAAAAAAATTATATAGTTTTGATGTGTTCTTATTGGAAAGTTTGGTCAAATGCAAGTTACTCATTGACAATCAGCCATCAAAGTTTCTTTTTCTTTTTTTTCTTTCTGGGTGCTGGGGATTGAACTCTGGGCACTGCATATGCTAGGCTGAGCCACAGTCCCTGCCCCAGGTGTTTTTTTTAAAAAATATATATATTTTTAGTTGTAGATGAACACATAGTATCTTTTATTTATTTTTATGTGGTGCTGAGGATCAAACCCAGTGCCTCACACATGCAAGGCAAGCGCTTTACCACTGAGCTACAGTCCCAGACCCCCGTGTGTTTTTAATCATAACAAAATATCTTTGCCAAATACTCCTTACCTTGTATCTTAACCTGTTCCATCCCCCCATCCTACCCCTCCCACCCCACCAATTTGACATACCCTGGGCTACTGTTAAATCTTTCAGGACCTATGTTCTCTTCTGAAGGCAGTGATCATGGTAACACTTGCTACAGACTGGTCATGAGGATTAAGCAAGAGAACTAGAATATCTCAAATACAGGGCCTCAGGGCTGGGGTTGTGGCTCAGCGGTAGAGCGCTCGCCTAGCACGTGCGCGGCCAGGGTTCGATCCTCAGCACCACGTAAAAGGCATTGTGTATAACTAAAGCAAATAAATAAATATTAAAAAAAAAAATACAGGGCCGGGCGCGGTGGTGCACGCCTGTAATCCCAGCACTTGGGAGGCTGAGGCAGGAGGATCGCGAGTTCAAAGCCAGCCTCAGCAATGGCGAGGCACTTAGCAACTCAGTGAGACCCTGTCTCTAATAAAATACAAAAAAGGGATGGGGATGTGGCCCAGTGGTCGAGTGCCCCTGAGTTCAATGCCCAGTACCAAAAAAAAAAAAAAAAAAAAAAAAAAAAAAAAAAAAAAAAAAAAAATTACAGGGCCTCAGGGTGTTTAGTAGATTTGTTTTGAAAGGTGTCAATAAAGGGGTGGAGACCTAGGAGGTCAGAGAGACAAACTCCAACCTGAGGGTAGCAGGTGGAATTCACAGGCTTCCTGCTGAAGCCACCCAACAGCCACCCCTTCTACTTCCAGGTCTCCCTGAAGCCAATTGTGCTGCAGGTTTGCCAAGTCTTCAGGGTCTAATGGATCTGTGTTCTCAAGGGATGCATCTAGGAAATACAAGTGAGTTTCTAGGCCTCAGGTCTCAGGATCAGGGTCAGGAACCACATGACCCAGTTATCACCTACCCTGGGTGGGGCCAACAGAGAGGCCAGTCTTCATCCTGAAGGTTCCCTAGTCCCTCTGGGCCCTATCTAACCACAACACTTGAAGATCAAACATACTGATTCTTGGCCAGCACTTTGTCCAGTAATTCCATCCTGAGAAATTCACTGGAAGGGAACTGCTGTCCATGCAGAGGAACATAGAGTAGCACGATAATGGCAGAACTCTGAAATCCGAAGAATGTCACCAAAAGGAGCCCAGATGAGGTGTGATCTATTCACCCAATAGGATACTCTCCAGCAGGGAAAACAAGTAAAGCACAGCTGCGGGCATCAGTGTCTATGACACTCAAAACCTCTGTTAAACAGAAGGTGCGAGTCACAGCAGAATGTCTTTATGTCAACAATAGATGTTTAAGGAGAAACACAGCAGAGGTAAGACTCTCAGCAAAGGGGGGAGGTATAGTTAACAGAACCCAGGATAGCTGGATCCTCCAGGGGAGGGCAGGGCAATGCCTTCTGAGGGTCAGCATAGGCCTTCTGAGGAACAAGCAAATTCTCTCATCCTGACATAGGCAACTTGGGTGTTTACTGTCTTAGTCCCTTTGTGTGCCTATAACAAAATACCATAAACGGTGTAGCTTATAAACAACAGGAATTCCTCTTAATAGTTCTAGAGGTTGGAAATCCATGATCAAGGCACTGCTGGATCTGGTGCCTAGTAGGAGCCCGTTTCCTGGTTCATGGATGGCAACCTTTCAGTGTGTCCTCACTTGGTGGAAGGGACCAATGAGCTCCTTGGGCCATTCCACAGGGACACTCATCAATTCTGAGAACTCTATTCTCATGAGCTCACTACCTGCCAAAGGCCCATCTCCTGCTGTCACCCTGGTGATTAGGTTTTAACAAACGAATTTTGGGGGAACACAGCATTCAGACCCTAGCATTTTTAAAAAAATATTTATTCATTTGCTTTAGTTGTACACAATGCCTTTATTTGTATGTGGTGCCGAGGGTCAAACCAGGGCCGCTCACGTGCTAGGCGAGCGCTCTACCGCTGAGCCACAACCCCAGCCCCAGACCCTAGCATTTATTATTTATCTTTAAGCAATAAAGTTGCTTTTTTTTTTTGTACTGGGGATTTAGCCCAGGGGTGTTTTACCATTGAGTTACATCTCCAGCTCTTTTTATTTTTTATTTTGAGATAGAGTCTCACTAAGGTTCTGAGGGTCTGGCTAAGTTGCAGAGTCTGGTGTCAATCTTCCTGCTTCAGCCTCCCAAGTTGCTGGCATTACAGGAGCATGCTACCTCTCCCCAGCAATATGAATATTTTATATTACTTTTGCATGTATAAACTCATGTATAATATCTCTGAAAGACAAGAAAAATAAATTTAATGTGAATTAGAGCACAACCTGCGTGTTAGGCTTAAAGCCTATGGGTAACCGGGTCATAGGGGATGGTTTTGTCCCTTTAGGAAAAATGGGTGGATGTCTCAAGGCCATTCCAGGGATGCAGAAATGGCTGCAGCAAGAAGTCAACTCAGGTTACCTCCTGCACAAAGCTGTCTCCAGCATTAAGGTGAAAGGTTAAAGATGCTGGCCCTAGCTTCCCTTCCTTCAGGACCAGAGGCTGCCAGCAAAACCAGAGTCCTCCCCAGTCTCTGGGCGTGGGGCCTGCCGTGTAGCACTCTTCAAAGCCATTCCTGTGGATTCTGGGTTCTTATGTGCAAGCGGACAATCAAGACACTACACACACTGTACCCCAGAGTTGCCCAGTGTGGTGGCCACCAGCCACAGTGACTACTGTGTACTAGAAATGTGAGCAGAATGACTGAGGAGTTAGAGTTTACCTTTCATTTGTATTAATTTAAAATGATTAGGTTGGGGGGGCTGGGGTTGTGGCTCAGCGGTAGAGCGCTCGCCTAGCACATGCGCGGCCCAGGTTCGATCCTCAGCACCACGTAAACATAAATGCATTGCATTGTGTACAACTAAAGCAAATTAATAAATATTTTTAAAAAAAAATGATTAGGCTGGGTGTGATGGCACACGCCTGTAATCCCAGCGGCTCGAGAGGCTGAGATAGGAGCAATGGCGAGGCACTTAGCAACTCAGTGAGACCCTGTCTCTAAATAAAATACAAAAAAGGGCTGGGGATGTGACCCAGTGGTTGAGTGCCCCTGAGTTCAATCCCCGGTACCACAAAAAAAAAAAAAAAAAAAAAAAAAAAAGGATGAAATCAGCTGGGCACAGTGGCACAGGCCTGTGATCCCAGTGGCTTGGGAGGTTAAGACAGGAGAATTTCGAGTTCAAAGCCAGCTTCAGCACAAAACCATGTGGTAAGCAACAACTCAGTGAGACCCTGTCTCTCAATAAAACACAAAGTAGGGCTGGGGTGTGGCTCTGTGGTTCAGTGCTTCTGAGTTCAATCCCAATCAGTTGCCACTCTATCCACCCAACTGCACAAGTACTCAAGATGTTCAAAGGAACTATGGAATGAACAGGTTAAACAACAGTAGTTAATTTATGATTGAAAAAAGGGGTCTAGGACTGGGGTTGTGGCTCAGAGATAAAGCGCTCACCTAGCATGCGTGAGGCACTGGGTTCAAACTTCAGCACCACATAAAAATAAAATAAAGATATTGTGTCCACCTATAACTAAAAAATAGATATTAAAAAAAAAAAAGAGAGAGAGGTCCAGTGGGTGACCAAGGCTGTCAATCACCCAGCCACCTCCAAATGATCCCTAAGCCCAGTGTACATCACCTGCGTGCCAGCACCATGCTGACTGTGCTCTCCAGTCAACAGCCTATACAGCTACTGGGTATCGCCCTTTGTAACTCTCCTAAGTTAAAAACTGCCACAACCTGTGGTGCCCAAGGGTGCACAGCAGGTGAGTGCAACAAAGGAATGAGTAATAGAAGGGATCTGGGGACCCTCATGGCCACACCTGCCTATTTTTCCAAGAAACTGGGAAATCCATTTTCTAGGTCCCAGTTTTTGCATGGTGGCGACCAATCCTAAAGTTTCTTCAAACACTGTGTGGGCTAAATAACTAGTGTTGGTGGGTAATTTATGCTTAAATCCAAACTTGGACCACCACTTACAAGTGGGGTTGGACCTCCTTCATCTCCTGCAATACAGAGTTGTACCAGCCACTCACAACTGATCCAAGTCTGCCACTGGGCCTTTGCCCATGTGGCTCCGTATCTTAGAATGCCCTCCACCACTACCTTGGCATTCTGGTGACCACCGGCTTTCCCAGACCAGGGGTAGTCTTCCTTGGCTCCACAGCCATTCTTTGGGCTTCTTACTTTCAAATCATAGAGTGCCTGGATCACATACTTGTTTGCATCCTGAAGCACTTTAGTTTTACATATGTTAGGGGCTGGGATTGTGGCTCAGTGGTAGAGCGCTCGCCTAGCACGTGCGCCCCACCACATACAGATAAAAACGCATTGTGTGTAACTAAAGCAAATAAATAAATATTAAAAAAAGTTTTACATAATATTAGTCCAATTTAGTACTCACGCCAGGCAGGCAAAATGGATATCACCCTTTATCTCCTTTGTACAGAACACGAAGCTCAAGAGAGCCTCAGAGAGGTAGGGAACCTCTCTGCAGAGTCGGAGAGCCAGAATTTGGAATCCAGACCGGATGGGTTTTTTTCCAAAAGCTGGACTCCAGCTACCCAACAGGTCTGACAGTTACACCTCGCTGGAAGGAAGAATTTCATTCACAAAACCCAGGCTTTAAAAGATTATGTGGCAGGAGGATCGCGAGTTCAAAGGCAGCCTCAGCAAAAGCGAGGTGCTAAGCAACTCAGTGAGACCCTGTCTCTAAATAAAACACAAAGTAGGGCTGGGGTGTGGCTCTGTGGTTCAACGCTTCTGAGTTCAATCTACCCCCCTCCCCCCAAAAAAAGATTATGTGTATATTTCTCTCTATATTCCACACCAATAATACACATAAGTACATTATATAATACCGCATATAATATATTAATGTTATACTTCAATTGTCACAAAGGCAAGTGACAAACTTCGAGATAGCCACAGCTCCCTCAGAACGATCCCGGTCCATCAGCCCTGACTTTGCTCGGCGCCGTTGGGCCGCAGTCGTGTTGCAGGACACAGTATCGACCTTTCCAGAAGCCAGTGCAAACGTCACCCGGACCGGGAAAGCCGCTCGCAAGGCCTCTGCCCGCCGCCCTAGCCACCGGGCGCGTCCCACGGAGGGCGCGCATGCCCGAGCGCGCCCCCGAGCGCCTGCGTGCGCGGCGCCTCCCCCGCGGGCGTGCGGCCCGGGCAGCCGCGGGGCACCAGTACTCACCGCTCGGCCGGGCGCACAGGCCGCGGCGGTCCCTACGCACAGTCCACGGCGGCCGCAAAGCCGGGCGAGCTCCACCGGGCGCGGGGCCCCGGTGTGGGCCTGGGCCGGGACGGAGGACGCCGACAGGGGCAGGAGGCCGGCGGCCGCGCGGCGCCCGAACGTCCACATGCTGCTCCGTTCTGCCGCCCGCTCCACCCTCCCGCGCGGGAACGCGGCGGCGACACCTGGTGGCCGTGGGCCGCAGGCACCGGGTTTGGACTCCCGCGCTCAGGTCCCTTCTTTTGTGGGGAAGCAGGCAGAGGGAGACCTCAGGAAGAACTTCCCAGCATTGTACTATCGTGCATTTAACAAAGCGCGGACTTTACTCCTTGGGCAGCATCTTGAATGTGCAACCAAGGACCCTGACCTCAGGGAGACTTCAGCTTGGGGACCCGCTGCTGTACTAGAGGCAAATTGGGAACTTGAGTCTTTTTTTTTTTTTTTTTTTTTAATTTTTTTTTATTATTTATTTACTTATTCATCATGCACAAGTATAGTATCTTTTTACATACAACTGCTTGTATACAAAGTATATAAGTACCATTCAGATCTTCAGTCATGCATTTAGGATAATGATATCCATCTCATTCAACCACCAATTTTTTTCCACCCCCCCCCTTACTCCCTCCCTCCCCTCCCTTTCCGTTGACCATTCTAGTGTTCCTCTGATCCTATTTTCTCTGATATAAGGAGGCTGGTTCACAGAATTGTTGGGAACTTGAGTCTTTAGGGGGAACTGGATGTGGTGCAGGCTTTGAAACTCCTGTTCTGCACATATAGGTCCCATCAGTTAGAAGTGTGCGACCAGGAGTAGGACTGCTTGGTTAAAATCGGGATTCTGCGACCAGAGGGCAAGTTAAAAACCTCTCTGTGTCTTGTCTGTAAAATGGAGTTGATAAAATTTTCTACATGTATAAGGTTGTGAGGATAAAATGAGTTAATCCTTGTAAAGTTCTTTGAATAGGGACTGGTTCCTATTAAGTGTATAATATATGTTAGCTATTACTGATAGATTAAAAGAAAGTTTTAGCCGGGCGCGGGTGGCGCACGCCTGCAATCCCAGCACGTTGGGAGGCTGAGGCAGGAGGATTGCGAGTTCAAAGCCAGCCTCAGCAATGGCGAGGCACTTAGCAACTCAGTAAGACCCTGTCTCTAAATAAAATACAAAGAAAGGGCTGGGGATGTGACTCAGTGGTCAAGTGCCCCTGAGTTCAATCCCCGGTACCACACCAAAAAAAAAAAAAAAAAAAAAAAAAAAAAAAAAAAAAGTTTTACTTGGGTATATGTTGCTTAGGAATACTTTTGAACAATGTGAATACTTTTGGAAAATGTGAATACTTTTTGTGGGTGGACAGAGGAGATAGGAAGGTGCTGAAGTTCATTCCTCCTCTAGGTCTCAACTGAGATGTCGGATGTCACCTCCTGCAAAATCCTTTCATGAAACTAAACTCCTAAGTCCCCACAGTGTGTCTTAGGCACCTTCTTATGTTTCCACTGTCTGCAATGAAGTTGTTAGCTGTCTTATTTACCTAATATCTCCAACACAGAATAAACACTCCACTGATGAATGAATGAACAAATGAAAGAATCAATGATGTTCTTCTTTTTTTAAAAAAAATATTTATTTATTTGTTTTAGTTGTACACACTGCGCTTTTATGTGGTGCTGAGGATTAGAACCCCAGGCCACGCACTTGCTAGGCGAGCACTCTACCGCTGAGCCACAACCCCAGCCCAAATGATATTCTTCTTTATTGACCTCTTACTTCTAATGACTATGTTTTGTGGGTCACTGCCAAGGAACAGTGTGGAATTAACTGATATTGATCAATCATAGTTTTCAGAGTAACTTCTCTCTTGAGGTATTTGCATTTTACCTGGAATCTCAAACCTTTAAGGACCCAAAGAATGGATTTAAAAATATTATTACCCCCAAATCTGAGATTTCTCCAGTTTATGCCATCTCAGAAAATAACATCTTCATGCACCAAATGATTCTTGCTAGTAACCTGGGTATCTCCCTTTCTGGTTTTTTTTTTTTTTTTTTTTTTTTTTTTTTTTTTTTTTTGTACTAGGGATTGAACTCAGGGGCACTTGACCACTGAGCCACATCCTCAGCCCTATTTTGTATTTTATTTAGAGACAGGGTTTCACTGAGTTGCTTAGCGCCTCGATTTTGCTGAGGCTGACTTACTCGTAATTCTCCTGTCTCAGCCTCCCAAACTGCTGGGATTACAGGTGAGCGCCACCACACAGGCTCCCTTTCTATTTTTTCCCCTCGCTCCCCACAGCTCCCCACACCCAACTCACCAATGACTCCTGCATTAATTCTACTTCAAAACATATGCTGAGGGCTGGGGTTGTGGCTCAGTGGTAGCGTGCTTGCCTAGCATGTGTGAGGCACTGGGTTTGGTTCTCAGCACCACATATAAATAAATAAAGTAAAAGTCCATTGACAACTAAAATAATAAATAATAATAAAATGCTGAATTGGCCCAATTTCTCTATCTTGGAGTCCAGAGTCCTAGGCTGTTTTCTGTCATTTGTGTAACTGTAATAGCCTTGTAGCAGGATTTTCTGGAGGAGTTCTCCTTTCTCCACACAGAGGGCTTTGTGATTTCTGTTAAATGGAGTTTATGGGAGGCCACTGTTGGGATGAACTCCTACACTAGGCCTCAATAGACCAAGCCTAACCAGAGTGAAGTTACCTTGTACTAGGAACCACATAATCACACTTTAAAACAGGCCAGTTTTTGCTGAGTATGGTGATGTACACTTGTAATTCCAGTGATTTGTGAGTCTGAGGCAGGAGAATCGAAAGTTCAAGGCTAGCCTGAGCAATCATGTGAGACTCTGTTTCCAAAAAAAGGGGTAAGAATATAGCTCAGTGGGAGAGTGTGCCTATGCTTATTTGCAGTGTCCAAAACAAACAAACAACCAACCAACCAACCAACCAACCAACCACCAGGGCAGAGTTACAAAAAATAGGAAGTGACCTGAACTGGCATAAGGTAGTCCCCTCTGCTTTAACTCTATACATTTTGTTTTTGTTCGTGTGTGTGTGTGTGTGTGTGTGTGTGTGTGTGTGTGTGTGAGAGAGAGAGAGAGAGAGAGAGAGAGAGAGAGAGAGAGTGTGTACTGGGGATTGAACCCAGGGGGCTCTTCCAATGAGCTACATTCCAAGTGCTTTTTAATTTTTATTCTGAAACAAATTCTCGCTAAGTTGCTGAGGATGACTGTAAACTTTCTTTTTCTTTTCTTTTTTTTTTTTTTGTACTGATGATTGAACTCAGGGGTACTTGACCACTGGGCCACATCCCCAGCCCTTTTTGTATTTTATTTAGAGACAGGGTCTCACTGAGTTGCTTAGCACCTTGCTTTTGCTGAGGCTGCCTTTGAACTCACACTCCTCCTGCCTCAGCTTCCCAAGCCGCTGGGATGACAGGCATGCGCTACCGTGACAGGCTCCTGAGGGTTTTTCTAAGAAGTATATTCTTGTGTCAAAGGAAAGGCTGTTTGCATAGGTGGGTTTGTAGCAAGTACCAATATAATCCTTCTGGATTTGCACTTAATTTTCAAATGAGGAAATGAAGTCCCAGAGAGTTTGACATGCCCATTGATTAAAGTAGAACTAGAACCCATGCTTTCTCATCCAGTACTCTTCTCGTTGAATCTCTCTAGTTGAAGTGTCTCAGTTTCAGGAAGAGCTCTGACTGGAACGCGTGCCCACTCCTTAGAGCAATCACTTTTGCTAAGGGAGTGGCCAGTGTCTTAGTATTTTTTGCTGCTATACCATAATACCTGAGCTTGGGTAACTTATAAAGAGAAGAACTTTATTTTTATTTATTTATTTATTTATTTATTTTGGGTACCAGGGATTGAACTCAGGGGCAGTTGACCACTGGGCCACATCCCTAGCCCTTTTTTTTTTTGGTACCGGGGGATTGAACTCAGGGGCACTCGACCACTGGGCCACATCCCCAGCCCTTTTTTGTATTTTATTAGAGACAGGGTCTCACTGAGTTGCTAAGTGTCTCACCATTGCTAAGGCTGGCTTTGAACTCGCGATCCTCCTGCCTCAGCCTCCCAAGTGCTGGGATTACAGGTGTGCGCCACCACGCCCAGCCAAAGAGCAGAACTTTATGTCTCATAGTGCTAGAAACCAGAAGTCCAAGATCAAGTCACTTGCAAGTTTGGTGTCTGGTGAGGCCTGGTGGCCTGATCTGTTTCCACAATGGCGCCTTCAATACTGAATCCTCTGGAGGGGAAAAGTACTGTTCCTCACATGGCAGAAAGGCAGAAGAGAGCGAACTCATCCCACAAGTTCTTTTATAGTAGTATTAATCCATTTGTGATGTCAAGACCCTCATAAACTAAACACCTCCCCAAAGGCCACATCTCCCTCTACTCTTAAATTAGAGGTTCAAGTTTCAACATGAATATTTGGAAAGGACAAAAGCATTCAGAACACAGAAGCCAGTTCAGAGGCAGGGCATATTAGAGGGATGGAAAATCTTCCAGGGTACCCTAAAAATGAAAGCTATTCTAGTCCACCAGAGAGAATAAAACCCTATGTCTCTAGGGGCTGGGGTTATGGCTCAGCGGTAGAGCCCTGGGTTTGATCCTCAGCACCACGGTAAAAATAAATAAATAAAATAAAGGTATTGTGTCCAACTACAACTAAAAAATAAATATTAAAAAAAAAAATAAACCCTGCGTCTCTAAATTCTCACTCATGGGGCCAGGGTTGTGGCTCAGTGGTAGAGTGCTGGCCTAGCATGTGTGAAGTGCTGGGTTCAATCCTCAGCACAACATAAAAATAAATACATAAAAAAAATAAATTCTCACTCATTTTTGCTTGGCTGCGGGCTTTGACTCAGTGCTCTGATTCTTCCTGCCAGGTGGTGACCAGCCCACTGCATTTACTTGGACTGACTGATAGGAGAGATGGTCTATGTGTTCTTCTCCGACATTTGCCAAGGGCAAAGTTTTCTGTACTGAGGGATGAGAGACAGGAGCATGTCCCAGGAGACTGATTATGGCTCCATCGTCTGAATCCAAACTCTGGAATGCCCTTCAGTACACTGCCTTGAGCTTAATATAGATTGAGTTCATAATATATTCAGCAAATTAATCGATCAATACTTCTGAAATGTTTTTGAAAATGTGAAACATGTGAATAATTTAAATAATGGGCTAATCATTGAAATTATCAGTGGCCAGAGAAAAGAAGGTTTGGATTTATTTACTGGGAATGGCTCCCTGCAGGGTCCCTTGGGTCCTTTGATTCTTGCTGTGACAGATTTAAGAGAACATCTGGGAAAGTTTTCTCCCTTTTACAAAAAACTTCTTTTTGGAGAAGATTTGAAGGGACAAGAGGAAAGAAGCATGTGATATATCTGAAATACCACTATACTGTTGATTAAGGGATCTAATTTAGCCATCTTACTCCAGAATTATTTTTATCGCTTATTAGATATATCAGTTTCTTCTACCCTCATTTAAAGAATTTTGTCTTCCTTCTTATATTAGTTTGTCTTATATTTTGTCTTATATTATTTTGTCTTCCTTCTTATATTATTTTGCTTGGACTGCTAAAACAAAACACCACATGCCAGGCACAGTGGCACATGCCTGAAATCCCAGTGACTCAGAAGATTGAGCCAGGAGGATCCCAAGTTCAAGGCCAGTCTGGGCAATTTAGTGTCTATGGCTGAATAAAACTCCATTGTTCCAGGTGTGGTGGTACAGACCTATAATCCCAGCAGCTCTGAAGGCTGAGGCAGGAGGATCGTGAGTTCAAAACCAGCCTCAGCAACTTAGCAAGGTGCTAAGCAACTCAGTGAGACCCTGTCTCTAAATAAAATACAAAAAAGGGCTGGGGATGTGACCCAGTGGTCAAGTGCCCCTGAGTTCAATCCCTGGTACCACAAAAAAAAAAAAAAAAAAAAAAATCTCCTTTGTGCATATACACCACATCTTCTTTATTCATTCGTCTGTGATGGACACCTAGGCTGTTTCCATAGTTTAGCTATTGTGAATTGTGCGACCATAAATATGGGTAAGCATGTATCATTGTAGAATGACTTCAATTCTTCAGGATAAATACTGAGGAGTGGTGTAGCTGGGTTATATAGTGGTTCCATGCCTACTCTTTTCTGGAACCTCCATACTGATTTCCACGGTGGTTGTACTCCATTTACATTTCCACGGTGTAAAAGTGTTCCTTTTTTTCCACATCCTCTCCAGCATTTATTATTGTTTGTACAAGTTGTCATTCTTTTTTTTTTTTTTATTTCTTTGTAGCTGTAGATGGACAGAATGCCTTTATTTTATTTGTTTACTTTTATGTGGTACTAAGGATCAAACTCAATGCCTCATAAATGCTAGGTGAAGTCCTCTGCCACTGAGCTACAGCCCCAGCCCCAAGTTGTCAGCCTTGAGACCTAATTAATAGCAAACAATAAGTCAAGCCTAGTCATGGTGTTCTCAAGCAGGGTTTCTCAGTAGTGGTACTATTGATGTTTGGCCTGGGTGATTCTCTGCTGTAGAGGTTGTCCTGTACACGCTGAAATGTTTAGCAGAATTACTGGCCTCTCCCCACTAGATGGCAGTAGTATCAGCTCCCCAGTCAAAATTGTGACAGGCAAAAAAGTTTCTTGGACACTGCCAAAAAGTCCCTTGCGGGATCAGGTGAGGTCTCAAATTGCCTCTAAATGAGAAACACTATTCTAGTGGAACTCTGAATTAAAGGCCCAAAGCAATCTTTTGCCCTATTTCCGAATTTTAGATAATTTCCCTAACCATTCAGATCTCTGCAAACTTTGGTCTATTTTTAATCTGAGTTTCAGTTTCTTCACCTGCAAAATAGAACTGATGCCCTCACCTGAGGGGTGTGTGAGGACTGAGTGACACAGCACGTGCCAAAGAGCAATCAGCAAATGCTACCAGCTACACACCTGGCTGGTGGGTCTTGGGGGCTTTTGAGAAGCATGTTTACACACCTGTGGCTGCAGGGAAGGGGAGGCCCTCCTGCAACCACTTTGGCCAAACACAGACATCTGGTCTGTGTTTTCAGGCGCTGCAGGCTGGTGGGGGTCACTGAGATGCAGTTAGATGCAGTTCCCTGCAGCTGATAGGCTTCTCCTCACACTCCAGGATCCATCTCCTGGACTAGAAGCCGGTGGCCTCCACAAGTTAGGTGAGCGTCACCCTTCCCGTCCCTTTGGGCGGCACCGCACGCCAGCTCTCTCCTCTCTCTCTCACCAGGTGAGATTGGCAATCCCTCTACTTCTGTCTTCACTCTGGGAGAAGCTGGTCCCTCATTGAGGACCCAAGGCACATGAGGTGAGGAGCTGAGGCATCCAACCAGAACCTGGAGTGGAAAGGCCGCTTGTTGATAACCACGAGCAAGGAGACAGATCATCTTGCAGCGCTGATCCTCTGCTGACAACAACCTCATGAGAGACCTGAGCCAGAAACTCAGAGAAGCATTGTTCTCACATCCTAGATCTGAGAATAAGGACCAGACATGCTCTCTGCTCTGCCTGCCATCACTAGGCATGGTGCAAAGTGCTTCACAGATGTCTCATTTATTTCTGCTAATAGTCATGCAGAGGACACTATTATCTCCATTTTCTTAAAATAAATATATTTATTTATTAGTTGTGGATGAACTTTTATTTTATTTATTTATTTATTTGGTATCAGGCATTGAACTCCGGGGCACTCAACCATCGAGCCACATCCCCAGCCCTATTTTGTATTTTATTTAGAGACAGGGTCTCACTGAGCTGCTAAGCACCTTGCCATTGTTGAGGCTGGCTTTGAACTCCTCCTGCCTCAGATGCTGGGATTACAGGTGTGGGCCACTGTGTCCGGCCTTTATTTTTGTTTATTTACGTGCAGTGCTGAGAGTTGAACCCAGTGCCTCACACAGGCTAGGCAAGTGCTCTACCACTGAGCCGCAACCTCAGCCCTATTGTCTCTATTTCATGGAAAAACATTCAGAGGTTAGTTCACTTGTTCAAATCCTCCAGCTACCAGGAACTCAAGCTGGGACTCAAACTTGTGTCAGTTAGTTGTCGTGTTATTCCACCTGTCCTTTGCTCTTTCCCAACGAGGCTTGTAAAAATCACCAACACCCCTTTCCCTTCCTGGTTTTCTCCTCCATGTCATTCCTAAGCAATGACATTCACTGAACTCCTTGGCCAAGGGCAATAGTCTCCTTCTGTCACCTTTGGAAGGTTAAATGGTGGCATCAGCCTGCTGGGTCTGGTCCCTTTCACAGTGTTATGTACCTGGTGCATCCTGGGCATCTCTTTGGTGACTTCTCACACAACTTTAGCCAGCCATGCCCATGCTGGGCTGCTTGTTTACCTATTAGCTGTTAGATCCATTCCCTGCTCCTGGATTGTTTTTCTCTGTTTTATAGGAGAGTTGACCCCTGCAATTACATTTCCCAAACTCCCTCACCAATTAGCTTCGAACCAGGTTCAGCCAATGAAAGGCACTTTGGGAGACTGGAGGGCGGGGAGATGGTGAGGGGAACGCAGCATGCCCTGCTCCATTCCCTTCAGGTGGCATCTCTAGTGTGACTGGGGTTTCCCTGTGCTTCTGCATCTCACTGTACAGGCCATTGTGACTGTAGCCACTCTTCCTGCGCTCTAACACCCCTTCTCCATTCACCCCTGGAGTTGTAGTTGTAGGAACGTAACTTTCTGCATATTCTGATCTTGTGCTCTTCTCACCTCCTCCTTTTAGGTCTTTACAATGAATTTCCCGTGTTACATTTTACTATGAATTTTCTGACCTAGGTTTTCCTTTTCAGGCTGGACACCAACTGATAACCTGTGTCTGTATTCTGGATTCTGCTTTCTGATTACAGTTTCCATCTCATTTATTTTCTTTCTTTTTTCCCTTGTTTGTCCTATCCATCCTTCCTTTCATCTTCCATTCATCCATCATTATCTATGGAGCTTCTACAGATCCAGTCACTGTGGTTGCTGATGATATAATGGTGAACAAGATTGGTAATCAACACATTCTCATGGTGTTTTATGGTCTTGTGCAAGAGAGAGATATTTAAAAGTATTTACAAAGCCACATAAGTGCTGTGCTGGGGATAATAATTATAAAATGCTACAGGAGCACAAAGGAGTGGGATGGGATAGAAGAAATAAAGGCAAGGCCAGGCATGGTGACATACACCTGTAATCCTAACTCGGGAGGCTGAGGTAGGCATATTATGAGTTTAAGACCAGCCTGGGCAATTTCGCAACTTTGTCTAAAATAGAAAAATAAATAAATAAAAAGGTTTGAGGCTGCAGCTCAGTGGTGGAGCACCCCGGTTTCAATCCCCAGTAATGCAAATGAAAAAAGGAAGAAAAAAAAAAAAAAGCGTAAAAAGGAGCAAAAGGGAAGAAAAATGAAACTAGCTGTAAATCTAAAAGCCCCATGACCTGTTTTTCTCCAGGCCTATCACTCTCAAATTTCTGAGAATCCTACATATTTTATAGTTACTGTAAATTCATTCACGTATGAAAATTGCCTTTTTTGGGGGAAGAGGGGGGTTACCAGAGATTGAACTCAGGGCACTCAACCACTGAGCCACATCCCCAGCCCTATTTGTGTTTTATTTAGAGACAGGGTCTTACTGAGTTTTAGCACCTTTCTAAATTGCTGAGGCTGGCTTTGAACTTGTGATCTTCCTGGGATTACAGGTGCGCACCACCTTTGCCGTGCAAAATTGCCTTATTTTGACTAAAGCTTCCATCCACTGTTAGCCTACACAATGCTGTTAGATTGGATAAAACAAAGGAGATGCATTTTAAGAAACCTATAATTGAGCTGGCACAAGCCTGTAATCCCAGTGGCTCCAGAAGCCAGGCAGGAGGATCGTGAATTCAAAGCCAGCCTCAGCAACTTAGCAAGGTGCTAAGCAACTCAGTGAGACCCTGTCTCTAAATAAAATATGAAAAAGGGCTGGGGATGTGGCTCAGTCGTTGAGTGCCCCTGGATTCATTCCGCAGTACCAAAAAAAAAAAAAAAAAAAAAAAACAAAAAAAAAAAAAAAAAACAAAGAGAAACCTATAATTGAGCTTGGCACATTCCAAACATTATCTAAATAGAGAAGACAATGTCAATCTGAAAATCCTGGAGAGGACCCGGATCTTCGCCAAAAAGATCTGTGAATCAGGATCAAAGAACTGGATTCACGAGGCTGGCGCTGTGCTCACACCCATCACATCCTCACCTCTCACCATATTTCCTTTAAAAGAAAGGCTGGAGACCCAGGTCTCTGGTTCACATTCTCCTCTGAGAATGTGTGTCTTCACCTTTCCCTTTCTAATTTAATTAACTAATTTTTTTGGTATTGGAGATTGAACCCAGGGTGCTCTGCCAATAAGCTACATACCTAGTCCCTTTTTTTTTTTTTTTTTTTTTTTTTTTTTTGGTACCAGGGATTGAACTCAGGGGCACTCGACCACTGGGCTACATCCCCAGCCTTTTTTTGTGTTTTATTTAGAGACAGGGTCTCACTGAGTTGCTAAGTGCCTCGCCATTGCTGAGGCTGGCTTTGAACTTGTGATCCTCCTGCCTCAGCCTCCCAAGTGCTGGGATTACAGGCGTGCGCGCCTGGCTCTACCTAGTCCCTTTTTATTTTTATTTTTTAAGATAGAGTCTGCTAGGGGCTGGGGTTGTGGCTCAGCGGTAGAGCGCTCGCCTTGCATGTGCGCGGCCCGGGTTCGTCCTCAGCACCACGTAAACATGAATGCATTGCATTGTGTACAACTAAAGTAAATAAATGAATATTAAAAAAAAAAAAAAAAAAAAAAAAAGATAGGGTCTGCTAAATTGTTCAGGCTGACCTTGAACCTTTGATCCTCCTGCTTCCTGAATAGTTGGAGTGTGCTCAGTATCCTTGGATTCAAGTTTCCAAGGCTAATCTCCAACTTGCCATCCTGCTGCCCCAGCCTCCTGAGTCTCTGGGATTACAGGGGTGCACCAACGCTGCATCTGGCTCTCCCCTTTCACTTTTTAATAAAGCTCTTCCTCTTGGCTAAAATTTGATGAGTCCTTAAGTTCTAGAGGCTGGAAGTTCTGAGTAGAGGCCTCCTCTGCCCTGGAGAGACCTCCTCACACCCCTTACGGTGACCGGAGTGGCTTTATCTCAACCTGGGGGCTGATCCTTGAGACTTAATAGGTGAAGAGTTGTCTCAGCAAAGGCGGGCAGAGAGGAAGAGTGGAGCAGGCAGAGGAGACATCTGGACAGACCCAGAGGTTGGAGGAGGAAGGCAATAATGCCTGGGAGGCTTAAAAGGGGTCTCGGGTAGATTCCAGCTCCTGCCGAGCGGGGCCAGTAACTTGCCCCTAAGGTCTCAATCTTCATTTTTTTTTTTCTTAAAACCTTCAGGTTAAGCATTTTTGTACCTCACAGGTCTGGTTTGTCTCCAGACCCCATAATCCCTTATAATGGATACAAACTTCTCAAACTTCCTGCATTTCCTAAATTCTGGAACTGGCCTTGGGTGCCACTGAATGCTTCCCCTTTCTTGCTGTATTATACAGCTTTGACTTGGAGAGCTCTGTAATTATTAGGATACTTGAATTGGGGTTTCTCACTTATCACCTCTGATGCAACCTTGGTGCTTGGGGTGGGTAAACATGGATGGGTTTAAATCCAGGGTACATGCCCCAATGCTGTGGGGTTCAGGCAGGTGTTGGGAATGAGTGGCAGGCCCTTCTAAAATATTGGCCTTCTTGGATTGTCTTTTTCTTTCCAGCTTTTGCTGAAGACAGCATGAAGTGCCATTTCACTTTTCTCTTAGTGCTGATGTAAGAAAACCCACAGTGGGAACAGGACGATAAGCAGCAACTGTCATTAGCCCTGCACTGCAGCGATAGTGGGGAGGGCGGGAGAGGGAGAGTGAAGTGCAGGGAAATGTTATGGAAGGTGCACCTCTGCCCAGTTAAATAGTGTCCTACTGTGTGTAGGATATCCCAACAGACAAATGTGGATGATTTGGGGCATGTGAATAACTAAAGAATTGTTGAATTTAAAAAATAATTCTTAAAATGTAAAATATACTGTATATAATGCAGGTCAAATACAATGTGTTTACAGACTCATTCAATGGTTTTTATTTTTCTTTTGGTGCTAGGGATTGAACCCAGGGCCTCCTGCATCTAAACCTTGTGTGTGAGAATCTCCTGGGGAACTTTTAATAATATTCATGCCCAACTCACACATCCGGCCAATTAAATCAATCTCTGGAGGTAGGACCAATCATCAATATCTTTGTTTTAAAATATTTTTTTAGTTTTGTTGATGGACCTTTATTCATTAATTTATTTATGAGGTGCTGAGAATGGAACTCAGTGCTTCACACATGTGAGGCAAGCGCTGTACCACTGAGCCACAACCCCAGCCCATCAGTATCTTTTTTTTTTTAAATCATTCTAAGTGGTTCCTTTGTGTAGTTAACATTGAGGCCAGTCATGGTGGTGAATGCCTGTAATCCCAGTTACTCTGGAGGTAGAGGCAAGGGATCAACTAGTTGGGCAACTTGTCGAGATCCTGTCTCAAAAAGTAAAAAGGGCTGGGGATGTAGCTTTGTGAGAGAGCACCCCCATTTCAATACCTGGTACTGCAAAACAGACAACCTTCCCTCACAAAAACCCAAGGAATTTAGTGGAAAGACACATAAAAGAAAAACTGAAAGACCAGGAGGCTGACCAGGATCGGAACCAGGGAAACACGTTGGTCAACAGCTACAGAAGCACATAGGAGGCCTTTTAAGGTGCTGTTTTCCATGACTCATTTACAAATGTTTCTAGTCCCCAGGGTTTCTGAAATTCAAATTCTTGGATTGGGGGTGAGGTGCAATGGTAGAATATTTGCCTAGCATGTGTGAGATCCTGGGTTCAAACCACAGCACCACAAACAAAACAACAGTCAAGATTTAAATTCCCAAGAGAAACTGCTTGACCTGTGTTCAGCCACGGGCCCACACCTGAGTTTGACTCATTGGGTGAGTCTTGATTGAAAGCCTCAAAGAATCAGATAAAACAGCACAGGAGTAGTCCCCCCAAGGTAAAACGAAGGGTTGTTATGAGCCAAACTATATGTGACTTGACCAGACAAATTCCATTTTACCCTGAGACTCCATTTCATATAGGAAATGCTTCTTCCATGAGAAAACCCCGCCTATGTAACCCACCTCCTGCTAAGCACACCCTGTTTGGCAATGCATGGTGGTTGAAAAAAGTTTTTTCTTCTTTTTTTTTTTTTTTTTTTAATAATAACCTTTTAAAAAATATTTATTTGTTTTTGTTGTACACAATGCCTCTATTCTTACATGGTGCTGAGGATTGAACCCCAGCCACATGCATGCTTGGCGAGCGCTCTACAGCTGAGCCACAACCCCAGCCCAATATACAATGTATTATTAAGAAATACATTTATAAGATGTTCTCTTTTTAGTTCCCATTTTTCTTGGGCAGTGTACTGTACCCTGAACTGGGTCATTCTGACCCACTTCCTACATTGCTAGGTTTTTGACTTACTGGTAGCTTATGTTTTTTAGCTATAAAAAATATAATCTACTTTCTGCAAAGGGTCAAAGTTTGCAGAGGTGACTTGCTTGCTGCCTTTTCGACCTGCTGGTGAATAAAGTTCCATGTCTTGCTTCAAGATTGACCGGGTGATTTATTTCTAATGCGCCACAACAGGGTCATTACCAGAAAGAGAAAACTTCCAAACAGGGAAAACTTTCAAACATGGAAAAGGAATTTTAAAATAATTGTCTCTGTTTTGTTGATTTAAACATTATACAAGCGGTGGCACACGCCTGTAATCCCAGTGGCTCTGGAGGCTGAGGCAGGAGGATCATGAGTTCAAAACCAGCCTCAGCAAAAGTGAGGTGCTAAGCAACTCAGTGAGACCCTGTCTGTAAATAAAATACAAAATAAGGCTGGTGATGTGGCTCAGTGGTCGAGTGCCCCTGAGTTCAATCCATGGTACCTCTCCAAAAAAAAGAAAACAAAAAAACCCCAAAAAAACCAACACAACAACAACAAAACATTATACAAGTTGTTTTAGTCAGTTTTTTTTTTTTTTTTTTTTTTTTTCCTGCTGTGACTAAAAGGACCCAACTGGAACAACTGTAGGGGAGGAAAAGTTTACTTAAGGGATCATTGTTTCAGAAGTCTTAGTCCATAGAAGGCTGGCTCCATTCCTTGGGTATCGAGTTGAAGCAGAACATCATGGCAGAAGAGGGTGGCAGAGGGAAGCAGCTCACATAATGATCAGAGAGCACAGGGAGAGGTCTCCACTTGCCAGATACAAATATATACCCTAAAGCCACATCCCAATTCCCACTTCCTCCAGCCACACCCTACCACTTCAGTTACCACTCAGTTAATCCCGATCAGGGGATTAATTCACTGATTGGGTTAACACAACCCAATCATTTCTCCTCTGAACCTTCTTGCATTGTCTCACACGTGAGCTTTTTGGGGACACCTCACATCCAAACCATAACACAAGTTGTACATAATACATAAATAAATGCATTTGTGAAAAACCAATGTCCTACTTCATTCTATTTAATAAAGTAATTCATGGTTAAAGTTAGTTGTATTTCAGAAGTTTATAAAATGAAAAGTAAATGCTTTCCGTTGAGGTTCTCTAAACTCTAGTGTTGTTCCCCATAAATAACCACTGTTAAAAGTTTCTTATTGTCATGGCTTAGGTGTGAGGTATTCCCCAGAAGCTTATGGGTGAGACAGTGCAAGAAGGTTTAGAGGAGAAATGATTGGGTTATGAGAGTCTTAGCCCATTCAATGAACTAATCCCCTGATAGGATTAACTGAGTGGAAACTGAAGGTGGGTAAGGTGTGGCTGGGCATTGGGGGCATGCCTTTTGGGGCATATATTTTATATCTGCCAAGTGGAGTCTTTCTCTGCTTTCTGATCATCATGAGAGCCACTTCCCGCCACCACATCCTTCCACCATGATGTTCTGCCTCACCTTGAGCTCCAAGGACTGAAACCTCTGAAACCGTCTAGGGACCGAGACCTGTAAACAGCCAAATAAACTTTTCTTCCTAAAATTATTCTTCTCAGGTCTTTTAGTCATAGCAGTGAAAAACCTGACTAAAACAATTATATAATGGAAGTAGTATTTCTAGGTGGACAGGGGAGTGGGGCCTGTTTTTAGTACTGCTTCCTTTCAGTATCCCAATGACATTACTATGCTCATTGTCAGGTATGTCAACCCATTTCTTTTTCTTTTTTTTTTTTTAAATATTTATTTATTTACTTTAGTTGTACACAATGCAATGCATTTATGATTACGTGGTGCTGAGGATCGAACCCGGGCCGCGCACGTGCGAGGCGAGTGCTCTGCCGCTGAGCCACAATCCAAGCCCTTCTTTTTCTTTTTTCTTTTTTTTTTTTTTTGGTACCAGGGATTGAACTCAGGGGCACTGGGCCACATCCCCAGCCCTTTTTTTATTTTATTAGAGACAGGGTCTCACTGAGTTGCTAAGTGCCTCGCCATTGCTGAGGCTGGCTTTGAACTCGCGATCCTCCTGCCTCAGCCTCCCAAGTGCTGGGATTACAGGCGTGCACCACCACGCCCAGCTCCATTTCTTAACTATTATAGAAAACCAGTGGTACCAGTGAATGGGTGATCACACAGGTTTTTGTGAAGCAGCGCAGTACTTTGTAAATTACTGTCATCAAACTCTTTTATTTATTTATTTTTAGTCTTAGTTGTAGATGGACAAATACCTTTATTTTTTAAATATTTATTTATTTGTTTTAGTAGTACACATGCCTTTATTTTTACGGGGTGCTGAGGATCGAACCTAGGCGAGCGCTCTACCACTGAGCCACATCCCCAGCCCCACAATACCTTTATTTTATTTACTTATTTTTATGTAGTTCTGAAGATTGAACCCAGTATATCATCTGTGAAGCAAGCACTCTACCTCTAAGCTACAACCTCAGCCCCTGTCATTAAACTCTTTGTCTTCTGAACTTCATGACTCTCGTTATGTGATTTTTCATCTTTCACATAACAGAGGCAATGCCACTTTTAAAAATCAACATTCTGCCAGGTGTGGTGGCGCACGCCTGTAATCCCAGCACTTTGGGAGGCTGAGGCAGGAGGATCATGAGTTCAAAGCCAGCCTCAGCAATGGCGAGGCACTTAGCAACTCAGTGAGACCCTGTCTCTAAATAAAAAATACAAAAAAGGGCTGGGGATGTGACCCAGTGGTCGAGTGCCCCTGAGTTCAATCCCCGGTACCACAAAAAAAAAAAAAAAAAAAAAAAAAAAAAAAAAAAAAAGAAAAGAAAAAAAATCAACATTCTGCTGATATCTTTGTTGTTTATAAATCTGACATACATAGAAATCATAGAAATCCTGTGTTCAAAAAATGTTATTTTACATTATCCTTTTTTTTTTTGGGGGGGGGGTACCAGGGATTGAACTCAGGGGCACTGGACCACTGAGCCACATCCACAGCCCTATTGTGTATTTTATTTAGAGACAGGGTCTCACTGAATTTCTTAGCACCTCATTTTTGCTGAGGCTGGCTTTCAACTCAGGATCCTCCTGCCTCAGCCTCCCGAGCTGTTGGGATTACAGGCACGTGCCACCATGCCTGGCCTCTTTTACTCTTTTACATTATTCTGTTAATGGGAAGGAAATAAACTAGAGACTGGCTTATCAAAAAAGAGGTATATAAGTATCTCTGGACCAGAACAGGAACTGTTACACAAATAATTCCTAAAGATATCCACTTGCAGTTTTTCTCTTGTTTGAATTCTGGAGGAATTTGTTCTTTGCTTTGCTTTGTGTGTGTGTGTTTTTGGTCCTGGGGGTTAAGTCCAGGGGCACTCTGGATTGACTTACATCCCAAGTCTTTTTTATTTATTTTTAAGTTTTGAGACAGGGTCTTGCTATGTTGCTGAAGATGGCTTTAAATTTGCAAACTTCCTTCCTCAGCCTCTTAAGTAGATGAGATTACAGGTGTGTACCATTCTGCCTGGCTTCCATGAAATATTTTGCAGAGAGAGAAAGTTAGAATTGAATGTTACAAGTCTTCTTATATGGTTAGCCATTTGGAAACTGCTATGTAAACAGTAAAGAGCTGGAGGACTACCAGGGAGCAATTATCAAGGAGGAGGATTATCAAATCCAGGATTCTTAGAGTTAAAATGTTCTCCTTGGGTTGTGTAAATCTTGGATAACTTCATTTTCTTGAAGAAGTTGTGTACAGAGCCTTCCAGACTGCTCCATTCTGGACTGGTCGATTTCTAGGCCTCTTTCATAGTTACTACCATCTTGGGATCCCATTCACCTCCTTCTTAGGTTGGATCTCTTCCTTTCTGGATTTTCACGATTTCCTCTTTCTTTATTAACCCTCTCATTTTGGCAAAGCACACCTTTTCAGAACTTTCAGGTAGGTTATTGAAAATTATTTTTTGCATAGATAACTTTTTTCTTTTTTTAAGAAGTTTTTTGTTCTTTGGAGGCTGAGGCAGGAGGATCACGAGTTCAAAGCCAGCCTCAGCAATGGTGAGGCACTTAGGAACTCAGTGAGACCCTGTCTCTAATAAAATACAAAAAAAGGGCTGGGGATGTGGCCCAGAGGTCGAGTACCCCTGAGTTCATCCCCGGGACCAAAACAAACAAATAAAGTTTTTTGTTATTGTTTTAGATAGAATACTTTTTATTTATTTATTTATTTTTATGTGGTGCTGCTGAAGATTGAACCCAGTGCCTCACACAGGTTGGCAAGCACTCTGCCACTGAGCTATAGCCCCAGCTCCCAGGTAACTTTTTTCTACATTTATATTTTATTAGTTTTGCAGGGTGTGATGATTAATTTTACATACTAACTCAGCTAAGCAAGAGTTATCAGTTATTCAATCAAACACTATTCTAAGCGTTGCTGTGGAAGTACTGTGTAGATGTAGCTATAGTCTGTTATCACTTGACTTTAAGTACAGGAGAATGCCCTTGATAATGTGAGTGGTCCTCACTAATTAGGTCAGCAATAGAATAGATAATTGTGGTATGTTTGTACAAGAGTGCTACGGTTTGAATGTGTTCCCCAGAATTCATATTTTGAAATTCAACTCACAGTGCAACAGAATTAAGAGGTGGAAACTTTAGAAGGTAATTAGGCCATGAGGGCTTTGTCCTCACAAATGGGATTAGTGCTTTATAAAAGGGCTGGAGGGAATTAACTAGACACCCTTATGCCATGTGAAGACAGTGTTCATCCCTTCTGGAGGATGTAAAAACAGGCACCAACTTGGAAGCAGAAACCAAGCCGGCACCAGACACTGAACCTGTTGGTGCCTTGATCTTGGACTCTCAGCCTCCAGAATAGTGAGAAATATATTACTCACCCAGTTATTTTATAACAGCAGCAGGAATAGAATAAGATAAAATGCCACATAGTCCTGAGAAAGAATGTTTCCACTGCACATAAAATGAATGAATTTCATATAATGTTGAACAACAACAACAACAACAACAAAGGATAAAGACTAGATAATATATACCACCAATTATATAAACCTCAAAAACTGGCAAAAATAATACATGTAAGCTGTCATAAAAATGGTTATGCAGGGCTGGGTGGAGTGGTGCATGCCTATAGTCCCAGCAGTTGGCTGAGGCCAGAGGATCACTTGAGTCTGAGAGTTTACAACCAACCTGGGCAACTTAGTGAGAGCCTGTCCTTAAAAAAAAAATTACCTTTGGGATGCTATTGACAGGGAAGACATATGAACAGACCTATAAGTTATCTAGAAATGTTCTATTTCTTGTACTAGCTTCTAGTTAAATGGGTGTGCACATTAGTAAAAATTCATTGAACTATACAATTAATAGTTGTGTATTTTCATGTCTGAGAGTAATACTAAATTACTAAAAAAGGTACAAAGTGTTCTGAGACGGGAGATAATCACAGGCTGTCCAAGAGTGACTTGGGTGGGGTGGAGGAGGGTCAGGGGTCGGAGGCAAATTCATGGCATTGAACTGGTATTGGAGTCATGGCCCAATTAATGTCAATCTATAGCCCTCATGTTGTGACTGTATTAATATCCATCTATATAACCTTCTAGGAATCAGAGGGTTCAGGTTTAGGACCCTGGCTTAGATAAATGAATAGGCTTACAGATGGGAAAGGAAGATGGGATTCCAGCTAGATAAACTCGTTTAGAGAGGGAGAATGCCTGCCTGATGTATGAATGCTAGGGAGAGAGAGGCAGAAGATGCTTATTCACTTTAAAATTCTCTGTTGATATTGGCTGTGATCTGAAATGTGTCCCCTCAAATTCATGTCTTGGAAACTTAATCCTCAATGCAACAGTACTGAGAGTTCAGGCCTTTTGGGAGGTGTTCAGGCCCTGAGGGCTCTGTCCGTATGAATGGATCAATGCCACTCAAAAAGGTCTTGAGACGGTTGGTTGGCTCTCTCTTGATCTTCTGCTTTCTGCCATGGGAGGATGCAGCAAGAAAGCCCTCAACAGATATGGGTGACTTACTTGACCTTGGACTTTTCAGCCTCTAGAACTGTGAGAAATAAATTTCTTTTCTTTACAATTTCCTAGTCTCTTTCAGCAGCACAAAATGGACTAAGACCACATCCCAACCCAGGACAGATTCCCAATGCTAACTCTGAGGACCAATCATTACTTCCATTGAGTAACCATGGCTCTAGGCTACACTTACCAAAGTTTTATGTCATGTTTGCTGACATGACTCAGCTTGCCTTAACTTAAAGTATTTTAATTTTATACTGAGTCTTACTCACCAGGAATGTCTTTCTGTAGCCTTGGTCATTTTGCTTTCTAATGATTTTTCTCTCAGTGTCTTAGGACCTTGCTTCTGGGGACACATACCATTTGGTGTAACTTTACATTAGTTATTTAAAACATTCACTGCCTCTCTCTGCTTAGTCAGTGCGTTCCTTTTTTCTTTTTTCTTTTGGTACCAGGGATTGAACTCAGGGGCACTGGGCCACATCCCCAGCCCTTTTTTATTTTATTTAGGGACAGGGTCTCACTGAGTTGCTAAATGCCTCGCCATTGATGAGGCTGGCTTTGAACTCATGATCCTCCTGCCTCAGCCTCCCAAGTGCTGGGATTACAGGCGTGCACCACTGTACCTGGCAGTCAGTGCATTCCTACATGAGAAATATACCTCTCACCTTTTTGACATTGGACTTGCCAGTGCTTTGCATAAAGAAATGTGAGCAGAAAAATACTATAAGCTGCATGCAGGTGGAAACTCTTGGGCTTCCTTTGCTTGGTTCCACCACTGCTCTTCTACTTTCACAAACACAGCATGTCATGGATAGGGTTGCTCTGGACCCCAAGATGAAGATGACACTTGGAACAGAGTTGCAGCTGGTCCCCACATGTGAGTGAGAAATAAAACTGTGTTAGTGAAAGCTATTATGATTTTTGGATTGTTTGTTACCACAGCATAACACAGTGAAAGTAAATACACCTGGACATTTGGGAATGTCTCTTGGATGTGAGCAGAATATGCTACCGAGTCTTTTCTCTGGGCAGGGAATTTTATCTTTCCATTTCATCTGTCACGAGCTTAAGTTTATTTACAATCTCAGAACATCTGAAATGAGGAGTATCTGAGTTATTTCTTTTTAATTAATAAAATAAACAAATGTTGAGCTGGGTGTGGTGGCGCATGCATGTAATCCCAGTGGCTTGGGAGGCTGAGGCAGGAGGATGGAGAGTTCAAAACCAGCCTCAGCAAATTATAGGCACTAAGCAACCCTGTCTCTAAATAAAATATGAAAAACAGCTGGGGATGTGACTTAGTGGTTAGGTACCCTTGTCTTCAATCCCCAGTATCAAAAAAGAAAAATGAAAGAAAGAATAAAAAAAAAACGATATGGACTGCGGTACAGAACCTAGTGGGATAGCACTTGCCTTGTATGTGAAAGGCCTTGGGTTCAATCCCAAGCACTACAAGGAAAAAAAAAAATAAAGACTATAAATAATTGGAATCAATGTATGACCATAATTGAGAACAAAATATTTTATTTCTTTCAATAAAACTATAGTTTACAGTAGTTATTACTAAATAAATTATATAATTTCTCTTTTACAAGCAATAAACTAAATCACAAATATTTCAAAGACAATGTATATACACAACATAAGGCCTTTTATAAATAGCTTGGCTTTTCTCATTTCACTAGTAAACAGTGAAAAAATATTTATAGAAGCTAGTTTTCTATAAAGTATAGGCAGACCTATTACACTGATCTTTAAATGGAACCAATTTAAACTTTCAATGACATGGGCTATGATTATAATTTTGCAAAAAAGAGCAGAATTTATATTTTATCATTTCACATGGGTGGATTTTTAAAAATATATTAGCAGATTATATATGTTGCTTATGGATAATCACTGGGTGCATGCAAAATGGAAATAATGCAAGAGTCCATAGGAAAATAGCACTTTCGAGTCCAAAAAGGTGATTGGCAATGGTAGAGAAAGCAGCTTAAACATAGTTCATGCAGTTCTTCACAGTCGGCAAGCAACAGCAAATGACAGAATAGCGTGGTATCTCTCACATCCCATGAGCTGATCAGCCTTGGACCAAGGCTCCCCTGACATCTCGCAAACTTCTAATCCAGTTGATTTTTTACTCCATGTGTAATGTGGCTCAGCCAAGTTCCTCTGGAGAATTCTGGAGTGGAGAAACTTCTCTCCAACAACTGTGTTCAGGTCTCATCCATCTTAGGTGGTTACCACTGTCACTTACTGGGGATGGGGTGTATGGAGAGAAAGAAAGCAGATATAAGACTCAGTTTTGGCATCAATTTATAATTCCTCCTCATAAGTGGAAATGCAAGTTCACAATTTCTCCCAATAACTTGTGCTTGGAAAATGTGCAGGTAGAAATGGGGTGCTTTAGGCTTGGGATTCTTCTGCAAAGCTCAGCAGAGCATATGCTTCTCTAGTGGACCACAACATTAATTACTCCATGGTTTATCAAGATCAAGTCCCAATTACATCACAGCACAAAGCTAGGGACTTGGAAGGCAGCAATGCTAAGACAGGGTCCTGCCATCCCAATGCACAGGGCTTAGGGGAAGTGCTGTGGTAGATTAGAAGCCAAACAGAACAACCCAACAATTCAAAACAGTCTTGAACTTAAGAATGCTAAGCTCATTTCCAAACAATATCCCTGAAGCTGGGCAGTGAACAAACACATAACCTAAAATAGTCAATCATTTAAAACCAGAGCCAGCCAGCTCAACCAGTAGCAGTTGTACCATGATTCATTGGTGAATTGGTCCTATTTTCAGTCTGTAAGGGCATTTTGGGTCAAATGTATTCACTTCCTAACTTGCAGCCATGTGACATTATGAAGTGACCTATCCTTTGAGCCTTATTTGTTTCGTCTGTCAAATAGGAGTAACAAACTCTGTAGGGTAGATGGGAAAGATAAAAATTTCTTTTTCCTATTTTAGAGATGGGATCTCAAGTGATCTTCTTGTCTCAGCTTCCCAAGGAGCTGAGACTGTAGGTGTGTATCAATACACTCAACAAGGATAAACTTTTCTATGGGGAAAACAAAGTGTATATACACATAATACACACACACACACACACACACACACACACACACACACCAAAATTTAGGGATAAGGTATAGTTCAGTGATCGAGTGTGTACTTCACATGCAGGAGGCCCTGGTTTCAATCCCCATCAGCACCACCACCAAGGAACCCCCCCCCCCCCCCCCGCTCAAAATTAGCACAGTGCTAGGTATATGCTAGCCCCTCTCCTCCACACCAACTGTGGTGAAGACTGTAGGAACTGGAATCCCAGAGATTGTTCAGCCTAGTACCCTCAGCTAGTGACTGAAAACACTTCAATAAAAAGTTTAAAATGACTGAAAATTATTAGGAAAGAAACCATGTCCAATAAAATAATTCTGTTTAGCAATCAATATTTCATCATGTAATTTGAGCCTACTGTGAGTTGTAATTTTTATTAATTTACCATTTTGTTTTATGGTCGGCTTGCTCCCTCCTAGGAATCAAAGTGGCTTGTTTAAATGCACAGCACACATGGGCAGGGTATGGAAGGGGAGAAGTGTCTTTCCCAAGGTCTCATTCCTTGGCTTACCCATCTCCCTTTGTTAACTCTTTCCTTGGCACCTCCTGTTACAGACTGGAATTAGGTGTCCCTGAAAGCTCATGTATGAGACATGCATGTTCAGAGGCACTATGATTAGATTATGAGAGCTGTAATCTAATCAATGGATTAATCCATTTGGTGGATTAATAATTTGAATGAACTAATGCATGGTAACTAAAGGCAGGTAGGGTGTGGCTAGAGGAAATAGGTCATTGGAGGTGTGCCTTTGGGGTTTATATGTTGTCCCTGGCAAGGGAAGCTCTCCCTGTGCTTCCTGGTTGTCCTGAACTGGGCACCTTGCCTCTGCCATTCCCTTCTGCCATGATGCTCTGCCTCACCTCAGTGGCCCAGAGCTATGGAGTAGGCCAAGAGATACGAACTGGACCTCTGAAACTGTGAGCCAAAATAAATTTTTACTTCAATGTGAAGCTGGCTAAAACACCTGCCCCAGCCAACTCTACCTACTGTTCTGAAAATATAGATCTTATGATCTGGAATGTGGTGTAAGGAAATCTTAGGGCAGAGCTGAAATGGAAGGCAGGACTTTACACCCGTCAGATTGGCCGAGATGAAGAGCACTGAACAGTCTCACCAAGTGCCCCATGAGCCTCCATATTTTCACCCTCAGGGATGATTATTCTGTTTTATTTTGTTTTTGTGCTAGGGATTGAACCAAGGGCAAGCTAGGCAAGCATTCTATCATCAAGCCATGCCTCTTAGTCCTTATCATTCCTTTTTACACTGGGTCTGAACCCCAGCATCTCTCACATTGTAGGCAAGTGTTCTACCACTGAGCTACATCCCCAGTCCCCTAGTGTTCCTTTAAAAAATATATATATATATATGTATACACACACACACACACACACACACACACACATATTTAGCTTTTAATGGACTTTTATTTTTTATTTATTTATTTATTTATTTATTTATATGTGGTGCTGAGAATTGAACCCAATGCCTCATACATGCTAGGCACAACCCCAGACCCTGGTGTTGCTTTTTAACTATAACTACTTTAGGTCTTCTGCAGCCCATGAAAGCAGGATATTTCCCTGTGACCAGGGCACCCTCGTTAGTTTTCAAGTTGGAATTCTTTGCCAAGATCTCTCTGAGAAAAACATCAATTTTCCGTCCAGCTAATGTAGGCACTAGGCCCCGTATTTTGTTTTCTTACACCAAGTCCATTTCCATCAGCAATTCCTGAGTTCTGTTTTTTCTCAGTCCTGTTCTGTATCCTCTCTATTTTCTATTGTTCATATTCTTTTGGCCAAAGTGCCTCTGTGGCCACCGGAGCCCTTCAACTCATCCTGTTCCACTCTATCCCATTTTAGTCTAAACACACAACATGAGCATAGATCTGTGTTAAGGCTTCACAAGGCCTCACTCCAACATTATCTCTTTGGCTCTGGGGTCCCCTCCATCTTTGGGTTCATCTGATTGCTTTCTAAGAGATCCCTGAATTTCAAACACAAAAGTTACCACTATTGTTCTAGGAAGTTTAAACTCGCTTTTAAAAATAAGGAGCTATACTTAGATTTTATTATATTCTTGTCTACCCCCATATTGGGTGATACTTCACATGGCAAGTCACTTGGTGAAAAAGTGGACTGGGGAGTTCTCCTTGTACTGGATTCCAATAGCAGCAGGAATCTAAAAGCTTACCATTGTCTCAGGAGGTCCAGTGAATGCATCGGCTAGTGCTGTAGAAATCAGGTAATAGCAGTACAAACAGAATAAAATGACTCTGTTATGGAACTTTATAGCTGGAAAGAAACTAGAGGGGCCAAATATCCTACCTTTGCATCTAAATAAATAACTTAGATTCAGAATCAGATGTGAAGCTTCTCTTTTCCAAGGACCAGGGACTGAGGACTTCACTCAAAGGCAGGACTTTTGCCCCCTGGGGGTTTTTGTGAAATGGCAGGGGGTGTGGACTTGGGTTTGCTACCCAGCAGGCGGATGAAGGATCTGTAAGTTGAACACAGGGGGATTTGGTCCTGTTACCTGGTAGAATGGAGAGAGTGAATGGGGGTGGGGGAGTGCCAGGACTTGGGTGAACCTCCAGGGCTCCCTCTGAGCTCCTTAACCAACAGCAGGCGGATGACTAGTAGTAGTCGACTGCTGAGAGAGAAGCTGGCACTTGTCTCCCTTGTCTTGGGGGATGGATTTAAGATTATGGCCTCTCATTTCAAAACTGTTAGTGCAGGAGCAATATTTTAATGCAGTTCCCTGCCTGATTAATTTGTTTTCCAAAGACCTGAGAGAAGCCTGAGGGCATTTATGATTTATGAGGGCTGACAGTTCTACGGGGGACTTTCTAGCACTAGAGACTCCTGCTGATTGTGAATCGGAGCAGCTCTCTGATCATCTCATGTGTCAAAGAGCTCTGGAACTGCAACAGAATCCCCTCTGACCCCTGCTTCTGCTGCACTGGCAACATGTGGGGGCCTGAACATGGAGCTAGGTTCACTGGGGAAGGAGCACCACCTCAGGACGAGGCCACTGGCTCCTCTCTCTGCTGCAGGGAAGGAAGCACAGATACCCAAGGCCACAGCCACCCCCAAGAGTGGGAATTAGGAGCTGTCTCTATCGAGCCTTTTCCTTGGTGGCACTCTTTGTTACAAAAGCACACAAAAACCGAGATGGGCTAAACTATGTCCCCCTAAAATTCCGTGTTGACGTCCTAACTGCTAATACCTCAGGATGAGACTATTTGGAGATAGAATCTTACAGAAGGAGTCAGGGTAGAATGAGGCCATGGGTTAGACCCTAATTTATTATGACTGGTGTCTTTTTTATGGATGGACATTTGGATACAGACATGTATAGAGGGCACATGGTGTGACAAGACACAGGGAGAAGGCCATCTATAAGCTAGAGAGAGAGAGAGGCCGGGGACAGATCCTGCCCTCACACTCCTCAGAGGGAACCAGCCCTGCTGACACTTGACCTGGAACTGTCAGCCTCCAGAACTGTGAGGAAAGAAATTTCTGTTGTTTAAGCCACTTAGTCTGTGGCATGCTGTTAATGGCAGCCCTTGCAAACTAACACAGTTGCCAACACTGGGATTTAGAAAGTTGTTTTTTTAGGCTGAGGCAGGAGGATCGCAAATTCAAAGCCAGCCTCAGCAACCTAGTGAAGCCCTAAGCAACTTAGTGAGATCCTGTCTCAAAATAAAAAATAAAAAGGGCCTGGGGATGTGGCTTAGTGGTCAAATGCCCTTGGGTTCAATCCCTGGTACAAAACAAACAAAAAAATCAACTTTTTTTTAAATTAAAAAATATCCATATTTGCATTTCATTACGTTTAATCCTATCTCCTCTTGGGAGTTACTTCAAAGACCACAATTACCTGGGAGTTCAGTGACTTAAGTGAGGATTTGTCAAAGATGGAAAATGAAGAAAAGACTTTTTCCACCCTATATTTGTTGATGTTTTGGTCAAGTTGCTGCCTAAGCAGAAGCAGCATTTTCTGTGTTGAATCTTCAAACTGCCAAGGGGCCCTTTCAAAGAGACTCGAGCAAAATTAGCCTTGATGGATGAGGAGGGCATGCTTGGATCTGAGGAAGATTAGCACCTTCACTGTTATACAAGCACTGTGATTGTAGCCTCCAGTCTGACTTGAAAGGTGGTAGGTGCTGGGCCTATCAGAGTGAGCTGCCTTTGACATCTGAAGAACATGCCCCCCCACCCACCGAACTTGCACACACAGCACTGAAAGGCTACAATAAAGTACATGAAGTGGAAACAGTCGACTGAGCTGCACGCTTGCTCTTAGTTTTCAATTCAAGGCCCTCCATCTCGCCTTATCCTCCCCTTGCTCAGAACTGCCTTTCTATCAGTAGGTGGCGGCAGAGGCTCTGCCCACAGCAGGAACGCACTTGCAAGCCCAGCGATCACCCTGTGCTTAGGACCCACGTAGGGTTCACCTGAGTTTTGCGTCTAGATCAGAGGAAAAGTACATCTGATTCCAACGGTCTCAGGTCTCAGGAAGGTTGCCCTCGGGGAGTGACACAGCTCTTCCCTACATCAGCAGAGAAGGGTTACAGGATGCTTGGAGCTGAAGGATCCTGAGAATAAGCTCAGTGGATTTCAGCCCTGGGTGCTTGGAGAACATCTAAAAACACCCATGCCTTGGCCCATTCCCTAAGGATTTTATTTCTAATTCACATGCCCAATAAGCAACTGGGTCTGTTAAGACAGTCACCTTTTGACAACATTTTGTGAGGAATCCAAAATGATTTGGAAACATCTACCCAACCTCATAGCAATGTAGGCAAGGGAGAAGGGAAGCGAATGGGCAATGGGCGACGAGTGAAGGAGCAGCTTGCAGGTCCCTCTGTCAGGCTGTGCAGGGGGCTGAAAAACAACCCTCCCCCAATTCTTGTCTTCCTTGGACTTCAGAACATGGCCTTATTTGGAAATAGGGTCTTGGCAGATATAAGTCATTCAGAAAAGGTCACACTGGATTATGGTGGGCCCTAATGCAATGACACATGTCCTCATAGGAAGGGCACAGGCATGAAAACCCAGGGAAGAAGCTGTGGGAACAAGGAAGCAGAGATGAAAGTAGTATTGGTCAAAAAATGCTGAGGAACATGTGGAACCATCGGAAGCTGGAAAAGACAGTAGGGATCCTCCCCTGGGGTCTTCAGGGGGAGCACAGCACTGACGACACCTTGACTTTAGAGTCCTGGCCTTTAGGACACAAGACAGTACCTATCTGTTTATTAAGCCTCTCAGTTTGGGGAGGTTTGTTATGGGAGTCCTAGGAGGGTAACACAGGCAGTCACAAACCACGGGGAAGCCAGGCCCTCGATTCCTCACTCACGTCACCCAGCAGGCTTGGCAGGCCTTGGCTTTTACTAAGTGAACAGTCCTTAAACAACTTCCCATTCTACCTCAGAGTCCAGGAGAGGAAATGGTATGAACCAGAACCATCCTGTTTACTAGGTCCTGGGTGGGACTTCAGTTTGTTCTTGCTAAAACTCTCATTTGTTTTAAATCTGATTCCTTCTAAGTCTGGTACTTGTTCCTTGCAGGCTCAGGGCGTTAGGGACCTCAAGTTCACTCCACTGGAGATGGCTTTTCCTCAGATGCTCTTCTCCAAGAGAGGGAGAAGCTTCTATGACAAGGAAGAAAATAGAAGTGGAAATTAGAAAGAAAAGTAACAGAGAGAGTGCAGAGGGGACTGGGGAAGTGTGAGAGAGGCCAGTTTTAGTAGGTAAATAAAGAAACGTGTCAGGGAAACCCTGGTGTCAAAGGAGACTCGGGTGAACCAAGAGCAGAACTAGCTTTGAATAAGGGCAAATCCAGTTGGCCTGTGAGGCCACTGTGTAGCTAGGACATAACAGAAAAAACCAGCCATAGCAGTCCTGCAAACTGTCATTCAGTTGCTAACTGTGGGCCTAATTGAACAGAAAAGCCAGTGTGCCTTTGTAACTTCAACTCCAATACTCTAAACTAATCCTTAAACAGCAGTTTAATGTTGTTAAAAAAAATTCCTACAGTGCTCCCCTAATCCAGACTGACGGGTTGCCTCATTAAAACAGGAGCCTGTGTCATTCGTATTTCAACTAGGAACAACCAGGAGGTGCTGTGGGGCTCAGGCAGTGACACCCATTTTTTCAGCTCTTTACATGCCTTAGAGATGTCATTTGGCCAATAACTTAAGGAGTTAAACATTTCTGGAAATAAAGAAAGGGCCCTATTTTACCTTTTCTGAAATCTCCTGGTTTCTCAACAACGTGGTCCTGTGGGGAAAAGAAATGACATCTGGTTCCTTGCCTTCCAAGCTAAGGTGGTGTTTGCCTTTTCTTTTTCCTACTCTGCTCTCACTAAAATCTACCCAAACCCCGAGCTGCATCTTTGGTTGGTGGGGACTCCAGCTTTCTTCTGAGAAGCAACAGAATTGCCACTGTTTCAAATAAACACCCCTGGCAGCAGCCAACACTGGCTCAGACTAGGAATGATTAAAGAGACCCACTACTTCACGTGCAAGCCATTAACCACAACGCTGAGGGATTCAAATCCAGAAAGGCAGTTTCTCTTGCCAAAAAGTTCCACTGATTTTCTAAGACCCCTGTGACCCAAATTTAAAGCATTTTTCTTCTTCTTCTCAGGCTTTTCCCATACATAGTGGTATGATAAGCTGTTAATTCAATCATTTTCACTTCTCTGCCACCCTTCCTCCCATGATCAAAGAGTATTATTAACCACACTAAAAACACATTAAATAATCAAGCTGTCCAAGAGCTGCCAATCAGAGCACTAATCTCCAAAACTGGTGTGGCTAAAAACTGGCTTAACTGTTTCTCTTCCTTCACCCACAGCTATTTTTGCACTTCAAACAGCCATTTTGCAGAGGCACTTACACAGATGAAAGTACACGTTATTGAGAGGATGCTAATGTGGAAAGTGTAAAAGGAACAGGGCATAACTTAGGCACTGAGTAACAGAAGCAAGAAAGGCATTGTTGTGTGGCAGCCATCTTCCACACTTCTACATTATTAAATATGCAGTCCTATTATCTCTTCTTGACCCATCCATTCCCGGTGGGTCATGAAAGGACACTGTCTCCCACTCCATTTCCAGCAGGAATGGCATTTGTTGGTTGTTCTACATCAGGCAAAGAAGTCCCTTCAGGAACTGAAATAACAGCTATCTTGACAGCATCCATTCGTGCCTCAGAAGATCCAGGACTATTCAAAAGTGGAATCTCACTCTATTATGAAGACTGCATGATTGCCCATTTTAAATCAATACAGCCTGCTCATCTCTGTTGTATTCTTTTAAATACCCTAATCTGTGCCATCAACTCAGCATTCATGGGAAAACACATCATTGGTCACTGGATAAAGTCATCTTTAAAACACCTCCTTCGATTTGAATATTTGCAAATGAATCAGAAAGCTGGGAACTCCACAGTGTGAAGGTGAATGACCTTTTGAAAGCAGTGCAGGTTGCTAGGTAGATGGAAACTGAAGTAAATGCATTAGTAAGGATGATGGAACAATTCCTGGCCTTTGAAGGTCCCCTATCCTTTTAAGTTTCCTGTCAAATCATAGGAAAAAGCACACTAGCTGCCCTAACTCACATGCACATGATGTGTGGGTGGATCTTTAAAAGGAAATTTCACATGTTATCTGATGTGCACAAATCATCTCAGTTTAAATCTGCATATTTTAAGGGGATATAAATAGTATTATTCATTAGTGTGTAAATAAAAGCAGTAGGGATTAGGTTACAACTGCTAACAGAAAAATGCTATTAGCAGTTGTATCTTCAGGGGGAGAAATATTCCAAGAGAAATCTGACTACATTTGGTGACAACACTGAACATCATGTCACTTGAGAAGCCTCCAACTGCCCTTCAAGTAAAGATGGCTAGGATCCAGAGCTTTTGAATTAGGTCAGGAAGAAAGGAGAGACAAATGCATAGGAAAAATTGGTTTTCCTCTTTTCTGCTTTTCTTTTACAGCAGTTTTTCATAACGTAGAAGCAAATGAAAACACTGAAGGGAGGGCAATGGACTGAGTCCTTTCAGGTCTGGAAGAGGATATAAAATAAAATAATAAAAAATTCCAGCATGAACACACATCCTGGCATTACAAGTTAATGGTGCAGAATGTTCTAGATGCTCTGCCCTAAAGTTTAAGTTTAAATACTGTGAAGGTTTCTGGCAGAGGAGGTGATGAAACAGCAGAATTTGGAGAAACAACTGTGGCTTCTTTGGAAAACCTTATTTCTGCAACTTTTTGTAAGTCAGAATGAGTCACAGCCTATCAGAGCTGTCTGGGGTCTCAGAAATGATTTAAAAATCCATTTTATAGATGAGAAAACTGATGCCCAAAGAGGGTGACTAATTCAAGGTCAATAATTAATGAGAAGCAGAGACAGGCATAGACTCCAGGGGCCTATTTCTCTATGATTAATATATCATTTGGTTTTGAAGAGGCTAGTAAAAAAAACAAAAAACTAGAAAAACGTGTGGGGGTCATGAGGTCAAACTAGTTTCCTAAGAACACAAACATTATTTGCCTTTTCATTCTCATGTGTGTTTAATAGTTTCCAGAAGCAAAATGATATGTCATATTGCAAAGATTGATGCAGAAATAGATATGAGAATCCATTTTCTTTCATTAACCTAGACATTAGGATTTGCAAAATGTAAAACACTGCTACTCTTTTCATGAAATTTATTTTAATATCAGAAAATAAAAAAAGTTCCATTCACAAAAATGTTATTTAAATTAACAAAATATTTTAAGTGAGTTAAGTATTTTAAAATGTTTTCAGTTTTAATTCTGAAGATATAACCCACATACACAAAAGCTCTTTGGGATTCTCAATAATTGTTGAGAATGTATTGGGGTCTTGAGGTCAAAGGGTTTGAGAACTGCTGCACATTAAAAAATAACCAGAAAGGAAATATTAAAAATGGATTTTTGGTATGGGGGATTGAACTCAGGGGCACTCAACCATGGAGCCACATCCCAGCCCTATTTTGTATTTTATTTAGAGACAGTGTCTCACTGAATTGCTTAGCAAGCCTTGCTGTTGCTGAGGCTGGCTTTGAACTCATGATCCTTCTCCTTCAGCCTCCCAAGTGCTGGGATTACAGGCATGCACCACCATGCCCAGCCTAAAAATGGAATTTTTTTTCAAGGTGCTAAGAATTGAATCTAGCACCTCACAAATGCTAGGCAAGTGTTCTACCACTTAGCTATACCCCCAGCCCTAAAAGTAAAAATTTATTAAAAATTTTCTTAATAAACTGTCTCCTCCTCCCTACTTCTTGCTTTTTGGATCCAACTCTCACCTTTATAAGAAAGGAGCACAAGTCCAGTGAGATGGAAATTTGACTTGCATTAGTGGTCAGTAACAATGAAACGGTCCCACATGGGGTTCAAGTTTAGGCCAGAGAAACCATGGGCTAGATTTGAATTTTGACTATTATTTACCAGTTCTGAGAACTGCTCAAGTTAATCTTAAGTTTTCTTACTGAAGAATGAAGGCAAATATAACAACTATGTTCGTGGATGAACTAATATAAGACAAGGACCGGTATTGTTCATGGCACATGGTATGTATTGAGTTTGGCCATTGATATTATTATTATTTAAATATTTATTTATTTGCTTTTAGTTGTACATAGTGTGTTTTATTTTTACGTGGTGCTGAGGATCGAACCCAGGCCGCGCTCATGCTAGGCGAGCGCTCTACCGCTGAGCCACAACCCCAGCCCTGATATTATTATTATTATTCAAACTCCTGTGCCCTTCAAACAATGCCAAAGTGTTTCCCTTTAACATTCCATATTGAAATTTAAAAAGTCAATTTTTATTGATCTAAATTTGTCTATCTTTATTCCTCTATATTTTTCTTGCCATATTACTTTGTCTGATTTTGGGCAAGTTGCTTAACTTCTATGAGTCTAATTTGTGAACTACAGGGCAGCATAATTCCTAACCCAGGCAGCATAGCACAGCAATTATCAGTGGGTTAATTGCTTTGGGTTAATCTCTACTGGTTTGAATCCCTTATTGATTCCTGTTTGCATATCCTGGGGCAAATTGGGTACTTTCTGTGTGCCTCAATTTCCTTGCATGTAAATGGAGCTAGTAACCTTATAGGGTTATTGTGAGGATTAAATGAGCTATATAAAAAACAAATTTTATATATGTGTGTGTATATATATATATACATATGTATGTGTGTGTGTGTGTGTGTGTGTGTGTGTGTGTGTGTGTGTGTATTATGTTTGTTTTTTAGGACAGTGTAGGAAATGTAGGAAAATACTAAAAAATGCTTCATAGCTTTTTGCTATTAGCTACAAAATAGAATTAGGCTACAGTTTTTCTCCAAGCTTAGTGAGAAACATTTCTACTGCCCATTACCTTCTGCACACCTTGCCTACTCTCTCCCTTTTCCTTCCTCTCCTCCTTCACTTCTGAACCACAATCAGCTGTGCTTGGAAGAATGACAGATGATCACACCAGCCAGCAATCCACCACCACCATCTCCTTCAGTTGTAAACTCCTTTATTTCTAATTGGTCCTCAAGAGCTTGCAATAGGACCAAATGAATACTCAGGTTTTCCCCTGTGGCCTCCAAGACAAGCATTTCCTTTTTTGAAATGCTTAGCTTTTCAGTGTCAAAGAATTAAAGACACGTGAGAAAGTCATGAAGTAAGACATTACTTAAACCAAATAAATGGCAGTATTCTTAGGAATGAAATGGATAATACCAAGGAGGAAAAAGCAAAATGGTTACTAAGACAACCTTCAAAGGAAGAAGAGATAACAGACAAGCACCTGGCGCTAAGCAAGCCATTGACCATCCTGTGCTTTTACACTCCACTGAGGAGCATGGCAGCTTCCCAGCTGGTGCAAGCCTGGTTTTTGTAAAGACATCTGAAAGTGGCACGAAGCCTTGGCTCATGAAGATGAGATTTCACTTGGCCTCTTTCTGAAATGCTTTTCAGATTTCTACTTCCAGATGAACTCAATTTAGCAAGGGACCAAAACAAACAAAAGAAAAAAACAAAAACAATCTTCTCAAAACAAACAAAAATCCAACCAACCAAAAAAAATCCAACCAAGCAACAACAACACCACAAAAAAAACCCCCCAAACAAATCCAAAAACCAACCAAACAACAAAACCCCCTTGACTTCTGTTATTTATTTCCCTATTTTCCTGGGTGGGTGGGTTAGAGGACCAAATTTTGCTGTGAGAATTGTGCAATATTCTATAACATACTTTTAAAAAAAATATCTATTTATTTACTTTAGTTGTACACAATGCAATAATGCATTTATGTTTACATGGTGCTGAGGATCGAACCCGGGCCGCGCACGCGCGAGGCGAACGCTCCGCCGCTGAGCCACAACCCCAGCCCTATAACATACTTTTTAAAAGCAGTAATGGAGGAGGCATGGCTTGGTGGGAAATTCTATTTATGCAGGAAGAAGTGTATTTAGAAGTTATGGAAAAAGTCCTTCCTAGTCAGGTGCAGTGGTACATGTCTCTAATCCTAGCTGGGAAGGCTGAGGCAGGAGGATCCCAAGTTTGAAGACAGCCTGGGCAACTTAGTGGGGCATTGTTTCAAAATAAAATAAGGGGCTGGTTATGCAGCTCAGTGTAAGAGCTTGGGTTCAGTCCCCCATCCTTCAAGAAGGGGAAAAAAATTCTTTCACAGTGGTTGTTGTTGGAGCTGCTATTTTATATACAGTGTTAAAGGAAAGCCTGTTGGAGAAGGAGATGTTTGGGCTGAAACATGAAGGAAATGAGAGAATAAGCATGAATTGACTTTGCAAAAAGAGTGTAGATAGAACAGCAAATGCAAAGATCCCAAGGCAGGAATGTGCTTGGCTTGGTGGAGGAATATCAAGGAGGCCAGCATAATTGGAACAGTGAGGAAGGCAGAGGCCCAGGAGGAGGGTGTCCAAGAGACAGGGGAGCCCAGACCATGTAGAGCCTTGAGGACTTTGGGTTTCACTCCAGGATCACTGGGAAGCCATGAGAGGGCTGTGGGCTCAAAAATAACACTTTAGGTGACTGGTGTTTTACAGAGCACTCTTGAGAAAATTCAGTGCCCGACTGTGAGATATGGAGAGACATAAGATTCAGCCTCAAGAGGCCCTGAGGGGTGTGGAGATGCCATGTACACCAGGTGTTGCCGATTCCCAGTGTGAGCTGGTAAACCAGGTCTGGTGAGGAGCAATGGCTCAAGTTTAGGAAAACATAAGAAAATAGAAAATTCCAATCAACACTTTCCCTGTTTCATGTGATTTTGCACAGGTGTACGAGGACAGGGAGAATGGGTGTGAGATGTATTTGGCAGGGAAAATCCTCAGTCCCTTCAGCGTAATGCACCAAGGTATCTTTCTCACATCATCTAACAATACAATTAGGGTTACACAGACAATCCTACAGGCACTAAAGGATGTCCCCATACGAGATTGGTCATGTTCCTCAAAGCAGCCTTGTGGAGCAGGCAGGGTGGGCATTATTTCTCTCCTCTGGCATTAAGAGCACACTGTCACAGCTAAGCTCTATCCACTTCACACAGCTGGTTGGTGGCAACTCTAGACTGGGCCAGCCAAAATTCTTCGTCGCTTCGACGCTAAATCCTGTTTCCTCCCATGACCTTGTTCTGTGCCTCCCAGCCTACTAACCTATCCAAGGAGGCGATACCAAAGTGAAGAAGAATCAAACACAGGGGGGTACCATTGAGCCAAAGGAAGGCATGACTTCCTTGGGAATCACACCAAGGAGCCCCACTTTGCTTGGACCTTAGGGGATTTGTCCTCCTGTTATATGTGGTGATTTAATATTACCCTAGGTATCTTTTGTGTAATGTTCTACACAAACACAGCTTGTGAAAAGACACATCCTTTGTAGAAGATGGGGTGCCATTGTTCCTTTGAAAACCCAAGCATGCCTGGTTTTATAGAAACTGTTCTTGTAGAAAGCCATGGCCTGGATCCATCTGTGAACCAGAAGGGGAGGGGAAGGAACTAAAAAAAAAAAAAAAAAAAAAAGACTTACTAAATAGACGTCAAGCACGGAGGCATTATCATCCTGCATTTCCAGAGTGTTGGGCTCAGCAGTCAAGTAGATGGTCCCCTCTTCTAAGGTAAAGGTTGAACTGGAAGGTAACCCTTTGCTGGAAAAAGCAAAGACAAAAGGTGAGCACATGGCTTCCAGAGCAAAACCCAAAGACGCCTCCAAAGTTGTGGCTAAAAGGTGGGTGGCTTTGGAGGGGGTGAAACAGTTTTTGATAGTCATACCTGGAGATAAAATCCACTGAGTTTAAAGTAAAATTTCATATTTAGTTGTAGATGGACACAGTACCTTTGTTTGATTGATTTATTTTTATGTGATGCTGAGGATCGAACCCGGTGCTTCCATGTGCTAGGCAGGTGCTCTACCACTGAGCCACAAACCCAGCCGTGAAAATCTGGTTTTTACCAGCAGAGCATTCTTTCTACATCAGCACAGGAGACTCTTTGAGGCATTTTTGAGAAGTGACGTGTGGGTTCCATGCCTTTTGGGTGGAGGGATGCTGTGACCCCAGTGGCTCCTTGGTTGTCTTTGGCTTTGGTTGGTTTTCAGTGCTTCAGTTCTCCTCTCGTGGATCCATGTGTCCTTGCTAGTTGGCACAGTTGAACACCTGGGGAGCATGCTTTCTCCCTTTTCCCTTCCTCTCTCTTTCTTTCTTTTTCTCTCTTTTACTGTTGTTTCTTTTCAGAATCCTGTGGAGAGCTGGTGACAGTGCAATTTCTTGGGCTCTTCCACCAGTTTCTGATTCAGAATGTCTGGCACAGAGCCCCTGCATTTTCATTTCTGACAAGCTTCCAGGTGATACTCACGGACCACACTTGGAATAATGACTTACATCAACACAGACCATTGTGTTATGTGCTTTGTGAGTAGAGCTTCTGAGGATTAGTGACAATCAAGGCGATATGCAGGGAGACAGTCATGGATGAGAAACTACCTTGTTTTGTTGCGATATGAGAGCCAGTGTTAACTGTTGAAGAAATTGATCCACCTGGGTAGTATTTAAATTGGAAATTAATTTGGGAGTTCAGATGTAAAGCCCCCCTCCCCCCATTAAAATAAGTTGTTTTTAATCTGTGATTTTGCCATGGGAACATTTTTCAAGAACAAAATATCTTAAAAAGTAATAGGGGAAGAGGGTCATATTGGCTTGGAAGGATGGAGGAGGGCCTGGCCACTGGATGAGTGGAAGGAATTCCAGCAGAGGGCCCGTGGTCTTCCTTAGTGGCAGAGCTGAGGGCAGGGTGTGGAAGGTGGCTTTCTCCTCTCCCCTCCTGTGTCACCACATCCTATGATCCCTTCAGGGCTCAGAGCAGAGTTTTTCTGAAAACTCCCCATCTAAAAGCAGCCTCTGAGATTCCTGTCTAAGCTAGATGGAGAGGAGACCACTGAGAACAATATCGTCTTTCTGTCCTTCCCTAGTCTGGGAACTGTGCATAATTCTATCTTTGTACATATTTACCTGTAAGTTAAAGATATCTGAAGTATTTTGAAATGTTGACCTTTGCAATTATAAAAAAATACTTTTCAAAGAATTATATAGATATTAATCAAAAAGGTTCATTTCCAATTTTTTAAAAGACATAATAAGAAAATTATAGGGAGCTGGGAGCAGAGCTCAGTGGTAGAGCATTTGCCGGGCCCAGGTACAATCCCAGCCTTTCAGCACTGCCAAAAGGGGGCGGGGATTGAGAGAGAGAGAGAGAGAGAGAGAGAGAGAGAGAGAGAGAGAGAGAGAGAATCGCAAATATACAGACTAGTAGGAGGAGGCAAGAGTGGGTGGGGGATCTTCCATAGGTCTTCCATTTAGTGATATTAGGAAATGTGGAAATTAAGGTATTAGAACTACCTCACTCACTTTTGGCTTGATGCATTTTCTCTCAAATTCTGTACAGTTAAAAAAAAAATCCTCTTGCTTTCCAAAAACCTAAGATGAAGTATATAATGTGGGAAATAGAGTCTGTTCCAGTGGACCTTCTAGAGTAGGATGGGGGGTGGAGGGGGATGTGGCTTCTTTCCTTGGAGGTGTTGACTTCAGAGTGTAAACCCTCAGATTTCCTGGGTGAAGGAAAACCATCAGCTCCCAGAGCTGCTGTGTTAAGAATCACTGGTGGCAATTAACACTGCTCAGGTTATTTTCTGGATCAGAGATAAGGATGTGGTAATGGACATGAACTGGCTTTTTCCTTTCAACTGTGAAGACTCCATTTATTCCTCTTGTGGGTTTAAAATGTTCCTGCCTGGTTGAGCCTTGTGGGAAAGTAAATGCTTTATCTACTTACATGCCAAAGCAAGAAACAAAGAGGCTAGAAAATATGGAATTGTGGGATCACTTCTCATTTTTATTCTATTATTTTTGGTTCATAGTTCATATAATTAAAAAAATCTAATGCTTTCTGGTTTATTTATTTATTTTATATACATATATATGCATATATGTATGTATGTGTGTGTGTGTATATATATATGTATATAATTTTTTTTTTTTTTAAGATCTTGATGGACCTTTATTTTATTCATTTATTTATTTGCGGTGCTGAGACTGGAACCCAGTGCCTCTCACATGCTAGGCAAGCACTCTACCATTGAGCCACAATCCAGGCCCTGGGTTATTTATTTAAAAGAAAAAAACTCTCTAATGCCTTCTGAGTTATTTTTAAACATATAATTTATTTGATGAGGTTCAAAAAGTAAGTTTTCCCTTTCCTAAGTTTTTACTTATTTCCTTTGTAAGATCAAGTTTCATATATACACAAAACCAAGAGTATTCTGGAAATTCTTTTTATTTTTAAAATTTTCCATATTTTTAAATTTAAATTAAAAATTACTTAAACTTTATTTATTTATTTTTACTTTGGGTGTTGGGGATTGAACCCAAGGCCTCCTTCCTGCTAAGCACATGCTCTACCACTCAGTTCTATCCCTACTCCCTTAATTTTTTAATTTTTAAAAAATTTTTGTGGTACTAGGGATTGAACCCAGGGGTGCTTTGGAAATATTTTTTTTTTGTGTGTGGTACCGGGGATTGAACTCAGGGGCACTCGACCTCTGTGCCACATCCCCAGCCCTTTTTTGTATTTTATTTAGAGACAGGGTCTCACTGAGTTGCTAAGTGCCTCGCCATTGCTGAGGCTGGCTTTGAACTCGCGATCCTCCTGCCTCAGCCTCCCAAAGTGCTGGGATTACAGGCGTGCGCCACCGCGCCCGGCTTTGGAAATATTTTTCAATCTAATATTAATCTTTTATTTTTAGACACTGGCATTGGTTAACAAAATTAAAACACAGGAAAATTAGCCTTTGGGATTTAATAGACAGGTACATTTATTAGTTATTTTAGCTAAAATATATTATGATTATAGAAAAAAGAAATTCCAGATTTCCTCAGTTTCAAATGGCCAAAATTTGATAAAATGAAACAGACCATCTATTTAAAAAAACGTTGTCATTTACATTATGTTCCATATGTGTTAGTTTTCTATCTTAGTAAATTTTGTTTTGTTTTTGAGATAAGATCTAGTTGTGCTATCCACAATCTTCCTGTAATCTTCCTGCCTAAGCCTCCTGAGTAGCTGGAATTACAGGTATGTACCACTATGCCTGGCTTAGTAATGAGAATATTTTGAACATCATTAAATTTGGAGGACAAAACTGAGGCTAACAGGGGTTTCAATCTAGACTACATAAAAGGATATTTATAAGTCCATAAAAAAGGTAAATAATAACATAAAAAAATAGTAATAGGACTTCAACAGACATCTCTCCAAAGAAGATATACAAATGGAGCCAGGCATGGTGGCACACTCTGTAATCCCAGCATTTGGGAGGCTGAGGCAGGAGGATCGCGAGTTCAAAGCCAGCTTCAGCAATGGTGAGGCACTTAGCAACTCAGTGAGACCCTATCTCTAATAAAATACAAAAAAAGGTCTGGGGATATGGCCCAGTGGTTGAATACCCGAGTTCCGTCCCCAGTACCACACACACACACACACACACACACACAACACAAAGATATACAAATGGCCAATAAGCACAACATCATTAATCATCAGAAAATGTAAATAAAAACTGCAGTGAGAGGTCCTCTAGGATGGTTATGATGAAAAAAGACAGGCAATAATGTGTTGGAGGGGAGGTGGAGAAAGTGGAACCCTCATCTGTTGCTGATAGGAGGGCAAAATGCTACTTTAGAAAGCTATTTGGTGGGTCCTCAAAACCATGTGACCTCGCCAATCCACTCCTAGGTATATCCTCAAGAAAATGAAAACACATGTTCACAAAAATCTTGTACATAATGTTTGTAGTAGCATTATTCATAACAGCCAAAAAGTGGTAATAACCTAAATGTCCACTAATTGATGAATGAATAAATAATTCATACAATGGAATATTATTTGACAACAAAAGAATGAAGTACTGATACTTGTATCATGGGTCGGTCCTGAGAATATTATGCTAAGTGAAAGGACCTGGGCATAAAAAAATCACATATATGATTTTTATTGAAAATACTCAAAATAGGCAAATCCATACAGACAGATTAGATTAATGTTTGCCAGGTATGGGGCAGGAGAGGAAGAGACTAATTGCTAATGGATGTTGGATTTCTCTCTGGGGTGTTGAAAGTGTCCTAAAATTAGATTTTGAAGGTAAGTTTACCTCTGAGTACACAATTCCTGATTCATTTACTGGTCACTTGAAGACATTTTCTTTTTCATTATAGAGAAAAAAAATTATAGTTGATTGACAAAGTCAGAGAGTTGATTTCTCAGATTTTAAGCCCTGAATTGAAGAGATCATGAGGGCAGCCTGTGGAAGCTTGGGGAACCATCTAGAATGTCCCATGGCCAGTGGTAGTATAGCACAAAGCACAGGCCAGAGGACTGCGATTCTGGAGGATGTCCAGCCCAGAGGTTGCACCCCACTGCCCCACAGACCCAGTCTGGCTGGAAGAAGTGTATTTTAGAGAAGAGATTTTTTTTTTTTTTTGAGTTTGAATTATTGCCAAGTTAAGAAACAGGAAATTCCCACAAAAACACGGCTTTTTTGAGAAACCAGGAGAACTGCCCACTCTGAGCCCACATTTCTGAGTAGCAATGAGATTGCGGCCGTTTCCTTTAAACGGGCATGTCCTCTGCATGACTCCAGGGCTCTCGTCACTCTCCTGCATCAGACCCAGCCTGTCCCACTCAGCTGCATCATTCCTCTCTGTTTTTATGCTTATTTTTTCAGCCCAATATCTCTACTTTGAAGATGAGGCCTTGAGATGAGGGAGAAGCAGTGACTTGCCTAAGGTTACATGGTAGGTGAACAGAGTCAGGATCTGAGTTGTTTTCCAATTACCCACCTCTTCTATGTTCATCTCTGCTGATATTATGGAAATTTGCCATTGCAGAAACCAAGGTGGCTCAGGCAAATGTGCCTAGGAGCTTGTAAAGTAATCATCACTTAATACCAGTAAAAACCAATATGGTATTTTATGCTTGAGGTGAGCTGTGGAAATCTTTGCCATCTTGGGATAGAGCAATAATTAAGTGAAAGGCTTGAGGAAAATAAGTGGCAAAATATACTTTTTTTTTTTTTTCTTTTGGTACTGGGGATTGAACTCAGGGGCACTGGATCACTGGGCCACATCCCTAGCCCTTTTTTGTATTTTATTAGAGACAGGGTCTCAGTTGCAAAGTGCCTCGCCATTGCTGAGGCTGGCTTTGAACTTGAGATCCTCCTGTCTCAGCCTCCCAAGTGCTGGGCACCACCGTGCCCTGCTGGCAAAATATGCTTTACAAGGCAATATATTTAAAAAAATGGACGTCAAATTTAGCAAATTCAATAAAGCTATTTAAGTTCCCGGAAGTTTAATATTTTTTATACCTTTTTATTTTTAAAAATTAATTTATTATTATTATTTTTTTATGTGGTGCCAGGATTGAACCCAGTGCCTCACACATGCTAGGCAAGTGCTCTACCACAGAGCCACAACCCCGGCCCCAGAGCAGTTTAATATTTTAACCAAACTACCTATATGAAAGAACTAGATAAAATATACAGCACTATATAAATAATTAGGCATTGTAATAGTAAAATATAATTAAATGCATTCTGAATAATCTGACTTATGGTCTTGGCAATTAGTGGAAGCTATATAACCAATTAAGTAATTTTTATATTTGTTATCCTTGTTAGGCAGTATATATGCATGTGATCAGAGTATATTTTACTTCCCTAAAAATCTTAGTTATGATGTACCACCCAGAAAGGGATGACAGGGCATTTTAGGGAAACCAAAACCTGAGCTTGTACCAGTGGAGCACGTGCCTTGGAATCAGATGGGCTTGGCTTTAAATTCTGGTGTTTGTACTTAGTTGTATGTGATATTGTGAAAGTTTCTTAACCCCTGTGAGCTCCAGTTTGCCATATGTAAAATAAAAAATAGTAATACCAAGCAAGTAGGGGAGAGGGGGTGTGGGGGTGGGGGCGACTAGTGGTAAAGTAAGACACAAAAATTTAGTGAGCAACCATCCATGTCCTAGGACAGAGCAGACATCAAAAACCAAGACGTGGGGCTGGGGTTGTGGCTCAGCGGTGGAGCGCTCGCCTGGCACATGCGCGGCCCAGGTTTGATCCTCAGCACCACGTAAAAACACATTGTGTACAACTAAAAGCAAGTGAATAAATATTTAAAAAAATATTAAAAAAAAAAAACAAACCAAGACGTCTACCTCACGGACTGAAAGGAGATAGGAAGTTAGAAGCAGAGGCTGATCCCAAACTACAAGCTCTCCTTTCTTCAAGGTTTTAGGATCTCAGGAGTGAGTATCTGGCTTGCTCCACAGGACACATATCAAGCCCTCAGCATGGTCCAATGGAAGCCCGTTTGCTGCGTTGGGACACAGCCCCACTCACCCACAGTCTAATCCTCATGTTCTGACTGCCAACTCTCACCTTGGCCTTTCTGACCTCTTCAAGGCTGGAGGTGGAGTTTGCTAAGGGTTGCAAAACCAGTTTTTGACCACTTCCTTCACCAGTGTGACAGATTCACACTTCCTCTTGTTTTGGGTCTCAGCTGAAAATGACACTAAAAATATTTCTTTTAACATTTGTATGCTATTTTTAGCAACAAGAGATTAGTAAAGGTTTATTGAAGATAAAGGTGCATTTTTTTTTGAGGTACTAGGGGTAGCACCCAGGGGTATTCTATCACTGAACTACATACCTAGCCCTTTTTATAATATATATATTTTTTTTATTTTGAGAAAAGGGTCTCACTAAGTTGCTGAGACTGGCCTCTAACTTGTGATCCTCCTGTCTCAGCCTCCCAAGTTGCTGGGATTGCAGGTGTGCACCACTGACAAAAGGTGCATCTTTCTAAAGAGGAAATACTTCACATGGGACGTGACGTGTTATCTTAGCTCAGGAACCTAAATACTGTATGAATAAATGTAGATGTCCATTGCCACTTAAAACAATAATAAAATGCAATTATTAAAAGAGTAAAGGGTCAATGCAAGAAGAAACCATCCAGCCTAAATAAATACATCTATTATCCACAGCAATTTCATCCAAGCCTTGAAGATGCTCTAAGTAGAAAAGGTAATATATAGTTTAAAAGGATTTTTACTTCAGTGTCTATGCCAATTAACTGAATACTCATTTCTCTTCAGTTCTGATACTGGGGAATATTCTTGCGATTGCCTTGTATCCTAATTGTATTGTTGATTACCTGACCACAAGCCTATTTAGAATCAATTTATGATTTCTCTGCCTGTGAGTTTCTCAGGTTCTGTTTTAGGGGTCACTTACCAGTCAGGGCATCTCTCTTGGGAGAAATACTCTGAAAACCCAGTGATGAGGTCAGAGCGCTGCTATTTCTTGTACTCTCGTCTTGGGAAGATTCATTTCTGGAAGTGATATTACATAACTGGGTTGAAGAGTCTGGCTGCCTGCCTGGGTTCTGCACCATCAAACTGTGTCACGATTCCTTCCATTCAGACTGTCTGAAGGCAAATTATGTCTAATTTGCAACAAGACATCCAGGACAGTGTTAATCTACTCAATTCTCGTCTTGAAGAAGCACAGGAACTGCCAATGCCCTTCTGTTATTCTGTGATCCCATATTTCCATAAGTTGCAAACTTCTCACAGGTGAGAGGGGTGCAGGAGGAGGAACTTTCCATTTTCGCTGTACCTTAGGGAGCAGACATTCAGGGTGCTCTGATGCCACACAGGCTGTCCCTTACAAAGGCATCTTTCTCTTACCAGCAACATCAGTTTTGCTTCCCTGCACAGAATTAACTTGGATGGACTGCTGAAACACATCGATAATTTTATAGCCTGGAACACTCTGATGTCTGTTTGAGACCCAATGAGTGTTTTATAGCTAATTCTCATGGGAAAATGGGTTCAGGGAACATATGGTACTATCCGTAGTTTTTTGTCTTTTAAAAGTCATCCCCTAACTGCCTCAAAAGTATTTTTATAATCAAAGAAATAGCATCATAATTTTTCATGTGATTCAGATGACGTAGGATGGAAGGTCATCCTGCTCCTGCTACCTGCTCCCCGTCAAGCAGTGGCTCCTTTCTGGATTTCTCTTTTCAGCTCTTCTGGTATCTTTCAATGAATCATGGAATAAAAGACATCGTCGAGATCCCAGCTTGGGACGGCAGGGGAACAAGCCCCAGCCCGTGAGCGTTCCCGCTAGGCCCGTCTGCAAGAGTTCCAGCTCTGCCCGCCTACAAGCATTCTAGCTCAGCCCACCTGCTTCCGTTCCCTGCTCTGCCCTCCCACTCAGGAGCCACAGGTATTCTCTGCCTCTGCCTACAGGTCAGGGAACAGGCCCCAGGCCCAGGAACAGGGAATGTTACATGGGGATACCTAGCTTTTGTTTCTCCTACTAACACCCTAATTCCCATGATTACCCTCTCACTAGTCAAATAATCTAATACCTCTATCTTCTCACATTCTACCTCACAAACGTTTTAGCCAACCCATAACTACCCCATTCTACCATTAGATACTGTGAACCACCACACAAAAATACTGACTAAATGGTAGAAGATAATTGCTCTCATCATTTATAGTTAAAGTGTCAAAATTGTAAATATAAAAATAGAAACTAACTGATATATGGCAATACATTGGGTACTTTGAATGCTGTAATATTGATCTTTCCATTAAAAGTGAGGCATTGGGTAACCTGTAGGGAAGATATAAGACAATAGGACAGAAACAGTGATACCTCAGACTTACACTGCAAGAGGAGAAAACACATAGATATCATGAAAAAACAATGGAAAAAAATGCCCGAAACAAACCAAGATACTACAGCAATAGAATCTATAGAAAGCACAGTAGGTGAAATGTCAGAAAAGGAGTTCTGAATATACATAATTAAAAAGAGCAATTAAGACAAAAGAGAGGATTACAGGGTTACGAATTGGGAAAGAAGAACTCAAATTTATCACTATTTGCCCAGATGATATGATTATCTATACATCAGAAGAACCAAAAACCTCCACCAGCAATCTTCTAGAATCTAATAAACCAAATTCAGCAAAGTGGGCTGGATAAAAAACAAATCACACATATATCAAAGGCATTTCTGTAAATCTAGTGACAAAGCCTCAGAAAGAGATTACTAGGAAATCCCTCCCCATGTTACGCTAGCCTTTTACATAAAGAACAAACAACAAACAATCATACAAACAAAAACACTTGGGAATCAACTTAACAAAAGAAGTGAAAGAAGCGAAAGACCTCTACAAGGAAAACATCCTACCGCACACTAAAGAGCGAAATAAAGAAGATCTTAGAAGATGGAAAAGATTTACCTTTTTCATGGATAGGTAGAACTAATATTGTCAAAATGACTATTCTACCAAAAGCACTATACAATTTCAATGTAATCCCAATCAAAATCCCAATGTCATTCATCATAGAAATAGAAAAAGAGGGAACCCTTCCAGACTCATTCTTTGAGGCCAATATCACCCTGATTCCAAAACCAGGCAGAGACAAATCAAAAAAAGAAAACTTCAGACCAATATCACTAATGAATATAGATGCAAAAATCCTCAATAAAATTTTGGCAAATCGAATACCAAAACACATAAAAAAAAATAGTACATCACAATCAAGTGGGGTTCATTCCAGGAATGCAAGGTTGGTTCAACATAAGGAAATCAATAAATGTTATTTACCACATCAATAGACTCAAAGATAAAAATCATATGGTCATCTCAATTGATGCAGAGAAAGCATTTGACAAGATACAACACCCCTTCATGTTCAAAATGCTAGAAAAAATAGGGAATATACTTGAAAAGGAACATACCTGAACATTGTAAAGGCCATCTATGCTAAGCCCCAGGCCAACATCATTGTAAATGGAGAAAAGCGGGTTCGATCCTCAGCACCACGTACAAATAAACGAATTGTGTACAACTAAAGCAAATAAATAAATATTTTTAAAAAAAGGAGATTAAAAAATTCTTAGAGGTAAATGAGAACACCAATATGACATATCGAAATCTCTGGGACACTATGAAGGCAGTACTAAGAGGAAAACTCATTGCATGGAGTTCATTCCTTCAAAGAAGAAAAGGTCAACAAATAAATGAATTAACATTACACCTCAAAAGCCCTAGAAAAAGAAGAACAAATTAACCCCAAAGCAGTAGAAGACAGAAAATAATTAAAATCAGAGCGGAAATCAATGAAATTGAAACAAAAAACACAATTGAAAAAATTGACAGAACCAAAAGTTGGTTCCTTGAAAAAATAAATAAAATTGATAAACCATTAGCTATGCTAACTAAGGAGAGAAAAAAACTCAAATTACCAATATATGTGATGAAAAAGGAAACATCACGACGGACACTACAGAAATACAGAAGATAATTAGAAATTATTTTGAAAATCTATACTCTAACAAAATAGAAAATAATGAAGACATCGACAAATTTCTAGAAATATATGATATGCCTAAACTAAATCAGGACAACATACACAATTTAAATAGATAAATTTTAAGCAAAGAAATAGAGGATGCCATCAAAAACCTACCAACCAAGAAAAGCCCAGGTCCAGATGGATACACAACCGAGTTCTACAAGACCTTTAAAGAAGAACTAATACCAATACTTCTCAAACTATTTCATGAAATAGAAAAAGAGGGAACCCTTCCAGACTCATTCTTTGAGGCCAATATCACCCTGATTCCAAAACCAGGCAGAGACAAATCAAAAAAAGAAAACTTCAGACCAATATCACTAATGAATATAGATGCAAAAATCCCAATAAAATTTTGGCAAATCGAATACCAAAACACATAAAAAAAATAGTACATCACAATCAAGTGGGGTTCATTCCAGGAATGCAAGGTTGGTTCAACATAAGGAAATCAATAAATGTTATTTACCACATCAATAGACTCAAAGATAAAAATCATATGGTCATCTCAATTGATGCAGAGAAAGCATTTGACAAGATACAACACCCCTTCATGTTCAAAATGCTAGAAAAAATAGGGAATATACTTGAAAAGGAACATACCTGAACATTGTAAAGGCCATCTATGCTAAGCCCCAGGCCAACATCATTGTAAATGGAGAAAAGCTGAAAGCATTCCTTCTAAAAATTGGAACAAGACAGGGATGTCCTCTTTCGCCACTATTATTTAACATAGTTCTTGAAACCCTAGCCAATGCAATTAGACAGACGAGAGGAATAAAAGGGATACGGATAGGAAAAGAAGAACTCAAACTATCACTATTTTCAGGCGATATGATTCTATACATAGAAGATCCAAAAAACTCCACCAGAAATCTTCTAGATCTAATAAACAAATTCAGCAAAGTGGCTGAATATAAAATCAATACCCATAAATCTAAGGCATTTCTGTAAATCAGCAAAAAATCCTCAGAAAGAGAAACTAGGAAATCCATCCCATTTACTATAACATAAAAAAAACAACAAACAAACAAACAAACAAAAACCTTGGGAATCAACCTAGCAAAAGAAGCGAAAGAAGCGAAAGACCTGTACAATGAAAACTACAGCACACTAAAGAAAGAAATTAAAGAAGATCTTAGAAGATGGAAAGATTTACCTTGTTCATGGATAGGTAGAACTAATATTGTCAAAATGACTATTCTACCAAAAGCACTATACAATTTCAATGTAATCCCAATCAAAATCCCAATGTCATTCATCATAGAAATAGAAAAAGAAATCATAAAATTCATCTGGAAAAATAAGAGACCCAGAATAGCCAAAGCAATTCTTAGCAAGAAGAATGAAGCTGGTGGCATTACTATTCCCAACCTTAAATTGTATTACAAAGCAATAGTAACTAAAACAGCATGGTATTGGCACCAAAATAGACCAGTAGACCAATGGTACAGAATAGAAGACACAGAGACTAACCCACACATCTATAGTTATCTTATATTAGACAAAGGTGTCAAAAACATACATTGGAGAAAAGACAGCCTCTTCAACAAATGGTGTTGGGAAAACTGGAAATCCTTATGTAATAAATGAAATTAAACCTCTATTTCTCTCCATGCACAAAACTCAACTCAAAATGGATCAAGAAGCCAGGCACGGTGGCGCACACCTGTAATCCCAGCACTTTGGGAGGCTGAGGCAGGAGGATCGCAAGTTCAAAGCCAGCCTCAGCAATGGCGAGGCACTTAGCAACTCAGTGAGACCCTGTCTCTAATAAAAACACAAAAAAGGGCTGGGGATGTTGCCCAGTGGTCAAGTGCCCCTGAGTTCAATCCCCGGTACCACAAAAAAAAAAAAAAAAAAAAAAAAAAAAAAAAGGATCAAGGACCTAGGAATTAAACCAGAGACCTTGCATTTAAAAGAGGAAAAAGTAGGCCCAAATATCCAACATGTTGGATTAGGCCCCAACTTCCTCAATAAGACCCCTATAGTGCAAGAACTAAAACCAAACATTGGGGCTGGGGTTGTGGCTCAGTGGTAGAGCGCTCGCCTAGCACATGGGCGGCCTGGGTTCGATCCTCAGCACCTTTATAATAATAAAGGCATTATCCTCAGCACAATGCCTTTATAATAATAAAGGCATTGTGCACAACTCAAACAAATAAATATATATTTAATAAAAAAACCCCAAACATTAATAAATGGGATGAATTCAAACTAAAAAGCTTCTTCTCAGCAAAAGAAACAATCAGTGAGGTGAACAGAGAACTTACAGAATGGGAGCAAATCTTTACCATATGCACATCAGACAGAACATTAACCTCAAGGATATATAAATCTCTCAAAAACGTTTACACCAAAAAAACCAAACAACTCAATCAATAAATGGGCTAAGGAAGTGAACAGATACTTCTCAGAAGAAGATATATAATCAATCAACAAATATATGAAAAAAATGTTCAACATCTCTAGCAATTAGAGAAATGCAAATCAAAACTACTCTAAGATTTCATCCCACTCCAGTTAGAATGGCAGCTATCAAAAACACAAACAATAAATGCTGGCGAGGATGTGGGGAAAAGCGCACACTCTTACATTGCTGGTGGGGCTGCAAATTGGTGCAGCCAATTTGGAAAGCAGTATGGAGATTCCTAGGAAAACTGGGAATGGAACCACCATTTGACCCAGCTATCCCACTCCTCAGTCTATACCCAAAGGACTTAAAAATAGCATACTACAGGGAAACAGCCACATCAATGTTCATAGCAGCACAATTCACAATAGCTAGATTGTGGAAACAACCCCAATGCCCATCAATAGATGAATGGATAGGGAAACTTTGGTATATATACACAATGGAACATTACTCAGCACTAAAAGAGAATAAAATCATTGCCTTTTCAGGAAAATGAATGGAGTTTGGAGAAAATAATGCTAAGTCAAGTCAGCCAATCCCAGAAAACCAAAGGTCGATTAATTCCTTTGCTATGATGATACTGAATTATAGTGGCAAGGGAGGGGGGATGAGAGGAATGAAGGAATGTTAAATAGAAAAAAGGTGGGGAGGGGAGGGAAAAGGGTCAAGGGGATAGAAACAATGGCAGAAGGAGTTTGACATCAATATACTAAGTGCATGAATAAAAACTCAAATGGTATGAAAATACTTTGTGTAAAACCAATGACTTGGAAAACTGTGCTCTTTATATGTAATATGAAAGGAATTGTACTCTAAAAGCATGTGTAACAAATTAAATTAAAAAGAAAAAGACATCGTTGAGCTGGGCATGGTGGCACACGTCTATAATCCCAGCAGCTTGGGAGGCTGAGGCAGGAGGACCCTAAGTTCAAAGCCAGACTCAGCAACTTAGTGAGGCCCTAAGCAATTCAACGATACCCTATCTCCCAGTAAAATACAAAAAAGGGCTGGGGGTGTGACTCAGTGATTAAGTGCCTCTGGGTTCAATCCCCGTACCAAAAAAAAAAAAAAAAAAAAAAGAAAAGGCATCCTTGACCTAGGGCAGCATCTACTGATTGACTAGGAAGGCCATTGGCCCTCTCCTAGGCTTCATATCCTCCAAACTTTTGCTATTTATATTTCATCTATTTTGTAACTATGAATAACATATATAACAGTCCTCCTCATTCCACCAACACCATATATCCTCTAACGTCCCACATTACTTCATCTTTGTTCCTGCTTTCTCCTCTAACTGGATGTTAGACATGTAAAAACAAAAAACAAAAAACTTTTATCTCTACTTTTTTTTTTTTTGTCATGGCTGCTAATATTTATTTATATGTTATCTTGCAGTTGTGGCCAAATTTTTACTGCTTTGTCCATGAGTTGGCTCCAAAATTAGAACATTGATGCATGGAGTTTATGTTATTATGATTATGTAAAAACTGTTTACTGCCTGGCCATTGCTGAGTTAGGGTCACTTTTTCCTCACTGGGCTCAAAGTCATGATTGCTGGGCCATGCCAAGAAAAAATGTTCCCAATGTCAAGGTTAAATAGAGTCTCTGTTTTTTCCCCCCCAATTTTGCTTAAATTCATGCTATATATTGGGATGCCTCATGTTAGATTTTTCCCTTTAGAAGCTACTGACATGAAGGGGGAAATCCAGAGTGTCTGGACTAAGCCTGAGGCTGAGATACAAGCCCTGCTTCTCTGATGATCGGTTATGATGCTGGACAAGTCGTTGCTTGGACACTGAGCTCCTGGCTCCTCTTCTGCAAATGAGAATGACAGCTCACAGGGCCATCCAGAAGACCAAGTCAGCTAAGGCAAGTGAAAGAAAGAGGCCAACAGACCACAATGTTCTTCTGTACTAATGAAGGGAAATATCACCATGGCTTTTACCTCTGGGACTCTACTTGTGCCCATGGGGCTTTGGTGAGATCTGCTTACATAGACAGATTTATCCTAAGTTCTTGGAAAGAATTCCTTTTTTGCTAGTCTAAGCTTAGTTACTGGAACATTAACCAATAACAAATGTGAACAGGAAAGCTCTCGTTGCAGAGAAAACCCACAAATATAGCCTGGTCTCACTTAATGGCTGCAAATGCTTGTTCAGTCCTAGAGCCAAACTCTGCTTATGGGCAAGCTGATTCCAGCATGACTTGGGCACAAAATGATGGTCAAATCAGTACCCATGCCCTGCTCTTTGAAAGCTGCCCTTTGATTGGGGCAAAGTGCTGGGAGAAGTTGTTACAGCGTGTGGCAATTCCCAAGCACTGGCACTACAGTTCCCATTTGCAGCTTGGACCCTGACAGCTTGCAGAAAACCTCATGCCCCTGTCAGGATAGAGCATCTTTAACACGCTGAGCTCATTGGCTGGGTGTGTGGGCAAGTCTACAGGGCGTCCCAATGCAGAGAAGTGGGTAGCTGTTGATAGTGGTTAATGCAGAGCTGCCCACCTTCCTAATCTCTTCAGCCAAACAGGGGGCTTGCAGAGAGCTCAGCTTTTTCTGTGTTCCCCCCACCCCTTCTCTTCTTTCAGCTGCAAGCATGGCTGCTGCTCTTCCCCACTCTCCCACTTTGGCTCTTTTTTGGCAGGACTGTTTCTAAGGAAGGCTCACAGAGCAGTGGCACTCTCTTTGGTATTGACTGATGGCTGCCACGTGGGTCTTGGGCTTCACTTTCCTTCCTCCCTTGTATATGTGCATTCTGGAGGCACAAAGCCTGCTGCAGACATAGCATAAAGGGCAGTACCTTGAACCCGCAGGGAGAGAGAGAGCCACATAGTGTGTTTCCAGCACTATCAGTTCTCAGAGAACTGGCAGCAACTACACTCCCACCCACAGTGGCTTAGGAAGCAAGCACGGGGCCCTCCTTCCCTGAGAGGAGCATGCGCGTGTGTGGGTGGTGGCGAGAGGGAGAAACCTTTCAAAAAGGAACCCTCGGCCGGGCGCAGTGGCGCACGCCTGTAATCCCAGCACTTTGGGAGGCTGAGGCAGGAGGATCGCGAGTTCAAAGCCAGCCTCAGCAATGGTGAGGCACTTAGCAACTCAGTGAGACCCTGTCTCTAAATAAAATACAAAAAAGGGCTGGGGATGTGACCCAGTGGTCGAGTGCCCCTGAGTTCAATCCCTGGTACCAAAAAAAAAAAAAAAAAAAAAAAAAAGGAACCCTCATCCAAGTTCAGGGACTTTTCTTTTTCCTTCTCTATCTCTTATTTTTCTTTCTTGCACCATACCCCAGCACAGACACACACATACATAGATAGGCACACAGATACACAGGTAAAGCTGGTAGTACTAACTGTGACCTTTACTCTGTGATGATCATATCACACCTGTTATTTCATTCATCATTAAAGATAATCCTGTTAGGTTGGGCCTCTTGCTATTTATTTTGTACATTTGGTATTAAGGCTATCTTCTCTGAACAGAGTGGCACCTGGATTTGAACCTGGGCCAGACTCTGAAGCAGCACCACGCTGTGTATATACTGCCTCAAGTCATCCAATCACTGCTGAGAATGGACCCTTTCCTGTGCTTCTAAGATATTCCCAGTAATAATGGTTCAGTTAAAATAAGAGAGAAAAAGAGATACCACAGATCCATTCCCACATTAAAAATGTATCACTGAAGAAAATAATTATATGACTTCATCAAAAGGAGCAGAATAGCTGTGCGCAGTGTTATTTCCTATAATCCCAGTGACTTGGGAGGCTGAGGCAGGAGGATCGCAAGTTCAAAGTCAGCCTCAGCAATTTAGTGAGGCCCTAAGCAACTTACTAACACCCTGTCTCAAAATAAAAAATAAAAAAAGGGGTGGAGATGTGGTTCAGTGATTAAGTGCTCCTGAGTTTAATCCCTGGTACCAAAAAAAAAAAAAAAAAAAAAAAAGCAGAAGTAGATATTAGAACAGCAACAAAAGAAACTTCAATACCTTCATCTCCTACCTTGTACAAAAGTTAATTTGATATGGGTCAAATGTGAAGGTTAAAACTTCACAGAATGGGGCTGGGATTGTGGCTCAGCAGTAGAGCGCTTGCCTACCATGTGCGGGGCCCGGGTTCGATCCTCTGCACCACGTACAAATAAACACGTTGTGTACAAATAAAGCAAATAAATAAATATTTAAAAAAAACTTCATAGAAAAACAAAGGAGAATATCCCTATGACCTTGGGGTCATGATAATTAAGGGACAGCAGGGAAGTTCTCAATGGAATGGGAGAATGTTCTTCACTGTGATCCAGTAATAGTTACCTGAGTACACATTTGCTAACATTAACAGAACTACTTGCTTAAGATTTCTGCCTTTTACCATACATAAATCATATTTCAGTGATGAACCATCAGCATGACAGACACCAACTGCTTTTCTGTACACATAACTATGTAACTATAAATCATCCATTCAAATGTACACTTCACTTCTGGAACTATGATAAATAAGTTGGTAAATGGTTCAGATACTGTCAGGTCACTAATTTAGGGAGTTTTCATAAAAGTTGGGGCAACAACCTAAGTGTCCCTTGATGGATGAATTGTTAAAGAAGATGTGTGTGTATCTTGCACACACACATATATACACAAATATGCTTACACATACATCTACATACAATGGAACAATATTCAGCCCTAAAAAAGAAAGAAGTCCTGTCAGTTGTAACAACAGAGATGAATTTGAGGACATTATGCTAAGTGAAATAAGCCTGCCATAGAGGGACAGATACTGTGTAAGTTCACTTAGATATGGAATCTAAAAAAGTTGAATTCACAAGAGTAAAGACTAGAATGGTGGTTACCAGGTGCTGGGTGAAAGGAGATATGGGGAGATGTTGGTCAAAGGGTACAAAGGTTCTTTTATGAAGTTCTACAGATCTAACATACAGCATGGTGACTACAGTTAATTATACCATATTGTATACTTGAGATTTATTAAGAGAGTTATCTTAAGTCTTCTCACCACATACACAAAATACTAAAACCATGTGATGTGATGGATATGTTAATCAGTTTGATTGTGGTAATCATTTCACAATGCACACATATATCAAAATATCAATTGAGCTGGGTGCAGTGCTGCATTCCTATAATCCCAGGAACTCAGGAGGCTGAGGCAGGAGGACTGTAAGTTTGAGGCTAACTTTAGTAACTGAGCAAGATCTGGTCTCAAAATAAAAGAATAAAAAGAACTGGTGTAGTTCAGTGTTAGAGTGTCCCTGGGTTCAATTCCCAATATTGAAAAAAAGTCATGTTGTATACCTAAAATACAACTTTATTAGTTAAACACATCTCAATAAAGTTGGAAATGCCTAGCCCCAAATATCAAAATATAATTGGGGAAATGGATAATGTTAAAAATAAGTACACGATTACTTATCTGATTATTATAAAAATAATAAATACACAAAAACCTTGACCAAAATAATGCCTAAAACAACAAAAATCCACAACAAAACCTTGATGATTAAGTTAATTTCTATGGGGCTTCACAATACTGAATGGCTTTTGCTCTCTAAGAAGATGTGCTTTTACTGTTCATATTTGTCAGAGAGACTAATATCAGAATCAGTTCCCTTCCTAGAGCTCAGATTCATGGAGTTAAGAGATAATATATTTAAGTAGGTCGCAGAGGTGAGGCTTTGTGGGATTTTTAAAAAATTACAGCATAGACAGTTCAAAAGGCATTCCCAGATGGACAGCATGCACTGAGAACAGGGCAGATTGTACTCTCTAGGTAGAAACAAGCAACACAAAGGAATAGGGACTGGGACCTTTTAAATCACAAGGGACCTGTGCCCTCCCTGGCTGAGAATTGCAGCATATGTGGAAGAAAGAGCCACGATGAGAGGCAGGGCAGCTGAATTCTGGTACCATTGTTGCACCACGTGGCTGAATGGGCTATATTTGAATAAGACATTCAACTCTCCCCAGAGTTCTCTCCCTGTAAAAAAATCAAAAGTATGGATTTGATGAGGTTCTTCCAGAAGCTTTGGTTTTTAGCCTAAGCTGGCCCTCTCTCAAGTGAAGTTTGAGATCCAAGTGTCATATCCAAACACCACAGGCTGAATTGGAGATGCTTCTTGTTGGGTGAGCTAATGGAACAGATAAGGGTTTAAGGTAAAGTGAACAGGAAACAATGCCCAACCTAGCACCATCATCCCTCCATACTGCACCTCAATGATGTGACTCCCATGGATGGTGGTTTACAGTCGGGCACTGTGCAATCTCATAACAGAAACAACCCACGGAAACAAAGCTTCCTTCAGAGATGGTGTTATGGGCTGAAATTCATATTTTGAAGCCCTGGTGCCCAGTAGTTAAGAATATGAAGCCGGGCGCGGTGGCGCACGTCTGTAATCCCAGCACTCTGGGAGGCTGAGGCAGGAGGATCGCGAGTTCAAAGCCAGCCTCAGCAACGGCGAGGCACTTAGTAACTCAGTGAGACCCTGTCTCTAAATAAAATACAAAAAAGGGCTGGGGATGTGGCCCAGTGGTCGAGTGCCCCTGAGTTCAATCCCCGGTACCAAAAAATAAAAAAAATAAAAAAAAAAAAGAATATGACCTTTTTTGAGAGTAGGGTCATTATAGATCAAATTAGTTAAGATGAGGTCATATCAGGGTAGGGTGTACCATACTTCAATATGACTGGGTCCTTATAAAAGGTGGAAATTTATAACCTACATAAGGAGAACTCTCTGTGATGATAAAAGCAAAGATTGACAAGCCCAGGCAGGCAAAGATTGCTAGCAAACACCAGAAACTAGGAGAGAGGCATGAATAACCCTTCCTCACACACTCAGAAGGAACCAGACCTGCCAACACCTTGGTCTGAAGCTGATGGCCTCTGGGACTGTGAGACAATGCAGTTCTGTAATTCAACCACACAGTTTGTGGTACTTTACAACTGCAGCCTTGTCAACTAAGCCAGGTGATTTGAATGTTTAAAAGGAAAACCTGGCCATGGCAAATTGGATGACTCACTTTTCTTCCCTTAACACTGTAACACCATTTTAGGGGAAAAAAGCCCTTTTATTGACATGAATTCATAGATGAAGGAACACATTAACCTTTTGTTAATTTATATTTTTAGTTCCTGAAAAACAGCACTATTGCTATTCCTTATGAAACACTACATTTTCTGTCCTTAAAAAAGGTAAGACCTGGCCGGGTGTGGTGGCTCATGCCTATAATCCCAGTGGCTTGGGAGGCTGAGCCGGGAGGATGGCAAGTTCAAAGCCAGCCTCAGTAAAAGTGAGAAGCTAAATAACTCAGTGAGACCCTGTCTCTAAATAAAATACAAAAAAGGCTGGGGATGTGGCTCAGTGGTTGAGTGCCCCTGAGTTCAATTCCCAGTACCAAAAAAAAAAAAAAAAAAAAAAAAAAAAAAAGTAAGACCCTTCTCTTCAGTAAAACCCAACAGAAATTTGTTGAGCCTTTACTATTGATCAGGAATCTTTAGAGTGCTTGTACCTTAGATTTCAGATTTTACTCTGGTTTTCACCATATCAATGTACTAAAAATGTATGGGGTTGAAATGACCACCCTCAGCACAAAAGTGGTATCATTTAGTCAAAAATCCAAGTTATTATGAAGAAGCAGCTTCTGGGAAAATAATTTGAAAATAGATTAGAAAGGCCCTCACTGGTGTATATTACAATTGTCCAGAGCTCCTGGAAAACCGTAAGCAGGATTGATTTTCAGTGTGCCTGCTAGCTTCAAAGAGGTACAGAGTGACAGGAAGGTTCCTCATCCATGGTTAGGCCAATACCAAACTAATTACAAGCTCTGACTTGAATAATTGGAAAATGTCAGAGTAACTACCAGTCTCTGCTATACAGGTCAACACCCGTCCTGCATCACTAGGAACATAACATAGTTTAGGGATAAATAACTCCAACGGAGCCTTAGTGGGCACAAAAGGAGAGGCACCTGTCTAGGAACCTCCATGGCGGAGATGATCTGGGAGTTATGCGGTACTGGGGCATCTGAGGAGGGGAACTGAGACTTATTCTGGTTTCTAAACATATTTTAGTTTTAATAGTTTATATTTGATGATACATTATATTATATAATAATATAATAATATACACCAAGCCCTTTTTATAAGTTGAGGAGCAACACTAGGCATGTTAGAATCAATGGCCAGTACATTGATTTACTTCAACAGCAGTTCTCAAACTTTAAGGTGCACTAGAATTGACATCAGACCAGGAAGCTGTATTTTTAACCAAGTTTCTGAAGCAGGTGGTTCTAAAATCTGCACTTTAAGAAACACTGTGTTAGAGGAAAGGTAACACAGTGAGACAAGCAGTCCAGAAATGGTGTTGGTGTGCCTCTGTGAGTAACTGAGGATTGGAATGAGTCATCTTAGGGAAGGTGGCAAAGAACAAGAAGGGAAATGTTGGTCACAGAGGCTGCCAAAAGCCCTGCCTGTGCCTCCAAGGTTTGTGTCGCCTCTGCTCTAGAGCTGCTGTTCAGAGTGTCCATAAGGGTCGCTATTCCTCTCAGCAGGCTGGGAATTGGTTGGTGTTTGGGAGGTCTGCATACTACTGATCTTACTGAGGTTAGATATATATAGCCATTTATCACATCACACTACCTTCCAGAAAGTGCACATAAGTAAACTAACAAATGATTTGGCATTTTGTTAAACACTACAAATATGGCGCCAATTATTTAACATTGTACATATAACTGACTTCTTGTTATGCATAAATGTGCTTAGTAATTTGTAAATACAAATATTGCAGTTTAAAAGCTGTTATTTAAATTATACCCTTTCCCCATGTATTCTACCTACTCTGGAGAAGTCTAAATTATGCATTTTCTGAGTCTGATTTAAGCTCCAGTTATTTTGGATAATGCCTATCTTTCACATAGGTGCCCAAATCCTATTTACGTGAAAAAACCTTAATAGCTATGAATAAAAATGATATCAAAATATTTAGTATTTAGGTTCCTTCACAGCATTTCCTTAAGATGAAGTTGTTATATTGCATCTGAGTTGATTCAGGAGTAGACATTTGAAAGCTTTGGTTCTCATCTCTGGGTTCCTCTTCTAATGAGGGTTATTTAGATGAGCATTGGGCAGTTGCTCCATTGTTCTGAGTTTGTTATTTATTTATGTATTCATATAATGGGGAAAAAATCACCCCCTGCTATGAATTGGATGAGTGATCCATGTTGTTGAGACTTGGTCCCCATGGTGGTATTATGGGGAGGTCACAGAACCTAGGTAGTGCCTAGTGGGAGGTTCATAAATCATTGAGGGTATGCCCTTCAAGGGGACTGCAGGACCCTGGTCCCTTCCTCTTCCTTTTTTTGCTTCCTGGTTGAGGATATAAGTGGTTTTGCCCTACCATGTGCTTTCTGCCATTGCCCTCTGGCATGTTCACCAGAGGCCCAAAGCAATTGTCTGCTCAATCTTGTACCAAAACCTTTAAAACCAGGAGCCAAAATAACCTTTTTCTCTTTATACATTAATTAGCTCAGGTATTTTGTTGTAGCAATAGAAAGCTGACTAATACACTGTCCTAATTACTGCAGGGTTGACTTGAATGACACAAGTGCAAATGTCTACCAGGCTCCTTGCTATTGGAAGATAACTTTTAAATGTCCTCTTCTTTACTTAATGCTGGAGGTGCTGGGATTTACTCTCACGATTATCTTCTTGTCTGGCGATATAAATGATTTGTGAGGTTTTAGTGATGCTGACTCTTATAATGTTTGTCACTGTGTTCAATTCATTTTAAGTGTTAGTGTTCAATTCATTTTAAGTGTTAGAATTATCATAGAATATTATTACGTGAAGAAATGAACATCTTATAGACTTGAGAGACTCAAAAGAAGTGGCATATTGGTAAAATGTTTAATAAACAGAATTCTGGACAAAACCCCCTATGCTTATAGATTTGTATGTAAGATGTTTTAAGATGAAATTTTATTAAGAGGAATGTATAACCAACTACTTATAGATGGTGAAATGTACAAAAGTCTTTAGTGTAAATTCAACATAATTGTCACAGAATGTTTCTGTAGACCTTTTCCATTTGTAGCCAAACTATGATTGCAGTTGATGAATGTATCGTTCTAACATGATATTAGTTGATATTCTCCTTTACATTAATAAGATGAAAACAAAATAAAAAAAAACACATATCAGAATTTCATTCATTTGCCAACAGTATGAGTGATTTCAGCCCCTGAAAAGTTATTTTTTAATTCACGTGTGCTATTTACAATGCAACACCTTAGATACAATGTACTTTTAAGTTTGAGAAACAGATAATCCACAAAACCAGAAACCCAACACCAATTTATAGTGTTTGTCAATTGCTGTGGAATAAATACTTCTAATTCAATCTATTAATATGATGTCACTAATGTTAGGATCAATTGCAATAGTAACCCTCAATTATATAGTATTTCCATTATGTTGATAAACATATAATCTCAAAAGCACAGGTAGATGTGCAATAGAATAATTAGAAAGAGATCAGTTTTGAGTTATTACCTTTTAAGAATATAATTCATTTAATTGTCAGTTTATGTAATTTAAGTGTTAATAATGGCTGTGCTTAAACTAGTCTGCAAAATTTGACAGTTGATTCTCAGAAGCCAGAATGAGCAAGCTCCACTCCAGCATACATTGCATGAAGGCAAAAATTAAAACATCAGGAGCCAATTTTAGCAAAATCTATTGAAGTTGTTGCTTCCTTTGGAATCATTATGGCTACTGGAGCAGTGGATGTCAGAGAACCAAAGATCCTAATGGGACTCCAAAATAACAAATAGCAAGGGGCGCTCAAATGCATACATTAATTCCTGATTTCTTACTTAACAGATGTTCAAAACATGATTAAATGAACATTTTGATTTTTAAAAGTATGGCTCAGCTGGGTATGGTTGGCACAGAGGTTGAGGCAGGAGGATCGCAAGTTGAAAGTCAGCCTCAGCAACCTAGCAAGGCTCTAAGCAACTTAGTGAGACCCTGAGTCTAAATAAAAAAAATAAAAAGGGCTGGGGATGTGGCTCACTGGTTAAGTGTCCCTGGGTTCAATCTCTGGTATAAAAATAAATAGAATAAAACAAAATAAAATAAAAGTTACAGCCCACCCTTTCCAGTTCTAAAAATTGGAACCTGAAAAGGGTGTGTACCTTCATGTATGGAGCATAACAGATTTGAGGTGCTAAAATTCACAATGCTTATATGAACAAAATTTCTTTTATCTTGATGTTAATGATCCATTTTTGTCTCAGCGACACTTTTCCTCACACTGAGGGAAAGATGATCTGAGATGACTCCACTCTAGGCAGTATTGCTTGTCTAGGATAATTTCCTACTAATTGCCAGGAACAACCAAACACCCGTGGCAATCATCAAAGCTTAGGCCAGTCTTGTTACAAGTACATAATGAACAAGCATTAAAAGACTTGGCAGAGTGCCTGGTCTCGACAACATGTAATTAACCCTGGGCTATAATTCTAGATGGCACAGAGTTTCAGTGAAAAACAATTTAAGAGAAAACAAATGTTCCTTCAAGCATTTTTAGACTTTATTAATGATTTTAGAAAGTTAGTATCATTTCTTATAATATATGAGGACGGATCAATGGAAAGGTCACTGGGTTCAGAATTGAGATACTTGGTTCTAGTCTTGATTCTGTAACTACACATGTGATGTCCAGTGAGAAAAATTAATTTTCTAATTCATGCATTATAATTATACATAACAGTGGCACTCTATGTGCCTCAGTTTCCTGATTATTTTTCAATTGGTAAAATGCCTGCTGTTTAACTTTATTCCTTTATTTAGGTGACTCAGTTTGCAATAATTTTTGTTCAGTTCCCTGATTTTTAAAGTAAAGGTGTTGGGCTAAATACTTGCTTTTTTTTTTTTTTTTTTTTTTTTTTAATGAGGGAATTAGCTTTTATGACCGAAGAATTTCATATCCTTCTGAGTTTTAGAAATTCAACAAATATGTCCTCAATGTTATTCACTTGAATATCCACTAAGGCCCTTTTACAGATTTTCAATGTCACTCTTCCCTTTGTTCTTCTGAACAAACATTGATTTCTCTTATTTCCAAATGTATACTTGACCTTCTTGCAAATGTGTATTATCAGTCATCCCTATTGAAGTCTGTTTACTTTGTAGAACAAGGCTCTCTTTTCCAGTAGATCATAAAGCAATTCTTGGAAGGGCCTGGGGTGGGAGGCAGAGGATATACTCAGGTAGAAGAGATATCTTATAATGTTGGCCTGTTATAAAACCAGGTGTGGCAGTCCCAGGCCTGAGACTGGTGAGCACTCTTCCATCTTCTGGGGGATTCTTATCAATGGCTGCATCTCATTTATAAATTCTGAATCTGTGGTCTCTCTTTTATTTTTTAAACATTGTTCAATGAAAAAGATTCTATGCTTTATTTCTAAGCATACTGTGGCTGAGATCAAAGAACAATAATTACCAACCCTAGTGAGAGTAATAGCTTCCCCTTATCCAGGCACTAAGTCTGGAACTTTACACATATGACTGCTTCTACAATTTCCACAACCCATCAGGGTGCAATAGCTTCACACAAAGAGCACATGTGGCCCGAGAAGCTAAGCACTGTGTCCGAAGCTAAGCACTGTGTCTAATCTAAAAATTAGATTTTTAATTTTCTAATTCATGCATTATAATTATACATAACAGTGGGACGCATTATGCCATATTTATACACACACGTAATTTGATCAATCTCATTCCTTAGTACCTTTCCTTCCCCTCTTCTCTTCCCTCCCCCTAATCTGCTTTCTTTATTCTACTGATCACCCTTTTTCTTACTATAATTTTGATTAGTACATTATAATTATATATAAAAACGGTATCCACTATGGTGTGTTTGTACAAGGACAGCATAATTTGGTAGAATTCCTTTCCCAGTACTTTCCTATGCCCTCCCCTCCTCTCTTTCCCTCTTGATCCCCTTTTTCCACTCTATTGGTTAAAAAAAATTAAAAAAAGAGATCTCACAACACAGGTTTCTAACCCAGTATGGCTGGCTAGTGAATACTGACTCCCCTTACACTGTCTCCCTCTATATATAAGAACTGCAGCATAACACAGAGAACACGGTGCTTGTCTTGGTTTTGCATGGGAAAAGAGCAGTTGAATAGCTTGGAGAGACTCAGTGTCTGCAGGTTTCACTACTTATGTCTCTCATGGTACACAGGTGGGAGCTGGTCAAGGATGTCCCTTTCGAAGAGGCCAATGCAACAGTTCACTAAGCAAAGCTTTATAGTCAGACCATAGACCATGTCAATGAAAATCTTCCAACACATTGTCCACCCCAGAATGCATTTCATACTAAGATAAAAAAAAAATACATGAACAGAGTGTAGTGAGACATCATTTGGTAGAAAAGAGAGGAAAATATCTATACGTGCTATGTATATGTCACAACCAGGTAAAAATACTTTTATTAAGGAATTATTAGAACAAATTGTCAACTAGCTTCTTAATTTGATCCTGACTTAAATGGAACAATTTCTGTGAGAGAAGCATGATGATTTCCATTTTACACAGATGAGAAAAAGGACCTTTAGAGAAGCTGTGGAAACATATAAGGTTGTATTTTATATATATATATATATATATATATATATATATATATATATATATATATATATGGCATAATTAGAATTTCTAGCCAGAGCTGAGTCTTTGCTTTCCCTTCTTTACACTATTAAGTGGTATTATGGTTATGAATCTGAGGAGTCCCCAAAAAGCTGTGTAGATTCAGGAATATTCACAGGCAAAATGTTTAGACTGTGAGAGCTGTAACCTAATCTATGGCTCACCCTATTTTTAGCTTGAATGGACTATGTCCACCCTAGTCCATCCTAGCCTGCACTAAATGGGTGGAAACTATAGACAAGTGGGGCATGGCTGGAGGGGGTGTGTCATTGGGACAGGCCTGGGGAGGGTTCATCTTCCTTGCAGTCCCTTTTCCTTTTGCTTCCTGACCCCATGAGAAGAGAAGAGGTTCTTTGCCATGTCCTCCCACCATGATGTTTTGCCTCACGTTGGGCCTAGAGCAATGGAGTTGGCAGACAGTGGTCTAAATCTCTGAAAATGAGCTCAAAATAAACTTTTCCTCTCCTAGGTTGTTCTTGTCCGGTAATTTAGTTAGTACAGTGATGAAAGCTGACTAACACCAGTGGAGTGGACTTCTCTTTTGTCCCACCCAAGCACCCCTTTTTTTCTGTTTGTGAGAGCAGCCTACTGTGCCTTTGAAGAACTATCCTTTCCTTATTCTGTGTGGTCCTACTGGGAACACACTTCGCAGCACCTCACCCACACGAGGGTGAGTCTTTGACTTAACACAGGCTCATAGACTCTGAGGAATCTGAATCCTGGGCAGCTTGGTGAACGATGGGTGAAAAGTGACAGGAGCTGAGGAACAAGATGAGCAGCAAGTCCATGGATCTGAGATCCTCTAGAAACAAGCTCAGTGAAAGCACGGGCATGAAGACTCCTGGGTGAACTACATCCTCACCCTGCAGCACTGTGCCCGGGACAGGGAGAGGCCAATGGATATTGTTCAGTGAATGACTGCTTCCTCTGAGCTGCTGGCTTACAGTGTGTCTTGGTAGTTTAGCTTTTACTTCAGATTATGTCAACTAATTGTTATCATTCCAGTGGTTTCCTTTGCAACGTGGGTTCTCTTGCTTGTAAGAGAAAAACCTATTTGATACCCACTATATTCACAGAATTGTTACATATGCCATGATATTTGAGGGCCTGGCTTCATGAAGTTCTGTTTTCCTATAGCAATGCACTTCACCCAGGGATGGAAGCTGATAGAAAACTTCTCATTGCAGCATTAAGAAACTATATAATCTCTTCAGAGATCATTTATTAAGTGGCATGAAGACCCCAATGAAAAAGACCACTTACTGTATGTGGGGAGTAGTTTATTACCTATTTCCATTTTCATTTGATTCATTTATCAGGCTTGACCAACTTCCACAGAATTATTCAAGAACAATCATGCAAATGAAATAAATTTAAACAACACATGAGTTCACAGGACATAACATTTTCTCAGGAAGAGAAGGGCTAATTGTTTTTGAGGAAAGGTATTAAGATAAAAAAAAATCAATAGTGTGCACAGAACCAGTGTCAGAGAAATCACATGCCTTCCTTCTTTGGTTTTCATCTCTCTGAGGGCAGAAAAAGGCAGGGGTGAGGTGAAAAAGAGCACATTCGATTAATGGTGAGTGACAAAGGCCACCTGGTGAATATTTTCAAATGAAGTTTCACAAGCCTGCAGCACTTGGGATACGCTTTGACAACATCCAACCTTCTCTTAGGAGATACCTGGGTTGGTTATCTATGTTTGGGATATAAAGAAATCAATCTGCCTGAATGTCCAATATGGATGACTGGATATCAGCCAGAAACTTTTCCTTACTACTGAAATGAATCCATGAAAAGCCTCTTTGATCCAACCCTAAATTCTGGAAACTGGGAAGTTGGAACTATGAGACTCAAAGTTATACACGCTCAGCGTTATGCGGATTTTATGGCAGGTTAAAATATGATCCGTGCCATACAGTAATCAGTTAAACCCAGCTGCAAAAAGACTCACAGTATTTAACAATGACCAATTTGTCCCCTGTGTACACAGCTGTTATACTGAGTTTCCCATCATTTCAAGTGAAACCTCAAGAGGCATTTTTTAAACAAATGTGATTCCTCCAACATTCACATTATAACAAAGCACTACTGTAATGTAATGCATGGTTATGGTAATGATGTAGGTTTCTGTGTTGCCACTTTGATACAGGCGGCACTAACTCCTTAAAACAAAACAAAACAAAACAAAACACTGAACACCATGCTGTACGCATATTTTGTTAATTTTCTCTGTGTCCTTTTTCTGAGATATCACATCACATTTAGTTGTCTTGCGTCCTTGGGCTCTTAGGAACCATGATGGTTCTCAGACTTTCCCTGTTTTTGATGACTTAGAAAGTTTTGAAGGGTATTCATCAGGTGCTTTGTAGAATGCTCTACAATCTGGGTTTGGCTGATGTTTTTCTCATGGTTGGACAGTATTTATGTGTTTGGGAGGAGAGTCACAGAGGTAAAATGCCATTCTCCTTTCATCACGTCAAGGCTACATACAATCAACATGACTTATCACTGTTAACCTTGATGACCTGGCTATGGTAGTGTGCATCAGCCTTCTGTAAAGCTGTCCCCACCTCCTTCTCCATGTTGTGCTCTGGGGCAGCATGCTACTATGCATAGCCCCCAGTTATGGAATGGGATGCTGTGCTCCACTTCCTTGACAGTGGAGTATCTTCATAAAGTATTTAGAATTCTCTATGGGAGTTTTGTTTCTTCTCCTCCATTTATTTATTCAATCATATATTAATATCTATATGGACTCTTGAATATTTATTTATTCTTTGGATTATAATTCAATACTATGTTATTTTATGGCTCAAATTATTGTTCCATCTTTAGCCATTGAGAGTTCTTTCAGCTGGCTTCTGTGCTTTCTGACATATCTCTATGGTTTTGCTTTCTGAACATTAATTGCCTTAAAAAAAAGATACCTTTTTTTTTTTTTTAATGGCTTAAGTATAGAACCACTGAGGAACTAGGGGAATCTTCTAACCCTTAGCAAATACAAATCACTAGTCTCTTTATACTTAATTCAGATGTTTAAGGGTGACCTTATTTACTTCATCATTCATTTATGGGGCAATATTTGTATCTTCCCAGTGTGCTAGGGGTTTGGAACTGGGTTAATTTTTTAAGCCACTCCTAGTGTGTGATTGGTATTAGTGAAGGCTGAAAGGCTTTGTTTTGCTGAACTAGATTGTCCATCAGAGGTGGCCATGGTCAAGTATGGCTGACCAGTGCATTAGCTTTTCCAGGGGCACCCTCTGCACCCATTTTCTCCCTGTACTTTCAGATTAAATCACAGCTTCATAGTTGCTTAAAAAACTTCTTCTTTTTTTTTTTTTATTTTTTAAAGCCAGTCAAATTTAGCAGAGGGGGGTTGTATATCAACTTTAGTGACACTAATGTTAATAAGTTCTGATAACCCACTACCATCAGATCAGCCAATTGCTTAAAACTTGAGACCAGTGATGAAACTGCTTCTAAGCTGGAGCTCAGAGGTAAAGCAAAAATGATGTGGAATTATTCATCTCTGGGGACCCAGGGGAGTCTTAGGTGTCCTTTGATTCTGCTAGTTGGGCATAGTGCCCAGCATGTAGTATGCTTTCAAAAATCATATTTAACGGTCTATTATTTGAGTATTCCATTCTATTCTCTGTGCTAGATAGTCATACACATTTCATCTTTATCATAATATTTCTTTTTCTTCTTTTTAAGAGACAGGGTCTCTGTGTTACCCAAGCTGGCCTTGAACCTCAGAGCTCGGGTCCTCCTGCCTCAGCCTCTGAGTAGCTGTGACTACAGACTACCATCACTTCCAGCATTCCAACAATCTTTTGAGCTATATATCATTATTCTTTTGTTGTAGCTGAGGAGATTGAGGCCCAGGGAGATTCAGTAATTTTATCTGGTTAATTTCACAGGGGCATTCTAATTCAAAAGCTCTATCCTGGGTTACCTGACTGAACAAAAAAAAGCCTGGCCATATAACCTGGCGGTTTCCTCAAAGGAAACACAGGGTGTCACATGCTATGTGCTTGCTGGCTTGGTTCTGCTCTGTTCATAAGGAAGAGAAGAGAGGGATTATATGTGTAACAGATGCTTTTTCCCTCCCACGAGATCAAGTCATGTTCTCTTGGGAGGTACTTCAAGAAAATTCCAGAAGGGCAGGGTTACCAGAGAGCCTAAAAGCGTCCTATCTAAAAGAAAACACCGTGCACTGCTTCTCCTCCCTCTACAGGTTCGCCTAGATGGCTGCTCAGCTTCAGGAGAGGTTTGCATTTTCAGAGCAGCGTATGTCTTTAACCACACTATGGAACTCTGCCCTAGGTAGCACAATCATTTCTTTGTAACATCCATGCTTGGCTTTTGACTCTTTACCCTTGGGAAAAACAACGCTCAGCCTGCACCCACGTGAGAGCCTCATCAGCTTCCTGGACTGCACCGGGAGTCAGGGCAGCCCAGGGTCAAGTACTGCTTATTCTACAGCAGACCCAAGGGAGCACCTTTCACAGAAGGGCAACCACAGGACTGAGACGCAATTTATTCCAAGTTCAAGGTATTAATACATGCCCTGTTCTGAGACAGCTAAGATCGGATGTTTACTCATGATGAATAAATATTAGACCTTTACTTCCCTGAGGGACCTTTACTTCTTAATGGCATCCTAATCGTCCTTTCATAAATCCCTAAGAGACGTTTCAGTCCACTCTGTCAGTGTAAAGGGCTTCTATGGGATAGGGCGGAAGCACATACATTTCTCTGTGCCTATTAGATTCAAAATCCAAAATAAACAAATTGAGGACATCTTGGACAGGCCTGAATACAAAAGTAGTTTCGAAGAAGAATGATGACCACTAGCCAAAGAGAAGGAAGTTTAAAGACTGGGGAAGAAAAATGTTATTGATTTCATTTTCTTCAGATATGAACACCAGGTGCTCAGATGCATTGAGCTGAAACAAGGGAGATGGGGGGAAATAAGTAGCAGTTCAAACTACTAGGAGCTAAGAAATAGAAGGCATATTTGAATTCAAGTTCTCTATTCCTTAAGAGATCAGATCTCAAGTTTTAATTTAATTTGGCTTGAGAATCTGACCCATTGAAAGCTACTGTCAGAGCAGGAAGAAAGCACCTGAAATCACTATCACCAAATACTCAATGCCCACGGTGCAAAGAATGCAGTCAAAGGAACTATCATCCCACGTGTGACAGCTCAGTGATTGAAATCAAGGATATACCTGAAACACAGAGTTTTCGGTATGGACTTTATAATAAACTGTCCCCAGCTGCTCCCAAAGTAAAAGCCCCTGAACAGGGAAAGTGTTAGCTGTTGCAATAGCTAAAACAATACATACTCTTATTGGCAGGAACATCAAAAGTGTCTTCCTTTTAGAAATGGTCTCAGGGATGACAGTATGTGCAGTTCCTTTGAAGCTGCATGGGTTCCTGTGTTTGGAAGGGTCTTGTGCTTAGTTAACGCTCTGCTGCTGTCATCTCGAAATTGTTAATGATTTTTTTTTTTTTTTTTTGGTGGTACCGGGGATTGAACTCAGGGGCACTCGACCATTGGGCCACATCCCCAGCCCTTTTTTGTATTTTGTTTAGAGACAGGGTCTCACTGAGTTGCTAAGTGCCTTGCCATTGCTGAGGCTGGCTTTGAACTCATGATCCTCCTGCCTCAGCCTCCCAAGTGCTGGGATTAGAGGTGTGCACCACCATGCCCAGCTCAAAATTGTTAATGATTTTTGAACAAGGGTTACACATTTTTACTTTGCATGAGATCCTGCTAATTATGTAGCCAGTCCTGAATGGTTGAGATGCTTTGGAAAGGCCAAGTTGTTATGCATTATAATCTGAATCAAACATAAGTTTCTTTCAACAATGCACTGAGAAAAGTATCCTTTTCAGGGGTTGGGGTGTAGCTCAGTGGTAGAACTGTGCTTAGGATGCCTGAGGCCTTGGGGTCAATCCCTAGCATGTAAAAAAAAGGAAAAGGTTCTTTTCAAAAGTAAAAGGAGGGTGGCATTTCAGATTGAGAGACAAAATAGTAAGGCTCTAGAGAATAGCAATCTTAGTGATCACAGTTATTAAAAAGTAGATTTTTGACAAAGGTTGTTATATTGAAATGTTTTAGTTGGAGGAGAAGACAATGTAAAATTGCCTTGAAATTGTCAATATATATGACACAATTGTGCTGCTAAAAATGTTTTTCTTATTTACCTGATAACTATTTAGGACATATTAACTGCTTATCAGTCACAATTCTATGTACCAGAAGTAAAAGGGAATTAAATCAGCTGCAAGATGAGGTATCACAAAGGATAGTAAGCTTGGCCACTGTTTTCCCAATATATACATATAGTTTTTTGGTACTGGAGATTGAGCCCACGGGTGCCTTACCACTGAGCCACATTCCAACCCTTTTTATTTTTTATTTTTAGACCAGTTCTCGCTAAGTTGCTTAGGACCTTGCTAAGTTGCTGAGGATGGCTTTGAATTTAAGATTCTCCTGCCTCAGCCTCTTGAGCCACTGGAATTACAGGCGTTGCTCCTCCTATATATATATATATATTTTTTTTTTTTTTGAGACAGGTTCTTGCTAAATTGCTGAGGCTGGCTTTAAACTTGGGATCCTCCTACCTTAGCCTCCCTAATCTCTGGATTGCAGGTGTGTACCACTGCACCCAGCTGCCTTAATCATTTTAATCCTTTGCGCTCTCAATTCAGTCTAGATGAAGGGAATAACTTCCTTAACATCAGAGAACCACAGAAGGAGCGTATTTAGAATAAATATTAAGACACTATGGCAAATAAAACAGTAAAATGTATGTCTTTTTAATGAGGCAGCAAGAATTTGTTTCATGACTTGACCAGAAACTTACTTCATCTATTTATCTTAAATAGCTAATCACATGCCTTATGAGTTTAAGTGCACTTAACTCATTCTCTTGAATTTTGAGAGGATAGTTTTCCTATTTGTACATGAAAAAGAATTCCAATTTTGGTAGAGGATAAATATGCTCAAATCTTTTGATTCTGCACAAAACAGGAATATTTTGTACCAAAACAAATATTTGTTCTGTGTTTTTCTGAAACCAGAATTTTAAATGAATACTACGTATAATTAAATTAATATATATATGTGTATGCGTGTATATATATGTATATATACATATATATGTGGGTTTATGTATTTTATCTTATTTTATGTGTGTGTGTGTGTGTACGTGTGTGTGTGTACACGTGCATGCTGGGGATTGCACCCATGGCGTTGAACTGAATAATCTTGATAGTACAAATTATAATGACCCTGAATAATTGGAGAAGGCTAAATACGTATTTCTGTTCAGGGAAAGATGGTGTGAATAGATGCTTTACCCTTTGTGTTCTCCCCCCAAATTCACAAAAACTAAGGGAAAAATCCTAGGACCAATTTGATCCATAGACTCCTCAAAAAGCTCAGGAATAAACTGGGTGTGGTGGCACATGCCTATAATCCCAGTTACTCAGGAGGCTGATAGGCAGATAGCAAGTTCAAAGCCAGCCTTGGCAATCTAGTGAGTCCTTTTCTTGAAATTAAAAATAAAAAAGCACTGGGATGTAGCTCAGTGGTAAAGCATTCATAGGTTCAATCCTAAGTACTTATATAAAATAACTACAATTTCAATCCCCAGCATGGCAAAAACAAATGTACACTCAGGAATTAGAGGCACAGGGAATCTTTGGACAGGTGTGAGGTGGGAAAGGGGGAAACAACTCAGGTAAGTATCTCTGGTTAAATGTCTGGTTAAGAAGCAGGCAGGCAGGGCGTGGTGGTGCACTCCTGTAATCCCAGCACTTGGGAGGCTGAGGCAGGAGGATCGCGAGTTCAAAGCCAGACTCAGCAATGGTGAGGCACTTAGCAACTCAGTGAGACCCTGTCTCTAAATAAAATACAAAAAAGGGCTGGGGATGTGGTCCAGTGGTCAAGTGCCCCTGAGTTCAATCCCCAGTACCAAAAAAAAAAAAAAAAAAAAAAAAAAAAAAAAGCAGGCAGATCACCTCCTAGACGCTAACACCGGTCAACTGCCTCTTTCTCAGCTCTTTGAGTTTTGAAAATGAGGTTTATTCTCTGCAATGGGTGGAAGAGAGTGGCTCTGGATTGGGGATCTCCAGGCACAGCAGCACCTAAAGAACCTTCCCCCAACTGGGGGGATTAGGTGGTGTCAGCCTGAAGGATGCAGAGAGAGCCACTTTCCTCCCTTATCTTCTGTAATGCTGGCAGCCAGCCTTCACCTCCAGGGTGGAGAGACTGGTTACAGTCTCTTCTGGGGAATCTGGTCATCCCAAAGAGAAAGACCAAAAACAGTCTTTCAGAGACAGAGCTTCCCTAGCTAAACAGCTCAGCCAAATCACCCTACAGTGAACCCATAGACAAGCCATGCACTTTGAGCTATTAATCATTTTGTTAGTTCCACATTGTTTTTTGTAAATAGTTCACTGAAATATACACTTACCACTCAACTGGTCCATTTAGAGTGAAAAATTCAATGGTTTTTAGTATATTCAGAGTTATGCAACTATTATATTACCAATTCAAAAATATTTTCATTACCCCCCAAATTAAATTGTACTTATTAGCAATAATTCCATTCCTCCAAATCCTCTAGTACTAGGCAACTGCTAATTTTACCTTCTGTTTCCACAGATTTGTAGGGCCACTTTTAATATGCACAGACAACCAAGGATTATCAGAAATCTGAGAAAAGCCACCATCTCAAAAGAGAGGGAACAACAACAACAAAACTAATTGGAGGAAACAGATTATGAAGGGAGAAGGAAATTCTAAGAAACACTCTAGGCTCCAACTATCATTTATATTCTCAGTTAAGTTACTGAAATTATGAAATAAAAGGAGACACTGAAACAAAAACAAAACAACAACAACAAAAAAGAGGAATAATCTGGATAAGAGGTCTTGACAAGTAAAAGTATAATAGTAAAGCTGATTCAATAAGTGTTGTATGAAAATTTGAAGAGATCTCATAAGAAATAGAGAAAAAAAAAAGACAATAGATGGGGGAAAAAAATCAACAGATGAATATGGCAGCTCCAGTATTCAAATAAGATCAGAGTGAGAGAAGAGAAAGAAAGAAGGAAATTATCATGAAAATTGATGATTAAACAAAAACCAAAAAAAGAAAAAAAAAAAAGAGAAAATTTCTGCTATAAACATTGATGTGGCTGTGTCCCTGTAGTATCAATGTTTATAGCAGCACAATCCACAATAGCTAGACTGTGGAACTAACCCTGATGCCCATCAGTGGATGAATGGATAGGGAAACTTTGGTATATATACACAATGGAACACTACTCAGCACTAAAAAATAATAAAAACATGGCATTTGCAAGTAAATGGATGGAGTTGGAGAAAATAATGCTAAGTGAAGTTAGCCAATCCCAAAAAACCAAAGGTCGAATGATCTCTTTGATATGAAGATACTAACTTATAAAGGCAAGGGAGTGGGGATGAGAGGAATGAAAAAACTTTAAATAGAACAAAGGGGGGGAGGGGGGAGGGGACAAGGGCATAGGAATAATGGCAGACTGAGTTATTCATGATTACCCTAAATACATGTATGAAGACACAATTGTTGTAAAAATACTTTATATAAAACCAGCAACTTGAGAAATTGTGCTCTTTATATGTAATATGAAATGAAACGTACTCTGTAAACATGTATAACAATTTAGAATTAAAAAAAAAAGTGGAACCAACCTAGATGCCCTTTAGTAGATGAATGGATAAAGAAAATGTGGTATATATACACAATGGAATATTATTCAGCAATAAAAGAGAATAAAATCATGGCATTTGCAGGTAAATGGATGAAGTTGGAGAATATAATGTTAAGTGAAGTTAGCCAATCCCAAAAAACCAAATGCTGAATATTTTCTCTGATACAAGGAGGCTGAATCATAATGGGATTGGCGGGGCAGGGGGTGGGGTGGGGGTAAACATGGGAGAATTAGATGAACTCTAGATAGGGCAAAGAGGTAGGAGGGGAAGGGAGGGAACATGGGGGTAGAAAAGATGTTGGAATGAGATGGACATCATTACCCTAAGTACATGTATGAAGACATGAGTGATGTGACTATACTTTGTGTGCAACCAGAGATATGAAAAATTGTGCTCTATATGTGTAATATGAGTTGTAATGCATTCTACTGTCATATGTAACAAACTAGAATTTTAAAAAATGAAAAAAAAATCAACCTGGAGAAAAAAAAAAACAACAGATGAACATGTTATGTTCAGCCTTTACCCTTTTAATAACAATTAAAATAAGATGAATTACCAATAAAAAAATTTAAAAAAAGAGAAAATTTCTTAAACCTAAAGGACTTAAGTGTGTAGATTGAAAAGTTACACTGAGTATACTTTATGATAGATTAAAATAAACCCTACTGCAAGGCACTTCATTCAGAAAAAGAGAAGAGCTTTAAACTTTCAGAGAAGGGGAGAAAATAAATTACATAAAATATATAAGGACACAATAACTTCAAACTTCTACTTGTGGATCTTGAAGGTGATGGATTAACGCCTTTGAAAATCTGAAGGAAAACTATATTGCAAAATATACTTTGATACCTTGCTAAACTATTACTCATGAGTAAGCTTAGCATGAAGACATTTTCAGACATATAATATCTTGAAAAATTTGCTTACCATGAGTCCTGCTCTCAAAAAGATACTGGAGGATCCACTCCACAAAAACAAGGGGATAAACCAAAAAGAGGACAATATGAAAACTATGAAGCAGGTAAGACAACATCAGAGACAAAGAGTGAAGGCAGAGGAAGTTCCCAGGATGATAGCTGTACATCAGGCCTAGAGAAGCATACTGGATCAGACCAGAAAGCTCTGGGGAAAGTCTATTCAGGTGGATGATTCTGCTACAACATCTGATATATCTGAGCCAACTGGACATTTTGAACATTTTGTTTTTAATCAATAAAGAGTATGCAGACAAATCAGTAAACAAGCAAAATGGAACAGAACACAATTTTTTTCTTTGGAGAAAAATACAAGGAAAAGTAAATGAGACGTTACTACAGAGTATAGTTGTAAGTAGTATTCATGACACAATAGGTAAATAACAAGCTAAGCAAAATCATGATGCAACCCTACTAAGAGGATAGAGTGGTGAGAAGTGTTAGTAATAAGAGGGAGCTATGCAACCCTCGTCCAAAGTGAGAACAAAAACCCGGAAATAGTAACATAAACATCTTATTTAGAGAGTTGGAAAGAACTCTCTAAATAAAAATCACAGAAAAACAGGTGATTTACCTTTGATGCAGAGAATATGGGAGTAGTGAATGGATGGACTGGTGTTTCAATAATCGTCCCTTAACACAGCCATATCAATGTTTATAGCAGCACAGTTCATCAGATGAATGGATAGGAAAACTTTGGTATATGTACACAATGGAACACTACTCAGCACTAAGAGAGAATAAAATCATGGCATTTGCAGGTAAATGGATGGAGTTGGAGAAAATAATGCTAAGTGAAGTTAGCCAATCCCAAAAAACCAAAGGTCGAATGATCTCTTTGATACGAAGATACTTACAAAGGCAAGAGAGAGGGAATGAAAGGAATGAAAGAGCTTTACATAGAACAAAGAGGGGGGAGAGAAGGGAGGGCAAGGGGATAGGAATAATGGCAGACTGAGTTATCCATGATTACCCTAAATACATGTATGAAGACACAATTGTCATAAAAATACTTTATATTAAACCAGCAACTCGAAAAATTGTGCTCTTTATATGTAATATGAAATGAAATGTACTCTGCAAATGTGTATAACAAATTAGAATAATAAAAAAATTAAAAAAATAATAGTCCCTTAAAGAACTATTTGGCTGTAAAACCTATCTTTGAAAAAAATAAAATCTAACAAAACATGAAGAGGCGAATGAAGAGTATATTTAGTGCTATGGAAATAAATTTGACATAAAATGGCATTTACACTATGATGTTCTTTATACAACGAACCATATAAATCTAGAAAGAGTCTGTCTGGGGTTTAGTTAGACATTAGTAATTGTGTTAAGTTGGTGGGTAACTTTTCTTTTACAAATTCTCTGTATGATTAAGTTCTTACGTAACTTTCATAATCAGAAAATGAATTAAAAAAATTATTCTTTATCCTATATTGAAATTGGTTTACAATTTTTTCTACTATTCAATTCTAAGACTAAAACAAAAGATCCTGGATAGCTGGTGTTTTCTTTCTTTCTTCTTATTCTCTTTTTTTCAGAAATATTATATATCCCAATATAGAAATATTGGAAATATTATAAAAGAATTTTCTAAAAATTGTTAATCAATCAACTGTAAATATTAGGCTTAGTTTCTCTACTCCATGTCATGAATTTCTGACATAATATTTTTTTTGTTACCGGGGATTGAACTCAGGGGCACTGACCACTGGACCACATCCCTAGCCCTTTTTTGTATTTTATTAGAGACAGGGTCTCAATGAGTTGCTAAGTGCCTTGCCATTGCTAAGGCTGGCTTTGAACTCGAAATCCTCCTGCCTCAGCCTCCCATGTGCTGGGATTACAGGCGCCACCACACCCGGCTAACTTCTGACATAATCTTTGCAACATAATAAAAACAATACTTAGCCATTATCAGTTCTGGATAACCAAGAAAAAAATTCAAATAGCTAAAGTTACTGCCTGAATCAAAAAAAGTTAATCTTTCAAAATCTGTGGTGTAAGACATTTGCATTACAATGACTTTCTTTTTTTAAGAAATTAATTAATTTTACGATGATGAATTTCAATTTAACGTTTGAGGAGTGAAGCAAAACCAGTTCTGTGGTTCAATTCTTTTTTTTTTTTTTTTTTTCCTTGTGCTGAAGATTGAACCCAGGGGTCCTCACACATGCTAGGCAAGTGTTCCACCACTGAGCTATAACCCAGTCCTGTGGTTCAATTATTGAGGCATCTCATACAACATTCCAAAGAGCCCATCTAATTTAAAACATAATAAAAATATTAATGTCTTAGTAAACTATTAAATAGAAAAAAAAAAAGCCCCCCTCCCAATACCTAATTCTACAACTCAAAGCTATACAAAAGAAAATGCTATTTGGAAGTCTCTGTATGAAAACAAATACTGAAAATCTTAAATTTCTCTGACAACATTTGCATAAAACTTTGTCTTATCTGTAGGATGCTCTGTTTCAAATCCACTTTCACAGAGTGGGCTTTTAGTTTGAGGGGTAAATGATCCTGTGGGTGGTATTTTAAGCTGCAGCAGTCTAAATAATTACTTCAGAAGCAGAAAATCTGTTTTGCTAAAAAATCAATTTTTTCCCCCTTCTGCTTCATTATAAAGAAATCATCCTGTTTTTTTTTTTTTTTTTTTTTTTTTTTTTTTTTTTTTTTTTTTTTTTTTTTTTCTTTACAACTTGGTCCTATCCCTGGAGCCTATACAACAGCCAGCCCTCCCTGGCTTTGCTCACAGAACCCTAAATTTTGATTTTGGTACTGGGTGGAAATCAGTAGTGCTGGGGCTCAGGACATGCTGCCCTAAATAGGAAGGTCATAATATTAGGAAGGTTGCTTTCTGACCTTCCCTCACCCTTCTTCCCTGCAGCTGGTCAAAGACTCTCATTTGATAGACGCTCTCCCTAAACCTGGAGGAAAGGAACATCTTTACCTCTGAAAACATAGGGAAACAGAAGAATCTGAACAGACGTGACTTGCTAAGTTTCCCCCAGTTTACATGTTATCAGATCATATCACTTCCTGTCCACGTCTTTATCAAACTTAGCCTAAAAAACACACATAGGTTGCTTCTTCTTTGAGTCTTCATTTCTGAAGCCATAGAAAATTAAATTTTTATGCTTTCCTTTTGTTAATCTGTCTTTTGTTACAGGGGCTTCCTCCATGAACCCAGTGAAAGGCCAAGAAAATAATTCTCTTCCCCTCCTACAGATGTTTCAGGAAGGCAGGGTTCTTCCCAGCCTGCTTTGCAACTAGGAGCAGCCACGTGACACATTTCTGGCCTTGAACCCTTCAGAGGATGCTGCTGAGGGCACAGTGGGGCAAACTCTCCTGAGAGCGCTCCCATCTTTCCCCCTTTGCTCTATTTCCTTTCTGCAGGAGTCCCTGGAGGGAGGACATGTCTGAAGCTGTGGAAGCCATTTTGTGACCAAGGAGCAAAAAATAAGAAAAGCAAAAACCAAAAAAGTGAAGGATAGTGGAGCAGAAAGATGGAAATAATGTGCAACCTAGAGGATGTCACTGGGAATCTGTATCCTAGGGGGACTGTATACCTCTGGACTTAACATCAAATATTCTTTAAGACAGCACTGTTCAATCTTTTTCAGTGTCATGACATTCATGGGATACGAAAATATTGGAACTGCCCTCTGGGGAACATGGAGGAGACTGCTGCCCAAGGTGAATTACCCTGGGGTCTCAGCCGCCCTGCACCCCTCACCACCTTGAAGCTTGAGGGATAAATATCTCTGCACATCCCTTCCTGGCTCACAGCAGGCTAACCAGACAGGTTGGAAAGTTTTAGTTTAGGAGCACTCACTTATGAACTCGGCTGAAATCACTGTGACTGACACCCAGGCTCACTTTTGCTTGACAATGCAGCAACAAGATTCATAAAATACCTTCTCTACCAACATACAGATATGCAACCAAGACTGACCCATGCTTGACCCACTTTCACGGATTGGACTATCTGCTTGTACTCTTCTCTCTCTCTCTCTCTCTCTCTCTATTTTTTTTTTTTTTTGTCAGCTATGGGGCCACTCTCTGATTGACTGTGATCATATTTCATGAGGTTAAAATACTTTTTTTGTTCTTGTTTTTTGGTACCAGGGATTGAACTCAGGGACACTTGACCACTGAGCCACATCCCTATCCCTATTTTGTATTTTATTTAGAGACAGAGTCTCACTGAGTTGCTTAGCACCTCACTGTTGCTCATGTTGGCTTTGAACACAGGATCCTCCTGCCTCAGCCTCCTGAGCCTCTGGGATTACAGGTGTGTGCTACCATGCCCAGCCAAAATAGGAATACTTTTAAATGATACATTTGAAAATATATTCATAGTGGTTGAATAATTACAGATTTTAAAGGAAAAAAGTTTTATTAGTATAGAGAAGTTCATCTTATGTGTCAAATTATTATATTTTTATACAGTTTTAGGTTTGTATATACAATGCTTTTGGCAAAAATTGATTTTTCTATCTACCTATCATTTATGTTTCTAAATAAGTCCCTTTTGTTAACTCTACCAGTGCATACCTGACAGGGTTGATGCTATATCAAATAAAATAATATCTATAAAGTGTTTGCCAGACTACATGGTACAGAGTAGGCATCCAATACATGTGTTTTGGGATTATCATAAACCAAAATGTATGAATTGTACATTCAATAATGGTAGTCAGTTTAAAAAAATTCTCTTCTATATTGGTGCTTTTAAAAGTCGTGAACATTATTAGATAAATGCTATAAAATATGAAGTTCTCACCATCCCCCTCAAGTCATGTAATTATTTCAATCTGAGGCCAGCTCTCAGGTGACCCATCTTCCTGTTTTGGCAAAGAAGTGCCACACTCAAATTACATCTGAAAGCTGCATGCTCTTCAACAAAAATATCCAATTCCCTGGTTCCCCACAGTTCATACCGAGAGGGCTTTATGTGGAGCCCCTTGTTTATCAAGAGCTGTTTCCATGTCACTGAGGCAAGGAAATGAATTTAAAATCTGTCTTAACCACAGGATGATACATGAAACGAATGATAATCAAGAGCAAATTGGAGAACTCTGCTCTATTTCACAGCACCTGGGCTGATGAGCTCAAGGCATCTGTTTGCATTTGAAAATTCATGCATATTAATTATTGTTGCAAACTTGGGTAGAAGCAAGTGATCAATACACATCTTCCTGGAATTAAACTCTTCACACAATGGCATTTTCATTTTTCATTGGGGATCCCTTCTAAGTTCAACCAAGCATAAGCACCTCAAATGTTGCATTTGGATAATTAAGAAACATTTTTCTGAGCACTTATGCCAAAGACAGTGAACAATAAAACCATCAGGGCTATACAGTTTTGCTCTTTGGCATGCTTCCTTTAGTGGCAGGATCACAGCCAGCCTTACATTGGTAATCTTGCCTAACTCCATCCTCCTAACTCATGTTGTGTAGATTTTTCATTGAACTGAATACCACTTTCTTTCTTCTGCATCTATTTGTACAAACACTATAGTTCCTTTTTTTTTTTTTTTTTTTTTTTTTGTACTGGGGATTGAACTCAGGGGCAATGACCACTGGGCCACATCCCCAGCCCTTTTTTGTATCTTATTAGATACAGGGTCTCACTGAGTTGCTAAGGCCTCACCATTGCTGAGGCTGGCTTTGAACTCGCAATCCTCCTGCCTTAGCCTTCCAAGTGCTGGGATTATAGGCGTGCGCCATCATGCCCGGCAAAACACTATAGTTTCTTAGGAGCAAATATTTACCACCTTTTCCGACTTCTCTAGCATCTTATCCACTGTCATGTGTCTAGAAGGCCCTACCCAAATGTTGGGATATAAAATTAAAGTATGCAAGAATATATTAATATATGTAGCAAAGATTCTAGCTTGAGACACTGAGGCACAGCAATATCCATTTGTAGAATTTAGAACTTTCTGGTGGGCTGGTGGGGCAGGTCCAATGTAAGTTGATTTGCTGAGGGTTGAGAAAGAACCATGAAGGTAAAACGAACTGACTCATGCCTTAGCTATCAGAGAACACATCTAGTTCACCACAGTAGGATAACTTCAAGGACTCATGTTTGATTCCTAGGGCAAGAGACAAACAGGGGTGGGGCTGGGGCTGAGGGAAGAAAGTGAGTATGCAAGAGAGCGTTAAGTTAAAACAGGAGCTGGGCACAGTGGCTTGCATCTGTAATCCCAGAAATTTGGAAGGCTGAGGCAGGGGGATGCAAGTTTGAGGCTAGCCTTGGCAATTTAGTGAGGGCCTAAGCAACTTAGACTCTGTTTCAAAACAAAAAATAAAAAGGGCTGGGGAATGTGGCTTAGTAGTGAAGTGCCTGTAGGTTCAATGTCCAGCACAAAAAAAAAAGTTAAAACAGGAAGAATGTCTATAAAATACCAAGTCCAAACAGTACCACATTAGAGCCCCGTAACAAGTAAGGGTGCTTTCCTCATGTGTCATGAAGCTGTCCTGGTGGGAGACAAGGAGTAATGGTGGCTCCCAATGGGACTGGACTTGTTTGTGTGCACCCAGGGGGTACTGGGGACTTACAGGTAAAATTGGACAGTACTTGCCAGGGCACTTGGCATCTGCCAATGCAGATGGAACAGGTACCAGTGAAATCTGGGCATTTGACTAGAATCCCATTTGTTCCCACATGTAGGTGAGACCTGGGAAAACTTTGGTTACATGGAAAGTTGAAGAGGCACCAAAGTTAAAAAGCAGTATCAGCATGGCCACTGCCATCTTATCAATACTTGACACCAGTCCTTCCCTTATGTGAGGCTTGCCTGTGCAGCATGATGGTATTTGGAAGACCTCAGTGATTTCCCAACTTGCTGTCTCGTGATGAGATGCTTGTCAAAACAAAAATACAGAGAACTCAGTGAAATAGAGCAAATTTTGTTACTCACAAAAACATTAAAATGCAAAGAACTCTTTATGAAATAACCTTTTAAGCCCATTTGTACCCAATCAGAAACCTGCTTAGTATAGATTCATCCATTATTGGTGATTTTGTCTATCTTGAAAGAGCTGACTGGAAGGAGGCATCAGGAATTGTTGGCCTTGGCTCTGGTCCTGCTATTTAGTTATGCTGCCACCTGAGAATCCTCACTCAGCACTTTTCCTGGGTCTCTCTGGGTTTACAGACAAGGAAGCAGAGGCAGATGCATCTAATTTTATTGACAATCTACAATAAAGCTTTGAGAAAAGATCTAAACCTATTAGAAGGGCAGAGAATGAGGAGAGGCTCACAGAAACACAACTTTGGAGTTAGAAGGCACACACAGACAGGTAGGAAGCAACTCAGCAAACTCAAGAGACCCAAATCCTAAGCTTCCACTGGGAAAAACAAAGAAAAATACAGCCAGGTGAATAGCCTGCCCCACGCTTGCAGAAGACTGAATTGTTTTATTTTTATTTTATTGTTATTATTATTTTCTTCTTTTTAAATTTTGTGGACATATGTTTTTCTCTTCTATGAGTAGAGTTTTTAGATCATATGGTAAGTATATATTTAACTTTTTAAGAAACTGCCATACTGTTTTCTGAAGTGGTAGCACCTCCTTATGTCCCCAACTGCAGTGCCTCTCAACAGCAGTCCCTCTCAAACCTGGGGGGTCCAAAGTGCTGTCACATTGTGCTCTTAACTGGTATCACCCTCATAACTAAAGACTTCAAACATCTTTTCATGTGCTTCTAAGCCATTTGTAATTCTTCTTTTATAAAGTGCTTATTCAAGCTATTGCAATTATTATTTTCTGATGAGACCACAGAACAGGATCTGTGGACTGAGAAACACTAGAAGGAATTGAGGAATTGAAAAGAGAGAGAGAGAAAGAGAATATGCATTATTAGATGTGGAAAGACCTAGGTCTCTTTCCTGCCAGATGTCTCAGGAGGCTGCCAGATGTCCCAGGAGGCTGCCAGTCAAGGACGTACCCCACCAAACAAGAAAATGGAATCATCTCTACAGTAAGTGTGGCCAGCTCAACAGCAAAGACTGACAGATACTAATACTGGTTCCATTATAAGGTCCCATCCAAGTCACCTTTTAGTAAAGCTTGGCCATGGACCCAAACATCTGACTAGAATCTCCGATATGAAAGATGCAGACTAAAACAAACAGGCAACCTGAGTGAAGATTGAGACTAAAAAGGGAGAGGAGACAAAAATCAGGGCAAGACCAAAATTACAATCCTCATATCCTCAGAGGGAGATGAGAAGAAATGACAGCCATGAAATAAGGAAAGCTGGCTAAGAAACAAAACCTCAGGGAAGAAAAGGAATTCTTAGACAACATGGTAAAGGAAATTAAAAATGGAGTTGAAGGATTAGGAGATATAGTTGAGGAAATCTCTCAGAAATAGAACAGAAAGATAAACAGACAAAAATGAAGAGAGAAAAGTAAATATGTTGGAGGACAAATCCAGAAGATTCTACATGCATAAAAGGAAGAAGAGAGGAGGAAATTGAGAAACAAAAGCAATTAAGAAAAATTCCCCATACTTTAAAAATACAAGTTTGCAGATGGAAAATGCTCTGTGTGCTTCCTACACTGGGTGAAAATAGACCTACATCAAGGAGCTTCATCATGAAACGTTGAGAGAAAACTGGAGAGATTCTGGGAAGATGAGGCCATCATTAGGAAATTGGGAATCAGTACTGGATTTCCCAAGTAATTGAGACGGAAAAGATAATGAGCAAAAGCCTTCAAAATTTTGGAGGGGAAAAAAAAAAGGTTTACAACCTAGAATTTGATATCAGCTATCCCATCAATCAAGTATGAGGGTTACAATAAGACACAGACATATGAGTCCTCTAGGAATTTTCCTCTGCTGAGTCTTTTTCATATTGGAGGACACTAGAGATAGTGAAAGAAGTACTCCACCAGAATGGGGAAGTGAACCAACAAAGAGGAAGATGTATATGACAAACAGGAGAACCAAGACAGATAGGTGACTAGGATCCTTAGAACAATGGAGAAGGGAGACCCCCCAGTAACATTGATTCATCAAGCCCTAGAGGGCAGCTAGTTCAGACTGGGGCAGGTCAGAGGCTCTAGGGGAAACTTTTGCAAGAAAATGAAATGAAGAGAAGCTAATGCATTTAAATGGTATGAGAAACAATCAAGACAATTGGTGAAGAGCTTGGATTTCCAGTAAAGAAAAATAAATAAAAAACTAACTAAAGAAAGTACAAGACAACTCTCTATTACAGGGGAAAGCTGAGTAATACAGGAAAGGAATATTATAGTATAGTTGACCTTCTGTTCTGCAGATGGGGGAATCCTCAGATTTAACCAACTATGAGTTGAAAATTTTTGAAAAAAAACAATTGTACTTATACTGAACATGTACAAACTTATTTCTTGTCATTATTCCCTTAGCAATACAGTATAACAGCTATTTATATAGCAATTACATTGCATTAAGTATTATAAGCAATCTAGAGATGATTTAAAGTATTCAGAGGGAGGTGCATAGGTTATATATATATATGAACACTGCACAATTTTATATGCAGGACTAAAGCACTGATTTTGGTATCCACAGGGGGTCCTGTAACTCCAGACCCCCTTGGATAATAAAGGATGACTGTATACAGAATATTTACACAGCCATAATGAAATACTCAATATTGATCCAAGTGCCATGATGATATAGGTATACCATGAAGCAGGAAGTGTGGTGTGGGAGGCAACGGAGGCAGAAGAGTGTGTGTGTATGTGCATGTATGTAGGGATAAAGTGGGGAAAAGACATCAATCTTCATTTTCTTGAGGGAGAAGTTATTAGCTAATGCCCAAACTTGAATGACGAAGAAAGAGCAATATAAGCATGCTATTTAGAGATATGCAATTAATTGCAAAGAAATTAGCCAAGAGTGTTGAACTTGGCTGCATCTAGGGATAGTCAAGTGTGTGGGAGGTGGACAAGGATCTGATCTTTTCCCTAACAAAATATATAAGTTCTCTGTTAAACTCTGCACATAATTTTGAAGCAAAACCAAAACAGATAAAACGCTGGATGACATAATGTTAAAAGGTTCCTTACATTTTCAAAGCTCTGTGATTCTTTTAGGGTGTTTTGTTACTGGGATTGGAAAAGCATCAAGAGTGGGCAGGAAAAAGGCAAAGAAGTAGACACTTGATCCATTTCCCAAACAAGCCTTGACTTGATCTCGGAATGCTGCCTTCTCTCCTGTCACAACTCAGTGATGACAAAGAAAATGGCCAGTAACAGCAGTTGGAATGAATAGGGCACTGGCTTAGGAACACTCACATATAAATGAAAGACAAAACACCTCTCCCCAGGCTAAATGCTTAAATCTCAGAAGCACCTTTCCAGTGTGATGAGAGACCAAGGAAAAGACAGAGAAAGGCTGCCAATTTTTTTTTCCGCAAGTAGTGATCAGGATGACATTTTCATTTTATCCGAATTCTTCACTTAATAAAAAATCTGGACGTTTTCAAGTTCTTTTGTGAACTTCCAAACACTAACTTTTAATATGGCTGGCCAGAAAAATAATGAGCTCCTTTCTATCATAACCTAGTTCATCTTTATTACTTTATCCTTGAAAACAGGCTATTAAATAATTACATTTTGGATTAATACTATCCTGAATTGAGAGTTTATCATTGTCTCCTAATTCCCTCATTCCACTCACCTAATTCTCCTGATGCCTCTAACCGTCATGAACTGCTTGTGGTAGATGAGCTTGGTCTGTCTGTGGGGAGGCTGAGCTGGGTCAGAGCTCTGGAGTCGGTGAATGCTTAGCAGCAGGTTTACACTGGTGGACTTCTGCTGTGAAATCATTTTCCTTAAAGATCAACAACTCATCTAAATGACAGGATAGGGAGCTGGCTGCTGTGAAGATAATTCCATAGGTAACAGAGGGACTTAACAGAGGATGTTGGGGATCCATTTTCTTCTTGCCTTGGAGAAAATGACATTTGCTGCTCTTCCTGTATGTTTAAGGTCTATCAGGGAAGCAAAATTAAACTTGGGATTCTGGCAGAGCCTTGAATTGAGGGCCCCTGGATGGAGGGGGATGTAACATGAGCCTTGAAAAGTTCACCCATCATGTATCTCCCAGAAGGCCCAAACTGACCTTTAAGTGGAGCATGAAAGCCAGAAAAGCAGGGAATCTTAAAGAGAATTTCTCTGCTTGGCTATAGAGTCAAGGATCTTTGCAGGAGCAGAAGGGCCAAGACCAGATGCTGAGCAGAAGTGCAGTTTGGCCTCAGGTCAGAGAAATTGAGCTAGGAAGCAGATCTGGGTGGGCTGGCACATTTCCTAGGGGACTACTGCTACCTTAAGGCAAGGGTGCTTTTGCTTAGGACTTATCCAGGCAGATGTGAGGTCCTGTCCTATTTAATGCATTCAATTTGCAGTGGCTTGTATTTTGAGCAATGGATGTTATATATTAATTCCTTGAAAGAGACCAGCTGTGGTTCAGCTGAGCCACAGGCAAAGACATTGCTTGATTTCTTGATTGGATAGAATGGAAGAGTTTATCTCCAAAACCCCTTTTTTTCTTATACTCTAAGAATCCCTTCAGAAGCTTCCTAAAAGGAAGATTTCAAGGCCCTGTTTCTAAGAGGCAGATACCTGGACGTAGAAACTGATCACATTGAGAAGCATTTCTCTAGCATGCCAATGGAGGAGGGATGGAGAATTGGTGGCTCTACAGAGATCCACCCACTGTCTGCAAACCACTTTTCTAAGATGCAGCATAGTGGCTAAAGTCAAGGAAATAAAGATGTAGGTTTTTTTTTTTTTTTTTTTTTTTTTTTTTTTTTTTTTTTTTTTTTTTTAAAGTTAGGGTATCCAAAGCCTGGACAAATTTTCTCTTTTTCTTTCTTTTATTTGCAATATGACTTGTCCATAAATTAGATCCATTAGAAAACATTTTACTAATATGGGAAAAGCACCTGGAAATACTATCACACACTAATTCCTCAAAATATAAGTGTGCATTCTTTGAATTAATGCGGAATCTTAAATAATTCTTCATAAAATGTCAGATATCTGAAAAATTCACTTCAATTTCCTGCCCATGCAGAAATATGTGAGGGATCATGTGAAAAGCCAATCACTTAGCTTTATAGAGGCAGTTCTACAGTTTATTAAAAAAAAAAAAAAAAAAGAGGAAAAAAAAAAAAAGACAGGCATCTGGTAAACTCCAGCTGCAAACTGGAGGCAATGTAAATCTAATCCCCCCTTTTTCTGGGGGTGGGGAGGTGAACCTAAATGAACAGGCATCTAAATGAACAGCTTCTTGAAGGTCCCATGTTCTGTGAATGTGTCCCAGCTACAATGGGAGGGAAATGTGACCCCTCCCCTAGGCTCCCTGGTATTCCAGCATGCCTACAACAGTCTTAATTAATTCCTAATATGAGACATTCTTCTCTTGGGAATAAAGCAGGGTTTTGCTTCAGGATCCTCAGGAATGTTCTTCTCCTTTAAACATGTGTCATTATTTTCTTGGTGATCTAGTTTCCTGACACTGGGAAAAAGTTGACTAAATCCTGCCCTTAGCAGTACCCCCTCTATGATGTGTGTGTGCTCCAGACTGAGCTGCATTGAGTTGATGAGAGGGGATGCAGAGGTGGCTTCAGAAAGTAGATATTGGCAATAGAGTACAGGCGTTTTGCTGGGGCATGCCTGATGGCTTTTCTTGTATGCTGTGTCTGTTGCCTTGTCGAAGGCAGACTTACCTGGATTCCTCAGTCTTACAGACCTCCAATTCTCCAGCTAAAGAAACTTTCTATCTATTCCATGTGTCTGGAATTAGCTAAGATATCTCTGTGAGTATTTACAACCTATCAGTACCAGGGAAAGCGTTACTGTCAGATTTGTTGGTAAATACTGTGGTCTGTAATTGCACAGGTCATCAAAAAAATTTACAGCTACTTTACATACTATCATTACACTGGTATGTTAATAAATTGGTTCTATGATTCCTTTCATAAGAGTATACATTGATTCCTGTTCTTGCATGCCCTCTCCCTTTGTAAAGCTTTGATCTCCATAATTGTTATTATTTTTAAAGATCTTACATCTACCTGGTTTTTGCTCTGCTCATGAGGCCATTATTTACATCCTGTCTCAGCTGTACTTTGCAACACTGGGGTTGAAAATGAGCAAACTGCATTCCCCATTCCTCATGCCTCTTTGCTGGGTTCTGCCTCTGCAGGGCATGGGTGAGGTGGGAAGAGGAGAGAAGTCTCTGGCTCTCTTCTCCCTCATTTTTCTTTCTTCCTTCTTTGGGCAGTATCTCTGAAGGTGGCTGCATTCCTGCCACTACTCCAGCTCTTTAGGTAGTGTCCTTCTACACTGTCCCTGAGTCTAAGCTCTTGTGGGTGTCAGGGATAATGCTGTGAGCTGCTACCTGTGGGTATTTATCTGGGTGTCTGCAACGTCCCCAATTCCCTTCAAAATTCCAAGTGTGTTTTCTGTTTCCTTGACTGAACTCTAACTAATAAAGTGCCCTCCAGTGGCTTTTTGCCAATAAACAAACAAACACCCTATGTTTTTTCCCATATAGTGGAACTTATGGGGAAGTTGCAAGGTGTTGATACCTTGAAGCGCTTGGCTTTCTTTCTTTTTTTTTTTGTACTTGGAATTGAACCCATAAGTGCTTTACCACTGAGATACATCCCCAGTCCTTTTTAAAAAATTAGTTATTTTTTTAGTTATACATGACAGTAAGATCTACAAATCTTAGCCATGAGTAAATTTATCCATAGGGACCATCATTTTTAAAATTCCCATTCCTGTGTCCTATATCATACTAACATAATTTTAAGAAAGTAGTACTCAATAAATTTGAGTTGAATGGAGGTCATCTAAGATTTGTGTTATCAAATTGATCATTATCTATTTAAGGAGACAACTCTTATGCCTGACTCCTGTATTTCCATAGAAAGTTCTATTAGAATGGTAGTCTTATTCTCTGCCTCTTCACCTGTTCTTCCCCAGAAGACATAGAACTTACTCTTCTACAACATTGAAAGAAGAAACTGGCAAGTTAGTTTCAACTGCAAGCTCCCCCAGTCCTTTCTAAATTTTTTTTCAAAGAAAAACATTTATTCCATCTCGAATCCATTCTTACAACCTAAGGGCAAGAACATCTTTTCCTGAGGCTTTTTTAGTACATTCAAATTAGTGCCGGGTGGCCCTGCCCTCCCCATACTCCAAAACTAATTGAATATTTACATAAAGCTGGGTGTTCTCATCAGGCAAAGTCCCTCCCTGCTGTCCTGGTAGGAGAGCAAGAAGGAAGTGCCTGGGGTGGGCAGCAGCCCCACTCCCGCTGTCAGGGAGGGAGCCAGTCCAGAGGTGGTTGGCACAGTGGTGACCCCATAGGATTCAGCAGAGAGCGTGGCCCAGCCTGAAGCCAGGCAAGGGACAAGGTTGGCAGACCTAGCGAGGAGGCAGGGAGCCTGAGCCAGCATTAGAGACAGATACAAGGACTCCCAACCTCTGTCTTTGGCAGAAATAACCCAAATAACTGGCTACAGAAGGCCGGGTTGGGCTGGGCTCCTTTAGGAAGGAGGGATGCTGGGGCCCGGCAAAAGGGCACATCGTCCACACCTTCCTGCTTCTGGCTACTCCAGCAGGGTTTGCAAGTCATTAAAAGCATTGAGGGCGGGGATTGTAGCTCAGTGGTAGAGTGCTTGCCTAGCATATGCAAGGCCCTGGGTTCAATCCTCAGAACTGTGTGTGTGTGTGGGAAGAAGCAATGAGAAAACATCTAACTAAAACCCTTTCCTTAAAATGCCCGAGTGGGTGCATGACTGCAGAGCCCCTTTGGGCACAGGTGCTTGGGTGTGTTCTGCCGACTACAGGCAGGCGTGGGAAGGCCAGGCCCTCTGGGCTGTCAGCTGCAGCAGGTGTGGGCCAGAGGACGAACTGCAGCTCCAGGAGGCAGGCCTGGAAGAAAAGTCCAGGGCCCGGGGCACCGTCCCTGCCCCACTCACTCCCTGTGGCCACTCAGTACACAGTGGGCGGCTGGTAGCCCTCAGTGGTGTCTGTACTCTTAGTGAGGAGCAGCTGCTGGTAGTTATCCACTGATGCTCTGGGGTAGGAGGCATAGGCTGTGTTAGGGTCTGGGGTGGGGTCCACATAGTTCTGGATGAAGGCATCCACTCCAGCCTTGTAGTGCTGGTAGGTAGGGAAGCCAGTGTGCCCCAGGAGAAGATGGAGAAGAAGCTGAAGGTGATTTCTGCCCAAGCCGAGTCAGCTCCCACCAACACATCTTTCAGCTTGGTGGCTGCCCTCTGGTTGGGGAGGAAGCAGAAACCAACAAATCACAGGAAGGTCCAGAGAGCTGAGAAGAGCAGGTTGCCAATGAACAGGTACTTGCTGTCAGTGGCACTGCTGATGTGGGGAAAATAGACATCAACCACGAAGAAGAAGGCTGAGGCCAGGAAGGCCAGCAGGCAATGGTACAGCCATAGCTGCAGGCATAGTGGCAGGCGACCTCGTTGTGACAACACACAGTACAGCTGGGAGGACTCAGGGGCACTGCATACCCAGAGCACGGGCCACCACCTGCTGGGCCAGGAAGTGCTGCAGATCAGAGGAGCTGCCAGCCTTGGCCACACCTTAGGCCCTGCTCTCCAGGTTGCCGCTGCCAGTTCTTTTTAAGTTTTATTTTGAGACGGGGTCTTACTAAGTTTCTAAGGGTCTTGCTAAATTGTTGAGGCTGGCCTTGAATTTGGAATCCTCCTGTTCCAGTCTGAGTTGCTGGGATTATAAGCACGCACCCCAGGACCCAGCTGCCACTTGGTTATTTCAACAAATGTTTTGACAGCACTTGCTACATGTCAGGAGGTGTTATAGGTGCTTTCCAATCATTATTTCATTTAATCTTTAGAATAACCCACTGAGGGCAGGAGTATAATAACCTACATTGACAAACGGGGAAACCAAGGCACATAAAAGTAAAGTAACTTGTCCAAAGTTAGATGGATGGAAGTGGCAGTTTGAGGGCTTAAGTTTTTAGTGATGATTTGTTAATCATAACCAATCAGGCAGACCAAGAGGAACAACCGAGGTGGTGGAGAAAGCAGGTTTGTCTGCAAGGCAGGAGTAACTAAATTATTTTTATTTTTTAAAATACTTATTTGTTTTAGTTGTACATGATGCGTTTTAATTTGTACGTGGTGCTGAGGATTGAACCCGGGCCACGCACGTGCTAGGCAAGTGCTCTACCGCTGAGCCCCAGCCCCAGCCCGGGGAGTAACTAAATTATGAAGCATAAAAGCAGTCTTCAGAGGCCAATTCAACATTCCCCAGCAACATGAGCATCACCTGTGAGGGGCTGGGAAGGGAAGCCCTGGACTGGAGTCTCAGCACAGCAGGTAGTTGTGATATCCCCAGAAGATACTGCAGGTATGCCCTGCCTCTTCCCTGGGGTTAGGGTTAGAGACCTGGAATCACTAGGAAATCCTTGCAACTGATTTTCATTCACAGTAGTAAATGTTCCTGCTCACCTTGGAACATTACCAGAAGATACAGGAAACCTTTCTAACAAAAATCTCTTCTCAATGATAATGTAGTTACTCCAAGTCCACCTGGAGAGCTGGAAATAAAAGCTCGAGGAAATAGCTGTTTCTTGTTACTTGTAAATTTAAATTAATGGGATATGTTTTTAAAGGGTTTGAACACTTTAATATCTTTGAAAATGAAAATCCTCACTCAAAATCACAGAGAGAAAAGGCAAAACAGATGAGGAAGAAGAGAACTTATGCAAATGTGACTGAATTTCCATTAAAAGCAGCATTTAAAACTCGTCTTGCCTGAGAAGTGACAACATGAATGAGCAGAGCTGTGAAATAACTGCCTTATCCTCTGTATCAGTGCTCAGGTGGATGGCAAGGCTCCAGTGTTTAGCCATGTGGCCTTTAAAGTTACCTAATGTTGCCAAGCATCAATTTCTTCATCTGTAAGCTAGAAAAAATAAACATACTTACCTTATAGAGATGCTATGAGAATTAAATGTCTGGATGCATGTAAAAGGCTTAACAGAGTCTTACTAAGGTCTAATAACTAATTATTACTGCAACTGTTGTTATTATTAGATTATTATTGATGACTTAAAACATGACGAGCACTATGATAGAAAAGTTGCCAGAGCAACTGCCAATGACTTCTAGAACAAAGTCTCCCATTTTGCCTACTAGAAATGCATTACTCACTATGCAGCAAAAGAAGATGACTCAAACAGGGTCAGAATTCACACTAGGAAAAATACTCTATGCACAGCTCACAAAAAGGATAAGACCAAGAGTACTTGGAGACCACGTTGAAAGGATGACACAGTGAAAAGAACAAGAGATTAGGAACCTAGAAACCAGTGTCCCAATTGAAATCTTATCAGCACACTTGGACGTATCACCTAAGGTCTCTGCATTTTCATTTCCTCTCTTTCAGACAAATCTAAAGAAAGGCCTCTAACCTACTTTGGGATGGCTCTACTTTAAATGTAAGTGGTAAGCAATTTGTGGGGAGGGGCTTGTGACTAGAGGCAACTATTCACCCCTCTCCTAGGTTTACAGTACTTGAAGAAAGGGGCCCAGGACTGCTGTCACATCTGCTGGGTCAGCCTTTGAGATTTAGAACACTGGACTCATTATTCGGGGAGCCTTAGCTAGCTCTCTATGTGCAAATGACTAGTGTCTTCTCCTTTGATATATCTTCCCTTCTCACAAAACTCCAAATGTCTCCAGGCTGAGTTTAACTGTTAGAAATAGTCACTAGCAAAACACAGGAGTGGCTGGGTAGGTAATGCTGGTAAGGGCATCTTTGACAGAAAAAGTAAAGATGGATCTGAATGAAGTGGGCTTTTGATCCTTATGCATAATTAGAGCTTCAGCTCTGCTGCCAACCGTGCAGGAAATCATGAAAAGAATGAATATTCATGTGTGTAACATTTCTACAACATCAAGTTGAACTGCTCTTCATTTTGAGATAAAACTCATTTGCCTCTGTATTTCTTAGTGCTCAGTTTATACCTCCTTTAAAAGAACAGACTTCCTACCAGAAAAGAAAAATTCAACTGTTAAAAATTCAAAACTTAAATTTTTCTGTGAAGCCTGTGCCCATGACAATTTCAATTCATTTCTACAATGTGCATGCTCTAACACAAGGCTATACCAGTGGAACTTGAAAATTATATACTTCCAATCAGCAGATTAAATATACACTTTTAAGATGATACCATTTTTTCTTTGCTTCCTAGTCAATTTTTAGAGGGGGGCAAAGAAAGAGAGAGAGAGAGAGAGAGAGAGAATGGATTGTAAGAGACATTGGCATTTTTGAAGTTATAAAGAATAACTCTTAAAAAAGAAAGAATTCTAAGAGACAACAGTTTCCCAGTATATAATTTAGGTATAGAACCATCCAGGCACTCATCAATACCTTGCAAAGTTAAGGAATCTAAAAAGACTGTCAGAATGACAATTGCTAGTTGAAGTATTTGCAGCTTATTTTAGCACAGATATGAATAGCACAATATCAAAATGAGAAAACAGACACTTTGTACAGAAAAATGATTCACAGATAGAGAAAAATCTTACCTGGGAATTATAACTTCAATATTCAACACATTTTCAATTTTTTTCAATGCATTTTCTTCCCAGGATGTTTGTAAAAGGTTTTATAACTTAGTAGGTCAGATGAGACTTAGAAGTATGTCTACTTATTTCCTCAAAAATACCACATAGGGCAGTAAAAGAAAAAAAAATGATGCAAATAAAAAGAGGACAATGTCTTTAGTTTGCTGTTGAGGTTCCCTGTTGAATACATAGGTTGGGGAAATAGGGATGTGGCCTATTCTTGTGCCACTATTTCTCTTTGGGGTGTTTAGTACTTCCACCTCTTTTCCTCCCTGTTTTCCTAAGGCTGTTGGTTGAGACTCAAGGTATATTTTTCAGCTTCTCATATACATCAAGGCTGAAAGCAGAAACACCTATGGGAGCAGGCAGAAGAATGAATCAGAGGACAGTGACCTGGAGGGTCCAGGGTTCTCCCTTCCCCTGACAAACCCCAGGAGGAAATGGTCAAGTGGCCTCCAAGTTACTGACTTTTCAAATCAATCTGGGTGTTTCAGTGAAGCATTTGATTTCTGAATGTTGGTTCATTTTAAGAATATTTTGGGTTCAAGGAAATATTTTGCTCTGGGTTGCATATTTGCGTATCATAGACCTAGTACCTGCTTGATAGTGGCCTGGGCTACAGTGCTGCTGGTGGGCCAGCCTGGGGAGTGCCCAGGACTGACTTCCAAGGCCAGCCTAGAGCCCACTCTCCCAGCCTTTCCACAACCTTGGTAAACTCCCAGTTCTGCTCTTCCTCAGATGAAACAGTTTCTTGTTCTTGCTACTGAACCCTGATAGATAAATATAAGACATAAAATTGCAACTTGGATGTACAATGCCAAAGAAGATTTATTTGAAGCAATTTACTTAAAAAAATAGAATATGTTATACTCTATGTATGAATAATTTGCCAATACATTCTACAGTCATGTATAACTAAAAAGAACAAATTAAAAAAAAAAAGGAAGACTATCTTAGAGAGCTGAGTTTTAAATTTTCCCCATCCAAATCTATATGCTAGCCAGCATCAGTGTAAAGAAAAGTACCAAGAATTATAGCACAGCTCTGGGAACATGCAGAATAGAAAATATGGAGAAAGCTTTTAAGACTGGGGGGTCAGGAGAAGGCCAGATGCTGGGGAAATTCTCTTATTAATTCTCAGGAGTTTAATACCTTTGGCTAAGAGTTGGGACACTTAACAACAACCACAACATCCCATACTACTACCAAAAACACAAGCAAAAAGTATTTTAATTTTTGTGCTGAAATTTCAGTGAGTGATTTCAGCATATCTAATTATATGCCCCTGATTATTACCACAGTAGCAAACTGTAGAAAAGCACTATTGAATCACATGAGGTTTGTTCTTGACCTCACTGAGGACTTCCTGCAGCTTTCCAGCTGCCATTTATTTATACTTGAGAGAAAAAGAACGTTATACAGACTCCTATATTTGGTTGCACCATGCAGATAGGAAAAAACACTGCTTGATTAATTTACCTACCAAATGGGAACATCCAAGGAACACATTAATATTAGGTATTACACATTACTTTAAGTCACTTTAAATCTTTCCAATCTAAGGAAGCTAATCATATCCAATGACTTTTATGTAGTTTGGGTGAGTTAAATAATTTATAATGGAGTCTTATTTATTGGCCTTGAAAGCAGATAATCCAAAGATAGGCCCAGCTAAGATCTGTGGCTCACCTTGCTGTTTTCTTCACTTCTACAGACCTAGGGTGACAACTACCTAACTTGCTACTTCCCTGTTTTTGTATCTAGCTGAGAGAGAAGGGAACAGTGACAAAATAATTGATATAGCAAGTCCAACTACCAGACTTTAATTTGCCAAATGACCAAGCTAGACTCTACAGATATACATGTATTAAAAATGAAACTAGCATATTGATTCCTTTTCTGGAATTGAACCAAACTGCCAGCCTGGAAGTAGAAAATGATTTAGGATGTAAGAAATACTTCTACATAATTTTTTTTTTTAGCACTGGGGATGGAACCCAGAGTCTTGTGCATGCTAGGAAAGTACTTTATAGCAGAGATACAACCCTAGCCCATAAATATGATCTTGATTCTTGAGATCTAGGTTTCAACAAGAACTAGTTTCACTTATTAGTTCCTCTCCTGAAACTGAAGTTAATCATACGATTGTATATATAAAATTAGAAGATAAAACAGTGAAGCTCACAGATAATGTTCTGATCTTTTTGTAAAGATGTCATTTTCTATCACTAGAACCAATATTCAAGAATACTTTGTTTAAAAAGGAATAAAACAAGTAAATAATTACACTTTTATCTAAGAAATTTTAGTAACCTACCCTAATACTTAAATCCACATTAACTATTTGAGAGTCACTGTGTTAGTTTCCCATGGCTGTTGTAATGAGTAATAACTTGATGGGTTGAATCAATACAAATTTATTATATTACATCTCTGGAGATGAGAAGTCCTAAAATTTAAGCTGTTGGCAGGGCTGTACTCCTTGGTGGATGCCCTAGGGGAGAATCCATTTTCTTGCACTTTTCAGCTTCTAGACTCTACTTGCCTTCCACGTTCATGGCTTCTTCCTCCATCGTCAAAGCCAGCAGCACAGCATCTTCAAATTCTTCTGTCTCTGTCCTTTGCTTCTGGTGTCACATCTTCTCTAATTCTGATCCTCCTTTCTTCCTCTCACAAAGATCTTGTGATTACATTGAGCCTCTCTGGCTACATTTGCAAAGTCCTTTTAATCATATATGGTAACCTATTTATAGGTTTCAGAAATTAGGCTGTGGACCACTTTGGAGGCCATCATTCTGTTAACATAGTCACTAAGGTTGCACATACAAAAGAGAACATTGAAATATCTTTGTATCTATCTGTGTAATATTCACCAAGAAAGCTTGCTAAAAAATTCATTTACAAGAAATTACTAAAATAAAACAATGAAAGATTTGTATTCTTTCATAGAACCAAGTGTATAATTTCTGCATGACATGATGATTACTAGAAAGGACAGACAGGAAGCTTTTCCCAAAAATGTGCTTTTGCCAAAGCAAAAATCAAGCAAGGCCTCTCTCCCTGTGCATCCTGGTTGCTAGAGACAACATGTGCTTGCTCATTCAGATACTGCTTTAGGCCTACTGCTGACATGGTAACAGCCTCAGGGACAGTCTGATCATGCCAAATGTTACCTGTTTGAATAAAGCGTAGTCCTGTCGTGTGCATAATGTTCACTGACATACAAGGAAGAAGATGAAATTGTGGTTGTCAAGGAAGCAGCTTCAAATAGTGACGGAGTGCTGGGCACCAGGTCTGGCCTGTGTCGGGATCCCAGGGCTGGGGAATGAAAGGGACACACACTTATGATCTCAATAATACATGCTTGCTTTTGTATCTCTAATAACTAGAATGAGTCTAAACCATTCATTTTACATGTCAGCCTGCAAATGAAATTATGAATAAACTGTGCTCTTCTGAATTACAGCAGAAATGTAAAAGAGCTGCTTGCAAACAGGTTAAACAGAAAGGAAACTGCATTAATTTCCAAAATGGCTTATGGAAATGACATTAGGGATGTTCTTTTGAAAACCTAATAAAGTGATTTACCATTTCAAAACAATGGCATAAAAACTCCTAGGAGCTTAAGGAGATAATTTGACAGAGATTAAAAGGATGACAGGCAGATGAATGAACCTGCTTTGCCTTCTCTATGAGAGACATGTATCTGTGAATTTCAGGATAGAGTAAGAAGACTTTTCAAGGGTCAGGAAACACACTTCAAAAAATCAAAAGTTTGCTATGCCTTAATCTGCAGAAGCCCAAGAGTCCTCCCTTGTTAGGAAAGAGAATATTCTAGGCTGAGCAGTGAACCATGCCCATCTTCCCAGAGTCAATGTGAATTCTTTTCCATTTTCCACACAAACTGGACTAAAACATGATAATAAATTAATAAATACAAAATAAACACAAGCTTTCTGGCATTCCTTGATAGGCACAACAGATTCAGAGTTAGGGATTTTCAGTGTATAAATGGAAAAGGACTCTAAAAAGCATTATCATGTAGGTGTGAGGTTTTGGATTTGATTTTTTTTTTTTTTTGTATGTGTGTGTGTGTGAGTGTGCTGGGATCAGATCTAGGGCCTTTTGCGTGCCAGGCAAGGGCTCTACCTTGTACCACTGAGCTACATTCCCCTCAGCCCAGGATTGTGCATTTGAAGGAATACATATTATGGGGTAGAGAGAGACATATAGGGAAAATGGGGCATAGACAGGGCTGGACTTTGGTCAGGAGTCTAGAAAACACATTAAAAGGTATAGATGATGGAGCTCTGCCTCCAGTTCAGGTAGAAATAAATAATTGTCATGGTGAATACCAGATGATGACAATATAAAACCATGAGCAACCAACATGCTCAATATTCACACCTCATAAAGGTTTCAATTGAACATGACATCTGTTAGCAATCTTTAACATACTTGATGCTGACTTTTCATTAAATACAGAGAAAAATATGAAAACCCTTAATAATACTGAAACCTGGGTCTGAAAAGTAACCTGACATCAGATTCCAATGTATTTCTACTAATTAGAAGGCAGATGGAGCTGGATTTTAAGAATACCAAAGCAAACTTAGGTCTTGGGGATGACTAGCTTTATGTCATAACCCAGAAATGCAATCTGTCTAGTGACCGAATGCCTGGTCACACACCATCCAAACACTGGGCAACTGGCCCCACCACCCTGGGGAGCAGTTCTTTTAAGCAAGGAACTACTTCTTTATCCTGCATCTTTCCTGTTTTTTTTTTTTTTTTTTTTTTTTTTTTTAAAACCAATGTGATTAGTAGAATTCTAAGAAGACTCCCAGCAATCCACACATTTGTACGACATCCCTTTGAATGTGGGAGGAACCTGAAAACATGATCCCATGATTATTCTATGTGATCTGTGAGAACGGGATTTTGCTGATGTAATCTTGGTTACTTTGAGTTGGGTAATTTTTAAGTTAGTCAAAAGGAAGAGTATCTAGGGGAGTCTGATGTGATCATACAAAAGCTTTAAATTTGGGTCTAGAGGTCAGAGACAGGAAGAGTCTAAATGTTGAGGGGACTGATTTGCAAGGAATTCTGTTTGCAGTTGGAGGCTGCATTACAAGGAGCGTAGATGGTTGCTAGGGCCTGAGCATGGCCCTTTGCTGTCAGGCAGCAAAGAAGGGACACCAGCCCCACAACTATAGGAACTGTATTCTGCTGACAATATGATGAGTCCCCAGCTATGAAGTCAGTCAAGCTGACCCCTTGATTTCTGCTTTTCAGACCCTGAGTAGAGTACTTAGGTATGTCATAATCAGTCTTTTGACTTATAGAACTGCCAGTTAATAAATAGGTTTTATTTTAACCTGCTAAATTCTGGATAATTTGTTCCACATCAATAGAAAAGGAATATAATCTAAGTGTGCTGAGAATTCCAGAAAACAAATGGTGAACTACTAGAGGAAATTTTGGCGATGACTTGGTGCACTCTGGAAGGAGAAGTCCCCAGGATGGAGCACTATGAAGAGGCAAACCCTGTACATGAAGGAGACATAGGAAAACTCATTTTATAACAGGATATAATAAAATAGGAATATGCTCTAGGACTGCAGTTGTGGCTCAGTGGTAGAGCACTTGCCTAGCATGTGGGAGGCACTGGATTCGATCCTCCTTAACACATAAAATATAAATAAATAAAATAAATGGAAAAAAAAGAGAATATGATTTGCACCCTCACAGACATTTTCAGGTATAATATCTCTAAATTTGAAGCAATAGGTCTAAAAATTCATCAAAAAAATTATGCTATGTATATTTAGTGCTTCCCATGTTTCCAGATTTTTTGGATAACTTGTAGTGTATTTATCTCCAGTCCCTTAACAGCTGGATCTACTGCTGGAACTTCAGCAGGGCTCCTTAGGGGATAGAGGCAGTGTCTACCAGGAATCAGAGCCATCAATTCAGAGGAAAGACCAAGGGCAATTCTTTTGTTGAAATCAATAACTTGATAAAAGTTTGGTTTATGGAAAAATGAGAAAGAAAGAGACCAAATAAAGCACATGTGGATGAATGTTGCAGAATGGGATGGAATTAACACCCTAAGGCCTCTGAGGAAAAGAAAAGCCCTACAAGAGCTCTTATCTTCTATAGGAAGCAAAAGGCATTTTTAGGAAAAGTTGGGATTCTTAAAAGAATATACTGATAAAAAAGAATGTACTGATGAGTGGATTAAGAAAACGTGGTATATATGCACAATGGAATTTTACTCAGCAATAAAATAAAATAAAATAATGGCATTTGCAGGTAAATGGATGAAGTTGGAAGACATAATGCTAAGTGAAGTTAGTCAGTCTCAAAAATCCAAGTACCAAATGTTTTCTCTGATATAAGGAGGCTAGTTCACAGTATTGTTGGACGGGGGTACATAGGAGGTTTAGAGGAACACTAGAATGGTCAAAGGGAAAGGAGGGTAAGGGAGGGAGTAAGGGGGGAGGGAGGGGGAGAAAAGAAAAAAAAAGGTGGTTGAATGAGACGGATAACATTTTCCTAAGTGCATGATTGAAGACCTGAATTGTATGAATATACTTTGTATACAAACAGTTGTATGTAAGAAGATAGTATATACAGGCACTATGAATTGTAAATATTAAAAATTATAAAACTTAAAAAAAAGGCTTTGTGTACAACTAAAACAAATAAATAAAATAAAAAAAGAATGTACTGATAGAAAAAATTTTAAATGTCACTTCTCCTAATTGCATTAGAAGAGGAAAAACCAAATGGTTAACTCAGTAAATAGAGAAAAATTTTTAATAAAATTCAGAAATTCAGTACTCATTCTTGATAAATTACTGGCGGTGGGGGAAGGAACCTCCTTGACCTGATTATGGGCACCAAGTTCAGCAAACTTCTTTTTCAACAGGAAAACATTAGAAGCATTCCCTTTAAAATGAGGACAAGGCAAGGCTTCCTACAATCACACTTTTATTCACCATTGTCCACACGACCTAGCTAGTAAGGAAAAGGGAAAAGGGATGTGAGGTCTATGAAGCAGCAGCAGACTGCCAGAACTCCCATTCTTAAGAGAGATCCTACTTCAAAAGACAGAAAAAAAAATTCTGTACCTACTCAAGGAAGAAATCTAACAAAATGTATTTATACTATGTAAGGAAAATATTACAAAACTTTATTTAAATTCATTAAAGATCTAAATAATTGAAGAGGCAACTTGTTGCCTTTTATATGTATATACATATACATATATACATGCACAAAAAGTCTAGGAGTAAAGATAACAAAATGTTAATATGTTACCATCAGGTTGTGGGATTATAGATTTTTCTTTTTGAATATTTTAGTATTTTCTAATTTTTACCATAAACTATAAATTGTATTGTTCATATGATATTTAAAATTTATATGAACTATATCATACTATATATAGCTTTTAAAAATTTAATTAATGGAGTATTTCTTTTTTTTAAAAAACTTTTTTTTTAGTTGTAGATGGACACAATATTTTTATATACTTTTTATGTGGTGCTGAGGATCAAACCCAGGACCTCACACGTGAGAGGCAAGCGCTTTACCACTGAGCTACAACCCCAGCCCTTAATAGAGTATTTCTTAGAGCAGGTATTTTCTAATTTTTCTACTGTGAATTTACATTACTTGTATAAATAAATCACTAGAATTTTCCTATTTTTTTCTTTTCTTTTTTATTTGCAGTACTAGGGATCTGATCAACTGAGGGCCTCTGGTTTGCTAGGCAAATGCTCTGCCACTGAGCCATCCTAGCCCTTTTTCTGTTTTTTTTTTTTTTTTTTAAGTCACATGTCTTTACCTTCTTCATCAAGGCTGCTAAAACTCTGTCCTTCGGTCAGGAGATCCCGTTTCTCGTCCTTCCACTCCTGGCTAACTGAAGACACAATCTCCTGTGAGGTCGCCTTTAAGGCAGCGATGGAGTTGCATCGTTTCTTAGAAGGGGAGGCTTTCAAAGCTAGGCAGCAAGGGAAGAAAGAGACAAACACAAATACAAAACCAGGTTCACATTTTAAAATTAATATTTTATTATTTTTTAGTATTTTAGTCATTTCAGTGGAAGGTGAGAGCCTTCTTATGTATATTACATATTATATATTATGCATTATGTATGGAAAGTCTTATTTACAGACATATTTATAAATATATATAATATACACATAAATATATACAGATATATTTATAAATATATATTTTTATAAATTATGTGTATGTGGGTATACATATATACATACATGTGTATATATGTACTATATACACACACACACACACACACACACACACACACATATATACACACAGATATATGGCTTTTTACAAAATTATCTATGCTTTGGCCATATCATTTGTCCAAAATCACTTGACTTAATCCCAAATATTCTAGAATAAATTAGAGTTGGAATTTCTTTCCAGATTTTAAAATAAAGTCTTATTTGAAGTTATCTTCAAATGTTTTCTTGCTAAAGAATTATTTTCCTTGAGGACTGAAATGGAGTAAATTATATTCCATGCATGTATGATTATGTCAAAATGAACCCCACTATTATGTATAACTATAATATACTAACGTAAAAAAAAAAAAATCTACAGATCCATGGGTCTCAAAAAAACAAAAAAAGAATTATTTTCCTTCCTCCAAACAATGTTTTTCTAGTGCTGGGAGCGGGCTGGGTGAGTGGGTAAATGCAGATGGTAAAGTATGGAGAATTCTCATGACCCTGGTTTTATTAACTGGGGACTGGGAATTTCTAAACATGCCAATGTTTAATCTTATACTCATGCTGCCCAATTTAGCCAAGTTACTTCTGGTTGTTGTTTTTTTTTTTTTCCCCATTACTTTCCACTGAAATTTCCTACTCTTTGGTTCTTTTCTAGGTCATGGTTATGTGAGATGCGTAATTCACTCTTGATCTTCGTCCACACAGCATTCTCTACCTTCAGAAGCGTGTTGGGAACCTGAACCTAAGAAAATGTCTTGTTTGCTGAGGGCTGTGAGCTGATTAAGCTGCAGTCAGATGGTTCCTACTTATATTCACTCCTGCTGTGATCATTCTTCTTGGCTTAATATTGTTAGAGAATTTATTGGAGGAAAATGGAGGAGAGAGAACTTGAGGCTTCTTTATGCTTCCCCTGAACTTATTTTTGGCATCCTTAGGATGTTTGCATAAGGGGTAAGATGACAGCAAAAGTATGAGTAACTGTGTAATTGCGTCTCGCTTTGGGAATCTCAGTGTGCAGCTCACCTGCCCATCTGGGGCCTTCCCATGGGCAGCTTGCAAGAACTTAATTGGAGGAGGACTCTGGGACACACAAATGAGGGAAGGATAGAGGCCAGTCCTTTTGCTTACGGAGAAGGAAAGGGTTATTTGTTCCTTGAGCAGTCTTATAATTATATTGTCATCATCATAACTAATGTTTGTAGAGGGCTTTAGAGTTTGGAAGCCAACATTCACATTGCATATCTCAAATTATCCATGTGTCTGGGGAGGTCGGCCTTTGTTAAGGACCTAAAACCGAGAGTAGAAAGACTTGCTCCAGGTCATGACCCCCAGGTGTATTTCCTGTTTTCTTCAGTTGCCTAACTGCTGATTCTTATTCTAGCTCTTCAGCATTCTATTTTCTGGTTAAAGTGTGGAGGGGGGATAAAAAAGATAAAACTATACAGTTTGTTTTTCTCTGAGAGGAGATTTGAAATGTTTAAAAAGTGATCAAAATTTATTTTAACGACAACTAAGTTATTAAATAAGTCACATTTTCCTTAATTTCCCATTCTATTCAACAGTGGTCACTCCTGTTCTACAGGTCTGAAGTACTTACCCACACATGGCTTCTGCCTCAACATTCTATCTGCTAACTTCTATAAATCTTTAATAAGCTATGATAAATTCCTGTCTTTCTACATAGCACTTTTAGACTTCTCAGCCAGAGGAATTCAGATGTGGTTTGAGGACTGCTAGGGGCCCCTGAGACCCTCTCAGATGATCTGCAAGGTTAAAACTATTTTCATAAAAACACAAAGGCATTATTTGCCTTTTCATTCTCATTCTCCCATGCACAGAACTTTCTGGACTGCATGACCTGTGATAGCACCACAAACTGAATTCACAAATGTATGTGAGACGCCAACTGTCTTCTACTAAGCCAGACATTAGGGATTTGAGAAAAAGGGAAAATAATGTCATTTTTCTCATGAAGCTTGTTGTTTTGGAAAATGCAATTATTTTCACAATAATTTTTATGTTAAAATTGACTTTTTACCATACTGTGTATTTTTTATTGTTACCTAATAAGATTAAAATTAAAAACATTTTTAAATTTAAATTTTTATATTTAAAATATAGACAGTTACACATAAATAAAAGCTCTTGGGTTTCCTCCGTAATTTTGATTGAAGTGTGGAAAGTGGCTCTGAGGCCTAAGGGTTTGAGAACTGCTTCTCTGTATGCTTGCTCTGAGGTCGCCGCTAGGCTTCTATCACAGAGCTTCATCAGCCCCAAGGAAGCATGAGGGGGAGAGGGCAGCCTGGTGACTGGGAAACACTCAGGGAGCCACACTTGGCCTGTCAGTGCAGCCAGGGCCAAGAGCCTGGAAAGAGAAACAACTCTTCGTTCATTAGTGTCACGTGTAGTGAGGAGCAGAGAGGACCAAGCACAAATTCCTACACCTAAAGAAGGAAATTTTCTTTTATCTTACGTGGTGAATTTCTTCTTAAAGGAGAGGGTTGAGCCTCTCTCAACAGTTAAGGACTTGGATCTTGCTGAAAATCAAAAAGCTCGGGATGACTCAGTAAAGATGCAACTTGGTTTGTGTTGTATGACCCTTTCTTTTGTGTGACAGAAACTCCTGGATTTGTGTTTGGCTAAACCTCCTCTGGTGATAGGTGTCCGGTGCCCATTTCCAGCTTAGGTTCTGCTACTCAGTTATGTGAACACGTGACCATTTTTCAGTTCACCTATCTATCTGCCCCTTTGGAAACCACCATGGTTATTCCTACCCCTAGGCCTTTGAATCTCTTCTTATGAACTCTGGCTTAAATAGAATTGAGTTTAATATCCTTTTCTTTGTAAATCTCTGTTTTAGAGAATTGGTCTTATTTCTTTTGATCCACTCATAGCATTTTATGCAAAATCTTTATTAGCAATGGTTTCATGGAAGTATAAATCTATTATATGATCCAGCCCCTAATTCTAAACAATTTAAAAGCTTCCTATATTTCAGTGGTTAGCAAAATGCTAGGCATATGATAAGAGTACGAATATTGGTTGAGTGAATGTATTATTGTTCTGAAATCTTAGGACAATTGGGTTTCTAGCAAATAATTAATCTAATCACTATATTCTAGCCAATAAATAAGTTTTAGCTTGGTGTGGTGGCACATGTCTATAATCCCAGCAACTTAGGGAGGCTGAGGCAAGAGGATTACAAGTCTGAGGCCAGCCTCAGCAATTTAGTGAGGCCCTAAGTAACTTAACAAGACCCTGTGTCAAAGCTGGAGATGTGGCTCAGTGGTAAAGTGTCCCTGGGTTCAATCCCTCGTACCAAGAAAAAAAAAAAAAAAGTCTTAGCTTTTTAGTCACATTATTTGGGTAGAGAATTTCAGTGAGCTTTTAATACATGGTGACTACTATTTCCATTTCTAGAAAATATAGAATTTTGTAGACATTATTACATTGGCAGCATGACTTAATTCTGGGTTGGGATGATGGATTTAAGAAATTAAGAAACTAACTTGAAAAAGAAACTTGAAGACCAGGTACTAATTTCTTAGGGGTGGTGGCAGGGTCTTTACTTACAAAGAAAGTTTGCCTTTAGGCATTAAGGGCTGTAGAACAATCATAGTTGAGGAAACATCTTAAAGTTGGGCTTTAAGATGCCAACTTTAATACACAACCAGTGTAATTCCACGTCATGTACAACCACAAGAATGGAAGTTATACTCCATGAATGTATGATATGTCAAAATATACTTTACTGTCATGTATAACTAAAAAGAACAAATAAAAAAAAAAGGAAAAAAAAAATAAAGTGTCAACTTTCTCACTAAATTGCTACCTTTTGAAATGGTCATTCACTGCATTATTCATTAAACAATGATTGAGTCCCTACTATGTGCCTGGAAACGTGCTAGGTGGTGCTGGGGACATTTAAGTGAACCAAACACAGTATTTCAAAGAGACTTAAAGCCTTTTGGGGGTGTTGGGGATGTAGCCCAGTGATAGAGCACTTGCCTAGCATATGAACAGCCCTGGGCTCAATCCCTAGCATCAGGGATGGGGGGGATGCCTAGTGAGGGAAACAAATAACTCATTATAGCACAAAATGACAAAGCAGTAAGTACAGTAGGGAAGCACCAGCCAAGCTGGGACTTGAAGAAAGACTAAGGGACGGATGGAGAGAGTGCTGCAAGCAGAGGGAGAAGCATGCCCTGGAGCCAGCAGAGGATGTGGTGTGGAATGGGGAGGAGAAGCTCAGAGGAGGGAAAGAAAGACCCCAGCAGAAAGGACTCAGAAGCCACGTTAGGGACTCTGTACTTTAGGGAATCCATGGAGCCCCTCCCCCCATTTATTATTCTTTTTAGAATGAAGGGGACTTAACAGGAAATTAGGAAAAGCAGATTTATAGTTTAAACGGATTCCTCTGGCTGCAGTGTGGGGAGATGAGATTAAATGAGGCATGACCTGAGGCAAACAGACTAGTGCGAGAGCCACAATTTTACTTTATGAATTTGAACAAACATTTCTCCAAAGAAGAGGTAAATCGCTAATAAGCACATAAGAAGATGTTTAGTCATTAGAGAACTGCAAATCAGAATCACAGTGAGATACTACTTTATACCCACTAGGATCGCTGAAACAACAACAACAAAAAAGATAATAACATATGTTGATGAGGATGTGCAGAAACATATATTGCTGGTGGAAGTGTAAAATGGTGCAGCTGCTTTGGAAGAGAGTTAGGCAGCTCCTGTGAATTTTAAACAGAGTTGTCATCTGATCCAGCAATTTACTCCTAGGTATACACACGAAAGAAATGGAATATACATCTACACAAAACCTTGCACATGAATGTTCAGAGCAGCATTACTCATTCCAGCCAAAAAATGAAAACAAGCCAAATATCCATCCACCGAGCACAGAAAAAATATAGTATCTCTGTATAGTAGAATATTATTCAGCAATAAAAAGACTAAAGCACTGATACATGCTACAACATGGATTAACCTTCATGGATACAGGCTATAACATGGATAAAGTCAAACACAAAAGGCCACATATTGAGCCGGGCGCGGTGGCGCACGCCTGTAATCCCAGCACTTTGGGAGGCTGAGGCAGGAGGATCGTGAGTTCAAAGCCAGCCTCAGCAATGGTGAGGCACTTGGCAACTCAGTGAGACCCAGTCTCTAAATAAAATACAAAAAAGGGCTGGGGATGTGACCCAGTGGTCGAATGCCCCTGAGTTTAATACCCAGTACCACAAAAAAAAAAAAAAAAAAAAAAAAAAAAGGCCACATATTGAATGACTGACATGAAATATCCAGAGTTGGTAACACCATAGAGACAGAGAGTAAATGAGTAATTGCCAGGGGCTGCAAAGAGGAGCAACAGAGTGGTTGCTAAAGGCTATGGAGTTTCTGTTGGGGGTAACAAAATTGTTCTAAAATTAGCGGTGATGATTGTGTAACTTAGCATATTAAGAACCACATAATTGCACACTTTAATGGGTGAATTTTGTGGCATGTGAATTATATCTCACCAAAACTGTTTATAAAAATAGACTATTACATCAAAATGGTGGAAAAATCAATACATTTACTACTTAATAAGTAAAACACCTGCTACATTAAAACAAAACAAAACAAAATAAATTCCCTAGCACTTTCAAACAACAACAAAACATGATAAACTATGGAGACTGGGAAAAATTTTAACACATGCTATATTTTTCAGAACTGAACAAGACATTGCTTATACCATTACTTTGTATGCTATTCAGAAAAAAAACACCTCCCAAGGCAGGAGTCTCCTGGGAAGAATCTCCCCGAGGTGGGGACATTAAAGGGTCACCTCCTCTACAAACCTACTAGGGGCTGCAAGGGAACTCATGGTTTCCAGTCTTGGCACAGGTAAGTGAGGTGAAAATTCTTCCTTAAACATTTGAACCACAAATTGATATTCACACAGGCTCGCAGTCTGAATAAACACTACTTTATGGCCCATCTTAGGCCAAAAAAACCTTAGGCAGAGAAATTAATTTATAGTGATCTTAATTTGACGGTGATTTTAAGATACCATTGAGACAGTTGAATGTAAAAAAAAAAGTTTTCCTTAGAATAATAAGTTAAAAAGGGGTTATATCTTTAATATGTAGAGTTCATATAAATCATCTGGAAAAATAATAAACACTCAATATAAATGGTCAAATGTTATAAAGCTCAATTCTCAAAGGAATTATAAATGGCTAATAAAAATGACTAATGGTTGAACCTTACCCATACTCAAGATATGCAAAATGAAACAATCAGATAACATTTTTTACTTATCAGAGTAGTATAATTTAAAAAGCATAATGCTGGCTGAGAGCTGGTAAAATACAGACTTGTGGGAACCTTTAGTGGCACAATCTCTCTGTACACTGAAGTGCATTTTAATACCCATTATCCCTTCTTGGAATCTATCCCAAATAAATAATCCCTAATTTGGATCCAGAATTTGTCTGAAACTATGTTTTCAAAAAAATATTAGTTAGAAATAGCAAAAAGAAATTATAAAAATGCTGAATACTCAAAGAATGGTTAGCTAGATTACAGCACATCTATATAATTTTAATGTTCTATTGCAATTTTAAATGATGTTTTTGAAGAACATTCAAGGATATGGAAAAATATTCATGCTATAATGTTTAAAATAGAATATATAAAATTGTATACCATTATGTTACCAGTATTTATTTATTTTTTTGTGATGCTGGCTGGAATTTCAACCCTTCCAATTGCTAAGTATGCACTCAGTTACTGAGCTACAACCTTGGCCACCAGTTTTATATAAATACATAAAGTACAGAAATAAAAACTGGTAAGCCCTGATTACTCTCCCCCCCCCCAAAAAAAAAAAAAAACAGACTGGTAAGAAGTACATCAAAATATTAGAACTGGGTATCTCTGGGTCGCTGGATTTCAAGTAATTATCAATGTTTTCTTTGCATCTTTCAAACTCCAATAAATATTATAAGAAAAAATTGTTTTATTTTAATATAAAACACGAATATTCTACTCTTTCCATTATTTTTTTTGTGAGTGACTAAAATTACCATGCTCTGGGTTATAAATTGGACCACAGAATGGCTAAATTATAAAATAACAATGCATGCATTACAGGGTTATTTTCTTCTTATCACATAGTTTAAAAAACTTACTACATAATTCTACATATATGCAGTAGAAAATTTAATAAACACCAATAAGAAAGAAAACAAGATCTCACATAATTTTCAATTAAAAATAACCATTATTAGCTTTGAGTTTAGTTTGCCTTTTTTTTTAACGCAATGTTTAAAGTTAGAATACTGATTTGCAATTTTCCCTTTTTAAAATATAGTTGCTTACATCTATAAGTTTTTCCTTGAACACTGCCTTTCTCATAAATTTTTGGAATGTGTGTTTTCATTTTCATTTTTTTCAGTTTTGTAATTTCCCTGTGATTTCTTCTTTAACTTATTGGTAGTTTAAGAGTGTGTTGTTTGGGGTTGGGGTTGTAGCTCTGTGGTGGTGCGCTCGCCTGGCACGTGCGCGGCCCGGGTCTGATCCTCAGCACCACGTACAAATAAATGCATTGTGTACAACTAAAGCAGATGGATAGATATTAAAAAAATAAAAATAAAAAAAAGAGTGTGTTGTTCAATTTCCACATAGTTGTAAGTTTCCCAGTTTTTGTTCTTTATTGATTCATTACACTGTGATCAGAAAAGATATTATGCATAACTTTGATCTTTTTTAATTGCTTAAAACTTGTTTTGTGGTTTCACATTTACTCTATCCTGGAGAATGCTCTATGAGACTAACCACTGTTAATGGTTTTCTATATTTCATTAGAATTCTGTTGTACATTTAAGGTATACAGATCAATAACTACATATATGTGAATAAATTGCTATTTAAAGGACTAAATGTACCTTTAATAGGTCATTTTTACTGGTTGCATATTATTTCATGATTTGACAGTACCATAATATGCTTAATCAATATATTTTATGACTGGACATAAATACAGCTTCTAATTTTCCTCACCAGAAAATAGGACTAATGATTATGGCATCAATAACTGATTGGGATAATTAATCACACTAAGTGTTTACCACTGTAGGGGACAAATTTTCAAACTCTTCTAATAAAAATCTTGCATGATGCAAGATCAAGGAGCTGGCAGGCTTGGTGTTTGTGAAGGCCTATTCTTCATACAAGGCGCTGTCGAGGTGTGTTCACATGACAGAAGGGACAGAAGGGGAAACAGAAGCTAAGCTAGTTCCCTTCTGCTTTTTTATAAGGCATTAATTCATTCACAAGGAAATCTATTTATGGCAGAGTCTCTCGGATATATAATTGTTCTGTGTTAAGTAAGATCAACATGAGGAATTTAGAAATTTGGTTTACTAAATAGTAATTTTACAAAAAAAGTCCTGCATGGATACATGTTGAAGTTAGCAACTAAGTGCTGCAAGTAAGATATTTTCATAAGAATCTTACCTTGAATTTTCTTGAAAACTCTGGAATTCATAAACTTTAGAAATCTGTCTGCATAAAAACTTGGTCTATGAACTGAAACAGTGTCCTGAAAAGGCAAAACAAGGATTACAGGTTTACCTCTCCAGGAATTCATCTCGAGGCAGAAGAAAGATCTATGCAAGTGGTTCTATGTCAGTCCTGAGGTCTTTTATCAACAGTGGCCAAGAGCTAGAGAGAGTGTCTGTTCCTGCGGGGCTGTGGGCTTGTGGGGGAGGACCCAGACTCAATAAGGACAAAAATTCTAGAGTAAGTAGAGCACTTAGGGATGGGAAAGACAGAAGACTCTGCGACATAAATCAAAATACTTGATCCTTATTCATAACATTGTGTCCCTGGAGGTGCTTTCAAATTCTTTTCTTACAGGCAACCAGTGCTTCCAGCGCCACTGATTCAGAATGAAGGTAGCACTCAGTCATGAACAAAAACTGGGGACATAAGCAAAGCACTCTGATATAAGAGTGACATTTAAATTTAAAAAGTGTCTGGTGTCATCTGCAAGTAGCAAGGTGAGTGGACCTAGGAGGATGCACAGGAGACACAGGTGACTGGTGCTGCACTGAATTACCTGCCCTCCCACAGAGCTGACCTGCACTGCTAACTCAGTTCTCTCATGCTTGGCGGGAATCTTTAGGACTGAAGGGCTGTTTATTTACAAATCCAGGAAAGGGAATGGATGAAGGGCTGATTCTCTATGTTCGATTAGCAATCATTTATTGACCATTCAAGTTGTACATTTCTAGAAATGGCAAGTTTATTTATATGTATAATGCTCCATTTTGAATCCAGGTTATGGATTCCAATAGGGAAATTTCTAATAATTTAATCTTAGATACTACAAAATGCCTGCAGTGGGTTGGGAGAAAAAAACACACTTGACCAGAAATCAGGAGAGCTGGTTCTGGTATAAGTTCTAACTTTAAAAGGCTATGTGAATAGCCGGGTGTGGTGGTGCATGCCTGTAATCCCAGTGGCTTGGGAGGCTGAGGCTGGAGGATCACAAGTTCAAAGCCAGCCTCAGAAAGGCCCTAAGCAACTTAGCAAGATATTATCTCAAAATAAAAAATAAAATGGGCTGGGGATGTAGCTCAGCAGTTAAGTGCCTGGGTTCAATACCCAGTACACACCCCCCCCCCCGCCCCCCCGGAAAAAAAAAAAGAGGCTTTGTGATCCTGGGACCAGCCAGTCTTAGGACCTCAAGTTCAGCCTCTGTGAAACAGCGTGTTACATGAGTAGTACATGTGCTTTCAGCCAGGATAATCTGTAGTTCTGTAATTAGCACATTATGAAGGATACAGTATGCTAGACCCATCTTCATCACATTACAATGGTCCTTCAGGCTCTCAGCAGGGCTGGAATGTGATGGGACATTTACCCCTGATGTGACAGGCACTCTTCCCAGATCCTGGCAGCTGTTGTCTGAAGTAGACACCTTCTCACAAAAAGCACAGTAATTTAGAAATATCCGTAGGATGCAAGGGGTATCCATAGATAACTGAGACTCACTGAGGCTCAGCCTTTGCCTTTAAAGGAGTTCCACTAGTGCTTTCTTTGATATGAAGAAACACTGTCTAAATAAGAACCATATTTGTGAATAAACAAAAACAAGCCTTGACTATTACATATAATTTCACAAATATATAACCAGCAGAGATTTTCTTAAAAAAATAAACTACAACCAGAAGGTATGTTTTAAATGGGACAAAGGTAGGGGTCTCTTAGAAGCCTCTGGCCAATGCAGGACAAGGCCATTGAGATCAGAAATCTCACTTAGTAATAGGTAACCACACTTGTCTCAGAAAACAGCAGGGGAATAGCCCAGGGGAATTTCTCTCTCTCCCTTCCATGTTCAAGGTGCTATGTAGTCCCCACCTTTCTCAGCTGGAAGGAGAATTAATATTACCCCTGACCTTTTCATAGGAGGAATCTTTGATCTGATAAGGCTTGGGCTAATTCTTAGAAACAAATTTGTGAGCCTGTTGTTCAAAAGCACCTTCTGGCACAGGGCAGTCCTTAGCCTGTGGACAAAATGCAGATCTCTCATGCTGAAAGGTTATTAACAGTCTTCCACAGAACTGAAAAATGTGTGTTCTTTTCCAGAAAGGAGAAGAATAGCATCCATAATTTATCCTCTTTCAAAGGAAAGCATCTGCAAGCATCTTAAAAAGGAAATGTGTGACTAAATCTTTGACCAATATATTCTTTGGACATGTCATATCAAGTTATTAGCTGAGGGAGGCTTAGGGCCAATAAATGGTCTTTCAGCAGCAGGAAGTTCAAATCTAATGTCTAGATGTGTCTTTGTGTGGGGGTGTGTGCATGCATGTGCGTGTGTAGTGCCTGTAAGAGTGAGACAGCGAGAACGAGAAGAGGGGTGCAGAGAGAGAGGAAGACTACTTGCTCTTTGATATTTAATTTTTTCTTTAATTACATTAAGACATAACTATTGGGCTGGGGATGTTGCTTAGTGGTTAAGCACCCCTGGGTTTAATATCTGGCACTAAAACAAAACAGAACAAAACAACCCATAACTCTTGCAACATCTTCCTATCAGTCAGCATGTATGTAAATGTGTAAGTTCATAACATATAAATCCATACCACCTTAAACATTTTCACTTCCTATGTCCTTATTAAGTGTTGAGCTTCTGGTTGAATATGAACATGGATTAGTTTATTCTATCCTCACAGCAGGCTGGTACAACTATAATCCTTCTGTTATGATAAGAAACCAAGGAGAGGCCAAATCACAAGCAGCAAGTCTTGTTCATATGGCTGGTAAAGTGGTGATAGCAGAGTTCAAGTCCAGGGCTGTCCACCATCAAGGTCAGGCTCAAGCTACTCGTGGCCTGGTCTCCCGAGAATTTTATTTCAACAGGCCTACTATTCTCAGTGTCTTTCTGAAAAGAGATTTTTGTCCTCATTATCTCATAATTGGGACCTTTGCATTTCCCACAGAAACAGCTATCATTTTGTTCTTGGCCTCTACTAAGCCACTAGGCTGGATGTCATCTATGTGAATAGCTATTTGAATTTATGTGGTCTTTGTTTTTAGATGTGGACCAATCTGCTAGCCTAAGATTCTGAGTTTGTAAAGACCTTTGCTCCTTGCCTCTTACCACGCAGGGACACAGTTTCCTAGACACATGTAGAAGTTACTGAGGAACTGAAAATATATGCAGTTTGACAAGGATCATTAGTTACTTACACCGTCATAAACAAGAGCTTTCCAGGAGTGTTCTAACTTCTTCATTAACCTAAATATAAACAGACAGAAAAATAACCATGAAAATGCAAAACCACCCACATCTGATGAATTTTCAAAAACATTTTGGATGATTTGGAAATAATAAAAGACCACTTCCCCAAATGTCTTACCTATATGATTGCAGAATGTCAATAATGCCCATAAATAAAAGTAGTTTTTCTCCCTTATGGCTTTTAGCTGGAATGCCTCCCATTCTGTTGATAGAACAAAAGAGAAAATATTTTATTGTATATTATAAGAACAGAAAGTTAAAAAATATTTATAATAGACTGAATAAATAATAAATAGACTGAAAATAAATATCTTTTTTGCTTCTTTTTAAAATTAATTAGTTTATTTTAGCTAGATATATATGACAGCAGAATGCATTTTGATTCATTGTACATAATTGCAGCACAACTTTACATTTCTATGGTTGTACATGATATAGCATCACACCATATATGCAGTCATATATGTACCTGGGGTAATGATGTCCATTTCATTCCACCATCTTTCCTGCCCCCACGCACCTTCCCCCCTCCCCCTCTCCCCAAAGTTCCTCCATTTTCCCTATGCCTCCCCCATGAAAATAAATATCTTTAAGAATTCTTTATCATATATATATATATATATATATATATATATATATATATTTTTTTTTTTTTTGCATCAGTTTAAGGTCTTCCTGGCAATCCAGAATGATGCACTTTCCCACAATGGAGAATTATCAATAGCTGTCAGCTCTGAAAAGCTGGATGGGAAGAATCCAATTTAAAAATTATTTCTATTTTAAAAAGTGTGGCCAAGAATTCTTTTTTTTTTTCAATTTATTTTTTTTTAATTTTTTTATTATTTACTTATTCATCATGCACAAGTATAGTATCTTTTTACATACAACTGCTTGTATACAAAGTATATAAGTACCATTCAGATCTTCAATCATGCATTTAGGATAATGATATCCATCTCATTCAACCACCAATTTTTTTCCAACGCCAAGAATTCTTAGAGCATAATAAATGTTATTTTAAAAAAATGCAATGCTCTTTTTCTGATCTAAAGAATGGTTTATTTGAGATTAAAAAAACATAAAATATAGAAAAGAACATGGAAAACATATAAAAAAATCCACTCCTTGGAATGAAGAGATAATTATTAGCATTTGTTATACTTTCCAGTATGTGTATGTGTTTATTAATATATAAAAGGGTTTTATTTAATTTATCATGTTTTATAATCTGACTTTTTCATATACTAAATGATGAGCATTTCTTCCTCATTTTTTTGGTACTAGGGTTTGAACTCAGGGGCACTTGACCACTGAGCCACATCCCCAGGCCTATTTTGTATTTTATTTAGAGAGAGGGTTTCACTGAGTTGCTTAGTGTCTCACTGTTGCTGAGGCTGGCTTTGAACTCCTGATTCTCCTGTCTCAGCCTCCTGAGCTGCTAAGATAACAGGCATGTGTCACAGCACCCAGCTGATGAGCATTTCTTTGCATTCAGTGTACTGTGATTATTAATAGCTATGTAGTGTTTCACCATACAGATATAGAATAATTTAACTGATTATTAAACATTTAGATATAATCACAAGCAAAGACTAAAACTATCAAATATGCATTAATTTCTTTTATAAAAGTGAAATATGCTTATGGTTTAGATATTGTTGGAGAATTCTAGAAGTCAGGCCATTATAACCTCAAAAAACAATTTCTTTTTTCCAGTCTCCTTGCTTAGCTAATACATGCATCTGGTATAGTTAACTATTTCAATAATTATTTTGGTTGTAATTGCTTCCATTGACTACGGGCACTTTACACATGCAAATGAATCCGGCAGTTACCATCACATCTGGCTGAGGAGAGAGACCACATCTGCCAGGGTGTAGGGCTAGATCAACAGAATCCCCTCATGCAGATAAAAAAAAAAGCTCTGAATTGTGAATACCATTCCTATCTTGTATTTGCTTAAATGTATGTGTGTATTTGAATCCAAAGTTTATTCTTCCCTCTTACAGTAGATGCTTTGAATATGTAGTAAATGGGAGAGAAACATTTTTGACCATTGTTAAAAAATGGAGACATCTGAAAAAAGAAACTCTGAGGGTGAAAGAATAACAACAACCAGGACACTGCCACTTGTCTAGTTATCCCTCGATGACTAGAAACGAAGGCTGGCTGGACAGATGTTAGTGCCAAGTAGGAGTCCATTCTCAGAACACCATCTATTTCCATGTACCAGGTGTTAAGTGCTTTGGTGCTGAGGGGGGATGTGACTACTTGTAATTACCCAGTGGCAGGGCTGTCACAATCAGGGTGGGCATGTGACTGCGCTTACGTGTCTGGGTTCTCCGCGATGATGCCATCTCCAGATTTCCCTGGACCCTGGATAGATTCCATGGCTGTTGAATAGAGAACTTTCTGCATCCCAGGCCGCTTTGCATCAGGCACGTTTTGTGAGTTCTCCTCCTCTTTGTCTTTAACGGACTGGTCCAAGATGTGGATTCCCAGCAAAAGGCTGTAGTCCATGATCTTGAAGCTTTCCAGCACCTGAAGAAGAAAAAGAACCAAGGAGCCAGTCAACCCAAATGGCTTCTAAGCCTCATCTGCATGGAATCAGAGAGCTCTGAATATGTAGATGTACTGCTCTCGCATCCCTCCCGTGGAGTGGCTGATAGAGGAAAAAAAAAAAAAAAAAAAACCAATAAAAGCACTTGAGGTTATTATTAGGCCACACGCAGGAAGGACTGGTACAGTGGCTGCAAGATGAAATTTTTATGCAAATCTAAAGCAAGCACATCTTTTCTTAAAACTCCATGAATGTTTTCCATTATTAGCATTTACTGAAAACTTTCTATGCACCAGGTGCTAAGTGCTTCACTTGCATTCAATCCTTATAACCACTTTATGAGCTGGGTACTATTATTGGCTCTATTTTAGAGACCAAAAAAATAGAAAAATAAAGCAATTTGCTCAATAACACACAGCATGCAACAGAGGCCTAAGTGGTCAACTCTGGCAGTCACACTCTTAATAAGCTCTAGAGCAGAGAAACCAACGGCCATTGTCTCTACAAGCTTGTAACCGCCTCAGCATGAAGACTCAGCTGGAATGTGTGGTTGCTTGGATTCTGTTCTCAAAATATTACTCTTGCTAAGTTTATTGGTTTCCTTTTCAAAGCCTGTATTTCAAGGTTGCTGGTTTCCTGTAGTCAGTCTTTTAAAAATATATGATCTCAACAAAGAATAGGACTTAATGCTTAATTATCTAAAAGCAGAGAGTGGGGAGGTGAAAAATTAAAAATAGGTGAATGTAGCTAGAAAAACAAGTGCTAGCAATGCTCTGAAAGAAAAATGACAGGTGACATGGACTGGATAAGAGTCCCTAAAAATGGCTTCAGAGTTCAGGGAGCTTTGACACTGGGAACCCTTCCTAGATAGAGAAAGAATGTTCAGGAAGAGTGTTTGAATATTGGATGTTTTCCTTATAGAGGAAAGTTTTTTTCCCCTACTAGTTTGTATGTAATTCTCCCCTACAACGAACTTTCTTTTTTTCTTTTTGGTACTGGGGATTGAATTCAGAAGTGCTGTACCACTGAGCTACATCCCCAGCCCTTTTATTTTTTATTTTGAGACGGGGTCTTGCTAAGTTGTTGAGGCTGGCCTTGAACTTGCAATCCTTCTGCCTCAGCCTCTTGAGTCGCTGGGATTACAGGCATGCTCCAAGATGCCTGGCCAGCTTCTCATTATTCTTAAGCTCAACTGTTTTTTGGTCAGATATTCATGATATATTAGAGAGAGGATAAGGTCTAGGACTCAAAGACCTATCACTGTCACTTCACGGATGCTATCTGACAAAGGCTTTGTGTACTACGTATACATGGTCTTCAAAAATGGTTGTCCTTGGGTCTTAGGCATCTTAGCCATTAATGAGGACACCTGAGAGGGGGCTGTGAGTGTCCAATACTGTGGAATGGTCCCCCTTCATATTTCAAATTACTAAGTTTGTACTTTCAGAAAGGAGGAAGACAAGAAGAGATGAGAATAGAATCTCATTATTTTAAGTTTGAGACATGGAATTTTCTAACCCAAGAGATCTGACAGTGGCCTGATAGTGGATGTAGAGCCAGCCTCCCAATCCTGAGAAGTGAGGTCAGGATTGGAGGAGGAAGGAGAAGTGATAGGTAAAACTTCTGACCATTGACCCAATGCCTGAGCATTGGTCAGTTCTCCATGGAGGGACCTTGCCCAGCCAGAAGCAGCCAAGACCATGGAAAACAAGATTGTTTAGTGTCGGACGAGCCAGGGATACAGCCTCTTACCAGTGTTATTTTGGCCAATTTTGATTTCTTCAAAATTTCTGGGTTTGTGGTTATGCGTAATATCGCCTGGATGTTCAACAGGAAATGACTGATGGGCCTTCAACCCTGCAATTCTGGTCAATGGCTCTAAAATGACTGCCTTATAATCTTTATGGAGAACATTCCTAGTTTCATCTAGTAGAGAACTCAGCCATGTTCCCTGCATAGCCCACAGTATTCATTTGTAAATGATTCCTCCAAAGTAGTGAACTGGCCTCAAAAGCAAATTCTAATTAGACTGTAACAACACTGTGGATGTTCCTAACAGGCACCTGGAATCATTTCCTCTAGCTAGAAGTGGTGAAGACTGAAAAACAATCCTGACATCATCTGCTTTATTTCATTTTCCTCTGCAAAGTATCTGCAAATTAATTCTGCTTGTTAAAAGGCCTTCTTTATAAGATATTTTTCTTATATTTATTTAACCTAAACTGTTTGGTTTGGATTTGCAGTCTCTTTTACTGTCCTTCGGTTAATTTTCTAAGTGATAAGAAGTCAGGCAGTGGTCCAATTGTAACTATAGCAGAGAGTAAGAAACGATCCTGATCCTTTAAGCTGTCAAATACTTTTCCAGGTTGGTTGGTTTGTTGTGCGGTCCTGGGGACTGAACCCAAGGCTTTGCACAGCTAGACAAACACTCTATCACTGTGCTACCTCCAGCCCTTTTTATTTTATTTTGAGATAGGGTTTCACTAAGCTGTCCAGGCAGGCCTGGAACTTGGGATCCTCCAGCCTCAGTCTCCTAAGTAGCTGGGATCACAGGTGTATATCACTGCATAGGTGTATATCACTGCATAGAAGAATAGTAGTTACAAGGCCCTGTGAAGGGAGTGAGGGAGAGGTGATGGAGACAGGATGGGTAATGGATACAGAGGTATAGAGACAAGGAAGAACTCCTAATATTCTATAGATGAGTAAGAGAACTATGTTTGACAACAATTAATTATATATTTCAAAATATCTAATGGAGAGGATTTTGAAAGTTTCAAACAGAGAAATGATAAATGTCTGAGAGATATGCTATTTACCCTGATCTGATCATTATACATGAATCAAAATAAAACAATGCACTCCATAAATTTGTACAATTAAAAATAAAAAGTACATTTTAAAAATCTTTAAGAGAAATTTAACTAAGAAAAGCCTGTAAAGCCGGGCGCGGTGGCGCACGCCTGTAATCCCAGCACTTTGGGAGGCTGAGGCAGGAGGATCGCGAGTTCTCAGTGAGACCCTGTCTCTAAATAAAATACAAAAAAGGGCTGGGGATGTGGTCCAGTGGTCAAGTGCCCCTGAGTTCAATCCCTGGTGCCAAAAAAAGAGAAAAGCCTGTAAAAAAGATTTAAGGAGATTCATTTCCTCTTTACTCTTATATTGGATTGTCAGCATCCTGGAAGGTAACTGAATTGTTCTTAGGAGAACAAGTTTCCTACTTTCAGAGTAGAAGACTTAAAAAAAAATTCTATTTCCATTATGTGAAAAGTTAATCATAAAAGTTAGGATTTTGGTGAGGCAAAAATCACCAACCTCAAAAAAAATGTCAGGAAACAAAAAGACACGTATATATGCATATATTTTAAATCAAAATTTAAGACTTCTGAAATAGAAAATTCTGGGAGATTTTAATTATGTGTTTTTAAGTCTTGCATCAATTAGGAACAAAATAGTTCCATTATTCATATCCTCCCAGTCCTTTAATTAAAGGAATTAATAAGTCTGCCAGAAACTTAACATGCATGAATTGCAAGAGTGTGCAACATTTGGTGACACGGCAGACGGTCCAGTTTGTCACTTGGGTGCACATTTATTTCCAGAATGTCTGCCTGACCTCACAGCTGCTGGTAGATTCTGTACCTGTGCATTTGCCATTCAAAATATAAGTTACAATGCAAATACAGGTGCCTTTGCATCTAGTTTGAGCACTTCTTTACCTTCTCACTTATAAAGTAAAAATCAGAAATCATTCCCAGAGCTACAAAAAACTGGAAGCAAGTTGGAATACTGCAGTGCTTTTTACTGTCAAGGTCAGAGAGTTTTCTTTCTCTCTTAAGGACCACTTTAAGTCAATAATATCACTGGAAGGTAGACTTGAAAGACTGAGTGTAAGAGATGATAACGCTTGAATGAGGTAAAAGCAGCCGGGGAGTCGGAGGGTCAAGTGGATACATTTGGGAATCTTTCAGAAGTAAATTCCAACTACCATCTTTCTAGAGACAATTCCTAAATTGCAATCTTTGGTTTGATCTCATCCAAAGGCTGCAGCCCTATATATTCCCAATGGCCTTCTGGACATCCCTAATCTTCCATCTACAGTCCCGTTGGGTGGGACCTTATTTTGCCCTGAAACAGTTCTTTCTCCTCATTTCCCTTTTTCATTTCAAAACACTCTAATGTAGATTTCAGATTCCTTTTCCTTTAATTAAGTTGTCCAGTCTTGTAACTTTTATTATCAAAACATTCCTTTTCTCTAATGACTCATTTTCAACTTCCCTTTCAGACCTGTTCTTGACCCCTTGCTTGACCAGGTCACAACAACCCTCTACTTAAAGCTTGCCATTTCTTGTGCCAATGCCTCAGTTTGGCCCTGAAGGTCCTTGCTACTATGGCCCCTACCAATGTCTCTTTGTTTACTTCCATCCCAGAGATACTTCCCAGTCTAGTCAAACCATAATTTCTCAATTATCCCTAACTGTGGCCCTTATATTTTGTTCATGCTAGTTGTTCAGGAAGGTTCTTACTATCTTTCCAATTCCTACTGTTTTTTTAGAGACTAACTCAACTCTTACCTAAATGAAAATCTTATTAATGATGTCAACAAATTGTTGGGAATATGTTTCCCCCAGAAAACCCAAGCACATGATCATGATCAGTGTTACTCTGTGATTTAAGACTCTACTTCAGATTTTATCTGTTATTTTTTTTTTCCATATGCACAAAACTGCTTGGCTCACCAAAGGCTAGTTTTGCATTGTGTTTCTTGCTGTGTGCTCTGAACATAGTAGGAATGCACATTTGCTATACTGCTTTCCATATATATTGTGCAAGCAAGTAAAAATCAAAATATTCTGCAGAAAAGAAGTTCTAATACTACATCCTTCTAAGAACTTGATACTTGTCCATCATCATTACAATGCCTGTGAAAATTTTTTAGCACTGAAGACATTTATTGTGATTATGTACTGTGTTGTCAGAAAAATAAAGACAAAAGACCATAGTGTTTCCAAACCTACATATACTGTAGGAACTGCATACATTCTGTGCCAAGGGCAAAAATCAAGTTGATATTTACAGACTCTTTTAATGTACTGTTTGATAGGCACACAACTAAGTGGCAGATCAAAGGCAAGTTGTTTTGCTGTAAGCTTGGCTGAGCTTTGTGTCTAATAAGAGTACCATATTTATCTTTGGGAAACTGCTGCAGGGACAACATGTTGTGGGTTGGGTCAACTGCAGACTCTTTGACCACTCCAAAATGCTTGGGGGTGGCCTTAAGATGGAAGACCTAGTCTGTAACACATCACAGGGCTTCTTCAAGTTTTCTGTTCTTGGTTCCTTTGCTTTCCAACAAGAATGCAAAGTTAAATTAGCAGAAGACTGAGAAAGGATGATCCTTGGATGAATCCAAAATGTCTCTGAAAACAGCTGCATATAAAAACTGGTACCAGCACCAGAAGATATTGAGAGTGGTAAAGACAATGAAACTCAAGTTATCTCAAGTGATGCCTTATGCAAATCATGAGGATGATGACTCTAGGAAGAGATGCTTTATTAAGTGGCTCTTAAGTCAGCAAGACTTTTAATAATTTTCTACATCACAGGGGGTCTTACAAAAAGTAATATTGTACACCTATTACATGTCAGGCACTCTCTTATTTAAAACTCACTTGTATATTCTAGTTAATAAACAATACAATTAGAAATTCCCTATTTTAAGAATGACTTTATGACTTTTTCTGGTAAATGGTTGGAACTGGAAACTACCATGCTAAGTGAAATAAGCCAATCCCACAAAACCAAAGTTTGAATGTTCTCTCTGATATGCGGATGCTAACATAGAACAAGGGTCTGGAGGAGAGGAGAATAGAAGTTCAATGGATTAGACAAAGGGGAATGAAGGGAAGGGAAAGGGAATGGGAATAGGAAAGACAGTGAAATGAATCGGACATAAATTCCTATGTTCATACATGAATACAAGATCAGTCAATCTCCACTTCATGTTCAATCACAAGAATGGGATCCTAATTAGAGTAAGTTATAGTCCATGTATTTATAATATGTCAAAATACACTCTACTGTTACGTATATCAAAAAAGAAAATAGGGGCTGGGGTTGCGGCTCAGCGGTAGAGCGCTCACCTAGTACGTGCGCGGCCCGAGTTCAATCCTCAGCACCACCTTTACATAAAGGCATTGTGTACAACTAAAGCAAATAAATAAATAGCAAAAAAAAAAAAAAAAAAAAAAAAAAAAAAAAAAAAAAGAAAAGAAAAGAAAAGAAAAGAATTCCCTATTTTGTAATTCCCAATGAATTAATGGATCTGGTCATTGGTTATCAACATCTCTAACATCACAGAAAGAAAGGCATTCTGACATTGTGTGCCTTCTGATGGGAAGAGACACTATATCTGAAGTCAAACCTCTAGGTGATCAAACTTCTGGGTCCAATAACTAATTTACAGGAAAAGTAGATGAGAGAGGAGAATGATATGTGAAACCAGGGATATAATCACCAAAATACAGACTCTGGGAAAAACAACTTCATTTCTGTGATAAATACCTTCAAAATAAGAGTGACAGAGGGAAAATAGACTTTATTTCAATGCTGACCCAAATAATTTTTTTCTGAAATGATTATAAATTACAACACTAGTTGATGATTAGTTAGAATTATTAATGTTTTAAATGGATGATAATGGTATCTTATTTTTTTAAAAAGGGGCCTTTGGCATTAAGGGATTTTTTACTAAGACATGTATGAATAAAATGATATAAGATGTGGAATTTGCTTCAGATTACATGGGGAGTTGGCTACGAGTTACAAATTGTTGAAACTGGGCCCAGTGCATGTGTGTGTGTGTGTGTGTGTGTGTGTGTGTGTGTGTGTGTGTGTATTTACAATATTCTGTCCACTTTTATATATGTTTGAACTTTTCAAAAATGAAGTTTCATATACTGCTTTGAAATGCTTAACATGAAATGCATTGCTATTCTTGTTAAGAGTTAACTTACCACCATCTCTATTGATGTTGGGGTAGAGATGGCACGGATGAAAATAAAAATTAGTAATCTGGGATCTTAACTGAAGTAGTTTGAAAGCAGAAAATTGGCTATGTTTTACACTCGTCTCAACTAATCATTATTAGATGGAGGATCTAAAGAGTTAACTACAGAAAGTGGAGTTGACAGGAAGCTATATCAATGGTTTCAAATAATTTTTCTAGCTAATCTATATTTAGTTTAGTTCTTGAACAAGAAATTAATGATTGACACAAAACATTTGGGTTAAGCCAATAAATAAGAAAATTCAAAATAGTATCCCGGACATTTTATGCAAATAGACATTCCTGGAAATAGTGGTTTAGGGAAAAATGAATCCAAAGGTCTGCTATTCCTCACTAAGCAGGCCCTTCAGAGTACAGCGTCAGAATTACTTATATGTGCAAGTCTAGTTAGAGCTGAATGCTGGCTTTTTAATTTAATTTAATTTCCTCAATAAAGCTCAGAGTGTTCTTTGCTAATGTAATAAAGAGAAAATACAGGCTATGACAAGACATAATTTTGGCTAGTAAAGCAGAATGAAATAAATATTAAGCTCTTAGCCCAGTTAAGGCAATAATGTATTTGTACTGTGTCTAATGTAGTGATTTAGAACTCTGGACTGTGCTGGATTAACCTGTACCAAGACTTTTCCCCTCCTCACTTAAAAAGCTTCAAGTGATAGAAATATACTTATATGCATTGAAAATAGTCATCCATCATTTAAAAAGATTTTACACACACACACACACCAATCTTTATCAGCACTTTTTTGAAGGACAAAAGTGAGGATAGTTATATTTGCTGGTTTTAAATACTAAATTTGAAAATTTCTTTGAAGGAAGCACACTGGTGAGATCAGAGGGACACTCACTTGTAAGGGAGGAGGACATATAAAAAGTGTTGACCGGTACTGGCAGGGATGAAGAGCCATACATGCAGGTCAGGGCCTCTCAGAAACCAGTATGTGGTGATCTTTCTGGAAGCCCCTGGCTCTTCCCAGGCAGTCTTGCAGGCCCTGTTCTGCCAGCACTGTGGGTGCTCTGTACATGGGCACTGCATGCTGAATGAATAAAAGAACGTCCTACAAGATGAAACTGATTTTATGCTTTGGTGTGTTCCCAGTAGCCTAGGTGGAAAGCTTCTGTGGGAAGACAAGGTTGCATTTGTTGGTATATAACAAACTGAGTAATGAAGGTACCACAAGGCATATTTCTGAGCCATTTGCTCAACTTTGTGACATTTTCCCCACTCTGAAAACTTCAAATATGCTTAAGTCTCTGCAACTCAGTCTCTTATCAGATTCCAGAAGTCCTTCTCAGGATATCCAACCTCAACTCCATTTTTGAAAATGGCTAGGATTTGCTGCCCCTTCTTCACTCCTTTGGTTCAGGTGTTGACAACACTATTCTGTTTCTTACCATGACCCTTGTGACTGGCTTTGAGGGCACCCATCACCAGATCCACAGCAACAACCTCAAAGCCTTTCCACATACATCTTCAAAGCCTCAGTTACTCCCATCAGCTCCCCCCCCCCCCCCCCCCCGGGGCCCCTGTCCTTTGGCCTACAGCTCTCCTCTGGCTTTCCCAGGATCCCCTGCAGGGAGGAGGAAGGGGTCTGTGGGGACATTTCCTTCCCTTAGCTCCCTCCCCTCAGATACAGTGTGGACCTCCCATTTGGGACCTCCCATGACCTTCCCTCTACACTTAGGGCCATCAACAAAATCAAACACTGGTAGGTTCTTCTCATACAAAAGCAGGAAACGCTTGTATACCAGGTACAGCATCATTCTCTTCATAGACCCAAAGACTTCAGGTTCATTAGCCTTAGTTATCACATATTTCAATTTCTGGGTGACAAGTGACAAAACAAAAGTCTCTAGACACGTGACAACAACCACAGCCACAGCCACCACCACGACAACAAACTCAGGAAATACTTCAATCCCTTAATCTTGAGGTAATATTTCTTTCAGGAAGAAAAGGAAAAAGGAGTTTACTTCTCAGGGATCAGGAAGGTATTTTCATATTTTTTTTTCAGTCTCCTGTTTCCATTCTTTCTGGAGAATTTTTTACAATGCTCCTGTTGATTTGAAGGGAGTGTTAAAAAAAAAAAAAAAAGCCAATAAGCAAAAACCAGCTACTGGCTTGAAAATCTTCAGTTTCTGTAGTTAATGAGAATTTCTCACAGCTGTTCACACAGGAGTCAATCTAGTTCCTGATCTCCTTCTCCAGCAGATTTAAAAAACAATCAACCCCACTGTATTCCATCACATTTTGCACAGAAAATAGTCATGCTTTTATGTTAATAGGATATTTCATGGGCACACATGTTGGTAAGAGTTGGCCAGTGTCAATGGGTTTGATTACATTACATTTAATGGGCTTTTCATTACATTTAAAAATTAAATCTTTAAGATTATTTATTTTACTTTGTATTCTTCATTCATGGCATGGTTTTCCTTCTTTGTCCCTCCTTGAAATAGGTTGTAAATTTCATGAACTCATTGTTCTGCACCAACCAAGGTGTCTACTTTGACAGAGCCTTTTCCTTACTCCTACAGTGTTTTCTGGTCAGAGCTGGAAAGACCAGTCACGGGGTACTTTAAGCCTTTGATGTCTGTATCTGTTATGTTATGACTTAGAGCTTTCATTTCAGTGGACTGTCCCCCATTGCACCTATGAGCTCCTCAAGGAGAATGAGATGATGGAGGAACAGGGCTTTGCAGGTAGACACACATAGGTGAGTCCTAGATTCAGCACTGTGAGCCCTGAAGACCAGGGGAAACTCAACCTCTCCTGAGTTGTCTCTATCTGTCAAAAGGGAACCAAGGCACTCATTTCACAGAGTTGTTATAAGTATTAATGAGAGAATCTACCTATAAAGTTGAGTCCTTCCTGGCTCAAAGCAAGTCCTCAAGAAACATTAACTGAGCCCAGGAAAGATGTGCTTAATGCCCATGAAATTATGCACTGTATACACTGTACTGTATAGATCTATTTGATAATTACATATTACATATGGTGTGTTTCAATTATTAAGCTATTTGGTATATATGTGTTATATGTGAGATGGAACCCTGTGTCTACCAAAAAACTAGAATGGGTAGTTTTGCAAAATACTGAGAATTACTTGTGTGGTTCACATGGAGATATCTCTTAGTAGAAAGCCAGGCGTAAAAGAATGTTTTGATTTTTGCAGCTGCTCTGCCACATCTCACACTGATCATATTCTCTTTTGTTACTGCCAGCAGGAGATTCTTTCCTGCCTTTCCCATTCCTGTCTCAGAGCTAACCTACAGCAAAGGGCAAAAACCTGGACAAAGATCAGCTCCATTCCAAGAGTAGTGAACAGTGTGGTATGTGGCTAGTCTTAAATAGGGACACCAATCATGACCTAAATGAGAAGACTGGGGAGACAGCACAGTTGTAATTTACTAAGTTACTGACCATTAACAAACATTGGCAAAATGAGCCATACAAGTTTACTTCAAATAAATATACACAAATTCATAACATTGATACAATTGACTTTGGTTCTCTTTCATAACAAATTATGTATAGGTTACTATCAAAATCTGCTTTTATTGAATTTATTGGTTAGGTAAGGTCCACCATTTCAAAAAGTGTTTGTATTGTTAGCTCCTAGGCTTCAACACCAAGAGAACTGTCGAATAAGAATTGTCACTCAGGCTAAAGGATGGGAAAATGAATCCACACAGTTCTCGTTCTCAAAGAGAGCAGATTTTAGTAGCACACATTAAATATTAAATCAAGCAATTATAATATAAAAATACCAATGGCTACATAATAGATTTACATGAAATAATATGAGAATTTAGTCTCATAGAAATGCTTATTTTTTCTAATATTTTATCTAATTTTGGGAGGGAGTACTGGTGATTGAGCCCAGGGGCACTTTACCACTGAGTTATCTCCTTAGCCCTTTTTATTCTTGGAGACAGGGTCTCACTAAGTTGCTGAGGCTGGCCTTGAACTTGTGATCCTCCTGCCTCAGCCTCCTAAATTGCTGGGATTACAGGAACATGCCATTGTGCCCAGCTAAAAATGCTTATTATTTGAAATATACACCCTAAGCCCCTTCTTTGGAATTCCTATCAAATTGCATTAAATCCCATGGACATATTATCAGTCTCTAGCTTTAACTGTAAGTTTTTCAGTTTTGCTTTTCTAACTCTTTCCAATACACCCCAAATTGCCTTTTCATTGCTTTTATCCTTTGCTTTTCTGGAGTATATACTCAGGCAACTTTTAAACAAGAGACTTCAACACACACTGATCAGAATGACTGAAATAAAAAATAGTGACAATAGTGACAATAGCAAATGCTGGCAAGGATGAGGACAAGACGGATCACTCATACAGCTCTGGCCAGAATGTAAAATGACGCAGCCACTCTGGCAAAAAAACAGTGTGCACCAAAGTTCATACAGCTTTATATGGAATCTCAAAAACTAGAGGAAAACCCACATTTTCTTTAGAAGATAAATATTAAACTGTGGCATATTCATATCATGAAATATCATTCAGCAATAAAAAGGAACAAACTATTGATACAGGTAATAGTGTGGATGCATCTCAAGGGCATCAGGCCAAGTGTAAAAAGCCAATCTCAATAGTCCCACATGTTATGATTCCATTTACATAGTATTCTCAAAATGCCAAATTACAGAAGTGTAAAACAGATTTGTGCTTGCACAAGGTTAGGCAGGGTTTATGGGAGAGGGAGGTAGCCATGGCCGTAAAAGGGTAGCCTGGGAGATCTTGAGGAGGAGCTTCTCTGCACTTGCCTGTGGTGGTGGTGGTTATATTAATCTATGTGTATATGTTAACTGCACAGAATCCTCCCTCTAATACCCACATGTGCATGTAAAATTGATAAAACTTGGGAAATCTGAAAAACATCACTAGATTGTATCCAAATCAATTTCTGATTGTAATACGATGCCAAGGTCACATAAGATGTTTCCATTGGTGGAAGCAGGGGAAGGGTATATGACATCTTTCAAATGAACCTACAATTATATAAAAAAGAAGTAAAAAGAAAATAAAGAGAGATATAACTTTAAAAAAAGTTCTTCCAAATATGACAACGTTGTCATTTCTATCCTCACTGGGAGACCTGGCTTGGCTAGTTACATCCAACTCATTCTCTCTTAGACTAGGGAGAAGATGGCATTATCCTCTGTTTCCTGGGAACTCTTACTATCCCTTCTAGCTCAATCTTTGATTCTATGAGTGTGTTTTATTTAGTTATTTGTTCACCAACTTATTTTATTTATTTTTTAAAATAGTTATGTACTTGTTTTAGTTGACACAATGCTGTTTTTTTTACATGGTGCTGAGGATCAAACCTGGGCTGCGCACGTGCTAGGTGAGTGCTCTACTGCTGAGTCACAACCCCAGCCCTTTGTTCACCAATTTAAAATCTGTTTCATCTAATATTATTATGGCATCAAAATAAATAATATTATAGATAACAAAACTCAAAATATAATGCAAAATAGTGGAGCAAATCACATACATTATAGAATTAGAGTGTTTGTAAAATCTACTTTGAAAGATAGTGAATTCATCTGTACTTTCTATTGTAAAGAATCTCAGAGGTATAGAGCCAATGATATTCCTGTACCCTTTTCATTTTATGGTTGAAGTCTAAGAATAAAATCTAATTCCTTATTGATAAAAGGAAAGAGGTTAAGTTTAAACATCACCACTACTAAGAGATATGCATCTCTATTTTTTATTATTTATGAAGTACTTTTTCCTTCCCAAGGATAACTGGGAAGGCAATCAATATAAATACCAAAAGAAAAAATAAACTGTCTAAATTAAGTGAAAAAATTAAACAAAAGTAGAGCTGAAGAGTAAGCACAAGCCATAATGACAAATTAAGGATCATATAAAATAACCATACTGTAACTCATGCAAACATGCCCATAGCTGACAAAAATCTGTTCTATATATTGAGGGTTTGCCGTACATTGGAATGCTGCAAAAAGTTCCAGTATTCATTTCATTGCTTTCATTCAATTCTGGGGACCTATTAATATTTATAGTAACAGTGATTTGTGTTAAAAAATAAAATTGATTCCACACTATTTAAAAATTAATAACTTTGCTGCTCAACAAAAATGATAATAAATGTAAAATAAGTCATTTAGGTCATTAATTTTCAAGACTTTGTCTGATATGACTCCCACTTGAAGGATTAGGAAAAATTTGGATTATAAACACAAGTTCTCACTAATATACTTTGTCTTCATGTCATTCCCCCAGAATTATCAAAAAATATTGCAGGGTGTAATGATTTGTCAAATTAATTAAGTGATATGGGAGTTTAGATTTTTCACAGATGAGTCAAATCAGAGAAGAAATAACCATAGTAAATTAAAAATGAATACCAAAATAGTTCATAATTGTTCTTCCAAAACTAATAAATAAAATTTCAATTCAAAAGAGTTTCATCATAATCTTACAAAGTATACTGAGTGTATACAGTAAGCTAAGAACTGCAGAGGCAGAAAGGGACAAGGAATGGGCTTTGGGACATTTATAGTCTTGCTGGACAGAGAGTACATATATCTAAAGGAGACAGGAGCCAATATTAAATGAAAGTCTAATGACCATTTACAACATTGCTTCCATGGGGAAATCACTGAAATATAAATATACTTTCTCCCAAACAAATGACTCAATATGAGGACAGCCAGTATAGTTTTTCAGATGATCCCAAGTGAATCAAAATGGAGATCAGCTGCTTTATTAAACCCTCAATGCCATATTTGGCAGGCATTACAGTGAAACAAAATACTTCCAAATAGGCAAAAGTTGAAAAACAGCAAGATACACAAAAGTCACCAAAGACAGACTTCTTGGAGGTGTACTCAATCTTGTCTCTCTTTATCCTCAGCTCACAATTCCTTTGTACAAATACATTTTCCAAAAATCATTTACAAAGTGCTTACTAAGCACCAAGATGTAAACACGAAGACAAATTGAGGCATGATCTTTAGGCTTAGGGATCTGCCTATGAAAGAATTACAGTGTACTAAATCTCATGAAAGAGGTAAGACTAGAATGCATAGCATGGGGAACCATATCATGGTGGTAGTGAAGGAAGAGATACCTGAGTAGTTCTGAGATGAGTAGGTGAGAGCAGTATAACAGGGGAAAATGGTTGAGCAGAGTAAAACATGCAAAAAGGCCCAAACTTTTGGAATATGGCCAATAGATTAGAATAGCTGGAGAATAGTGATGCTCCAGGGGAGAGAAGGCTGAAGAAGGAAGCTGAAGAAAGCATCAGAGACTGTGGCAAGGACCAGATCAGGAAGGATCTTATTGTTCCAAGCTAAGAAGCCTAGGATTTAGCCCAAAGACAGTGGAGAACCTTGGCTAGAGAATTGCAAGGGGCTGGCTGTCTTCTGATCAGAGGGTCACTCTGGCATCAGTGGTGGGGTTGAGTTGGAAAGCAATGACACCGAGAACCAGTGAAGAGTCCACTCAAAACTCCAGGTGATGAACAACCAGGATCTCAATAAAGGCAGTGGCTGTGCACACAGTGAGGAGGGGCAGGTCCACAAGTCATTTAGGAGACAGATGGATGGGAGATGGTGATTTACTGCATTGGAAAAAGAGGGAGAGGAAGGAGGAAAGGGTAGTTTCAGGGCACTCATTAGGGCAACTGGCTGCACAATGCTCATGTTCTCCAGGTCAGGAAGACAGGAAGAGGCACAGCCTTGGGGGAAGATGACAGAACACCTGGAAAGAGCAGTTTTCAAATAGGATGTGCTTCTCAGCTTGTCTGGAACCACAGGGAATGGTTTGGATAAGTCCTACTTCATGTTTCTGATGGCAAGTGACCTTGATGTCCTTGTACCTGCCATTGCAACCACTCTTACCCCTGAGCCAAGTTCACTTGTGACTGTGGATGGCCGTCATAGAAGCAGACAGATGGAAATGTTTGAAGACCAGGTGGAGGGGACAATTATTTATATCCATTTCCCCCAGGCACAATGAATAGGAAGCAGCAAAGTCGGGCTGGGGGAGAACCCAAGATCAGGAAAGTTCCTTTGAAAATAGCCCATTGTTTGATGACTGTTGGGGAACTGGGCTCTGCAGAATTGAAGCACACAAAAACCATCAGTTTTCTGGAGTAGTTCTGCATGGTTAATGTGGTATGTGTTAGAGTTGGCCAGGGATGAAGCACCACAAAGAGCTGGCTTATACCCAGTGCCCACCAGTGGGTTGGAGAAGCCAGGTGAAGGCACCAAGGGGCTGTGGGGAGAGGATGGCACTCATTGAGGGGTCTCACTGTGGGATGAGGCTGAGCAGTCCTTTTTGATCTAGAGTCTAGAAACAGCAGCTCTGACAGGAATCAGGAGGCAGTCCAAGGAGAACAGGGAACATGAGCTGGCTCAGTGAGTCATGCAGGGATCTTCTGGACAGCTCTCAGGCTAAGGGACAGGGAATCATGAGGTCTGAGACGTCAAGCCAGAATAAGAAAGAGGAGATGGAGGGTGGGCAGGAAGCAAGGGGAGGTCAGCAAGAGGTTAGGAAGCTTAACGTATCTGTCTGGGGAACAACAGAAAAGCTTGAGTCCAAAGGTCTGGGATTCTCGGATTTGCCTCTTTTAAGCCCTTAAGAGGATGCTGGCACCATCAAAAAGGGTCTTCTGACATTATTTGGCCAATTTCCTCTCCCCAACTATTAACTGCTTCAACACCAAAGAAATATAGTTCCTGGAACATGTCAGGCTATTTCATGCCCAACTAACATTGTTCTCTCTTACAAATAGGCTTCTACTGTTTTGCTTACCTGGAGAATTTCTCATGCTTCAAAACCCAGCTCTAAAATCACCTACTCTGGTCCTTAGAATATAATAGTGTCATTTCATGCAATGTGCTATAGGCAATTGATAAGACATGGAGGTCATTTGCTTCATGTGGGCACGTAGTCTGCCTGCAATACATGTCTGATAAGTGAATGAAAGGCTACATCCTGATATGCGTCTAGCTCACCTTTCTCTGTCTGGCACACTGACACAGTAATGCATTCCCTTCGCTGGTTTGTTTCTGGAGCCTTAAAAGCACTGTCTTAGAGAATTTTTTGTACCAGGGATTGAACTCAAGGGCACTTAAACACCGAGCCACATCCCCAGCCCTTTTATGTATTTCATTTCTTTTATTTTATGTATTTATTTAACTCATGGTCGCACTGAATTGATTAGGGATTTGCTGAGGATACTAAGTTGCTGAGGATGGCTCTGAACTCATGATCCTCCTGCCTCAGTTTCCTGAGCCACTGGGATTACAAGCGTATGCCACCACATCCAGCTTTTAGAGGAATTTTAACAGCACAGATTCCCAATGTTTGGTGCCAGCAGCAGCCCCAGGGTGACCTCTCAGCCTCACTGATCCCTCAGCCCGCTACAGCTCAGTGCTGCAAAGTGAGGGAGATACGAGAAGGAGAGATGCTAATGGCAATGCCCAAACCATACACCCTCTTCTAGCCATCCAGGGAGTTGGCCCTTCAGAGGATTACTTGAAAAAAGAGAGATGACTGCTGTTCCAGGATGTGGAATCTCAGACTAGGGGGACAGACCTGAGGAGGGATGATGAACTCCAAATGCTTTACAAACCACTGTATCGATGCGCATTTTTTTGGGGGGGGGCAAGATAGTTCACAGCATTTATCAGGTGTGAAAAGTGATCCAAGACTATTAAATAGTAAGAACCACCATTGCAGAGTCATGTGTTGCTCAGTGCAGCTCTGCTCCCAGAACCAGCCACTCACTCTTGATCACAGAGGGTTTGGTTATGGACAAGCAGGATGAGGGACAGGAGTCAGGTTCACGACAGCTCAGCATTTACATGTTCCCATACTACAGGGAGAAAAGCTATTCTGGAGGTAAATGTTATATGCAATTAAAAGAAGTTCCATGAGTTATGTGTTATACAAGATCAAATGCAATCAGTGAGAAAGAGTTAGCCTCAGGATACCTCTACACTGATCTTTATGTTCTTTGGAACAATAAATGTGCCAAAAAAATTAAATAAATAAAACAAGCAAATCTCTAGGGTCTCATTACTGATTGAAAAGTCCTGTTTAACCTTGTTCTTTCAGTATTGGGCTCAGGAAACACTATAAACAGACAAATCCTGAACAACAGCTCTTACATTTGACCTCTTTATTTTCCTCCCTGGCATGGAATCATGTGATACTAGAAGAAAGCAGAAAAAGGCTTTTAGTATGAAAGAGGCAAGATGCACACACATGCATGCGCGTGCGCACACACACACACACACACAGAGCAAATCTAAAAGTGGACGGGCTTGGACTGAGCTCTGGGGAATTGAGGGTCACTTTTCACCCACATCCTGTAAGGGTATAAAAACACAGGAAAAAAAGTTTCTGTTAAAATGTATGTGTGTTGTTTTGTTTTTAAAGAAAAACATGAATCGCCCAGATATCTAAAGGGCTCTGCTGGATATTGTTTTTGTTTGCTTGGTTCCCACTGTTCCTCTCTGACTTTTTAAAACAGAATAATAATAAAAAAGATTTACATAGTGAATCTTTAAATTCCAGCTAAGAGCACATGCTTTGTACCCAAACAGATGTAGACTCTGTTGCTGACTTGCTAAGGAACACAAGACAAGTTTCTCAACCTCTTTTAAGAATCTTCAGCAATGAAAATGGGAGCATGACTTTATGGGGTGGCTGGGAGAACTGAATGAAACGTGCAGTAGGAAGTCTTAGGCTGCTGGCACACTATGGCGTTCAATAAATAGTATCTAGATAATAGGAGCTGTGGAGTAACAACTTCAATGAAGAAACAATTCCAGGCACATATTTTTTTGTGTGTGTATTTATCATACATGCTATAACAGGTAGAAAGGAAAAACCCCCAAACAGTAGGACCGGGGTCCTTAGGGAGCATTCTCTACTTTATATTAGATGGGGTTAGAGAGTTTCCTTACTTTGGCGTGAGCTTGGTCTGGCAGAGAGGTGTCCTCCTTCCCCTGCAATGTCCTGGGCCACCTGCCCAGACTCACAGGAGGCCCAGAAAGCCACAACCCGGAAAACACACCAATGCACCCCATATTTCCTAGTGGCCAGGCCTTGTTGGTTCTATCACTTCTCCAGAAAGCCTTGGCCAGCTCTGAGCCCCACTCTGCCCCATCATGGTTGCTACACCCTCCCACTATGTGCCACTTATCCAAGTGGGCTGCATGGTCCTCCCACCTTAATCTGGGCCAGGAAATGGTATTTCTGAGGGTTTATTAATAAGTTGCAACCATCCTTCAGAAGCTACTAGGATTGCATTTTTACCCCCCCTGCCCCAAAAGAACTTTTACCTAATTTTGCCATGTCAGAAAAAGCCTTCCCAAGATTTTGGTTCCCCCCCCCCCCCCCCCCCCCCCCCCCCCCGCCCAAGAGCGTTAAAGGCTGGGGAATTCCCCCTTACTTTTGACAATCACTCAGGGTAAGTTTGCAGAAATTGGTCTTTGCCCTGACTGACAAGTGTCAGTCCCGATCACCTCTTATTCAGACCATACAAACAATTCCAGCAAACATGCTGCACACATAATGGTTCTACATTCACGCTGGATCTCCAAGGAGCCATCTACTAATCCCACTAAGTACATTTTCTTTAAGCTTGCCTCTTCATCCAAGATTTGTACACAGCTTTTCTTGCTAGTCACTGCATTAGACCTAAATTTCATTTCCTTCTGGTTAAACTACCTTCCCCACAGGGGAGGAAGAAAATAAAATAAAACAAAGCTTTCTTCTTTCATTTTTGATCAAAGAAAGCTGACTTAGCTTACTATGAAAATCAACAGGGATGTGAGTTAAAAGACGCGACATGATTCTTATCATCTGCTATTTCCTTCAATGTCATAGAAGCAGGGATCAGCACCAGGATTGGGCAAGTTGGGATTCCACATGTCCATTGTGGACATTCCCTATTTCTATGCTTTCGGTAAGTGGCAGTCCAAAGTGACATGACACAGGCGACTTTTCCAAGGAAATCACAACAAGGAGCTTCCTTACCCGGCAGTCTCTCTGGAGTGTTTTCATGAGCGCGTTGTACGTTTCTGTATCAAAATACAACCCTTCGTGCATGTCTTGCAGGAAATCTAAATCCTTAAACGTGGGGTTGGATTTCTCTCTCTCTTTCCGGGATGCTCTTCGCTTGTAGGTGGAGCCTTTCAAGTCGTAGGTGAAGTGCATCCTCATGGAGCGGGGCAAGACGTTGTTCATCACCACAATCCTGATGTTGATTCCCCCCGACTGCATGCAATAGAGTCCATAGAATTTTGGCAAAAGAGTCCTTGGGTTTTGGTTTAAATTCTAGAAACAGAAAAGTGAAAAGAATATTTGTAAGTTCCTATTTGTACAAATAATGCTCCATTAAAGAAAGGTGTGTTTTCATGCTAATATAACGGAAAATGGAATATGATTATCTTTGCCAATATTCTTTGCTAAAATGTCATTGTTTCTCATTTATTTCTTTTTTTAAAAAATATTTATTTATTTGCTTTAGTTGTACACAATGCAATACATTTATGTTTACGTGGTGCTGAGGATCGAACCTGGGCTGCACATGTGCTAGGCAAGCGCTCTACCTCTGAGCCACAACCCCAGCCCCTCTCATTTATTTCTTAAGTCTGCTTATTGGAATAGCAGCTTTGCCATTCTAAACTCAGAACAGTAAAAGTAGCTGGATTAAAAATGGACATAATGTCCCAAATTAGTTCCAACTAAATACAGGCAAAGAATTTATGGGTACAAGGAGTAACTATTATAAGGTGGCTAAAGAGAAAATTAATCACTGGGGTGTAAGAGACGAACATTTTAAATTTTAACAGTTCCTCCAAAACTGTCTTGCCAAATGGTGAGACCAATTTACAACCATACTGTGTAAGATTACACATTTTCCACCACATTTACCAGTACTGAATGTTATGGGACCCTAACATCTTTATAAGCATGATTGGTAAAAATTGGAAACTTATTTTAAAACATTAAATGCCACCAATTATTATAGAAATTTAATGTTTTTGATGTATTTTTAGCCACCATGAAGATAATTTTATATTAATAGCCTTTTGCTCACTATCTGGATTTTTTTTTTTTTTTTTTTTTTTTTTTTGGTCACTGTTGAAGTTCTTGATACATTTTGAATTTCTACCATTTTCTTCTTCTATGTGGTGTAAATATTTTTCTCCTATTGTCTTTTTATTATTATAAAGAATAGATACCTATTTTTAGGGTTTCTTTTTTATTAGTTCATTTTAGTCATATATAATATTAGGGTTTATTTTTACATAGTTATACAAGCCTGGGATATAATTTGCCCTAAATAAGTCCCCAACTCTTTTCCTTTCCCTCCCTACTTCCATCCCTCTCTTCCCCTTTCCTTTACTTAACTGATATTTCTTCTATTTATTTATAGTTTTTTGAATTAGTGACTTATAGATATACATAAAGGTGGGATTCATTGTGGTATAATTATATATGTACATAGGAAAGTCTGGTCAGATTCATTCCATTGTTCTTCCCTTTACCTGTCCCTCCTGCCTCCCCCTTTGTTCCCCTTCTTCTACTCCACTGATCTCTCTTCTATTTTCATGGAATCTCTCCCCACCTTTCCTTTTCTTTTTTCCCCCTTATTTTGGTCTGGCTTCCACATATTAGAGAAAAAAACATTCGACCTTGACTTTCTTGGTCTGGATTATTCCACTTAGCATTATGTTCTCTAGTTCCATCCAATTATGGCAAATGCCATAATTTCATTTTTTTTATGGCTGAGTAATACTTAATTGTGTGCATGTTCCACATTTTCTTTATTCATTCTGTTGTTGACAGACACCTAGGTTGGTTCCACAGCTTGGCTATTGTGCATTGTGCTGCTATAAACATTGATGTAGCTGCATCCTTTATGGTATACTGATTTTAGGTCTTTTGGATATATACTGAAGAGTGAGATAGTTTGGTCATGTAGTGGTTCCATTCATAGCTTTCTGAGGAATCTCCATACTGCTTTTCAGAGTGGTTGCATTAACTTCCAGTCCCACCAACATTTATAAATTACTTGTGTTCTTGATTATTGCCATTCTGACTAGAATGAGATGAAATCTCAGTATAGTTTTGATTTGCCATTTCCCTGATTGCTAGAGATGTTGAACATTTTTTCATAGGCTTTTGGCATTTGTATTAATTCTTTTGAGAAATGTTTTTTTTTTTTTTGCCCATTAGTTGTGTTATTTCTGTGGCTTTAAGTTTTTTGAGTTCTTTATATATTCTGGATATTAATCCCCTAATTTAGGAGCTGCTAGCAAAGATCTGTAAACTACTAGTACTTTGTAAACTCTCTTTTCATGTTCTTTATTGTTTCCTTTATTTTGCAGGAGATTTTAAATTTGATGCCATTCTACTTATTGATTTTTAGTTTTTTTTTTTTTTTTTTTTTTTTTTTTTTTATACTTTAGGAGTCTTATTAAGGAAGTCAATGCCTGTGCCAATCTATTGGAGTGTTGAGCCTATATTTTCTTCTAGCAGTTGTAGAGTTTCTGATCTAATTCCTAGGTCTTTAATCCATGTTGAGTTGACTTTTGTGAGGGATGAGAGGTAAGGGTCAAGTTTCATTCTTCTACATATAGATATCCAGTTTTTCCGGCACCATTTGTTAAAAAGGCTATCTTTTCTCCAACAAATGTTTTTGGCATCTTTGTGGACTATCAGATGGCTATTTTTGATGTACTTTAAAAGTAGGTAAGGAATTAAAATAGCTTCTTAAAGGGCATACAAATAAAAAGTTGCCCTGCTGTCTCTGATTATGCTCCTTCCAATTTCCAACATTTGAGAAAATTACTATTCTAGCTTTCTTTATATTATTCCAGAACTATGCTATGTGCTCACATTAATTCTGTGTCTGTTATTTTTGTTATATTGATGTTTAGTGTTCTTTGATGTAGTCACATTTATGTATTGATTTTCTGAGCTTTTTTTTTATTAACAGACCATTTTTATATCTTAAGGCTATAAATTTCTATTTTCTTCCCAATTTTTAGTAGCTTTGGTCTTTGCTCTACATGGGATGGATTTTGTATGTGTTCAAAGATCTGAGAGAGGAAATGTAATTCTTTTCTCAAAGTGGACAGCCATTTATTGAACAGTGTGACCCTTTCCAATTGAGTGTGAATTTCTCTTGTGTAAATACAGTAAGTCAAATACACATGGGTCTATTTCTGGACACTCCATGGAATCTATTGACCCATTTGCCTTGAACTGCGGTTATACCACATCTTTAACATTACTCACAGCCTTATAGATTTTTGATGTATGTTATGGCAGGCCCATCATTTTTCTTTTTCTTTTTTTTTAAAAATGTTTTGTTCATTCTTAGAACCTTTCCATCCAACCATTCATTTATAAACATTTTTTTTTTTCTTAAAATGATACCTTGCTTTCTTTTTCAAATCAATCAACTTTGTCAAGTTCTGGGGAATTTCTGATTGGAGTTAGATTAGAATTACAAGTTGATTTGGAGGTAACAGAAATCTTTACAATAATGAATTCAGGATTGGCTGTATATCTCTTAATTATGGCAGATCTTTCATATATCCTGAAAATATTTTTGTAGCTTTCTTCATATTGGTTTTGTGTATTTGTGTTTATAAACTCAAGTATTTTAGAGTTCTTCTCATTATAACAAAAATTATTTCAGAATAGATCATAGTTCATATGTTATGCCTATTAAAACTTGTTTTCCCAATCACAATTATAGTATGTTTTAATTTATTTACATCTTTATTTTAAAAAATAATGTTCATTATAAATTATTGTCATCCTGAATAGGATCTCCTTTCTTCCTTTATATTATCCAGCTCTATATCATCTATATAATAGAATACAATGGGTTTTTGTAGATTTATCTTATATCCTGCAAATCTGCATGATTCCTATTGTGTCTAGAAATTTCTGGTTTATTTTGTTGAAGTTCTGCTTATTTTCAATTTTGTCATTTACAAAGAACAGAGCTTATGCTTTTCTTTTATTTCAATGACTTTTCAAGAAGTCATTGCCAGAATTTCTAGCAAATGTATAAGGATGGATGACTGTTGGAGAACATACTTGTCTTCTATTAGTTCTAGAAAGGAACCTGCTTTTCTCCAAGAGATTGTAAGATGAACTCTTAGAGACTGATAATGTACAATATGTGTGTTCATGGATTTATTTATTATGTTAAAAAACTTCCATGCCAATTTTAAGATTTTTATGTAACATGTTGACTTTTGAGGCTCTTAAGTTTTCTGTAACATTTATTTGGTGAACCACATGATGTTCATATTTTTTCTTGTTAATAGATGAATTATATTGCTTGTTGTATACTGGCTTACAGGTTGGGGATGAAACCACTTGTCCAGTTAAATTTTTAAAAATTTTTTTTATTATTCTAATTTGTTATACATGTTTGCAGAGTACATTTCATTTCATATTATATATAACGAGCACAATTTTTCAAGTTGTGTCCAGCTAAATTTTAAGGTTTTATTTAATTTTAATTAAATTTCAATGGCCACATATGGCTAATGGTGACTATATTAGATACTATAGTCCCAAAGTAAGGGAATAGTATATCTAAGCTTAGAATTACTATAGAAGTTTAAGATTTGCTCATTTAGTAGGTTGTCAAAGAGTGTGGTCAGTTTGATTATTATTATTATTTTTTAAAAACATTTATTTATTTGCTTTAGTTGTACACAATGCGTTTATTTTTACGTGGTGCTGAGGATTGAAACCAGGCTGCACATGTGCTAGGCGAGCACTCCACCACTGAGCCACAAACCCAGCCCCCAGTTTGATTATTTTAAAATGTACATATGAATAAAACACATCTAAAGGCATATGCATCAAATATTAGTAATGTGCATCTGTATCAAAGGAATTCTATTTGCTTACATTATTTTTCTTTTCTGTATTTTTCTATTTTCTCTTAAAAAATGAAAGAAAAGAAATTACTTATTCAGGACCAAAACCCTTTAAAATCTGCATCCTGTCCACTAACTTTTATTTAGATTTTTGATTTCTGTAATTCCAAAAGAGATTAATTCACTGTATTTCATGCCATCTCTAGCAGATTTTGGAATTACAATAATATTTTTGCAAGCAAATGAGCTGTGTAGCATTCTCATCCATTTTGTTTGGAAACAAAGAAGACAGTTATTGCCTCTCAGAGCAAGTGAATGGCAGAACTAGGCTTCTGATGTCAAATGTCTTTATCTAGTCATTGCAATCACAGAAATTTAATGACTTGTATTAAAGTACAAAGAAACCAGAGATCTGAAAATGATGGAAATACTTAGAAAAAGTGTTTATTCTTCTAAAAATAAGGCCAAATGTCTAATGAATCCATCTGGACAAAGTCGTTGTTCATTTGTTACTAAAATGTTACAGCAAAGTAATTTTCATGTTCCACGTTTAACTATGTGATCCTAAATTCTGAAGTGTAGTAGCTAAGAATAATTAATACAGAGCAGTTGCTGGAGCATAGTATAGGGGTTAAAATGCCGTCTCTGTTTGTATAGTCCCAGCTCTGTAGTTCTCTAGCTGAAAGCCCCTTGCTGTATTACTAATTTATCTTTGCCTCAATGACCTCATCTATAGAAAGGTAACAGCTATGATGCCCAAGTTGCTATGAAGATTAAATGAATTAATCATTTAAAGCCTTGCTTAACACACACTATGTAATCCATGAATGTTAGCCATTCTCATTATTACTATGTGATGGGTTCAGAGCTTTCAAGTGCATCGCTTGCTGTATCCTTCCTTTATCACCATGATAGGTACCATTCCTCAGTGTTTAAGGACTGAGAGAACCGAGGCTCATGGTCAAACAGTTAGTGGATGGCTGAGCTGGGACTGGAGCCCAGGACTGTGAGCTTCAACAACTATGCTCTACTATGCGGTTCTAGTTCACTTTAAAAAAATCAATTCAGTGAATGACTTAGCATAATCTAAATGCAAAATAAAGTTCACCAAAGAGAAAGAAGCATGCCAAAGAGTTACCGAAACAACAACAACAACAACAACAAACTGTTGAGGAAATAATGAAACCTAAAAGAGAAGCATTAATTACATACAGTTGCTTACCATGTAATAGCCTGGCAGTAGCTTCTGAAGGAACTCGGCTTCTTTATGCTGAACTGTTTTGATGATAAATTCATCATCACTGGTCACAAAAAACAGGGATCCACTGGCTCCAGGGTTAGACAGCTCTATTAGAGGTTCACTGCAGATGGAATACTAAAGAGTAAAAAAATAATAATAATAACATTTAATTAATTGATGTGTGTGTGTGTGTGTGTGTGTGTGTGTGTGTGTGTGTGTGTGTAGTGCTGTGGATTCAACCCAGGGCATCATGCAGGCCAGGCTGGTGCTCAGTACCAGCGAACTACATCCCCAGCCCTAAGTAAACATTTAAAAATATACTTAAGTACACGATGCTTTCAAGGAGGACAATCACAGTATTATGACTCTTTACCTTTTTGAAACAGGAAATTTTCTTCATGAGCTTTAAAAGGAGGCTCCAGTTATACTAAGAAGGCTCTTGGGGGAGATTTTTTCCCATATTTTTAATTGGTGCATTATAGTTACACATAATGCTAGGATTTGTTGTTATATATATTCATACATATTCATTCATATGGGCTATTCATATTCAATATAATATATTTTGGCCAATATTGCTCCCAGTATTCCCCCTCCCCTGCTTCCTCCCTTCCCTTGGTCCCTCTCTCCTCTCCTCTCCTGATCTCCCTTCAATTTTCATGAGATCCCCCTCTGGGGGAGATTTCTAGATTTAAGGGATGTATTTATTTTAATATCTCTATGATGGAAAACAGACATGCTCTCCCTACTCCCATCATCACATGGTAGAATCATTAACCACTGCCATCTGTCCAATGAGATAATTAAAATAGCAATATAGACCAAGGTGCTTTGTTGTCAGAGAGTACCCATAAAATAACAGCTGAAGGTATACACACCATGTATTTATCACTTCAATATCAACACCTCTTCTCTTTTCCCTATTCTCTCAGGGTTTCAACAAGAGGACGGCTCCAACATCTGTGTCCCCAGCTCAAGTCTCTCCAGGGCTCTAGACCTGTTCATCTAACATTTTAATAGACATTCCTACTTGGTTAAGCCTCAAGCAGTTCACACTGTAACAAATCCATAATCAAATTCATCTCAGGGCTGTGGTTAGCTGATATGGTATATCTGTGGTAACAAGATGGATGCATGCCTTTATCCTGGCAGAGGAAGCTCTGGCCAGGATACAAGGCTGGTGGGTAGAGGAAGGGCTGGATTTGTCTCTACTCCTTCTCCTTAGCCAGGCACAAGTACTTGGGCAGAGCACACCCTGTACAACTTTACATGGTGACTATATCATTGTACCCCTATTTTTCTGCCTTCTCCCCTTTCTCCTATCTTAGAGAGTGGAAACACATTTTGTCTTGTTCCCCAAGCCCAAAATTTGGCTGTCATCCTTGACTCCTCATATTTCCTATCTTCCATATCCAAACTGTTGATTTTGTCTGCCTCTGTCATGCTATCCTTTCCACCAATGCCCTAAGTCCAATGGTCTTACTCTTTTGTGCCTGGGTTACTATGGCAAGCTCCTGGCCTCAGCAGTCTACTCTGGTCCCCTTCAATACATTCTCTACCAGGAAACTAGGGATTCTTCTAAAATGCAACTTAAATCACATCCTTTTGTGCCTTCCCATCTTCCCATGGTTGGTGACAGTGTTCAAACCAGGGATGATGCAGCCCCACCCTCCAGCCTTCTTTCATCAATTCCTCCCTTAAACTGTGTAGCAGGACGGAACAAATTCTCATTTTCTCAAATGTGCCTTACACTTCTGACTCCCAAGCTTTTGCATTTTTCTCTGTCAATTTCTATTCTACTTTCACTTGACTGGGCACTCATTCTTGCTTTCAATTAACATTTAAAAAAATCTATTGAGCATCTGTGATATCCCAGGCACTCATGAAACACACATCTGGGAGAAAATAAAAAGTAAACAAGTAAATTACACATCAGAGTATGGATCATGCTATGGAGAAAACTGAAGTGTGGAATTTATTGATTGATTCTCTCAGCAATGAATGAGGATGAAATTGCAGCACGTTAAAAACAGACTGGGGCTAGAGGCCCAGCTCAGTGGTAGGGCATGTACTTTGTGTGCACAAAGCCCAGGGTTCCATCCCCAGAACCAATCAATCAATCAATAATAGACTAATAGGGCCATCACTGAAGCCTGTCAAGGTGAAGTCTGAGCAGAAGCTGAGTTGGGGCTACAAGCCACGTGGATATTTGGGGGAGGGGGTGTTTCAGGCTATGGGAAGGTCATATGCCAAGATCCTGAGGACTGGTGGGTTTAGAGCACAGCAAGGGTGCCAGTGGCCAGAGGAGAGTGGGCATGGGCATGGAGGAAAGGTAAAAGGGGTGAAGCCAGAGTGGTCAGCTGGGCCAGACCATGGGGAGGGTTGAAGCTACTGTAAGAATTCTGGAGGGTCTGTAGCTGATGTGCCTTCTGTCTGATGTGCTGAGAACCTGGTGCAGGTGAAGAAGAGCAAGAGGCAGGGAGCTCAATTCAGATGCTGTTCCAACAGCATTAGCCTTCTCTGTCTGCTGGGCCAGCACTTGCTCTGGAAAACTCTTCCTGGTTCTGTGACCTTAGATGAACAGCTTCCTGGCACTGGATAGTCTCATCACAGAAGTTATGACGAAACCCCACAGTTGATCATTTTCTTTTCCTGAGTCCCCATTAGACTGTAAAACTCTGGGAGGGAGAAACTATGCTCTCAAACACCATCCAAGGACCTGTGCCTTACACAGGGGACGCACTCAATGCATTCTTGTCAGATAAATGACTGAACTCCACACCAACTGAGGCGCTGTGAATCTCACTCCAAAATGCTAAAACCCAGCAGAGAATATTCAAATGGTTACTGAGCTCAGTGTTGGATTAACTGATAATATACCTTATTGACAGAAGAAACAGTGGGGGAGGGGGGAGGCAAAGAAAAAGGAAATGAGGCTCACCCAGGTGTGAAATTGGGACCAACCTGGCAAAACACAGGGATTGAAATTTTGATTGATACTAACTATATATTTATGTCATTTATATACAATGTGATGTTTTGACAATGTATACATTCTAGAATGACCTATTAGGCTAATTAACATATTCATCACCTTGCATGCTTATTGTTGTTTTGTGGTGAGAATATTCAAAATCCACATTTTTTAGCAATTTAAAAATACACACTTACATCATTATTAACTACGGTCACCTTGCTGTGCAGTAGATTGCCAGAATTTATCCCTGTTGTCATACTGAAACTGTCTCCTTTGACCAACATTTACCCTTTCCCTGCCCACCTGCTCCTGGTAACCACCATGCTACTCTCTTGCTTCTGAGTATGACATTTTAAAAATTCCCCTTATAAGTGGATCATGGTCTTTCTGGATCTGGCTTATTTCACTTAGCATAATGTCCACGTAGTTGTGAATGACAGAATTTCATTCTTTTAAAAGGCCGAATAGTACTTGCTGGATACACATACCACATTTTCTTCTTCCATTCATCCATTGATGGACACTTGGCTGATTCCACATCTTAGCTATTGTGACTAGTACTGCAAAATGCGCACAGAAGTGCAGACACGGGGGTGCAGACATAAATTCAAAATACCGACTTCAATTCCTTTGGGTAGATATCAGTAGTGGGACTGCTGGATCATATGGTAGTTCTGTTTCTTATTTTTAAAGGAACTACCACATTGTTTTCCACAAGGGCTGTGTTCATTTGCATCACCATCATCAGGATACAAGGGTTCTCTTTCCTCCACATTCTTGCCAATATTTGTTATCTTTCATCTTTGTGGTGATAGCCATTCTAACAGGTGTGAAGTGATATCCTATTTTGGTTTTAATTTGTATTTTCCTAATGACTAGTGATGTTGAGTAAGTGTTGAGCATTTTTAATATATATGGCTATCTGTATATATTAGAAATGTTCTTTACCCATTTTTAATAGGGTAATAATTAGTTTTCTTATTATGAACTACTTTGAGTTCCTTGTATATTTTGGATATGAGCCCCTTATCTGATATGTGATTTGCAAATATTTTCTCTCAATGTGCAGGTGTCTCTTCCTTTATGTTTTTCTTTGCTGTCCAGAAGCTTTTTAGATTGATATAATCCCATTTGTCTACTTTTGCTTTTGTTGCCTGTGCTTTGGGGTCATAGCCAAGAAATCATTGTTCAGAACAATGTCAGGGAGCTTCCCCCTACTTTTTTTTTTTCCTAGCAGTTTTATAGCTTTTGACTTTACATTTAAGGCCAAAAGTCTTTAATCCATTTTGAATTGATTCTTGTATATGTTGTAAGATAAGGGTCACTAGTTCTGCATTTTCCCAGCATCATTTAATGAAGAGACTGTTTTTTCTCCAGTGTGTGTTGAAAATCTACTGACCATAGATGTGTGGGTTTATTTCTGGTCTTCCTATCCTATTCCATTGTTTAGTGCATGTGTTTTTGTTTTTTAATCCCAGTACTATGCTGTTTTGATTACTATAGCTTTGTAATATAAAGAACCATATCTTGAGAGTATAGGCATCTGAGCATACTAAGTCTGGAAAATCCTTTAAACTCTGGTTTTTTTTTTTTTTTTGTACCAGGGATTGAACTCAGGGGCACTTGACCACTGGGCCACATCCCCAGCCCTTTTTTTGTATTTTTTATTAGAGACAGGGTCTCACTGAGTTGCTAAGTGCCTCGCCATTGCTGAGGCTGGCTTTGAACTTGAGATCTTCCTGCCTCAGCCTCCCAAGCGCTGGGATTACAGGCATGCACCACTGCGCCCGTCCGGCTTAAACTCTGTGTTTTGAGATTCTAAATAAAAGTTCACATCACAGAAAAATCTAAAAGGAGGAAGAGTGAGAAGAGAGAAGGGAAGAAAAACCAGGAGAAAAATGATTAAAAGGCAGTTTCTGTTGGGTGTGGTGGTCATGCCTGTAATCCCAGCGACTTGGAAGGCTGAGGGCAGGAGGAATGCAAGTTCAAAGCCAGCCTCAGCAAGTTATTGTGGCCCTAAGCAACTTAGTAAGACCCTGTCTCAAAACAAAAAGTAAAAAGGGCTGGGAATATGGCTCAGTGGTAAAATGCCTTTGGGTTTAGCACTAATATGTGTAAAAAGGCAGTTTCTAGTTATCTTTCTTTGGCAACACTATAGATAAGGGAAACAAAATTTTCCAAAAAAAAGAGAAAGAAGCAAGTGTTTGCCGTCTTCCCCAAATCACTGGAAACTCCTATCTTCCATCTCCTCTCCTTCCTACTGACCTTCCTTCTTGACGCTCTTGCCAAACAGCAATACAACCTACACCCTCATGGATGAGTTGAGGCTAAGTAAGGAAAATAAAAATAGTGATCAGACTGTGATGGGCCACCATACAAGCCCACAGGGAAGAAGCAATTAGTGGAAAGGTGTTACAGTTTGGATATGAGGGGCTTCCCAAAGCTCCTATATGTTAATTTTCAGAGTGAAATGACTAGATTATGAGAGCTAGAACCTAATCAGTCCATCCCAGCTTGAACGGACTAACTGGGTGGGGACTGTAAGCAGGTGGGGCATGACTGAGTAGGTGGGTCACTGGGGAAGTGCCCTAGAAGGGTGCATCTTCCCTGCAGCCTCTCCCCTTTCTCTCTCTGCTTCCTGCTCTCCATGAGCAGAGAAGTGCTTCTCTGTCATGCCCTTCTGCCATGATGCCTGCCTCATCTTGGGCCTAGAGCAATGGAGTTGGCCATCTATGGACTGAGACCTCTAAAACTACAGCTCCAAATAAAAATTTTCTCTTCTAAGTTTTTCTTGTTGGGTATTTTGGTCATAGTGACAAAAAAGTGAAATTAAAAAAAAAAAAAAGGCATGATATTTGGAATCAACTGTTGTTTGTGAAATTGTGGCTCTGCCAGTTGCAAGTTATGTGACCCTGAATAAGTAACTTAGCATCTTAAGGGTAACTTGGCATTTTAGGAGCTCCAGCTCTAAAATAAAGATAATTATGTCTACCTGAAAGTAGTTGACATTTTTTGAGATGAGTGCTTCTAAAACCTTAGGCAGAGCTTTCTCTTATTGTTACTTTTTTATTACATGATCATACAGAGCTGAGAGGGGCACTCTCCCTCAATAATGCACATAGTCCATAATTATAAATGCAAGACCCTGAAAAATAGAGCTGTGGACCCCAAACTTTCATAAAAGGTGAGTGGAGACTCAGGATCATGTTTAGAATTTTGACCTGCTTCATTTCATGGCATGGAACCTTCTAGAGGTAAGAGTAAATGTTGCAAAAGCATAAAATCAACAAAGGATGCAGAAAGTAGAGGTTGCAAATACAGAAATAACAGGACAAGCTGTGTTAGAAAAATACTGAATGCATATCTGAACATATTTTCCGATTAAGGTCTCAAATTCTACAGTGACATCTCACAGAGAATATTCCAGTTAGTTACTTAATTGTCAAATACTCCTTTATTATGTAATTTATACATGATTGTCAATGGAATAACAAATTACTTTGGATCATTGTGGTAACTTTTGGGGGTTACTAACAGCACAGCATCAATGGGCAATCAACTGGGATTGGGGTAATGAACATGACCATTCCACTCTGGCATTCTATCTTTTTTTCACTCTGCAACATGGTTACCACATTCTCTTCTAAGCAACCTTGGAAATGCTGCCTTTTAAGAGCAAATAAAGAGGAGAGCTGGGAACATTTTAATTAGCCATGATCAACAAGCTCCCACATGTGCTCCTGGGCTTTATGCACCTTCCAGGCACTTTTCATTTGGGCAAGCTGCTCAAATGTGCTCATTTTCTTGCTTCTATTTCCTGCAAGGCCTCCCTGCTCTACTCATTGGAAAGAAAGCAAAGTACATCCCAGCTGGGCCCTGCCAACGCAAGTTAGCAATGTAAACTTGCACCATGTGGTGGAGATAATTTGACTTGCTATTTCTTTCCCTGGTAGTATAAAATATTCACCCTGCTCTCTTTACTATTGGTGCAGGTGAACCTGAAAAGACTCAGATGAGTTACATTGGATTTTTTCCCCCTTTGGTACTGGAGATTGAACCCGGGACCTTTGCACAGGGTTTTGAATAGCCAGGCACATAGTGGAAAAGGAAAGAACCAATGGCCTATTGATCCAGAAGAAATGGGAAGACCCTGGGCCCTTGGCCTGGACCTGGAAGTGTTTGTCTACGAAGAGTGTTTGCACTGCTTTATTACAGAAGCACCTTTGCCATGCCGCCCATCATCCAAAGTATGCATATCTTAACACAAAACTTGTAATCAGCAAGCTTATGGTAAAATTTAATATACTGAGAACATAAATAGAATAATTCAGGCAAATACAAAACTAAGTAGAAACCCACACATTGTCCAATATCAAGCCTATCTATGGAGTTATCAATTGCTAAATCTCACCCCATAGTAGTTTATCTTTACAAATGTAGATTGAGTAGCCTGAGTTTGACAGATGCCAGAATGTATGTGGTGATTGGTACCATATCCTCTGTTTCTTTGCAGAGAACTTTTCAAGAGATCTCTTATTTCATTTTTCTGTGTTTTATTTGGAACGAACTCTTCCAAAATCTGCTTTGCTGGAGATGTTTGACTCCTTTGGGCCATGTTCTTCAGAATGGATAATCACAGTGTGATCTAACTAGGGAGAGGTGATCTGGAGACCATGCTAGAGAGGTTTGTGGCTTAGAGGGTGGAATGCATGAGGCTAGCTGATGAGGGGTCCTCAGAGCACTGTGGGGAGGAAGGGAGACCACTAATGTAGGTAACTGTGGCATCTTGCTTCACTGATCCCAGCCTCAAGAGTCCTCATCTATAAGATGAAGGGTTGGCTACGATGCCTCTCTGAAACATGCAATGAAGCATGTGCAAGACTCTTTCCTCGTCTGCCATATCCACATCACTGGGTGGGGTCCCCAAAGAGAGTGCTGGAATGGAGCTTCCAGAAGCTCCAAGACTTATTTGGAGAAGCTGCCTCAGTCCTGGGGGTGACCATCCCCAGTGTAAAGGTGGGTGGCTGTAGCTGTTGGGGACCCAGCAGTCATGTTTAGATAGGGTCACTGTCCTTGTTTGTTTGTTTTTTGCAGGTTCTAGAGAGGTGCCCAGGTATAACTGTGAGATGAATGACAGAGGAAGAAAAATTGGAATCAAACAAATGCACACTTTCCTGCCTGGTTCTATTCCACTCTTTTTTATTATAGAAAATTCAAAATTACCTGGATGTCTGATTAATATCTATGTGTCTACTTCCAGTTTCAATAATGATCAACTCACAGTTAACATTGTTTCTTTTTATATCCCTAATCACTCTTCTGCCTGCTTTCTTCAGATTTTTTTTTTTTGCTTTCAACTCATGCTTTGTAGTTTTATTGAGATATAGATCACATGCCATACAATTCATTCATTTAAGTGTAAACTGCTTTTAATTAATTTTTTAATTGACAAAACTGCACATTATTATACATATAAACAGCATGAGGTTTATATGTATACATTATGGAATGGCTTGATCAAGTTAATTAATATATCTTAGCACGCATTGTGTGTGTCTGTGTGTGTGTGTGTGTTGGGAAAATTAAAAATCTATTTTTTTTTTAGCAATGTCAAGTGTATACTATATTGACAATAGTCACCACATAGATCTCTTAACTGAAATTTTATATCTTTGACCAACACCTCAGATTCGTTTGAAACAAATCCCAGACATCAAATCATTTCATCTATAGGTATTTTCAGCATATTCCTCTAAAAGCAAAGGATCCCCTTTTAAAATAGAACCACAAAGGACTTTTCTTTGGAAAAATCAGAGAGTAGCAGCTCCAAAATTATTTTCTTGCTATTTAAATAAAATGTCCTGCATTTTCTGGGGTCATCCCCAAATATAATGTAGCTGTATGTCTTTTTTTTTTTTTTTTTTAATAAAGGTGATTTATTAAGAAAAAAATGGAACCATGATATCACCATTCTACCAAAAAAATTCTTCAATACCATTAAGTATAACTACATTTCCTAAATTTCATGCAATTTAAGATCTGGTTTATTTGAATTGTCTTACCCTATATATCAATGTTACCAAAAAAACTCCCCTCCAGTGATACCTGTCCAATCAGTGTCCTTCCAAACATGTAAAATATTCACATCTCTGGTTTCACAGTCTTACAAACACCTTGTCCTCAACTCCCCAATATCTGTTCTTTCTTTCCCACCTATTCAAATGCCTTGTAATTTTTAAGGCATAGTTAAAACCATGTCACACCCCCAAATGCCTCTTAATCATCATCCCAATAAAGAAAGGCCACTTCTTCCTCTGAGGTTTTGGAGCAGTTAATGTTTTGCTTCAGTCTTTGAATTTATTGCCTGGTAGAGTTGCTTGTTTTTCCACATAAAGAAATTATCATCCCAATTTGATTCTAATTCTCTGAGTATTATGACTTACATTTTTTGCATTTTCCTGTAACTGTAAGCAAAGTATAGATACAACAAGTGTTCAAAGTACCCAATGATTTCAAAATTTACCTTCTGCCAGGCACATGAACAAGGAATTTTCCTCATCAGTTTAGCCTCCTGTGCTCCTCTGTAACAACTTCAACTCTATTATGAAAGTAATTTTTCTAGCTTAAAGACTTATTAGGAAACTTTTTATGAAACTTTGAGAAATTATTCAAAAAAGGATCTTCTCCAAGAAAGTGATGTTGTGAGGTCAGAATGAGTCAAAGAATGAACTTCCACCAGCAATGGACCTAGCAGGGCTGAGGACAAGCAGTCATCTGCTACACTGACTGGATCAGTATTGCAGAATGCAAAGTCTATGGTATCTCTGGCAGGCGAGAGGTTCAAGGAAATTTAGGAGGAAAATCCATGCATTTCTAGTGTGTGGTAGAAGGTGAGAGATTAATCATGTTTCCCATAATATAATATCCAAACCCACTGTATTCCCCAAACATGTTTCCCGAATGATGGTGACCTAAAGATAATTATCAAGTGACCAGACAGCAAAGGATCTTCCCTATTAAACACCCACAGAACAAATGGGTGTGTGTGTGTGTGTGTGTGTGTGTGTGTGTGTGTGTTTATATCTTTGACCAACACCTCAGATTCGTTTGAAACAAATCCCAGACATCAAATCATTTCATCTATAGGTATTTTCAGCATATTCCTCTAAAAGCAAAGGATCCCCTTTTAAAATAGAACCACAAAGGACTTTTCTTTGGAAAAATCAGAGAGTAGCAGCTCCAAAATTATTTTCTTGCTATTTAAATAAAATGTCCTGCATTTTCTGGGGTCATCCCCAAATATAATGTAGCTGTATGTCTTTTTTTTTTTTTTTTTAATAAAGGTGATTTATTAAGAAAAAAATGGAACCATGATATCACCATTCTACCAAAAAAATTCTTCAATACCATTAAGTATAACTACATTTCCTAAATTTCATGCAATTTAAGATCTGGTTTATTTGAATTGTCTTACCCTATATATCAATGTTACCAAAAAAACTCCCCTCCAGTGATACCTGTCCAATCAGTGTCCTTCCAAACATGTAAAATATTCACATCTCTGGTTTCACAGTCTTACAAACACCTTGTCCTCAACTCCCCAATATCTGTTCTTTCTTTCCCACCTATTCAAATGCCTTGTAATTTTTAAGGCATAGTTAAAACCATGTCACACCCCCAAATGCCTCTTAATCATCATCCCAATAAAGAAAGGCCACTTCTTCCTCTGAGGTTTTGGAGCAGTTAATGTTTTGCTTCAGTCTTTGAATTTATTGCCTGGTAGAGTTGCTTGTTTTTCCACATAAAGAAATTATCATCCCAATTTGATTCTAATTCTCTGAGTATTATGACTTACATTTTTTGCATTTTCCTGTAACTGTAAGCAAAGTATAGATACAACAAGTGTTCAAAGTACCCAATGATTTCAAAATTTACCTTCTGCCAGGCACATGAACAAGGAATTTTCCTCATCAGTTTAGCCTCCTGTGCTCCTCTGTAACAACTTCAACTCTATTATGAAAGTAATTTTTCTAGCTTAAAGACTTATTAGGAAACTTTTTATGAAACTTTGAGAAATTATTCAAAAAAGGATCTTCTCCAAGAAAGTGATGTTGTGAGGTCAGAATGAGTCAAAGAATGAACTTCCACCAGCAATGGACCTAGCAGGGCTGAGGACAAGCAGTCATCTGCTACACTGACTGGATCAGTATTGCAGAATGCAAAGTCTATGGTATCTCTGGCAGGCGAGAGGTTCAAGGAAATTTAGGAGGAAAATCCATGCATTTCTAGTGTGTGGTAGAAGGTGAGAGATTAATCATGTTTCCCATAATATAATATCCAAACCCACTGTATTCCCCAAACATGTTTCCCGAATGATGGTGACCTAAAGATAATTATCAAGTGACCAGACAGCAAAGGATCTTCCCTATTAAACACCCACAGAACAAATGGGTGTGTGTGTGTGTGTGTGTGTGTGTGTGTGTGTGTGTGTGTTCTTGAGTTGGTAGGAATGGGCAGGGTACCTGACGTTTCAGTGAAAGGGGAAGGTGAGGCAGAGAGCTATGTGGACAGGTACACCCAAGGGCAGCAGGATGCCCAGGGGTGTCCAATGCAGTCCCCACTGCTCTATAGAGACTTTTTCTTGTGCCTTAAAGAAGCAGTATCATCTCATTGAGAGAAATCATATGATTTTCGTAGGGATCAACTACAGAAGAGGATTATGCATGGTTTTCATTGACACAGAGGAGAATCAGTTTTGAATTTTATTCTTTACATCTTATGCTTATTTTAAATATTATTTGTTATAAGTGACAAATGTTGCTTAATTCCTACTAAAAGCATTATTCCAGGATCTGGCTCAAATCTTATTAAGATCATTCAGAATGGGATGAACAATAAATAATTGTTGGCATCCTTCCTATAGTTTCTTGAAAACCCATTTTAAAGAGTCCCAGGGTGTTAACAATGATCAAATAATGAAATAAACCATTTCCTTCTTGCATCAAAAAGGAAGTTCCTGGCTCCTGGATCAAGAGTAGAGTAAAATTCAGAGGTCATATCAGACAAACCTCCCAAACAGGCTGTTGGGTTTGTACCTCCCTTGTCTCAGAAGAAAGACAGACAGAAGAGACAAACTATGCACTTGTGTTTTTAAAAATATGTTTAAAAAGAGTCTGCAAGTTAGGTGCAGTGGTGTATACCTATAATCTTAGTGACTTGGGAGGCTGAGGCAGGAGGATTGCAAGTTCAAAACCAGCCTCAGTAGTTTAGTAAGGCCCTAAGCAACTTGGTGAGACTCTGTCTCAAAATAAATAATAAAACAGGCTGGGGATATAGCTCAGTGGTTAACCACCCCTGGGTTCAATCCCTAGTACTGCCTCCCCTCAAAAACATAAAAAATAAAAAGAACCTGCACAAAGAAATGTTGAGAAGAAAACTGTCCAGCTTCTTTAAAATGTGATTCAAATTTGCTGGTCAAGGTGAAAGTGGTTGTGGGCTTGAGATGAATGGTATAAATAAATGGTTTAAATAAAGTCAACTAAAATAGGAAGACTTTTAAATAGAATCTAATCATCTAAATTCACAGGAGCTTTTAAAACTCATTCTAATATACCTATGAGAATAATTATCTGAAGTGACAACTGATAGCACAGTTATTTAAGTATCAGTTACCAAAGCAGATTTTGTAAGTATCAGTGAAAAGCTGCAGAGTCAAATCCTATTTCCTGGAGCTAAATTTATAATCATTATGAAACGTGGAACTTTTACCATGCTCTTCTTGAGCTTTACAACATAAGAGGCACAACCACTTGTCACTGTTGCTATGAGACAAATGTTTACATCACACATTTCTGTAGGAGGAAGGAAAATTACAGGTTCTTACCAAGTAATCATCAGGCTTGATACCAAAAAGTTCTCTGAAGTATCGGAAGGCCAGTGGAGCATATGTCTTAAATCTGAAGTCTGGGTAGTGATGTGCAGGGGTCAGATTGCTCCCTTCACTGAAGTTAAAACATATTAAAAAGGAGGCAGAGAGAAAGAACATTAGCAAAATGATTTTGCCTTCAAATTTCAGCTCTATTAGTCCTGGGCCAATTTCATCATTAGAAAAAAAACCTCTTCCTAGTGGTCTCTCAAAGCTGTTGTCACAAGGGCCCTCAGGAAGGAACAGATGTCTTCCCTGCCAGCCATACTGCTGCAGCTGAAGGGTATGCATTCTCCTCAATCTCCTTCCAGGGAAAACCAACCCATCTTCCCAGGTGAAACCACATTATAATGCTTTGATAAGACCCAGGCTTAGTATGGAGCAATTAAAAAAAAACTTTTTTGGGGGTGTGGGCATGAGTTTTAGACATTTGTAAGCAGGAATAAGTGAAATAATTCTTAAAATATCCTACTGACCAGAAAGAACCACCACACTGGAAATGTATGTAAACTTAAACTGAACTTTTCCTCATATCCATATTTTCCAACAAGAGACTTTAAGTATTTTTGGAATTTGAAAACCTGATTTCTAGGCCGGGGATATAGCTCAGTTGGTAGAGTGTTTGCCATGTATGCACAAGGCCCTGGGTTCAATCCCCAGCACCACAAAACAACAACAACAACAACAACAAAAAAAACCTGATTTCTATTCCCAAATGGAATTATCTATTCAATATATCCAGGACAGGCAGTTTTACCTTCTGCATGGTTACATTTTCCTTTTCCAGGTTTATTTTTGAAATTTTTTTGTATAATACTTATGATATAAAATGATAAAAATAATCAATCAGTGATTACCCATGGACCCAAAATTCTGCTTAAGAAAGAAAACAACATCCTTATGGGCACATCTCTTTTATATTTTTTACTTATCATATCCTGATAGCTGGTTTAAAAAGCCAATGAATCACTAAAAATGAAAAAAAACAAAACAAAACACCCCAAACCAAAATCAAACTAATTAAATCTAGCTAGTTTTAGACCACGAGGCTCATAATATACTACCACTTTTTGTTTTTGTTTGTACCTCTTCTAGTAGGTTTTGCATTATGAATTCCACTTTCCTTTGATGGACATTAAGGCTGATTTGCACTCTTTTTTTTTTTTTTTTTTTTTTTGTGGTACCGGGGATTGAACTCAGGGGCACTCGACCACTGGGTCACATCCCCAGACCTTTTTTTTGTATTTTATTTAGAGACAGGGTCTCACTGAGTTGCTAAGTGCCTTGCCATTGTTGAGGCTGGCTTTGAACTCGCAATCCTCCTGCCTCAGCCTCCCAAAGTGCTGGGATTACAGGCATGCGCCACTGTGCCCGGCTTGCACTCTTTTATGTCAGACTGAATACTCTGCCTGGTAGTTAAGAGCACGGCTTTTCTATTCCAGGGAGACCTGGGTTCAAGTTTCATCTCTGCCACTTACAAACTGTGTTCATGAGGTCTGTACGGAACCTGTGCTAGTGAAGTGGCAAAGTGAATGGAAACAGGAATGGCACTGAGCCTGACATGTGGGGAGCTCTCGGCACACTCGGGATGACTGAGGTTGTATGGCAATGGGCAACAGCCCAGAGTTAAACTCTTCATGTGAAGAATGAGTTCCACGTAGTTAAAAAAGATATGACGAAACGGGATAAATTTTGCAACACATATTACAAAGGGTTAATCTTTCAATATAAAGCTCCAATAAACTGCAAAGAAAATGCACCAAAAGTGATTTTAAAAAAACAATAGCCCAAAATATGATCAGGTACTTCATAGATATGGAAATATATATGACTCAAACACAAAATGTTCTTCCTTATTCAAAACAGAATAAATGTCACTGAAAGGTCACTTAACCCATAAGACTGGTGAAAATCCAGTCTGTGGCCAAAAGTTGCTAAGAGACAAATGTTTCTTGATGTATAGTTCCTGGCACCACCTTCCAAGTAAGATACCAGTGGCCAAGGGAGCCCAAACTAGACCACATCCTAACGAATGATCAATTTCCCTGTATATTAATATGGCATGGTCTTCAAGATAAGTCATTATGTGAAAAAATGCAAAGGAAAAATAGCACATACCATATTTCGTGTAATAAGGGCGGGGAACACAAATATTTATGGATACAAGTATATGTGCAAATGTGCAAAAATAAATATGGCAGAAAAAAACAAAAAGGAATAAAAATGGTCATACAGAAGGGACAATACTTCTGTAAGCTCCGACGTTGAGGATCATACTTGGATATAGTTCCAAGGAAACTGATACTCTGAAATATTATTAGTGGGAATGTAAATTGATACTTATCCTCTAAAGGACATTTTTACCACTTCTATCAAAATTAAAATGTATGATCCAACAAATGCATACCAATAAATGATCTTACAGATAAACTAGTACAGAGCAACACAAATGTACACAGTTATTCATTAACAACATTGTTTTTAACTGCAAAAGCTTAGATACTACCTACACGCCCTAAGAGGAGGACTGGCCAAATTAATTATGATTTAGCTATAAAACAGAACACTAAAAGAATGAGGATGCTTATTATGGACTGACAAGGCAAAATCTCTAAGATAAATTGTTAAGTGAAAGTGCATAACATTGTGTATGACGTGCCACCACCTGTATAAAAAGGAACGAACAGGGGCTGGGGGTGTGGCTCATGGTAGAGCACTTGCCTAGCATGTGTGAGGCACTGGGTTTGATTCTCAGCACCAAATACAAATAAATAAAAGTCCATCAACAACTAAAAAATAAAAAAAGAAAAACAAATATTCTTTTAGCAAATACATTCATAAAAAATCCTTGAAGGAAAACCAAGCCATTAGTAACACTGATAATTGGAGTTGGACACTGGGTTAGAAAAGTAACAGGGACAAAAGAACCCTTCTTACAGTTTTAATTTTAGAAACAAGGACCAACCTTCCTATGTATTATTATTCATGAATTAAATAATTTAAAAAGTTAGTGGTTAAGCTGGGCGTGGTGGTGCATGCCTGTAATCCCAGCAAGTCAGGAGGCCAAGGTAGAAGGATTGCAGGTCCAAAGCCGGCCTCAGCATTTTTTTTTTTTTTTTAGTGAGGCTATAAAGCAACGTAGTGAGACTCTGCTTCAAAATAAAAAATAAAAAGGGCTGGGGATGTAGTTCAGTGGTTAAGTGCCCTTAGGTTCAATCTCTGGTACAAAAAAAAAAAAGAGTTAGGGGTTAAAAGTCATAAGCTTATCCTCCCTTCCCCTCAATAGCTCCACGTGCTCAGTTCCACAGAGGCTTGTTTACCTCTGCTTCTTCAAGTTGTTCCCGATGAATAACAAAGGCCAGCCAAACATGAATGAAGCTCTGGTGAAGGAAATGGAAATGAAGAAGGCTGCTAGTCTACCTTGGCATGCTGAGGTGACACACTGGCATTTACTTTGTATGGACATAGGTGCTGACCCACTGACGTCCAGCACAGAATCTTCCGGGTACATGTACCAAGTGCTTAGCAACTTTTGGCCACAGGAGAAAGGCAGGGCAGTTATATGCTATACTGCCTGCCACAGTGCCCTGCAGGCTAGGCTGGCCATGCCTGGGCCTGGAGCTACCCGGAAGGAGCCTGTGCTCAGCATCCAGACTCACTTAGCAGAAGTGAAGTGTGAAGAAGAGCAGACTTCACAGTTTAAGATTTACCTTATGTTTCTTCAATGCATTTATGTAGTATGTGGAAAAGAAGGGGGGGGGACCTCACCCTCCTATCTTGGCATAAGCTGAGATTTTGGATTTTGCAGCTGTGGGTTTTCAACAGTGGTTCTAGATGTTTGGATCCCAAGGGCCAGAAAAATTCCAGCAACAAAGATCTGTAAGCCAGCACTGGATCTGCAACTTTATTTTGCCAACTAAGAACCGAAACAATTAAGCAAACACGTAGTACTATCCCTATCATGTCATAAAGGAAAGGGCATTTTAACTCCAAGAAGGGAGATGAAATTTTTTTAAAATATTTTTTTATTTATAGTAGTAGTATGTATTACAATTCATACTGCACACATTGAGCATCTTTTTACACAAAACAGTTTGTATACAAAGTGTATTCGTAGCATTCAAGTCTTCATTCATGCATTTAGAATAATGATATCCATCTCATTCAACCACTTTTTCTTTTTTTCCCCTCCATTCCCCCCCCTTGCTCCCTCCCTTCCCTTTGACCATTATAGTGTTCCTCTAATCCTCCTATGTACCCGGACCCAACAATACTGTGAACCAGTTTCCTCATATCAGAGGAAACATTCGGTATTTGGATTTTTGAGATTGACTGATTTCACTTAGCATTATATTCTCAAACTTTATCCATTTACCAGTGAATGCCATTATTTTATTCTCTTTTATTGCTGAGTAAAATTCCATTGTGTATATATACCACATTTTCTTTATCCATTCATCTACCGAGGGACATCTAGGTTGGTTCCACAACCTAGCTATTGTGAATTGTGCTGCTATAAACATTGAGGTAGCTGTGGCACTGTAATATGCTGTTTTTAAGTCCTTTGGGAATAGACCCAGGAGTGGGATGGCTGGGTCATAGGATGGTTCCATTCCCAGTTTTCCAAGAAATCTCCATACTGCTTTCCATAATGGTTGCACCATTTTGCAGTCCCACCAGTAATGTATGAGTGTGCCTTTTTCCCCACATCCTCTCCAACATTTATTGTTGTTTGTGTTTTTGATAGCTGCCATTCTGACTGGAGTGAAATGAAATCTTATAGTTTTGATTTGCATTCTCTAATTGCCAGCGATGTTGAGCATTTTTTCATGTATTTGTTGATTAATCATGTATCTTCTTTTTTTTTTTTTTTTTTTTTGGTACTGGGGATTGAACTCAGGAGCACTCGACCACTGGGCCACATCCCCAGCCCTTTTTTGTATTTTATTAGAGACAGGGTCTCACTGAGTTGCTAAGTGCCTCATCATTGCTGAGGCTGGCTTTGAACTTGCGATCCTCCTGCCTCAGCCTCCCAAGTGCTGGGATTACAGGTGTGTGCTACCGTGCCCGGCTTAATCATGTATCTTCTTCTGAGAAGTGTCTTTTCAATTCCTTAGCCCATTTATTGATTGGGTTATTTGTTTTTTTGGAGTTAAGTTTTTTGAGTTCTTTGTATATTCTAGAAATCAGTGGGGAACATGAAATTTTGAAAAAGAATAAGACATTCTCTTTCTCGTTCTTTTCATTTTCACCAAGAAGCAGTTAAGGTTTGGTCATGGACAGGCTCTGGGGTTCTGACATTCACCTCTTCTGAGCAGAGTTCAATTTTAAAGGAAAAAGCCATGTTGGTATTAATCTGAAAAAATACATATTTTAACAGCAATAGTTGTTTATGACTACTCAACGTTGGAGCTTAAGGAAGTACTAGCCACCATCTGGAATTTCCCAGTCAGCAGAAAAAGAAATCAAAATGCAGGGAGGGAAAGGAATTGAACAAACTGGTGAGGAACAAACAGGACTGGGTGGTTGACCCGCATCAGAACAGCAAAAACGTCAAGGCAGACAGCACTGCCTGAACTCAAACTCCATGCACCTGTTAGTCCTCCCTGCCTGAATATCCCAGTGACTTCTCCATGAGGTGCCTGTACCACAGGGTCAGGAAGGTAGAGTTTCATTTACTGAGCTCTCCTCTGTACACGCTGTGGACCTCACACCTTTATCTGGTTTAGCACCTGATAACCAAGTACTATTTTTGGTAGCACTGGACAGGGATATTTGGTACCAAGTAATGAAGTGAAATGAATTTAGCAACTTTAAAGACAGAGACTGGGTCCAGTTTCTGAGCCAAGAGCCAGAGTTTTTTTTGTTGGAAGGGCAGCATTTTCTATTTGGTGAGCTTTTTATTTTTAAATTTATTATTATTATTATTATTTTTGGTACTAGGGATTGAGCTCAGGGGCACTCAACCACTGGGCCACATCCCCAGCCCTTTCTTTGTATTTTTTATTAGAGACAGGGTCTCACTGAGTTGCTAAGTGCCTCGCCATTGCTGAGGCTGGCTTTGAACTCGCGATCCTCCTGCCTCAGCCTCCCAAGTGCTGGGATTACAGGTGTACGCCACCGTGCCTGGCAGCTTTTTATTTTTTTTTAATGTCAATGTGTAATTATCTGTTGTGGGCTTGGGTCTTTTGAAAGAATGAATGGGTCATCAGCTCCTGGGTGATAGCAGTTGGTTTCACTGATGGATGCTAAGTGCCCTCACTTTTGTTTAGCAAGCATGACCATACCCTCTGTGAAGCAAGATAAGTGAAGGGTGCTTTTTCCTAAGGTACAAATATTAGACAGAAACATTTAGTGTTCATACAGTTGGACAAGGGCTACTATGGACTACTGGTGGTGCCTAGTCTTTCAACTGAACCTGTGTAAGTAAGGGTCTATAGAAGCAGTCTTTTTTAAAAACCATTTTTTATTTGTTCTTTTTAGATATACGTGACTGTAGTATATACTTTGACATATTACACATACATGGGGTATAACTAATTCTAATTAGGATCCCATTCTTGTGTTTGTATAGTGGAGTTACATTGGTTGTGTATTTGTATATAAGGATAGGAAGGCTATGTTATAGATATGTTATAGTTATGTTTGATTCATTCTACTATCTTTCCTATTCTCATCACCCCCTTCCCTTCATTCCCCTTTATCTAATCCAGTGAACTTCTATTCTTTCCTCCCCCACCCTTATTATGTGTTAGCATCAACACATCAGAGAGAACATTCAGCCTTTGGTTTTTCGGGACTGGCTTATTTTTCTTAGCATGATATTCTCTAGTTTCATCCATTTACCAGCAAATGCATAATTCCATTCTTCTTTATGGATGAGTAATATTCCATTGTGTATATACACCACATTTTCTTTATCTGTTCGTCTGTTGTAGGGCACCTAGGTTGGTTCCATAGCTTGGCTATTGTGAAGTGAGCTGCTATAATCATTGAAGTGGCTGTGTCACTGTAGTATGATGATTTTAAGTCTTTTGGGTATAAACCAAGGAGTGGGATAACTGGGTCAAATGGTGGTTCCATTCCAAGTTTCCTAACCACTGCTTTGCATAGTGGTTGCACCAATTTGCAGTCCCACCAAAAATGAATGAGTGGTGAACCTTTTTTCCCCCACCATCCTTACAAACATTATTGTTCCTTGTCTTCTTAATAATTGCCATTCTGACTGGAGTGGAATCTCAGTGTAGTAGTTTTTTTTTCTTTTTAAATTGCTTTATTAACTTTAAAAGACGTAATAAATCTTTCCCCATGCAAGTTCATGACACTCCCCCTGCTGACTGAGAAATTTACAGACTAGGTTAAAATGAAAGACCCAATCAAAATATAGCAGAACACCAAAAGGTTCACAATAAAGGGTGCAACGAGAAAATACAAGTTTGGAAAGCAGGGGGTTATAATTATTAACCTTGAGATTCAAGGCATAAGGCAAAACTCATCATGATGATCATGGTGAGGGGGGTCCCCTATAAGAATATGCAGACTAGACCTCAACTAAAGCCTCCTAATTTTCGTCCTTAGCTCACTCATCTCCTCCATGAATCTTTCTATATCATCTGCATCTCCAACTATCAAATCAGTGTTATTAGCAAGACTATTGGGCATATCCTCTCCAAAATCCTGAGCAGGTGGGGCCCAAACCCCTCTAATATTTCTTCCAGGCTGCTGGCCTTCACCAAGGTGAGTTTATTCCTCATTCTTTATTGGGGCCTGCTCCCCAAATTTGTTTTACTGGGGGACATTTTCCACATTGATGTTTTTCCTATTTCTTCTTTCTGTAGGTTTCAGAAGCTGCTTTTTTCTCAGACTTCAAATCAGTTGCACAAAGGGACCTAAAGACCATTTATGCATCAAGGAGGAACGTGGGTAAAGAGGTGTGTGGGCACTGCAAACCCCGACCTGCTGCGGTCTCAGCGATTTCATTTTTGGCCCAAGCAGTGTATATGCTGACACAGATCTGCCAGATCAGGGTCCAGCTTCTACTACCTTCCTCCTTCTCTGGGCAAATTGTTCACCTGCTTCAGTAGAACACCGCCACAGGAGACTACCGAGACGGCGACTCTCAGTGTACTTTTAATTTGCATTTCACTAATTGCTAGAGATGTTGAACATTTTTTTGTATATTTTTTGGCCATTCATATTTCTTCTTCTGTGAAGTGTCTGTTCAGTTCCTTTGCCCATTTATTGATCAGTGTTAAGTTTTTTGAGTTCTTTGTATGTCCTGGAGATTAATGCTATATCTTAGATGCAGGTCGCAAAAATTTTCTCCCATTCTGTAGGCTCTCTGTTCACATTCTTGATTGTTTTCTTTACTGTGAAGAAGCTTTTTAGTGTGACACCATCCCATTTATTGATTCTTGATTTTACTTCTCGCACTTTAGGGGTCTTATTGAGGAAGTCGGTTCCTCAGCTGACATGGTGGAGAGCTGGGCCTACTTTTTCTTCTAGTAGGCGCAGAGTCTCTGGTCTAATGCCTAGCTCTTTGATCCACTTTGAGTTGAGTTTTGTGCAGGGTGAGAGATAGGGGTTCAATTTCATTCTACTACATGTGGATTTCCACTTTCCCCAGCACCACTTGTTGAAGAGGTCATCCTTTTCCCAGCGTATGCTTATGGCACCTTTGTCCAGTATGAGATAACTGTATTTATGTGGGTGTGTCTCTGTGTCTTCTATTCTGTTCCATTGGTCTTGTAGAAGCAGTGTTATGCACTATTGATTTCCTCTGCCAATTCAGGTAAGGTGGAGGCCCCTTAGTTTCCACATATGACTCATATATATATATAGTTGTAGATGAACAATACCTTTATTTTTATTTATTTATTTTTATGTGGGGCTGAGGATTGAACCTAATGCCTCACACATGCTAGGCAAGCATTTTACCACTGAGCCACAAACCCAGCCCTCCACATATGACTCCTTAGTGAAATGTAAGTTGGTCCCTTCTTTTGCCAAATTAGATACTACTCTTGAATAGGAAAACAAGACAAAGCAAAACAAAAGACATGCTTCACGCTGCTGATTGCTTCAGTAATGGGCACACTGCATTGTGTACTAGGGTTGCACCACCTTTTGAGGCCAACCAGCTGATCTCTAATCTTTGAAAGTCAGTATTGGAAGATCTACTAAATTCTAAAACCAAATAATGCATTTGGGGTATCATAGACTGGGAACATATGGTATCACTGATTATCTAAATGCAAAACGTCCCAAGAAGTTATTACCATACCTGGAATATTGAACATCAAAGATACTTTCAAATAAGGTAAAATGTCATACAGTATTTACTGCATTCAATTCATCTTTTATTTTGAGCTAAAGGAAGAGGTATATAACTTTTATCAATAGGAAACCAGTTGCTCCCCATCCCCACCAAAAAAAAAAAAAAAAAAAAAAAAAAAAAAAAAGTGAAATTTTAAAAGAATTTTGACTTAAAGGAGCATCATAATATTGGTTGCCCAGCAAAAGCCACGTCTCACTTAATCCTGGGAAGACTATTCTCTCAGCTTTGTGTTCTATCACAAATACATAAAATATGCTGCAGACTGTTGTACAGATCAAGGGTCAGCAAACATTTTCTATAAAGGGCCAGATAGTAAGCACGTTTTAAGCTTCACGGGCTGTGTAGTCTAGTCTCTGTGGCAATAACTCAGTACTGCTGTTGTTGTAGAAAAGCACCACAGACGATGCCAAAATGAATGGACAAAGTTATGTTTCAATTAAACTTTACTTACAAAAATAGGTAGTAAGCAGGATTAGTCCCTTGGGCTTGTAGTGTGGGGGCCCATGGTCTGGGTTGATTGTTGGAGTTTATGGCGGCATGCCTTGAAATGCAGGTAGTTGACTTATTTATCAAAACTGCAACACGGAGTAATGCTATTTGGCAAGAATCATAAGAACCTTTGACATACAGGTTTGCCTCTCCTTTAGGATAATGTCTTCTCCTTTCATGAATTCTGTGGAATTTTCTCTGCCTGTGAGGCTATTTCCTGGTTGCCCAAACAAATCCTGAAGAGCACATCAGTGAACTCAGGGCAGTCTGTCTTCTACAATGATCCTCACACAGCAAGGTAAACGGCCACTTTATAAGAGAGTACATTAAAATGTGGGGGCTTTGAAAGAGCCTTCAGTTAGGTCTATTATTCTTGAAAAGATAAAATTTTATTCTTGGAAAGATAAAATTTTACTGCCAACTTTCAAAATACACCTTTTCCCCTAGAGAATTATTAATGACATTGTCTTTTGAAGAAGAGGAGAAAGGAGTAGAACTGATTCATCGGGGGCAGGGTGTGAAGAAACAGTTCTAGGTATAAATTCCAGGATAAAAGCTGGACACTTTACCTGATTCAATAAAACAGAACTTCTTGATTCAATAAAGCAGATACACCATTCCTGTGCTTTGTCCCCATAGCATACAGAAAACAAAAACTCTGAAGCCAGCTACCCTGAGTTCAAATCCTGGCTTTACCATTTATTTGTTGTGTAGCCTTAGCTTAAGTGACATAATGTCTTAGGGCCTTAATATGACTTCATATGTCAAATGAATTGTTTGTGAACTTGAAATATAGAGTAAGTTAATGTTACACACTATGTAAATAATATGGTATAAACAAAATAATGCTTTGTTCATAGATGATATTAAAAACTTTTTCTCCCTTGGCCACCTCCAGTTCATGTTGACAGAGTACAAATATCATAAACCACTCTCTTTCTTCTTTATTCCATTGATGCTTGAAAACTTTCATCTACAACCTTGATCCTGTGATCACAGCATGAATGTTGGGTAAAAAGATTAAGATAAAATCATGATTCTCTTACTCATCCACTTTGTGAGTTTGGAAGATCATGGAACCAGATAGTTAAAAGGGATTTTTATATCTTTCTTCAAATCTTAAGCCAGTCCAGGACCTTTTTCCATTTATAAAATAAAATAATCTGTAGAACAAATACATGATATCTAAAAATAACGTTGGCAACTTGGAAATAAATTCAAAAAACAACACAATGCATTTGGTTGCTAAGGGAAACTCTCTACAGCTTTGGAGTGGTAGTAAATTAAAATATCTCAGGTCATTTCAAGAAATTAGTTCTCTGTGACCAAGAGACTCATTGAATTAGAGCAAACACAGACCTCAGAGTGTATCAGTTGCTTCCAACCAGGGCCTGTCCTGCCCACCTATCCCAGATGTGCTCAGAAATGTTGTGAGGGGAGCATGATTTGACAGATTTACTGAGGTATCATTGACATGTGATAAAGGGTGCAATTTGTTAAATTTTCACATGCATATATCCTTGTGAAACCATTGCCACAATCAAGATGCTTGATTTAGCCATCAATTGTGGGGGCTTTTTATTGCTCTGGCAACTAGGACATATTAGATATTACTGGCAGGGCCTGGGGCTGACAGATCTCCTGAACCCTATGAAGAATCTGAGTCCAGTGAGGAAACTGAGGCAACCCTAACATAAGTTTCTTCTGTTTTTATGTAAATATACCTGCAATGGGCAGCCTAATTAAATAAATAATACAGTGTCTGCTGAGAGAAATTCTAGGTCTGATTCAAATGTTTAATGTTGTGTTAACATTTAAAAGGTGTAAGTACTCTAAAATGATATGCGAGAGTGGATGCCTCTGATTAAGGGACAGTCAGCTAGCTCCCCTTCCACGTCTGCGGTGGCTACTGTGTATGAATGACAGTGAAGTCCAGAGATGCAAATCCAGGTGTTTATAACTTTGGTTTCCTGCTCCTCAAGGAGAAGGTGAAAACATCATCATGCAGCAGGCTTATAATAAATCATCCATGAACTCAACCAAGAGTGGAATGAAAATGTTAGGAAATTAAACTGCATTTTGTAGTGAACGTGCACAGACTTTCTTGTCCTTATTCTCTAAACTATTTACATGGCATTACATTCTATTAGGTATTCTGAGTCATCTAGAGATGATTTAAAATATGTAGGAGAAGTATATTGCTTATACAAAAATACTATGCCCTCTTATTCTAGGATCTTGAGCATAAATGGATTTTGGTATCCATGGGGATCCAGAACTGGTCCTCTGCGGATATTGAGGGGTGACTGTGCTCAGAAAGTGCCTTTAAGTACCTAACTGGTGTGACAACCTTGATTATGTACTTTTTGTTGTAAAGCTCTGATACAGTATCATGTATAATTTAATTGTTAATAGATGTAATTTCATATTTAAGGTATCAAGGTAAAGTAATTTTGTATTATTTTTAGTTGTAAGAATTATGTAATAACTCCAAGAACAAAATTTGGTATCTACTAGTGTTAGGCCAGTGGTTCTCAAGTTTTTAATGTGCTTAAGAAGCCCGAGGGGAGCTTGTTCAGATTGCTGGGCCCCCACTCACAGTGTGGCTGACTCAGTTGGTCTGGGTTGGAATCCAGGAATCTGCATGTCTAAGAAGTTCCAGGTGATGCTGGTACTGCAGGTCTAGGGATTTACATTTGGGCCATGCTTTCCCCTAGTGCCCGTCAATGGCTGGCCATGTTGACTGGACACCGAATAAAAGAGATTAGCAAGGAGCAGTTGGCCCTGCTGGGAGCACCTAGGTGTGAGAAAGGAGCACTCCTAGCTTCAGCTGTAATTGCCCACAGCACCCTGAACTATCAGCACCATCCCACTAACGTCTTCCGTGCCTCTTGTTCTTTGTAGTTCAAGAAAAAAGTAAGAGTGAAATGTCTGGGCAGAGGCTTTAGAAGACCATGAGAACTAAGAACACTGTGCAAACACGTTTACAGGAATGTTAAGCCTAAAAAATAGTCCCAAAACATCATGATGAATTCATGATCACATGACTTTCAAGAGAAACAAATGTTATGAATACACAATTTTTTAAAAAATATTTATTTATTTACTTTAGTTGTACACAATGCAATGCATTTATGTTTACGTGGTGCTGAGGATCGAACCCGGGTCGCACACGTGCGAGGCGAGTGCTCTGCCGCTGAGCCACAACCCCAGCCCGAATACACAATTTTTTGAAATGGTAAGTAGACTGTTAAAGACAACACAGAGAAAGTTTCCAACTACAGACAGAAGAACAGTGTCACAAGCAAACATTCTCTCTCTTAGGTCTTGGGATTGTCCATTTTCTGTCTGTAATCTTGTTCTCACTGCTGCTAGAGGACCCTAGAAAAGAAAACTTCAAAACTTCCAGTGGCTTTGATTGGGCAAAGGGGAGGGAGGGCAGGGGAGGGGTATGGGGACAGGAATGATGGTGGAATGAGATGGACATCATTATCCTAGGTACACGTATGACTGCACATGTGGAGTGACTCTACATCATGTACAATCAGAGAAATGAAAAGTTGCGCTCCATTTGTGTACAATGAATCGAAATGCATTCTGCTGTCATGTATAACTAATTAGAACAAATTCAAAAAATATTTCCAGTGGACCAACTTCATTCTAAGCTAAAGGCATTTAAAGCAAAACTAGACTTCACAGCTGACTTTGTACAACTTATGGGGTCCTTTCTGATTACATGATGAGTTACAATACATTCACCTAAAGGCAATGACACCAGGGTGCAGAGATAAATGTGCAAATATCATTCTCCTGGATTTTCTAAAAATAAAGCCATGAGAATACAACACTGGGGGTTGAAAATGTCACTCTAATTACTCTCACCCTAGACCAATAATAAATAACAAAAATGGCTTATTTGGAAGACAAATATTGATTTTAAATATAAATGTGTCTGAAAAGTCAATCCTCATAGCCCCCAAGACAAAATAGTTTTCCTCAAGTTCCCATATTGAATATCTTCATTTTTATTTCATAGTTCATTTTCTTTGAAAAATTCTATCATGATGGTGACATTTCTAATATTATAAGGATTGCTTCTCTTCCTTTACTAAGGTGGTAATGATTTTTAAATTTTGGTGTATTTATATTATTGGGATATAATATACACAGCATAAATATACTTTAGGGATATAGTTTTGTAGTATTAAGTACATTCACATTGTTGGGTAACCATCACCACTATACATCTCCACATGGATTTGCTTTTAAAAATTGATTTTTTCTTTCCTCAGACTGGTAAACACTAGAAGCAACATGGGTAAATTTGGTGTTTTTGCAAACATGGTATCAAAACAGCAGGATTTGCCAGGTGTGGTGGGCGCAGGCCTGTAATCCCAGCGGCTTGGGAGCCTGAGGCAAGAGGATCCTGAGTTCAAAGCCAGCCTCAGTAAAGGCGAGGTGCTAAGCAACTCAGTGAGACCCTGTCTCTAAGTAAAATACAAAATAGGGCTGGGGATGTGGCTCAGTGGCAAAGTGCTCCTGAGTTCAATCCCCAGTACCAAACAAACAAACAAACAAACAACCTCATCAGGATTCTGTATGTTTTTCTGGGGGAAAAGTTAAGTTAAAGTCATCAAAAAAAGGACTTGGAAGACCAAATTCAGATGCAAGGTCCAATTACTGGCCCACCACCCCATCCTTTTAAACGAGGAACAGCAAACACCTAGTACCACTTGCTGTTTCGTGGAAGCTCTGTTTTTCTAATCCCATGGCAGACACTACTCTGTGCTTACTGCACCCTTTCCCACTGAATCTCTAAATCTTTCTCCATAGGTCTTCCAGGCATTCATCACCACTAGTTACAACTGGCTATGGATAAAAATACTTACCATCTCCATATAAAACTGCAAATCATCTGATATAATAAGAAGTAACACTATGCAGAGCCAATGGTCCAACATATACATCAGTACATGTAAACACGCATGTGGTAGAAAAGCACGCCAAAACAGGATGTCATAATGAAGGTTGCTTACCATGGAAATAATCACGAATAAAAATGTTCTTACCTGGGTAGGAACACACTTTCCACCACATAAAAGTCTTGCATGAGAACATCTCGTTCTGGCTTGGAAGTGAGATTCCCCACTGTGTATCCTATTCCTAGCTGAATAGCACCTTTAATAGCAGATGATGCAGTCTGCAAAGAAACAAAGGTTTCTACATTAGCCTTGATAGTCAGGGCTTGTTCAAGGTTACAAGCAGCAAAGAAAGAGAGAGGTTACATTTTCCTTCTTGTTCCAAAACAACAAGGCAGCTGGGGTTTGGGAAGATGACAGGTTCCTTTTTTTAAAAAATGAAGAATCTATCCTGAAAACTAAGGATCTTTTTTTGTCATGAAATTATTTTTTGTGATAGTCTTTCTCACAAATATTCTAGGATCAAATTATAGCCCCTCCCAATCTATCTTTCTTTTATTAAGAACTAGAAACTTGGAGGGAACACTTTCAATACATAGCATTATAATTTCTACCCAAAGATAAATTTTAAAGACAGACTTTTTTTTTTTTTTTTTTTTTTTTTTTTTTTTTTTTGGTACCAGGGATTGAACCCAGGGGTACTTACCCACTGAGTCACATCCCCAGCCCTTTTTTTGTATTTTATTTAGAGCCAGAGTCTCACTGAGTTGTTTAGTGCTTGCTAAGTCGTTGAGGCTGGCTTTGAACACACAATCCTCCTACCTTAGCCTCCTGAGCTGCTGGGATTGCAGGCATGCACCTCTGCACTCAGCTCAGAGATTTTTTTAAAAATCAGAATTTTTATAACATACCTATGGATCAGTGAGAGTATTTTATCTTCATAAGAAATGAGAGAGAGAGAAAAATAACTGAAATCTGGTGTATACTTGAAATTTAATTTGCAAATTGCTTACTAGTCTTGCCAAAGATCCATAATCAAAAATTCCTACATTAATCTGTGATAAAACATATAACACTGGGACACCAATATTACCAATTTATTACTTTTCTAACATTATTTATAATTAAGTTGATATAATTTTATCTTGAAGAATAACCACCACATGTACATATATCACATATATATGCACATGTGTTTATATGCATATTTGTATATATATGTGTGTGTATATATATTTATATATGCATATACATATACATATATGGAGAGAGAGAGTATTAACTAACAATAAAACAACAGAACAACTCAATTTAGGAAAATCAGAAATTTTTCTTCATGGTCAAAGCGTGTCCTACTTTTTATGTCTTAAATAGCCTAACATATTACTATGTACACAGTAGGAGGAAATAAATCTTACATGGGTTGTTCTTAACCAGAGAACCTATGAAGACATATTTTGGTTATCATAACCTAAGGGCACAGGGGTGCAGCTGGCATCCAGTGATTAGATGCAGCAATACTGTGAAACACCCCACAATATACAGGACAAACCCCCTCAAAGAATTATCCAGCCCAATGTCAGAAGAGTCAAGGTTGAGAAACCCTTAGTTAAAGGAATATAGTAAAGATCATCCATTTTATAAGAAAAAATACTTTCTTTGAAATTCATATTTGCTGTTAGCAAATTCAAGAAATACCCACATCCCTACATGCTTTTTATTTTTCATGCTTTAGCACAAAGAACCCTTCTCTCTTCTTGAAAAAAATCTTCCCTCAATGTGTCTGATAAAATAGTCCCGGGATGGCTTCTAGCTTGTCTGGTGGTCTCTCTGTGATCATTTCCTCACTGACTTGTCATATTCTTATATTCTACTTGTTATAATTGCAGTGTCCCTAAAAGTTTGATCCTCAGATTCTTTAATTGCCTTTAATAAGTCCATTCTGAATAGCCTTGACTACCGTCTCCATGCATAAGACCTTCTGATCTTTTCCGTCTACTTGGATGCTCTTTTGCCACCACACACACCATACATATAGAACCAAACTAGTATCTTACAACTTCTCCACTCCACTTCTAAGATTGACTTCCTTTCCCAAGGAATTCAGTCAACTCAGCTTGAACTCCAAATAGACTATATCTAGCACAGGGCTAAGTCCCTGGTGAATACTTGTTGACTTCACCTGAAATGGCCATGCTTAAGTATGCTAAGTCACCTCCACATGCAACGAATAACAACCATTTCCCATAAAGTCATTTAATCACTTTGCTTATTCCATTATAAACATTACTTCACCCTTAGTCTGAGGACAACTACCTATAGCCTTGACTCTGTAGAAAAAGTTTTTGGCAGTTTTCTTTTTTTTCACATGTCTTTTACTTCAGATCCCAGGGTAAAAAGATGCAAAAAGACTGAGACTTAGGCCCATAGTGCATCTAGTGCTTAAAAAAGTTTGCTATTTTAATATTTCTCTCTGAGTTCTGCAATGCCAACCAATTGGCATCAGTGACCTTTTGTACCAGTTGCTCTGAATTCTGAAGGCAGAAATGGATTTTCCTTGTTTTAACCTTGCATAAAAATTCAGATGGCATCCTTTTCCCCATCTATCACTCAGGGTGGTATGGCACAAGATGTGACATTAGCACTTTCCAGAGGATCCAGCACCCTCAAACATTCTGTCTCAGCCCTATCAATAGACTCACATGCTCTTTAAGTGCTCTGCCCTCCCTGCACCCCATCCCTGACTGTGCTTCCCAAAATTACCTGGATTTCTGCTTAATTCATGGGGTCATTATGATAATAGTCATTTTGCATTTCTTGGGCTGGAATAACCTGTCAAATAGTCCCCAATTCTTTGTTGTCCTGCCCTGGCAATAGAAAGCAGTCAAGGTTGTGAGTGGGCTGCATTTGGTATTCTCAGACTTCAGGGAATAAGAGAATCCCAGGGGATGCTGACTAATGCATCTAAATGATGGGTCATTATCCCTAGAATTTCTGATTCTAAAGGTCTGGAATGAGGCACAATAATCGGCTCTTGCTCTAAGAAACACTTAAAAAAATCTTTCTCTTAATGATATAAGTTTTGAGTTCCTGAGGGATTAAGATTTTATAAAGGACTCCATGACATCTATTTAGTTAAACCAAAAGCAGCAGCCTTATAATCATTTTACTTTCCATCCAGATTGCTTAAAATTCAAGTACTTGGATGAAATAGAATAATAAAAGTTGATAATTTTTGATCAAACTATTTTGTTCCAGGCACTTGATATATGGATAGCAACAATTATAATCTGTCATAATCATGGCACATACTTATATAGTGCTTATTAAATGGCAGGCACTGTTCTAAGTGTTTTCTGGTTATATTAACTCTTATCCTCACAGTGATCCTGTGATGTAGGTACTGCAGGCTGACTCACATCCCTAATCTCAAAACTTGAAATCCAAAATGCTCCAAAATCTGAAATTTTTTGAGTACTGACATGATGTCAAAAGTGGAATTTCTATACCTGATTTGATGTGATGGGTCACAATCAAAACACAGGTATACAACACAGTTTATTCAGCGTGCCCAAGGGAAAAAAGACCCTACCAGCTCTGTCAGTGGTGACATACCAACTTTGTTTTATATACAAAATCATTTAAATATTGTATAAGATGATTCACATTTAGACTTGGGAACTGTCCCCAAGATATCTCATTATGCAAATATTCCAAAATAAAAAAATAATTTGAAATGTAAGATATATCTTTTCTCAAGAATTTGGGTCAGGGATACTCACCCTGCATTATTATTATATGTGAAATTTTATCCACATTTTTTATTGCTGCATTATGGTTGTACATAATGGCAGGATTTATTATATATTCATACATGCACACAATGTAACAATATAATTTGGCCATTATCATTCCCCAGTATTTCCCTTTTCTCTCCCCTCATCCCCTGCCACTGTTCCCTCTTCTCTACTCTATTGATCTCCCTTTCTTTGATTTTCTTGGGACTGCCCCACATCTTTCTTTTTTTCCTTTTTCCTCTCTAGCTTCCAAATATGAGAAAAAATATGACCCTTGACCTTATGACTTTGGCTTATTTTTCTTGACATAAAGTTCTTAAGCTTCATCCATTTTTCTGCAAATGATATAATTTCATTTTTCTTTATGGCTGAATAAAACTCCATTGTGTATATATACCACATTTTATTTATCCATGCATCCATTGACAAATACTTAGGCTGGTTCCACAGTTTGGCTATTGTGAATTATGCTGCTTTCTAGGGGTATGCATGTATCACTATAGTATGATGAATTTCTTGAGGATAAATACTGATGAGTGGTGCAATTAGTACCATTTTATAGATGGGGACTTATGGCTCAACAAGTAAGGTGATTTGGTCAAGTCACTCTTCAGGTGTGTGGCAAAGTCTGGCAGCCAACACCCAGGCTGCTCCCACATATGTTTTTTCAAAATGATCCAATAATTAAAGCTGGAAATTCTTTTTAAAATTGGATGTTTGATCTCAGGACAGGAAGAGGCTCTGAGAGACCCATTCTTTTTGATGAAACAGGGATAAACTATTTTATGTTTTCTAATCATACACAATCATGGATAAGCCAAAGAAAAACTCATAAACCTCCCGCTAAACCAGAATAGACACCATCACTAATGTCACTATTGTTTACATGGGACATTATTAACAGAAGGTAATATTCTTCCCCAGTAGGGAAGTCTCCTCAGTTTCCTCTTCTCCATCTCTGTGTAAAAATTAAATGCTTTAACATGGATACATGTGAGGGGTATAAACAGCATCTTGTCTGCTTCATGGAAATGTCTGATTATAGTCACTGTGGCACATGTTTTCTTAAGACACCAGCAGAAAATCCCCATCACCTGACATTTCCCCAATCCACATTTGGCTTGGCCTAGTATTGATCAAGACATGCTTTAAAACTATGGAAAAAACACTTAGAAACACTACCTGAATGTCTCTGATTAGAGGCCACTAAGTTTTGATGATGACAAACAAGATTCAGTGTGAAGCACTAGTGGTTGCTCTTCTAGAACCAGCTGTTCTTTCTCTGCAAATTCTGAGCCACCAGGGCTCCCATCTTTCCTCTACGGCACCACCACCAGACCAGAAATTACAGTGAGTCCACAGTGGTACACACACTCTCTGAGTGTGGCTTTGCATGTGCCCTAAAAAATGTGAAGACCTGACCATTTCCCAACTCCAAGGTGGACCTTTGACTCCTCCATAACAGAGGCTTAACATGGGTGTTGAATTTGGAACATAGAAAAACAGTCTATTTTTAATTCAGGATCTCACAAGGGCTAAGTGGAGGTACTATGTTGCCTGGATACTAGGAAAACCTAAAGCATGTGCTACTTTGAGAAAGATAGAACCATATAACATGACAAAGGCAAATGACAAACATTTACTTTTATAGTTCCTCTTTACTAACTCAAACCCTTTCTGGCATGATTGTGATACTAAAGAGGATAACGAATATTAGTTTGCATTTGTGTAATATATAATATTTTTCAAAGCACTATCTTTTTCTTGAGACCATAATAGATATTTAATAGTACTACTGAGAACAGTAATTCAATTTATTACCCTATGCTAGAAAAAATTATTTTTAGAGCATAGATGATAGACTGTTAACATTTTTGTCCATATATCTAAACTCATTGGGGACTTTGAGTCTCTCTTACCTCTACTTATTTTATATTTCCTCTCTTATTCTTCTTCTAAGGTGAAGAAAAAAGCTCAAATACCAGAGGCAGTGGAGTATGGTATTAAATAGCTTTGGCTCTGGAGTCGAACTCTCTAAGTTTTAATCATTAGCAAACTCGTTCTTAGATGTTTAACCTCAGGCAGCTTAATCTTTCTGTTTTGGTCTCATCTATAAAGTGGAGATAATAATACTAGCATTACATTGTGAGTAGATGTCAGGGGTATAAGAATTCGATGAAACAATCCCTATAAGGCACTTAGAACTTTATTAGCAGAGCAAGTACACAATAAGGATATTCTGGTCTTCTAGAAGGCTCCCAGTTCAACATTCTATCCCTTTGCTTGACCTACCTGAGTTTTTTCTGTTGGAGATGGATTAGATAGAAGCTGGGAGGCACTTGAACAATGTGATAATAACAATGATCATCACAGTAAGACTAAATGCCTACACAACCCACTATTAGGGAAGCAATGATCCTGAGAAGAGTCAGGTTTTAATGACCTTTTTCATTCAGGAAACTGCCTCCTATAGCACATTGTCTATGAAATTAGATCACTTAATATGCCATCTGATATCACTGGCTTAAAAGGAAATATTGAAACATTTCATGTTGACAGCAGTTTTTCCCCTAAGGTTATCCAAATTAATTAGGGGATTATAGCCAAAATATATGTTGTCAGAGTGATTTGCTTCCGAAGTACAAATCTAATCTTGTCACTACCTTGCTCAAAACTTTGAATGGGTCCTTAGCACCCTGACCACAGGATTAGGTCCAAACCCTATAGAGCTTGACCTTGGAAGTCCACCTTTTAATATTACACATCTTTGCTCCCTCCTGACCTCTATTCACAATATAAAAAAGGACAGCGCAATTAACACATACTTTATCCTTGAGCAAGCAGATTTAAAAAGTTCATGAACACTCTAATGACAGCATATAAAAGTTTCTGTTTGTGCACATTTTTTTCCCAGGATGGGGTCTGATGCTTTCTCTTTTTTTCCCCCCAGAAAGCCCATTTTCCCTAAGCCACAGATCGAGAGATACTAATTTTAAGTTGGAGATGTTCATTACAGGGTTCCTTATACCAGGCCATAAAAAAATGTGGCTCCATAACATCTCTTAGGAGCAAGAGGGAGATCTGTGTTTGGGAAGGGAGTTGCCTGCCACTCCCTCTCATTTTTGTAGTTCAAGTACAGCTCTAGGTTCTCTCTCCTGTGAACAGTCACAGGCTTCTTATTTGTCCCAAAGGCGGGGACGGGGTGGGGCGGGGGAGACAAGAAAAAAGAAGAAGAGACAGATTGCACAGAACTGGTTATAGACCATGAAGTTGAGATAGTTTGTGGCAGTCAAGCTTGCTGCTTTCTGAGAGGAAGTTGGACCACCTTTTGACTCTGGGTTCTCCAAATCATTTCTCTAGTCACTCGATATCAGTTTTCTATTGCTACTGTAACAAATGGTGGCAAACTTAGGCACTTAAGACAACATAAACTTACTTTCTTACAAGCCTGGATGTCAGAAGTCCTAAAGAAGGCGATAGCAAGCTTGTGTCCCTTCTGCAAGTTCTAGGGGAGAATCCATTTCCTTGCCTTGTCCACCTTCTGGATTCCATCCATATTCCTTGACTTGTGGCCACTTACACCATCTTCAAAACCAGCAAGAGTTTCAGATTTCTCTTTGTCTCTGAATTTTCCTCTCTTCACATCTCCCTTTCTGATTCTGTTCCTCCTGTGTCCCTTTTATAAGGACCTGCTGGATAATCCAGGATCATTTTCCTACCTCAAAGTCTTTAAATCATATCTGCATAGTTCCTTTTGCCATATAAGATAACATACATGGGGTTCCAGAATTAGGACACTGACATCTTTGGGGCATGATTATTCTGTGGATTACATTCCTCTATTTCAGGACTGACCTGTATTTTCTCCAATGTTGCCCTGGCAGAGAGGAGAGCTCCTCTTAGCACTACATTTAGTTTAGATGTTCTACATCCATTTAAGCAAGAGCTGAGAGCTTTCTGTGAGCTGAGCATTGTGCTAGGTGTTGGGTAATGCATGAACCAGACAAAGAACATGGCTCTTGCTCTCTTGGGAGTTTCTAGTCTAGAGGGGAAAAGAGGTATTAAACAAAGATGCACATAATGACAATTCATAGTCAGCAACAGAGAGAACAGGGTGACCTGACTGAGAAACGGAGGACACAGGCCCACTTAAGAATGATGGAGCCTGCAGAGGTCAAGCCAAAGAATGTTCTAGGCTGAGATTTGACAGGTGGAATGGGCCAGAATGGGCCAGTCAGTAGGTCTTGCTAACAAAGACTGGGTTTGTGACCACCATGTGCCAGGTACTTTTCTACATATCAGGGACATAGATGGGCTGGACAGACTCCTTGTCCTCATGCTACTGACATATGAACTCGTGTGTATGATGGGGAAAAGAAGGTCACATTAGGTGGCTAGGGAACTGATTTCAAGGATAGAGAAGCAGCAAGGTTCAGAGACCTGAAAGCAAACCACTGTGGGTAAATAAGGGCAGGTCACAGGGAGAGCACCAGAACTGGAGGCTGAAAAAACTGGATGGGTGTCACGAGCCATACCTGGGCAGTGTGTGGACTATGTTGCACATCGTAGCCTAATGAGGGGATAAGTCTGGCATTGGGAACCTCCTGTGGAACCCCCCACAGGGATTGATGCAGGGTGAACATCCCCCTCAAACTCTGCCAAAGATCCTACACAGCACCTGAGATGGGTGTGACCTACCAAGATGTCAATCAACCTGCTGACTGCAAGACATCACAAAGCCCTTGAAACTTTATCCCTGCCTTTGATGTACCCCTTTAAGTAAACTACTGGAGCGATCTTTTCTTTGTCTAGTTCCAGCACGCATGTGGACTAGATCTAGTGGGGTCTTCACTTTTGTAAACATATTTCTGGCCATTTGTGTTTTGTTATTCACTAATTATTTGAGGCTTTAAGTTTTAGGGGTGGCTTACATGCTCCTGGGTAGGAAGAACCACCCCCAATGAGACACTGGTCATTGCCCCCACTAGATGGGTCTAGACCTCAGCCTCACAGTCATCTCAAGGGTTTGATGTGTTTCAGTTGTGTTGACCAAAAGATGGTGAAAACCAGTGATGGTTTCTATTCTGTAGGTCCTTCTAATTTGAAAAGGATCACTCTGGCTGCTGTTTGGAAAACAGATTCAAGGGAACACAGGAGAAAAAGTGACTAGGAGACAGGTGCAGAGGTTTGTATGGAGACTTAAAGGTTTAGAGAAGGGTGATAACTGAGAAGATGGACAGGAGTTGAATCTGAGATATATTTTGGAGGGAGGGAGATAGGATGTGCTGAGAGTTATAAACGGGGAAGAGAAAAGTACTAGCAAGGCTTCCTGGCATTTTCCTTAAGCAACTTAAAGAACTGAGGTCCCTTTACTGAGATGCAGAGAGACTAGAGGAGGATCATATTTTGGAGGTAAGATGGATTCCATCTGAGATGCCTATGAGACATCCAACCGGAGATGCTGAGACTTAAGTCTGGAGCTTAGAGGAGAGGGTTGGGTTAATATTTGAATGGCAGAATTGGCGATGTTAATGGTACTGAAAACCAAGGGTCTGGAGGGGGTCACTCAGAGGGAGCATCAGAGAACAGTCCTCCACAATTATCAGGTTAGGGCAGTGGGAAGAAACTCAGGAAAACATGGGCTCAGCAGAGCCAAGAAAAAAGAGTTTGAAGGAAAGAGCGACCACAGCCTCAATAGGTGGCTCTTTTCATGGATAATATAAATGCTTTAACTTCGTAGAATATCAAAACCTATGGACTAAATTCTCAGTCATTGATTCATACATAAACCCATATCTGGATTTAGGATATTTGACAAAACTAGTTGATAAACTCTACTCAAATGTCACCATTTAAACTATATTTAAAAATGTTTTGTAACTTGAAAAAGAATATACTCTGTTATGCTTAAAAAGCAGGATTCGGAATACATATAATAGAATTCGGAAAAGAAAACCCCATAAGTGTTTGTGTATACATCCATAGAGGAAAATAAGAGAGGAAGGAAATACACCAAAACATATCCTTATTTCTAGATTGTGGGCGATTAGGTGATTATTACTTTCAAGTTTTGTACTTTTTATATTTAAATTGTTTTTGTCATATGTAGGAAAGGAAATGTTCTCCAGTGAAGATACCTTTACTATGTTTATAAATATATTTTGAGGGACTAAAAGCCATGTTGGGGATTTGCTCATATTTTTATCTCTTTTTCTTTTTCTTTTTTTTTTTCATTTTTTTTATTCTAATTTGTTATACACGTTTGCAGAGTACATTTAATTTCATATTATATATAAAGAGCACAATTTTTCAAGTTGCTGGTTTAATATAAAGTATTTTTACAACAATTGTGTCTTCATACATGTATTTAGGGTAATCTATTAGGTTGTGGCCTCAATGCTAGAAATCCATGTTACTGATACATAAACTACTTTATTTTTTGTTTTCCATGTTCCACTAAATGTATTCTGGGGTTAGCTCTTTCCCCGCATCAGGATGAAGTCTGGACAGGCCTATGACCTATTTGGTGACTCCTAGACCAGAAGGTCCTTAGTTCATGTCCATTCACAGACCCGTAACAATGGCTTTGCATAGACTTTTGGCATGTGTAATCCAGATTAACAATATAAAAATTCAGATATACTTTCAGTAGACACCTCCCCATCCCCCAGCTTGCTGGGCATAAGCAGACCTCCAGCAGTGGGAGGGAGTGGGGGCTTCTCTGCTCTTTTCTGATGGCTGTTGGGAAGAGGAAAGGGAAGGAAGGTCAAACCTGAAGAGTCCAGATATAAGATGCCCCAGGTATTCAAGAGGCTTTCTAGGTGTATAAATTATTTTTTCTTGCAAAATATTTTCATAGGCTTTGTAGTGCCTCCTCCAAATGGCTGTTACAGTCTTGTATTTAGGGGAAGCACACATCTCCTTTGGCTAGAAGTTTCTTGTCCTCAAGAAACTTGAGGGACAACCCTATGTAAGCTCTTCCTGGAGCTTAGTGCCTTCAACTGGTCACATGTCATTTATCCTGGGACTCTAAGAGTCAACAAGCATTCTCCCACCCTCCCCAAGAAGCCTCTTTTAGTTTTGCCATCATTAGAGCAGCTGACCCACTATTCTCTTGCTCATTCAGGAAAATACTGTAGTCTATTGCATTTGCCAGGCTCCAGGGAACACATGGCCTACTCTTCAGTGGTCTCACTGAAATCCCTTCCCTAGGCACGAGATGTCGGGCAGACCCTCTCTCAACCTTTCCTGCTGTGTGTGGGGGGTTACTTATGACATATCAACTCTCTCCAAATTTTCTCTTCCACATCTCACAGTGGATTAGCCAAGCCCTTTCATACTGGGGTGATTATATTAGACTGGATTTAAACCACCTTCTCTCCCAAGTTCCACATGATGGGCTGGCACCTGACCTTGGAATGTGATTATAAAATGCTTCTATCCTACCAGTTTATAACCGTGTCTTAGACTGATTCACAGACCTGCTAATAACCCGGGGTTGGGTCAGCTGTATCAATCAAGTGACTGCTCAGTGTGTTCCATTCTACCTGCCACATGACTGCCACACTCATCATTCCAAGGATTGCCCCCAACCCCCGGCCCCCAAATACTAGCTCTCAGCATAAAACCTTCATTGCTTTTGACCATCTGAAGAAATGAACACAACTTCTTTGCTTGACCTTCAAAACTTTCTATAATCTAATTCCTATTAATGCTATCTGCTATATAGATCGGTCCTCAAATGCTAAGTGCTATGCCCATAAAAGTTAGTGTCTTGATCAGAGAGAAATTTACTTCCTAATCAGGCAGTGTCCACAGTGGGTATCCCTGAATGGTGGTCTGTTTTTCTTGTCAGGTTGCACAGAGAGCTCGGCTCCAGCATTTGTGTGGTTCTGATAATCCCTAGGGTCTCAAAGTCCTCCAAATCCAGCTGGCTGATGGGGAAGGCAAGAGCAGTTGTTACTCCTTTGCCTGGAAGTGAGTGTGGGTTATCTG